>JARDWD010000827.1:0-1267170 GCA_029034505.1 Ornithoptera priamus
TTTTTTTTTATGTGGGGAAATCCTTCATGGATACTTTCTCGCTTGGGGGGACAACGAAAAAGTTATGCCAGACTCTTACTGGCTAAAACCCCACGGTTTCCTCGCTGCGCTTTTCGCCGAGACTGCGGGAACGCTTTCGCACACTACCGCAGTCCTGGCAACGTCGGCTTACTAATAGCCCCATCATGACATGGGTTTTCTTATGGAAACCAAAGACACAGTAGTTCTGATGCGAAAAATACATGAGCCCTCTTGAGGCTTACATTGCTGGGTGGCGGATTTCCCCGTACCCGCCACTTAAGCCTTTATTAGGGGGGTTGGAGATGAGCATGATCCCTTCTCCTCCGACGACCGGGTCTCTGTCTGCGGATGCCGAGGTTAGAGGCAATTTCTCTCACTCGCTCCGCAGCCTCCTTCTGCAACATAACTTTTTCACAAAAAGCAACACAGGCGTCCCACGACTCTTCGCTTTTCACCATCGCCTTCACGACAGCGGGAAGAGAAAGGTCGTTGCCAACAATAGCGACGAGGTCTCGACGCAGCCCCGTCCAACTCGGACATACCTCTAAGGTATGCTGCGCCGAATCCTCATCGCTACCGCAATGGTGGCACATGGCCGAGGGCTCTCTTCTTATACGGTGCAGGTACTTTCCGAAACATCCATGCTCCGTTAGCACCTGCACCAGTCGGAACGTCAGTGCGCCATGGCGCCTGTTAGTCCAATTTGTTAAAACTGGACGCACGGCGTCAACAATTTTACTACCTGCCCTGGGATGGGCCAGTCTGTCATGCCATCGTTCGAGCAGTAGTCGTCGAGCGTGAAACCTCCTTAAACCATTCCCTCGGTGGGAGCTGCTCACCCCGGGTTTGTAATTCCATGCGCCATTCATACATGGCTGCAAGGAACTCCGCCTCTAAATCCCATGGGACAGATCCTGCTAGTACGCATGCAGCCTCATGTGAGATAGTCCGATACCCTCGTATTACCCCGACGGCCATCGCTCTTTGGGGTCTTCTAAGGTCCGCTATAGTCTGTTCCGTCAAGGCTTGCGCCCATACAGGTGCTCCATATAGCGCCATAGAACGCACTACCCTCAAATAGAGGCAACGGCTACTTGCCTCGGGTCCTCCGAGATTAGGTAACAGGCGCTTCAAGGCCGCAACTACCCCCATTAATCGAGGAGTTAGGCGCGAGAAATGCTCACGGAAGTTCCAACGGCTATCAAGAGTGAGCCCAAGGTACCTCATATTGGACTCAACCCTGATGTTGGTATTGCCGACAACAATATGGGATCCTCGCGGCGGCGCTTTCCGAGGTCTGTGGAAGCAAATGGCCTCGGACTTGTCCAATGCCACCTTAAGTCCCAACGAACTAATTTTATCCACAACCTGTGCCACCGACGCAGTAATCTGACGTGAAGCTTCCAAATAAGTATCACCCTGGGCAATGACTAGTGTCATCCGCATAGCAGATGATGTTCACGCCCGCAGCGGTTTTGCCTCGCAGGACATAATCGTAGCCAATATTCCACAGGATTGGACCTAATACTGAACCCTGCGGAACACCACATCCTATTTTCCTGCGTAGTAATCCGCCTTGGTGCCCGCGGTACGACACGTATCTTTCGGAGAGGTACTCATTAATAATTCGGCACAGATAAAGAGGCACACAATGATACTTCAGCGCCTCCCTTATACACGTCCAAGGAAGAGTGTTAAAAGCATTTGCGATGTCAAGAGAGACCGCTATGAGCACCTTACCCTGCGCCAATGCTTCATCTGAATGAGCCTTGACCTTTTTTATGGCATCGATGGTAGAACGGCCCAGTCGAAAGCCATATTGAGAATCTGACAGGTCAGGACCCACTCTACTAAGATGTTCTATGAGGCGACCAGCAATCACTCTTTCAAATAGTTTCTCGATCTCATCGAGTAGCACTATTGGGCGGTAGGCGGAAGGTGAATCCGCGGGGCGTCCCTCCTTTCTTATTAGGATTAAGCTGCCCGTCTTCCATTGCGTAGGAAACCGACCTGTTTCTAAACAAATATCAAACAGTCGGCGGAGTCGGCTTCCCAAAGACTTGATGGCTTCAATCCAGGCACAACCAGGTACGCCATCAGGACCAGGAGCTCTCTTTTTTGCCCGCATTTTGATTATGCCCGCTCTGAGCTCCATCTCTGATGTTTGCGGCACCTCAGTGTCCATTTCGCGATTCGTGCCTTGTGGAGCTATTGCTGGCAGAGTTTGTTCGCTTGGGCATGGGAACAATGTGTTTAACACTTTATTTAGGAACCGTGGCTCCAGACTCATTGTAAGAGGTGGTATCCTGGGACGGGTTTTATTCCTCACTAATTTATACGGCCGTCTCCAGGGATCATTGTTCAGTGATTCTAATAGCTCCTCTCTAGAACGTATTTTAGCTTCTTTTATAGCATCCTTTAAAGCCTTCAAACAATCCCTGTATTTTCCATACAGCACTTCCTCTATTCGTACATTTCTGGAGGATCTTCTGCGATGTCGTGTATATTGACGTCTCGCCATGACGCACTCGCGTCGTATGTTTGCAATCTCACGAGACCACCAATACACCTGCCGTTTTGGGGAAAAAGGTTTGGCCCGAGGCATACTTGCATCACATATTTGCATCATAGCTTCCTTAAACCAACATACCTCTTTTTCCACTTCTATTGATCCAGAAGGTGAGGAAAGCCATCCCTGTACGATAGAGGCCTCTATCAATGCCTCTCTGTTCAGTTTTTTCACTGCCCATCTTGAGGTTGATAGAGGGATACATCTATTTCCTGGGTGGCAAGCACTCGGCATCGTCTGGTCAGAGATGTTAAACCGAATGTATCGATGATCTGACAATGTTTCAATTCCCTCCAGCACTTTCCATCCATGCACACGACCTGCGACGGCCGGAGATGCGAAGGTAACATCGACGATAGATCCTCCTTGCTTACGCACGCATGTATTGATTGAGCCTTGATTTAATATTGTAAGGCCAGACATTGCCGCCCATTCCTCTAAGACTTTACCGCGTGCATCAGTCGACCGGGAACCCCAAGCTGTTGATTTAGCATTGAGATCACCGACAACTAGGATAGGGCAAGGCAAGGGCTGCCCAACGAGGGTTCCCAGCTCACCCAGAAATGATTCAAAGTCGGCGAGGCATTTGTTGGGAGAAAAATATACCCCTACGACAACTATGCCTCTCCATCGGGTTGCTACGTACCCGGCGCCCTTAGCGATGGTAGTAAGCGGTGGAGCAGTAGCAGTCTTAGAAAGAATTATTGTTACCACCCCGTCGTTATCTCCTATCCAATTGTTTTCCTGGAAAACAAAGTAAGGCTCGGAAACTACCGCCAATTCAATCGACCATTGCGCCATGGTCTGCATGAGTAAATCCTGTGCCCTGGCACAATGGTTGATATTAGCTTGAAGAAGGCGATGATAAACCATTTAACTAATTGATCGCCATCGCCTCCTCGTCATTAGCCAGTTCGTTCATGGTCTTAGCGACCGCTACTATCCCCTTGTTGTGCTTTGGAGTAGAGCACAATTTACTGCCCAGGAGGTGATTATCCGGCAGTTTAGCAGCCGAACAAAGCAAGCACTTTGGCGCAGCTAAGCACGTAGTGGCCTTATGGCCAGGTTGTCCGCAGCGATAACAGTCCATGCTGTGATCTACATCAGCCTTGATACCAGTACGTGTCCCGTTTGTAGACATTTATAGCAGCGTAACGGTCGGGGCTGCAGTAGTTTAACATGTGCTGATACCCATCCGACCAGTAGACGTCCATCTGTCTGCAGTTTTTTAGCTGCAGTTATTGGGCATCGAATCCAGACACTACCAGAGCCCATGGGAGACCGATGAATTACCCCAACCTTTACTGAATCTTCGGAGCATCCGCCATGGTGCGCAACAGCTACTGCAATTTCTTCTCCACGGACTGAATCATCCAGTCCAGAAATTCGCAAGTTTGCGCATTTTATTGGTCTGGAGATCTTTGTCATCTTGAGGAAGAGACTCTTTCAGCAATCTAGCTAGTGAATCTGCTTTATCGCCGCTCACCGTACCAGGGACTTCCACGATACGAGCACCTGTAACAGCTTGGCGGTATCGCAGAGAAGTAATACCGATGGTAGGTAGATCTATCTTTTCCCTAGCTTGAGCTAACACCTTAGCGTATGTCACTCCGCGCTCTTCAGCACCAGGCTGCAGTGTAATAACAACTGCCACCGAACGAGGAGTACGCAGCTTGATTGGTGTGGATGTTTGTTTTTGGGCAGAAACTGCACTAACTGCTGTTGTCGTTTGACCGACACTCTTCGTTTTAGTTTTCTTTCCCTTTCTAACTACTGTTGATCAACCACCTCCTTCTATGCGCTCAGAAACTGCTTGGCTTGCACAAGCTTTTTCTTGACTGTGATCTACATTCATATTTTCACTTCCTTGGTCTCTGCTGTTATGTCCCTTTGTTGTTCTACTCTCGGCGTTCGCGTATTTCTTCGGTTGCCTTGCGTTTGGTGCTTTAGAAGAGGCCGCTACAGTTATCTGTGCAGCATTTCTTTGATCAGCAGCTAGCGGAGGACGAATTCGCTTTTCTGGAAGAAGCCTGTCTTCAAGAGCTGCAAATCTCGCGCTCATCATATCACCAACTTGTCTCATAATCAATCCAAATATTTCTTCTGCCTGATTAGGAATAGGAAAAGCTGCTGTAGTCTCCGCTAAATTTGTTACTGGGACTACCCTTGCGACTTGCAATTTGAGCTCCACTAACTCCTTACGTAGCTCTCCCACCTCTTTATGCAGGCGTGCATTTTCTGAATGCAATTTTGCAGTCTCCTCAGTTATTGTCCTAATATGTAATGCTTCCACGGCAGCCTTTATCGACGAAGCTGCATCCTTTAAAGCGCCTTTGAAGGTGCCTTTGAGATTCTTCGACTTTGCTGCAACTGTAAGTATTACTCCAACAACATCAAGAACCTGTTTGTTAAGAGCCGCGGCCGTGCGATCATCAACCAGATCACCAACAGATAGGCCCGAGGTTGTCCTTCGTTTATTGGTTTCTCTCCTCATAGCCTCGACCTGTTCTTCGGCTGTTTGCACGTTTTCCTTACATTGCGGTATCCGAAATTCTGCAAACATACTCTCAGGTGCAGATGTGTCTCTGGATACTGGTGTTTCTTCTTCATCGTTAGAGGATTGTGATTTCTCCAATTTTCTCTTTTTTCTCTCTCGCGATTTCCGGCCACTAGGCTTAGCTTTAGGGGCCTCCTCCTTTGTTTTACTGTCCAAACTTACGTTCGAACCAAACACTATTTCTTTGTCTTCTACCAAAATTTTGGTTATTTGTTTGTTCCATATAAATCCCACGTGTGCGAAAGGAAATAATCGTCGACCCAGGCAGAGCCTTTTTACCTAGGCAGGCCTAGCGTAACCCGTCAAGAGGTCGGCTGGTGTCCTGACGAAGGACATCGCTAGCGACTGAACTTCCCATCAGCAATGCATCCCTTCGCGGCGAGCCAACGCTTGGGATTCGGGTGTTTTTTAAGAGGTTAATAACATCCTCGCGGCCCGGGCGGTTAAGCCAAGACCCTCATTCCCTAAGACGCCGCGAGACGTGATCCACGACACGTACATAGGGTTTACGAGATTTGAGACGGTAGCGGAGTCGATACTGGATCTTCCCCACCTGCCCGACGACCGAGTTAGGGAACACCGAGCCCGCCGTCGCCTCCCCACTGTGCTCTCTGCTAGTCATAGGGACACGCATGGAGACCCTTCTCGCCGGGTTATTCGCCGCCAGACGGCAAAATCGCTGCCGCCCGGCGCCCAGGGCGCACCGGCCTGACTATTGTTCATCCCAGAGGGAGCACCAACAGACAGGCACACGTGGAGGTTACCCGGCATAGCGCCCCATGTGGACGGAACCTAGCCGAACTAGACATGCATATACTCAACAGGGGTACAACGCCCACATTCGACACCATAAGAGGTGGTCAACGGTTTAGTAGTCACGTGGATATAACTGCATGCTCTACTAACTTGCTGAACCTGATTGGGAACTGGAGAGTAGAGGAAGGGCTGACGAGCTCGGACCACAACCGGATAAGTTTCAACATTAGGCTTGAAAAATTTGTAGCCACACGCGTAGTTAGAACGACGCGATGCTTCAATACGAAAAAAACAAATTGGATAAAATTTCAGGATAAATTCAAGGAACTAAGAGAAACAAGTGAAATTAACAGCACAAAAATTAGTAAAATTATGAGAATAGAAGAATTAGATTTAACAGTAGAAATATTTACGGAAATAATAAAATAAAAAAGAGTATGAAGAGAAAGCAAAAGAAGCTCAAGTGAGTAGTTGGAAGAACTTCTGTGAGAAGCAAGACCGAGAAGGGGTTTGGGAGGAGATTTACAGAGTGATAGGCAGAGTAACAAAGAGTGAGGAAGATGCATTGTTGAAAAAGAATGGAGTTGTACTGGATGCAAATGATTCGGCCAAATTTTTAGCGGAGACATTTTATCCAGACGACTCCATTGAAAATGACAACAAACATCATCAGGATGTAAGATCGATTGCCGATAAAACTAACAGCAACAATGAAATCGGTAATGAAGATCCACCTTTCACTATGCCCGAACTAAAGGCCGCCTGTGAATCCTTTAACCCTAAAAAGGCACCAGGGGTTGATGGATTTACCGCTGACATATGTCTCCAAGTAATAAACTACGCCCCTAAAACGTTCTTAGCTCTAGTAAATAAATGTTTGACATTACACCATTTCCCAAAAACTTGGAAAGAGGCTGCGGTTATAGTTCTAAAGAAGCCTGGAAAAGATGACTACACCAATCCCAAAGCCTTTAGACCTATAGGATTGCTACCTATCTTAGGCAAAGTTCTAGAAAAAATGTTGGTGGGGCGTGTAAATTTCATCTTTTACCGAGGTTCAGCCAACGGCAGTTTGGATTTATACTATTATTACAAAAAGTACCGACGACTCCCTCTATACCCTAATGAACCACATTCGAGAAAAGTTGGAAGAAAAACGGATAGTAACTTTGGTGTCCCTAGATATAGAAGAGGCTTTTGATAGTGCTTGGTGGCCTAAGATCAGAGTACGATTAGCAGAGCTGACCGAACCAAACTGACGAAGGCTGCCCAATGAACCTTAGTCGCATCATCGATAGCTATCTCAGTGACAGGAGAGTCGGTGTCAAATATTGAGGCGCAGTACGTTACAGAAACACCCAGAAAGGTTGCGTGCAGGGATCCATAGCTGGCCCATTGCTTTGGAATCTCCTACTAGACCCCCTCCTCCACAGTTTGGAAAATAAGGGCCACTACATACAGGCATATGCTGACGACGTTATTCTCGTTTTCGACGGTAACACAGCACGGGAAATCGAAGGACAGGCAAATATCGCTACGGTACTAACCCGAAAGTTAAAATTCGACATCCCACGTTTCAGTATGGGTGGGATCGATATTGCTATGTCCGACGAGTTGAAGATCTTGGGGGTTACTTTCGACAGCAAATTAACCTTCAAAACCCACGTCGCAAATGTATGTAGAAAGGCCCTTAACATATATAAAAAGCTGAATCGGGCGGCTCATGTCAGCTGGGGTCTCCATCCTGAGGTCATTAGACTTATCTACATAGGATCAGTAGAACCTATCATCCTATACGCAGCAAGTGTTTGGGTGCCAGCTGCCGAGAAGATCGGAATAAGAAAGCAATTGGGTGCCGTTCAGCATGGTATTGCACAAAGAAAGTGCAAGGCGTACCGAACGGTATCCCAGAACGCAGCATTACTGCTTTCTGACATTTTACCACTGGACTTAAGAGTCAAAGAGGCGGCTCTTTTGTATAAAGCAAGAAGGTGCAAAAACCAACTCACACTAGGCGATAGGATGATAGAACGGATGGCCCCAGCTGCAGTGAACCCGCACCCCGCGGAGCGTATCGACCCAGAGTTAGATTCGCTACCAGACAAGGACACGGCCAGCACCATTAATAACATCGAGGTGCAGATGTATAATATAAGATAGGATTAAGTTAGAATAATAGTTTACCTGTAAAAATAAAGTTTTAGTATAAGATAGAGATAAGTTAGTATAATAATAATAATTGTTTTGTTTTGTAAATAAAGTATAAGTATTAGGATAATTTGTTACTAAGATAAGCTGAAGAGGCGGTTTGTTTTTGTTATATTTGTAAATGTAGGATAATACTCAATAAATGATTAGTTAATTAGATCAGGTAGCGGCGGGGCTAACATCTCTCCGCCGCGGGGAGCTAGGAGAGTTTTTCTCCAGTGGCTCCCATGGTCTCTGGGCGACGGGTTCGGGGGAACCGGTACACAGTGTCAGAGACACCGCTCCTGGGCCCGACGGTATACCCAGCCGCGCGTGGGGTCTAGTTTTGGGTCCCCTAGAGCCCTGGACGCGGGCGCTGTTCACGGCGTCATTGAAGCAGGACCGGTTTCCACGCCTATGGAAGACGGGGAAACTGGTCCTGCTCAAGAAGGAGGGAAACCGGTCGACTCAACGTCGTCGTATCGGCCCATAGTGTTGTTGGACGAAGTGAACAAGCTTTTCGAGCGCGTTATCGCAGCTCGCCTCGTTCGACACATGGAAGAGACGGGACCGGTTCTGAGCGATTCCTAGTTCGGATTCCGCAGGAGCAGGTCTATCGTCGACTACATAGCGCGGGTGCACGCCATAGCGGACGACGCGGTGTCTCGCGTGAGGTGGTGTTGGCGGTGTGGCTCGATATCGCCAACACGTTCAACACCCTTCCGTGGGAAACGATCACCGCTGCGCTGGTCCTGTTCGGGGTCCCGGTCTACCTGAGGCGGACGATCGGGACGTACCTCTCGAACCGGTTCGTGAGGTACCCGACGCGTGACGAGTGGTGTCAGTCGGCGTGTCGTGCAGCGTCCCACAGGGTT
Source organism: Ornithoptera priamus (assembly GCA_029034505.1). Classification (NCBI taxonomy): domain Eukaryota; kingdom Metazoa; phylum Arthropoda; class Insecta; order Lepidoptera; family Papilionidae; genus Ornithoptera; species Ornithoptera priamus. Next base: position 8,966 of record JARDWD010000827.1, read on the forward strand.
TGATCCTTGGGCCGCGCCTGTGGAACGTCGGTTACGACTTGGTGCTGTGAGGGGCTAACCTCGGAGGAGTCGACGTGACTTGTTACGCCGACGACACCCTAGTGACGGCCCGCGGACGCACCTTTAGGGAGACGCGCATGTTGTGCGCATGCGCATGTAGCCCAAGTCGTCGCGCACATTCGGCGCTTGGGGTTAGAGGAGGCGTTGGGCAAATGCGAGGCTTTATGCTTCCACGGCGCTCGGAACGCGCCTCCGCCGGGAGTGGAGCTATTAGTCGGTGGGATTTCCATCGCCGTCGGTACTTCCGTGAAGTACTTGGGACTCGTTCCCGACGGCCGGTGGAAGTTCGACGAGCACTTTCCGCAGCTGGGCCCGAAGCTCATTCGGGCGGCTGGGTCCCTGAACCGCCTTCTGCCCAATCTGGGCAGACCGAGCGTCGGATGCCGGCGACTCTACACCGGAGTGGTGCGCTCTATGGCGTTATACGGAGCGCCCATATGGGCGGAGAACCTGTCGGCCCGCGGCCGGACTCTGCTGAGATCACCGCAGCGTGTCATGGCCATACAGGTCGTACGCGGTTACCGTACCGTCTCCTTCGAGGCAGCGTGCGTACTCGCCGAGACGCCGTCGCGGGATCTCGATGCTGAGTCGCTGGCGCGTGTGAATTGGCGGCGGAAGTGCGCCCTCGAGCGAGGCGAGCGTCCATCGCCGGACTAGGAGGCGAGGTGGCGCCGAGAGGAAGGCCTGGACGTGCGTCGGCGATGGGAGCGGCGACTCTGAGACCCGACGCACGGCCGCCTCACCGTGGAGGCCGTCCGGCCGGTCGTCGCAGACTGGCTGGACAGGGACTGCGGAGTTCTTAACTTCCGCCTGGTGCAGATACGCACGAGGCACGGTTGCTTTGGGAGGTATCTGCACCAGCGTTATTGTAGTGATAGAACGGACGAGGCATGCGACGAGTGTGGACATCCGGTAGACACATCGTCGCGCACCTTGGCCTATTGCCCGCGATGGTGGAAGGATAGGTCAGCGCTCGTAGCGGCGATAGGGAGTGACCTCTCGCTACCGGCTGTGGTCCGGCTACGGTCAGAAACGAAGCGTCATGGGATGCGGTATCCCGATTCTGCGATATCGTTATGTCGCAAAAACGGGAGACCCAGCATCTCAGACAGCGGGCGCCGAGGGGCGGGACCGAGCGCACGAGTGCCGCTTGCCTCCTTAGGCAGAGGAACCTGGCGTTGCGACCGACAAGGGCCGTCGATCTGGCGCCCCCCTCGGAGAGGGATCCTGGGGCGTATCTGGCGGCACGTCTTGTATTCCGACGCTTTGCCGCGTAGTGACTTTGTCTGTTGGGAGGGGTGCTTCACATCCCTCTCCGAGACGGGCCCGTTTGATCCGGGCACCGAACGGGGGTTGCGGAAGAACTGTTTTGCATTATCCCGCGACCTTCGTGCGTTCCTTGCGGAAATGATGGAATACCATTTCAAGCTTTTTAGTCGGTTGGAGTCCGACACTACCTCACTACCGACCCACTATTGGTACGGGGTGTGCGTTCCGTTAGTATTTTGTTACACACGTAAAAAAAAAAAAAAATCCTAACCTCCCCTCAAACGGGTTCTCGCCTTGTGGCGGAGGGGCTTAGTAACCGTGGACGAGCACACGCTGCAGCTCAGTGGGACAGGTTTGGGGGAACAGGTCGCCCGCGCCATGAGGTCGAGGAGGGGGCGCGCTGCATGTTCCGACGCGTCCTGGAATGGGAGGATTCATCCCTCCCTCCCGAGGTGGGGCCACGCAAGCGGCCAACGCCGGCAGGCGAGCGGTTGAGTGCGAGCGTTCCCGTGACCCTGCCATCATGGCGATGAGGAGGAACATCGTGGGGGTTTTAGTCGGTGCAAGTCCGACATAACTCGTCCTTGTCCCCACGAGGACGAGTATGCGTAGGCATTTCCCCCACGTAAAACAAAAAAAAACCTACCTGCCTACCTACCTACGTGCTTACCTACCTACTTACCTACAAAAATATAATATGTTTACGTATTATATTTAGTATTTATTGTTATATATATATATTTAGTTCTATTTTCCCCACCCATTGTCCCACACCCCACCGCCCAAATCGCCCGCACCCACGGCCGCGCCGGACATGCATTTGTAAAAAGAAATAAATTAATCCGGTATTAGTGCTCAATATAGGTATCGGTATAAATTATCAACGCTGATAAGTTATTTAACTCAATGACAAGTTAGTTCTTCTTATACAGGATGAAATAAAAACGTTTTTTGTTGTAACAAAGGAATACGTCGCCTCTCGCCGTTATCTACATCCACGTGATAAAATGTAGCAAAGTAGATAATGGCGGGTCATAAAAAGGATGTCATTAATTTATATCTGCATATAGCTCGCGAGCGGCGGCAAGAGTCGGCGTCGGATTGAAACGTAGACTGGTCCCCGGGCCCCGGTGGTGTTACAATAGTGAGCAGCAGGCATGTCGCACCGGGAGGTGGCCGCCGGTGGCAAGGTGCAGTTCGAGACAGCGCTAAACATGGCAGGTAACTCGTCGCATGTGTTTCACCCGAAACCACTAAAACTTGATACCCGTTTGCCGTATCTGTGTAATGCGGAGATAAGTGATGTGGAGATAGTTCCAAAGAAATCGATTTCATGAAAATTATGAAAACTAAATATCTCACGTTTGTGTTCATTGGGTAATTAATGGCACCACGTAACGTAACCAGGTATTGGGTTGGAGACTGCGCCGCTCCCCAGCTGTGGTATAATTGTTTGCGCTTCTGTGCACTTTAGGTTTCGGCGTATACAGTTGCATGTTAACGGCCGTGGCTGGTCTGGTCGTGATCTCCCTCGGGTGCATCGCTTTCGGCACCTCCTACATCATCCCCACCAGCGCGTGCGAGTTGCAGACCACCAGCGCTCAGCAAGGGCTCATATCATCAGCTCCCTTGGCCGGTGCGTGCTCTCAGTGAACACATTACAGTATGTACGAACGTCGACTGTACTGTCACTACAAATTACTAAATCAATCCGATCACACCTGTATACGCATCACGAAGGGCTCGACCCCGCGGCCCGTGCCTCCTGGGCTTGGCCCCGAGGCAGTGTCCTTGCTGCAGGCAGCAGCGGCTCACAGTGAAACTGGTAAACTGGTGCAATTGACACACCAACATTACTCGACGCTCGGTATTCTCACGGTCTGAAATAAATATAAATATCAATTGTATATTTACACATGCACCACATGCACCGCATGCACCGCATGCACCGCATGCACCACATGCGTACATAGTTATTATTTATTTATATCTCCACCGGTTCGGGGCGTTAGTGCGCGTCGGCTCGCTAGTAACGATATTACTGTACTGGTTACTACTGCTATTGCCACTGAATCAGATATTTAAACACACACACCCATTATAAACAAAGGTTACTGGGTTTCAAAATAATCACATTTTTAGATTAATAGATACATAGATCTATCCCACCCCACATCCGCTTCGCTCCAACACATGGAATGAGTAAAATGAAGTCTCAACTGCGGTCGCACGTGCTCTTACACATTTAAGAGTAGTGTAGAGGCTGCCTCTAGACTAGCGCGCTTTACCAGCAAACCCTACATTGCCGCTTACCATCAGGTGGGATCGCAGTGGAGCGCTATCTTGTACCATTAAACCACTGCCGGCTGTCTGGACATCAGTTCTAAAATAAAAAAGATGACAGATTTTGTGCACAACTCTAAAAATTAAAAACAATTTGTGAACAAATTATTGACGTGGTTTTGACAAGGTAATGTTCTCCGCTTCATTTCACCAGACTGTATCCCATTGTTCCTACATCACAGTACCTTGGAATAAAAACATATCACAACAGGAATAATCCTGGGCGCCATCGTGGGCGGGTACCTGGGCGACGTGTACGGGCGGCGCCGCGTGCTGCTGTACGCGCTGCTCTCCTCCGCGCCCATCAACGCGCTGGCCAGCCTGTCCGTCAACTGGGTGATGCTGGTCGTGCTACAGTCCGTTGCTTCGTTCTGGTGAGTGTCCACGCGCTGATTTCAAGGTCAAAGTAAAACTTTATTGGAAGGGACCTGTTCGCAGATATTTGCGAATCACCTAGTTATGGTTTTAAGCTCCATAGACCAATAGCCATAAAATCCTAGAGAAGTTTCGAAGGTCGTGCGATGAATACGTCATGAATAGCAAGCCTGAAACCCACAGTCCGTGGGTACATCATACATCTTGTATTCCGTTTCTGGGCAAAATAATTAGTTATTCTGCCACCAGTTTCTGTCCCCGGAGCCATGCCGATTCTCCGGCGGGGGACTCTAGAATTGAAGAGTTTGGGATCAGGTTTGAAACTTTCGAAACTTTATTTCCGGTCTCTTTGTACTCGCCATATCGTTATTACAAATGATATATTTTGAAACTGTTTTCCTATCATTTCTCAGTGCTTCCGGTCAATTCTCCATAGCGATGGCGTTGCTCGGCGAGAGCGTGCCCTTAATGAAACGAAACATGTTGGTGCTTCTGGTAAACAGCATGTTCATCATTCACCAGGGGATAATGGCAGGTAGAAAGTTTTTCAGCCATCAATGCCGAGTACAGTTTGTTCTGAAAATTATTATTATTATTATTATTTATTAGATTATACAAAGTAACGCGGCTCGGGCTGCGCTCCACCCCCGTTACCGGTAAGAGTCCACCACACAGTCCCAACTATTATGTTGAATCGTGGAGCCTCCTCTTCTATTACAACTTTGTCGAGTAATTCGTATAGTTGCAATGTTTTTTCATTTTACTGCAATTCCTTGCACCCTGCTGCTGCCGCTTCCGTGCAGTGCCTAGAGACACCGCGATCTGACTAACCATTTTCCATTGTCCAGTTATCGCTATGCCTGTTATTCCACTACCGTTTTCGATCTACCTTTCGGGTCTGGGCATCTACTGGAACTCTTGGCGGACGCTGGTGCTTCTGTTCTCGGTGCCAAGTTTCCTGGCTGCATTTTGGCTTTTATTTTTAATGGAGAGCCCTAAATACGTGTTGGCGCAAGGCCGAGAGGCGGAGGCGATACATATTATCAAAACAATTCACCGAATGAACCGCGGGCAATCAGCGGAAGAGCTAAAAGTAAGACTTGAGTTACATATTGTCCGGCTGCGCTTTATTTCCGTCCGTTCACAACAGCAGGTCGTAACGATTGAAATAACAAGCGAACAAAAACAAAGCTATACTATTAATATATACTTTGCGGAACTGTAAGCTTCTGGGAGGGATCTGGAGCTTTTTGATTGTCAAAAAATTGCATCGCATGCAACAACGGGATCGGGATCGTGATCCGCGACGCGCCTCGCGGCAAATGCCCGGCCTCTGGTGAAACGGAACTCGGCCAGGCATTCCTTCCACGCCATTCAACAAACTACATTAAGTACATACGCAACGCCGTTCCCGACTTCCGCTTTCTTGATGTAATGACCATACCATCATTGCAGATAGAGGGCTTGATACCGGATACGCAGGACTCGAGAGCTTCGAATTCAGCGACGAGCGAAATCGGCGTTCTCTTCAAAACGCCGCTGCTGAAGTACACCCTCATAGTCACTGCCCTCTTCTCGCTGCAACAGTGAGTTGGCTGTTGTTGTCAAATTATTTGATTATTTGGGGATAAAAGTGAATTCGTGCGCGCGTCGGTGGCGACGGTACCTTGAGATGTTTAGTCGTTGTGAATGCGCAGGCACGGAGCGTTCACGGCCTGGATGCCCACCATCGCCAATCAATTCATCCGGGTGGTGCAGACGGGTGAGGGCGTCGACAAAAGCATCTGCAGCATCCTGGACGACAGCCTGGACACACCCGGTGATGTAATGCGCGCATTGTATCTTCTTCGGAAGCGAGGCGGAAGCTGGCCGCCGCCGACCCGCAAATGAGTGACGCGCACCGGGCTCCGAAGGTCGCGGTCGTCGGTCCGACTGACATAATGAACTGGTGGAAGACGATAGCGCAGGGTTTCGCTACTTATTTCGTGGTAGCAGAGTCGTCTGCCGCTGGTCGGTGGCGGCGGAGCTTCCGGAGGAGGCGGTTTTCTTTATCTTTTATAAGATCATGGACTGAAACAACTCTCTATTATAATCAGGTGTTTATTTACATAGAAGATGACGTGTTACATATATAAGTGGTGTTGGAGTCTTCTACAGAATAAGTAAGGTCGCTGCTTACTTCAAGCCTTACTTTACGATCGTTAGCTTATTACCGGAAGGAGCGTTTTATTTATTCCGAGTAGATATAGTATTTAAACTGTGCCATTTCATACATCTATTATTATTATACAAGTTTTCAATTGTTAACTGCTTGGGGTCGCGATTCGACTAAATCTACTCCCCTACCCTCAGATCGGCGAGGTGAGCGGCAGGGGGAAGTTACTAATAATTCATGAATCGTTTACTTACACGATACTTCCGTTGTGTCTGTGCTCGTGTTGCAGCCGGACGCGGCGCCGTGCTCGTTGAATGTTGTATCCCTTTTCTTCTTACTCATTTTGGGCGTCGTGCAAAGCGGGTCAAACGTGGTGCTCAGTGCGGTAAGTTACCTTCTGTGTTCTGCACAAAATTACCTTAATTAACTGCACACCGACCGACACAGAGTGCGACAACGTTACGATATATCATTTCAATTGGCAGAGCAATGAAAGCGGTGCGTCAAGGAGCCCAACACGTGGTCAAAGCCTAGCCTCTTTATTTTTCTGTTTTTATTTTTACTTGTGAAACAACCAGAACGAACGACTCCTCGCACGAAGATCACGATAATGTACTTCAACGTAATTATTACCTTTAAGCTTTCTTATAAAACAGTTCTGCAAGTGACACCGTGTTGCATTTAATTTCTTTAATTGTATTTTACGTCAGAGCGGAAGGAAGTGTGTTTGACGTTTCTTGTTCTACATGAAACGTTAGACATTGTGTCGATATCTATCTTGCTTCAACTTGCTGAAAATGTAGCCCTAAGAGGTTATAACACGTGGTCAAGATGCTCATGTTGAGATGGATGTGTGGTGTGACGAGGATGGATAAAATTAAGAATGAGTATGTTAGCGGAAATCTGAAATTTGCTCCAGTGACAGAGAAGTTGAGGGGCAAGAGGTTAGCGTGGTGCGGGCATGGTATGCGGAGAGATGAAGGACATATCACGAAGAAAGTAATGAGAATGAATGTGGATGCTTATACGGGTAGAGGAAGATTGAAGAAAGTGTTGATGGATTGTGTGAAAGACGAAATGTGTAAGAAGAGAAGCACATACTGTGCTGATCCCATATAGCTGGGAAAAGGGTAGGAGGAATAAGAAGGAGATGAAGTGTTCCATACAATTTGCTTAAGCATTACCTCGCTGACAGAAGCCAGTTTGTGAATATCAATTATAATAGATTAACATCGTCTCGTGCGCACAGTGCTGCGCAGGGTAGGAGGTTAAGCCTGCGCGGCATTGTCCTAGTTTGTACGTAACATAAGGAAATTCTTGACACAATACGCCCGCCCATAACAACATGGCGCAGGTTAGGATGATATACACTGCACTACATGGCACTTTTCGCCTGAGACATAACATGTTCGAGTCTCGTTACCCCAGTAATGACACTAGCTACAGCGCCCGTCACACCGCTACACAGTAATTTTCGCACAGTACTGTTTGTCGGCTGCAATAGGCGCTGTGCTGGTACTCAGCTAGACGGTCTCCGGCAGCAGACACCTTCTTCTTCGTCTTCTTCCTCCTTCTCTAACACCTAGCAACAGTAAAAGTTTTCCTTTATTTTCTACTTTTAACTATATCATTTTTGCTACATATATTTCTTCTGAGGGTCGAGAACATAAATAAAGCTATTTTTATTGCGCCGCTATAAGATTACAGCGGCCGGACGCCGGTGCTGGTAACTTACTGTTAAGCAGTGGTGTGTGTGCGCGTGCGCGTGCGGCGGCAGGTGGTGGGGCGCGCGGGGCGGCGCAACCTGTCGGTGGCGGTGGTGGCGGTGACGGGCGCGGCTGGCGTGCTCACCGCGCTCGTGCCCAACGTCTACGCGAGCGCCGCGCTGATGGTCGTCTTCATGGTGGGCGTCGTGGCGGTGGGCCTGTACACTGCGATAGCGGTGGCGCTGTTCCCCACGCACCTCAGGTGATGGTGATCGCCGTTTCTTTAAATCAACGACAGACACATGCAGTAAATTGAACCTTCATAAGAAGACAAAGCCAGAATATCATCTGAAACTGGCGCAAAGGAAATAATAAAGAAGCAGAACAAACACTCCCGGGTCCTGTTTGTCCTGACGCAACGAGCAATAATAAATGACAAAACTGATAAAACAATTGAAAACTTTGTCGCAGAGCATTCGCCATCGCGCTGACGATGACCGCGGGGCGGCTCGTCACCTTCGCGACCGTGCAGATCCTGAACTTGCTGCTGCAGGTCAATTGCGGCATCGGCTTCTATTTGTTCAACTCTCTGTTCGCCGGTATGTACTCTTATTGTATATCTTATCTAACTGTGCTATCTCGCGTGCTAATACAAAGTGCATGATTACGTCAAAACCTTAGCGGCGCTGACGGTCGGGGAGGGGTGGAATCCACCCCCGACGCAAACAGAGTTCGATTGGGCACGAATAACTTTTAGTTTCTACATATTCATTGCATCTGCATCCGGCGACGCCTCACAGTGAAAACGTTATCATTGGCGTTGGCCTCAGTCCACACCGCCGCATGTGGGTTCCAGGTCAATTGTAGACCCGGATGTCCGTCGCAGGTCGTCAGAAAGCAGATGAAACGTGTAGTAAGCGCACAGACCATCTGTCACCCATTCATTTTATACAATAACAAGTATTAAACACTAGAAGCACTTAGGCGTAAAGCTTCCCTTTTCTTTTGAAATACTTTCATACCTTCTGCCTGTCCGCCATAGTCCGATAAAAAATTTCACCTGAGAGAGCTCTCCACCGGAATTCATTTCGCCCCGCACCCCCCACCCAGCGCCGGACCTACATACGATCAATTCGGTTCTGAACATTCGTGTTGTCCACAGCGTCCGCCCTCGTCCTGTTGTTCTTGCCCGACGACAGGAAACTGCTGAAGAGCGCAGCTGGAATGGAAACAAATAACTAGACTGTAATTAATTACATTTGAATCTGTAATAAAGTGTTATAGTTTTTATTAAATTACACAATTACACTTGAGTTTAATATGGGTGTTGGTTGCACCGCGTGTAACCAACCCCAACCCCAACCCCAACCCCAACCCCACGTGCCACGGCCCGCCGCCCGGCGCTGTGCACTTGTCGCCCCGCGTGCAAATACACACTACCTGATAGTCTATTCAACCGGATGTCGCATGCGGGTACATTTTAATTTAGTTGTAATTTAATTCTTAATCCATCTATACCAAGCGATATATCTTCGCGGCGATAAAGCGGCACGACGCGGCGGGACCTTGCGCGAACAACGAGCGCCAGTTGCGCCCGCGCAACCACCACGCAGGTATATAGGATCCCTTGGTATTAAATCACATTGTACATTACTTGCACGGGAAACGGAAACAATGGAGCGAGCGACGATGAGAGGTCCTTCGAGACTGCGCTCGATGTGGCAGGTAATTAGATACGTAACAAGTGTTCCATCATTTTTAATATATCATTATCGCTCGCGTTAGTAGATACGCACTTCCGACTCCGATTAACAGGAAACGTGCGGCGCACAATATGGTATCTCCTTTCACAAGTACTCCTTCTCAAACATATGGTGGAGGTAGGGGTAGAATTGCGTAGACCAGGAAACAGTTTACAATAAACTGAGGCTTTATATACGAGGGGGGAGCAAAAAGTGGTGAGAACGACATATGTACTCCTTGGTGAGGGGAAATATGCATAGTGACGTAGCTCAGATACATGTTGGTAATGTTAATGAAGGAAAAAATCATCGATTCTATTTTGTTTTATTTCTGTATGCAGTCATTTGTTTGCTTCGCGTCGCAACGTGTTACCGGAAATGGAGAAAAGCGAAGTGCGAGCCGTTATTAAATAGCTCTGTTTATAAAGTTAACGACGCGAGAGATTCATTGCGATCTGGAGGCAGCATTAGGAGGGTCTGCTCCGCCGTATTCCACTGTCGCAAGGTGGGCTTCTCAATATCGAGTAGGGAGAACGAGCACGGAAGACTAACATCGTTGCGGCCGTCACCACGTCCATCGACATCAGTTACCCAAGAAAATGTTGCGAACGTCGAGGAAATAGTATTGAGCGATCAAAGAGTTACCATCCGGTACTTACTCGTAATTCATGAAACGGGCATTTCATACGGAAGTATTCCATCCATATTCAAACAATATTTGAATATGGGAACAGTCTCCGCAAGACGGATGCCGAGAACGTTAACGGACAGTCAGAAACAAAATTGACTTGACATTTCGAAGATATTGTTGGACAAGTTTCTAGAAGATTCTGAAAACTTTTTGTCTCGTTTCGTAACAATGGATGAAACATGGGTCCATCATTTTGATCCCGAGGCAAAATAGCAATCTTTGCAATGGGAACGGCCATCCTCACTGACACCGAAGAAGTTTGGTGCCGTGGCATCGACTGGCAAGGTTATGGCCTCAATATTTTGGAACTCTAAAGGGATATTGTTGATTGATTACCTGGGGCGTGGAACCACTATTACCGGCCGATGTTATGCAGATTTAATTCCCAAGTTGAGGAATGCCATCAAAGAGAAAATGAGAGGGAAACTTCGGAGGGGCGTGCTGTTTCATCACGACAACGCACCCGCGCACAGGTCGACAGGTGCGATGGCTGCCATTCAGCAAGCTGGCTTCCAATTGATTGACCACCCCACTAATTCACTAGATCCGGCGCCTAGGGATTTTTATCTGTTTCCCAAATTGAAAGGATACGCAAGGGGAAACATGTACGAAGACGATAACGAGGTGATGCATGCCGTGGAGAGCTTTTTGCAGGACCAAGACCAAAACTTTTTTTTGAAAGGCATTGAAGCCTTGGCAACGCTCGCAGACTATGTAGAAATATAAATTATCAATAGTCATTATATTCTATCTCATTCTCACTACTTTTTGATCCCCCTAATACCATCACGCATAAGGTCCGCGTGTTAATAGTGGTAAATCCCCCGGACCTGTTGCAGGAATAAGCGTTCCACAAATATACATTGTAGGTCTATTTCTATTTATGGTTTACATTAATGACCTGATATTTTATGTGAGGAACACGTAATATTATACTTTTTGTTAGTTTTGTTTATATAAATTTAAACGAGTAGACGAGCTGGACGTTCACGTGACAGGAAGCAATACGCCGTTAAGTTGATATCCACTGCATCACATTGCACTCGTTGCCTGACACAAACCATGTTGAATTCCGTTACTCCGGTAACCGTTAAACCGGACCACGATAATGTTCGCATACTACTGTACTACTGTATGGCGAGAGGTATAAGAGCTGCGAAGGTACCTGCCTACACGGCCTCCGGCAACGGAGACCTACCAGTAATGGAGTAGAGACAAGCGCTGCACTATGTTGGATAAGAGAACATTCTGCAGAGTCTATGTAAACATACGGTGCAGCAACGGGACATCGGTGTAACCCCGACAATGTGAGCAGGACCTGTTGCAGGGTGATGTTCACGGCGAGTGACTTGCTTCGACACGAAACGTGTCCAACACTAAACCACACGTCGGATGTAACCTTAGTCTCAGGTAGACAATGGAAGACCAGACAACAATAGTGCGAGCGTCGTTCATTTTAGTTATTTCTCTTCTACTGTATATTGTCGGGGGCACTCTGCTGCTGGGTGAGGCTGCTGGGTGAGGCTGCTAATATTCAATCGAAATGTATCCAAATAAGATGCGATAAGAAACCCATCACAGTATCTGTGTACTATATATATAGATATTATATATTTTACAAATATATATCATCATCAGCCGATAGATGTCCATTGCTCGACATAGGCCTGCCCCAAAGATCTCGACATCGGCCGGTTCGGCAGCGCCCACATCCAGCGCCTTTCCGGGATCTACAGTCAGATGGGCTTTCGCTACTGCCTGGCACTAGGGACTGTCGTTTTTAGGGGTTCATAAGGGGGAATTTGAACCAGTTCCCAACACACTAGCCCAATACGGGTAGATGTGAGCGAGAACCTCATTTGTTGATTAGCAGGGTGCACCACGAGCGGGTGAGGTTGGCTTGGGTCTCGCGAGTTGTGCGGGACACCATACAACATCCCACAAATACATAGCAGTAGCCCACGGAGCTCTTGCGTCTGTTCTTCTCAGGGCGGTGTCACTTTTACTTGGCAATTAGGTGCATTCGCAAATAGCGCATAGTGCATAATATTTTAAAACTGGCCAATAATGTAGAAAGTGCGCGTGCGTATATGCAATAGCTTCCAATAATCTTATTCATTTAAACACATTCTGTTGTTCAGGGATTTATCAGCAGCCTCGAAACGTCTGCACCCTTCGTGTGTGTCCCCAACACTTGCCCGTCAGTACAAACCCACAGGCTCGAGCATGTCGCAGGTTTAATCCTGGGCGCCATCGTGGGCGGCTGTACCTGGGCGACGTGTACGGGCGGCGCCGCGTGCTGCTGTACGCGCTGCTCTCCTCCGCGCTCATCAACGCGCTGGCCAGCCTGTCCGTCAACTGGGTGATTCCGGTCGTGCTACAGTCAATATCGTCATTTTGGTAAGCACACTGTAATGCCACAGCCGGCAGAACATCCTCCAGGCCACACTGCAATGTCGCGCCAACCCTATTTTCCTGAGAAATTGTTCAAACCGACATGAATCTTACCTCCCTTTGAAGTAGTTATAACATCAACAAGTTTTCTTTCAATATCTACCCCTGCCATCATCACGCGGCGCCTTCACCAGATTAACTGCGAGGGTCAGATTGAGTAAACAATCCGACCCTATTCAGCACTTGTGCAACTCCCCGTCACGACGGGCATGGGGGTTGTCCGCCAACCCCCATGCCCGTCGCCATGTCATTCAGCTCTTGTAGTAAATGCTTTATTGTGTTCATTCGGCTGATAGTAAGTGACTCGCCTGCCGTTACGACGTGGCGCTAGTTAGCAGGACTAGTACACACAGGACTGCATTGTGCTGGTCGCCTCAAGATATAAGATGTCTCGTTACCCCAGTAATTTCATTAGCTACGGCGCCCTTCAAACCGAAACAGTACCGCTTGCACACTCCTGTTTGGCGGAAAAAATAAGGTGCGGTGGTACTCACCTAGACAGTCGCCGGCAACAGGAACCTACCAGCGGTTGCCGGATGTTGAAGACAGGACGCGAAAATGAAATGGGCTTTCTCTTAATTTCTCAGTGTTTCCGGCCAATATTCCGTAACGATGGCGTTCCTGAGCGAGAGTATACCGTTGAGGAAACGAAACATGTTGGTGTTGCTTGCAAATAGCTCGTTCATGATCCACCAGGGGATAATGGCAAGTAAGAACAGCGTTGTATGCTCCAAGGGTTCAAGTAATATTTATGACTTCGGTTCAGTCACATGTTCCTTTTTTTAGTTCCATCATTTGGACTGTGGCCAGCGACCAGCGCGGCCCCGACAAGTTCCAAAAGTGCAATAGACAATATCAAGGCAGAATAATATCAAAATCAGTGTTAATTGTATCGGAAGGAAGGTTCACTGGACACCGGAGTAGTGGTAATGGTGCAAGAGGAGGCCACGCAGGAGTGGGGGCTAATGTGACGGTCGTAGACTACTTGGCAACTTGTAGAGCAATACAATAAGAGTTATCATTTAGATAACAGAAATACTGATATAAAGTAAACGTAACCAATAAAGAGTGCACAATTGTGGACGTCTCCGAGATAACCTTCAACTGGAACATGGGAGTTTTGTCGCTAATAATAAAGGGAACACGGCGCATATTACCTTTTGTAATTTGCAGCGTGAGGCCATAGACATCATTGAGTACACTCACAGAGTGAGGCTCGCTTTGCAGCACCCTCCTCGCCCTACTGCGACATCCGGCGAACGCTACGTTTCCTCAATGGGTTGCTACGCAATTTCAGATCGAGGGGTTAATGCTAGGCGGACAGGACGTGGACGCTCCATCGTCCTCGATGGAACAAATCTTGCCACTTTTCCAAATGCCGCTGTTAAAATACAGCATCATAACGAGCGCTCTTTATTTGCTCCAGCCGTAAGTTTTAATTGTTAAACGCTTCCCGGTCACAACGAGAATTTCTGAATGTATTGCTCCAGCTTCAAGCAGTGGCCAGCTTTTGCATTGGCTCCTGCCTATAAGGTCATAGAGAAATGTGAATTTTAAGCAATTTTCTGCCATGTCACGAACGTTCACGACTTGGATACCATCGATAGCGAACCAGTTCGTGCGCGTGGTGCAGACCGGCGAGCCGCCTGACAAGAGCATCTGCGGCATCTTGGATGACGGCCAGAACATACCTGTTGACGTGAGCTTCTAACAAATACATGCAGAATTCATACTGTTCGCGAACTCCTCGCCGCTTCGGCATCCCGCAGCCCGCACCCCGCACCGTGCGCGGTGTTGGCGGCGTATGTACGGGTGTACATGCGAGTGTCCGTGTCTGTGTCTGTGTGTGTGTGTGTGTATGTTTGTGTATGTGAACATCGAGTGAACGCGTGCATCGTGGCTGTGTTTTCGCTTGCAGCCGGACGAGGCGCCATGCTCGCTCAACCTGGTCTCGCTGATCTTCATACTGATCCTAGAAGTGTTACAGTGCGGCAGCAATGTGCTGCTCAGTCTGGTGAGATCGACTGCCCTTTTAATTAAAACCTACCACCTATCGACTCTCGTGGAGCCGTTCATTTTCTTCCATTAAAAATATAACTAAATGTTTAACAGAGAGTACGGCAACAAGTCGGCCGCTCAGAGGTTGTTGTCGATCTAAAATAAAATAATGTGATTGATCCGTCGACACCCATGCTGGAACCGACATTTCATCAAACCTGCCGTTTCAACAAAAAAGGTTTCCGGGAGCCGGCCGAGAGCCTCGGAATAACAGGAACACGTCACCGACGTTACCGTGACACTATACGTCGTCGATTGTAGTCGTAGTTAAGTGGACACAACCTTTTTAGGTTTAAGTCTAGATTCTTATTTAAACTAGAAAGGCGATATGAATAAATCTTACGCCGGATGAATCAGACGGACATGTAAAGACGTGGTGGCGGGCGCGGCAGGGACGGCCGGGGTGCTCACCGCGCTCGTGCCCAACGCCTACGCGAGCATTACGCTCTTCGTGGTTTTCATGATCGGCGTCGTGATGATGAGCATGTACACCACCCTAGCGATCGCAATCTTCCCCACGTACCTCAGGTGATTGCGCCCGACTGCATGTCGCCATCCTGCCTTCACTGCTATTCGCAATTTTTGTAAATTCTTTAACCAAATGCCCTTTTTCTTCTCACTGCTCTCGTGCTGACGAGCTCTGCGTGACCATGCATGAAGTCGAGCCATATATTTCTTACTTGAACAGGAATATTATAATCTATTAATACTAAAATACGCCTCGTTCCGCGGCGCGTTCGCCCTCGCACACCCGATGATCTGCGGCAGGCTCTCCACCTTCGCCGTCACACAGATCCTAAACCTACTGTTGGAGGTGAACTGCAACGCCAGCGTCTATCTGTTCAACTCACTGTTCGCCGATGCGTGTCCTGCGACTAAATATTTGTCGTCCTTACGTCAATCGCAGTACGGCCCGCCTCGCACTCAAACAAACGAGCCTGACAGGACGTCCACCTACAGTCCGAGGAGCCCTCCGTCCGATGCGATAAACACTCACTCCTCGGCACGGCACCGCGTCGCGCTCGTCGCTTTTAGATCATAATGGCACTACAACAAATCTAATCACAAAGCTGCCTAACCGGATGCCACCAGTCACGGAGCGGGACCGTCTACTGTTCAATGATATAAACTATATTGCGGTATGCAACCGGCGTCCAGCCCGACGAAATACCCGGCACACCCGGCACACCCTGCAATATATGAAATGTAAATATTCGTTTTCACAGCTTCAGCCATAATCCTGCCCTTCCTGCCTAACGACCGGCGCTATCAGGAGAAGAGCGACGATCGCTCTAAGTTATAGTCGATAAAAATAAAAAGAACAAAAACATGATCATCTCAAAAAACTTTGATTTTATTTATCAAAATTGACCAACAACCGCTTACACTTATTGTTTAGTGTCGTGGTGTGTTGTGTTGCGTTAGAAGGCACAGGTCGGACGAGCCGCTGGCGGGCCAGCTCGCCGCGGACCGCACCACGCTACAACTCGACCAGTGCGCAGGTAGGGAGCAGTTCCAACGCGTGCGCCCGTTAGCGCATTCGCTTTATTGTGACCTATGCGTTGGCTGCAGTCCCCGCCCATTTTACAAATACCCGCTGACACAAATATTATGTACGTCAACGTATCAATCCCCATACACAACACTCCAATATGCTAGATGCTAGATGCTAGATGCTAGATTACAATAATAAAAATGCTAGGACGTCTGCGTGCACTTCGCAATGCGCCCGGTGTGTTCGTTTGTTTCCGCTTGAGATGTATTCTCAGCCTCGTTAAACCATTTGACAAGGTCGTAATTTTCAGGTAACCATGCCAGTCTTCTGACACCTCTGGTCATAGTCTCTTTTGATGGCTTGACGCATGACGTTTTGAAGTCTCCTCCTGTACATTAAACGGCGAACAGAACCGTTGCGAATTGCTGTCCTCTCCTCCACTCCCCCTTCCGAGACGTCAGGCGGTTCTCGTGCGTGGCTAGGGTGGGTCCAATTCGAGTAACGTTTGAGACTCGGTGGAAAATTCGATTGAATCGTTCATTCTACTTTACGGGGCCCGAATATACACATGGTTATGGTCTGTATGTTCTATTCGTCTATCGGTGATAACTTGGTGCATGTGCACTTTTTTGACGCCGGATAAAAAAGTCTAATTAAACATAATCTTTTGCCAATTTTTTTTAATAGCACCCTTGGACCGCTTAATGGTGCTATTATTAGACTACTTCTTAAAAAATATGTAATCACTCGGAGCCAAAATTTTTCTCGGTATTCCGAACTTCCTTAAATTTGTGTAGACTGGTTATCTTGCACTTGGTCCGCCAGTGTGGGTGACGAGGATGGCGCGTGCACCGGCTACAACAAATCCAAACGCGTCCTACCTTTCGCTGCAATACTAACTGGGCAGGTGACTGCAGTAGTGCACGCAGTGAATAACGGCAATCGAAATGACATTTCAATAATTTCAAATTACGTTCTTTAATGTTTCTGCTACACAACATACTTTGCTTGATCCCCTTTTTATAAGGTTAAGAAAACTTTCCACTTTTTTTTTTTTTTTATGTAAAATACTAGGCAAACGAGCAAGACGGGTCACCTGATGGTAAGTGATTCACCGCCGCCCACGTCACTAGCGACGCCAGTGCGTTGCCTACCCTTCAGGTAAGAATATGCTCTTTTCTTGAATAACCCAATGTCGCAGTTGTCGGGGAAGACCGCTGATGGCAACGAGTTCCAGATATTTACTGTGCGTGGCAGAAAACTGTTTTTAAAACGCATTGTAGTGGAACGCCAACCATCCAGATGGTGCGGATGGTAGTGCCGGCGAGACGGTCGGTTGCGAAAATCAGCGGCTTCTATTAAATTGAACAACTCCTCGGAACACTCCCCATTATAGATTCTGTATAGTATGCATAGGGAAGATAGATCCCTACGCAGTGCCAAAGTATCTAGCCGATCGGCAAGTTCAGGATCGTCGACAATTCGACATGCCCTACGTTGGATTCGGTCAAATGGAGATAGCTGATAACCCGGAGCCCCGGCCCAAAGGTGGCAACAATACTCCATGTGAGGCCGCACCTGTGCCTTATACAGTTTAAGGCGGTGAGCCGGCTTGAAGTACTGTTTGGAACCACTTGCCCATTACTCGCGGGGTAATAGGCCGAGGAAGTTAAATGTGAATTTCCATTTGTTCCACGAAACGCTTCACATTGTTGGGAACAGAACGCTGCACCATTATCACTCGACGTATGCGGTAGCCCGTAACGCGACATGAACTCCATAACTTATCATTGACTGACCCTATGGCAGCTGACAAGTGCGTGTCGAAAACTCCCACCCTTTTGGAATACGCCACCCGCTGTGGCGACGGTCGCATGTGTGAACAGACTCCGCAGGCGTTTATTAAATTCTTCAAGGCCGTGTCTGTCGCTATTCTAATTTCTTAATCTTTATCAGGGATAGCCCTGGAAACTAAAACTGAGCGCGCGCCTCCGCCTCTGTTTTAACAATCCCTAGGTGAGAAAAATGTAAATGATAACACTCGTTGCCGCAGTGCTTCGGGAATCACGACCTTATCACCTCTCGTTAAGAACCCGTTTTCGTACGACAACTCATTTCTATACAAAAGAATAAGCCTTAATGCTTATGTTCGCAACTTTGCTGGGCCAACTATTCAATACTAAATTTGTCACTTTACTAAGTGTCGTGTCACGATTTATTCAAACCGCCGCCGCCGCCGCCGCCGCCTTCCATCACGAAGCAGACTCGCGTCGAGCACTTGCCTGCGCACGCGCACGCGCGGGATAATTAATCACCGCTATTATCACAACTGCGAACGTACTCAGCAGTGTAATTATAGCCGCTTACAAATATTGCATATCTCTGTAAACAATTAAAAGATATCTCGGTGATACCTTCGTGCGGTCGAGACTGGTGATTAGAGGTTTATGATCCGTCCTATGTACTAATGGATTTCTCCTATCATATAAGTCCTGGTTGGAACGCCTCACTCTGAAAATGATGGCGGTGGCTTCCTTTTGGATCTGCGGGTATCGTTGTTCCGCTGCGTTCAATGTTCTAGAAACAAAGCAATGGGTTTTTGATGCCATCGCTTCCACTTGGCAACAATACCGCTCCTAAACCGGTAGGGGTTGCGTCGACAGTTAATATCAACCTGGCTTACTTTAGGTTTGGTTTGGTTGAAGTTCGTTAGAACCTACTTTGAGACTAATAATGCTTTAACCCTATTGAAGGCGTGGTTATATTCTTTTGTCCAATTTCACTTTGTTACTTTTAAGAAACGTGTAAAGGGGATTTGATATGTAAGATGCTGAGGGAACGAAATTTCTATAATAATGGGTTGGAGATAGGAAGATATTTAACATGTTTCGGATTGTCTGATTAGGGTTAAATATGCACCGTTTTCTTTTATAATTTGCTGCCATTGTAGTAGCTTTATAGCCTCTCATCGAAGGTTTGCTCGTTACTGACGTTGATTATTTGACGTTGACTATAATGACGTTCTCGATAGAAACAATATGGGTGTTCTCGAAAAAACAATTTTTATAGAAACAATATAGTTGTTCTCAAAAGAACAGTCAGTCGCTGTGTACAGCATCAAAATCTTCATCAACATGACGTCACCGGATGACACGACGCCTCGAAGTCCGGAGCAGTAGCGCGTGTCAACTCTACAACCGTCCGCGCAGAAAGGACCGAGCCCGAGCGCAACCTATATTTATGCCTTCGGAAAAGGACGCTTCCCGTTGTCGCATGCGCATTCCCTGTTTGATTGATTGCACAATATTTTTAACGTTGCACAATTCGGGTGAGCGATGTGTAATCCCTCCGCTAGTTGCGCTAACCTAATACCGTTTATGTATAGCGAAACTACACCAATAAAATTAACTCATAGCTCAAGCATCAGCAGGATTTTCACTCGCCCGTTGCCGTACATCCAAAGTCGCTAAACTTCCTGACCAAGCCCCCCTAGCGTTTGGCTAGTCACTACAGACGTATATGGCCTGGCGTTATCCTGATGGAATAGAACACCTCTTCTGTTGACCAATTCTCGCCGTTTCTGTTCAATCGCTAGCTACAAACGCTCCAGTTGTTGACAGTGGAGATCTGAATTTATTGTTTGGCCATGGCCATACAGAAGCAACTCATAATAAATTATTCTTTTCCAGTCCCACCAAACACTAAGTTGAGCCTTTCGACCGTTAGTCCTGGTTTGGCCACCGTTTGAGCTACATCACCGCGCCTTGACCGCGATCGTTTTCGCGAAACATTGTCGTATGATTAATATCGTAAGTATTACTCTGAATGCTCGACCGATCTCAGCATCTCAGAAGCCGACCAACCAGTCAATTTCCTTATCGACCTTATCGCGTGTAGCAAACGCCATTGGTCTCGCTTTAATAAACATAGGCTTTGCATCTTCTGTTAATGTTAATTTAACCTTGTACTCGTTAATACAAACCAAAATATATAAAAAGGCCTGGGGATAACGAGAAGCAAGCAACTCCAACGAGCCACACACTGACAGCACGTCCAGCGGCGCCGTGCGGCGTCGTGCGGCGTCGTGCGGCCGTGCCGGCGTGCGTGAGCTGCGCGCGCGCCGTGCCCGCGCACACGGTTTTGCCGATGGTGTAACCCAACAGCATTTTGTTGGTGGATGATAGCGATACATTGTCAAAATATAATTTATATGTACACACCGAACAGTCCAGCGAATCGGTAGCCGAGCACGGTGGCCACGGCGGCCTCATCGGCCACAGCTGCCTCATCGGCCACAGCTGCCTCATCGGCCACAGCTGCCTCATCGGCCACAGCTGCACATTATTTACAAACATGAAAACGAAATTCTGGAGCTGTAGGTCTCTCCTTAACATTTTTGTTATAAAACTACAGAACAAGCGTGTTTTATAAGAAAAGCTTTTCGTCCGATCTCCGCCACCCGCACACCTCCCAACTCTCCATTGAAAGCATATCCCCCTGTCATGTTACTTTTTATTCGGAAATCAAAAGATTTCATCTAAAAAGCAAAAATATGCTTACACCACGACTGCGACTTTTTTTCAACAAGTTCACTATTGTAACGGTATTCCGCTTACAAACACACTTCACCACCCGGCACACCGTCGTTATTGTCCAAGCGTGGCTCCGGGCGCGGCTCGGCCACGTTGTAAATTAGTCCTTAATCCGTCTATATCAAGCGACATATCTACGCGGCGATAAAGCGGCACGACGCGGCGGAACTTTACGCGATCGACGCGCGCCAGTTGCGCCCGCGCAGCCGCCACGCAGGTATACAGGATCCCTTGAAATCAAATCACATTGCATATTAATAAGCTGGGAAACGGAAGCGACGCCGGACAGAACTATGGAGCGAGCGACCGGCGCGTGCGACGGCAGGATACCCTTCGAGACTGCGCTCGACATGGCAGGTGACTAAATGTATCAGTGACTGAGTCTTGAACCGCCCGGCGACCATATTGCGCGGTGTTCTTCACACCTTCACGGAACACAAGCACACGCACACCACACACGCACACGCACACGCACACGCGCACACACGCACAAGCATATACCAATCACGCGCCGCGATAGTGCGATTACGCACCGCTGTGTCGTTATCGACAGTTATCGCCGCGGTATCGCCGCGATATCGCAGCGATACCGCGGCGAGCGTTGGCCGCAAGGAGGGTATCCCGCCCGCCGCCACCCCGCTGGAGAGAAGCCGCGCGTGCGACCCCGACCACATTGTCAGCAAATGTCGTATTTATATAGGAAGTTGCATGAAAGGATTTATTTGGAAAGGTTTCCCCGGCGCTGGTCGCGGGGGCGGGCCACTTGAACATCTCGAATACGTTAAAAGCACCGGCACCGAGTCACCGACGAACGGTGTCCCTCTGCGCGTGCACAGGCCTGAACGTGTTACACGAAAGAAGCCATTCGCAGCTACTGGATACACTAAACATTATGCTACTTCCGCCCGGCGGGTAGCTGACCAGCCCCGCTCGTCTAAAGCCGCTCGCCGTCGACGCACGAACGTAGCGGGCGTAGAGACACACGTGGGTATCGCTGTTCGCACTTTCAGGCTCCGGAGCGTACAGCTACATGATGACGGCCCTCGCCGGCCTGATCGCGACCTCCTTCGGATTCATCGCGTTTGGCACCACTTACGTCATCCCGACCAGCGCGTGCGAGCTGCAGACCACCAGCGCTCAACAAGGACTCATATCATCAGCTCCCTTGGCCGGTGCGTACTCTGTCGGCTTCCGGAAGCTTCACTTCTCCCTGTCTGCGTAAACAAGTTATTGTTTATGTTTAAATTGTCGTCGATTTTGTAGTTGTAAACGTTTGTGTGCAAGTAAGCTTGGGCAGGTGGAAGTTGCGTCCTGCGCATTTCTTATGTCTCAGGTTTGATCCTGGGCGCCATCGTGGGCGGGTACCTGGGCGACATGTACGGGCGGCGCCGCGTGCTGCTGTACGCGCTGCTCTCCTCCGCGCTCATCAACGCGCTCGCCAGCCTGTCCGTCAACTGGCAAATGCTGGTTGTGCTGCAGTCTGTGGCGTCGTTCTGGTGAGAGTACCGCCGGCGACTGTTCGTCGAGAACTTGTACCCGATGCATGTTCATGCACAAATCAGTATAACATTGTGCGTTTTCAAAAACATTGTCACAAACCTATCAGTTACCTGTACATAGTCGAGGAAGGCTACATGCTCGAACGTAGTACTTACTATTCACGACTGTTCTTCGCTCACCACCAGCGGTTCCGGTCAGTATTCGGTAGCGATGGCGTTACTCAGCGAGAGTGTGCCGATGAAGAAACGCAGTATGTTGGTGCTGCTAGTAAACAGCTCGTTCCTGTTCCACCAGGGGATAATGTCAGGTACCACCTATGCTGTATTTTGTTTCTTAACGTTTATAAATAACAGTATTGTATTGGAAGTATTTCTGTTGGCGATGAGGTTGTGTAAGTTGTAGTTAAGTTGATATGGTTAAGTAAAATATTTTTTGTTAATGCCTTGCGAGTCCTCCGCCAATAAAAACACGATGTGGAACAACGAGTACGCCAAGTGGAACAAAGTCAGTGATGTATTGTTGGATTCATACGAATTGTGGCTATTGACTCAGGTTACGTGGCCTGGACCAACACTTGGTCACAATGGTCACGTGCACGTATTGTTAAGTCACCACGAGGTTGTGAACGATGCACCGTGAATGAAACAGAATGCTCCGGCTCTATGTTTTCACCCGGAACATGGGGGACGGTGCTATGGTGGCACGTCACCAATGTGAAATAGGTTGGAACCCTACTACCGACAAGAAGCCAAAACTTGTTACCGCAGTACCGATCCAGAGACACACACACACCCCCCCCCCCCCCCGTGTTACAAGCGCTTAGCCTCTTTACATGTCGACTAATAAAGGTTAAGGCAAGTAGGTAACACTAAAGAAGTAGGATAACTGAACACCGTACCCTGTGCACCAACAGTCGTACGGAACCCGGCCAACGCGAATTATATTACCTTTTGTAATTGTTGCAGTTATGGCTATACCCATCACCCCTTTAAGGTTTTCGATCTACCTCTCGGCTTTGGGCATCTACTGGAACTCTTGGCGGACGCTACTACTACTGTTCTCGCTGCCTAGCCTACTGGCCGCACTCTGGCTCTCTTTCCTGATGGAAAGCCCGAAATACCTATTCGCGCAGGGTCGGGAGCGTCAGGCCATAGACATCATCGAGAATATTCACAGAATAAACAGCGGGCGGGCGGCAGACTCGCTGAAGGTGAAGCTCGCTTTGCACCCTCCTTGCTCTGCTATGACTTTCCGCGAACGCACTGCTTCCTCAATGGAATGTTACACAATTGCAGATCCAGGGGCTGATGCTGGACGGACAGGACCTGGACGCTCCGGCGTCACCAATAGACCAAATCGTGCCGCTCTTCAAAATGCCGCTGCTGAAGTACACCATCATACTCACTGCCCTGTTCACGCTGCAACAGTGAGTAGTCTCTTCTCGTTAGTGTTCCCTTGCAGGCGTGGTGTTGATATAACATACCGCGCCGCGACGTCACGCCGGCACGACGTCACGCCGTCACGACGTCACGCCGTCACGACGTCACCCGTCACGCCTTCACGACGTCACGCCGTCACGACACAGCGACGTCACCCGTCACGACGTCACGACGTCACGCCGTCACGACACAGCGACGTCACCCGTCACGACGTCACGCCGTCACGACACAGCGACGTCACCCGTCACGACGTCACGACGTCACGCCGTCACGACGCCGCTCGTCGTTTGAAGTTGCTGAGCGTGTGCGCTTCCGCAGGCACGGCGCGTTCTCCGTGTGGCTGCCGTCGATTGCGAACCAGTTCGTGCGCGTCGTGCAGACCGGCGAGGGCACCGACCAGGACATCTGCGGCATACTGAACGACAGTAGGGACATCCCCGCCGACGTGAGCTTTACACATTAAACATACATCAAGACCACTGCAACATATCTTACTTTTACCACTATAACGCCCGGTCACGGTGTCACCTGATGGTAAGCAAATATTTAGTGTAGATGGTAAAGCGAACTCATCCATAAAAAGCCTTTACACTTTACTCTTAAAACCATTCATACAGGGATTGAATCACTGACGCAGCAGACTGTTTCCATTCTTCCCTGATCGCATTGCGCGGAGGACGAAGGGAAACGTTCGGCCCCGACACGGGCACGGGATGAGGACACACAATAAAACCTCATTGTAAAACATGAATAGACCAGCTTCCACGCAACCTTCCACCGTCTACCCAGTTTGGGACATATTTGCGCTCCGTCACCGACTATCCCCGCAGTGCATTAAACCAATAGGTGTCATTTGATGATGACATGTGTGAGTACTTTAACTGTAACCTGTGCCCCCGCCTTGTGCTTGCGCTTGCAGCCGGACGAGGCACCGTGCTCGCTCAACCTGATCTCTTTGCTCTTTATACTGATCCTGGGAGTGCTCCAGTGCGGCACCAACGTGCTGCTCAGTCTGGTGAGATCCAGTGCCTCTTTGAATTAAAACCTGTCACCTATTAAGGTCGGTAAACCAGTTCATTATATTGTTTAGTTTGACGCCAAGTTCCATGTGAATCGTGCGCAATGTGACGTTACTTAGCAACCGTGGATAAATTTCCTAATGCCATTTATTTACATTTTAATCGCTCACTTTGATAGAGTAGGTAGGTGATCTGGTGAAGACAGTTGGAAGCCGCTGGATGCATGCACCACAGGATCGATCGGTGGGAACCTGTGTTTTTTTTATATCAACAAGATCAGCGCTTGACCATAATCCCACCTGATGTGAAGTGGTGATTTCATCTATGGTGATAAAGCGCGCCAAACTAGTAGCAGCCTATTCACTGTTTTCTTGAAGACACCCACCTCCTATTGGCCTGGATGGCGGAACACCGAGGCCGACAAGTTAGATGGATGGATAGATAATTCCGTTTATACGTCCACTCGGGCTTGGTACAGAACACCTGTACACAGACAAAAACATTACATCAGAGAACACAGACACGTCGACGCAGTGGTACGTTAGACAACCACTGCCGCCGCGTGTCCGCACCGCGACCGTACAAAATGGCCGCCGCTCAGTGTCCCCGCTGTGTCGCCACGCAGTGGACAACATTGATTATCAGCTGCTACCTTATTAAAGATCATTAATTAGAATATTATTAAGTTGTTCCACTCCTTTACTGTTCTCATGTAGCTGTAGAGGAGTTGAACCTCATTGTTCGCAAGCTGGGGATGTCCACAACACAAGGATGAAGATTCGCCTTGCGTCTGATCGAAATGTCCAGCAGAAGACGTCTATTGGCTAATGAAGATGATGACTTTGATAATTTAATATACTGAGGAGCTCTGTTCGAGATCGGGATCGGACATTATCTCCATTGAGGACAATTAGTATGTTTTCTAATTTCTAGCTTTGCAAAAAGTAACCGAAGCAGTTGATCAGCCAAGTCGTACGTGTTGATGAAATTGTGGTGGTATGGCTCTTTACATAAACGTCATATTTTTTAAAATGATTGTTAAGCAGTGGTGTGTATGCGCGTGCGCGTGCGGCGGCAGGTGGTGGGGCGCGCGGGACGGCGCAACCTGTCGGTGGCGGTGGTGGCGGTGACGGGCGCGGCGGGCGTGCTCACCGCGCTCGTGCCCAACGCCTACGCGAGCGCCGCGCTGATGGTCGTCTTCATGATAGGCATCGTGGTGTCGGGCTTGTATGCAGCCATAGCGGTGGCGCTGTTCCCCACGCACCTCAGGTGACTGATGCCCGTCCAATGCGATGTCAGTCTGTCAAAGTGTCTTATGTGCTGGAAAGTAATTGTTTTTAGGACTTGTTACAACCGTGTGCACTTGCAGGGCTTTCGCTGTCGCGCTGACCATGACTGGCGGTAGGCTCTCCACATTCGCTGTCATACAGATCCTGAACCTGCTGCTGGAGGTCAACTGTGCCATCGGATTCTACCTGCTCAATTCACTGTTTGCTGGTAGGTGTTTAATAAAGGCAACTTTATTTTTTTTATCCCACGCGGACGAAGTGCCTTCTAATTCATAAGCAAAAACAATTAATGTCGGACTACCACTGACAGTCATTGATGACCGCCACGACAGAGCGGGGATCAGTAGATCAGGGGCTTGTAGCAGGAACTCATGGTGTGAGTCACTGTCAGCAACCGACAATTGCGTCGCAAAATACGCAAAATGCTAAACAAAATTAGCGAGTATCTAACTACAGCTCGGTTCGGATGGATACACTGCATATTACAGTGCACTCTGTCATGCAACAGCACCCGTTCCGGAAGCGTCAAACGTGTGTAACAAAGACTCTGAAAAGTCTCGTACGTAGTCAACCTTGTAAATATGCTGAGGATGATTATGCCTTGCCTTCCCATCAATCATCATCGTTATCGTTAGGGGCCCTCTTCAAACTGAACTTTGGCGATCAGTTTGAGAAAACCAATTCGATCCTCGGCTATTCTTTTTAACTGATAGTGTTTAAAATTTTCTTATTCATCGGGATTTAGAGAAGGCTGCAGCACGAGCACTGCTTCGTCACACGCAGTAGATAATGCATTAGCTGCTCAAGATCAAAGTCGTGGCACTGTCCTAGCACTGCTTGACTATTCAGGTGCTTTCGACATTATTAATGATTCTCTACTTCTGAGTGAATCGAGATAATACGGGCGTGACGATTCGGCGAACAAATGGTGGATGGCTGTCTCAGTGACCGTCACCAGTCAGTTAAAACTGGTGGAAGCAGACGGACATTCGCGGCCCATTACAGGAGAAGTTGGTCAGGGATCAATTTTGGGGCCATTGTTATTTATTGCATATATGTATGTTGCATTTGCTCGGCTCTCGTTCCAGTAGTCCAACATTGTAAATACCACGGCTATGCTGATGATATTCAGTCGTACGCGTCCGATGTTTCCATTCCTGCTCGAAGTCACATCTCCCTTCATCTGAATGCATCAGGTGCTCTGAACATGACTCGCGTATAAAACTACACCTCGCAAGTCTTGTTTTGGGCGTCATGAGGCACCAACGACCCGAGTACTTTTTGTGTAATTCAGTATACAATAGACTGTTTCTGTTCCACTTTACCTCGACGCAGGTTCGATTCCAAAACAAGTGTCCTTTATGAAAAGACTCGATCTTGTTGTTCGCAGCCTCGGCCTTCATCCTATTCTTTTTGCCCGACGACCGGCTCCTGCAGAAAACGCCACAGAAGAACATGGGCGAAGCCAAAACGGAGAATTAGGTCGTAATATAACCACCACCACCACCAGCCCGTGCCGGGCCGCGGTGCTCCAGCTCCGCCGCCGCTGCCGTCCGCGCGCCGGCGCAGGCGCACTGCGCGAACATAAAAACTATAACAAATAAATAAGTTTTGTTTTACGTGCCGTGGTATCACTTCATTGCTTTTTTTTATTAAAATTTAGCTCAATACCTCCTGCTAAAGTCGGAGCTTTTGTTCAATATAAAGTTATTCATTTTCCAAATAACACCTCGCTGAATAACTGTTTAATGTAAATAGATCGCAAGTTATAACAAAGTGTCAATGCTGTTATAGTAATCAAGGTAAACGCTGAATGTAGACATAATAACAATAATGTAATTGACTTAAACAGTTACTTAAATAACATAATGCTAGTAGAATTGGATGTTTCTTTTTACTGCGTAAAACGAAGAGTGGTAACAGTTTAACACGTGCAAACTATGGTGCACTTAAAGCAATAACAAGAGAAAGATAAAATATTTGTTTAAACAACAAGTACACAGAGAGCACAAGATCTACATCCTGCTCCTTGCTTCTGTTCCCGCAGCGCCCTGGTGCTCTCTGCCGCGTAATCTTTACCAATATATTTTTATCTCCGCCTGTACCACGTGGGCCGGGTAGGTCGGACCAGGGCCGCATTGCTTGCACTTGCGTCGTGCACACGCTCGCACGCGCTCCGACACGCGTCTTAACATGGTGGGGGGTCCGCTCAGGTTGGTACAAACCAACGTCAAGAGATAACTAGGTTTTTTTATCATAGAATTAATCCATAGGATTCTACGTTCAGCAAGGACTTGCGCGACATCTCCCTCCGCACCTCCGCACCTCCGCCACCACCGCACCTCAAACGCGAGCCCGTTCCTCTAGCTAGCGTGCCAGTCGGTGCGCGCGGGTGCGGTGCTGCGCGGCGGCAACGAGGCCGTATGCTGGCGGGCGGGGCTGCGTGGCTTCCAGCTCTCGCCTGATGCAGGCCTCTGCCGCAGTCACGGACCCCGGCACCAGCTGCCTTGTCAACAATACAGACCATTTTTGACAAAATAACATAATTTTTTTATATATAAATAAAGTAAAACCCTGCCTGCATAAACAAAATATGTCGGCCGAGAGAAGAGGAAAGTCTTGCAACGGAGTATGAGTGTAGGACGCTCTCCCGCGAGACGGACCGACGTGATCATTAGATTGATCGGAACTGGGTGGATGCAAAAAGCTGATGGTCGTATCTGGTGGATTAAGAAAGGCTGATAATGATGATGATAACAAAATCCTGCGCGATTTAGAGAAACGAAGGGTGTGGGGTGGTGAGTGAGGGGTTCCATCTTACTCGTTAATTAATATATCCAGAGTTCCGACGTCAAAATGTAAATGACGGAGCGAGCGTCGGCGCGCGCGGGCTTCCGGCGTCGGACCGCCTCACCCCGCCTCGCCCGCCTAACCCCGCGCCGCGCGGCCCGCGCCCCGCGCCCTACACGGCGGCGCGCGGCGCGCGGCAGTCGAGCCGGGAGACCCGCGCGTGTCGCACGTCGGCGCCGCACGCGCTCGCCCTGCGTCGGTGTCGCCGTAACGCGCAGTGCAGTGCAGTCTCCACCGCACGCAGGCTGCTGCGCGGCGCGCTGGCTGCACCTCGCTCATATAGATATTGTCCGGTTTAATTAATATACTGCAGAACGACTACAGGACACGATCTGGTGAAATTAGGCCAACGTAGACTTATTATATGTGCTTATTCTTTACTTTAAACACAGAAATGCTTACGGGCTTTGTTGTCGAGGTGCGCACTCTGCGTGGTACCGTACCCCGGCGCACCAAGCGGGCGCTGCCGCTGCCCGGCTGTACTGGCCACCGCTGCTAAAAGCGAACAAATCAAACCCTTTTCGTCTTGGAAGTGTTCACGACGCGCACAGCTGCTACCGACGGGCGCGCGCAGCCCCCGGACTCCCACACACCGCGGGTCTGCGCTGTGGGCCTGCCCGATTACGCCGCAGCGATGTTCGCTGCTAACTTTCGTCGACACTGCACTTCCGCCAACCCCCTCTGCAACAGAATGATCCGAAAGTGAGCGCAGGTCCACGGAGCGGGCACGCGCGAGCCGTAAGTCCAATATCCCCAGCTGCAACACTGCTGCTTTGGAATACGTAAGCGTGTTATGTTTCAACTCACTACGGGCGCGTGATAGGTGATAGGTGATAGGTGATAGGTTAGGGTAACACACAACACCATACAATGATGTTGCAACCATTAAACAATAATAACAAGGATAATATAATGGACGTTTACAAAGGTGTAATGTTTATGAGTGCGCACGCACGTCGATAAGTTTACTGAAGCAGTTCAACAGCTTGCAGAGCCTGAAACCAGCACAGTTGACAAAGCAAGCACGAACCTTGGCAGTGAAAACTGGACAGAAATGATGGGCAGTTATCAAACAATTTGATCGGGAACATTAAGTAATGGTATATCAGAAAAGATGTGATGGCGTCGGTTCCCCCACCTGGGTACATCCAACCGATGAGCATGTGTGTCGATCTTCTTTATTTACATAAAAATTAAGATAACTTATTTGAGTTATCCCAGTCTGCTCGCCATGCCGTGAGAGTAAGTCTTCTGTCTGCGCACTTGGATTTTAGTCAGAGTTCACCTCTGTACCTTTCTCTGGTCGGACGACAGTCTTCTGTCGTCGAGGAGCAGGTGTGTAGGCACTATCCCCGCGATCACATTCGTCGCTTTTTTATGCCTTTTATGTTAATTACAATCCAGAAAGTCCCCCTCGAAGATTACACATTATTTCTTCATCATGTTTCGCCCACCCGGCCGCCAGAGCCCAACGTGGCTGCTGGGGGCGACGCCCACAAATCTGGATATATACATCCAGCATTAGTAATAAATAAATAACACATCTAATTCACTACTTAATTAGCAGGTAATTAGAGGGCGTAGCATAGCGTAGCGCAGCGCAGCGTGCTGTGTAGCGTGCTGATGTTTAAAGTCAGTTTCTTCTGAATGAAATGTGTACATTGCACTGTCGGTGTAAGTAAATGTGAGCGAAGGTACATTGATTTCATACGGAGAGGTGACCGCGGTGATGTGGCGCGCACTGGTGGCGCTGGCCGCGCTCGCGCAGCACGTGCGGCCGCGCGCGCCCTCCGAGCCGGACGGCGCGGCGGCAGGCGCGGCGGCGGGCGCAGCCGAGCTGGAGGCGGCTGGCGTGCCGGCATGGCGCGAGCTGTGGCAGTCCTCGCTGGAGGCGCTGCGCCGCGAGCCCGTCATCAACGGCACGGAGGAAACGGTGGTCGCGCAGCTGGGCGCCGTCGCGTTCCTGCACTGCAGCGTGCGCAACCTAGGCGAGCGCGGGGTGCGTGCCGCCCCCACCGCTGTGCGCGCGCGCAATAACAACGCGATTTCAATACAAATGGCGTTCAATTTATTAAACGTATTATGATTTACGACCAGGTGTCGTGGGTGCGGCGACGAGACTGGCACATCATCAGCTCCGGGGTTCTCATGTACACCAACGACGAGCGCTTCCAGGTTCACGCTGACACTTTCGGCTCGTAAATAAAGCCATCAAACAAATGTAAGAGTATAAGTGAATGTTTCCCAGGTGCTACACGGCGAGGGCTCCGACGACTGGCTCTTGCAAATTAAATACGTCCAGAAGCGGGACAACGGCACGTACGAGTGTCAGGTAGGAGCTGGTGCTGCGGCGCGGTCGAGCATGTGTTGACCGACGTTAGATAAAATCAAATCAGCGCAGTAATGGCGTGGTGGTGTGCGCCAGGTGTCGAGTGGCGGCGGCACGCTGTCCCGGCTGGTACACCTGCAGGTGGCGGTGCCCGAGGCGTTCATCCTGGGCGCGGAGGAGTACCACGTTGACGCGGGCTCCACTATCAACCTCGTGTGCATTATCGAAAAGGTAACACCACTTATATACTTGTGGGTTCACTGGTACGTGTGCTTGAGAAACCATATCAAATGGTTACTTGGTGAATATTCACGTGACGTCGCGTGACGTCACTCCGCCGCACGGCACCTGCAAGCCAGTGCGTACACAATGCAATACGACCACAAAGGGCGGGCACTTAATAACAAGTGTTTGTTGAATGTCATTTTATTGTTAGAAATCGTCTCCTTTTAGCGCAATACATTTTGGAATATTTTTTTTCTAAGCCCAAAATTTCTTTATTAAAAACTCTTCATCCAGCGCACCATGGAACTGTGACTACTGCGATGGTCAAGCATCTTGGAATTTTTGTCCTCTCATAAACTCTTCCAGTTTGGAAATATATAGATATTGCACTAGAGCCAAGATTGGCCGAAAACGGAGCGTGCGCGAGTGCTTCGCAGCCAGCATCTCGGAGTGCATCGGCGTCCGCCTCCGCCTGCGCCTGCGCGTCCAACGGCAGGCGTGCGGCAAGGGCGCAGGCCGGTGTCCCGGTAAAACGAACTAGTTGGTCTCGCCGTGTCGCGCGAATTTCATGGCACGAGGCATTTTATTTGTTCTGCATTGAAACCCATTCCCTATCCGGCGGGAGGTCTCCGTTGCCGGAGACCGCCTCGGTGCCCATCACCGCAGTGCCTAGTGCAGCTAACAAACAGTAGTGTACAACAGTTACTGTGTTATGATTTAAACGACGTTGTAGCCAGTATAATTACTGGGGTAACTGGCGCGAGCGCAATGTGGTGGAGTGTATACCATGCTAACCAGCGCCACGTTGCTGTAGACGGACGTGTCACTTACAATCAGTTGAATGTCCCGCTCATCTCGTTGCTTAAATGAATTAAACGAAATGGGGCTCGTCTTGAATTCCTTAGGAGTTGGAGATGATGGTCTTTTCCAAATCATGCACTGTAATATTGTTTCTGGTCTGTAATGGTGTGGCCACGGTTCGTCCACGCTTACGGATCAAGTAAAAAATGAAAAGATCGCGATGCAACAGTTTCAGAGGAACTCGAAAGATGTTCAGCTCCTTCGAGAGGTTTAGGTTTGTTTTATGCATCGCTAAGCCAAGCAGCCAGCGCGTGGATGATTTTCATCCGCAAGCAATCGTGTAGTATTCCACGTATACCACCAGGCTAAATATTTGTTTCTTTACCAAAAAACGTACCATAGCAAGAAAATTTTTCCACCTTTATTTTAACCATTTCGTCGATCAATATCGTCGTAGAGCGACCTGAACGAAGGTCGTCTCTGATGGATGCTCCTCCACGTTTATTGACTCGCCAACGGGCAGCTGCGGAAGGCGGGGACCATCATCTACAAAAGCAGGCCCTGAGTGCTGATTAACTTGCTCCATAGTAAAGTTTCGATTGCTTCCATTTGCAACAGCACGCAGGGGCCGGCTGGTGTTTGTCTGCCATTTTCCAAAAACAAAGGATCTACAAATAAATTATTTTTATTTATGCAATAAATAACGCCGCTTTGTCCACCACTATTTACTTTTTTGATGCCGAAGAGGTTGTACCTCATTCTCATTTTTTATTTAACTGCCCTCGTGCGACACTTACAAGAAACCATAACCGGGAAGATGAGTGCGGCGACCTCTGCACTCGCACAGCAACACAATCAAATCTGATATGAAAGGCGTTTATTTTTCAAATGACAAGAACTCCTCCGGTGAAGGATGGCACTGCCCGGCCGGTCGCGGCCCAACGTAGAGGGTCCGACGGCCGGTGAAGGAGCAATCCAGCTCGCTCATCGCTTCCTCGGAAATAAATGAGTTGGTTACTGTTCGCAAAGAGCCCGGTGCCGCCGCAGTACGTGTTCTGGTACCACAACGCGCGCATGGTGAACTACGACGCGGCGCGCGGCGTCAGCGTGGCCACCGCGCCCGGCGCGCGCACCCACTCCGCGCTCACCATCCGCGCGGCCGCGCACGCGCACTCCGGGAACTACTCGTGCAGCGCGCCCAACGCCGACCCCGCCCACATCTACGTGTACGTCTCCGAGGGCAGTACGTGTCGCCCCAGCCGCTCGCCAACCCGTCACACTACCCCACGCATCCCCACACGCCTACCATTTCGCACGACCCGCTATCTTCAATTTCCATCGTTCAAATTACATTTCTATTTCACGCGCATACAATAATATGCGCATGTGCACGTGCTGTCACTGTGTGCAGGCGACAAGATGGCGGCGACCCTGAGCCGAAATGCCTGCGCCGCGCCCGCCGCGCACCTCGCGCTGGTGCTGTGCGCGCTGCTGGCGCACCTCGCGCACCCCGCACACGCCGCACACGCCGCTCACGGCCAGTCCGCGCGTGGCGCTGCGTCCACGCGGCGGCCTCAGCGCGCACTCCTCGACGCTGTTTGATGTTTGTCAGGATGATGTACATAGTTATTACACTAAGTCATATGAACTTTTTTTTAAAACACAGTCGGACGTGTATGGACGCGGCGAGTAATTTCCTGTTTCCTTTAACGGAAAGCATTGAGCGCGGGCCATACCGTAAGCTGCACGCCATTGACATGTTTATGAAAGTGCGCGAGCAAACTCGAGGTCGCAGTCAACGCGAACACCTCCGGCAGCACCAGCAGCACCGGCAGCCGTCGAGCACACTGTACACACGGTACTGCAATCAGATTAATTCATTAAACCATGGATAAAATTATTTTAGAAATAAAACCAAAATTCTACCGTTACCCCCGTTTTATTTACACTTCCAAATACATTGTGGGACGCCCGAACCTTCCCCTTACAAACTCGAGGGATGCAACGGGGCGCGGAGTCTTCTCCCTTACGGTATGTACTTATAATAAAATCTTTTTGGTTGTACTATTTTCCATCTGGTTTCCAAACACCAAGTTTGTGGCATAAAGGAACAAATCAGTAAAATATTATTTCAGAGTCTCTTTAATTTGTTCTTCTTTCTGTAAAGAGGAGTGAATCTAATGAAGAAATCAAAGGTGCAGCTTCTGATACTAGCGCTCCCTACTGTTCGGGAATTGCTTAGAAAAATAAGACTTAAGATGTTTATGGGAAAGTACTATACTACGTTCAGACTACCTGCTAGTGTGTTGAGTCAGTTGTCAAAGAGCGCTATTTGTTAATATTTACTGGGAGGCAAACGTTATTTCAATTTGTTACCAAAATGTTAGTTTTAGGGCCCTCCGAACAAGTTTCCGCCCTGTCTTGACGATGGGGCTCAGTAGCCCTAGCTTGGTCACCCACGATGAAGTTGAGAGGAACCTACCCGGCCCACTCGTAGCCGCTCCGGGTGAGCTCTGTGAGGAGAGGTGTGCGAAAGTGTTTCCGACAGTTTATTCAAGTACAAAATTTTTTTCATTATTTGCCGGCGGCCCTCGAACTAAACCGCGTCAGGGTCTGGATCTGCGGCCGCAGTAATACAGATATCAACAGTGGTATCAGACGCACGCAAGATGCTATTTTATAAATTTTTTCTATTATCTCCCTAAAAGTTAAATTAAATACAAATGATATATAAGTAGCTCGCTGGCCTATTGGTTAAAGCGTGCGGCCTTAGTTTCGAAGACTGCGCGTTCGCATCTCGACATGTACCGATAACTTTAATATTTAAGTTACGTACATCTATGAACTTCAGTAACAACAGCGAAATACAAACGGTGAAGGGAAACATCGCGAGGTAACCTGCACATGAATTGGAATTTATTTTAAGGTGTGTGTGAAGTCACCAACCCGCATTGGGCCCGCGCGGTGACTGGCCCATCGCCCTCATATTGAAGGTAGGCCTGTGCCACAAGAGCAGGGACGTAAATTGGCTGATGAATTGACGTTATAAAACAGCTACTAAATATATAATAGTATAATTATCCTAGCACTATAGTTCCAAATCCAGATGTCAACCCCAAGATCTCGATTTCATCCAGCGCTAATGGAATGTCAGATTTAGCTGAAAAGATGATGCAGTCTTTACGGACTCTCTTAAGAGAGCACTTGGATGAAACATTGTATGTTGATGGTCGGCTGGACAATAGAAAACGTTTTGGGAATGAGGTTTTAATGAATGTGTCGAAGTTTGACTTTACATGCAATGTTGACTCGTTTGCATCAAAACAATAAGATGAAAACATCAAAACCGCGTGCATCATGATATGACTGATCCGCAGAGAGCAGTGCGCGTTCATGTGTGGTGTTCACTGCAGCTCGCTCAAGCAAGAACAGCAGATGTTTCCCGTGCCGCACTTGGAGCGGCGGCGGCGACACTAGCAGTGAATCAGCCCCGACTCGTGAGTCGATCTACACCTCTGTGCCTGTACGGATAACGCAACACCGCACACCGCACGAGGAACCGGTGCAACTCTGCAAGAGATGTAGATAGAAACCTTACGTCATGATCAGCTCTCGCCAGACCTTGCTCCAACGAACTACAATTTTATTTCTGATTTGGATAATTTTCTACGAGGTAAAAATTTTCTCCTCAGTAGGCAATACAAAAGCTTTCATACAGTCCGCGAAGCTATATCCCCGGAGTTCCACTGTAAAGGCATACATGAACTTCCGCTTAAATGGCAGCGCTCAACAGGTAATGATGGTAAACATTTTGATTAAATAAATATGTTACAATTTAGAAAAAACTACAAGTCAACACGGCAATTTCATTCTTTAGACTCTCGTAACAGGTTTGCATTATTGCATTATTATTTAATTGAAGTCCCTGCATCTGGACCATCGCATTGTATAAGTGTGCATGCGGGAGTTTTCGACCCGCTTTGTTATTGTTGTGTGTACATGTTGCGTCTGTGGTTTATTGCAGGCAACGAGAACTTTTCACGATCTTCTCTTGACAGTTCAGCGAATGTATCCAATCGCAAATCCTACCGAGCTGTCAGAGCTCGCGCACGTCAAACGCGGATTTGGAGGAAGAGTTCGTTTCGGTCCCGAGATAAGTTGGAAAATTATCATGTAACTTGCTGTACGTTTTAGAACTAATCCAGATATAACCAGTGTGAAAAATAGTTTTACTGTAACGATTTCTGAGAAGGATCCCTTTCACTTAGCACTAGCCTCGCAACTTGTAATGAATGCAATACCTCAAGTTCGCCTTGAATCTCAAATGGCTTCCTGTTCTTTCAGGGTCATCACTGTGAAGTAGTAGGTGACAACAAAACAAATAATTCGCCCCTTTTAATCCAATATAAGGCAGTTGACATGAGGAAAGTATTATTGTTTAGGAGCGCTTCCGAGGACTACAAGAAAGCTTTTTCTATGTTCAACTATGAAGTGATATTCATTGAACCTCTGCAGTTCGTTTACATGAACTCACAGGAGCTGGGCGCCAAACTGCAAGACGTAAACTACGAAGGTCTTATACTGACAAGCCCCCGGGCGGTCGAGGCCGTTTCGAAGTGCTGGGCGCCCTCCAAGTTCGTAGTGTGGAATACGAAACGAGTGTATACAGTTGGCGAATCCAGCGGGCGAAAGATTAAACTCCTTCTTGGTTTAGAAGCACTTGGGACCACTTCAGCGAATGCTGAAAATTTGGCTAAAATTATTATAAAAGAAAATTTAGAAACATCAAAGTTTCTTTTCCCGTGTGGCACCTTAAGCTCTGAAGTGTTACCGACCATGTTGGAATCCAATGGAATCCAAGTGGACTCAGTGACTGTATATGAAACTAAAGAGAATGACAAATTGAGAAGAGATCTTATAGCCGTTAATGATGGTGAAGAGCCCTGTGGCATGGTGTTCTTCAGTCCCTCTGGCTGTGAGTACATCCACCGTCAGCTTCAGACTTTCAATAATAAATTGTCAACACTGCCACACTTTGCCATTGGCAACTCCACTGCTCATAAAATTGAGAATCTGGGTCTAGAAATAGCAGGTGTGGCAACAAAACCAAAAGCTGAATCTATCATTGAGTCAGTTGAGCAGTACTTTAGAACTCCTTAAGATGGTTCGGTGCTGAATTTTCTGTTCATTTATGGTATTCAAATTTCATCATTATACTTCAAAGGGACATTGGTTGTTCAAGTATTTATTTGTTAACATATCATATACTAAACCAGTTAGTTATACACACTGCTGCAAATGACTGCTGCGGTGCACTCGTGGTTACAGGTTATTCAGTTTTGTAACATGCGAACAACAAAATTTTGTGTTAAGTTAAATGTTTGGGAAGCAGGGCAATGACCTGTGTGCATGCAATGGTGGAAGTGTGATCTGATATTAAGTTGGGTGACAATAAAAATACATTACACAGATACAGGGATTGATGTGTTATTTATACCCTGACAAAGCTGCGGCCTTTTCATTGTGTCTAAAATGCAAGTTCAGTTACATGTGAGGGTTGCAGCAATACCATCTAATAGTACCTGGTCGACATTATGATAAAAAAATTGCTGTAAATTGTTATAAATACAATTCGGAACTTCATGTATTCCATGTTTTCAGGGTGTACCAGATTACATATTCACACACATTCATCCTGGAGACCACTATCTGTATACTGCTCGTAACGTGCATAGAGTAACTTAATACATTTTATCATCTGCATATATCTCTTGAGAAATTTTGGGACAAACATCCAGGCGCGTGCTCAGATTTCGTAGGGTATGCCACACCTGTGCGTGCCATGGTAATAAGGTGGTCCTCCTATACTGTACCTGGTGTATGCAATGCCAATTTGCTTATATGAAGCACACACCGCTGCGCCCACACACCTACATACACACGTGTAGAACTACATAAGCGTCGGCTGACAACGGAACGCAGCGCCATGAAATGATACAATGTTTGTTGATATTTCGTTCGCCCTGTTACGCGCAGGAGGTTCAGGCCTAGGTAAAGTATTGGCAAAGAATCTTCATATTACGGTATCCTACTAAGCGCTGCGCCTGCGCACCCCCACCCCTTTCTCTAACATCGGAGGCTATAGCCTTCATTGAGTCCATAAACTTGTTATTGAATTGCTGATGAGAACATTCGATATCGAGTGACCTAACCCCGCACTGATGCAACGCCAGCTCCGCAGGTGGGGGTGCACCACACGATTTCATCAAATGACTTATTATTTCACATACATTATTTGATGAATATTCCTTTATTTAAAGACTGCAGCAACCAACTAAAGTCCGAGGAGCGGAGTAGAAACAGGTGTGCCTGCCGGAATACCTGGCTAATAATAAATAACCACACGATGCCTTCGCCAGATTTGCATAAGCCGTCCAGCTCGGTACCACTCACCACATCTGCAAAGCTCTTTAGTGAGTGAAACTAGTACTGAAAGTAAGCGCAATGAAAAGATGTCTAAATTCCTTTTGGGCGCATCCGTTTACCCGTCCCGGAGGATGGATAACCAGGCTGCGAATAACAATAGGTTGCACGTGGAGCCCTAGTCGTCCCTGAACGTCGTACGGCGGTAAACGGCAGCACGGATAAAGTTACAATCTCCGCCGCCAGAACGATCCGCATCACTCTCACCACTACCGACAATGGCGCATCCCCAGCCGCGTGCACCGCGTGCGCCGTCGACGTCAGTTCATGACTTCTGTACTTGTAGAGTAACAGAGACTCTGCGGTGCAGCACTCCTGTGCTACACTTACTTGCATTGCGCACTGCAATGCAACTGCACCATTATTTCTCTCGGCAAACTCCTTCCTCCGTAGTCTGACGGTGAGCCGGGGGCGCGCCGGGCTTGAGTACTTGTACTTAAATGAAAACAACGTTCGATTGTATAAAAACCATTTATATATTGTAGTTAAAATTTAAAAGTAAAAATATTTCGCAGTTTCAATGAGATCGTACGTTGGCACGCCCCACCCCACCGCGCCGCCCTCCACAACCTCCGCCCTTGCTATCGCCCCCGCCCTCGCCCACTGAACTAATGCAAATTATAGGGTATATTATTTATTACATTCAAAATAATCATTAAGACATAGTGCCGATGGTAACATGATCTCATATCCGCCGGCACGTGAACAGGGGTCAGGGAGGCAGTGCTCTCACGAAATATACCGTTTCTCCTTTAATGGCACCACTCCTGGGGGTTCTTATCGAAAACTGATAGTTTTATGCAAAATGTATGGAAACGCGTTACATATGCACCGGCGCGGTGCGTGCGTGCGTGCGGTCAACTGGTATAACAAAGTTTACTGCAGTGTGATACGTCACTTACCGCTAATTACAGGTCCTTACAAATAATTACATCATGCTAATCATTACATACAAAGCGACGCGAGTACACCCCATACACACGCACACAACCCCCGCCGAGCGGGGAGGTGTGCGTCCACACCGCAGGCGCCCCCGCACTACAATATCAGACTTGTGGGGGTGGTGCACGTGTCGAGGCGGCGCGCGCGTGCGCAGACGAGTCGGGTGGCAGTGTCGGGGACGAGAGGCCGGCAGGCGGGCGCGTGCGTCCACAGGGCCGT
Organism: Ornithoptera priamus; assembly: GCA_029034505.1. NCBI lineage: Eukaryota > Metazoa > Arthropoda > Insecta > Lepidoptera > Papilionidae > Ornithoptera > Ornithoptera priamus. Next base: position 49,002 of record JARDWD010000827.1, read on the forward strand.
GTGCACATGCTACAAGAGAATTGCATGCGTAAAATGCACAGATAAAGTATATTTGTGCGTTGTGCGGGGTGTCCGCCCCCGGCCGCCGTCCGCCGCCCGCCGCCCGCGTGCACTTGCTAAACAAGTACCTTCAATAGTGAGTCGCTGGCAAGTGAGTACTTCATAACACTTTATATGTGAATATTAAAATATATAGAAAGTTAGGAATCTGATAAAGTATTCTGAATTCGGATTTAGCTCGTGTGTTGCAGCGCATCGCACATTACAAGTAACAGTACCAGACGGGCGCACGCGGCGCAGGCGAGCCGTACCGGCGCTCCGGGGTACCGGCGTCCCCACAGAACGCGTCACGCGAACCAACTTGTAAATCTTCCCCTAGTTTTGGACAAATTGATCTACTGTACGACGATATCAATGCGAAACGAGCAACGCGACGGCGCGACGCTCTTCCGCCGGGTCAGCACGCGGACACGCCGAGCGCATGCAGTGGGGTTCCTCTTGTATATCGTGTCAGCTTCATCCCCGGTGGACTAGCCGCGCTGCACTGGCGGCCGCGATCACACGATAAAGACACATTTTACTGGTCGTTTCGTCCCGGAAGTCCTTCAAAACTCCGTGGGCTATAATGGATGGTCCCGCGAGGTGGAAGGCTGCGGTTGCGGCACTGCGCGGTAAGCCGCGCGCGGGGATGTCCTCCCGCTGGAGCGACGCGAGCCGGACGCGCCGCCCGACACGCCCACCGATATGCGGGAGGCTCGCGCGCGCCGCACCGCACCCGCGGCCAGCCCCGCCGCCACGCACGCGCCACCCAGTCCGAGCGCCTGAAGCGATGATTAATTGTAGTGGTTAACACGAGATAACTGGGTAGATGAGTAGACAAGCGGGACGCGCGGCAGCCTCCCTGGTACTCACTGCGGCGGAGAGCAGCAGGTGCGCGAGGTGGTGCGGCGCAGCGCGGTACTGTGGCGCGAGCAACACACCGTGCAGCGTGAGCGCACCACCGCCGGCCATAGACGCGGCGCTCCACGCGCCCGCGCATCCGCCCTGCACCCACCGGCGAGGAACACAACAACGGAAAACAATAATTATTTAAAAGCTTCTAAGCGAACAAAGCAGAATTCGGGCGCGCCCTGCGACCCTCCGTCTGCACGCAGTGCAAGTGACGAATGATCTTTACTAGCGGCAGGTCTGTCACCGGAGACCGTCTAGGTTAATACTGCCGACGAACGGTGATTTCCGGTTATAAAGGCACCGTAGGTAGTGTAATTAGTGGGGTAACAAGACTCATCTTATGTCCCAGGCGACTAGTGCAAGTATATATCATCCTAACTAGCGCCACGTTGTTATGGGCAGGCGTATCATTTAACATGAGGAGAACATCCCACTCGTCTCGTCGTCTAATTGAAATAAAAAACAGAAATACGTTACCAGCTTGTTCCAGTCGATGGGCAGCAGTTCGGAGAGGCGGGTGACGTGCAAGGCAAGCAACAGCGCGTGCATCATGAGTGAGGTGAGCGCAGCCAATTGGAGCAGACGCACGCGCGCCGCCAGCGGCAGCAAGCCCGCACGCAGCCCCGCGCCCGCCCACACGCACCCGCACGCGCCGGCGCTGCACACCTGCGCACGCGCAGCGTACGGAATATAAGACTGATTAATGATCCCAAAGACATCGTTTTGATCAATAGTTCATCCGGCTCGTGAGCACGCAGGAACTGTATTTTTGTTGCTGTTGTGACTAACACGAGATGTGTGCCTAGTCGCCCGTCATCATATAGTGATCTTGTATCACGGGTGATAAAACGGTCGTACGAATCATACTACGTGACGGGACCTTGAGGTCGAGCCGTTGAAGAGCTGTTCCAAAAGTGAGTACCCCATGTGGATATTTTATCAGACTTATTTTCCACGCAAAAGTTTGGTCTGTGAGCGGACGAGCACTTGTACACAGACCTCGCGTGCACTAATACTTGATGTTCAGCTGTAAACGTGCTTTTAAAGTCTCTTTAAGCACCTCATTAATTTGAGCGAAAACAATGAGGAAGTGAAGGAATAACCAGAGTGACTCGCAAGTGAGAGACACGTACTCATTAAAAATCACGAAAAACATTTTATGTGATGAATAGCCATTGTTTTATATTTTTTAAGTGTTATACAACAAAATGGTTTGCAGACTGCTGCATTGTATCCCATTGTCCATGAACAAGAAAGGCTCTTGAACAGTTTCATTAATAAAATGGCTGACATTCAGCTTCTCATAAATTAAAAAGGAATTTTTTGTATTATTCATTGTGGGCAAAATGCATCTTCGATCACATGCCCTGTATACCCCTGCTTGGATCTGAAATATTGAATTTGTGACATGAAGACTTTGTTGACAGTAACTCTAAGTTCAGCAACTATTCCTTAATTGACAGGTAAGTGATTCATGTATTTACTTAACTATGTAAAATCCCTGTACCACTACAATGTGAATTATAAAACTTTGCTAAGAAAAATTTTAAGTTGCACAGCATAGGGAAATGGGTCACTGCTAAGTGGCAACACTTCAGCGCAACAGACTTGCCTTAACAAGTTTCTTTAAGTATTTCAGACAATTAAAATTGTATGTAGGAAAATAATAATCTAAATAATAAATGTTCCACTTAATCCATCCAATCCCACGGTTGGGACTAAAAGGAAGTGAAACTTACCATTTTCACAAAAAGATAAACAAAGCCAGTTATCTACTACTCTGGCTAAGTGCTTCATGTGAAAGAACATTGAATGAAATATTTGAAGATTATTACTCTGATTGTAAGCTTTGTGTGCGAATGCTACAATTTGCAATATTGATATTGCACACTGCCAATAAAACATATATATTCTTAATATTAATGCTTTAATCCAGTGGCAGTATTTCTTGTGGTGATAGGGGCAGAGTACATTGATAAGATAAATCATTTTTAATATCATTTCCTCAACTGTCAATAGGGCAACCTATATAGAATTTATGTAATGTGCTGTAAAAATGAATAAATGTGAGGAAGAAACCAGACATCGACATCATTTCAACTGTTGGACGTACACTGCTAGACATAGGCCTCTTGTAATGTGTTTCACAAAGCACTAACTTGCACAGTTTGAATCCAGTGGCTCCTAGTGACAAACCAGACATACATACCACCGCAGAAATGGTGTATATGTTTGTACATAAAGTTAATATGAATCAAACTTTCCGTCACATCTAAAGCATATGTTAGAACATTTATATTTAAACATTCAAATTGAAATAGAATCTTTTTTCAAGCCTTCAATCAAAACTCTTTTCTTTTTAAACAAAGTATTGAAAACACTGTAGTAAACCATGAAATAATTTAAATTACACAGTCAATGTATAGTTGTAATGAAAATGATTAACAGCAAACAACAAACAAAATCATCAAATATGCCCAATGTGGCAGACAACCAATCTCGAGCACAAGCAAAAGTTTCAAGTAGCAATTTATAGTAAATAATCTTTAATAGCTCACTTGCAAACTCAATAAAGCATTTATTATTACCCACAGCAGGAACTGGTTAGGAACCAATGAATCATTAGTGTTAGTACAAGTCATACCACGAGCAGCAAGGTGAGAGCGCCTCGCGCGCTGCGCAGGTGCTGCAAGCGGCAGTAGAGCGGCGCGAGTGGGCGCGGGCGCGGCGGCGGCGCGCGCGAATAGTGCGCGTGCGAGTCCCACGAGTGCTCCGTGAGCTCCGTACCGGCCGGCGAGCGCCCGCCCGCGCCGCACCCGCTGCCCGCGATCTCGAAGTCTTGCACCTCCTCGCCGCGGCAGCTCACGGGCTCCAGCTCGCGGATCTCCTCTAACAGCAGCCCCACCTCGTCTGCCGAGTACAGCTCGCTCGAAGACACGTAGCGCGTCGGCGCCGCTTGCATGTCACCCGCACCCGTTTCTACCGGCCGCCACCGCCCCGGCCCGCTCCGCAGCACAAGCAGCACGCGCACGGCAACACTTTGCACACCGACCACACGACCCGCGATACTTCCCACGCTCCCGCCCAGCGCATCACTTTACCTGTGCCGTCCGAAGACATCGATACTCTGTTTTCCCGTAGCCGACCGCATTATCCGATGAAATGGGCATCCGTTGATGATACACAAGATACACTGAATTGTAAACAGACCTCTAAGGCGACGCTCTACTAGCCTACGCCATGTTTGTTATTATATTTTTTTTCAAACAAATTTATTCTATGCTTCTTTGAACCATAGACAAACTCGTCCGGATGCATACTTTATATGCGGTAACATTTTTATTAACTAACTAGACAGTTAAAAAAGTTCTTGATTTTTTTAAAAAAAAAATTATAGGCCTAATGAAATAACATGACTTAAACAGACTATAAGCTGAAGATTTCATTTTGTTAACCTAAACATTTAAAGCAGTTAGTAGCATGCTGTGCTTGTAACAAAGAAGCAGACTTTAATGTTTTGTTATACAGTACAATGTTGCACTAATCACTTTTATTTTATATAAATACTAGCCAACAATTGTTTACATTTACACAAGTGTATAATATAATCACACGGTATACAATAATATGTGCGTAACAATTTCGTACAGACTAGTTCTATATCTATATATCTATATGGTCAATAAAGGATTATTTTATAGCCGAAAAATTTCTTCGCAAGGATTTATATTTAGTGCAAGAAATACATCGAGTTATAAAAACTATTTAAAATGCAAATTTTTTTTATTGTAATATAATTTTTACTTTTGTTTTATTCTATTTACATAACTGCGTTATGGAAAAAACGCGGGAAACATTCGAATTTGGCGGACGCAGTTTTTTGAATTTGCTGTAAAATAATATTTTTAATCTGTTAGGTGATCAGAATATTTAAAACTTGTATATATTTGTAATTTGTATTATTATTTTTCGTCTACTTTCTTCGAGTTGGGGTAAACTTTTTGTATTTTTATGAACGAGCCTCCGGACCCGTGGGGCACGGCGCCTCCGCAGTTGCATTTGTTACGATCTCCAATGAATCCGGAATAGAATTTGGTTGCTCTTTGGTTTTTAAAAGGAAGCTGAAGGGCAGTCATCTCTACAAAGTTTGTAAACATTTTAAAGATAAAAATAATTTATTGCATTATTTTACATGTCTTCGTTACTTGAAGCCTCTTTTTTTTGTTTTTTTTTTTTTGTTTAACCTGGGGAAAATCCCTGCGCATACCCGTCCTTGCAGGGCAAAGACAGGTTATGTCGGACTTGCACTGACTAAAACCCCCTCGGTGTTCCGCCTCGTCACTTTAAGATGAGGTCACGGGAACGCGTTCGCACACATCCGCTACCCCGCCAGCGCTGGCCGCAGAACGCAGCTCCACCTCTGTAGGGAGAGAGGAACCCTCCCTTTCCACATCTGTAGGATCACGCCGAAATACATAGCGCACACCCTTTTTGGCCTCTGGCAGTCGGGCGGGCAACGGATTCCCCCGAACCCGGCACCCAGAAGCCATGGGAGCCAAGTGAAGCCCCTGGTTCATTGCAACAAAAGAAAACGAAAAATAATTCTGAAACTTGTGTACAATCAGGGTGTCAATGCAAAGATGAATTTGCTGACAGCACTGTTGATTTGCTTGCACCTGGTACTTGCACTGATACTTCTTCAATGTCTGTTCGTTCCACCAGTATTACTCGTAAAGCCCCCACACATTCGCATTGTTAGCTGTGATGCCAATGACCACGGCCCGTTTGTAGTACATGTGCAGAAAATACGGTCTGCTGATAATGATGGTTTAACATTACAACCAGTTGTGTGTTGGCAGATTTTTAAAGAAGAATCTATTCAAAACTATTGTTAATGGAAGTTTGAGACATATTGGCAGAAATGACACTTTCTTCCAATAATTATACAGACGCTATCATATAACAGCTTTGTCATTTCAAACTGCTTATCTGCTAACAACATGAAGGCTTTCATCCCAACTTTTAACATTACGAGGATGGGTTTAGTTACGGGAGTCCCAACTGAGTGGTCTCCTCAGGACATTATGGAGAAGACTCATGTACCCACTGGGTGTGGGAAAATTCTGAAACTCAGAAGACTAAACTCGCCTCGTCATGATACACATAACGCCCACATGGAAAGCTTGGCAAACATTCGTGTTTACGTTTGATGGACTAGCTTTGCCTAGACGTGGGTTTATGTGCTATAACTCTATGCCTGTCAAATTATACATATATCCGACTATCCAATGCTTTAATTGTTGCCGCTTTGGGCATACCAAGTTTCAATGCAGGTCAAAGACCAGATACTACAAGTGTGGTCAGGAGATACTTGTAATGTGGAGGAAGACCTTGGTTCTTGCTGTTTATGTCCAGGGTATCCCTTTGCTTTAAGCAAAAAGCGTGCATAGCATGTGACACAAACAGATAATTAAGTAACAATGGCAGACAATAGCTTATCATATGTTGAAACGCCAAAATTACCCCTTCCCCCCCTATTTCTAAATAATTTTCTGATATTGTATGCTCTCTCCCTACTAAATCTCTTCCTGGTGGAAATACAGTATTGCCTGGTTCGCCACCTCCACATACAATATCTTATATAAAAACAGTCTTCACTAAGCCTAGAACTCCTCCTCAACACACTAAAGGTTTTGATCATGTAGCACATGAGCCTTTTGTAAGGGACTACAACCTGCCAGAGCCTTCTAATGGATGAGCATTACCGTCGTCCTCTAATGCAAATTTACAACGGACAATAGCAAAGTTAATTAGTACATAAATCAAATTACTTCCACAACCTAATTTATATATATACCTGTCCCACGCTGCTAATTTAATTCACACTTCCACTGACATTAGTAAAGCCGACATGGGCAGACAATGGCTAGTTCAGTGCAACTGCCACAGTACTATAAACAAAAAACATGAAATTATACACATTATAAATACTTTTAATCCTTTTATTTTTTCTCTATCCGGAATCTGGTTAAAGCTAGATTATGAATTCGAAATCAATTTCTTGATCGCTTGGCTCTTCCTTCTGCTCCACTTAGAGTTTCTAAAAATTCTAAAAAGTAAGTTAAATAAATTAGAGGTTCCTCATGATAATTCCTAATCATGAAGACCTAGCAGAAATTCGAAAAATCATGTACAGGAATAATTTAATATCTTCATTTCTTTTACTCCAATTAACGATCAATAACGAAAGCTCTTTCGCTTTTTCTGTTGAGACGTTAATATACTCGTTAATAAAATTTTAATTAAGCAGTTTTTTACTACACTTAGCTGTAAATAAGAGGTATATGACGTCGACGACAAGTGACCACTGTTTTCTATTTTTTCGAAGTTTTATTTTTTGCGAATTACTGTGATTGTCTTCTAAGGACTGAAAGGGCATGGGGTAAGAATTAAAAAAAACCTTAAAATCTCGTTTATCAGCCAGTTTTTTGTGCATTTTATTTGCGCTTGTATAATGGCAGCGATATTTCAATATCTAGACACGTTAAAGCTATTAGTAGTTCACATGCCGTGAACTACGACTGTAAAGATTTTCTTTTGAATAACATTATTCAATGGATAAATTTAACGCCCGGGACGTTCATTTTGATGTTTTATCTAATTGCACATTTTTAGGGACTGCATTCGGTTATCTATTACTTTTTAAAAATGTTGTTATTTTATATTGGTTTTTCGAATGTATACTTAGCATGACTATTAACTTTTAACGCTCGAGCGGCGACTCTCACCGTGTTTCGAGCAGCTTACGCACCAGTTATACCAAGTATTACACGAAACGCAGTTTTAGAACTTCGACTTGGAAAATTATATTTTGAAAATGTAAATAAAAACTCTGTGGTATAATATTAGCTCCATACATTTGAAATTGGCGCTTTGTACGGGAAGAATAAAATTTTTTTTGTAAAATATATTTAATTAATCAAAGTATGGACTGTTGTCATCTATGCACTTTTGGCATCACATAGGTAGTTCATTGATCCCTTTACTAAAAAACCATGGGGGGCGAGAATCAATACTCTTTGAATGCGATTTGAACTGCCGCATCGGAGTTGAATTATTTTCCTTGTAAGAAGCTGTCCAAATTCCGGAAAAATAGTAATCTGTTGGGGCAAGGTCCGGGGAGTACGGTGGATGTCGCAGACATTCCGATTGTAGCTCATCTATGTTAGTGGTTGTTTGTTGTGCAGTGTGTGGTGGTGGTGGTGGTGTTGCGTTGTCGCGAAGCAGTGGTGGCCTAGAGCGATTGACTAATCTTGTTTGTTTAACATCTAGTTCTTCCTTCATGGTTTCCAGTAGCTGACAATAGATGTCTGCCGTAATCGTTTGGCCAGATTTTAGAAAGCTGTAGTGAACGACACCGGCGCTGGTCCGCCAAACACTCACAAGTTACTTTTTCTGATTCAATTTTTGTTAAGGGCAGAGTTTGGCTGCGTCTCCAGGGTTAAACCATTGCGACGAGCGCTTCCGATTATCGTACAGTATCCACTTTTCGAGGTTTTTGGCACGTTTTTTTTTTGATGTTGTGATTGTTTCTCTTTACACCTCTGTTAGTAAAAGCAATATATTTATGAAATTATATATTCAATCAAAATAACCATGTGATTCATCCAACATTCCTCACTTACATCTCCACTTACGAGTAAACAACAACCGTAACTGTGTTAGGAAGGAAATCACTTACGGTTCATACGTATACTAGGCGACCAGCTCGTCGAGGGTAAACGTGGTGACGCACCACCAGCTCTGCGATACTGGACTTACTAAAACATACTCGGTAGCACCAAAACCTATAAGTACATAACTCTATGCGCCGCCCACCGCACTGCACACTGCATCGCGAGTGCCCGCGAGAAACAGATACCAGCCGGCGGCTGGCGATGGCGGCTAGCAGTCCCGGTGCCGCGCGAAGCCGGGCGGAGGCCGCACGTGCGAGTCCTCGTTGGAAGCCAAGTGGAAAACGTTAAAGAAACTCGAGACCGTCGGTTCTATAGCAAATTGATCTGGTTTAAAATCAGGGATCGCGGTTAGGTCCACGGGCTCCAGGGGCCGTGTCTGGGCGGACACCGCGCGGGACTCTGTCCACATGGGGGCGAGCAGAAAGTCGTTGCCCGCCGCTTGCTCGCCAGCGCGCTCGATGGCCGCCATTATGTATCTATGAGCCGCGCTGCGGTCGACCTGACTGAGCAGGCAGAAAACTTCGCACTCGGTAGCCGATAGGGTAACGTCAGAGCGTTTTGATTGAAATCGAGGTTTGGTGTCCGCCTGCTCGAGCTCCATCTGCTCTTCAGTTGTTGAAGGTGGCAATCGACACGCCGCTTGTGTAAAGAGTGCTGGTGTTAAGTTATTATAAGGTGCATACTGTGTCGAAACCGAAGCATACCGAGAGAGGTCAGCCTGCGCAGCTTGTAGCTGCAGATACAACGGGTGCGACTGCTGTAGCTGATGGGACGGTAAATGTTTCCAATTGGGTATACAAGGCTGGTGCGAAAGGTGCGACTGTTGAGACGGCTGCGATTGTTGATGCAGCTGCGATTGTTCAAACGGGTGCGATTGTTGAGGCGGGTGCGATTGTTGAGGCGGGTGCGATTGTTGAAGCGGGTGCGATTGTTGAGGCGGGTGCGATTGTTGAGACGGGTGCGATTGTTGAGGCGGGTGCGATTGTTGAGGCGGGTGCGATTGTTGAGGCGGGTAAAACTGTTGAGACGGGTGCGATTGTTGAGGCGGGTGCGATTGTTGATGCTGGTGAGACTGTTGAGACGGGCGCGATTGTTGAGGCGGGTGCGATTGTTGAGGCGGGTGCGATTGTTGAGGCGGGTGCGATTGTTGAGGCGGGTAAAACTGTTGAGACGGGTGCGATTGTTGAGGCGGGTGCGATTGTTGAGGCTGGTGAGACTGTTGAGACGGGCGCGATTGTTGAGGCGGGTGCGATTGTTGAGGCGGGTGCGATTGTTGAGGCGGGTAAAACTGTTGAGACGGGTGCGATTGTTGAGGCGGGTGCGATTGTTGAGGCTGGTGAGACTGTTGAGACGGGCGCGATTGTTGAGACGGGTGCGATTGTTGAGGTGGGTGCGATTGTTGAGACGGGTGCGATTGTTGAGACGGGTGCGATTGTTGAGGCGGGTGCGATTGTTGAGGCGGGTAAAACTGTTGAGACGGGTGCGATTGTTGAGGCGGGTGCGATTGTTGAGGCTGGTGAGACTGTTGAGACGGGCGCGATTGTTGAGACGGGTGCGATTGTTGAGGCGGGTGCGATTGTTGAGGCGGGTGCGATTGTTGAGGCGGGTGCGATTGTTGAGGCTGGTGAGACTGTTGAGACGGGTGCGATTGTTGAGACGGGTGCGATTGTTGAGACGGGTGCGATTGTTGAGGCGGGTGCGATTGTTGAGACGGGTGCGATTGTTGAGGCGGGTGAGATTGTTGAGGCGGGTGAAACTGTTGAGACGGGTGCGATTGTTGAGGCGGGTGCGATTGTTGAGGCTGGTGAGACTGTTGAGACGGGTGCGATTGTTGAGGCGGGTGCGATTGTTGAGGCGGGTGAGATTGTTGAGGCGGGTGCGATTGTTGAGGCGGGTGCGATTGTTGAGGTTGGTGAGACTGTTGAGACGGGTGCGTTTGTTGATACGGGTGAGACTGTTGAGACGGGTGCAATTGTTGAAGTAGGTGCGATTGTTGCGGCGAGTGTGATTGTTGCGGAAGGTGCGATTGTTGTGGCAAGTGTGATTGTTGAGATGGGGGATGTTTCTGCGGCAGGTGCGATTGCTGTAGCCTGTGCGGTGTGTGTTGCTGTGGTGGGCGAGGCTGGTATGGCAAGTGCAATTGTTGTGGCGGAAGTAGCGGGTAGATCTGGTGCGACTGGTGCTGGTGTGACTGGTGCCACGGACAGTGTGACTCCCGTGGCAGAACTGCCGTAAACTGTTTATTACCATCTGTTGAATCACTGCATTTCATCTGGGCTCGGTTTTGCAAATTTTTTGATAGGCGACATTCAAAACCATGGAGGCTTAGATGTGACAAGGGTGTGAGTAGTGGCGTGCTTAACGTGGGGCCTACAGATCGTAGCGGGGGCGGTAAGGCCTGCAGGTCGGCCTGGCCGGGAACGCAGGGTGGCACGTGGCGCCGGTATTCCTCCACAAAGTCCAGCACGATGCCGTCACGCAGGTAATTGTGTATCTCGGCGTAGTTCGGCGTGTCACCGGCTTCCAACGGCTCGAAACTCGGGTACAGGTAACACTCTGACGTCTGAAATTATTCACCCGATAAATTAATATTGTAAATAAAAAAATGGTACGGGAGCGTGCGGGCAGCCTCCGGACTCAAATGCAAGTCGGGTGAACGTTCAGACTTCGTGGGTTACACGTGGAGACGTGAGCATGAATGCTTTTGTGTAAGACGCAGTAGCTCCGCAGCTCGTGCGGGCACAAAGTAACGGCGATGCCGGATAAGCACTAGCACGCCGAAACTACACATCCTCACGATTCGTTCGTTTCGGCGCTTTGTACTTGGGGCTCGTCTACTTTACTTGCACCGACAGAAAATTAACAAACATTTCACAAAACAAGTTAATGTCTACGTGATACATCAATACGAACAACTCGTAACGAGCTGCACTTGCCCCGGCGGGTCTGCTCCGGCGGGTCTACTCCGTCGGTCCGTTCAATATTTAGCGAAATCTTAAAAATAATATTTATAAAAAACGCACTCGTCGATCAAGTTGTTTTATTATTATGCTCGTTTCGCCACGCACTCGTACATACACAACACATGCAACAACATCACATCAGATGACACTATTTAATAAATGAATTTTACACGCAGCGAGGCGCCGCTCACGCTCGCCTGCACAGCGCGCCCGCCAGCTGGAGCCTGCGATGCAGCGCGCGGCTCTGCGGGCTCACACCGCTCACCTCGCTCACCTCGCCCACCGTCCTTGTCTTCCTCTGTTTTCCTGCTGTAAGACCACTCGTCCGATATTTTTGTTTGATTTTAGCGTGGAGCGCGAGGATCCGCGCGAGGTATTCGCTTCTCGGCGAGCTCTCTTTGCGTCCGCAGGAAGCTGCGGGTGATGCAAGCCCAGCGTTCGGTGTTACCTCGTCGCACGCCCAGCTAGATAGGCGGCGCGGGCCCCACACCTCGCTAGCCGAGACGGATATTTCACTGGAGCTATCAGAGTCGCACCGCTCGAACTGCTCGGACTGCGCTATGAGGGTGAGCAGCGCGCGCATGTCTACCGCGTCACCCGCCTCCGCCTCTGAGCCGGTGGGGGAGTGCCCGCCTGACGATGGCGCCGCTTTCTCACTTACCCCGAGGCAGGAGTCGGGCCGCGTGTCGGCGTGCCCCGATCGAATCATTTCACTGTTGATGCAGACATCCTCCTCGGTCGACGTATCCACAAGCATCACTTCGAGGACATCGTCCTGCACGGAAAACAAGTATATTATTGTTTTGTTTATTTCCTGCTAAAGCACCGCCACTTTGCCAAAGTTAACAAGAAATTTGAACGAGTAATGAGTAGTGCGCATGTGTGAGCCAGCTCTACCTCGAGCGCGACGAGCACAGCGACGAAGCGGCGCTGCGTCACTAGACGCAGCAGGTGTGCGGCTGCAGCGTGCGGCCAGCGGCGGCCGGCGGCCGGCGGGCGCAGCGCTGCGAGGCGCGCGCGTAACGCCTGCTGGGGCAGCGCAGCCCAGCGCCGGAGCAGCGGCCGCAACCCACTCACTGCGCAGCGCTCTACGGTCCCGTAGTCTACATGGCGCACCTGGGCATACCATCAAAACAGGTAATAAGAAAAATCCAATAACTCTGCAGCAGAAATTCCCTGCCAAATAATAGGAACAACACATCCCACACTTATAAAAACTCCCTGTCCACTACATTCCGCGGATGGTGAAGAGCACTCCTTAGATACTTGTGCCGTTACACATTGTATTGAGACTGATTCACAACATGAGAGTAGAAAGTAGCCTATCAGATTCAAAATAACTGCCATCACCCACACTCCCGCAGCCTGGAACCGAACCAAGGATCTCTTTGTTACAAGGCAAGCACTTATCGTGGCGATGGGACTCAGTAGCCGTGGCTTGGTCATCCACGGTGAAGCGAAGAGGAACCTACCCCCCGGCCCGAGATGACCGGTCCAGGTGAGCTTTGAGAGCACACCTCTGATGTGTGTGGGTGGGCTGCGGGAGCAGGCTTGCACTGCCCTTAGCAGTTATGATGGAGTCGCGGAGAGAGGAGTATCGGTATTGCGTTTCGCCGCTCTTCCCGACCCCCACGCCGTAAAACAATTGGCAGCAGAACACAAGGCCAGAGCCTCTGCAGGAAGATGGGAGTTTTCTCTCTTGGCTCCCATGGCCTGTGGAAGAGGGGTTTGGGATGATCCGTTGCCGAGGTAACGGTAAAAAGCCGAGAAAGCCCGCTGTAAGTTCCGGCACACCCTTACAGAGGTGGAATGAAAGGAGGTTGCTTCCCCCGAGATGGGAACGCAAGTTGCAGCTGGCGCTGGCAGGGTCGCGAAGATGTGCGAAAGCGTTCCCGTGGCCCCCACCGTAAAGCGACGAAGGTGGAACACCGTGGGGGTTTTTAGTCGGTGTAAGTCCGACATAACCTTTTGCCCCCGCGAGCGCAGGTATGCAAGTCTTGCCCCAACGTGAAACAAAAAAAAAGGGCGGTAGTTTTAAACAAATCTAAATTGCATGTGAATTAAACGAAAAATGCACTGGTTCAGTAGTATACTACTGTAGTGATGTAGTGGTGTAGTGATGTAGTGGTGGAGTGATATAGTGGTGTAGTGATGCAGTGGTGTAGTGATGTAGTGGTGTATTGGTGTAGTGGTATACTGGTTTACTGGTCTACTGGAGTACTGGTGTAGTGATGTACTGGTTTAGTGATGTACTGGTGTAGTTGTGTACTGGTGTAGTGATATACTGGTATAGTGGTGTAATGGTGTAGGTGTGCACGTACACGTGTAAACATTACCTTGACAGTGTCGCTGTCGACGAGTTTGACGATGAGCGAGCGGTGCCAATCGCCCTCGTAGCAGCTGCTGCAGTACTGGCCAACCCGTACGGCACCGCGCGACAACCAGCGCTCCCGCCCCGCGCCGTGCTCGTAGTACTCCCTGCGCGATACAGAGCACGCTCATCACGTCGCCGCGGCAACACACGGCAACACGGGACAGCATGGGGTACCGTCGTCTAAACTAAGCGGATCTAACTCACGTCATCTCATCCATGACGTCCTCCATGGCGATGTGGTAGCATTCGCCGAGCCGGATAAGCCAAAGGTGAGAAGGCGAGTACACCTCGCCTACGATCACCTCAACGGTAGCGCCGACTTGCAATCCCATTAGGTCCGGCAAAGGGATGCTCTCCATGTAGTGCATGCAGTCCGCCGGGTATACGTCTGCGTCCTGCCATACACGATGTCCAGTCAGAGCCGTGAACATACACACGCGCACAAACGAAATAGAAAACAATTACGAAATCGACGCCGGGAAGAGCGTCGTCGGGGTCTACGCAGTGGCGCGTGCGCGAGGTGTGCTGGGTGTGCCGGATGTGCTGGACGTGCTCGGTGTGCGCATTGCCGACAGCGGGCGGCTTCGGCGGACGCAAAACGGGCGGGGACGCGTGGGGCGCCTGCAGCTGCCAGTCGGACGCGCCTGGCGGCTGCCACACCCGTACTGTGCCCTCCAGTTCGCAGGCCAAGCTCAGCACGCTAGTGAACCCGAGCCGCGCGATGTTCAACTCACGCCCGTAGCGTTTCCTGCAGTACATTGTGAACATGCTTACTGCTAATATCATTTCTTATCCACTTAACCATGTGCAGCAACTTGGTCAAAGGTTTGCAGGACTATAGTAGGAAACAAAATGAAGTACCTGTACATCTCAATAAGGTCAGTACACCAAATACCTCCTTGGGGATGATCTTCAATAAGGTTTCTAATTTCTACTTTTAACTCCTCCAATCTAATCCATTTGGAGCTGTTTGTACCTGGAACAGTTAGTGATAAAAATTTACTGCTCCCAACCCAATAAGACATTAGAAGCTATTTAAGAATTTATTTTTAGGGTTGTTTCTCAGTGATCATGTCCACATTTGATTAAATTAAGAAAGAAAAATTTTAAGGCACAAGCACACACATTAAATTTTTTTTTTATATAGACAGAGGATGTATCAAGTAATATATTGTTTAGTGATACAGACATGTCACAGAAAACTTACTAGAAGCTGTCTGTCTGCCAGAATCTACATCATCTTTGGAGGAATCTTTGTCCTCATTGAATCGCTGATTATTCAAATGCAAAGGAATTTGGTTCTTCATGAAATGTTCTAACACCACACTGGATGTGCCATTGTAAGTTTGTTTAGGATCAACCACTGATGACATTTCTCCTGATTCAACATTATTATGTTTATTTTCAACTGGATGTTCAGATGTTCCTGGTATTGGCAGCATCACCATTTTAGTTTTAGACATTGGAAGCGAATTTTGAGGATTTTTATTTAAAATTAAAGTCTCATGGATAAGGTTTTTCGATGGTATCAGTACTGCTGCAGGTATACTACTTCTTTTCTGTTTGCTACAAAATATTTTAGTAATTACTTACTCATTACTATATAATAAAAAATTATATTGAAGTTATTGTCTGATTAACAGACTAAAAAAGTAACTTAAACTAATTCATATGTTCACTTCGTCATCATCATCAGTCAATAGACATCCAATGCTAGACAGGGCTCCACCAAAGATCTACATATCAATAGATCCACAGTCCACTTGGCGTTTGGTACTGCTGGCACTAAGGACCATTGTTTAGGGGTCATTTGGGGGGATATAGGCCATTACCCATCATGCTTGCCCAATAGAGGTTAGTGAGACCCAGAGCCCCGTTTCGTGATTAACAGGGTAGACCATGAATAGATGAGGTTGGAGGTTTGGGTCCCCGAGTTATTGTAGGGAACCCCTTACACCCCACATAGCCCAGTTAAGTTAATTATTACTATCTTAACAACTTGTGGTAAACTCCAACTACTCCATTTCACATTTTATGAGTAGCATATACATTTGTAACACCACCCAAGTTCTGTAAACAAGTAAGAAGCAATTGCAACTTGTGTAACTGTTAGCGTACTGATTTTGTGGGAGCAGCTACTGCTTATTTTACAGATACCTACATTACACAAATATATGTCTGTTAACCTACCCCGTACATAACAACCCAAAAAGACATTGCTTATCAACTCACATCTTTAAAAATTTCATACATGGTTGAGCACAAAGATCTCTTTTTCTAAATACTTACAACTTTTGTGTCGGTGCCACCTTTTGTTTTTGTACAAATTTGTCAATATGTTTCAAGGAGTCCGGCACAATCAGAGTCAACACAGGGTTAACACTTGATCCCTGAAACTATGTGGAAATGAAATTATAGAAAAACAGCATTTACAGAATTGTTATTCAATATTTAATATGGAACTAGGTATAAAAAACACAGATAATACAATGGATCACATTATGACTGAACTTAAAGGTTAAATTTTTTATCATTAGCACATTTATGTAAGCTACAAGTAGTACTATGACAGCACTTCCTTGTGTAATTAATGGACAAATATAACAGTTGTTAAATTGTTTGTTTAATAATCTCTATCACCTCACAATTAACATTGCAAAGAAAGCACTCACCAGAAAACAATCACTAAACCTTTCCTTCAAGAACAGAATAGGATCCCTGTAACCATATTTAGCCAGTGGTAATGGTGTGCCCACCATGGTCACATAGTCTCTCATGAGAGAACGCACGTCTACTTCTGTTGGGCTGGAAACCACCAAAGATCGCAACACCGACTTTAACTCGTTTAACTCGGCCTCCATGCTGACCCTCGCTTCTTGAAAATAGCGATCATTTAAACACAACAGGCATATTACATATCTGGCAGGTATAATAAAAATGCCTGAATCTATATCTCTAGAACGTACACGCTTATGACGACCCTTTAAATATATTGAAAAATATTAATTATGAGTTTGTAATGTAAACACTAAACATAAAATAGCCAAGGTTAAAATTATATACAAAAAGATTACAATTCAAAAAACTCGGTGAATATTATTGATAGTTTTTTCCAAGTCAATTGTTCACATTAGAAAAAACTTATAATTAAGGATCTACTAGTCGTTTACACATTTCTGTAAGATTTATTAACGGACCTAACCAAACCGGCTTTTCAAACCTAATTTTCGCTGACTAGTACACGTACCTAGTACTAATAAATAAATCAAGTCCTAAATACGCATATTGCAACACGGATTAATGTGTTCAGTTTGAGAACAGTAAACCACATACGTAGAAAAAAAGCAAACCAAGTACAAATTCACAAAAACATGGATAGAAAAAATTTAATCTCACTTCTTTAACTCCAATTAAAGATCAACAACGTTATCCCTTCCTTTTTTTCAGTTCTGACATTACACTCATAAAATTCAAATGAAGCTGTTTCCTACTACATTAAGCTGTAAATAAGAAGCACATGGAATCAAGAAGTGACAAGTTTTTTTTCGCTTTTATTTGCGAACTACGAACTGATTTGCTTATGTGGTAAATATTGAAAGTAGATGGTAAATTAAACTACGCTTTTGTGAGGCACCGCAACATACAAGAAAATACTTGAAATTGCGTTTATCAGTAATTTTTTTGTGCGTTTTATACAATCTTACAAGATCACAGTGATATTATTTCTTAATATCTATATATGTTAAAACTATTAGTAATTAACATGCCGTAAACGACGACTCTAGAGTTTTTCTTTTTGTTAACATTATATCTAACAAATAAATTTAATGTTCTGGATAATCAGTTTGGCGTTTTATCTACTTGCATATTTTAAGGAGCTCCATTTTGTGCCAGATACCACGTCTGAGATACATTCTCATTACACTAATGCAGAGTACATTACATAATGTATACCGTATGTACAAATCTTCCACAAGAGGAAAGCGCCTCGCTGCCGGTGTCTGCTGTCTACAAAGAACCCAAGAGAATTAAATACTAGACAGTACTTTGCTCATGCACCTGGTACGCGCGCGCGCTTCTTTACAAGCTAGTACTACTTTAACATAAAACCTGGTCGCGTAAGTACGTCTCATTCGTAATATTTAAGGTACCTAAAAAAGATTAAAAAAAAACCTAGTTCTACTTCAAGCATTAAAAAGGATTATATTTTTTAACATTTGTTATGTTAATATAGCACATATTTTAACATTAGTTTTCATTTAGTAGAATTGTTTTCAACTTTGGGCAGAAACCGAAACTGAATAAAATATAGTCTATTGACAACGTCGCTGTTGATTTCGGCTAGCTTCGGTGTCGTCTTGTCAACTGCTTGGTACGAAAGCAATTACATAAGGGCAAACTAATTTGCCTGGCAAGATGTTCTTGCTGAAACGCGCTGTGGGCGCCAACTGCTATCTCGCGCGCACAATTCTGAAGAATACGACAGTTACAAGCATTCAACCAGTGGCTAGAAAAAGTGATGAGGCGGCTACGCAGCTCGAAACTCGACCAACCGTTGCTAAATTTGACCCTCTGCAAAAAACTCGACTTATTGATTTTGGCAAGTACATAGCAGAATGCTTGCCGAAGTATATTCAAAAGGTTCAACTTACTGCTGGTAACGAACTGGAGCTCCTGGTACATCCTGATGGTGTTATCCCTATTTTGCAATTTCTTAAAGATCACCATAATGCTCAATTTGCTAGTCTTGTCGATATCGCAGGCATGGACGTGCCCTGTCGCGCAAACAGATTTGAAATTATTTACAACTTGTTGTCTCTTCGATACAACTCCAGGATTCGCGTCAAGACCTACACTGATGAGCTGACTCCGGTTGACTCCGCATGTGAGGTGTTTAAAGCAGCTAACTGGTATGAACGAGAAATTTGGGACATGTATGGAGTTTTCTTTGCAAACCATCCTGACTTGAGACGGATTTTGACTGATTATGGATTTGAAGGTCACCCATTTAGAAAAGATTTTCCTCTGAGTGGTTATGTCGAAGTACGTTATGATGATGAGCAAAAGCGTGTTGTTGTGGAGCCATTAGAACTGGCACAAGAGTTTAGACGTTTTGAATTAAGCGCTCCTTGGGAACAATTTCCTAATTTTAGGGGAAATCCTACTGCAGAAGAGGTAACAGATGCCACAGGAGCCAAGAAAGAGTAATAATTTTACTATAAATAAATTATTAGTTACTTTTTATGGCTTCTTATTTAATGTAGAAGTGCTACTTGAAAAATAATTTCTTAAAAATCTTTCTTTTATTGAAAGATAACATATGAACAAGTGGTCTGATTGGCTACTATCAATTTAACTTAATTGTAGTGATTAGTTGTAATGCAATTAAATCTGTTGTATACATGTATCTTAATTATAAGTTAGTTGAATTATAACAACCTACCTGTGCCTGGTAATACTTATTTTTTTTTATAAATATCAATTACTTAAATCATATTTGAACAGGTTACACAACAGGCAAGTATTAACAATCTTAATGAAATCTATATCCTATCTTCAGGGCTCTGCACTGGCATTTGTTTTTGTTTACTTTCTAACTTTATTTTCATGTGTTGATTACTATGTATGTATGGAGAAAATGTTGTACCTGTTCTTTGTACTGTTTTCCTTTTGGTGGTACCTCTTACATTCAGCATTGTATTAAGTTAGGGTCGCGTATAGTGTAGGGGTACAATCAAATGGCTGTGCTGAAAATCAGTTTTGTGGGTGCATGCACACATGTAGACTGAGAATAGTCTGTTTGTCCAGTTACATTGTGTGTAAATTATTTTAAATGTATTAAAACAGATAGTAAGTTTTGGACAAATGGCAATAAACCATTTCTTTCTTTCTAAAGTAAAATGTAAAAGGCATCTCAATGGTTTAAATAATAAATCATTATTTCAGACCAATCTCCATATCAGGTTGGTAAGAGATAACAATTGTTTCTATACCATGCGAGTTAAATTGTAAATTATTTCATTTTAAAACACCTGTATATTTCATGATCCTGCTTTTATATGTCGATCACAGATGTATGTTGTGGTTAAAACTAGATAAAATGCCTGAACAAGTCGAAAACATTATCTTAAAGTAAGTCTTCGTCGCCAATGTTGAGTATGCAGGTAGGGAGCAGAGTTAAAACATGTGGCCGGTAGTCGCAGCCACCGCTAGTTTTACAGATACCCACTAATACAATTAATTCCCTGCAGGAACATTTCCTTCTTTTTGATACAGATATGTTGATTGCAAGAAAATCCATCAAGACATTGTCTGCCTTTTTAATTATTTTATCTCCGTCATATTTTACCGCATTGTGTTATTTATTCTCCAATAAAGTATATTTCATAGTATATCACATTCTTGATGGAGCAATGGGGTCTGGCCACAACTATCATCAAGATGCTATTGTAGCTGTCTGCGAGTGGCTGTATCAAAGAACTGCTCATATGCTCGAACTGTTTATTTCGGCAGCCCCAACAGCTTCCTAAATGTGTCGTTATATTGTTCGCGGACAACTCGCCCGAGGTGCAGCAGTGGAAGAAGGGTGTGAAGAGTACCAGTTCAACATGTGCAGTGCACCGGGCAAATCCACGCGCCGCCGCCCACACCCTGCGCTCCGTCCAATGTCTACATCGTCGCTGAGAAGTCTTTACCAAAATGTTGAATCTATTTGTTTACTTTGTTGTCAATGAACGGCAGGTTTAATTACTAAGGAACCATCAACACAGCTCATACAGCTCATACAGCTTAGTGCGAAAGTGAAGTGCTATTAAACGAGGACATTTCAGTTTATCGGGTACACATTGAGACATAAAATCTGTTCATGCGAATTAGCAATTCCAGCGGAAACGCGTAACTCATCGAGTCTTCCCACTGTACACGTTGAACTGCCGATGTTGCGTTTTTATGAAATTGGCCCCAAGGTGATATCGGCTGTCCCTGATAACACAACACCCAACTGGAACATCATAAGACCTCTACTTTCCAGCCACTAAACGTGTATTTCGCATATCGCGTGCGATTCATCAACTCCCCCTCCTGCCCCTAGCGAGGCCGACGGGCTTGCCACCTCGCTGCGGACGGTGCCCCACTTGTACATTATTATTTCTATTTTCTGAAGAAGTTGAGTGGTTGAAAGTCATAGACTGTGACTGGGCTCCTGTACCAGGTCCCATGGCCTGTTTTTAAATAAAGTGTACTTCGTTGAGTGTAGTTATCCGACTGCGGATTTTCGTATTGTGTCTGGGTTTTTGCTTTCTAACGAATCCACTCGGTCATCGGAGACGGGCACTGGTCCGTTCTCCGACGACCTTCGCCTGTATTTGAAACTGGGCGGTGCGAACTACCTCTGATTGCGGGTGTGCATCGTGTACGCGGTGGGTGTGTAGCTGTAGCGCCGCGTTCTGAAGCGACGGCGGCCTGGTGTCGGAATTCGAAGCGTGTTGGTCTTGTCCAAAGTGGCGTGGTGACGTGGGTGTTGTCAGCGGCGGTTTGTTTGTGCGTGGTGTGCGGTACCCCTGTGTATGTCGGTATCAGCGCATGCCCTGCTCTGAGCTTATTGGTCATTTGTACATTATTATTGTACAAGTGGAGACCTTATACAATTAGGAGTCTATCACTAATATTGTTCTACATTGTATGTGGTAACGTGCGTTGGTTCACTGCTTATCTAAACCTAGCCGTCTACCTAATTATTAACAATAAAAATACGCTTTATATGGGATGGATACCGATTCATCAAGACTCAATCCTACGATCACACTTGATACAGTGCCGTCAGCAAACGACGCCGTTTCGTGCCACTTCTAGCGCCATCTAGCGCGAACGCGAACAGTAATGTTTTATTATAAGTAGCTCTGTTTGCTTATAATAAACAACTCGATTGATTAATATTCGTATTACTGTCGTGAAAAGGACACGATGCTAATCTTGACTAAAAATATGATGCGTTTCTCATAACGATGTTCAGGGTTCATAAAAAGATATCCGTTTGTCCGGGCGCAACTAATGGGTCGAGAACTGGATACACCACACCCACCTGTACATTGATATTACCAAATTCTGAAGGAACAGTTTACAGTAGGGCATAATGATTTGCCACTATGATTACCGTAAGTAAGTAAATAAACTCTGAGCAATTTTTCCATTACATTCCTAGATAAAACTGTAAAAGCTTGCTTCTGTTCTAAAAGTTAGTGATTGTGGTGGTGAAAATAATTGAAACAATAGATGTGGGTTGATAGACAGAATGTAAATGTATTCATTAGACAGACATCAGCGGCGGTAGCGGTAGCGCTTGAAGTGGAACCAGAGTTGAAAGATGTTGTTGTGGAAGTGGCAGCGGAATCCGCGCTTGTACGAGTACTCCCACTCGCGGCTCACGATCTTGAACGCGATGTCTTCGTAGGGTGGGCCCGCGTGAAACCGCAGCACGGCGAACTCCGGGTTGTCTGGACACGGCTTCTGCGCACACACCCCGCGCACAGCGCGTTGCATTACTCGTGGCAGCCGCCAGTCCGCATGCTGCCTGAACGCTTGCGTCGTCCAACGTGCAGGCAGCAGGCAGTTTCATACAAAGATCATGTAATGACTGCAGGTTTTTAATTAGATGAAGTTAGTGCTGTTACTTTACTTACAGTGACAACTTTTACAGTTTCATTGCACTCGAGGCTAGCGGACCCGGTATATCCCAGGTGTCCTAGGTATTCCCGGTATCCCAGGTAACCCCGGTATCCTAGGTATCCCGGTATCCTAGGTATCCCCGGTATCCCAGATATCCCCAGTATCCCAGATATCCGCGAACTAAAGCGACTGCCGGTGCTTCTAATAATTGTTGTTTAATAAATGTTTATCATTATCACAATGTCATTTGTGCCTTTTCCAAAATGCAATGTGTCCTCTTCAAAGTGAAGTTTGGCAGTCAGATTTATGAAACTATTTTGGTCTACAGCTACTCTTTTCAGCTAACCATATTTAAGTCTTCAACCTTGGGTTACTTATGGTAATTATTTCTTTTCATTCAATACAAATGGTAATAGTGCAGGTGACTGCGAATGGTAAACGTACCAGGGAGAATTCCGGGGTGGAAGTCTTGTCGATGAGGTCTGGGTAGAAGATGTTGAACTTGTAACCTTGAACGATCTTAGGTGGCGGGTTGTCCATGTCGTAGTGTGTCTGGTTGTATTTGTTCCACTCGAAACCCGTATGCACCCTGCAACGCAATCGACGCATTAGCAACACCAGCACGAGAAACCCGCCTCCGCCACGGCTGGCTCGCTTGTTTACCTGTTGAAGTAGCGCGGCTTTCTCGGACGGTACTTGTCCGCCCAGAGGCAGGGCGCCTCGGGCAACTCAGGCAACGGATGTTCCACGCTAAACTGGACGGCGTCAACAGCAGGGCCCATGGCGCGTTGCGCCGCACGCTCTAGCGCTTCACTCGACACCCCGGATGCGCTCGTCTGTGTGTATTTTGTATCATTATATAATTAAGAGGACCCAGCTTACACGATAAGGCCGTCGAGAGTGTCGGTCGGGTAGTGTAAGCAGCGTCAAGTCTGAATGGCACCAAAATCAACTCAATCAATATCTCTTCACATGAAACAGAAGGAATTAATGAAAATTTTATGGATAGTCAATTGTTATGGGTCCACTGCACCGGTTACCAATCACTACATAGCATAGGACAAAGTTGCTTCCCGCTGTCGCTCTGTGATGCTTAGATCTTTAAAGCTACGCAACTGATTTCGATGCAGTTTTTTTTACTAGATAGAGTGAGAGAAAGGGCTATGGTATTATATAATACATGTGTAAAAATAGGTTCAGAAATACTGATAATTTTAGAGGTTTCTAATGTGATGTAAATAAATAATTTTTTTTGTGCTTACATTGTAAACGCTGGCTTACATTGTGAACTCTATCAGATACATCAAAATAATGTACTAGAGTACAGTTTTATACATCTTAGGAAGGTTTAAAAAAATTCCGCGATGGTACACGTCTCCCAGGCCGAAGGCCGCACGCTAATGGTTAGAGCGTGCGGCCTTCAATCCGAAGGTTGCGGGTTCGAATCTCGGCATGTACCAATGACTTTAATATTTAAGTTATGTACATTTGTGAATTTTAGTAACAACAGCGAAATACAAATGGGGAAGTAAAAAAAAACGTCCCCAAAGATTTTCAAAAAGAGGGTTGATGTCAGGCAGGCGGCCGGTCGTAAAAAGTTTAGCCAAAACTATTTACAACATGTTCGGTAATGAAGAACATGTTGTGCCGACCCTGCATAAAGTGGGACCAGGGCAGGAGAAAGAAGAATGTACATGTCTCTCTCCGAGAGATAATACTACCAGCAATACACACATTTTTCCTTTTCCTTTATTTAAAATTGGGTGTTAATAACGGGACGGGGCCCGAGGGACAGCGGCTCGTCGCAGGGCGTGAATATTTCTGACAAATTTCAAGTCTAAATCTCAAACCTAATTCCCCATTACTGTCAGCGAAGGTAGTTTTGTATAAAAAAACAAATTTGATCAAACTTCGTTAAAGGCTGGCGTACCGTTTCAGGGTCGGGTGGCCTCCGGGCGTGATGCAGGCGCGCTCGCAGGTACGCGAGGCGCTGCTGGTCGTGGTGCGGAGCCGTGAGGAGCGTGCCGGGCTCCAACGCACTTGCCGCCAGCAGCTGCGGCGAGTACCCGCCGCTGCGGTACAGCGCCGCGGACGCAGCGCGACCCTCCTCCGCCTCCCACTCCGCCCCCTCCACCGCCGCCGCCGCCGCCGTCTCCGCCTCTGGAGATTGCGATCTGACGGAGCACATTGTATAAAAAATAATTATTATTATTTTTTCTTTCTAAAATGCAACTGTTATTAAATCCATAACAAATATCGCCACACGAGGCTTTACTCACTCGTGCTCCAACGAGCACTCAGCGTCTTGCTGCGTGTCCAGCTGCGCGTCTGCCTGCGTATTCGTCGGCGCGTCCGACTGAGCGTCTGGATGCACACCCTGCTCGCGCTTCAACAGTTGCAACTTGCGGCGTAGGTTGTGCTGGTGGCGGTCGCGGAGGCGGGCGCGCGCCCTGTGCGCTGCGAACAAACCAGATCAACCTAATTTACAGCTGAGGTCTATGTATATTGCCCAAGCGCATGCACATGCTCTCACACACCTTTGAGTTGGCTGAGCAGGCTCTCCCAGTAGCCGACGTCAACGCCATCTCGTCGTCCACTGATCTTCTCCTCAATCTGCGTCTGCAGCGCCTCGAGTTGCGCACCGCTCTTGCCTTTGAATATCTGAAAATATTCACGTTTTTCTCATATTATATGTATTGGCCATATTATATTGACGTTTTTGGGAGTTCAAAATTGCTAGTTTAATTCTCAAACGGGAACCGTGCCCTATCGTTGTTGTCAAGTTGGAAGGCGGCGCACCTGGGTGACGTCCTCGGCGACCGCGCGATGCACCCCGTCACGGCGCGCACCCGGCGCCGCTAGCCGCCGCAGCTTGCCTAGCTCGTCGAGCACGATGGTCTGCACGTCGCGCCAGTACGCCTGGTTGCCGCTGCTCTCCAGCTCCATATACACCTGCACGCAACCGCATTAAGCTCTCCCGTTATGAAACAGTCTAAACAGCATATTTTAATAAAAATAAAATAGAAAATAGCACTGTATATAATGTGTAACGGCAACGTTGCTCCCGGCTGGCAGCGAGCCGTCGCAGGCGTATGCGCGCGGCACCGCGTCGGGCCACGGACGCTCCAAGTCACAAGCGAACCGCAATATAGTACTGACCAGCCGCGTGTCCCGCTCATTCCATTATTTTGTCATTTAAAATTGATTTAATTAAAATAAACTAAGGAAATTCACTATATGGAACTGTGCTTTGGAACCATGCAGCATAGTTGCCAAATAACACTTATGCAGACCTTAATGTCCTCGAGCAGGTCTTCAAGATCCTGCATCTGCAGTCCATTCAGGTATGTGTATGGCTCGTGCATCTCCAGCGCATCCACACACTCCTCTGAGCTCACGTACCACGCCAGCAGGTCTATAGGTTTCGCTGAAATAAAGACGTCTTCGTTTTCTCAAGTCTGCTAGTGGTAGGAGCACTTGGCATAGTCGCAAAGAGTAGTACGATAAAATTTACCACGGCCGTCTCGAATGCGTATCTGCGAGCGGAGACGCGCTTGCTGCAGGTGGAAGGCGTCCTCGTGGCGCGCCCAGCTGGTGAATTGCGCGGCCTCGCGCGCGCGGGCCGCCGCCGCCGCGTCCGCCTCGCGCGCCGCCCGTTCCGCCTCGCGCTCAAGCCGCCGCTGCTTCACCTGCGCCGCGGTACCAACTATTACATATATTTAATATTTATCTCCGCATATCATACAGAAAGAGGACGTAATACCTAGGGGTACTCTCTCCCCCCCAACAAGTTCCCGGCTTCTCCTGGCAGTGGGAGTCAGTAAACTTGGCTTAGTCATCAATAGTGAAGCTAAGAGGAATTTACACAGCCGGCCCGTGATTGCCGCCTTCATGTGAGTTCGCCTAAAATTGTGTCCCAGTGGACTGGGGAAGTAGACATACACTGCCCTTCGCAACCGTGGTGGAGTTGCGGAGGGAGAGAAGTTTCGGTATTGCTCTCTCTATCCTCCACGAACAAGTAGTGCCGCACCGCTGATGCAGCAGCGGAGGCGCCGAAGGTGAAAGAGGAATGGTCGATATTGCGTTTCGCCGCTCTCCCTATCCTCCCCTGCCATATAACGAACGGTTGGTGATTATACTCAAAACTAGATTGGTCGCAGGGAATCAGAAGAGTTATCTCTCTTGCCTCCCATGTTCTCTGGGTGATGGATGATTCACAAGGATCCATTGCTAAGATGACAATAAGAGGCCGAGTGGAGGGTGCGCTGTACATTCTAGCTCGTCCTTACAGAGGTGGAAAGAGGAGGTCTCTCTCTGAGATAGAACTGTGGAGTGCAGCCAGTGCTGGAGTGGTCACAGAGGTATGCATTACCGTGGCCCCGCCGTAAAGCGACGACACCGCGAACCTGTCTTTAACCTCTCAAGCACTGGTATGCAAAGGCTTTTAGTGTGGGATGATTCGCGGGTCACTCTGCAGGCAGCACATGTGTACACATTGAAATCATACACACAAAAAATATAACAAAAACAAAGATAAATCAACATACTTTTGAACATTTATAATACATGTACGTAAATATAAATAACAGACATCTAATTATATAATAAATAAGTTTAATAATATACAAATACATAAATATTATAATAATACTATAAATCACATGCTAAATCCTTAAAGAAAATTATCTTTAAATTAAAGAGTTTATTTTTAAATTATATAACATTCTTCATTATAATTTGTTGAATGGAAAGCTATTTAAGTCTCAGAAAATGTGGAGAACTGGTCATATTTACATAGACCATAGATAAATTATGTACAAATGAATATAAAATAGTCCAAAGTAAAGAAATAATGAAGAAGAAAGTTCAATGAAAATTAATACAGGGAATGTCACCTTTTCCAATTCAATTTTATTTTCTAACTGTTTCTGTCTGTTCAATGCTTCCAACTCATCTCTTGAAACATTTTTCACACCTTCCTTTGCAAGTTTCTTTGTCCAAACAAATGTATGTGTTAGTGCAGAATCACCAAAGGGGTTGTCTTGGTTAGTGTAGCATTGGTATTCAGTGTCCCAACCCATTCTCTCACGACGTTTACGCTCCTTTTCTTGCTTTTCTCTAAGACGTCGAGCTCTGTATAACCAAAACATATGTAACAATAAATAGTATTTAAAAATCAATATTTAAAAGTATTTATTGTGTTGTGTGTATTATATGGTATAAAATTTAGACAAGTAAAACATTCACTTGACAGTGAGGAGATCATATCAAAAGCCACAGTACAGAAATGCAGTTACATATACTATTGAATTAAGAAGAACTATTAATGTATTTAAACAGATTGAGGTGAAATTAGCTTATAGCTAGAATTAGTGAAGTACCTCGCTGGCCTAATGGTTAGAGTGCGCAGCTTTCATTCTAAAGGTTGCAGGTTCGAATCTCGGCATGTACCAATGACTTAATATTTAAGTTAGGTACATTTGTGATGAACTTAATTAACAACAGTGAAATACAAACGTGAAGGAAATCATCGTGAGGAAACCAACACACTGAAATTATCTTTGTGTATGTAGTGGCCAATAGTGCCATCAAGCTCACCCCTGTTACATGGGGACTAATCTGACCACATCTGGCGAAAAATGGGTGTTTATTCACCTTTGCCTCCTGCTACTGAGAAAAAGGTGTGATAATATATTATATATATACATATATTATCACACAATTTTTTTATAAATATATATATATATATAAAAAAAGGTAAATTATCATTTGGTTAATTCCTCCCTAATTCATAGCTGTGTATAAATGGAAAAATTAATCTGTGTGTAAAAATAAATATATTTTTTACAATAACTAACCGTTTTTCCTCAGGTGTTTCATTAGCTTTCATCAACTCTTTTTGTTTTTGCTTTTCCTCTCGCAATCGCGACCTCTCAGCTTCCAGCCTCTGCAATAATTTTAGTTCTTCCTCATCACTGTCACTACTGCTGCTGCTACTTGATGAACTCTTATGCCTTTTCCTTTTTTTCTTACTCTTTTTATGTTTAGATGAGTCTCTTTTCTTCTGTTTGTCTTTACCAGAAATGCCATGTCTAGAACACTCGGGAGATATTGATTTGGAATATTTATTTTTACCTCTCATATGTTCTTTCATATTAACCGGGGACTGACTTTTTGATTCATCTTTATATTTATTAATATCATATTTTGAAGACCTACAAACAAAGGGATTATTGATTAATATTTATATACATAATTGAATACAGCAATAAATATAAACACAAATACATTATTATAAATATACAATGTAATGTCAAACGCTCTTAGAAAATGTCCATATTGTTATGAAAACATAATCACGGCTTGCTTAAGTTTCTATATCACATTAAAGCTAAAAAAGTTTCCGTTGCTAACTTTCTCATTTTATAGTATTTATTAAGAAGCCGTGGACTCGAGTCCACGACCCCAGTATCAAATGAGCTGTAAGTGTCAAAATGACTAGCAAGCGCTCAACATTATCAAAGAATAGAATATTTACTTACATTTTGCTGGGAACAACTAAATAACAAATTCAATTGCAACGAAAACGCAATAATTAATTTTATTTATACGCAAGAATTATTTTCCCTCGAATGAATAAACTTAATCGGTGCATTAACTATAACGCAAACAGAACGATTTCACTCAACGCCTGCCATTGCAGCTTATAGTGGTGGACGTATTTGCACGACCAGGTTTTATATTATATTGGTACTAGCTTACAAGTACATACGCGCGTAGTAGGTGCATCTGCAAAGTACTGCCTAGTATTTAATATTAGTATTTATTTTTTATTTTATATTTAGTATTTAATTAAGTGCTTTGTAGACTAGTATACACTAGGCACCAGCAATGAGGCACTGCCCTCTTGTGCAAAACTTGTACATACGGTATACATTATGCACTTTAACGTTACATATTCGCAATGAACGTAATACTTTAATGAGAATTTATTTAAATTCTAAAAAATAAAATAAACATTTGCATGCATGAATTACGTAATTAATTTTTGTCTTTAATGTATTTTATTGAATCAGTTAAGATGAAAACTTCTTTTTGAAGTTTCTCTCCATTACTAAAGGTTGGCCGTCGCATTTGTGAAAATGTGTCTGTCTTGAGCCATATTCAACAGTTGTCCAACACTGGTGATATTGGTCCACTCTTTTTCACGATTTTTTCGGCGTCCAGCGAGTTTTTGACTTCAACTTTGCCCATCATAATAAGTTTAACAGATGATATCAGTCGTGCCAGAACACGGGCCCGAGATTGTCAATCTTTTGCTTTTTAATGGTCTCCAATCCCTTGTTTGGAGTATTGCCTGTAGTAATACCCCTGACACGGTGGAGAACTTCAGCATTAGTAATTTTTGCATCCAATTTATTCGTAGCACGTGTCTATGACGCCAGACCCATTGGCATTCTCTTTGAAGGTCCAGGCTACACATCTGTACATAAGTATGGGCCAGATATAACACCTGAAAATATGTATTCTGAGCTTGAGGTTCATCTGCCGATAACACAAAACTTTTCTTATTTTATTAAATGATGCTCGGCCAATTTGGGCAACATATTAAAAATAATGCTTAAGGGGTGAGCCTTTCTAAAGAGTAGATAAGGCACAAAATTTGGGTCTAGAAATTGACGATCGGAAAACTGTATGCAAAGATACTGATTAAAAGAGTGGTGAATAAAACTGAAGAGAATATTTGGGATGCATAAGCAGGATTTAGGAGTGGAATGGGATGCATGGACCAGGTCTTTTCCTTACATAGCATAACTGAAAAGTGTGTGGCACATAGCCAAAGGTCTATTGCATTTTCGTAAATTTGGAAAAGGCCTATGACAGAGTGGTGAGGAATGAATTGTGGTCCATATTGTGTGTTATGGGGTAAACAGCACGCTGATACGAGCACTGAAATCACTTTATGAGGGTTCCAGTGTTTGAGTCAGGATAAACGGGACTTACTCAGATTGGTTTAGCGTCCAGAAAGGTGTTAGACAGCGATGTGTGGCCTTGCCGTGTCTGTTTAACCTACTTATAGACAATTGCTTGAAAGATTTGAAAGATAATGAGAATGGACTAATAATGAATGAGTTGATCGTCAAATGCTTCCTATACGCCGATGATCAAGTTTTATTATCATCATCCGAGAGGGAGTTGCAAGGGATGGTAGACATGATGCATGGTGTTTTAACTAGCAAAGGAATGAAAGTGAATGTAAGCAAGACCAAAGTAATGGTTTTTGAAAGAGAAGAATGTACAGCAAACTGATATTATGGTTGAGGTACAAAAAGTGGAACAAGTGAAAGAATTTGTGTATCTGGGTTCACAGCTTACGGGAGATGGCAAGTGTGATGGTTGTATTGAAAGAAAAGTTTTGAAAGGAAATCAAGTGAATAGGGCACTCCATAACTTCATGAATAGCCGCAACGTATCACAAAGAGCAGGACTGGTTGTGCATAGAGGCGTGTTGATCCCCACACTGATGTATAGTAGTGAATGTTGGGTATGGCAAATAAAACATAAAAGTAGGATTAATGCTGAAAAGATGAAAAGCCTGAGAAGTATAACTGGAGTGAAGCTAATGGACAAAGTGAAGAACAGTGTGATAAGGGAGCGGTGCGCCGTGATTGAAGATGTAGTGACAAAGATAGAGCAAAGGATGCTTAGATGGTTCGGCCATGTAGAAAGAATGCATATAAGAAGATTAACAAAAGAGGTATACAAGGTAAAAATGATTGGAATAATCGGTGCAGGTCGACCTAGGCGAATATATTTCGATCAAATCGAAGATGTCCTAAAGAAAGACCGGGTCAAGAGTACTCGCAACCGACGAGCATGCATGAAAGTGGAGGAAGCGAGAGAGGTGTGTCAGGGTCGTAACAAGTGGAGAGAGGTGGTCTTTGCTTGGGTACGAGGCATGATATATATGTATGTATGTAGAAATTGATTCAGCCTTAAGTTTTGAGTCTCGTGTAGCAGAAGTTACACGCAATTGTTTCTTTCGCCTAAAAACTCCAGAAAGAGATCTATAAAGAATCATCATCTCATAAAGTCTCGAATTCAATAAAGAATTCAAGATTTTATGAGCATACAAATGCGTTTAAGTCTTTGACTTGTTGTCTTTGATTTTGTCGAGGTCTGTTACTGTGTACTGTTTATGGTTCCCGTTTACAATCAAAAACTAAGATTTTAAACCAACCTGCACAAGACTCCTCTCCAACGGGTTCTCGCCTTGTCGTGGCGGAGAGGCTTAGTAACCGTGATGCGGAACACGGTGAAGCTAAGTGGAACCCATCCTGCCGGCCGGCGGCGAAGGGCTGGCCGAAGCGGCCGCTACAGGTTCGAGCTCCGGAGGCCCACCGAGAGCTCATCCGAACGGCCGGGGGCCGCAAGGGCGGCTGTGTGCTGTCCTAGCGGCCAGCTGCAAGGGCGGTTTCATACCGCCCCTCGCAGCTGAGGTGGGGCCGCGGGGGAAGAGGAGTGCCGGTATTGAGATGCGCCGTTCTCCCTATCCTCCGCGGCCGTTGACAGGTAGCGGCGGGCCTAACATGTCTCCGCCGCGGGGAGCAGCCGGGAGAGGTTTTCTCCCGTGGCGTGGAGAACGATAAAAAAAAAATAATAAATAAAAAAAAAGAAAAAAAAAAAAACCCACCGTGCATGACTTTGCGGCACGCTCCTTAACCGACATGCCGGTCTGCTTTGCTTTGTACATCTGTCATTTAAAAGTCGTACGTTCAAATTTGGTTTAATCTGTGCCGACTACTTTTAACTTATGTCATATAGTTCAAGAGTGGCTGAAGCCCCTCCCAGGCACCCCTAGCTCTCTGTAAATAAAAGTGAATGTATATTTATTGTCAGTTACAGCATTAATTAGTTGATTTCGTAATACGTGTGAAAATATATTACGTTGATGATATTTTTGCTTTAATAATTGATAATTATTTGATGGGCGAATTTTAGCATTCCTGTACATTTCAAAACATTTTTTTAAATCAAGTCAAAATGTCTTTTCTTCGTGGTTCACAAACTTATGTGTGGTGTACGACTAGCGTGCTCGGGAAAGGAGCAACTGGTGCAGTATTTCAGGGAGTAAATAAGAACAATGGTGAACCAGTGGCCGTGAAAACTTTCAATCAGTTAAGCCACATGAGGCCTCACGACGTGCAAATGCGCGAGTTTGAGGTCTTAAAGAAAGTTAAACACGAGAATATTGTGAAACTGCTCGCAATTGAGGAGGAGCAGGAAGGTCATGGGAAGGTGATAGTGATGGAGTTGTGCACAGGAGGTAGCCTGTTTAATATTCTGGATGATCCCGAAAATACATATGGGCTGCAAGAGCAAGAGTTTTTGTTGGTACTGGAACACTTGACAGCCGGTATGAAGCATTTGCGAGACAACAATTTGGTGCATAGAGATTTGAAACCAGGTAACATTATGAAGTTTATAAATGAAGATGGCACTACAACGTACAAGCTTACCGATTTTGGTGCTGCCCGAGAGTTACAGGAAGAGGAACAATTTATATCTTTATATGGTACAGAGGAATATCTGCACCCTGACATGTATGAACGAGCAGTTTTAAGGAAACCTGTTGGGAAGAGTTTTGGAGCAACAGTAGATCTATGGTCTATAGGTGTTACATTATATCATGTAGCAACTGGGCAGCTGCCATTCAGACCATATGGGGGACGTAGAAATAAAGAAACTATGTTTTTTATAACCACTAAAAAGGCTTCAGGAGTGATCTCTGTATGTATTACATTTGGTACATTTTATCGATATACCTACATACGAAACAACTGTTTAATTTTATCATAAACAACTTCATCATGATCTCATCATCATCATATCATATCATATAATTGTAAGCCCATAAAATTGTAAGCATGAATATTAATTATATTTAATAAAATTTGTTCAAGGGCACACAAACTACAGATAATGGACCAATAGAATGGTCCAGAGAGCTTCCGTCCCATTGCCAGCTGAGTGTGGGACTGAGAAAACTGGTCATCCCTCTGCTGGCAGGCCTGCTCGAAGTAGACCCACACAGAATATGGAACTTTGAAAAATTCTTTTCTGAGGTCCAAACAGTTACATCCACACTACCTGTTCATGTATTTCATGTGAATAAAGCTGCAAGTATCAAAGTAAGCTCTGTTGTATAAATTTGTTTATTTGCACACACACACACACACACACCTCTACTGATAAATTGAATACTTTTACATTTATATTGTTCACTAATAATATTGTTACATATGTTTCACATAATGTGCTAGTTTGCATCACCAGTAAGAGAGAAAATAAAGTTTGTGTCAGTTGGTGGTAGATCTATTGCTGGACAATATCTACATAGAGGTAGCATTGCAGTGTACCTCTTCTAGCAAAAAATAGGTTAATGTTCTAAATTTTTAATTACTGGGGAAGTAAACTTACATCTTGTAGAAAGCCGACAGAATATCTTGTACATCATAACCAGCAACAGGTGTTACTGGTAGAGATTTCAATAAACATCTGGTAAAAGTTACACTTGTCTCTGTTTTGTTAAAAAGAAATTCAAACAGATATGAATACAGGGTACTATGCAAGACAGGAAAACTTCATTTTATGTTGATATCATCATCAACCAAAAGAGGTCCACTGCTAGACATAAGCCTTCCCCAAGGATTTCCACATTGATTGATCCCACACTGCCTGCCTACAGTCAGCATGGCCTTCAGTCTGCCAGACACTAGGAACCACTGTAGGGGCTCATATGGAGGGATTGGATGATTTTCTTTTCCCACTAATCCAATGGGCATTGGTGGGGTATATTGTTATCGTCATCATCAGTATCAGCCGATAGACGTCCACATATAATTGTAGTGACAGTATTCAATTTGATTTTCAAGTTTAGTAAGTAGGATGCGTGAAGTGGAATTTACAATTTGGTTCATCATCATTTAAACGTGGAATGTATAGCACTGGGCAGTGTAACTTTGTAATGCGGAGCAGTATGTTTTAAACCTATATTTAAAGGTGAATATGTATTTTTAAAATCTGGTAAATGTGGTTTGATATGGCAGTACTTGCAGTCATTTCAACCGGATTCCGGCAGGCAACACGTTTTCTGTGTGTTTATGCATCAACAATTGCTCCACTACTTGATATTTATTTTTCTTATCATCACCGTTTTTATTATTTAAAAATGAAGTTCGTGATTTATTTTATTCCTAACTTAAGCGCTTCATTGTTGGCAATGGATGGAAAGCAATTATAATTATTTCATTTTAAAATTGCAGCTACTTGTAATCACCAATTAATCATCATCATTTCAACCGATGGATGTCCACTGCTGGACATAGGTTTCTTCTAATATACTCCACAAAACACGAATTTACGCTGTTTGGATCCAGTGGCTCCAAGTGATTTTTTTTGTTCTTTTTTTTTATGTTCTCATCGCCATTTACTTATTATCTTTTTTGATGGTTTGTTATCTCTCGAGGATGTGAGCCTCTTCACACAACAAAAAACTATACTTATAAAATAAGTAATAATATGAAACAATGAAGCCCACACCTGGTGTATGGTAGTGAATGTTGGATATGGCAGAAGAAACATGAAAGTAAGATTCATGCTGTGGAGATGAAAAGCTTGAGAAGTATAACTAGAGTGAAGCTGATGGACAAACTGAGGTACAGTGTGATAAGCGAGCGGTGCGGCGTGGTTGAAGGTGTAGTGACAAAGATAGAGACAGGGATGCTTAGATGGTTCGACCATGTAGAAAGAATGCATAAAAGAACATTAACAAAAGAGGTTTGTAAGGTAAGAATAATTGGAACAATCGGTGCAGGTCGACCTAGGCGGACATATTCCGATCAAATCGAAGATGTCTTACAGAAACGCCGGGTTAGGAGTACTCGCAACCGACGAGCATGCATGAAGACGCTCGTGAAAGTGGAGGAAGCGAGAGAGGTGTGCCAGGATCGTAGTAAGTGGAGAGAGGTGGTCTTTGCCTACCCCATTGGGAACGAGGCGTGACATATATGTATGTATGAAGCGAAATAAACGTGAATCAAAAGTAGGACCGACGACAATTCGTAAACACGCCAAACTCGCCGCGCTATTATTTGCGAGTGATTTGTTTGTGGAGCTGTCGGCGTGTGCAGCACGGCACCGCGCGAGCTGCAGCCTGCTGTGCCAATGTTGTGACTGAACAGACCTAGGTGTAAAATTGTGACATTAGTTTTTATCTTTATCCACAACGTTTGCAGTGGATAGGTTCAAGAGAGCTCAGATGTACCAAATAATGTATGCTAGCGCATTATCATTATCATGAGGTACCTTCTCCAAGTTTAAGGGCGGTAATGTCAAATTTTTATAAAATGTCAAGTCCAGCAGATAACGTTGCCAAGTTGCCGAAGCTTCGCCGCGAACCAGGAGCAGGTGTTTAAAAGCGCCGGTCATTCAGACAACTATAGCAAGTGTCTATATGTATATTATTATATGTATTATATGTATATTATATATATATATATATATATATATAAATATACATATATATAACAACAAACAAGTCGATGAAAGCGTGACGGCGAAATTAATTGTAACATTGCGCGACGCCGCCGTCAACGCTCCTCACGCTGCTCCCGCAGGTCTTTCTCAAGCCGGACGAGAAGTACGAGCATCTGCAAACTTACATATGCGAACAGACCTGCGTCGTGGCCGAGTCGCAGATCCTGCTGTACCAGGACAAGCTGCTGCTGTCGGAAATTGACGACAAAACGCCCGGTTAGTCTAACACTCGCTGATACTTAAGGAATTCTGTTAATTCGTGTGGTCCCAATTGTCTGCGAAGGTCTCGATTTCGAACTTCCTCGGTGAGTGACGGAATGTAAATATAGACGGATATAGGACGGACAAAATAGTAAAATATAAACACTGTTTTCATAGTTTTTGAATTGATCGCACGGGGACGACTGCACAGTGGGTGTGTCCCGCGGACAGGGTGTATATGGCCACCTGTATGTAACGTGTGACGGTCGCAGGCAAG
The DNA here is from genome assembly GCA_029034505.1 of Ornithoptera priamus. Classification (NCBI taxonomy): domain Eukaryota; kingdom Metazoa; phylum Arthropoda; class Insecta; order Lepidoptera; family Papilionidae; genus Ornithoptera; species Ornithoptera priamus. The sequence goes on from JARDWD010000827.1 coordinate 85,767, forward strand.
AACTACCCGGAGACGACCGCGGAGGAGCCGCTGTTGCTGTTCAACAAGAATAACAACAACGTGAGCATGGCGTCGGAGCCGGAAGTGCCCAAGTTCCCCGTGTTCCCCAACATCGTCTCCGTCGAGAATGATGCCAGCCAGGCCAAGGTGCAACTCGTGAATTTTACTTTCGTAAAACTTCCACTTAATTCCTCCATACTCAAAACGGGAAGGCGAGGACGGGCGCGCGCCGCGCAACCTCTTAACGGACGCGGCGGCGGCTGTGCTGGCCGCACCCGCCGTCGCCTCTATTACAACAAGCGTGTGGTGTGGGTGCGCAGAGCGCGTGCAGCGTGGGGCACGTGGTGCGACGGCGCGTAGAAGCGCTGTGCGCGGGTGCTGTGCTGTGCGCGCGGTGCGTGACGCGCTGGGGCGCGCTGCTCGCCGCGCGCCTGCACCGGGTGGACGCGCGCGCGGAGGCGGCCGCCGGGCGCGGGCAATGCGCGGCGCAGGCGGCGCGCGCGCTCGCCCTCGCCGCACCTTCACTGTGCTCGCCCGCGGCCGCCACCGCCTCGCAGCTCGCCGCCGAGGCGGACGCGCTACGCGCTTCTGCTGCGGCCCTACGCGCGCGCCACTCACCTGAGGCCCTCCGCGCAGAGTGGGATGCAGCCGCCGCACATGAGCCCTGTCCCTCCGAGCTTCGCCTACATCTCAAAGCGAAAACTCTCGTAGACAGGTAGGAGTCGACATTGCTACTGCTCTGCACCCCACCACTTGCCTCGCACGACTGTAATCATGTCGCATCGCAGATTGCGCGACTCGTGGCAGCATCTGGTGCGGGACCGCGCCACGCGCTCGCTCACCTATAACGACGAGCAGTTCCACATGCTGGAGCGAATCACGGTAGCGGAGACGGGGCGTCGGCTGCGCGCCCTGCTGCAGCGCGCGACGCCCCTCGCTAGCGCACGCGCCGACGCCATCGCGGACTGGTAACACGGACCTTCCCCTCGCACTTCTACGCACTCGCGAACCGGGGTCCGGCGCGCTTAAACTTATGTTAACCGTTCGCGCCGCAGGTATAAGGTGGCGCAGACGGTGTACCTGCAGACACAGATCTTGGACAAGGACGTGTCCAGCGCGGAGCTGAAGCTGCTGGCGCTGAGCGCACGGCTGCAGGACCTAGAGCACAAGACGCGGGCCGCGGTCGGCGACGCCTTGCACCCGGTACCGTCCGTCCGCTTGCTACACTACTTGAACTGTTCACGTTGATACACATCGTTACACAAGTGCTCGCGTGTGGTGCGGTGCCGTGGCCGTGGCTGTGGGCGTTTGTAGCGACCTGCTTACCGCGCAGGTACAGGTACACATTCCAGCTGAACACATAGCGCTGCGCCGTGTTTACAAGGGATGCGGGGGAGGGGGAGGAGGGGGTGCCTTTTTGTTTGGTACTATAAGAACATATCGGCTCAGCGTCGGCTTTAGCTATCATACAATTAGTTTTTTATTTATCAAATGATGAAGCAGGAAGTAAGGTTTATGCAGATATCACAGGCATCACCACGAGCGTTGGCCCTCAAAAATCGCAAACCGTTCGGTGCACCGCGGATAAGGTGGTAAGCAGATTAATGAAATGATTGTTCTTGATTTTCCAGCTGAGCGCCAAACACGACATAACAGGAAAAGAGAAGGAAGAACATGACAAGAGACAAGAGCGGGCGGGAGCGGCAGGCGCGGGTTCCGGCGTGGACGCAGCTGGCGTTGGGCTGCGCGCGGTACTCGGCGCGCACGATGAGCTGGCGGCTGGCGTGGCCGGCAACGCGGCGCTGGTCGCGCGCCTGCTGCAGCTGGCGCACGCACTGCGCCCCTAGCACCCGGCCACGCACACAGGGCCGCTATGCGATACCGGGTGCAATGACAGTGGACGTAGTGATTACAAATTTGATAGTGATAATAACAACACATCAGACGACTCCAGTATCGATTTGAACAGCATCGTTTTGAAGTTGGCCCGCGTGGGGGAGGACAGATCGCGCGTGGTAGGCACGGTTGCGAGCGGCGTCGGCGACGGCACCACCCCTGTGGTGCACCGTCGACATTTGAATAAAACATGTAATTTTGCAGACACTGGGAGCTCGACGCAAAACATTGCACATCCGCAGGGAGACCGCTGTGCCGTGCTGAACGAGGTGTGCGCGCCACCGGAACAGTGTAACTCTACATCCATGAGCTTCGGGTTCGGGGCAGGTGCCAATGGCGAATGTGAATGTTATGTGGGCGAGCGTACGGGTGTGTACACGCGGTGCACCAACGACATCGGATGTGAGTGTAAGATGTTCATGAGAGACGCAGACAACAACGCACTGCCGGCCACCGTGGAGAGCGGCAGCGGCAGCGATGCCGACAGCAGCACCGGCGGCAGTGTCACGGAGAGCGGCGGTAACTCGCTGCTGCAACGACTGCAGCGCGTCCTACGAGACCACTCAACGTGTTCGGAGTCGCTTAGCGCCGATGTCTCGAGCGCCGACGACGAGATGACATCCCTGGACTCGGTGACCAGGACGGTTGTTTACGACTCCGCTGGCTCCACGCAAGATGATTCCAGTCGGAGCGCGGGGATTCCGCAGTTGAATGGCATCGATGACGTTAAACCGATCCCCAAGTCGTCCTGTACGTTAACGTGAAAATATATGAGAGGAAGTGTTGTGTTAGAAACGAACTTGATTTGTGCAAAGCAGCATCCCTTGGTGCGGTGCATCCCCCGATGCAGTGCGGCACGCGATCGCTCAATAGTTTATTATGCCAATACTAATTATTAAGATTATTATTTAAACGATTAATGCATCTGTAAATAGACTAATTGTACCCCTGTACAGAGAAGAATTATTTTATTCTGTTTATTAAATCGTTGGCGTGGGGCGAGCCTCTCTCCATTGGTTTTATTTTTGATGTCCATGTCATGTTAAGGTATTTACAGTCTTCATGGAGGCCGTGATGTGGCCGGCGAGCCATTCCTTGCGCACGACCATAAGTTCCGTAAAGTTGAGGGGCCAGGGGGTGACTCGCCGTTTAATCATTCATGACGCCGTCTGCCTATAGCTAGGACTGCATCGAGACGACTTATTCCAAACCATGATGGCCAGTCGCAGTCATGCCCGGGCATGCGCTTGTCTTGGAAGCGATCGTTGAGGATAAGTCTAACCTGGAAGAATGTAAGTGACGTCGTTTCGTCATTTGTAAAACAAACGCATTACAAGGATAAGTGGATGTCCTGCCATTATTCCCAGGGGCCAGAGCTGCCCGCAGGCTGCAAAGACCGCGCGCCACTCGCACCTCGACAAATGCTGTTTGGATGTATCGATAACGTAGAATGCTGTTCTTTGTTTAAAATTATTACCTTTTACTACCTGTCGGGTTAAAATGGCGGTGGACATGGACAGGTTCTGACCCGTCTGCCGCACAGTGAATAGAATACACGAAGCCGACAGAAGACAGGTCGGAAAGCGCGGCGCGGGAAAGTAAGCAAACCAAGTGTTGGGAATGTAATATATTCGTATTGTTTATACAGTGATTAATCTTAAACTTATTTATATAAATAACATATTACTAGTGTAATATCAACATCCACATAATTGGAGCAAGATCGCGCCCTCACGACCAGGATGCCCACCGTTCCTTTATCTCGGTAAGATCAGTATTAACGACGACCTTGGAATCGGGACGCAGTAAACTTTTATGAACGCCTGCAGCATTGGTCTCTTTGGTTTCGACAGAGATATTATCAAACAATTGTAAAGTATTTTTAGATAGTGCTGGAACAGTTGCCGCATGGCGGTGGACATCACGCCGTGCTCGCTGACGCCGGCCGTCCGCCTTGTATTGTGAAACAACATTCAGTATCGGACGCATCAGCTACACAACATATAAACATACAAACGAAACATAAAAAAGTATACAGCTATTGTTGGGTGCGACGGGGTTGCGTCATTACGTGCAGGCGTGCGGCTTATGCGCATGCGCGCGGTGCGCCGGGCGCGCGCGCTCAATCAGTTTGTACTTGCGGTGTGCCGCCTGCACCTGCTTAAACTCGTCTAGCAGTGGTTCCAGGTCTATTTCGTTGCCCGCACTCGCCGCATTCTCCTCACTGCGTGAAAACACACACATGAGCTTACTGGTCGTTATAAAAACCGAAACCGGGACATAGCTCATTGGAATATTTAATCCTCATATAGAATATTGTAAAAAGCAGTCCTCGGGTGTCGCTCACAAGAGTAGCGAGTGAATGCTGCTAAAGTAATACGCCCGAGGCGGAACACTGACCGCAGCAGGTAGGGGTGATGCGGCGCGCAGTGCAGGCGATGACGCAGCGCGTGGAAGGCGTCACTCTGTGGTAGCAGCATCAGTAGCCCGAAAAGCGCACCACGCAGCGCCTCGCTCTGCGCACCGCCTAATAGCTCCAGGCGCAGATCTGTGCGCAAGCACACACGTGCATGTTAACTCGGACACTCGCCGGCGACGACATGCGCATGCGCACTCTCACCGAAGTAATGTCAAAATATTATTTTCCTACATATGAAATTAGCGAATTATATAGAAAATCTGAAAAAAAAATACTAAATGATATACTTACCAATTCTAATTTTTCATCACCTGTAACGTTACGACTTAAAATGCCAGCATTATATTGACAGCTGAGTAATATAAGGAGGCACTTAATAATGCGGGCTTGTTGGTATGCTCCACCGAATCCATACGGTCGCCATTTGAATCGTTTTCATTGGAGCTTTTGACTTTTCCAATTTGGTCACTCTCGCCGAAGCCCGCCGCTAGCTCCAAGGCGGTCTGCGATGGAGCCGCCTCCCCGATCACCTTTAATTCTTCAACTCGGGTCCCAGTCCCGTCGCGGGGTACATTTTGAAGTTTCAAATCTACAGAACGAATCAATGAATCCGAGAGACAGTGGGATTCATAAGCAAATGCGAGATTATTCGAGGTCAACGGGCCAGTTCGAGGAAACACCAACTTCATATGCAAGGGGCTAATTAATGTTTTGTGACCGAGCGCAACGGGCGCGAAGGCGTAATCAAAAAGATTACGATCGATAAATGGAGGAATTGGAGGTGCGCGACGCGTAGTCCAGGCGGCAGTCGCGCAACTGCAGCCCATGTGAACACTCTGATACAAGTAACATAACCGGCGAACTCACACGCGAATATTGGAGACTCGATGAGCTGCACCAGCTTGTCCACCTCGGTGAGAAAATCCACAGTGATCTCCAGGTCCCCGCTGAGGCGCGATTAAGGATCAGCCACGACTTATCACACACAATGACGTAGCAATAGTGTCATTGCTTTTATAAGTTTTTGAGTGCGTTTATGTTAAAACTATTTGGTGCAGTTGTAATCTTCAAGTATTGAGTACGAGTACGGAGCACTATCATCATCACTAGCTGACCGGTTCAACTTTAACGGGAACAAAGTACCACTTAATACAATGCACTCTTCAAACTGCTATTAGCTTTAAACGTATATATTTCCTGTGGACATTAGTCCCAGGTTGTGTAGTTGGATTGTGACGTAATTATGAGATAATAATTATATTTTTTAATTCTCCAGTAATTTCAATAGCTACAACGCTCTTTAAACCGGAAAATAGTAATGTTTGCACACTACCGTTTGTCGGCTGCAATAGGCACTGCGGTGGTACCTACCTAGACAATCTCCGTAAAGAGAGACCTACCACCAGTGAGGAGAAGGTGAAAAAGGATACAAGGTCGCGATGAGCCTGTTGCAGTGCGCGTAGTGATGCGTGAGCAGGCAGAGCGCCAGCAGCGACACCGGGCTGTGGCACCAGCAACGGTACAGCCCGCGCAGCAACGCCGCCGTGCCCTACACACATCTCTGTTCGTCTGCCGTCGCCGCGCAAACAAACCGCGCAGCAAGGATCTGCGCGAGCTGCTCGCACCGCGCCTCAACCACGAAAATACGTGACAATAAGTATCTTAATATCTTTATAGGCTTTCGTCTCTCTCTCTCCCTCTATTGAATAATAATAACACAGATCAGGCGAAACTAATGTATAGAGATGTTAGGTCTCACAAGACGCCGCCGGCACGTTTCCTGACGAGGCGGTGGTCAGATGCTGGGGCGACAACGCTCACCGGCTTATTCATGTTGCGAAGGCGCAGCCGCAGCTCGTAGAGTTCGGCGGCGGTGAGCAAAATGGTGTTCAGCACATCCACCATGGTGGCTGCGAAGCGCAAGTCTTTTTCATCCACTAAGATGCGCGACAGTGCGCTGTAGATGTCTTCCGCGTTCAGCAGCACGCACAACTGTCTGAAAAAAAAAAGAACACTACTCCACTCTGCTCCCTATATGGTAAACTCGCTAGCAGGAAATGTTTTTAAAAATATTAAAGTTATTGTCCAATAACTAAACATGCTCTTGGTAACTCCAATACGGATGGAATCACCTACCTTATAATAAAAGCGCCCCGGTCTTCCAGTAGATTTTCATCAGCCGCCAGTAGCCTGAGCAGGGTCTGCAGGAATATGTAGTAGTACGGACTGGATTCCAGATCGCCTGCGAACATCAACTTCTCAAAATCCTTTGCTTTAAATTTCTTTTCGCAATAAGAGTGTAAAGTAATTAAGGGCGGGGGCGGCGCACCTGGACATGAGCAGATTTCCGCGAGCACAGCGAGCGCGCGCCGCACCACGTCATCAGCCGCGTCCGTGAGGCTGCCGAGAGCGCGCGCGAACACCGCCTCGGCGCGCGCGTACATCTGCACCGAGCGCCGCACCCAGCGCCGCACCATGCAACCACAACCACAACGCGGGCGCACTTGTAAAGCTTGTCACCACACTCACCACCCACCCTTTCTCGTAGTACACACGAATTTCGAACAAATAATCAAAAATATGTTTCTCATTATACCTTTCAACAAATATAACAGGCAACACACCTCGTTGGGCAGTTTGTTGTAGAGATGGAGAATCCAGTCCAAGGCGGCGACTTTGGTGTGCACGGAGCTGTGGTGCATCATTTGCGTTAGCACCCTCACCACAGCGTCCAGGTTCAGACCTCCGTCTTTACTCAAATATTCCTCTTCCATTTCGACATCCGGTGAGGTTCTCGCAGCGGGAGGCACCGCTTGCTCGTCGGGCGGGGGCGAGTACTCCGGCGTGCTGGGCACCACCAGTTTCGTCAATAGGAAGTTCACTGTCGCCGCTGTCTCGCGTATGCCTGCGCGCTGCCGCTAAGGACTTTGTACTTAATATTAGAGAGCGGGAGAGATGCTAAAGATGAACATCACAAAATACATCCCCAATATGTTCTTTGTGTCGATATCTTAACCATGAATTATTTAACGCTTTCTCATCTATTTGTTATTTTTGTTAGCTACTTCATTCGATATGGTTCGAACGGATATGGCTGTGCTGCTCCCGGCTTAAGAATAGGGCAGCTGCATCTCATCTCGTGGATGTCGTATGAGCCGACTAAGGGAAGTCACGGATGATGCAGCAGTATTCTATGGAAATTTATCAATACTGATGCCCAATGCGCGACCATAAGGGGTCTGTATATATTTTTTATCCCAATAGCCGTAAGGTGGCCGATATTTCACTAGCAATAATTCCCAAGGAGGGTTGGTGTCCGACAGGCGGTCGGCCGTAAAACCTCTAGCCAAAACTTTTGCAATATGGACTACAATGAATATGATGATTGCGACCGAGTTAGGGCGTCTCCTGCAGGCGACGTGAAGAAGCGACACCCGGCCTCTGCGAGAAGTGGACTAGGATTGTCGCATCAAGGACGGGTGCGACGCAACACGCGAGTCCAGGGTGTAAGGCTGAGAATAGCGAGTTTGAATGTAGGGACAATGACTGGCAGGGGAAGAGAGTTAGCAGATGTATGCAAGAGAAAAAGAATAAACGTGGCTTGTTTGCAAGAGACGAAGTGGAAGGGATTGAAAGCTCAAGAAATCGGAGAAGGATATAAATTTTACTACTGTGGGAGCGATGGTAACAGGAATGGAGTGGGGATTGTGCTAGATGGTGAACTGAAAAATTGTGTGACGAATGTTAAAAGAGTGAATGATAGATTGATTGTAGTAAAAATAATAAAATGGAAGTTGATTCTAAATGTAGGAAATGGGTATACACCTCAACCTGAATGTGATGATAGAATAAAAGAGAAATTTGGGGAAAATTTAGATTCCTTAGTGATGGATGTCACAGAAAATGAGGAATTATATGTGGGAGGGGATTTTAATGGGCATGTGGGAACAATGAGTGCAAGATATGAGAGAGTGTACGGAGGATGGGGGTTTGGAACCAGAAATAGTGAAGGTGAAGCCTTACTCCAAGCGGCTGTTGCTTTTGATCTGGCCATTGTGAACCCCTTTTTTAAAAAAAAGATGAACACACGATCACGTACAAAAGCGGAATCCGTAATACGCACATGAATTACATTATTCGAAGAAGAACTAGAAATTAGCCAAAGACTGTAAAGTCGTACCCGGTGAAAATCTAGTTAGTCAACACAGGCTCCTGATACTAGAAACTAAAATTAGAATTCGGCTAAACAACAGCAGACCCAAACCTCCTCCTAAGATGAAATGGTATATGTTAGATAAACGCGAATGTGAAAAGAATTTCGAAAGCAGGTGGTGGACTGGACAACAGTAAATGAATGTTGGAATAAAATAGCTAGGTGTATTAAAGGAATAGCAAAAGTTATGCTAGGAGAGACGAAAGGTAAAGGAAAAATCGATAGAAAAACTTGATGGTGGAGTGAAGAAGTACAAAAGGCCTTGAAAGAAAAGAAGGATGCATTTAAGAAATGGCAAGGTGTGGGAGAAAGTGAAAAAGATTTGAAAGAAAATAAAACAGAAGTATACAAGGAGCGTAAGCGAGGGGCAAAGAGAGCTATCGCGATTGCTAAGGCAAAGATACAAGAAAAGCTGCACCATTCTCTGGACAGCCCGCAAGGACAAAAACAACTGTACCAGATAGCAAAAGAGAGAGAAAAGAGTGCAAGGGATGTAAATCATGTCAAATGTATAGAAGACTATGAAGGAAAAGTATTGACGACTGATGACGACATTAAAAGACGATGGAAGGAATATTTTGGAAAACTGATGAATGAGGAGAATGTCTGGAGCAGAGTATTGGAGAGCGTGCCGGCCAACATGCGTATGGTGAGGAAGATTACTATGGATGAGGTAAGAAAATCAGAGCAAGGTATGAAAAATGGAAAGGCTGTTGGGCCGGATGGATTACCAGTGGTATGGAAGTTGTTAAAGTCGGATGGATGGATGTGGCCGACTTTATTCTTCAACAAGTTGTTACAATAAGAGGTGATCCCGGATGTGTGGTGTAGCAGTTCACTGGTACCCATCTTTATAAACAAGGGTGATGAACAGCTCTGTAGCAACAACAGAGGAATAAAGCTCATGTCGCATAGTATGAAGGTGTGGGAACAACTCTTAGCGGGAAGAATGAGGGGAGAGTGAGGTAGCTCGGAACAAATTTGGTTTTGTGCCTGGGCGGGGGACTACGGACGCCATTTTTGCTCTTCGCCAACTGTGCGACAAATACAGACGTGCGCATAAAAACCTGCACATGGTGTTCGTGGACCTCGAAAAGGCATACGATGAGGTTCCACGGGAGGTTCTGTGGTGGGCTCTGAAAGGGAAAGTAGCGCCTGGGAAATACCTGCAGCTTATTCATGCTATGTACTGTCGTGCTAGTACACACATCCGGTCCACTGCTGGCGAAAGCGACAGTTTCGGAGTCTTGATGGGCCTACACCAGGGGTCAGCATTAAGCACGTATCTCTTCCCCCTGATAATAGATGCACTGATGTGTATGCGTTTTGCTGACGACATCGTATTTGTCGGGGGGGATAAACGCGAGGTGCAGAGCTGGTCGGAAAAATGGCGAAATAAATTGGACAAAGCTGGGCTTTAGATTAGCAGGACCAAAACTGTACATTAGTTCTGTAACTTCGGCGGTCTCACCAGCTTTTCTCCAACTACCTTAAATGGTGCATCCCTACCAACCAGCTCCGATTTCAAGTACCTAGGTTCACTCATACAATGCGACGGCGATATTGATCGAGATGTGAGAAGCCGAATAAATGCAGGTTGGATAAAATAGCGACAGGTCATTGGGACGACTTGTGATCCGCGAGTGCCCCTTAAACTTAAGAGACAGATCTACTCGTCAGTCGTTAGACCTGTCGTACCTGACCTGACTGTATGGCGCTAAGTGTTGGGCCACCAAGGGTTCGGATGAAAGAAGAAATTATATGTGGCCGAGATGGGAATGTTAAGATGGATGTGTGGTGTGACGAGGGAGGATAAAATTAAGAATGAGTATATTAGAGGAAGTCTGAAAGTTGCTCCAGTGACAGAGAAGTTAAGAGCAAGAGGTTTGCGTGGTGCGGGCATGATATGGGGAGGGATGAAGCACAAGGAAAGTGCCGCTTGGATGCTGCGCCGCTGCATGTGTTTGAATGTAAGACGATCACTTCGGTCTATTACTGAGGTGAAGCATCGTGTTCAGTGAGGAGTTTCCGAGTGTCTAGGCCGTATCGGAGCCGCGCTTTGTTGCTTTGTCCGTTCTTGCCATTCTTCGTTATTTATAACACTGTTTTGTTATAATAACAATAAATACATAAATTAAAAAGATGCTGGTAAAGTTTAAAATATGATGCTAATATTCAAAGGATACTCTTCCTGGCCTCATCAGAATACGCAAGACAGGGCAGCACCGCGCACAGGATGCCGGACGCGTATGGCAGCATGCGGGGCCCGCCCAGCTCCACGAACTCCTTGATCCAAGTTATCGCGGTTAACTGGAGGATAGAGAAGAACCGTCACACCTCTATAGAATTGATCTAAATTTCATTTGCGCTTCACATATTTGCTGATTACAAATTTTATTAAACTGTAGAAAACACTTCTTTGAGTTCATTTTATAAATGATTGTAAAAGTAAACTCCATGGGGTAATAATAACTGTTTGAGTGAACATGCTGTTAAGTGACAGGCAGCGGTAGCTGGCACACCGTCACACATGGGAAGTGTACAGGCTGGTCGTATAAAGCCGCCGGCGGCAGCAGCCAGGCGAGACAACCTGCACGAGCTCCTCGGCGGACTGCGCGTGCGTTATGAGTATGTTGATCATAGCCTGGAACTCCACTTGCGACGGATCTTTCTTGATGCTTCTTAAAAACTCATTCAGTTGCACTTCACACCTGAAAATTGTTTTATTGTTGTATGTACTCAATATAAATGTTCAAAATTCAAGTTAAACTATATAATGGTATAAATGTGTGCGCGCATACGCACATGCGCCGAATCTCGGGGTGCGGCTCGTCCAGCATGTGGAGCATGGGGTCGAGCAGGTCGCGCAGGTGCGGCAGCAGCGGCAGCGCGGGCAGCGCGTCCAGCGCGGACACCCACGCCGCAGCGAACTGGCGCGCGCATGCGCCGCGTGCATACAGCCGCTCCCGCAGCAGCGGCACGAACGCGGACACGTCGAACGTCTCGCTCTCAGTCACAATGTCCTGGCGCGGAACCATCCCCGTATCAACGCAGAGTCGGAGTAACATAATAGCACAAGTAAACGCGGTGGGCGCTACTCAGCACAGATTGTCAACAATCATATTTAGCAATGGATTTTTTGTATTAACACATTTAAAAAAAGTTAACTATTATGAACACACACTGATTATGAATACATAAAATATACCTATTTAATGAAATGTTACTATTAATTGCAACCAAATTATGAAAGCTTTGTTAATATACTTTAAACATATAAAGTTATGTTTCAATGCATCTTAAAATATAACTTGATGAGTAGGTACCACAATTTTCTGCAGACCATAACATTTTCATGGAGTCACCACTTGTGGATCATTGATATAAAACATTCACAAATGAATATCCTTTGCCACTCTGTGTGTTAAATAAATATAATTCCAATAGGTTTAAATTATTGTTAGTTCTGTTGAATGGAAACTATCATCATCATTATCATCAGATCATAAGTAAATATTGCATATTTAAATAAGGTAATATGATGAACCATTCTTTAAGTTTCTAAGTATGGTTAGAATGTATCAATAAATGATATAATTTACAGAAAATATTATATACAGTTAATAAATATATACCTTAACAAGTCTATCCAGTAACTCTGCTCCCTGGCGCACCTGAGGCTCAGAGTCTGCTGCAAGGCGAGCGAGTGCATCAAATATAAGTGGAAAATGAGGCAGAGAAGCACCACGTGCAATCTTAAGCACATTGAACAGAGCCTCAGCTGCAAGGTAGCGCACACGTGACTCGCCTTCATTAACACATGCAACTATTGGATGTAGCAGCTCATTAAGGTACACCGTACAGCCCTAAAATCATAATACTCTTAAATTAGTCTCATCATATCACATCATAAATCATGTGTTAATGACAACAACAACATTTAAAATACATCAATACAAAGATCTAGACTTGTAAACTCAACTGGTCAAATTTGCAACACAATCTATTGCCCCCCTAACCATCCAGATATATGGGCCAAACCATCAGGGTACAAAGCTTCTAAAAGTTATCTTTTGCTATTTTTACCTATTGTACATCCTCGCCATTATCTAGGGTACGTCAGCATGATCAAATGGCTATGCTCATATGAAAATATGCTTAAATTAACCACTAACTGATCTAGTAACATAACTGGTCAATATAAGCTAGCAATAACATATTGTTCTTTTTCATAAATCATCGATAAGATTCTATAAAGTGCAAATTCATAAAAGATTTGATTTTCCAAAAGTGCCCCGGTATAAAAATCCATAGCTTGAAATATATTAGGTTTTGAAATATATTAACCTTGCCTAATCCAACAGCCACTGAGGATAAGCCCATCAATGCTCCATTCTTTACATTAGAATTTGTTGATGACATTAAGTCTTGCCCAAGTACACGAATCAATTTCTTTATCTGACTTGTGTTATTTGCATCATTAAAATCTTTCACCATCCTGAAAAATTTAAATTTATTACAATTGCAATATATTTTGATTTTATAATTTTTTTAATTACTTTTTTATAAAGGTAAATAATATTAATGAAAAAGATCTTTCTTCTAGTGGGTTATAGCAGAAACATAATACGAATATTTCGTACTTCTCTATTTCTACACCAGCAAATTTTCTTTTTTCGTATAATTTGTCACAAAGTCCTCGAACGCATGCCGAGCTTAAAGGTGCGTAGTCCCGTTCAGACATTGTTGTGTATTTTCATAAATATTTTAATACAAATACTAAAAATCGCCAGGACTGCCTCTTAAAACAGTATAAATTTACATTTGTGAAATAACATACAGATATCAATATGTCACCTGTCATTATTGTCAGAACTTAGCAAATTTGACGTGACCTCATAGAGCCATGGTGAGGTATCTAGTAGAAGACTAAAATTAGAATAGGTAAACATTATGCGATTATGCGATATAAAATCCTTTCTAAACCTTGACTCTTTTTCTATTAAACGCCAGCAAATCGGTAACATACTAAATCTATTGTATGCGATCTGCTCATAACTGTATGCCTGTGCACTTAAACACTTTATAGTGAAGCACTTCTAACAAAAATTTACAAACCATGAATAGGAATAATTTAATATTTCACTACTTTTACTTTAATTAAAAGTGAATAACCTTATCTCTTTCTTTATTTCTGCTGAGACATTAAGACAGTCATATTTAAATTTCAAATGAAGCAGTTTTCTATTAAGTTAAACAGCAAATAAGAAGCATATGCCGTAAACAACTACTAACCAGTTTTCTTTTGCTTTTATTTTCTGCGAATCATTGTGCTTATGTGTTAAAGACTAAAAATGGATGGTGAAGTGTAGTGCGCCCTTGTGTGGCGACAGAACATACAAGAAAATACTTGAATCATGTTGACCAGACCGGACCAGACACTCTCGTATGATCACAGTGATATTTTTGTTAATATCCAGATTTGGTTAGGCCTATTAGTAGCCGGCATGCAGTAAACGAAGATAAATTGAATGCGCGGAGCGATTATTTTGACAATTTATCTAAATGCATATTTTGGGGGCTGAATTCAATTATTTATCGCTTTTTGAAAATACTGCTATTTTCATCTGTTTTCTGAATGTACTCATGTGCTATTCATAACTATTACGCAGGTTTCCAAAGGATATAAATCTGAAATTCGTGTGAGATTAGCAGTCCACATCATCTACTGTACTGTGTGTAAATGTATAGTTGGTCAACTAGTGTTTTCGATAAAAACATCAATTTTTTTTTAGTTTAGCCCAGTGTAGTGGTTGCGTCTTAATGCGAGTATCAAAGAGGTAATAACCAGTTCAAAGCTGGGTATAGCCGCCCTAACCGGTATTAAAATATTTCTGTGTCCGTGCGACAAGTATACGTCAGGATTTGATAACAAGATTTGATAAGAAAGTAAACATGTATAACAAGAACCAAAAGAAAAAGTTATGCGAGAATTTATATCATTGTAATTATTTTAGAATTATAAGACACTCGCGTAAAACACGCAAGAGGTTATAATATTGTTTATTAAAATTCTCCGATTCCGGGCCCTCGGACTGTATAAGTACGAGCGAATTAATCATGTTTTTGGCACAATTTTTAATAGTCATGTGTCTGCTTGACTTTTTAGGTTGAAGATTTAAATAAAATCACTTGCATAAGCAAAAATGTACTTGTGTAGTAGTCATGAGAACTGTACAATACATTGAAATAGGTGTTGTTACATTCAAATAAGTATTATTTATTAAGTAAAGAACATGATTGTTAAATACACGTTAAAGTATTCTATAGAATTTAATATAAAATGTCCAGCTAGTGAAAAGGGTTAGGGGGTTTTTACCTTTACTATTTATTAATTTTGCGAGTTTTCTCGTCTGTAGTAGGAAAGGAGTGGTGCCACTGTTGATGTGACCGACCTGTCAATGTGTCAGCTCGGTGCGTGCGCTGCGCTCAGTCATAGATAATACTCTATGCAATGTATATATGTGGTCGGCCTCGCAGTTCGCTTGTTAATTTTACAATTGTGCGCGGCTGTTACCTGTTATCAGTTGTCAATAGTATTCGTAGATGCGTTTGCAGTGTATTGCAGTGTAATTTAGTCCATATTTCCAAACAATGAGCTTCTAAACAATCAGATGTTAAGATTATATTTATTGTGTATGCCTGCCGTTTGTTTGTTGTTTTTGTGTTAATCTTAGAAGAACTTTCAAGATGCCTGTGACTTTAGTAGACAGGTTGCCCTTGCCAAATCTCAAGGTTTATACGGCGGGCAGTGTGTTGTTACTTTCGGTTGCAGTGTATTACGCTGTAAGTGTTACAAATGACCCGAATTGGAAAACTAATACTACTATCCAGCGGCAAGATGCTATCGCAGTTGATTCAGGTGGAGAGGAAGAGAAGTTTGCACCCGCGTTACTGGCGCCGCTGGAGAGTCGCAATGATACCAGAAACTTGACTGAACAGGTTGTCGAAGTGATGACCTTTATGATGCAGGAGCCACTTTGCATGTGGGTGAGTGCATTTTATTGGGCATAATTTACATTTACAACTCTTTTACCAAACAGTGCCTTTGAGTTGTTACATATTTAATGTATATTATTAGAATATGAAACCTTCTAAAGTTACTTACTACTAAACTACAAATATGACATTGATTTGTAAGTTCTTTATTTCCTTCAAACCATTTTATGATTAAATTTTAAAAAAAGTGACCTACAAATGCTGCTTTTGCTACATTTCTTGTATTAATTTTTTATTTACAATAGTTATTATATGACAGATTCTTTAACTTGGTATTATATACTAATAAAATAAAAACTATACATTTTATGCAAATATAATAAAAATGTTACTAAATAAGAAAGCTGAAAAAAACAAAGCAGTTAAGCTGTCTCTCCCTCTTTGTTTGATTGTGGTCTTAATTCCATGTTGATTTAATTATCTTCAATTTGCTTAACCATTAATAACATTATTCATGATTGCACTTTCTATAATCTAAAAACTGCTTAAAAACTATGACTTGGTTTTATAGAGCAGTGAAAATCTTTAGGACATGTTTATAACATTATAAGCATATTTTAAATCCAATGTATGTTTATAATGTTCTTATGAATTTTATTATCTAATAAAGATACAAAGTGCAAATGTTAAAAAGCTAATCTTATCATATTAAAACAGGAGAACCTCCCACAAACATACTTTTTTTAAAAGTGATGTGTTATTTTTCTTATTAAACTGAAATTTCATACATGATATATATGGCATTTAGATAAAAATGGAATGTTTATACACATTGAGGTGTAACCTTTACTTCAAGTAGTTCATCAAACAACATTCCTCACTCACTTATAGCAACAGTTTGCTATTAGAAAAATATAATAACATTTATTGAAATAAATGTAAATATAAAGGTTAACATAAAAAATAAATGCATTGAACAAAACAAATGATAACTTCACAAAGCAACAAGATGAGGACACCCATACATGGTAGTATATGGTTCGCATCAAACATGTCTCTTGAACACAAGAGATTGTTAATAGTGTCGACTGTAATATTACTAGTTACAATATCATTTATGTCTTTAAACAGAAATACATTATCATGTTCATCAGTAATGGGAGATTACCTAACAAATATCCAGGAATGGGGATCTATCAGCAGACTAATGAATTAACAAATTGAAGAGACAGATTACCATTAGTATAATTGTAAAATGCTATTCACATGTAGTGAGGGGGTTTTATTACAATTCTGAACTTTTGAATAAATCCAGCAGCTGATGACAGTAATGATGTGGTTTAAGAATAAGTTCAAGTAATCTAAACAATCGAAAAATTCTAAACAATACCTAAATTACACTCAATTAGATTTTAACTACAGGTTTAATTAGGAGTGGTCATCTATCTTCAATGACGGATAATATAAAAAGGGTTGATGACAACTGGTGGGCACGCACACACGCACGCACGGTCGTTAGCATCACTCACACACTCATTAACGCACTCACTCACGCAAGGCTAATAAAACAAACGTTATAGACATTGGTACTGCCTGTAATTCACCACCTCTGTTTACAATGGATTATCCATTTGTGTATGGGCAACGAGAGTAGTTTGTATCTGTCACATGTTACTTAGCCTTAATTGGATGGATCTGTTTGTTCGATGAAACCCTCGGCCGGTGTTGCCAGCGCTCGTGTAACGGATCCAAGCGCTGCGACTAGAGGCGCTCATTAATTCAAGTTGAATCAGGATGAAAGAAAACAATGATTTACGGTTAACGAGTACAAAGTGGGAAAGGTAAAGTTTTGTTTTATTATAAATAAAACTGGGCATTTCGTGAAAGTAACAGCAGGATTCGTTCGCCGGGGATGGGTTCCTCCGCGACCTGCGAGCCTGCGAGCCTGCAGGTGCCGTACTGTCGTACACTAGTGCGTTTACTGCACATTAGTAACGGTAACATGTACCAGTTTCATGCCAATAGGTTAATTCATTAATATACCACTACAAGGAAAACTCGGCGCAACTTAACAAACAAATTATTGTGTAACAACAACAACTGTAACAACTTCCGTAGATGGGGAAATACATGGAGTAGCCACGTGTTGAGACGGAGCGTGAGGTGAGGAGGAAATGTCCCTGCTGCTGGAGACCTTCTATGTTGCTTGCAGCAGCGCCTATTTGTGCTGCCGAACTGTAGTGTGCAAACATTACTGTTTACCGATTTAAAGAGCACTGTAACTAGTGTAATTACTGGGGTAACGAGACTCCACATCTTATGTGTCAGGCGACGAGCGCAATGTGGTGCAGGGTATATCACACTTACCAGCGGCACCTAGTTGTGGACGGGCGTATCAGTTACCATCAGGTGAATATCGCGCCCTTCTCGTTGCTTAATTAAATAAAAAAAAAGCATTCAGGACATTTTACTCTTCATTTTTGTTGCAGGCGGAGTTTTAGCTCTTTGGTGTTGATAGTGTGGTGGTGGCTTGTCTTTGTTTTTTAACAAACTCCATAACTGTTCTATGAAGGTTCAGGTTTCGAGTAGACTGGTCTGGGCAGGCCGTTCTTTGAAGCATGCTGTCGTGCGAGTTGATTTATGGCGTGGCGCGTTATCCGGTTGGAATTTAGATTAGTCTCAGTTCGTATCGCCAAAAACTTTTGAGAATTAAAATCATCAACTTCGATACGACTCTCACATACGACCGTTTCGCCAGCTCCAGAGGCACACACAATCTGGATTAAATTCTTCGGCTACTCGGCGACGCACAGCAATCGCACAGCACCGAGTGTACCGAAAATCTGAAATACATAATTACCAGTTTAGCCCAACTGAAACATTATTACCAATGTATTCTATTTCGAAGTGATATTGTGTGTGGCACTCACTAACTGAAAGGCTGATCCCTCTGACCCTTCCACGTTTGGCTGTGTCGTGCGTCTTTGGGATCTATTGGTCTATTAATATTTAATAATTACTCGGCAGCAAAAAATTTAATTTGTTTTTTCCTATTTTTAACAACTTCCTAATCAACCTTTGATCCCCACGGTTTGCAGTGACACGGTTGCATCCTCCTCCGAGTCTACTATGTGATGCGGTAGCGACGTATCAGCTAACGTTTTAAATCACTACTTGTGATTTTCGTTCCACGTGCATAAATTAAATTTGTACATGTTTCTCTAGACCATGTTCGTTTTATGTCGTGTATGCTTTGTTGGAAATCCTTAAATAAATAGAAAAAAAAAAACCACTAACAGCCCACGAAAACACCGATGGGATGTGCATGTGCACACACTACGAGCTCCTGAGCGAAGTAGCGAACTGTTAAATAAATATAAAAATGTTAAAATAATATGTGTTATTGGTCAAGAGGTTATATTATATTGCTAATTACGATCTGATTAGTTTTTATGAATTCTTAGGGAGTGTCTAGACTATCCTTAATCAATGGGCTCTGTTTCTGCTGCTCATTTTGTACACGAGCAAAATTTATAGAGTAGAGAGCTCAATAGTTTTGGCCAAGGCTGTATGAATAGGCCAAGTGTGAGAAATAAAAATTTCCTTTCTCGTAACTTAAGAGTTAACTTTCAACTTTTAAGTGAAAGTAGACAGCTTGCAGCGTATCATTGGCAAATTAATGCATGGCTCATGCGAAATATTTGCTAAGGGGCTGACAGCAGCATGGTTGCGGTATTGTTCCTAAAATATTTTATCAAATTCCAATAAGAGCAGAAAAACTGAAAAAAGTTTAGTTTATGAAAGGCGGCGTGTCCGCGTGGAATGCGCGTGCGCGATAACGGGATAGGTACGATCGATATGCTAAACTATGTTAGGTATTAATAGGAATCATGTTTGCTATTTGAAAATAAAAGTTTTTAATTTGTAAGATACAATGTTGGTTTCAACGTAATCATAAACTTTTTTCGGGGTCACTTTTTAATTCTTTTAAAAACAGGAATACGTGAGTTACGCCCCGTGCACAGGCCTCCCCGAGTCCACAAGCCCCGCCGGCGCCCTCTTCGCTTACGCGCCCCCACTGCCGGCGGACGCGTAGCTTCGGTGCGTCCGCTCGCCGCCGCGGCCATACCTGGAGACATTCCTCGCGCCGGCTCTTCTCTATGCCGTTGTAGTTCTTCTTTTGTTGTCCGCGCACCAGCAGGTGTCTTATGAACCCTCCGCGTATCGGAGGGGCACACGGGGCGCTGCGGCGGGCGGATACTGTTTCTGCCCTTAGTCATTAGATCATACAGGGTGGACAGGGCTAAAGGCTAAAGGCAACGAGTGACCATTCCACTACGATCGCGTCGACTCTTCGAAGAGGGCTGGACGGCAGTTTGGGCAGCGCAGGTGGTGTCGTGGGGATTGCTTACATATGCTATTAACAAACCGCAATGTGCAATGACAATACTTTTATGTATTAAATTGTATCTAACCATTAAACGCAAGCTTAAGTGATATTCCAATCTGATGCAGATCTTACGGAAACGACCAAGAGATCTTAATTTAAAACACCATCTAGCGAGAAAGTGTGAACGAGCGGCCGCCGCTGAAAGGGGAAGCTGTACCTACTGAAATGACCGAGCGAGTGAGTTGACCAGGGACTGGACCCATCACAGACGAGAAAACAACAAGCTATCGACCACTACCTCCCTCAAAAACAATACAGTAGATACAGATCGCGTGACAATGAAAGAAATGCACGTGTAAATTGTTGATCACTGCCTATGCACACCGCCGGCGAGACCCGCGCGAGGTTCTGCAGCAACCACAACAGCTGCCAAAGGTGGCAATCGCCGCCCTGCGATCGGAACTCTCAGAGCGCGGCCGAGCGGAGCTCTCTGTGCCACTTTGTGCCACTTTGCGGGACCGTAGAACGGAGTGTGCTCATTTCCTCCATAGGCATTAATGAAAGAGTTTGTCCGGTCGCAGCGGCAGTCCTAAAGAATAATGGAAAAACGGTATATTCTAAAACGGAAACAACGATATGGTCACTTCAGAACAGATTCAGTGAATTGATATTATTTTGCGAATTGCATCATCGTATATTTAGTTTAGAAGTTATTTCAGTAATTACTAGAGATGAGTTTCAATATTTACATGATTTGATAAAAAAATTACACCATAAGAATAGTGGAACAGGAAAAAACAATTCTGCGACCGTGCGTCCGCGCGCACCCTCGCAAAGGGGTGCAGCGCCGGCCGAGCGGGTGCAGCGGGTGCAGTGGGTGGAGCGGGTAGAGCGGGCGATCGCCGGTGCCGTAGCCACGTTGTCGGAGCTGCGGCCTGCTCGCTATCTCGTTGAAGTTGCAGCTCTCGTCCGCTCGTTTCTTGTTGATCGTCGGCGGTGGGAGGAGTGTCCTCGCGCGTTGCACCGCTGCACAGTGCCGGGCCGGCGTGCTGTATTTACTATAATTATGAATTGCGTTTGGCTGGCATTTTAATTCTACGTGAACAGTGATTTTTAGTTTCACTAAACTAGTTTAAAATTTTACAAAATTAGGTAAACATGCGCACGCAACAGCGGTTGCCGGGTCCGATTTCCGCGCAGGGCAATCGACTCCTGGTTTCAATAAACCATTGTAACGTGGTCTGTCAGTGGTTGATTTGTAGTAGAATTTTTTACCAGGTAAAGTATATAAAAAACTAATTATAAATTATTTTAATTTGCCGATCTGTTGTTCTATCTGAACAAAGGTCTTGGAAGCCATTTCAAAACATTTCTGCGCAGCGACTCGCGTCTTATAATTAATTGACGATTGTTTCCGTGGATTTAAGCAAAACTTAAATAGACACACGATGACGAGAAAATAATATTTGCTTTATTTTTTTATTTAGTAGAACGACGAGACTAGCATGACGTTCACCTGGTGGTATATGATGCGCCCGCCCATAACAATGTGGCGCTAGTTTACACAGCACCACATTGCGGTCATCGCCGGGATACATAAGATATCTAGTCTTGTTACCCCAGTAATATTACTAGCGACAACGCCCTTCAAACCGGAATACAGTAATGTTGCGGTGGTACCCACCAAGACGGTCTCAAGGACGTTCTTTAAATTGGTTCAGTTGTTTGTGTGCGTATTATACAATGGCGCGCGTCCCGACGCCCGCGCGCCACCCCCGTCCCGTTGATAGCAAAACCCGTTTTAAGGAGAACGCACACCAACCGCGCGTAACTGTACCCGCGTGTACCCGCGTGTTAGATAGAGGTAAGCGCGGCGGTGCGGCTGTGGGAGCGGCTGCGGGAGCGGCGGCAGCGCGCATTCGCGTCGCACCACGGGTCACCGACCCCGCATCTGACCTGTGATCCACTTATTAGTGCTGTGAGCTAGCGCTTGCGTTTACTAGTTCACTGGCTTTACAGCACATTTCTGTTGAACCTAATAACTAAAGTCGTACTCGCAACAGAAGCGGCACGAGCACCACCCCTCCGCGGAGAGCTTTAAATAAACAAAATTATAATGAAACATATTGTTGCGATTCACAAGCTACCAACTAGGAGTTATGAACACTGAAGGTATCACGACTCGTGGTCACTGCGAGGTGTCGAACGGTGGTAGGTGGTAGTAGTGACGTGACGCCGTTGTGCAACTACTTGAGAATTATGAGCTACCGACAGTCTGCACGGCAACACCGGGATCTGCTCGTGTTTCGGTTGCATCCAGACCACGAACACCGGACGCAATGGCGGGTGCTTCTGTATTCTTCTCGGAAACATCGGGCAGCGGTTGTTATTCGGCGCCGCGGGGCTCCGGGAGCAGCCGGCGACTTGCCTCAC
Organism: Ornithoptera priamus; assembly: GCA_029034505.1. Taxonomy (NCBI): domain Eukaryota; kingdom Metazoa; phylum Arthropoda; class Insecta; order Lepidoptera; family Papilionidae; genus Ornithoptera; species Ornithoptera priamus. The sequence continues at coordinate 108,117 of JARDWD010000827.1, forward strand.
CACACAGACATTGAAATTGCAAAATCTTGCGCTGTTCCATTCGTCACGAGAGTAGGCTGCCCGACAACAACGAGAATCTTGTTGAGATATAACTGCCCATTATTAAATTTGGAAACGGAACTACAGGCTGGCAGATTGCCGCCGCACACGCCCGCATCCCTACACCCACCCCGCACCTCTCTAAAAGAGTCGATCGATGAGATGACAATATTGTATTTATATTTCCCATGCTCAGTGGAAGTGTGCTGCACACAACACAGTGCACAGTGGGTGGGCTGTCGGCCAGGTCGGCCATGTCGTCCGTGCGCATTGCAATGGTGCAATAGTGTAACAGTCGGGTTGTGTACCAGCTTATAGTGCGTGGCGTGCGTGCGATGGCGCGTGCGCATGCGCTCTTAGTACTTTTACACTACAACTGTGATTGTGCGTATAAGTGATCGTTACTTTTCTGCCCATACGTATAAAGGCAGCCTTATTAGTTTACATACTGAATATTTAACAATAACAGGTGATTAATAACGTCGCGTTGACGCGATCAGTTCTGCTTCGGATCTAACCACATCTTAGGAATTGGAAGCCGGCCGCTGAGGCTGACGTTGACGCGGCGCACACACTCCGGCAAATAGTTTATCTGTGTGCAGCACGCATGCGCGGTGAATGCATTCATTATTGGACTTGGAGTTTGATGAACTTTTTAGACAATACTTGTAAATTCCCGTATTGTATGTATGTGAGGGCGATCAGAAGCTCTCGAGAAGACGGTTGCGGCGCGGGAGTGACGGGAAGAGCGTCGTCGTTGCGCCCGGTGCAGCGCCCCGCGCGCCCCTCACTCGAAAAATGTTGCAGCATGCTCGTCCTTACGTTACTTGTTGACACTTATAAATATAATCTGTGCCTTCCCACTTGCCGTCTGTTTGTATGGTAATCGTTATAATACCTTATATGTGTGTGTGTGCATGTGCACGTCGCGGCGCAGACGGTGATCAACATGGCGTACTGCGCGCTGGCGGTGGCCGGGTGCGCGGTGCAGCGGCTGGTGTTCGGCCGGTTGCGCGTCGCGGAGGCACAGCGCGTCAAGGACAAGTTTTGGAACTACGTCTTCTACAAGTTTATCTTCGTGTTCGGTGTGGTCAACGTGCAGTACATGGACGAGGTGCTGCTCTGGTGTTCCTGGTTCACGCTTGTCGGCAGCCTGCACCTGCTCGGTCAGCTGTGTAAAGACCGCTTCGAATACGTGAGTACTGAAAAGTGACCGCATGTTCATAACCTATGAATATAATACTCCTTACAAAAGAAACTTGTTAATTTTTATCAACACCACCATTTAACCACCGGACGTGTAGACCAGTCGCGTCGCGCATTCAGCCATATATTTATTTTGGACACTTAACTGAAGCAGTTTTTCTGAATATAACGGTTAAGCGGCGAGGAATACGCACACACACGCGCACGCGCACACACACTGTTACGTTTTATCTGTAGGTGATTATTCAGCCGACCGGACAATAAACAATCGTAATTTATTAAGGTTTTACGAATAGAGTGGAGAGGTGAATCACGCAAGTGCCCGCTGTAAGTCCCTCCGAATGAATCAGCAAATGTTCACCTCACGATATTCTAAGTGGGTGGTAAACTAACATGAAATATTAGCCAGCCCCGTGTGGGGGGCAGCCGAAGCCGGTACCTCTAGTGCCTCTATCGGATGTGCCGCACGGCAACATCCCGCTAACTTTCTTAATTTCGCTTTCATTTGTTACTTTAAAATGCCTCACTTTTTTTGTGAATAAAACCTCCGCCGAGCGCTTAACCGCCTCGGAGCCATCGTGAAGGTCACGAACTTCCAGCAATTGGTCAGTACATCGCCGCCGCGGGCTTGCGACGCGCACCCCCTCACTATGTATTTGAGTGCACTACGTCAGTATGTAACCGAGTGCACGAGCACCGACTGAGCACTCGCAACAAATTGATTACAAACATAAGGCACTCGCCCCGGTCAACAAACGCTCGCTATGTTCTAAGAGTCAAGCGAGCTCGTGTCCTACATCAAGACTCGGGTTGAGGGTCGCCAACACGCCCAGTGATACCTCGGGGCTTACTGGCGGTTATAGGTTACAGCGATGACTTAAAAATACGGAAGCTTGTAACCACCTGTCGCGGCGTCAGCGCACGCGCTCGACTGCGGTCGCTGACGGCTAAGGGGCGGACCAATGTAGTGAACTTCTAAAGTAGTATTCAATTACCCGTCGTGGCAACCCCACCGGCATGCTGAAGGTGACCACGTGATGGGTACCGTTCGTGGTACTGTTTATAGGCACGTGTGTTCCTGGTGCAGAACAAGGCAGCAAATCGCGCAAATAAAGTATTCTTTATTAACGGAACACGATTCATTGAATTTGCATTGAAGGCGGAAACTTTACCAGGCTGCAACATACAGGTGTGACGTCACCGGTGGAACAGTGTGTGCCTGTGCATGTACACGCACGCACGCACGCGTACGACAGGGCAGAGTGAGCTACGCAGGAGCGTCGGAACCGAAGCGTTCCGAGCACATGATAGCATGGGCCGGGCGAGCGCATTGCAAACTAAGTTTTATTTAACTGAAACTGTTTATTAGTCAGCTGGGGGTGAACCGGGGCGGAGCCGGCGACGGCGCGGCGTCTGATAGTATTGGTTAATAACTCGCGGCGTGCCGGCAGCTTTCGTCGTCGGCGCACGCGGCCCGCTGCGCGCACGCACGCCTGCTCGCGCTACTGCTCGGCGTCCTGTGTGCCGCGGGCGCGCTGCTGGTCGCCGCCGCGCGCTGGGGCCTGCCCGCCGGCCGCGACACCTTCGCGTTCATGGCCGCCGAGGTACCGCCCTTCAATTGCTTCCACAAATTATGTGGCCGCGTTACACTTGAACACACTGATCTTTATCTAGACTGTATCCCCCGCAGTGCGTGCTGGTGTGCGTGTCGGCGCTGCACGTGGTGGCGCAGTTCGCGCTGCGCGTGCGCGACTCGGACGCGGCCGGTCCCGCCGCCTACTACACGCACCTCGTGTTCGACGTGAGAGCGCATAGACTAGCATATTACGCCTGGCCTCGTTACAATTTCTTTCGAGACGAATACGTCTCCTGGCCATACACCGAGTCCAATCTCCGAAAGGGTTACACATTGTAGCGCAGTAAATCGTCACGCAGGCTAGGAACACCCCTTACCGTCGTTCAGTTTGTTTATTTATTGCAATTCGAACATGAACGGCGCCGTCTATATCTTCCGTTAAACTACATATGACTTTTCGATTGCTACATCGAAGACTACAATAAAACTGCCTGAGAAATTATAACACTCGTAGAAGTGAAACTGTGCCGGAGTTAGCCAGGAGTCCGTAGCAATGACTACGTGTGTACTTGGACTCGTGCGAGTGAAGATACGCGGAGTTGAGATGGTACTCGTGTTCTAGACGGTGGCGTTGGTGACGGAGCTTGCACACGTGGCGCACATGGTGGTGCATAGCAACGCTCTGGTGTCAATGGCGTCGCTCGTGCTGCTAATGCAGCTGCGACACCTGCTGCACGCGTTGCTAGCGCGCCTGCGCCGGCACCGGTTGTACACCGCGCTCGCGCTACACATGAGCCGCAAGTGAGTGAGCAGTGCGCACACGACACCGCACGCGGACCGCACGCGGACCGCACGCGCACCGCACGCACACTGCAAACACACAATGGGAATGTTGTTGGATAAACGAAAGTTAATCGTGCAATGCCATCCCACTGGCCTGTCCGGAACTGATGTCTCTTTCTCTTGTTTTCGTTGCACTACGAGTAGAAAGCTACAATTCGACAATATTGGAACAACAAACAACTGGTTCATTGCTTACATTATGACGTATTGTGGTTACTTGCAGCTACCCGATGGCCAGCAAAGAAGAGGTGGAGAAAAATGAGGACAACTGCGCCATCTGCTGGGAGCCCATGAAGGAGGCCCGCAAGCTGCCGTGCGGACACCTCTTCCACAAGTACGTTGCAACCCTGGCCATAATGCTAAAGAACACAGACAAAGCTTCTCGCGTTGGCGACAGTGCTACCGCATGAGATTTCCTTACATTTATACGAGCTGTATAAGTTAGATTGGGGCATTTGTAGTGGTGGAACGGCACGGTGCCCCATGGAAAGGTTCCTTAGCTGTTGCGGTTCTTTGATGTGAAACGATACGAAATGTAAATTACCAAGATTCGGTAACAGGGTTGTATCGGTCGAAGTGGTAATTCACGGGGTGTGCTTCGCAGCTCGTGCCTGTGTCGCTGGGTGCAGCAGGACGCGTCGTGCCCGACGTGCCGCCGTTCGCTGTCGGCCGCGGCGGGCGCGGCAGGCGCGACGAGCGCACCCGAGCCAGCCGCCGGTGCGACACGACCGCCGCGCGCGCCTCTCCCGCCGCTCGCACCCGACGCAACCGCGACGCCTAATCACTTTTTTCATTTCGACGGTGAGTGTATTTTATATATATATACATACTCATTATTATGCACTTACTACTACCAATAACAACAAGAAGCCCGCGACCACTCTGCCAACGGTGGGACGACGAATAGCAATGCGCTTACTGCGTTGTAATATTGTAGTTGAATTGGTTTTAGTATAATCACTCATTATTACGTATGCGACGAGGAACTCCAGCTTTACTCCAATTTAGAAATAATTCTTTTTATTGATTTATAACATTTACGACGGACAAATGATTTGCCCCGTGATATCCCTCGTATAATACGTCAATAATGTCAACGCACACGTCAAGGCGCCACGTGACGGCCGGGCCTCCTTGCAGCGGCGCACTGGTCTGTCTGTGCCTGTGCGAGCGACGCTTTGAAAAGCGAACGTCGCGCGGCAGTCGCGCGGCAGTCGCGTCGCGGCGCTCGGGCGGCGCGCGCGTGCCTCAGCGTGTGCGCGTCCGTGTCCGTGTGCGTGGCCGTGTGCGAGGCCGTGTGCGAGCGTGCAGCGGGCTTATTGTGTGCCACAAAACAAGAACTATCAGTTCAAGTTTATTGTTCGCGGTGCCATTAAATGACATGAAAATAAATACTCCTTCGTAGTGTTATTTATTATTTCATAATAGTCGTAAAGTCTCCTTATAAAATACTTCATTGATTATACTATTGAAAAAATTTAATTGTTTTGCTCAGCGTGAGTCACTCTGCACTCTAGTCTATGAGTAGGGGACAACACGCACACCGTAAACGCCCACGCTGCGAACGTACGCACGCGCACATCCGACCGCAACCGGAAGCGGAGTGCAGCGGGCCCTGCGGGGGCTGTAGTCGCAGAAGCCTCAGTAGGTTACGCTTAAATGAGACGTCGAATATTGCTGTGCTTGACGCTTTTGTCCATACTCAGCAGCTTGGCGCTGCTGCTGTTGCTGTGGCTGGCCGTGTTGGACTGGGATGTGAGCGGTAGGCAGCCCTCCCCTTCCGCTTCTCTTTCATGTATACGTGGTGAGCTCGCCTGGCGCGGTCGCGTCGGGCCGGGCGGGTAGGTTCCTCTTAGCTTCACCGTGGGTGACCAAGCCACGGCTACTGAGCCCCGCACCCACGACAAGGCAGGAACCTGTTCGCGGGGTTTAAAAGAAAAGCCTATATTAAGTGTTTAGTAATATATGTTGTATAAAATGGCGGTTGAATAAAGCCGCCATTATACAACATATATTAGTAAAATCATTCACAGAGCAGACAGCGCGCGATCCGAAGTCTAACTTACCGATTCCGGCTTACCGGAAACTAAGTGCTGCTACGGCAAAGTGGGTCCGATCACTCCCCCGTAACAGTAGTTATTTCCGTGATGTTAAAGAAGAACATGCGTATATATCACTTGTGGTGAATATTAAAATATAGCTTATTGCAATTTCCTGTGTGCGCAGGATCGCGCTACGTGTCCTGGCTGCCGAGCTTCTCCGTGGAGGTGACGCGTGTGCGGGCCGAGCCGCTCGCCGAGCCGCCCGCCGCCTCGCAGCTGGACGTGATGGCAAGACAGGTGACCGTTCTATTCGCGCGGCATGCGGGAAAGCCGCGCGCCCTTATTCCTAATTTTCCGAAAATATCTAGTATACGATCACAAGAGAAATCTCATCTCCAGCTTCGTCCCTGCTGAGTGATGAGGACACCGCGCCATTGGTGTTGTGCTTATCGCCGCGTGCATCACGCGAACAAGTCGTCAAAGGTAACGGGCGTGCGTGCTGTATGTACAGGTGCAGCAGGTGTTCCCGCAGTATTCAGTGAGCACGCTCGTAGCAGACCTCGCGCGGACGCGCTCGCCGGACCTCACCGTGGATAACATCCTGGCCGGCCGCCTGCCGCCGCGCCCGCATCCGCCTGCCACCCCAGCAACACGGCTGCAAAATCGTTCAGGTAGTACCTGCATATCATCATCATTAGGTGCCTCTTCAAACTGAAGTTTGGCGATCAGATTGAGGAAACCTCGATCCTCGGCTATTCTTTTTAGTACTGCATATGTAACATTATTTTGTATACACACGTTTGTAAAAACGTTAGATATAGACTTGTAAATGTGACTCGACAGAGAATGAGGCGGCGGCACCGGAGGAGCAGGGCGCGCGAGGCGGTGGCACCGGCTACACTGCTGGCACCGCACTGCTCCAAGTGGACCGGTAAGATGTCGCGAATGTACCACGCCTGAACACGTCCCGCGCTGGCTTACATCCTCCGTCCACTGGAAGTAGTAGGCTGTACTGACCCTGACGTTATCGTTGCGTCCGCTACGCAGAGCGGAGCCGCCGCCAGCAGGTGTGCAGTTTTCCAGCTGCGCTTCGGAACGCGAGAGCATGCTGCAGCTTCGTAAAGAGCAGCTGATTGTCGCCGCTCGCCGCCGCTACCTGCAGCGCGAGCAGCACGCTGCACCGCACGTTGCGCCGCGCAGCTGAGTGTTCCGCAACATCATGTGTCGCGTGGCGCTACTCGCGCCCTCGACGCGCATGCGTACGCGCACGCGCACCCAGTCGCGGTCCTCGGAGTACAATGCCCGCGGAGTCGATTTTAACCACTGAGTAACAAAGTTACTTTTAGTGGAGTAGTCTCTAGAATTTTTTGTTTTTAGCACCCCAGCACCTACTTTTAAGTAATTATTAAACGTATACTACGCAAACAGCGTACTGTAATGTCTGCTTAGCGCGGGCTAATGATGGTAGACTGATGCCGGTTTACCGGCATCAGTGGTCAGCTGGGCCTCGTCAACCGCTATGCGCGCAGAGTCGTCTGCGCCGCCCCAATGTACAAAAGTGCTAATTATACGCGGTTGTACTAATCATTGAACGATAGAAACGTACAAATAATATTTAAAAAAAATTGGTGATAATTCAGTTAGATGTGCGTGTGTAGCGTAGCGTGTGCTTCGTAATGGCTGACGCTCGCATCGCTTTGACAGTTTTTTAAAAAGTTCGTATGAGATCAGTTTGTGGCGTGTAACGGCGCACGAGCGTAGTGCGCAGGCGCAGCGCGCCGGCTAGAAGCCAGGAGCGGGCGCCCGTTACACTACACGAACACCGCGCGCCACTCGGCCGGCGCCGTGTCAGAGATGGGGAGAGTGATGTATAGTAGCCATCAGGGAAGTTATTCCTTACATTGTAAGTATCTCGACATCTCCAGCGATGTATGTAACGATACAATTAAGTAAATAGTACTCGCTGTTGTGCGAGTGGTTGGCGTTAAGCGCCATAGAAGCGCGGGACGTATCTTATCTATCCGGGATGCGGCAATCACTGCAGGTTTTTGTACGCCACCTTGGAGACTGTATTTCTGTACCACAAGGGTGTACTGAGCCACTGAGCGTATCGTGCGGTCGGACCGACGGTACGGTGCGGCATTCTGTGCGAGAGATCCATGCAGCACCACGGAGCGCCGCGCCGCCCGCTCCCCCCGCTCCCCACGGAGTATGCAATGGATACTTTGCATTTTTATTTGCACAAAAACACTAAATACCTAACCCTTTGAAATTATTTTAAATTGTTTTATTATTTTTCTTTCACGCCGTAAATCCACAGGCTTGTCGGCAAAATGTTGCTCATTATTGGTGGAGCCGTTCGATGTGTCGTTGCCCTATGTAGCATCTCTCGAAAATCAGACTCGTGAAATTAATTAAGTCACAGGTATTCCTTATGTTCAACTGTGCCCTGTATGAACAGATTTAAGAGCACCAGTTCCATCACCACCACGACAACTGCTGTAACTTTTCGAAGCGGGGGTGTACGCGCAATGACACACGATGTTGTACTTAGTTTTGTTTGAGAATTTTCACCTTAGCCTATGTTTTGTGACCCCCTCTGTAATTATACGTCATTTTTACACTTGTAATTAAAAAATAATATTCGAGACTAGTCAAAATAAACGTTTCATCATAAATGCGTTGTTTATTTCCAACTTTTACGTGAAGCCCGCGGAACGGCCTCAATAGAAACCAAACCAGCAGGTGTACAGTGGTAAGCAAGCCCAGTTAGTGCATATGCAGCATGCAAATTAACTATTGGTCATTTATATCGCTTGTTACACACCGATGTTTCTCCTCTGCGCCGGGTACTCATAACTTTACGTTAGGTATAATGTAATAAAGAAAAAGTAAGAAAATTTAATATTAATGGGGAAGACACATGGCTTGACTTAATTCTCACCTCCAATCCTGCCCGTCTTCTCCCATGGTCAGCATTTTGTTCCTGCATTTTCTCACCATGACCTTATTATTATTTCTTACGTTTTAAAACGAACGTCCTATGTCCCGTCCTAAAAAGTTGCTTGCGCCGTATGGATGTAGAGAAATGACTTATGGATGGATGCTTCTACCTTAAAGTGGGACACTGTTCTTGGAGCTCGCAATGTTGATGAAAAGCTGTGCGCCTTCAACAATGCCCTCTTAAACTTTACAACACAAATGCTCCTATTAAAAAAAGTGAAGATCAAGTTACCACCAGCGCCTTGGTTGACCCAGGTACGAATCGCGATGAGAAAGAGATATAAGGCCTTTCGTAAATATAGAAGTGATCGCTGTAAAGAAAATTGGTGCTCGTATAAAACTGCTAGAAATCGCTGCAACCAGATGGTACGTAACGCTAAACGCCGACTTATTCTCACTAACCTTCACTCGCATTCCTCGTCCTCTACAGGTCTCTAGAAGCTACTAGGAACTTTAGACCTAGGCAAACAGAATAGGGCTGGACCTCCAAATACAGTCGCTTTAGACGATATAAATAGCTATTTCTGCGCTCATACTCCCTTGGACCACCGATCGAAGTGTAACACCCCAACTGATATCAAGGCTTTACCGCGACCAAACTTCGAGCAATTTTACTTCTCATACGTTACCGAGGAAGAGATTAAGAAGATTATCCTCTCCATTAAGTCCAATGCCCTAGGTTGCGACAACATTAGCCGTCGCATGATTATCTCTGTATTAGACCACGTTCTTCTGCCTATCACATATTATAAACTTCTCACTTGATTCTGGAATATATCCTTCACTATGGCGTAAAGCATATATTGTCCCTTTGCCCAAAACTGCAAATCCTTCTTTTCCCTGTCATTTTCGAACTAGGAGTATATCTATACTCCCATTCCTATCCAAAGTACTCGAAGCCAGTGTGCATAAACAGTGATCACGTTTTGTGTACCACCACAATCTATTAGGCCCCTTTCAATCTGGTTTTAGACCAAGCCACAGTACCGTTACGGCTCTTCTTAAAGTCACTGGTGATGTAAGGGCAGGCATAGAGAACTCCACCGTTACTGTTACTGTACTTGTTTTAATCGACTTCTCCAATGCGTTTAATGCCATCGATCACGACGTCCTACTTCAGTTCCTTACTCATTCAAAGATCTCTTCCGCAGCCGTGGATTGGTTCTCTTCCTATCTTTGAGGACGTCAGCGAAGGTTCGCATCGATGAAACTTCGTTAACCAGGTGTAACCTTAATGCTGGCGTTCCCTAAGGCGGTATTCTATCTCCTTTACTGTTTTAAATTTCCATAATCTCATTACCCGTGGTCTTCAATGTGCGTACCATCTATATGCCGATGAATTGGAGTTGTATGCACTGGCTAGTGTAGATAGCGCAGATACAGCAATCGGCGAGATTAATAAAGACTTAGAGTACATTAAGGGTTGGACTAAGAGGTTTGACTAATTGTTAACCCTTCCAAGTGTCAAGCTATAATAGTGGGGAACCATCGGATTATCCGTAAACTGGATTCAACAACGTTACCGACGATAATATAGGATGGTAATATAATTGAATTGGCATCCTCTGTTAAAGACCTTGGTCTTCACATCGACGCTACACTTAGTTGGCAACAATAACTGGCGACTGTTAGCCGGAAAATAACCGGTACACTTCGAGTTGTCTACGGCTTGAAAAACTTTCTCCCGTCAAGAATTAAGACATTGATTGTACAAACTTTAATTCTCCTTATCATCGACTATGCTGATGTGTGCTATTTCGACCTGAATGCAGATCTTCTTTTAAATAACTGCATTCGATTAATTTTCAACCTTCGTACGTATGGTCATGTACCTACGTTTGGTTCACAGTTAAAGTGGTCACCCATCAATCAGCGGCGAAGCTTGCGTGCTCGCGACACCCTATTTTCTATTTTGATTTAACCACCTCCTTACCTTATTTCCTGTTTTACGTATTTAGGTACTAACCACGACAAAGATCTTCGCTCCTCTAAAAACCAGCTTCTTTTGTGCCCTTCCCACACCTCTGATATTGTCCACTCTTTCTTTTCTATTCAGTCCATTCTTCTCTGGAATGCATTCCATCTAAATATCAGAACAGTAAGTAATCGGTGTATTTTTAAGCAGAAAGTACCGGAAATTCTTCTTAAAGACATTAGGACTGAGTCTTCCTTGAAATAATTTTTAATATTTAGTTAATATCATGGATGTCTCTATATATATATTTATATGTATTTTTGTAAATGTATATCCATGTATTATATATTAAATATAATATTGTATTTATTTGATGCACCTACCTCATCCTTTCTGTATTACCCAAGATGAGAGTGGAAGATAATGCCAATGGCATCAAGTCCGCCTTTGCCCGTGGTGTATAAAGTTAAATAAAAAAAAATTATCATTATATATAGAAAGAACCTAATTGATGTGGTGTAAGTGGTGCGGCACAACTCATGGGAGTCAAGCCAACGTTACCTCGTGGTGCACCCTGCTAATAGACAAATGAGGCTCTGGCTCCCACCAACCATCATTAGGTCAGTGTGAAGGGGAATGGCTCAAATTCCTCCGTAGGAACCTCTACAGACCACGCCCACTTGTGTTCGACGGTACTGGAAACCATGGTGACTAGGTCGCGGGAAGTCGCTGGATTCTGGCAGCGCAGGACCGATCGATGTGGAGATCTTTGGAGGTGGAGGGGCCTATGTCCAGCAGTGGACGTCTATTGCCTGATAAACCTCATAGACATCGCAGAAAGTTATATATCACCTTATTAATCACAAAACCCTTATAAATCACAGTTTCGAAAATCTAACAGTTTGAAGGTTACAACGTCAATTTCATACTTTTAGACTATTCTTTGGATACTTAAATTTATAATTTTTTAAGGATATAAAGATGAGTGTTAATATTCAATTATAATGTTGTTACGTATGGGGTGTACCGAGATACATAAATATTGCACGAGTGGACGTTTGTTTGTCAAGCGGGTGCTGCGCGCGCCGACACCGCACACAATGGAGTCTGCGCGTTAACGTACACGCACTTGACGCGTTTCCGTTGATCTGCCCCCTACCGGCATACGCAGCAAATATTATAATATAATATATATTATAATATAACAATAATAATTATCGTTTCTAACATAAGGAGGCTGTTACTTTTCTCAGCGTTCAAGATATAAGCGAGAAGCAGTCAATTTTTTTTTTAAACAATTTTAACTATTATATTAAGTCCAAAATATCTCTATGACTATCTAAAGATGTTATCCTAAAGCAGCTTGGTCATCAGCATACGAAAATTTTCTATCAGCTCTGCCAATGCTTCTAACAAGGAACCAAAGAAACCCCTCTTGAATCCGCTCCAGTCTCAAGCCATGTGTGAGAAAGTGAAGGCACCAAACAGTTGAGCAATATTTAAGAATACTCTTAACATGACTATTGTATGAAAATTTTTTACTAGACAAGTATTTGAATTGTAACAACCAGAGCAATTTTGAAAATTTTTTGATAATATTGTCCACCTGGGGAACAGGTCAAGGAGTATAATAGTTAACAAGTTGCGTGCCATGGGTACCACTAGTGGTACTCACAGTTATATTTATTCAATGCGCTGAAAACATATTTCATTACAAATATAATTCTGCATACTATATTTCCACCTAAACAATCAACCATTATACAAGATGCAGTATAGAATTAAGCGCACAAGTTTATTTAATTGTAAATAATGTGTGATAACAAATCTGTCTAGTTAAAATATGAAATAGCCTGATTACAATTCAGACAAAAATAGCTTAGCACGGAATGTGTTAAATAAAACCAGTACTAAAACAAATAACCCTTATAAATCACAAAGTAGTATTTAGCTAAATAAATGTGTGGCAGAAATTGTAATTAAATACTATTTTTTAGAATCTTAAACAGTTAAATATAATTTTATGTGTATAAAGGCATTTAAAACAAATTTTATCCAATAAAGTTTATGACTACTATGTGAAGCACAAGATGAGCAAAAATGAAATCGGCGAAGCCGCGTTCCGCGCTCAGCCCCTGGAATTCATTCTTGTTTTCAGGATTCACTTGTAGCCGTAGGCAGACTGGAATGAAAGTTTTATTTTGTATAATTCAATAAAACAAAAATAAAGTACATTGCGGTACAGGCGAGCTACACTCGGATTTAGTATTCTTGCGACTATCCATAGTTGAAAAGTCAAAACTATGTTAAATATGTCCACAAAAAGCAATTAATTAAAATATATTAAAAATTAACTCACCTCCTAAAACAAATGAGCTAACAGTAGAAATGAATCCACTCAAGAACGAATTAAAAGGAAAAGTTCCAACAAGACAACAGTACACAAACTGCACTACGGCCGTCAGGAACACGTACAGCAAGTAGGCATCGATAATCTTCAGCTTCTTGGGAGTTTTGATTGTGTATTCCTGATACAGCTTAGGGATAACGGATGTCAAAGTAGACATGTTGTCAGCTTTCCGGCCGGCCTTCACCAGAATAGTAGAATGTCTCGCCCGCAGACGTGTCACGATCCAGAGCGGGACAGAGTGATTATACTTCAAGTTTAATGGCAACATCGATTGCAAATAAAAAAATTATATTTTTTTAAAATATATTAGACCTTTCCGTTATATTATTTTTACTTATTTCTAAATAGTAAATAATACGCCATCCAACAAAAATTACTAACGGGTCGTTTCAAAGTACCGGGTCACGCCGTTGGCAACTTCCACGGACGTCAAAAAATTGTAAAGCATTATTTCGGAAATAGTGCATGTCATTCGCTAGTTTTTCTTTATTATAGTTTGATACTTTATTGTCCTTATTAAATTACAGAAAACATGTTGAATATTATCAATAACTTCCCCGAATATGCAGTGCCCGGAGCCAAACAGGTTCGTTTCGAGCCGTACGCTGACAACGGTGGAAGCGTTGTGGCCATCGCCGGCGACGATTACACGGTGATTGGCGCAGACACCCGACTGAGTACCGGGTTCTCCATTTACACCAGGGAACAGAAAAAACTATTCAAGCTTTCGGAACGCACCGTCCTAGGCGCGACCGGGTGCTGGTGCGACACGCTCACGCTGACTCGGCTGCTAAAGGCTCGCATGCAAATGTACGAACATGAACACAACAAAGCCATGACGACCCCGGCCGTCGCACAAATGCTCTCTACGATGTTGTATTATAAGCGGTTTTTCCCGTACTACGTGTCCAATATTTTAGCGGGTTTGGATGCGGATGGGAAGGGATGCGTGTACAGCTATGACCCAATCGGACATTGTGAACGCTCGAACTACCGCGCTGGTGGTTCCGCCGGCGCACAGCTGCAACCTCTTCTTGACAACCAAATAGGTCTTAAGAACATGCAGAATGTAAAAGAGGCACCTGTATCTAAAGAGAAAGCCCTTGCATTGCTGAAAGATGTCTTCATAAGTGCAGCAGAGCGAGACATTTATACCGGCGATTACATTTATATTATTGTTATTACAGCCAGTGGAATCCAGGAAGAGAAGTTTGAATTACGCAAAGACTAATTTAATTAAAAGTACATAACTTCTTAATAAATCCTGTGTGAACGAACATTTGTGTTTTCATTTGAGCACTATTGAAACAACTTGTAACAAATAACTGATTTTATTTGTGAGATAATTACAAGGTAACTACAATATATTATTACACACACATTGTTCGTTGATATATATACAATTTGAATAAAACAGAAAGATCAACTTTTCATTACAATTTATTTATTGTACTTCGGCATAACAAATATATTCTGGGGAATTATTTTTTCAAACATCTCTTTCACAACTTCTTGTTTTGCACTGTCATCACCCAACAATGTGGCCTTTAACCTTGGTGGTGTGGTGTTGCCTGTCACCAATGGATGTATGTTATAATGTAATTCCACTTTTTCATGGGGAGGCACAGTCACTGTCAATTTCTTATAACCAGAAAACATGTATGCATCTGTCCCTTCAACAGAAACACAGAGTCTCACGGGTGTATCAGAGTTACCATACAATATACACTTTAACGGCACTGAAGTCTGCAGCTCTACTACTGCTGGATAATTGACTTCTACAGCTATTGGGCAGTTATCTACAGGGATCCCAGATAAGGCAGTAGTACTTCTAACACAAGGTCCTTCAACATTACTACGTCTCCATGTTATATTGTAAAGTCCTACTCGAGTAGGTAGGTCTTTAGGTTTGTACTTTGCTCGGACAGAAATAGCATCTGATGCTACATTCTTTTCTGCTACTTCTAAATTACTAATGCAAGAAGAAGGTTTACTGTCATCACTATATTTAAAACAACTTGCTACTTCTAACTCTGTATCTACAATGTGCAGTTCCCATGGACTCAAAATCTTGATCTGTGGCATTACTATGAATGGGTCATCTATAAAGCATTTTGTGACTGGTTTGAAGTTCATAGCAGCAAAATGAGTTGTCACTTCGAATGGTTTAATCACTGTTATCTTGGTGGTAAAATCCTTAACACATTCAAGGTTTGGTGTTTCCAAAAGATTGGTAACATAAGTGATTTTTATTTGCACCGTGGTGCTGGTTGTTCTGTTGGATTTTAAATAGAAAGTATTTGCATAGCTACAATCTCTATTGATACTACCTGCTGACAGAGTTAAAGGTTGACCCTGACACTGTTCTTGGATCCAGCTCAATTCTGTCACTGAGTCTGGGTTTGGATTATCTGGAGAGCTCAAAAGAGAAAGTGCAATTATCACGTTATCAGCAACAGTATCTTCATTATTAGTGATTGTAAACAAAGTAGGAAACCATTCACCTTGGAGTGCTGGACATGCATTACATATTTCTAATGAAAGCTTACATTCCCTGGCAGATATGGAGGCTTTGCTCGAAGCCACAATGCAATCAAATTCATAGTCTGCTTTTGGACTTAAAATGAAATGTAACAATTCAGGATGTACTATTGCCGACTCCAACACTTTACTATCTTCTATTTTAAAGTTCATTATAAGTTTTCTTTTCCCACCAGAATCCAGCACAAAAGACACATTTTTTATTTGCATATCGGTTCCACCATCGTGTGGACTTGTTTTAAATTGACAAAGAAATTTTCTGACTTTACCACCAATTAATGTTATAACAGAACTCCCGTTGTCAGTTACTGGGATTTCAATAGTTTCTGTACTGCTGGATATCGTCAAAGACAACCTTCTAACTTCTAGAGATGCGACATGTGTCAACCGAACAAACAATTCAACTTGAATAACTTCATCTGTTTTGTAATGCTGTTGTGTGAACTTGGTTTTCACTTCTAAGAAGCTAGAGATGTTAGCCATGTCTATAGTGATAACAAATGGTTCTTTTTCTATTGCCATGTGCCACAGCTCTAAGGCCTTACTCTGTGATGCAGCAGGCAAATCAGGCTCCGGAGAAGGAAGATTAAGGTTTAAAACTGATATGATATTCCTGAATATTCTTTCCTTGTCCATGTTTGGCACTTGAATGTGTTTTGACAATGCTTCCACTGACAACTGCACATAATCCTGCATTTTAGCTGACAGATAAGCACACTGTAAGGCACGGTTAAGAATGTAAGAGGCTAAAAACCACCACCTTTCTCGCCTGTAATCCCACAACATGTGCGATAACAGAGTTAAAGCTTTCCCATAATCAGCACAGTAATAATATTCATTTGCCATCTCTACGACCAGCTGCTTCCTCATTCGAGGAGAATGGAATGTTTTAAATTGTGAAATGGCACTACCTAAGAAGTTTATAATCATTCCAGAGTGGTTAAAAATTCTTTCATTGTACTGCAGAGCTAAGATGGCTGCCTGTTCTTTTTGTGGATCATGTGGATCAGCGCATAGTCTACCAGGTCTCCAAGGCCTTTGGCCATAGTACTCCACTAACCCCTCTAATGGATCTGGAGGAGGAGGATATTGTTGTGCATCACAACAAACCGATCTCATTGCTTGTCTCCTCATTACTGTGAATTGTGCAGCTTGTTGGAAGTAGAAACCCGGATGTTGCGATTGGATGGCTGGAAGACCTGCTCTGATTGCATCGTCAAATAGCTCCCCAAACACACTGTACTGTCTTGCAATCCATGCATAATGTTCAAACAGTAGTTCAGTTGGCCCAACCCGACTTTTATAACGCTCAATATGTGATTTCAGCTGAGCAATAGCATCTCTTGGCAAATTCAATGAAAATAGGAGTTTGCAAAGCTTATAATTGATGTAACCTGAAACAGTCCTAATCTCATGTATGTTGGTGTCCACTGTCCGTGTTTCTAGCAAGTTGTTGTATGAGTGCATGTAATGTTTGTGAGCGGTGCTGAGGTCCTGCTTGAGCTCATTCAGATAACCCAATTTGAATTGATGTCGCACATACAGATACTGGTGAGTGGTTTTGTTAAGGTGATCTCTGTGCTGCTTAATGTTTTTAGTTTCATGGTGGTAGTAGTTCTGCGCAATATCGTAAAAAGCATTTTCTAAGCGTATTATATAACCCATAAGGTGGTCACTGTGTGGAAGAACAAACAATGATTTTGACTGTATTTCACATGCAGAACATAGTGCCTGTGCTCTCTCAGCACCGAGCATGTACTCCGACGGCGGCGGCGAAAGCCCGCTTTGCACGACGACCACCGCGACGCGCGTCGCATGCCCCTCCACAGCCGCGCGGATCGACTGTACGCGGGACGCACATTCAATTATTTTCTCATTCCATTGTGGATCATTCCACTCCATATCATAAAATATAACTACTACAGCCGGAATTAAGTTCACTCGTTTATGTATCCAGTTTTTTTTGAGGATCCCTTTTGGTATGTACCATTCGTAAGAGTTTCTTTTAGGTTTAACAACAGGAAATTCAAAGGTGTTGTTAAGTAACTTGAAACGTACGGATGCACGGTCTGGCCTCCTGTTATTGGAAAACGCGTCCCAAATCGCTTTATGCACGGCATTGTTTATAGTGTCTAATCCTGATAAACCGATAAGTGCCAAGGGTTTTAATATAATCTCAGGCGGAAACTCTGTGTTATCACTAGGCTGCGTCGCCATTACTTCACCAATTCTTAAACGTCAACCGTCACCAACGTGATGCTTTAACACTACTTCATATCACCACAGGAGCAATGCAGCAATGTTACATATATTTCTAAATATCCACCACCCCATAGCCAACCATCAATTGTAAGATGTCAAATGACGGACTGGTGTCAGTTCCACTTTGACATAACTCGAAGTTCCATTCGCTGTTTAGTTCATTTAGCTATTGGGTAGGAACTTATCGGAAACACTATTTATATTACAGAGTATTTCTTACAACAAAAATTAAATGGAATACAATATCTCTACCAAATAATTTACAACGCGACAAACGACTTCAAAAAACATTTTCATTTCACTGTCCGTGTATCACTATTTCATTTATTATAACTTTAATCTTCTTTCACGACTAGCGACTGATAGCGGTAAATTAAATTATGTTTAATTAGTTATTGTTAATTATCTATATTGTAAACAGCAAAATCTGGAACATTAAGCGGCGCGCACTCAACAAATAAGTGTCAGATTGACAACCTGACGCTCGCGTAGACAGATTCTGTGTTGATGTTTTTTAAAGCTATTATAAATGTAATTTAAGTAATTGTACTTATAAACAAAACCAAAAATTTATAAATACCGAAAAAAGATATCAACATGACTTCACAAGCTCTTGCTTCTCTCACGGCAACATATACGGATTCTGAAGGCGAAGAAGATATGGAAGACGGACAACAAACACCTGATAAAGATGAACCTAAAACTACACGATCCGCTCCTAATAGTCCGAACCATGTAGAAGAATCGGTCATGCCCGCGTCTGCACCAGCTTCGCCTAAGAGAAGGTTAGTTTCTTATAACGATGATACGGTAGTATCTGACGAAGAGCATTCATCTCCAAGCGCTGAAAATCAAGACGATATGAGAAGACTTTCGATGGAGACCGACACGGACGAAGCTATGCCAAAATCTGATCCGGACGATTCCGAGGATGGAGTGGCTATTCCTCCTGAGCCACCTGGCAAATGTCCTAAAGAACTTCAGGAGACAATCGCAAAATATTACAGTCGAATGATTACCGAAGGTTTAGATATGAACAAGATTATACAAGATAAGAAAAATTTTAGAAATCCCAGCATTTATGAGAAGCTTATACAGTTTTGTGACATCAATGAACTAGACACAAACTATCCACCAGAGATATATGATCCATTGAGATGGGGAAAAGAATCCTACTATGATGAATTGGCACGCATTCAAAAAATAGAAATGGACAGACGGGAAAAAGAAAAGAAGGAGAAAATGTCAAAGATAGATTTTATTTCAGGTGTAGCTAAGAAATCAGAAAGTGATGAAGAGAAAAAGCGAAAGTCAAAATGGGATCAGGCTGCACCAAATGTTGCGGCCAAGCCAACCATCAAACAGCCAGGTCTGGTACAACAACCACTTACCAGCAATGTTACAGGCACTAAAGGCACAGTCATTTCTGCATTTGGATCCTTGCCAAAAAAACAAAAGATATGACAGGAAGACATATTTTGTATGTGGTAAACAGCTTATACAAATTTTAAATGTAACAAAGTGCAAAATATATATTACTACTATCAATATTTATTTAATTTAAGAAAAATACTTTAACATGTCTATCTGACAATATTGAGATCAACAAAATATGCCACCTAAGGAATACTTCAAGAGTGAAGACATTACAGTAAAAGTATTTTGTGACTTTATGCAAGAAATGAAATGATCCTCAATAACTGCATGTTATTGAGAAGTTTTCAAGTTTGGCAATATAAAGAGTAAAAGAGAGTGTTGACCCCACAGTTTATGCATAATTCTGCTTTTGATTTGTTCTCATGGTATGGGTTAACTTTATTACTTTTATAGTTAATACATCAACTTCCGCTTTTGACAAGTTTAAAATTTACTTCATAGAGGAGTAACTGCCATGCCAGCTTCACCAGCAAATATTTGTAAGAATGTCAAATAATGTGATTTTTGCAGTGTGTGACATATGAGAAGAAGTTAATGAGTTGGCCAATTTAAAGTTTTTATCTTTGATTATTGCCTAAATATGTATAAGTGAAACATTTTCTTGTCAGGAATGAAATGTTAATTATACTTAATTAATGTAAATATGTCATTTTTTCCATTTTTGTTCATCGTAACTGCCCTAACAAGCAGCATCATTCAATGGTAGCTCCTGCCATCGATAAGTTATGCTGGAGGTGCTCTGGCTAAAACCGACGCGCTGTTCTTTTTCGTAACGGGTCGCGGGTCGGTAACCGTCAGTCGCTGGTCGCAGTCGCGTCGCGCGCCGGCGCACACTGCATCAATAGTGCGCTTTTCTACGCTCTGATACCATCGCACCCGAAAGTGCCTAACAGATCCATTCTTGCCTCTATCCTGTGACGTATTTGCTTTTGAGTTCCGTCACTGCCCGGTATTCATATGCGCAGCAAAAGGCGAATGGTTATTACTCTCATATATCTTAGACGACAGATGGTGTCTCGTTCACCTTATCAAGTCGCCACAGCTCCCTGGCATACATCCTATAAGGCGGGAATCAGTCCGAAAGAAGCTAGTTTGGCGTGCGGCCGCCACAACTTGACTGTGCTCGATCTCGCATTAAAAAGCTGTAGTAGAGTGGAGGCTGACGTCGATGAGCAGGAAGCTTCAGATCTTGTTAGATGATGTGATTTAATTTTTCGTTCGAGTGGTTCTGTGACCATGGCCAGCGTCCTGGAATCCCTCGCGTGACAGGGTTGTCGAATTTTTTGGAGGACCGACTCGCAATGTCTTTCATTGTGCCGTGTGACTCGAGTAGTTGTGCCACATTTGTGCTGTGCTTTTGCTGCGACTTGATTTTCTTTTCTATCCAATTCCAGGACTAGTTTCGATAACTGCCATGAAACTTTTTTAGGAAACATTACCCGTTAGACGTCCACAGCTAAACATAGGCATCCCCCAAACACTATCCAACGGGACCTGAGCTGCCTGCATCTAGCGGTTACTCGCCAAATCATCAGTCCATCTTGTGGAGAGTCCTCTAGTAATATGGGAATTAAACTTTGTATATCTTAGTCCGTGCTAGATTTTCCGACCTTTTAGTGTTTTACTACTTGTGATGCACGCATGGGATGATGATGATCTATTAATGACTTAATGATGTATGAAATAAAAAAGCTATTCATTCGGGAACGAAATGTAATGCCATTTCGTGTACATTTCAGTTTGGAAATGGAATCTGAAAAAAATTAGAATGGTCGGTTGGACAATCTAGTAGTACTCAGGCGACGGTGCATCACCATAAAATGAAACCTGAAATGTCAATTAGTCTTCTAAAGTATTATAAAACAGTTAATGTCTAACATACTCTCCAAAATTATGGAATCCATAATCAACCGCCAGCTCATGGGCTACCTGGAAGAGCACCAGCTGATCAGCGACCACCAATATGGCTTTCGCAAAGGCCGATCAGCTGGTGATCTTCTGGCTTTATTAACTCACCGTTGGGCGCAGGCGGTTGAGAGTAAGGGTGAGGCACTGGGCGTTAGTTTGGACATAGCGAAAGCCTTCGATCGAGTTTGGCATAAAGCATTACTATCGAAGCTTCCTTCCTATGGACTTCCTGAGAGACTTTGTAGGTGGATCGGCAGTTTCCTTGCGGAACGGAGAGTTAAAGTCGTCGTTGACGGCTCATGCTCGAACCCCCGGACCGTAAATGCTGGTGTTCCCCAAGGCTGCGTGTTATCCCCGACATTGTTCATTCTGCATATCAATGATTTGTTGCATACCAGTGGCATCCATTGCTATGCGGATGACAGTACCGTGGATGCACTGTATGTCGGCCGCAGCAATATCTCTCGGGATCGCGTCGACGAGTGTCGGAACAAACTTGTGTCTGAAATCGAATCATCCCTTGTGAAGATTTCCGATTGGGGGGGACTAAATCTAGTCCAGTTTAACCCTTCTAAGACTCAAGTTTGCGCGTTTACCGCTAAAAAAGCCCCCTTTGTCGCATCGCCACTCTTCGGAAACACTCACCTTTGTGCCAAGCCGAACATTGGCATTCTGGGCGTCGATATTTCGAGTGTTGTCCAGTTTGGCGGTCATTTGGAGAGCAAGGCTACAATGGCCTCCAAAAAACTCGGAGTACTCAACAGGGCCAAACAGTACTTCAAGCCGGCTCACCGCCTTAAGCTGTATAAGGCACAGGTACGGCCTCACATGGAGTATTGTTGCCACCTTTGGGCCGGGGCTCCGGGTTATCAGCTATCTCCATTTGACCGAATCCAACGTAGGGCATGTCGAATTGTCGACGATCCTGAACTTGCCGATCGGCTAGATACTTTGGCACTGCGTAGGGATCTATCTTCCCTATGCATACTATACAGAGTCTACAATGGGGAGTGTTCCGAGGAGTTGTTCAATTTAATAGAAGCCGCTGATTTTCGCAACCGACCGTCTCGCCGGCACTACCATCCGCACCATCTGGATGGTTGGCGTTCCACTACAATGCGTTTTAAAAACAGTTTTCTGCCACGCACAGTAAATATCTGGAACTCGTTGCCATCAGCGGTCTTCCCCGACAACTGCGACATTGGGTTATTCAAGAAAAGAGCATATTCTTACCTGAAGGATAGGCAACGCACTGGCGTCGCTAGTGACGTGGGCGGCGGTGAATCACTTACCATCAGGTGACCCGTCTTGCTCGTTTGCCTTATCTATGCCATAAAAAAAAAAAAAAAAACATTATTGAGGAGGTTCATCGGATAAAAAGAGTCGAACTCGAACTGATTATTGGAGAATAGCGTTTGTTTTTTATTTATCGCTTTTATCCACAGCCGGAACGTTCAGCTCGGTGACAGGTTTTATTTCACCGACAGTAAAATGAATGAAAGAACGTTTAAGTTAATATCTATGTACCTTGAATATAAAAACTGGGGTACAGGCCGCTCCGGGCGCGGGCAGGTATTTAGGTGTGGCAACCCCGCGCCGCGTCGCGTCCCCGCGTCCCGTGCACCCGCGCCCCGCCGACGCCTGCGAGTCGAGTGTCGTGTGTGGAGACGTTGCGCCTGTCGCGGTCGCCGTTCGGCTGCGTCGTTGCAGTTTTGTTTACGTTTGTCGCGGTCCGGCGTCGTGTTGGTCTTATTAAATGGTTTCTTTTAGTTTTCAATAAAATGGCTGATATAATGGAGAGCGAGCCAGTGCCGTCTTCTAGCGAAAATGCAGAATCCGATTTAAAGGA
Organism: Ornithoptera priamus; assembly: GCA_029034505.1. Taxonomy (NCBI): domain Eukaryota; kingdom Metazoa; phylum Arthropoda; class Insecta; order Lepidoptera; family Papilionidae; genus Ornithoptera; species Ornithoptera priamus. Next base: position 131,148 of record JARDWD010000827.1, read on the forward strand.
TGACGCTCCGTTGGCTAAAAAGCGCAAATTATCAGAAAGAGAGCAGTCCGACAAACTGGAGCACAGATTGGGGGGCATCTTGTGCTGCGCAGTGTGCCTAGACCTCCCACCGGCGGCCGTGTACCAGGTATTCTAAACCAGCTGACAGCGACACTTGTTCGTCAGCTGTTTCACTTTTATTTTACGCAACTTTAAGACGAGAATCATTTATAGATTTCGAAATGTTTACTTATACGGCGTGTTAGCTATACTTTATAAATCTGTCATATGCATTGTTATTACACATCTAATTGTTAAATATTTTATCATATAACTTAATAGTAGTACTTTTAAACATTGTTGAAGTGTCGTGGGTTAATGGAAAATAATGTTCATGAACTTGTTGGATCGTTGTAAGATATTGATTTGTTACAATGTTTTAATTTGTGTAATATTTGCGTCTTGATCTTTAATTGTTAATCTTAAGTGCTCTAATGTGTACAGTGTTACGGTTTGTGTAGCGGGTACTTGTATACATTGTGGGTATTTATATTTTGTATTGATTCCTGTAGTCAAACACTACAATAAACAAATATTCATGACATGTAGTTCTTTCTTTATCAAACTCCCCTCCTTTTACCTTTTCATTTCACAACAGAAACAACTGTCCATTTGGTTCAATAGTTATAAATAAAAAATTACTACATTAGATTTAAATATATTCCTAAAGAGTTTGCATTTTCACAAAATTACATTTATACTTTAATGTCATAAACTTTATATCTAATGTGAAATAAGTATTTGCACAAAAAAGAAGCTTACCATTTAGACAAAGTGTGGAACGGTTAAATAGTTTAAACATTTTGTGTTCTGTTAAGGAAACAACAAAGAGACCCATGGTTATTTATCAAAAATTGAATTATACGACTCTTTTATTGCACTGTTAGAAACTATGAAAATCTATTAACGCTTAGTTTTTGTTGCTATATTGTAACAACCTCCGAAGACCAGACAAGTAAACATGTTATTGCAAAATGGATACAGTGACAGCAGTTTGCACATTACCACATATTTACTCTTTTAATTTAAATTCAACAAGATTCATTGCTTTGTTGAAGTCTGTTAGCTTTTACAACTGAATCTTTCAGACTGAATGTCATGCAATAACAATTTAACAATTTAATTTAAATCATGCACAAATAAGGAGCATTAGGTTTACATTAGACACAATTATTTAACCGGTTAGATGATTTTTATTAATAGGTAGTTAAACATATATGGTTGGTGAATTATCATGTCGGGTTCAGCAGTACCACTACTGGCGCCTGCCACATCCTGTTACATATGGCAAGCTATATGGTCATGGTAAAGTTGGATATATTGCTCGAAAGCCCAACAATTATATTTTAAAAATATCATCACCATTAATTTGTTAAGGAAAAAAACATTAAATCAATATCATCAAACAATGTCACAGAACTACACTTGTGGCCCCAAACACTTAAAAATATGTTGGTTTTCAACAATACTTCCCTCCTCATCACTGCGAGGAGCAGACATTACTAGATGTTGACGGCTACTGTTGTTTGTTGAACTTGTTCAAACATCACATTCAGCTTGCTTTTATAACAGAATAACCACTTGTCGAGTTGCAATAGCACAAGCGCAATGTTGTTGTTATGGGCTTGCGTTGTGTCATGTCAGGCTGAACTGGTTTCCTTCCCTTGCAGTGTACAAACGGACACCTAATGTGCGCGCCTTGTTTTACGCATTTGCTGGCGGACGCCAGGCTGAAGGACGAGGCGGCGACCTGCCCCCATTGCCGCATAGGGATCTCCAAGACGACCGCCTCGAGAAACTTGGCCGTCGAGAAGACAGTGTCCGAGTTGCCCTCGGAGTGCAGATTCTGCACGCACGTGTTCCCCAGGCATTCCTTGCAGCACCACGAGAAGAATATTTGCGAGGAGAGGTAACTGGCGAACGGTCTAACAAGAGCCCGGGCTGCGGGTACTCATCGCACACCCGCGTACAGACGCTGGACCAACCGCAGGCGCGGTCACTTCCTGAATTTACAGCAATCGGATCCAGAATCATTCCATTACGGCGTGACTCCATGCCCACATCAGATCGCACGGTTGTAAAACAGTCCTGCTCCCAGGGACCGCCACGCGGCCGAGGGGCAAGGTGGTCCCCCTCGAGTTATAACTTTAGCATCTATCAAATCTATCTATTGCACATAGAGTTTGAGTGTAACGGGCGCGGCTCCGCCCTCGTCCAGGCCCCGGCCCCGTTCCACCGTCACCGGATCACAGCGGAGAGAACAGTGACTTTCCTCCACCAGCCGGTACAAGTTTACGCAAATCGTAGTGGACGGGGGTGCGCAGCGCGGGCGGGGCGCGTCCGCACCCCGGCCTATCGAGCCGCCCTCCAGCGCCACAGACCCCCCCCCCCCAGCGCCGTTACACGTTACAGTTCGCTCGCACGCCGCGGATGGTGAGATTTAGCGATTTAGCAATTCCTAACCGTTAACAGGGAGATGATCACTAAAAATAAATCCTGCGTTGCGGTCGGTGCCGGTGGAGTAAGGCGACTGATCAGCGCCGACCGTAACGCGCGTCCTTCGCTTGCGACGCGAGGTATACTTCCCAGAACCTGATAACCATCACATCGCTTTGATGTAACGTGAGTTTGCGATATCGACAATCGACTGGCGCTTAAAGTAACAGCCGGCTGGCGGGCGGGCCGGGTCGCCGGCGCAGAGTGGCGCGCGTAGCTGGTGCGGGCGCCCCGGTGAGTCGCACCTCCGCTGAGCCGTGCCCATGTGTGCGCAGGGTGACTGGCTGCAAATACGCGTGCATCGGGTGCGAGTGGCGCGGGCCGGCGCACGAGGCGAGCGCGCATGAGGACCGCTGCGCGCACCCCTCCAGGTCTGCGGCCGAGCTGGTGGTGTTGCTCGCCGAGCGCGACCGCCGCGCTCAAGACGCCACCGCCGTCTATGAACATATCTTCGAGCTGCTTTCCTATGAGAAGATCTCCTTCAACGGTAATCGTCGGCGACGTGACCGACTTCTCATCATTCATCATCATCATTACTGTGCACAATCTAATTTCTAATTTGAGTTCAGATGTATCGCGGTTGCTGGGTAACTGGAGCAGTAACATTTATCCTGTTTGCGACAGACCTGCAGCTAAAGCCGTACCGCACGGAGGAGTTCGTGCACAAGCTCTTCTATGATACATCGCTGTTTTCCGCCTTCGGCCACCAGTGGGAGGTGAAGGCGTTCGTCAACAAGAACCAGCGCGACCCCACACAGAGCTCCCAGCGCGAGATCACGTACCAGGTACCAGCTCCGCGTGTGTGTACGTGGCGTGCGTGCGCTAGTCTGGGTTGTAACGCTCGGATGGTGACTTGTCGGCAGCTGATTCTGAAGAGTAAGGCGGCGGCCCCACTGAACGTGCAGTGGGTGGTGGCGCGCGGGCCTTGGGGCGAGGCACGGCTGGTGGCGAGTGTCGGCGCGTACTGCTTCCGTGACGAGGCGTGCGATGCGCCGCCGCTGCCGCTGCCGCTCGCTGAGCCGCACGACACCAACCGGCTGCTGGCCACCATGCCACTGCACTGCCGGTGAGTCTGTCGCACTCGACCCCAGTAGGCCCAACAACATAATGATGTATGTGCACAAATACAAAAAAATACTAGTGGTAAGTAAGTTGCCGGAAACCGTTTAGGTGAGTACCACCGCGGCGCCTATTGCAGCCGACAGACAGTACTGTGTACCGGTTTGAAGGGCGCTGTAGCTAGTGTTATTACTGGGTTAACGAGACAATACATCATATGTTTCAAGGCGATGAGCGTAATATGGTGCAGCGCAGTGTGGTAGTGTGTATATTATCCTAACAACGCACCAGCGGCAGGCCCCCCGGCGCCTGCGCTTTCACTTACGTAACTCGTAACCGGGCCCGATCAGAGTCCCTCATTGCATGCCATTGCAGCATCATCATGTTCCTGTCGTCGAAGTGACGCGCGCCCGGCACCCGCCGCCACTCCGCCGCCCCACCACGCGCCAACTCGCCGCGACCCGCCTCCACCAGCGACACATCACCATGTACCATTTAAAAATTGCACAAGTCATGGCTGCGGCGGGTCTACCACACTGAAAGGCTACATCAAACCTCTGTCTGCACCGCACCGCACGCGTCCGTCCCCCGCTGTGGACCCTCGGGCACTGTTCTGGTGTGCAGCTGAGCGCGGCGGGCGCGGCACGGGATAATATCCATAGTGAAGTGACCAGAATGGAAGTGAACGCCAGCGCCGATTAACGAAAGCGTGTGTTGAGAATTCGAGAAAATCTTTTCAAAGTATAATTTGAAAGGAGAACGCGCGACAGGAACTGGACAGCAGCCGCGACACCGGAACAGCCGGATGGACATTATTTACGACTGGGAATGGTATCGAGCCGAGGAGCGCTCGCTCAGCGCGCGCGTTACACCAACCTTTGGTGGTGCGGCCGCGCCGTCGCCATCGCCACCGCCACCGCCACAGTTAGCGCACTCGGATGGGGTACACGCGCGGTGTGCTCGAGAGGTTCAGCATTTATTTTAAACCTACCAAAAAGAGCGGGGCTCCGCACATAACGCGTGAGTGATGGTATAACTCATTGGACTACTTTCATAGCAAACCAACCGGCATAAACGCAACGTGATGTATCGAGCTGACCGCCCGCCGGGAACGCGCTGATGTTGGAGCGAAACGCATTTTTGTTATATGTACAAATATATTGTTTGTGTGCGTGCGCGTGCGCTGCCGCCGGCTCAGCCGCTCCGCCGGGGCCGGTCTGGTGTTGTGACGTACACAGACGCGGACGCGTTCGTTAGTCGTTACGTTTGTATCGTTCGCTGATGGTGCAGATCGCGCACTTCCCGGCAATAAATAGTTGTGGATTCAAATCAATTGTTTTATTTACAAACAAAACTCGTTACAATCGACACACAATGATGGATGGCTCGCGCGCTCTGCATTATATATATATATATATATATATATATATATATGTCAACGCGCGCGAGGAGTCTGGAGTAAGCAAGGTGGCATCGCTTGTCCGATACCTACTACTACTACTAATACTAGAACTAGTACTACTACTACCACTACTACTACTACTACACGACGCCGTCGAACCAGACGAGTTAATATCAATAGGCGTTACATTCGACTTTACTGGTAAATACTTCCCCACAAACATTACATCCCATACTTACACCTGTTCAGAAATAAATTACACGCAATTTTACAAATCCTCCGGAGATGCGTCGGCGCAGCACTTCCGGTGCAGATCCACGCGAGAGATTGCGCTTTACAAATAAATTTACCGTAAGCTCGCACGAAATACATAAAACTATATACTGCATCCCAGTAAAATTATCAATGATCCGTAAAGTAGCTGTTTGGATGGATTAGTGGATCGATAACCAATGCACGAGCAGCCGGAAGGTAGTCTGGTTGAAATGAAGTTGGAAGTTAACGTCAGCGATGAATTGACACAACTTTCGTTACCCTGTTCACTAAATCGACACTCGAGTCCGTAGACAGGACAGGAAGGTGCAGCGCATGGCACCGCGCCCGCCGCTCGCTGCCAGCCAACTAATAAGGCCGGTGCCTGTTCGCGCGCAGCTTCGCGAGCGCGTCGGACAGCTTTCCGGCGCTCGCTTCCATCGTTTCCGAGCCCCGCGCTGCCTCGTGATCTTGCGAGTCGTGCGCCTCAGACGAATCGCTTTCACTGTGCGTATCCCGCTCATCCTGCGTGTCCTGGGTCTCCTGCGAGGTCTGTTCGTGCGTGCGAAACGGCTCACTCGTGTCCTGCGTGTCGGACGACTGTATCGTCTCGTCATCCGAGTCGTCCGAGTCGTCCGAATCCTCGGAGTCCTCTCTGTCGACGTCACCGCGGGACGGGCGCTCCCCCTTCCACACGCCGATAACGCCGGACTCGCCGGCGGTGACCAGCAGGTCCCTCTGCAAAGACAACACGCCTGTAGCTAACGCACTACCCCCGTATATATCTGAATAACTGGCCGAGCCCGCAGCACGCGGTGTGCTGAACTACGTGCCCTGTGACAGACTCTTTTCAAAACCCAACAAAAATGTTTATATAGCAAAAAGAAAATGCGCTGCATGAACAGAACTTACGTCGTCGTCGTACCAGCAGCTGCGCACGATCTGCTTGTTGTGGCGGAAGTTGGAGCGCGGCAGCAGGCGCTGGCCCGCCAGCCGCACCGAGCGCAGCGTATCCCTGGACAAACGCGCACCAATAACATATCGCATCTTTGTTATTATGTTATAATCAACCTGCGCCAGTCCAGTGCTGAGCCTGACCCCAGCATCAGACCTGCCGCACGCATAAGCACAAGATCTCATAAAGTCGGTATATTTTAACAAACACAGCCGGTCAAGGGGCCTTAGTCCGCGAGTTCTGACGCTCGGCGCCAAGTGCAGCCAAGGCCTGCCGTGCTAGTTGATGTGGGTGGACTCACTCGTCGCCGCCGTAGGAGCCGGCCAGCAGCACGGGCTCGCCGTCGGCCGACAGAAACGCATCCACCAGGTAGCAGTCGTCCGCGCGGCTCCGCTGTGGGCAGTCACAACACATGCCAACTCTTACTAATTAAAAAAAATTTAAGAAATACTGTGCAGTAGCGTCGCCCCTCTGGCGCCGCCGCCACGCCTGGGACTTGCCCCCACAACGATGTGCTCATCGCCTTGAGATATAAGATGTTGAATCTCACAAGGAATTTCTCTCCTCCTCATTTATCAAACTATAACACTCTTCAATTCGGGACACAGCAATGTTTGCACACTACTGTGTGACGGTAGAACAAGCAGCTGCGGTGGTATCTGCCACCAATAATTTTTTGTGTGTATGTCCATTGCAAATGATCTAATAAGATGATGCTGACTTTAATGCTCCTGGCGACCTTCTCGCGGGTGTAGCTGCCGATGAGGTCACCGTGGCGCGTATCCCACACCTGCAGCCGATTGGACTGCGTGAGCACCGCGGCGTTCGTCATGTCCAGCCACGATAGCTTATCCACCGCGTTCTCCGTGTTGAGTGAGTAGGTCAGCGCGTCGCTCTCCGTCTGCTCTGTTATGTCAAATATATTCACGAGCCCGTCCAGGGAACCAGTGGCAAGTATCTCCATTTTCTCTTTGTGGAATTTTACCTGAAAAAAACAGTGGCGATATAAATGATATGTGGTAGTAGCTAGTTAACTGAATCATGAAGCAATTTTGTTGCTCACATCTACAAGTGAAAGACTGTTGTCTGTGTCTGTTCAGGTCAGAGATTGTTTTTCTAGGACCTGTAAGAAGTATGTATCAGTCCAATTAATGTTATTGTATGTGAAGTATACTTTATACCTGAGTGATGTCTTCGGTGTGTGAATTCCAATATCCACCGAGCGGTTTGGGTGCACGTTGGTCCCAAAACACGAGGTAAGCATCGTCCTCCACTACCTGGCTGCCAGCACACAGCACTCGTCCGTTGTGTGACACATCCATGCATTCAAATGGACGGACCATTTCTTCCTCTTCATCTATTGTGTAGTTTAAAATAGAAAATTTGTTAAAAGTTTTCTGCAACTGTCTATTAAGGCTTTGTTTTAAACCAAGTGTTTACCTGCTGGGAGATTAATAAAGTATTTATATCACTGCTGACTCCCAATGTATCATAATTTTTCCACACTGTCCAATAAATAATGGCATGATCCGATAATTTGATTGGCTGAGTATTATATTATAATATATGCATAAAAGAAGATTATAGTTTTCACTTACCCTTATAATCTAAAACAAAAGTACCACTAGCTCGAATATCCCACATCTTTACAAGGCCATCTTCAGATGATGAAAAAAGTATATTATCTTCCCGAGGATTGAACACAACTTCTGTAACACTCTTTTCATGGCCAATCAGATGGCAGATTCGTGTCAGGGAAGTATTGTTCAATTCATACACCTCTATGCTTTTGTCCGGCAGTATTATTGCAAATTTTAATGATCTGAAAATGTATGGACATTTTTAATAAAATATTAATTTCTTAACCTTTGATTTCAACTGTTTTCACAATTTCTGTGCTAAAGAAATTATAAATCTTGGCATTATTTGTTCATAAACATTAAATACATAATTACTTACTACTTTTATAATTCAATGTAAAAGTGGAAATTATGAAGGAATTATGGTAGGGAATCTGTTGTTCACTAGTGGTATTTGCTGACCTTTCATAATGCATCTAAATAGTTAGTATTTTTTTAGTTATGTTATAACTAAAAGAATCAACTTTTTATTTAATTTTAATATAATCAAAAAACAAATTAAAGGAATATTTAGATTTAGCAATTACTTATATCTTCATCTGTAATGTAAACAGAGCGACACAATTTTTTCACTTATATGATTTTGCAATGTAAGGTTTTGTTTAGAATAACACTGCAAGGAACTGTTACTAGTGTAACAACACTCAAATGAACCTGAATAAATTACAGCAGTACATTTTTTAAAAAATAGTAGGCATCAATGTTCGTTTGTAAGTTTAATAAAGATATTATTTGTAGTAGTAACTTGGCACAGGAGTTATATGTATATATACATGACATTTAACGTTTGGGTGCATTTTTCAAACAAAAATTATTCGGTGTTAATAACTAACTTCGTGCCACTGAGCTGGTTAATATATGTTTTCTTAAACGATACAGTGGTTTCCGTCAATAAATTATATTTTTTTGAAAACAGCTGCTCCATCACATTTTGTTCTACTGTATCTCTATCCGACTCTTCATTCGCAATTATGTCTGACATTTTAACTTAGTTAAGTGCTTAGATAATAACCAATAATCTATTTAGGATTAAAATTGGATTCTCTAATATTTATAAACGTCCAGCGCCGCAGCTCCGAACTGGAACTGTCAAAAGTGAATTGTCAAAACGTGCAATACTCGTAGTAACGTGCAGTCCACCACACAAAATTCAAGTATTTGGGAACGCACCTGTGGGGACTGCAGAAGTTGTACTCTTATTCACTTGTTTTCTATATTACATTTTAATTCTTTTTAGTCTACCCATGCCCCCACTTTTTTTAATATAAAAAAATTAATACATCAAAAACGTATACAAAATATTTAAAAAAAATAAATGAATTAGTTTAAGTTTTAACTTATATAAAATTAGGTTAGGAGGATAATAAGGCTTTTATTTTATTCAAAGGTAAATATTTCTAAAGATACTCTGTTTCTGGGAGTAGCTTTTGTATACTGAGTTTAGTGCGGCTTTTAAATCGGTGCTGCATGTAATTTTGCGATCTAAATTATCTGCTTATAGGTTCACCGGATCGTTGCTCAAGTGATTTAGGCCATATTTGGAAAACCTGTCTTTTTAGTAGTTGTTAATAGTTTTCAGTCCCTTTCTCATTATTATTACTTTAATGTATTTATTAACGATGTTAGTTGTTTTATATTTTCTCAATGCTTTATGTATGCAGACAACTTAAAGTTTAGTAGAACTATTAAATCCTAAGATGATTGTTTGTATTTGCAACAGAACTTATTCAGGCTGGTAAGTCGTGTGAGGACAATTGTATCATATATTATCATGTAGGATCTCTCAGAAAATATAGTGTACGTATCAGTACCGATTTAAAAACGAGATCAATCAGGAACTGGATGTAATAAAAGATTTCTGTTATTTTTGACAAAAACTTACTTCTTGAGAGTAATTAAAAAATAAATGAATTTGTCTAGTAAAAAACGCCTATATAATAGTTCTGTGAGGAATATTCATAAATATTGCTGTAGTGTTTAATGTCCTCTTTTTTCCACATATAGTTTGAGGCTGCAACTAATAAAAAACAGATTCCTTTGGCACCTGCTAGATGCATTGTCTTTAGATCATCGAAGAGATATTTTGGACTTAATATTCCTGATCAAATTATACATTACAACTTTGTAAATGTTGATTAATATATTATTTTTGATTATAATTATGGTTTAAATTACTATTTCATCATCATTATCTGCTGATATACGTCCACTGCTAGACATAGCCTTCCCCAAAAGATTCCCACTTCGATCGGGGACCCCTCCAACGTGTTCTCGCCTTGTCGTGGCGGAGGGGCTTAGTAACCATGATCCGGAACACGCTGAGGCCAAGTGGAACCCATCCGGCCGGCCCGCGGCGAAGGGCTGGCTGAAGCGGCCGCTTCCGGTTCGAGCACCGGTTGGAATAACTGGAGCTCACCGGAGCGGCCGGGGGCCGCAGGGGCGGTTTCATACCGCCCCTCGCAGCCGAGGTGGGGTCGCGGAGGGAGTACCCTCTGCGGCCAACCGGTGTCGCCACGGCGATGCGGCGGCGGTGGGACCGCGGGGGAATAGGAGTTTCGGTATTGCGATGCGCCGTTCTCCCTATCCTCCGCGGCCGTTGACAGGTAGCGGCGGGCCTAACATCTCTCCGCCGCGGGGAGCCGGGAGAGGTTTTCTCCAGTGGCGCCCATGGCCTCTGGGCGACAGGTTCGGGGGAACCGGTCGCCCGCACACGCATGAGGTCGAGGAGGGGGCGCGCTGCATGTTTCGGCGCGCCCTGAAAAGGGAGGGTTCATCACTCCCGCCTGAGGTGAGACTGCGCAAGCGGCCAGCGCCGGCAGGGTCGCGGTTGAGTGCATGCGTTCCCGTAACCTTGCCATCATGGCGACGAGGCGGAACATCGTGGGAGTTTTAGTCGGTGCAAGTCGGACATAACTCGTCCTTGCCCCCGCGAGGACGGGTATGCGTAGGCATTTCCCCCACGTTAAATAAAAAAAAAAAACACATCGATCGGGGAGAATTATATATATACATATGGGTGAATTTACCTCCTATTTAATTGTGGCTACATAATTATATTGTTTACTATAACCTATAATATGTATCGTTTTAGCAATCGTGATAAAAGTTAGTAATTGGGAAGAGCCCTCCTTATCAATACGAATCAAAACTGGCGCTGTAGCTGTACTTTGACAAAGCTATTTTAACGGATAAAATAATACATTACAATAGACCAGATATAACACTTATAGACAAAATTAAATTAACAGGCTTATCTGATAGACATAGCAGTCCCTAACACGTTACAAAAATCTATTACGGAAATACGGAATTAAAAGTAAAAGTCACAAGAATTTGAAAAATGAACAAAGTATATATACGAGGAGGGATTAAAAAGTAGTGAGAACGACATATATACTCCTTGGTAAGGAAAATAAATAAATACTGACGTAGTTCAGATACATGTTTGTAATTTTAATGAAGAAATCTTCGATTCTGTTTTGTTTTTTTCTGAATGTAGTCATTTGTTTGCTTCGTGTCGCAACGTGTTCCCGGAAATAGAGAAAAACGAAGTGCGAGCCGTTATTGAATAGCTCTGCTTAAAAAGTTAACGACGCAAGATATTCATTGCGATCTGGAGGTAACATTAGGAGATTCTGATCCGCAGTATTCCACTGTCGCAAGGTGGGCTTGTCAATGTTGAGTAGGGAGAAGGAACATCGTTGCGGCCGTCACCACGTCCATCGACGCAATCACCCAAGAAAATGTTGCGAAAGTCGAGAAAATAGTATTGAGCGATCAAAGAGTTACCATCCGGTACTTACTCGTAATTCATGAAACGGGCATTTCATACGGAAGTATTCCATCCATATTCAAACAATATTTGAATATGGGAACAGTCTCCGCAAGACGGATGCCGAGAACGTTAACGGACAGTCAGAAACAAAATTGACTTGACATTTCGAAGATATTGTTGGACAAGTTTCAAGATTCTGAAAACTTTTTGTCTCGTTTCGTAACAATGGATGAAACATGGGTCCATTTTGATCCCGAGACAAAACAGCAATCTTTGCCATGGAAACGGCTATCACCACCGACCCCGAAAAGTTTCATGCCGTGGCATCGGCTGGCAATGTTATGGCCTCAATATTTTGGGTCTCAGAAGAGATAGTGTTGATGAATTACCTGGAGCGTAGAACCACTATTACAAGCCGATGTTATGCAGATTTAATTCCCAAGTTGAGGAATGCCATCAAAGAGAAAATGAGAGGGAAACTTCGAAGGGGCGTGCTGTTTCATCACGACAACGCACCAGCGCACAGGTGGGCAGTTGCGATGGCTGCCATTCAGCAAACTGTCTTCGAATTGGTTGACCATCCTCCTTATTCACTTGATCTGGCGCCTAGCGATTTTTATCTGTTCCCCAAATTGAAAGAATATTTTTTGGGGGAAACAGGTACGAAGACGATAACGAGGTGATGGATACCGTGGAGAGCTTTTTGCAGGACCAAGACAAAACATTTTTTTGCAGGGATTGATGCCTTGGCAAAGTGCTGCACTCGGTGTGCAGAGAGACTCGGAGACTACGTAGAAAAATAAATTATTCAGTTATCTTTAGTCATTATATTATATCTTATTCTCACTACTTTTTGGTCCTTCCTCGTAGTACCGTTGTTGCTTTCCACTATTGGCGTAATAACAAAACAACCATGGTTCGGCCACGCAGAAAGAATGGATGAAAGAAGATTAACGAAACAGGTATAGAAGCTAAAAATCGTTGGAACAATCGGTGCAGATGATGAAAGATGTCCTAAAGAAAGGCCGGGTTAAGAGTACTTGCAACCGACAAGCATGCATGAAGACGCACATGAAATTAGAGGTAACGAGAGAGGTGTGCCAGGATCGTAGCAAGTGGAGAGAGATGGTCTTTGCCTGCCCCACTGGGAACGAGGCGTGATATATATGTATGTACCAAAACAACATTCATTGTATTTACCGCTAAATATGAATCTTTTTTTGGTTATTGGGGAGGGAAGAAATTAAAAAAAAAATCCGGCTCCTGGGGGGAAACAGGGTTATGTGGGATTTTTCTGAATAAATTCCCATCGGTGGTCATCTTCAGTAAGTTGTGGGAAGCCTCGAGATATCTACCGAAAGGCACCGGTGCCTCCCGGCACTACGTCTAAACCACGTTCCGGGTTTTTTTTTTATTAACGTGTGTAGCAAAATACTAACGGTTGCACACCCTAGAACCAAACGGGCCGGTAACGGGGTAGTGTCGGACTCTAACTGTCTACAAAACTTCACACGGTATTCCAATCACTTCCGAAATAATGCAATATTGCACGGAGATCACGGGATAACATCGAACAGTAGAACGCGCCTGCCTCGGGGAGGGATGTGATGACTCTATGGGGCACCGCCCCGACGGCCCATGTCGGTCGTGACGCCAGGTTCCTCTGCCTAAGGAAGCAATCGGCGGTTGTTCGCTCGGCCCTGCCTGTTGGCGGTTAGCTGTCTTCGCACTGTGACCGCGTCGTGCCCCTCGGCGCCCGCTCTCTAAGACGTTCGGTCTCCCGTTTCTGCGTCATAATGGAGTCGCAGAATCGGGATACCGCATCCTATGACGCCTTGCTTTCGACCATGGCACGCACCACTGCCGGCAGCGAGAGGTCACTATCTATCGCCGCTACGAGCGCGGCCTTATTCTTACTGAATCAGTCAAGGTGTGGGACGATGTGTCCACCGGGTGTCCACACTCGTCGCACGCCTCGACCGTCCTACCACTACAATTTCGCAAGTGCAGATATCTCCCGAAGCAACCCGTGCCCCGTGAGTATCTGCACCAGGCGGATATTAAGGACTCCGCAGTCCCTATCCAGCCAGTCCGCAAGGACCAGCCGGACGGCCTCCACGGTGAGGCGATCGTACGTCGGGTTTAGGAGTCGCCGCTCCCATCGCCGAAGCACCTCCCGTCGCGCTCCTCGGCGTCACCTCACCTCCTCGTCCGGCGACGTATGCTCGCTCCGCTCGAGGGAGCTCTTCCGCCGTCAGTAAACACGCGCCAACACTCGGCATCGAACTCCCACGGCGGCGTCCCGGCGAGGACCCACGCCGCCTCGAAGGAGACGGTACGGTAACCGCGTACGACTCGTATGGCCATGACACGCTACGGTGATCGCAGCAGAGTCCGGCCCGGATTAGGTACGAACGAGTTCTCCAGATGGTAGTTGGGGCCGGACTGACTTGCCCCCGCGAACACTATGCTAGGCCCTGGTTTGGTAGGGCTTGGTCAGCATTTACATCAGCATAGACCCCTTTTAGTTATATATATAACAGTGCGTGCGTGCATGCGCGCATGCGTGTTAAACTACAATAATGAAGCATTTTGTAAGATTTTATTAAAACAAAACCACAATACATGTTTTTTTATCTAAAATGTCAATTTTAATATAATGTTTATTGTGAATACATAATAAAAAGCTAGTAGTTTATTTTAATACAACTGCACTGCTACCTATTTACTTTTTAATTTTTTTATTACACGAAGCGACGAGGTTAGTGTGACGTTCACTCGATGGTGACATGTTTGTCCACAACAGAGTGGCGCTAGTTAGGATGATATACACTACACCATACTGCGCTTGTCGCTCTGGGTAGTTAATAAAAAAACTAGCTTCAAGGTTCTGTGAACCGGAATATAATAATGTTTTGTACAATACTACATAGACTGCCTCCGGCAACAAAGACCTACCAGAATTAAAACAATTATAATAATTTAAGATTAACTCTATTAAACTACGACTTTCCGTTAAACATATGTTATTGAACAAATAAATTTTTTTACAAAAAAAAAACAACTCTACGTGTGGACGGGTGAGGGGGTTGAGCTTGTTTTAGCGGGCGCATAGTTTAATTAACCGAAATGATAAACAAGGAATGCGGATTTAATTTATTTGTAAAGGGTTCTCCGCGGCGAGGCTCTGTGGCGTGGGCCGACGCGCAGAACGCGCGCGGCCGCCAGGCGCGCCGCCAGCGTGCGCAGCGGCAACGCGCATGCGCCGCGCTCGCCGAATGCGCAGCGCACGTACAGCTGCATGCGCACCTGGTCTAAAGTGAATATTGTCACAGCGGATTTAAAACATGGAGTGATGCTGGCCGGGCGGATTTTAAAATCCTAACCCTCCTGCAAATTGTGCCCCGTAATCGAACTAGGGATTTCCATTTTACATCGCAAGGGCTAAGTCTACTGCGCCGAGGACGCAGTACTATAGTAGTGGCAAAAGTATGAAGCCTTCTTTCCAAAGCACTCTGCAATGAATAAAGTGAATTCGTTTGAAGATATTCAGTGTCGTTTAGTTTAATATCTGAATATTTTTAAAACGACTTATTTCCTGATACAATTATACATATAATTATATTGAGTATATTTTCAATGCCTAATGTGCACATCGTTACAATTACCACGTACTTAACGGTGAAGGAAAACATCGTGAGGTAACACACTAAAATTATCTTTGTGTGTGTGGTGGCCCCAATAAAGTGGCAACATGCTCGCCCTCTGTTACATGGGACCTGGTCTGACCACATCTGGCGAAAAGTGAGTGTTCATTCGCCTCTGCCTACTCCTACTGGGAAAAAGGCGTGATAATATAGAAAAAAAAATATAACGTGTTACTGCGGCGCGTGTGTACGAACCGATAGCCGGGTCGACAACGGCAAAGGCCTGCCTTAGCCTGTCGACGGTGATCATTTTATTGATGGCGCGCCGACCGCCCAGATCAGCCACCAGCTCGCGGACGTACTTGTCCTGCGCAAGTTCCTGCTGTCGGTAAAGCTCACGAGCGAAATCCAAACGGTCCCACCCCTCCTCGTTCTGTGAGCGCATAAAAACCGGTTCGATTTGACTTAATGGTTAATATATGTAATTGACGAAATCATCCGGTCGGTTCGAACCCACCAGCGAGAATCGCGCTGGTCTGCCAAGTCAGAAAGATTAAGAATCATCCAGCGCTTTAGTGCGTTCGTGACGCAGCCCGGGAAAACGAGCTCCAAGAGACGGTGCGCTTGGAAACCTGGCAAAGTTCTTTCCAGATGCTGGAGAAATAGAAATACGGCCATGTAGTGCATATTCTACATATGTGTTCAAGTACTATATAAGAGGGAAGTGGCTCACCTCCGTAAATAGTTTGTCCAGGTTAATGAGGTTCCGGTTAATTGTCAGTTTGAGCTGCTTGCGTACGACGTCCAGCAAGTTCTTAACATCCACGTCACTTTTTAGCGGGAACGTGGCTTTAGCTATCTTTTCGAACTCTTCGATCGTTACGGCCTGTTCAACGTGTGGTATTCAGTGTTTAGTTCGTATGGAAACGTATTAGCGGTCGCCCCAGACCTACATGGAGTCCCATGTGGAAGCAGTCGAGGTGTCTCAGTCCATGTGTACCATTAACAGGGGGCCACCAATTGCGCAACAGACCTCGCAGTCTCCGGCGTGTCGGTAGAGGCGGTCGCGGAGCACGCGGCAGGCGTCGCGGTGCGCCCGGTACGCGCGCTCGCAGCCGCCGCCCGCGCCCCCCGCGCCGCCCGCCAGCGCGCCCACGAACAGCTGCACCTGCGGCTCGTCCAGCTGCCGCTCCACGCCCGCGAACACGTTGTACGCCCACTCGGCGCGCACCGTCGCTTGCTGGTACCTGTTTACAAATTGCATCCGTGCACCACTTAGTCAATAGTAGAATTTTTCATTGAAATACAATTTTTGTTTTTCAAAGTTTAACTAATTTATTCTAATTTACCGTAAGTACTTGCAGTAATCACATTCACGATGGAGACTGTACGAGCTAGCAGTTACCTGTCCTCGAAGTACTTGGTAACAAAATCCTGCATGGGCTGGTCGGGCGCGTGCTGAAGCTTGCTTCGCCAGATATCATTAATGACGACGCTGATCTCGCGCCGCGACAGCCGCAGGTTCCGCACCCTTCCCTCGTAGCGTAGGTACGGTGGAATCACGGGGTCCGTGCCCTGGCGATAAAAGTTTACCCCACTGAGCTTCCACACTAAAGTTCCAAAGAACCAACTGCATTCATGATTATCGTCTTACCTAGAGGTATAAGAAAGTATTGAGTTGGTCCTCGTCGTGGCATTCGCACAAGGCGGTCGTTGTTTTTATTAAACTCAGTGTTTTTTTTCCTTGAGAATCTTACTTTTTTTTATAATACTTTATTAGATAATTATTTTTATTTCTGTTAATCCGCAGCAATTAATAAATCAAAATGAGTGAATCTTATGAAGTGAGAGAGGGAGAGCAGGATGGGAAAGATAGAAAAAACTTATGTGATGTACCAAGAGCAGAAAATCTAAACCTTGGAACGAAGATGAGAGAATGATGCTGAGTCAGGAAGTAATTGGTACACCTTGTACAACACCTAATATGTAAGAGATAATAACAAGACCGATTAACAAAAGAACAAGAGACGATGATTCCGACGAGAAAGATTTTGAGCAACTTCTCTAGGAAACTTAGCCATAGTATCTGGGCATCCTGAGAGGAGTTTCAGCGGGGTGGCTATACTTATTGCGAAAAATCATGTCGACAAAATTATGGGATACGAAGGTGTCAATGATAGAATTTTGAGAGTCAAGCCAAGAGCACAGCCATATTTAATCCACGTTGTAGCGGCATATGCACCAACTTCTAGTTCAAGAGATGAAGACATAGAAGAATTCCATGGCACTCTAGACAGAGTTATTCGCGGATTTCCTAAAAAGGAGCCAATAGTTATCGTTGGCGATTTTAATGCCAAGATAGGCACAACGATCAATGATCACCATCTGAGATATATCGTAGGCAAGTATGGACTGGGTGTGAGAAATGAGAGGGGAGAAAGACTTTTGGAGTTCTGCACTGACAACAAACTGGTTGTAATGAATACTTGGTTCCAACAACATTCCAGGCGCCTGTACACTTGGACAACACCCAATGGTCGGCGTCGGGAAGTGACGAACCCATCGCCCACGGAAGCGAAAACTGAATTTTCCCTCGAGAATACAGTTTTCTTTACCGTGCAAGCAGTCGAGTCGCGCGACGAGTCCGCCCTTAGGGCGACAGTTGGCTTAGGCCATGTCGGGCGCACCCGTAGCCCGCTTATAGCACACCCGAGCGGGAGCGGGGACTGCGGTCACTGCGACCGGAGTCAAGAGGAAGACAACCTCTCAAATTACCCCAATCCTAAGGTCTGGCGTGCCGATGGGATGAATGGCCAAGGGTATTGGTCGTTAGCGCCCAAAGCTGTGGATCAGCAACCAACACAACAACATGAATAACAGTGGAAAAGATATAACTACCCAGGTGGGTCCCGGCCTTACGGCTGTGGAATCTGCCCTCCGTACTCTGGGGTGGGCAACACTGTTTTCGGAGAGGGAGGAGTGTGTGAAGAGGGAAGAGAAGGCAGCGAAGCTGCAACGACGATAACGCCGCGCCCCGTGACGGGCGCATGCCTTAACAATGACTTGACAGTGCCGCAACCAAAGACGGGCGCTGGCAAATCTACCGGACGTGACGGGCTCGCTCAACGCGCGCCAGCACCGATTGCGCTTCCCGTAGCGCGCGTGGTGTTGGAGCGGCTGCGCTTCGAGCCGCATAACAACGAGGGCATAGTCGACTTCGACATGGCTCCCGTTACCCCAACTTGTGACGACGGGGCTGCCTCGGTTTCCGACTGCAGCCTCGCTACGATGGCGTCAGGCGGGTCCCGCTTTTGGAAGGACCGCAAACAACGTCGTCCCAGCAGGGACGGCTTGTCGGCCTTCTCCGAGGAGGATGACAAGCCCACCGATATCGCCGAGACCGAGCGTCCCGGAGACAAGACGGAGCGTCGTGGGCGTCCTCCCAACGATCTCGGCATTGCCGGGATACGTTTTAAGACGGCGGCGACCGGAGCGCGCATATTGCAAGTGCCCGGCGCCGGCAACGGCGAAAAACCCGATAACCTCGCAAAGAGGCTCCGCGAGTCTCTGGGCGAGGAGGTCGTGCACATCGCCAGGCCGGTGAAGTGCGCCGAGTTGAGGGTCTCCGGACTCGACGACTCGGTGACGAGCGCCGACGTAGTCGCCGCGGTTGCGCGAGCAGGTGGCTGACTTGCCGAGCAGGTTAGGTCGGGCAGCATCTCAGTCGGCGCGTCCGGCCTCGGGACGGCGTGGTTGCGCTGCCCCGTGGTCGCGGCGCAGAAGGTGGTGGACGGCGGAAGACTCCTGGTTGGCTGGGTGTCTGCGCAGGTCACACTGCTGGAGAGGCGACCGCAGCGTTGCTTCAGGTGCCTCGAAAAGGGGCACTTGAAAGCAAACTGTAAGGCCGAGTCGGACCGCAGCGATGAGTGTTATCGCTGCGGTAAGAACGGCCACAAAGCTGCCGACTGGTCCGCCCCGCCGCACTGGAACCGCTACAATGCGGCCGGTAAACCGGCCGATCATAGAGGCGGTGGTAATGCCTGCGGTAAAGCGCGCATCGTTAAAGCGACGCAAAAAAGCGGTAAGCGCGGCGGGTCGGGGACGTTGTGGTCGTGAGAGCATACTTCTCGCCGAATCGTAGCTTAGCCGAATTCGAGCGGCTGCTCGACGAGGTGGATGCTCTCATCGGCCGGACCGGGTCGGTTTGCGTTCTCTTCGCCGGCGATCTCAACGCCAAATCGAAGGCGTGGGGGTGCCCGGCGACGAGCGCACGCGGCGCCGTGCTCGAGAAGTTCGCGGTCGGGTCCGGGTGGGTCGTGCTCAACAGGGGGACGACGAACACGTGCGTGCGGAAGCAGGGCGGCTCCATAGTGGATGTTACGTTCGTTGGAGACGCCCTGGTCCGCCGCATCGGGGATTGGGAAGTGCTCGGGGGCGTGGAGACGCTGTCGGACCATTTGTACGTCCGATTCAGTGTCTCGGCGGCCTCGGGAACTCCGAGCGATCCTAGTCGACCCTTGGTGTTCGGCGTCTTAGTGGCTTGCCACTATGACACGTAATTTTTTTTATTAACATCCGTTTATTCCAAAGTCGATTCGAACTGTGTCGTACATTATGAGGTAGCGGAAGCGGATGCGAGCTGCTGCCTCGATGCTTATCAAATATTGATATTGCGTCTTGTCGTAGCGTAACGTTAGCACCGTTACTGAACTGATGCGTCTTACGGATTCAATTGATTGAGGACTTTTGCAAGATATTGATGTCTGCTGTGATGTCTTGTGCGCCTTTCATGATAATGTGCACCGATGATAGTCGATTGCATGTCTATCGCAGTTCAGTGATACGACGTCTTTAACGGTCACCTGGCTAAATGTCACCTTTGGAGGTTGCGCCTCGCATTATGGTTTGACACTATCTTATTAGATTTTTTCAAGTCGGGTCCTTTGATGACGGGGCTGCAGACTGTCTGCCCTTCCTATTTTATGAAGTTTGCAAATGGTTGCAATAGGTCCCCATGGTTTAAGATATGTGGCGAGTTGTCGGTGTCAAAACAACATTTTACTCAACGACAAAGACTCTATGCCTGATGGCTCATAATAAAATTGATATTTGTTGGCTACATCCACTACAGTGGTTGGCGGAGATATGCATTTACTTAATGTATGGCGATTTATGATGGGAGTACGATCTCTCAAGGCTGCGATGTAATCGCTTTGCCATTCTATGAGCTCTCCAATGCACTCCGCGGATTGTGATCCGTGCTGACTACGTAGTTGGTGGTGATATCAATTCCAACACTACAAGGCATCTGCAAGTGCACCTGGCTGGTGAAGGCTATTATGTGTCGTGGAATGTGCGCTGACCATGCAGTGTATATCTGGTTAGGGTTGTATCTCGTGGGATGTCGACTTACATTGCCATGCGCAATTTGACCACAGTTTGTGCTTACGCACTAACAATGAGCCGAGTGCTCATCTACTGGTTCGCCAGTAAACCTTGCTGTGGTCTGCGGTCCAAGATCAATTAAACTCTGCCTGTTTGGAGGCGGGGGGCGCAATATTTTGTTGGCGCTCACCGCATACGGCGGGGTGTTTACTGGAGCCGTATGCCATGCTCACATTTTATTATTTTTTAAAATGTGAGGATGCGAACTTAACACTTGTGTCGGGGCCTTAAGAATTTATAAATATTGTAACCTGTAACAAAGGTACGGGGTACACGGCCAGCGGGTCGGCGCAATCATGCAGCGTACTTAACGACTCGAGGTCCGCCCTCGAAACAGTCGCAAGATCTGACACCCTCCACCCCCTGGCGCTCAGAGTAAAAGAGAATATAATGAAAGGGCGGGCAAAAGGTACGAATGTAAGGTTATTTGGGGCGCACGTGGGGATGGAGGGTAATGAAAGGGTGGACCAACTGCCCAAGGAAGCGGCCCTGAAGAATAAAACAAGACCGGTACACGAGGACTGCCCCGTCTTCTTCGTCAAGCGTCAGCTCAGGCTGAAGTCGCTTGACGAATGAAATAGGAGGTACGTGCAAGGTACGACGGCTTCGACAACGAAGATTTTCTTCCCAGACGTCGCGTCAGCATACAGGTCCCTTCGTCGACTGGAGCGCGACACGGTTTTGGCCCAGATGTTCACTGGGCACGGGGGATTCCCCGCGTACCTTCACAGGCCTCTTCAAGCTCAAGAAGAGTCCCGCGTGCCTCTGTGACTCAGCAGGGGACCAGACCGTGATGCACATCCGCACCTCCTATCCCTTATACGGGAGACGGAGGACGGATTTGGAGGTGGAGCGGAGGAGACAGCTCACGAAGGAACTATTGCCTCCCTGATGAGTGAAGACGAAAGTCGCCAGATACTCTTAAAATTCTCCAAAACTGTTATATCCGACGCTATTAAGCGCAATAAATAAGTAAAAAGAGAAAATAGCAGTAGGATAGGATAAAATAAAAATAATTGGCTATATAAAATAAAAAATATAAAAGAGTAGAACATGAGAAAATTAAAAACTGAAAAAAATTGTAAGAATAGAAATAAAAATTGTCAGAATTAAAATAAAAAATAATAAAGAAGACGAAAAAGAAGCGGACAAGAAGGAAAAGTAAAGAAAAAAAAATGCAAACGAATGATGTTTTACAGGATCGACGACGAGGCGAACGTCTTCACTTGCAGGAGGTATGAAAGAAGGAAATGGGATGGAGTATGTAAGAAGATAAAAGTATGACAGATAAGTAGAGAATAATAGAAAAGAAAGGATCAAAGACGAGAATGAGAAACTAATATGTATATAAATTAATTTTGATGATAAGTGAAATTGTAAACAAAGGCCCTGGATCCACAATACGCAGGGAGAAGGAGGAAAAAAAAACTGTAACAAGGGGAGGAGCCCTTTACAAGCGTGAAAGGATTATGAATAATAAAATATACCACACAAACGGCAACAGACTATCTTAACAAATATTTATCCTTCTATATAAACCTAAAAGAACTGAATATTGCTGTAAACACAACGTAGGACAGGCTCCGAATGGAGACGGTCACAAATAATAATAATGAATTAATGGTCAACATAAACATCAATAATACTAAAAAGAATAGTATGCATCAAATAAGATGTATGAGATCCTAAATAGTTTTTAAGGGTCTATTTATATTTTAAAAACGTCTGAGGGGGGGGGGGAAGGTTACAATATGTTATAACAGTACCCTCTGCGACTAACAACGGCTGACGGCAGGCCCAACAACGGATCCGCCGCAGGAAGCCAGGAAGTCTCTATGGGCTCCCATGGCCTCTAGCTGACGAGTTAGGAGGAATCCGTTGCCCTCGCAACAGCAGGAGGCCGAGGAGGGGGTGCGTTGTATGTTCCGGCGTGCCCCTAAGTAGGTGGAAAGAGAGGGTTTATCCCTCCCTTCCGAGGTGGAGCTGCGAAAGCGGCCAGCGCCGGCGGGGTCGCGGATGGTGCGAAAGCGTTCCCGTGACCCTGCCATCAGGCGATGAGTTGGAATATCATGGAGGTTTGAGTCGGTGCAAGTCCGACATAACCTGTCCTTGCCCCCGCGAAGATGGGTATTCGCAGGCATTTCCTCCACTTCAAACAAAAAAAAAAGCTACAATGATTTAGTTAAGGAATTACTGCGGAGCCTAACACCCGATCACGTATCTCCAAACCGGCGGTCAATGAATTCCATAAGTAGAGATTTAGACACGCCTTTTAACTTGGCCGAATTAAAACAAAGAATCAGGGAAAGAAATGATACATCAACAGGTGGCGGCGCAATCACTTATTGCATGATCCAAGATATATTTGAAAGTGATAAATTTATTCTGTTAAATTTATCTAATCGGTTTGAATTCAATGGAGAGAAATAAAATTGTACCTGTACCGAGCCGAGGAAGGGCTCCAGAGTGGTCCGCTTAATAAAAGGTTACAATGCTGCTGTGAACAACTAGCAATCAGCTAGGTTTCAAAAATAAACAGGTTGCAATAGCATGTTCCATGGATATTAAAAAGGCCTGTAATAATGTGGATATCACTATTCTAGTAAAATTAATGCATGTATTAGGAATAGGTAAAAATATTAGCAGATTTTTTTTCGAATCTATTGAAAGAGAGATATTAAAATCGAGATTAATGTGTATTTGTCGTAGCACCGGACGAGATTTGGCACAGGGAGACTCGTGTTCGGCCTTTCTTTTTAATTTAGCTACTATATACATGCTATATATTTGTAGATTATGTAAAAATGTGTTTGTGTCACAATATGCCGATGATTTTGTATTATATAACCCATGTTCATCATGTTCATCAGCTGAACAAGAGGGAGCGATTATGCAAACGGTTTTAAATAAGTTATAGGAAATGCTTAATGATCTCGACCTACAGATTTCAACCAACAAGAGCAAAGTTTGTTTATTTAAAAGGGGCTCTGTAATGACTGGAGTATATACTGGATTAAATGGATTCGGTGAGTCATGTTATATATTTAGATATGTGGCTAGACTAGCCTTTAAGACGGTCTAAACATATTAAAGAAATTTGTGATAATGTGGCAAAATATGTTAATATTCCCAAAATGTTAACAAGTTCATGATGGGGAGTTCTATATAGCCACTATACGAAGCAGAATGGAATATGGTCGCTTTTGATACAATTCTAGTTGCAAATGTAACCCGTGGTTTAGTGATACCGGCCTGAGGAAGCACCAAGTGGTCATCCCCCACAGGCTTCGTTGCGGACGCATGCCACCAAATAACTTTACTTATTTAATTAAAAAAATGTTTATCCTGTCTGTACGGAGTGTGGAAATGTATAAGATGTGTATCACTTGTGTGTACGGATAGAATAATAATTTTTTGTGCGCTTTGCGTATAAATTAATAAACACTGGTATTTTTAACATTCTGCCGTATCCCAAATAAGGTCAAGCTGGAACACTGTACAAAATTGTTAACAAATATTTAAAAAGTCGGCTGTGAGAACATAGCATGCAAAAACTATTGAGGTGGCACCGTCACTGTGTGGCAAAACCATATGAATTAACAAAAATTAAGAGAAAAAAGTATTGAGTTTGTTCACCAGTCCTTCAAAATGTTCTAGATGCTCTGTTTCAGCCGCGGGACCCAGTTCCTTCAGCAGCACCATGAGAATATCTTTCGATGACAGTCCCCTGGTTAGCTGACACCATCTGAAATCAAGGAATTTACGTTTTTCTGTTTGGAAATTTTGTCTTCTCCACCCTTCGTGTTCTATTTTCGGACATTTTGTAGGTTTCAAGATAAAACTTAAGTTAACAGTGTACCATAAATATTTTTGTTGTTGTAATAAAATTAACTTTTCTTTGTATTTCACAAGAATTTTATTTTTGTAACAAGAAAAGATTAACCTGTCCCATCCTCCACCAATAAAGTCAGCACAAATTTCCCATTGCGGTCGCGGAGTACCAGCTCTCTCCAGCTCTCGGCATCTCTCTTTGATTTCTTCTAATTCTTCAGCTTGACTTTTTTTTTGTGCTGAAATTAGAATTGTCATTACAAATAACTTTGTGTTTTCAAAACGATCAGATCGCTGCAATACATCGACAACAAAGAGGCTTAATTTTTTTACACCAATCGTTTTAGACCTAGCTCCAGGTGATATATTAAATGGTGCAATTGTTTTCATATTTGTCTTTTTTTAACTGTTCCACCTGCGTGTTTTGAGTCAGGGTCTATGTACACAGTTCAGTTATTATCCTAATTTTATCTTATTTCTATAAATTTTTGTTTGTTCTTCATACTTCCTTGGCCAGTTGGTCCGCCCTCTCGTTTTCCTCCATCCCCACGTGCGCCTTCACCTAGTATAGCCTTATATACATCCCTTTTCCCGCGCTTTCTCTTTATTCACTTTCACTCTAAGCGCCAGGGGATGGTGGGTGTAAGCTTTTGCGTCTGTTTTGAGGGCGGACCTTGAGTTGCTGAGTACGGCGCAAGATTGCGCCGACTCGCTGGTCCCGTACCCTGTCGCTACCGCCAATGCCAGCAGCTCTGCCTGGTATACGGTGCAGAAGTTGCCCAACTTGAGTTTTTTTTTAAGTAACCTTTGCGACGTTCCGCATTATGCAGAATGCCGCACCCACCTTGTAGTCGATGCGGCTGCCGTCGATGTAAATGGCCGAATCGGCAGTGGAGGTGGCAAGTTGAATCTCCTCCTTACTTTCCCCCAAGCAGGAGAACTCCACACCAACCTGTTCAGACAGGTGTGGTAGCCTCAAGTAGCTGGCTGGTACCTCCAGCTCCCGGTCTCCTAGCACTTTTCGAGAATGGCCGCGCTTTATTTCATATAAAGTGGCTGCTTCTTGGACCTGAAAGTGCAGAGGGAGCAGCCCGGCAACTACTAGGGCCGAATGCAACGACGCGGTTCGGTGGGTTCGCGCAATTTTCTGCGCGAAGCAATGCTGAACCGCGTCTAGCTGCCTTCGGACCACCAGTTTCTTAGCTGCCGGCGCCCATACACTAGCAGCATACAAAATGATCGACTCCAACACCGCCAGATACATCGTTCTGATCACCTTCTGGGTCAATCCTCATGGCACTTTTGCGGCTCTGCACAGCTGACGATAGAGCCCTTGGGCCTTTTTTCTCACGTTCTTCACGTGCGTATTGAACGTAAGCCTATCGTCAACTGTGTTCGACAAAGGGGCTCTTCAACTATACTCAATATTGGGTTATCATATTTCGGCTCATTGGTTAGCACCATCACTTTGGTTTTGTGAGGTGTGAACCTAAGTTTGTTTCTGACGTCCCTATCGTGAATATCAGCGAGTACCGCATTTCTTTTTTTGTTTTACGTAGGAAACATGCCTACGCATACTAGGCAAGGACGGGTTATGTCTACGGCTGAGGAGGAGCGGCTGTATGCGGTGCATAGGGCAAACGTGGCCGAGTTAGTGGTCGCGATCTTCGAGGCGAAGAAGGCCTCCGAAATTGAGATGCTGGAGTCTTTGGACGGTGACCCTTTCGGGAAGCCGTATAAGAAGGTGCGGAAAAAGCTGCGCGCCCTTGGAGACCCATTTTGACTCGCAGCCTCCAATCGGGACAATTCGACTGGACGATACGCACCCTGTTCCCACGGCGGGACGTGGAGGAGTCGCCATCGGCAACGACTTTGTCCCGCGGGGGGGAAGACTCCTTCTATCCGGATGACGCCCCAGGTGCCAGCGAAGGGGAACTGTCGGCGGCCGTTAAAAGGATGCGTGTCGAAGACTACCCCTAGACCCGATGGTAACACGGTGAAGCCAAGTGGAACCCATCCGGCCGGATAACTGGAGTTCACCAGAGCGGCCGGCTACAGGGGCGATTTCATACCGCCCCTCGCAGCTGAGGTGGGGTCGCGGAGGGTGTACCCTCTGCGGCCAACCGGTGTCGTACCGGCGTTGCGGCGGCGGTGGGGCCGCGGGGGAAGAGGAGTTTCGGTATTGCGATGCGCCGTTCTCCCTATCCTCCGCGGCCGTTAACAGGTAGCGGCGGGCCTAACATCTCTCCGCCGCGGGGAGCCGGGAGAGGTTTTCTCCCGTGGCTCCCATGGCCTGTGGGCGACTGGTTCGGGGGAACCGGTCGCTCGCACACGCATGAGGTCGAGGAGGGGGCGCGCTGCATGTTCCGGCGCGCCCTGGGAGGGTTCGTCCCTCCCACCCGAGGTGGAGCCGCGCAAGCGGCCAGCGCCGGCAGGGTCGCTGATGAGTGCCCTCGCGTTCCCGTGACCCTGCCATCATGGCGATGAGGAGGAACATCGTGGGGGTTTTAGTCGATGCAAGTCCGACATAACTCGTCCTTGCCCCCACGAGGACGAGTATGCGTAGGCATTTCCCCCACGTAAAACAAAATAAAAAATACCCGGCCGTGGGCCCCAGTTATGAGTCCCCTAGAGTCTTGGACTCGGGCGCTGCTCACGGCGTGCTTCAAGCGGGGTCGGTTTCCACGCCTTCCATTCCAAAGACGGGGAAGCTGGTCCTGCTCAAGAAAGGGAGGAAACCGGTCAACTCGCCGTCGTCGTAACGGCCTATAGTGTTGTTGGACGAGGTGAATAAGCTCTTCGAGCGCGTTATCGCAGCTCGCCTCGTCCGACACATGGAGAAGACTGGACGAGATTTGAGCGAATTTCAGTTCGGATTCCGCAATGGCAGGTCTACCGTCGACGCTATAACGCGGGTACGTGCCCTAACGTAAGACGCGGTATCTCGGGGAGAGATGGTGTTGACGATGTCGCTCGATATAACCAACGTGTTCAACATCTTTCCGTGGAGAACGATCACCGCGGCGCTAGTCCAGTTCGGGGTCCCGGTCTACCTGAGGCGGAGGATCGCGACGTACCTCTCGAACCGGTTCGTGAGGTACCCGATGTGAGACGAGTGGTGTAGGTACGGCGTGTCGTGCGGTGTTCCGCAGGGTTCGGTCCTCGGGCCGCTCCTGAGGAACGTTAGGGTTAGGAGGTAGGTTACGACTCGGTGCTGTGCGGCAGAGCCGACTTCGGAGGAGTGGACGTGACTTGTTACGCCGACGACACCCTGGTAACGGCTTGCGGATGCACCTTTAGGGAGGCGCGCGTGTTTACGACTATAGGGGCTAGCTCGTCGCGCGCATTCAACGTTTGGGGTTGGAGGTGACGCTGAGCAAGTGCAAGGCGTTATGCTTCCACGGCGCTCAGAACGCGCCTCCACCAGGCGCGGAGCTGATAGTCGGTGGGACTTCTATCGCCGTCGGTACTTCCATGAAGTACTTGGGACTCGTTCTCAACGGCCGGTGGAAGTTTGACGAGCACTTTCGGCAACTGGGCCCGAAGCTCACTCGAGTGGCTGGGTTCCTGAGCCGCCTTCTGCCCAATCAGGGGGAACCGGGCGTCGGATGCCGGCGACTTTATACCGGCGTGGTGCGCTTTATGGCGTTATACGGAGCGCCCATATGGGCGGAACATTTGTCGGCCCGTGGCCGAACTCTGCCGCATGTCATAGCTATACGGGTCCTACGTGATTACCGTACCGTCTCCTTCGAGGCGGCGTGGGTCCTCGCTGGGACGCCGCCGTGCGAATTCAATGCTGAGTCACTGGCTCGAGTTTAATGGTGGCGGAAGAGCGCCCTCGAGCGAGGCGAGCATTCGTCGCCGGACGAGGAGGTGAGGTGGCGCCGAGGGGCATGACAGGAGGTGCTTCGGCGATGGGAGTGGCGACTCTAAGACTCGACATATGGTCTCCTCACCGTGGAGGCCGTCCGGCTGGTCCTTGCGGACTGGCTGGATAGGGATTGCGGAGTACTCAATTTCCGCGTGGCGCACATACTTACGGGGCACGGTTACTTTGGGAGATCTGCACTTGCGAAATTGTAGTGGTAGGACAGACGAGGCGTGCGACAAGTGTGGACACCCGGTGGACACATCGTCACACACCTTGGCCGATTGTCCGCGATTCGGGGAGGATTGGGCCGTGCTTTTAGCGGCGATAGAGCTTCTGGTTTCGGGATGTGCGACCATTACCATTTTGTTACACACGTAAATAAAAAAATAAAAAAAGCACGGGTTATGTCGGTCTTGCACCGATTAAAGCCCCATGATGTTCCGCTTCATCGCTTGATGGCAAGGTCACGGGAAGGCTTTCGCTCATAACCGCGACCCTGTCGGCGCTGGCTGCTTTCGCAGCCCCACCTTGGGAGGGAGGGGTAAACCCTCCTTTTCAAGAGCGCACCGGAATATGCAGCGCGCCACCTCCTCGGTCTCCTACTGCCGGGTGTCAGAGGCCATGGGAGCCATGGGAGAAAACCTCACCCGGCTCCCTGCGACGGAGAGATTTTGAGCCCGCCGCCACCCGTTAACAGCCGCGGAGGATAAGGAAAACGGCGTCTCGCAATACCGACACTCCTCTTCTCCCGCGGACCCATCGACGCCGCATTGCCGGTGCGACACCGTTTGGTCGCAGAGGGTACTCCCTCAGCGACCCCACATCGGCTGCAGAGGGCAGTATGAAACCGCTCCAGCAGTCGGCTGCTCTTGCGGTCCCCGGCCGCTGGGTTGAGCTCCAGTTATCCAATCGGTGCCCGAACCTGGAACGGGCTTCGGCCGACCCTTCACTGCGGGCCGGACGGGTGGGTTCCACTTCGCTTCATCGTGTGCCAGTCCACGGTTACTAAACCTCTCCGCCGCGACAAGGCGGAAACCCGTTGGGGAGGAGTACCGCATTTGCCTTCCTCGTGATATTCTCGGTCTCTTGCCCCGAGAAGACTAGCACGACGTCATCTGCAAACGCCTAGCAATGTGTCTCGCTCTTGGCCACCTCCTCCAGGAGTGGATTGAGAAGGAGGGTCTAGAAGATTGGGCCGCGCACACGGATTCCTGTGCGCACCCCTTGGTGGTCTCTCTGGTCAGCCAGTCTGCATAGTATAGTAGGCCACCAGGCGTTATCGAAGGCTCCCTCTATGTCTAATGATACCAGCACAACGATCTCCTTCTCCTTCAAGCGAGTTCGTATGTGCTAGATCAGGTCATACAGAGTTTTCGGTACTTCTTTACGGCATAAAGCCGTATTGGCGGCTACTGATACACAGCGCAGTGTACAACCGAATCCTCTGGACTATCATTTTCTCGATGACCTTGCCCACTACGGGCAAGAGTCCGATGAGCCGGTAGGATTTCGGGTGCGTGTCATCATCCTTCTCGGGCCCCCGAACTTAACTCTTACAGAACAGTGGTCTGCATTGTTCTCCCCGGGGTTATCCTCTTCGAAGAAAACTTCCGCAAGCATCCAGGCTGACCCCGCTGCGTCCAGCACTTTCCCTCCCTGGACGAGAGGGATGTCTTCACGCCTGGTCCCCGTGCAACGCATCACACGGTAGATGCCATTCCAAATGGTCTCGCGCGCTCCTGCCTCTCGCAGAACCATTGTTTTCATATTGAAGTTGCTGATGTTTTTTTTTTTTAAAGGTATAATTATAATGGACTCTACCGGCGTAACTCACCAACAACGCGTCTGTAGCTGTTCTGCAGAACTTCGTACTCTGTCCTCAAGGCGTCCAGTTTCTTATTCAGCTCGCAGTGCTTGTTCTCCAGCGCGTCGTGCATCCTGCGCGGCACTGTCTCCGCATAATCATCCGTCAGCCGGTTAAGCTCGCGCTGCGCGGCTGACAGCTGCTCTCTGGTGATCGTCGGGATAAATTGGAAGATCGTTCATTATTAGAGGTAAACGTAACCGAAACGCTTACTTTTTTAGCCGGTACGGTGTTGGCACTTTTTTTTTGTTTGTTTTACCTGGGGGTAATGCCTACACATAGTCGTCTTCGCGGGGGCAAGGACGAGTTATGTCGGACTTGCAACGACTAAAACTCCCACGATGTTCCGCCTCATCGCCTGATGGCAGGGTTACGGGAACGCTTTTGCTCGCAGCCGCGACTCTATCGGCGCTGGCTGTTTTCGCAGCCCCACCTCGGGAGGGAGAGATCAACCCTCCCTTCCTAACCGCCGCTTGCCTCCTTAGGCAGAGGAACCTGGCGCCGCGACCGACAAGGGCGGTCGGTCCGGCGCCCCCCTGGAAAGGGTTCCTGGGGCGTATCAGGCGACGCGTCTCGTATTCCGACGCGTGGCCGCTTAGTGATAGGGATTTTGTCAATTGGGAGGGATGCTTCACATCCCTCCCTGAGGCGGGCCCGTTCGATCCGGGCACCGAACGGGGGTTGCGAAAGAACTGTTTAAAGCGTTATCCCGCGACCCTCGTGCGTTCCTTGCGGATGTGATGGAATATCGTGTGAAGCTTTTTAGTCGGTTGGAGTCCGACACTACCCCACTACCGGCCCAGTATTGGTACGGGGTGTGCGTTCCGTTAGCATTTTGTTATACAGGTTAAAAATAATAATAATAAAAAAAAAACTGTCCCTTTCTAGGGCGCGCCGGAACATGCAGCGCGCCCCCTCCTCGGCCTCTTGCCGTCGGGTGGGTTTCCCCGAACCCGTCGCCAGAGACCATGGGAGCCACGGGAGAAAATCTCTCTCGTCTCCCTGCGGCAGAGAAGTGTTCGGCCCGCCGCAACCAATTAACGGCCGCGGAGGATAGGGAGAGCGACGCATCGCAATACCGACACTTCTCTTTCCCCGCGGCCCCCCGCCGGTGCCACACTGGTTAATCGCAGAAGGTACTCTCTTCGCGACTCCACCTCAGCTGCAAGAAGCAGAAAGAAACCGCTTCTGCAGCCTGGCCGCAAAGGGCAGCATAAAAACGCCCTCGGCCGCTCCGGTGAGCTACAATTATCCAACCGGTGCTCGAACCTGGAGCGGCCACTTTGGCCGGCCCATTGCCGCGGACCGGCCGGGTGGGTTCCACTTCGCTTCACCGTGTGTCGGTCCACGGTTACTAAGCTCCTCCGCCACGACAAGGCGGGAACCCGTTCGGGGGACAGTGTTGGCACTTGAAAAGTAGATTCGCAGTGTTAGTCTACCTTTATTTGAGTTGACTTCTCAATGTAAAGAGATTTTAACAAATTGTGTGATCGTTTAACGAGTGCAGCGGGTCTGGGAATCCTTGCACCTCGTGTTACATAGCTAATATTGAAATAATTCTTTAATTCAAATTAAACGCACCGATGTTGTCACTTGTGACGGCCCAATACACATCTCTTACGTACCTGCAACGGTCGAGAGCTATCCGCAACAGCACTGGGTCCCCGTTGCCTTCTTCGGGGCCATTGCCCTCCTCTGCATTCATCAATGTTCTGACCTTCGCCTCCAGCGCAATGTTTTCGTGGTATAAAGTGTATCGCGCGTCTCGCTCTTCCATCAACTTTATGTATTCCGTGAATTTATCATCTTTTAGCTGAAAATGTGTTCATTGTAATTTCATCATGTGCGTAATCGTTACTCAGTTGTCAAGTGCGATGAAATTTTGCGCTATGCAACGTGTAATGCATGACGCATGGCTTCGATACGCACCAGCTTACTGGGACACGCGATATCGACAAACCCACCGACAACTTAGAGCGTGATACATTACCGCTTTGATTAATTTAAGCAGAGGGAACGTGAAGTGAGCAGTTTATGTTGTCAATAGTCACATGAAATCTCTCTGAAGATGACGAGCACAATATACTTCTGTTCTAACTAGAACCACGTTGTGATGGACAGGCGTATCACTTACCATCACGTGAATGTCCCGCTTATCGCATCGCTTTTTTGAATAAAAAAATAAATAACGTAACATGCAAGTGTAACAGTGTAATGAAAGTAATATCATTAGTTTTTTCTATATAAATATTATAAACGACTGAACAGATAGAGGTCCACGGCTGATCATAGGTATCTCGTAATGTGTTTCACAGCACACGGTCCTCGCGCAGTTTGAGTTCAGTAGTTCGAAGCTATCTGTATAATACACATATATGAATGAAACAATATTTTCTAAAATAAATAATTAATTGATAAAATTAGTAGTTAGAAATTTTATAAATAACTTGCGATAACAAATAAATCAGTAAAAACAATAATAAAACAAGATAACTTTCCAGATTATTAACATAATTTTACCTAACATCAGTTCAGAAATGAATATATAGAATATTTTTCAGTAACCTTAAGGCAATCACAGCAGGCTAAAATAAGCAAGTTTACGTTTGTTCAACATCAAAACACAAGTGTACATGCATACCGCCATGTGAGCAGTGAGTTGTATAACATGGAATGCACAGTAAAGAACAGACAGGACATCACTCCCGTTTGACATATGGATAAATTTCTAACTTTTGTTAGATAATTATGTAAAATTATTCTAATAGTAATTTTTACACTTGAAGAGTCCATTTTTACACAATGTGTAAATAGTTCAAGAAATAAAAGTGTGTAACATTTGATACAGAAACATAATCTTAGTGTTCTGGATATGAAACCATTGCAGTTTATAGCATACGAAACGTACATTGAACATGTAAACATGTGCTATGGCTGAATAACCATGTCAAGTACACACCTTAGCCAAGTCTTTTTTTAGTGTCATTATTTCTAAAGTTAACTTTAAATTCATAGTAATCAATTCATCATTTTCAATTGACAAAGTCTTCAGTTTTTCATCAGTTTCTCTCCTTTTAGCAGATATCCCGAAGACTCTCTGTAAGTTTTATAAAATTCTAACATTGTACAACATTATTAAAATTATGCATTATCGCTTTAGTTTTAATAATCATACTTTTGGCTTATTGTTGTATTTATTGTTCAGGTTATTTTTAATAGTAATAAATTATGAACCACACCAAAATACATTCATTATAGTAGACTACATGTCAGTGTCAACAAATACAAAGTTGGTATGCAAAATATATAATTGATATATATCCAAAATACTACAATTTCAGTGAGAGCCACTCATTTACAAGGTATTTTATACGGGCTATATCTGCTTGGTATGTTCTGCAACATCCTCCAATGTATTTTATTCCAAGATCAAGCCATTCATGTACAAACTTTTCAATGGATTCACTCTTATCTTTATCCGTCCAGCCCACCTCTGGATTATACTTCTCTCCTGAGTTAGGGTAAGTCACAAATGGAATAAGTTGTTCACTATAATTACTTACACCCTTTATCAAGTTTGTTACAATATCAGGAGGACAACAGTTAACACCAATAGCTACTAATTGCTCTGAATTTGCTTTCCAGCACTTTACAACAGCTGTTTGAAAGCAATCACCATTAGCAAGATACTTCTCATCTTTGCAACTGAATGAGAGCCAAGCTTTGGCTTTCGGATATTCTTTTAATAACTCAACAAGAATTTTAGCTTCTTTTAGACATGGAATTGTCTCTATAGCAAGTAAATCAACTCCTGCTTCTAACAAAGTATTTATACGAGGCCTATGCCACTCTCTTATGATTTCACTTGAAACTTTATCTGCATAGTTTCCTCTATACTCAGATCCGTCGTGTAAATGAGCACCATAGGGACCCACTGAGCCAGCTATTAGCGGCGTACGGCACCGTGTACCACTACCTTCTTGTAAGTAAGTGATGCGAGCCCGTTTAGCAAGATCTACTGCAAGTCTAATTAATTGAATTCCTTCATCAGCCGTAACGCCAAGGTGTTTCACAAACCCTCCGACAGAAGCCTGGTAAGTATTAGTCGAAATAATATCGGCGCCAGCTCGAAGGTAGTCCAAATGAGTAAGGTAGACATCATCTGGATGAGTCTGTAGAAATCTAGCACTCCACAGTGGATCGCCGTCTGCGGTATCGCCAACATGACGTGAAATCTGTGATGAAAAACCTCCATCGAGGACAAAAATGTTGTTACGTGAAATTACTTTTGAATCCATAATCTGTTTTAATCGAATGGAAAAATCAAATAAGATTATGGGTTATCGGGAACTACTGCACCATAGCAAAAATGACAGTTTAAAAAAATCTAAACAAACAATAGGCACTAAGTGATAGATAGATACTTGTAACAGTTAACGTATATTCTGAATTTTTATTAACAGATAACAGACTAATAAAAAGTAAATAGTACAAGTTAAATGTCAAAATTTATGCAATAGAATGTACAAAGAAATAAGGTAGGGATCGCAAGCTTCACTCTCCATGCATAGATAATTAACTGCCAAGACTAAAAAAGCCACACTTCATACTTCGTCCATACTTGTATTACAACGCTATTACAAAATGAAAAAAGATTTATATTTCAATACAAAGTTAATTTTGTATCATAAATATGTCAAGGTTAGTATTTTTTATAGACTTCTTAAATAACAATGAAGTAGTGGTTAAGCATATTCGCATAAAACAATCTGGTGATTCACAGTCGGAACATACCAATCTACCCTAGCGCCAATTGATAAGACGCAGGACCTATTATATACCTAGTCAAGAGTATATTGCTCAACATATGCCGCCAAACAAAACCATGGACATCTGTATAAAAAGCATACGGTCAGTTACTGTACCACAGTAGTAGATACTTTTTTAAGAAAATACTCTAAACTTCAAGGTTTTTTAGATTAACAGTTGAAAAATATATCAGTGTTAAATCATAGGAAGTTATAAGTAATAGTAATTATTTTGTATTATTCATAATAAGTGTGTATATAAAACAGTCCTATAAAAAAATAAGATATAAGATAATATATGTCAAAGTTATTTTAAAATGAGATCATTTTTAATAAGAAAAAAAATTACTTTTACTTACGTCTTGTGTAAGGAATTGCGAAATGCGTTCGTCTCTCACTTGTAAAGCGTTTTCAAATGCTATTTTTATTTTACTTAAAAGCGTAGAATGAGTTACTGAATAACCAATTAAATTTTTAAAAGTTTCTACAAAAATCTGAAAATGATATTATCTGCGAAATAACTAATGAATATTACAAAAATTAAAAAACAAATATTACAAATGTCACAAACTTTTAAAACTTCGTCGTAATATAACTGTTTTGATTCTATAAGTTCATTAAAGGGTTTGATTAATTTGATTTTTTGTTCAATAACTTTTTCAATTTTTTTTGTATTATTCTTAGTAAATAACTTATTCATTTTTATTAAATGTTAGGTACTTTCAAATATTATTACGTAGTTACTGTAGTGATTATCTAAATAACTTGTAAAGGTATCCTTATCTACACAAAACATTTGTTTGATTTTCATAATACTATGATGAGAGAAAATATTATAAATAGTACATATTGTTTTATAAAAGTAAGATTTTGATGTTTTGTAGAAAAAGGACTTAATATTAGATTTATTAGAATACTTCATTATACTATTGGGTACGGAACAGTTTTTGTGTCATTTGTTATCTGTATTCTGTGTGACTGCGATCCTAATGCCATCTGTAGGTATCGTAAAAAATGGATGTGATGTCACTGACAGACCTGTGTTACGGAAATTAGAAATGGCTGCGATAGGTAGTGGACGGGGGATGATGGATTCCCAAAATCAAGTGCAAAGTGATACATTAGATCGTTTAAAATTACTTTATCCGAACGTAAATGAAGATGAGACACCATTACCTAGATCGTGGAGCACAAAAGACAAATTCAGCTACATCGGGCTGTCGCAAAATAATCTTCGAGTGCACTACAAAGGTAGGAATCTTCAAGGTTTGTTTATGGGAGTTATTAGCAAAATTCTTTGTCTTAATCCAGTTTAATGAATTATAATTCTGTCGTATTTTGGTTTTGGTATGTGTTTCTTTATTTTGGAATTCTCGACGTGTCATCATTTTTTATAGAGTTAGACGAAATTTAAGGTATTCATCAAACAAAGAAATCAGCTGATTGTATATTTTAAAACAACACATGAAGATAAAATGATGACGACGCATAATTATTTTAAACAATTTTACATCAAATTGAAATGAGTATTATTCGTAATAGTTCACAGAGCAAGGTCTCGAATCGAAATGGCAGACATTGGTTACGTTTTACCAAGACTTAATACAGATATTGTTTAAAAAGACAATGTTGTTGAAAATGTAATTCGCTTTATTTTTAGATTTCTAAAGAAACCAATATTTATTGAAGCTCGTTCTAGTATGTCATTGTTAGTCAGGAACAAATAAAAAATATTTTTAAACATAATTTTACCTCTAAGTTACAATTAGAACTTGAATGTACAATTTTTATTATTTTAGTAATTCTGTATTTGTTTCTAAATTGATTTTTTTTTCTTCTATGGTTCAATATGCATTTTTACATTACATTTAGACTATGTTCTCATGTATTATTTGGTGGATGCAATTTGGGTTCCCTAAGTTTCCAGACGTTAAGTCTGTGTTGAGTTTATATTTATACAGCCTGCACATTTTTTTGTGTAAACTAAACATGTTATTCCTGGACGTCATATAAGGAATAAAAATTATTTCTTATTTAATTAATATTATTAATTTGTACTTGTACTTTCATCAACAGCCAACAAATATCCACTACTGGACATAGGCCTTCTTTAAAGATCTCCACATCGATTTGTCCTTTAAGATGATCTTTATTTTCTTGAAAGAAGGTAGTGAACAGGTAAAAATAACCTCAGCCATATTACAAACATATTTAAGTTAGATACAGTACCGGAGTAAAGTCGACGTAATCTCGCCGGCACCAGAGTAATGTTGACATGGACACGCCGCGAGACTCGGTGGCATCGGAGTAAAGTTGACGTGCACTCGCCGCGCGACCCGGTGGCATCGGAGTAAAGTTAACGTGAACCCGCTGCGCGACTCGGCGGCACTGGAGTAAAGTTAACGCGATATTTCCGGCAGCAGAGTAATGTTGACATGGACACGCCGCGAGACTCGGTGGCATCGGAGTAAAGTTGACGTGCACTCGCCGCGCGACCCGGTGGCACCGGAGTAAAGTTAACGTGAACCCGCTGCGCGACCCGGTGGCACCGGAGTAAAGTTAACGTGAACCCGCTGCGCGATTCGGCGGCACCGGAGTAAAGTTAACGTGAGCTCGCCGCGCGACCCGGTGGCACCGGAGTAAAGATAACGTGAACCCGCTGCGCGACTCGGCGGCACTGGAGTAAAGTTAACGCGAACTCGCCGGCATCTGAGTAATGTTGACATGACTACGCCGCGAGACTCGGTGGCACCCGAGTAAAGTTAACGTAAATCCGCTTCGCGATTCGGCAGCACTGGAGTAAAGTTAACGCGAACTCGCCAGCACCAGAGTAATGTTGACATAATCACGCCGCGAGACTCGGTGGCATCGGAGTAAAGTTGACGTGATCTTGCTGCGCGATTCGGCGGCACCGGAGTAAAGTTAACGTGAGCTCGCCGCGCGACCCGGTGGCACCGGAGTAAAGTTAACGTGAATCCGCTGCGCGACTCGGCGGCACTGGAGTAAAGTTAACGCGACCTCGCCGGCACCAGAGTAATGTTGACATGACCACGCCGCGATACTCGGTGGCACCCGAGTAAAGTTAACGTAAACCCGCTGCGCGACCCGGTGGCACCGGAGTAAAGTTAACGTGAATCCGCTGCGCGACTCGGCGGCACTGGAGTAAAGTTAACGCGACCTCGCCGGCACCAGAGTAATGTTGACATGACCACGCCGCGATACTTGGTGGCACCCGAGTAAAGTTAACGTGAACCCGCTGCGCGACCCGGTGGCACCGGAGTAAAGTTAACGTGAACCCGCTGCGCGACTCGGCGGCACTGGAGTAAAGTTATCGCGATATTTCCGGCACCAGAGTAATGTTGACGTGAACTCGCCGCGCGACTTAGTGGCACCGAAGTAAAGTTGATGTGAACTCGCCGCGCGACTTGGCGGCACAGGAAAAAGTTAACGTGAACTCGCCGCGCGACTTAGCGGCACCGGAGTAAAGTTAATGTGAACTCGCCGCGCGTCTCGGCGGCACCGATACCTCCATTCGGCAGATGATACTCAATTAAAAATGATCTACAATTGATTAATGTTAGGAGTCGTAGCTCGCGCTACTGTCGTTGGACGAACTGCAATAGAAACGATGTGACATTGAAGGGCAGCTTAGCTGACAGGGTCTGAGTTTAGTTCTTTCAGCTGCATGACGTGAATTACGTGCAAAAAATTAGGTTCCAGACAAGCTGCGGCTGGATCAGCTAATGCTATATTTTTTAGTCCGAAGGCAAGTTTGATGCAGTTCCACGCGTTCGTATATCTCTGCTTCTAGCTGGGCAAATGTTTTTTTTTTATTTTTTTTTTGTTTTATGTGGGGGAAATGCCTACGCATACTCGTCCTCGCGGGGGCAAGGACGAGTTATGTAGGACTTGCACCGACTAAAACCTCCACGATGTTCCGCCTCG
Source organism: Ornithoptera priamus (assembly GCA_029034505.1). Classification (NCBI taxonomy): domain Eukaryota; kingdom Metazoa; phylum Arthropoda; class Insecta; order Lepidoptera; family Papilionidae; genus Ornithoptera; species Ornithoptera priamus. The sequence goes on from JARDWD010000827.1 coordinate 170,180, forward strand.
CTGCCATGATGGCAAGATTACGGGAATGCACTCACACAACCGCGACCCCGCCGGCGCTGGCCGCTTGCGCAGCCCCACCTCGGGAGGGAGGGATGAACCCTCTCTTTCCAGGGCGCGCCGGAACCTACAGCGCGTCCCCTCCTCGACCTCATTGCGCGGGCGACCGGTTCCTCCGAACCTGTCGCCCAGAGGCCATGGGAGCCACTGGAGAAAACCTCTCCCGGCTCCCCGCGGCGGAGAGATGTTAGGCCCGCCGCTACCTGTCAACGGCCGCGGAGGATAGGTAGAACGGCGCATCTCAATACCGGCACTCCTCTCAAATCAAAGCGAGGGTCCAGAACAACGATGGCTTCGAGCATTTGAAGTTTATGGATTCTTTTGTTCATCCTAAAAGACGATTTTAATGTCATTATGCCTTTTGTTATTAATTTTTCTTAGACAAGGTTATACGCATGTGAAGCAGCGGAACCATAAACATTGCATTAGGTTCACGAAAACAAAACAAAAAAAAAGTTCATGATCGTGCACGTCCCTGGTTTTTTTTTGTTTTACGTGGGGGAAATGCCTACGCATACTCGTCCTCGCGGGGGCAGGGCGGGTTATGTCGGACTTGTACCGACTAGAACCCCTATGATGTTCCGTCTCATCGCCTGATGGCAGGGTCACGGGAACGCTTTCGCTCGCAACCGCGATCCTGCCGGCGCTGGCAGCTTTCGCAGCCCCACCTCAGGAGGAAGGAATGAACCCTCTCTTTCCAGGGCGCATCGGAACATGCAGCGCGCCTCCTCCTCAGCTTCCTAGTGTCCCGAACCCGTCGCCCAAAGGCCATTGGCTCTCTGCGGCGGAGAGATGTTGGGTCTGCCACTACCCATTACGGCCGCGGAGGATAGAGAGAAGGGCGCATCGCAATACCGATACTCTTTTTTCCCCGCGACCCCATCGCTGCTGCAACGCCGGTGCAACACCGGTTAGTCGCAGAGGGTACTCTCTCCGTGACTCCACCTCGGCTGCAAGGAGCAATATGAAACCGCCCCTGCAGCCTGGCCGCAAAGGGCAGCATAAAGCCGCCCCTGCAGGCCCCGGCCGCTCCTTCCGTGAGCTCCAGTTATCCAAACAGTGCTCGAACTTGGAGCGGCCCCTTCGGCCGGCCCTTCCCCGCGGGCCGGCCGATTTGGTTCAACTTTGCTTCACCGTGGGCTACCCCGCCACGGTTACTAAGCCCCTCCGCCACAACAAGGCGGGAACCCGTTGGGGGGCACGGCCCAGGGTGCACAGGCCTCGCGGTACATTCGTTGGCTATACGCCGGGCGCCGCGTGCACGCCTGCTGAATACCAACCCTACCACAGTTATCCTTTCGAATTAACTTTTTTGTGTACTTTGTCGTTTAACACTATAATATATTTCGATTCCGCTTGAATCGCGTAAACTTGTAATTATATACGCGCCGGCTGTGCGGTGGGGAGCGGGGCCGCAATCTGACGCGCGGTTGTTTAACCCCCAGTAATAAAAAGAACAATGGCATTGCATTGTTGTTCTCACTATCAAGCGGCGGCGGGGCGGGGAGCTCGCTCAGCACCAGTCCCCGCCGCCCTGACCACCTTGCTGAATACGAATGCGCCGGTATTGTATGTAATACTTTGAGAGCCCAGCTTGTAATTGATCGAACCTAGATGTCTGGATCATGATTAGATACTTTATATAATCAGGAAACTTCAAAGAGCGCAATGTGCACCAGAACTCCTACTTGACCTGATTAAGCCGACTGTATGTTTATCGAGTTGTGGTGTTGAGGGTGGTCGTGAGGCGATCTCGGTACTTCACATTGGTCAACTCAAGGGATGCCCGCTGACGATTTGCAGCGGATGGATCGCCCTGACCATTCATTGCCATCAGAACTGGCTCGGACAGACCCCTTGCCCGCACAGGGACGGAATTAGTACATGCTTCGCTTGTTAATTTATTTTTATACAAACAAATGTATTGTTATTAAAATTTTATCATGTTAATTAAACATCACACAAACCGCAGTTTGTTACGTTGGGTTTGTGGGCGGCAGCGAAACCAGGAATTGTTGAGTTGAGGTTGTAACTGCAACGACTCGCGCAACGCCGGCTCGTGTTCACCGCGTCTATTCAAAAATAACGAGTTTTCACTGTTAGGTCGCTGGTGGGACGAAGAGTTTCCGACCGCTGGGACCTCGTCCATATCCCACTGTGTTGCTGTCTCGGCCCAGTTAAATAGTTAACATTGTTTTGGACAAACGCACAATGGGACCGTTACCGTCCACAATGGACGGAGGTGGGAACAGTTGTAGGTAACAATACGTCTTCAATATTCGGGGGGGAGCCGGTGTGACAGTATTGCCGAGGTACATTAAGTAAGCTTGCAGTGTGCACTGGCTCACGCCGCGGAGACGCGTCCAGGAGTTGGCCGGTATCGAGCGGCCGACGCGCCGGTTCACGACCGCGAGCGTTGCACCGCGCGACGCGGCGGCGGGTGGCGGGCGGCGGGACGCGGCGCGGGATCGCTCGTGTCTGAACGGTGCCATGGTGGTAACTTGACAGAGTTGACAAACGGACGGGTCCGAGAACAAAAGTATAAAATTAATTTAGCCGCCGTAATGCAACAAATGGCTGCTAGTTTATCTTGCCAGAACTAGTCGGCTGCGGCTGCGGCTGCGGCTGCGGCTGCGGCGGGCTCTCGGCAAGGAAAGTCGTGTAAGTGCGCATTACGCGCAGTCGTGATGAGGCGCGCGCGCACGCGGGTCCGGCTGCGATGGTGTTTTGTACGACGTTTGATTATCGATTATATGTCACCCGCGAGTCGACCTTTTAAATGATTTCGACATAACAATATCGATTCGAATAACTATGCTCTATTAGTATACAAACAAACACGTGCGCATACGTGGGGAAATTGTGTGCGATACGAGTCCAGCGGATATACCGGAAGCAAAGAGGGCATCAAGATAAATATAATACAAAGCAATTGATGAAGGCGTCCTTGTACGCATACACGATCACACAGCACGCACATACACACACACACACACTGCATTGTGATTGTGAGAAATATGTTATATTTGCAAATGAAACTAAAAGTTCTGCCGGTGCCGTCGGTGTACTCTATCCTGGATTCGTTGTTTTTGTACATACTTCCGCAACTCATCCTGAGACTGCGTCTTGTTTGTGCAATACCTCCGCTAGCTAGCAGTAATCCCTCTCTTGCTCACTCCCTCACACTCTGTTTCGGGCTCGCACGCCACCCGAAATGCTATCTCGCTTTCTCTTAGTTAATAACAATTCCCCTTCCAGTGGTTCGCGTCAACGAAGCAGAATTGCATCGGAACTGATGCAGTTGGCGGAAGGGCGGCGCGGGAACCCCCACCGCGTTCTACATGATTACGGGTCGGGCGACCAAGTGTTCGCGTAGAGCCTTGCGAGTGTCCAGTGCCCGTCAAGCACTGGTATGAATATTATAAAACGTTTCACTATGTAAAGTGGAGGACGTGTTCAGCGGGAGGCACCACGGAATCGTTGACCTTGTATTTACGTTTTAGGAACTGGTTGTATTGATAACGTTATCAAACGCGGCGGACGCGCCAGTTCACCTCGAGGGGGGTACAAAATGTGCGTCGCCCTTGCGTACCAAGCAACTACTGAAGTTCCAGTAATTTTTTTTTTCTTTTAATTTGCTCTAAAAAGTGAAGCACAGTGTCTATTTTATTTTATTTCAAGTACAAAAAACGTTAGACCCGTTTAGTGAAACGTCGCGGGCGCGCTGCTAACGTGACAATATACCCGCTATTCGTAAAGGTGGGGAAGGTACGACGAAGGGGTGGGTGAAAAGTAAACTTATCAGCTGAGTTAGTTGTTATGGTTCACCCGCGCGGTCGTCGTGCGGGAGGGTCGGCTCACTGCCCAGCTCACTGCCCAGCTCACTGCCCAGCCCACTGCCCAGCGCACTGCCCTGGGACTATAATAGTATTTTTAAATTAAAATGCAACTGCTTTTTAATTAATCAAGTCGCGTAACGTTAGTAAAATTTCTGATCTCTTTCGATGTATTTGTGAAATGCAATGAAATACATATTATACAGAGATGTTCTGGCGCGAAGACCGACAGCGGCTGTGACTCACGAGTTCTTCACCTGTCGAACAATAGCGCTAAACTGGAGACTCTCTCGCTATCATCTCGGTAACCAGTAACTGGGATGGCGTCTTGCCTAAAGCTTGAACGTGTCTTGTGAAGCGGTTTCCGCAACCGTGTAAGTGCGTACGAGTTCGCGCTGCACTAATGCGCTCAGCTGTATGCGGTTTTATGTGCTGCTGGTGTTAAGTCAGTTGTTTATTGAGGCGCCCGCGCACGCGCACGGTGCGGGCATGCGCGGGGTGCGGGCCACAATCATTGCGCAGTAGAATGAAATTTTTTATTTGGTAATCTGTAGGTAGAGTTATATTTACGTGCAGATAAGATCGCCTGAAATTTACATATATTACGTAATGGACTCTTTATTATGAATGATTAGAAAGTGCGTCATGGTAGTAAAGCGTAGGGCTCCGTGACGCCACTGTCAGCACTACCTGTCCTGCCAGCACAGCAGGGTGTCCGACGTCACCGACACTGGAATTTTTTAATGGACATGGATGTTTTCTCTATTTGTTGTAAGGTGGGACGCAGGGCCCGGGCCGCCGACCCCACCTGCCTTATCTCCACTTGCGCCTCTGGATGTATCGTACGTGAACTCGCCGCACCGCTCGCCGCGCCAGCGACCCGCCGACGATGAGGGCGAGCGATTCGACCAACAATGCGATTGTTACCCGGGACCGGGTGGGCGCGGTTCCTAGCCGGTTCCTGGCCTGTTTTTTACTGCGACGTCGCTCATCATCCACAGCGCTCACCACCCACCCCGCTCATTGAATCCCTCAAGTGAAACTCATAACGAATTACGAGCGATTTCATTTATTACTTACATAGTTGAGTGATTGCATTGTTGATCGAACGCTGACGCCGACGCTGGCCACAGCTTGCGCCTGTTCCATTGCATCACCAGTACAGATGAAACCGGTCGCCGCGCCACAGATACGATCCCGCTCGCGCAGATCCGCGCGCCGTTTCCTTTATTGTACTTAACACGCTTGGTGTGTTGTGGAGTCTTGTGGTGTGGAGTCCTGTCGCGCCCGTGTTAACGTTTTCATCGTTCGTGTGTATACAGTCGTAATTACGTTGCAGCTGCTTCGTGGACCGAAATGGTTCTACGCCATGAGATATCTGTCGCGGAAGAAGAGGAAAAGCAGGAGAGGGGAGAGTTGTGTTGAGCGCGAATGAAGTCTCCGTGCCATCCTTTTTTTGCAATGATTTTGATAGTTTACTAAAACCGTTGTATATCCTTTAGTTCTTATTTGCTTGTTTTTTTTTTATTTAAATTTTTTGATTATTTAATTAAAAAGTAATTCGAGGACGATCGTCTTTTTGTGAAGATAAACTGTAGAGTAGTACAGTTATAGTAGATTTGGTATCGCGGCCTCCACAGCTTACTTGTTCCGGTCACGGTGAGCTCGTAACTCTCGGTACCGCTCAGCACACATTTTTATTTTTCTCTTTCATTGATTCGTGCGCAGAGCGAGAGCGCCTCCACTGCTGCAGGCCGCCGGTGCAGCGCCTGCGTCCGTTTGTGACGTCACGGTGACGCTATGCAATTGCTATTTGTGTAACGCGCACCCCGCAGTGGACGCGGCGGGATCGGTGTTGCATCGCGCTTGGTGCACGGTGACCCAAAGTTGCTTTGAGTCGCTTTGTACCACTTTGGACCTACGTTACCGTAGAGTGCAAAAGCGTTCCCGCAGATTCGGCCAAATGCGCAGCGAGGAAACCATGGGGTTTCAGCCAGTGAGTGCCTGGTATACCTTTTTCTTTGCTCCTGCATCGAGAAAGTGTCCACGCAGAATTTCCACTTATTAAAAAAAGGTTGCGTTGTTGCGTTAGGTTACGCAGGGGTCCTGCCGTCGTGCTTGCAACTGAAATCGCACCTTCAAACGGCAAAACAATTTTGAAGCAAATGGTCGCAAGAGATGAGCACGCTGTGTTTGGGTTACCACGTTCCCCGGTGAACTACTTAATGTGCATCTTGAAAACTCCTCCGCGTATACAATGAAAATTTAAGTCTTTTTAAAATATGTATCTTCGAATTTAAAGTCTTATTTCATCTGTTCCGTGAAAATATACGGAACGTTCCAAGTAACGTAGAGCAGAAGACTTTAATAAGCACAGGACCAAAGTCCTGATGTTATTTCATCTTTTCTTTTGCATAGGACATTACATTTACGGGCGTGTTTTGTGGAGATAATTTGGAGGGTAACCAACAATACAACTACATCCGTAATGTGATTGTAACAAAATCATAAAAGTTTGTAGGCGCGAGGAGCTACGCGACCGCCGCGCCACCGCCCACCGACCACCTGCCCCCGACCATCGACCACCGACCACCTTCGAAAAATTGCGTGGTTATAAATGAAATCTCCCGCTTTTCATCTAGATTCTGTTGGTTGTGTTGTACGTGTGTGTGTTTGTTTGTATGTTTCTGTATGTCTCAGTGCTGTATTTTTTTTTACAGAGATAAGAGATTGATCCAAGTGTCGGTTGTTTACACAACCGTGCTGGTGTTTATTTCCTTCGCGTTATTCTCGCGTGTTTGTTAACACTGTGACCCATCCCACCTATTACCACGAGTGAGCCGGCGGTGCACGCGCCGGGCACCGCCGGCTCACTGCCGGAGGAATATCCTTTAGTGCGCATTAGAGAGGAGGAAGAAAACCTTTCATAACCATAAGTTTGTATAAGACTGTCGACCTCATTTCAGTGGCACAAGTTAAAATCAGGAATCGTAACTCGTGTCGGTGGGCGACCGGGTGAAGCAGTGGTAACGTTTAGTAAAGACAGATTTGAGATGTTCGTTCGGGTGCAAATGATGAGGTCGGTCCACAGGTCACGGCAAGACGCACAAGGACGCCGCGAGCGTGCGCGCCACGCACCCCATCCCCGCCGCCTGCGGTCTCTACTACTTCGAGGTGCGGATCGTGTCGAAGGGGCGCGACGGGTACATGGGCATCGGACTCTCCGCGCACGGCGTCAACATGAACCGCCTGCCCGGTGAGTGGGCGCCCGTACAACACGGCAGCGCATGAGAACATCACAACTTTAAAATATTAATGTACTCATCAATCTTAAAAATGCCGATTGCTTTCATTTGACAGTCGTGAGGCTGACGCGACGTGTGGTACTGGTTACTGGTACAACCGTTAGGGCTCACGTTAGGTGCAGGCCCACCGCTCGCCACGTCTCGCCGACCGACTGTATGTGTGTGTGTGTGTTTGTGTGTGCGGCGGGCAGGTTGGGACAAGCACTCGTACGGCTACCACGGCGATGACGGGCACTCGTTCTGCTCGTCGGGCACGGGCCAACCGTACGGGCCGACCTTCACTACGGGCGACGTCATCGGCTGCGGGGTCAACCTCGTTGACAACACGTGCTTTTACACGAAAAATGGTCATCACCTCGGCATCGCGTTTAGGGGTTTGCCGGTGAGTCGACTATATGTTCACATATCTTTTGACGCGTACGCAGAAAGTGTTACACGAATTCAAAATGAACACACGGTTTTTCTTTTTTTGAGTCAATCAATCAAAGAACTTTCATGTTATTTAAACTATATTTTATGTATTATCTGTTCACAGCCGAACTTGTATCCGACAGTGGGTTTGCAGACGCCGGGCGAGGTGGTGGATGCCAACTTTGGACAGGCACCGTTTGTGTTTGATGTAGAGGACATGCTGCGCGAGCTGCGCGCGCGTACTCGTCTCGCCATCGATGAATTTCCCTTGCCCGACGCGCAGGGCCAGTGGCAGCAGGTGCTGCACAGGTACTACAACACGTACACGAACAGCTCGTCGTCAACATTGCGCGGCTCGCCCGCGACGGTCGCGATGGTAACGTGAAGGTGTTACATCTATAACATTTCAAGCCAGTTGCGATCGTTTCCAGAATGGTGTCGACATACCTCGTGCACCATGGGTACTGCAGCACCGCGCAAGCGTTTTCGCGTGCTACCGGCCAACCCATCGACGAAGACATAGCGTCAATTAAAAACAGACAAAGTGAGTACACTTCGATAACTGTTGTGTTGCGTTCCGATGTCTTCCTCTGGAGAAAACTTATAATTGGCAAAGCAACAATAAAAATATAATTGTTTTTACGTCGTTCACGAGTTGAGCACTTGTTGCGTCTTATTCGTAGTGTTCACCTGACGCTGCTTTGCAGGGATATCGAAGCTGGTGCTGGCGGGGCGCATCGGCGAGGCGGTGGAGGTGACGCGGCGCGCGTATCCGGGTTTGCTGGAGCGCGACCTCGAGCTGCTGTTCCTACTTAAATGCCGGCAATTCGTCGAAATGGTCAACGGGACCGACTCAGAGGTATCGCGAGTGAGAAGTCACCGCTGATCACTATCATCCAATACAATAAGTGGTTTCGTGTTAAATTAAATGTTTGCTACAATTATATGTAACGTATGACTTTTTGGAACTATTGTTTTTACAAAATACTCATTACATGTTCGAGAATATGCCCTCGTAGATATTAACAATGTTATTTCGCAGAAGAAACAAAATCCAAAATTTAAACGCACGCTGCACGCGTAATAACCAATCACCTTCCTCTCTGGTATTTGAAGTTGCGGCGTGTGTAGTAGTAGTAGTAGTAGTGTGTGTGTGTGTGTTTATTGTTTGTCGGCTGCAGGGGTGCGAGGAGGGCGCCGATGCGGAGGGCGACGCAGGAAGCGAGGCGGGCGGCGCGGGCGGTGCGGGCGGTACGGGCGGGGCGGGCGGCGCTCCCTCCAACGGCGTCGCCACCTCGGTGATATCGCACACGACGCGCGCCAACGGCCAGCCCGCGCGGCACGCCAACGGTAACCGCGCCGACTGCGCACTGACGGAAACCTGCCGCCGCGTCCCGCGCGTGCCCGGTGCAGCCCCCTCGGCGACCACGCGTCACGTCATCGTAACTTTAACCCAGTCTAATTTGGAGTCCGCTCCTGAATACGTGTCAACTGTTACGGCTTGCAGCAGCAGACTGATCGGCGGCCGTGTACACTTCACTAATACTAAATGTATTAAAGGTGTATTATTGGGTTGAAAACTTTATTATTTGAATAGACGACTCAGAGTTAAAAGTAATTCAGTGGCGTTTTACTACAATCGGGGCCTGCCTTGCGTTTGTGTGCCCGAGGGCGGCGGCACGGGGCGGCGCAGCCACAGTGCCTACAGCGCGATTCTCTTTCTGCATTGCAGGTGTGACGCAGGTGAACGACGAGGCGCGCGACGGAGACGTGGAAATGACGTCACCTACCAACGGCGCCCACCCAGGTACGCACTTGTGGCGCAATTTGGTAATTATATAGCGTACGTGGGATTAAATGTTTAAATAAGGATTTACATTGTTTGCAGTATTTATATATAGCCGAGATGACAGGCACAGAAGGTTAAAAAGTGTCGGAACAGTTTTTGATCGAGTGTCAATTGTAGTTCCGTAGCCAGCACTAAACAGTTTGTCTCCCGAGAGGAGCGTCTCGGTCCGGTCCCCTGGGCCGCAGCCGATAGCGCAGGCTGCGCGTGATGTGATATCTGTTTACGAGTACATCCTCGACTCGGTGACCGCGTGGGCATTGTTTCCGATACGGCGTTTTTGATTGGAATAATGAACAATGTAAATGTTTGTTTGGTTATTGAATATCAATGGTTTTCTATTATAACCTTTGATTGTTAACCTGGGATAGATTTGAGATAAACCAGAAGTTATTGCTTTGCTGATTGAAGCAGACCATTTTCTGTTCGCAACGTATATTGTCAGTTGCACAGTTGATATTTCATAACCGTTACATTGGAAAGTCATGGTTTTAATATTGATTTTATAATACACATATTGTAGTTAAAAAAAAATAGAATTATTTTAATGTAAAATTACAAACATTTATCGTTGGAACTGTATTGAATAATGATGTACTATAATTTTATCTCACCATATATCTAACTATTTGGAACTATTTCTTGTTTGCACCTGCCCATCCTCACAACCGACGACAACCCCACATAACACTGACATTTTATTTGCTCCACGATTTTTAGTTGAACATCACTTTTATTATTTATTTTCCAAGAACTACTCGTGAAGCTGGTCGCGTGTATCGGACCGTTTGAGTATTCGATAGAAAAAAACCCGAAGTAGTTAGTGGAGATGTACTTTTGAGGTTAACATTAAGCAATTTCGTGTAGCGGTTAATGCACTGATTAATCATTGTAGCTTTGCTCAGTGTGAGGCTCCATAACGCTGATGCAGCAATTACTAATTAAGGATCACTGAAACCGAACGGTGGTTCGGGATGGTCAGGCAGTAGCGATAGGGCGGCATGACTCACGTCACGCGCTCGCCTCCCATCGTTCACTTATTCATATTATTTAATCGCCAAACGTCTCTGTTCACCGTTCACTTTTCACCGTTCACTTTTCACCGTTCACTTTTCACCGTTCACCGTTCACGGGTCGGTCGCACGTAACCGCTCGTCCAGTGGCACGACATCGCACGGAGCCAGGTGTCGCACCGGGACACGGGCACGGGCACGGGCGCGCCCGCCGGCCCGGCGCCCTGTGTCTGCAGGTTTATATACAGGCGCTAACGCATGTGCTGCGTTTCACGGTTCCATTGTCAACTGCATGCTATCACTTTTGTGTGAGTGATTTAACTCATCCGAAGAACAGGTACGCACGATAATGAGTAATCGCGATGGCCATTACTTCACTTACAGCAGTAGCAAGCGCGCCCAGCGCCAAGCCGCGTGCTACGACGGCGACTAGACATCTTTTTATCAGCTGTTCGCTGTTCGCAAACAAGCCGCGCTAGTTTCACTTGAAGCGTGTGCGTGCGTGCCTGCGTGCGTGCGTGCGTGCGCGCGTGCGCGCGTTGGGGGCGAGTGTGTGCGTAGGCGCGCGCGCGCGCGCACGTTCGCCCTGGTGACGTGGCGCGCGTTGGTTGCATTGCGTAGGTGGTGGGCTGCCGCTGGTCAAGGGCATGCCCGGCGTCACCGCTAGCATCGCCGCGCTGCTGTCGCGCGCTGGTGCGTATTTAGACATGCTCCGCCTCGCCCCGTCGCGCCCTCGCTCCGCTCGCTACACTTCCGCACGTCTCTTCGCCACATCCGCGCCTGCGACATGCACCCTCCCAGTGCTTCGCCCTCTGATCTTCTGTCTACATCTAAACTTACCATCTGTTTGTAGATGCCCGCCACCGACCTGTCCTGGTTAACTAGCAGTAGTAACACACGCTTCAGTTTAATTTCACTTCTCACTTGTCACTTATTCTCTAATCTAAGAGACATTAACTATTACCTACAAAAGTTAATCCAAATCACTGCAAAGTACGACTGCGGCGAGTGGCGAGTGGCGGCTGGCGGCTGGCGAACAGCGGGCGATGCACTCGCCTTGCTATAATCAGCTATCTCCTCAATTTCCGTGACGTCTATTATGCATTGACTACCCCTAAACTTTAGTTTGACGTGTTTCATTATTTCAATATATTTTACACGCTTCAACAACCCCATAACGCTGAGCACACAATTTGATCGTTTCAAATGTTTGAAACTACCTTCCTACACAGTGGAAAGTATACCGTGTGAACAACAGCGGCTGCGGCCGCCTCCTCACCCTCGGACCTCTCCAACTTGCCCCCGCTCTCGGCGAGCGGCGGAAGCGGTTACGGCACTTTTTAGTATCAGCACAAATTAAAACTGTTCAAAGATTTGGTTTTTAAGAATATTCAGGGCTACCTCGCTACTCCCCGTCCGTCGCTCACTGCTGTAGTACCTGTAAGGATCCTTGGTTGACTGACTGAGCGGCTTGTAACTCGTCTTCCCTCCCTTCTCCTCTTATACCACCGCACGCCATATTCATCTTTGTTCGCTTCGTTATTGGCTTCAACATAATTTGTAAGATAGCGGGCGAGCGACGTCCGCATGGAAGTCCGTAAGTACATATTGTTGTTGCTGTCCGTCTGCCCGTCTGCCAGTCCGTTTGTCCTATCGGCTCCTTTTGAACTAACTGCTTGTGTTATTTCACTTGGCTCGCGTCCTCTGTGTGCAGTGCAGATTCTCGACACGTGTGCTGCGGTGTCAGTCGTGTTACCTGCATTCCAAATATTTCGTTAGTTGTTTTTATCCTTTGATAATAATGCATGATTATTGTGCACAAGTCATCAGCTTGAGTTGCCACGACGGCTGCAAGTATGGTTTATACAAATAACCCCTGCCCTCCCCCCCACGCCTCACAGCCCGCGCGCGCGCTCGCTCGCTCCCGTCGCGCACGGGAGTGCAGGTCGGACGGAAACGTCCTCGTCGTCGTGGGTGCGCGCGCACACCTTGTTTAAACTAGGATCGGACGGCTACTAACATTTATTTTCATATTGTTATTAACATTACCTTAAACAGTTTCCAATAGTAACTTGTGCAATAACATGCAACTCAACGTTGGTTTGTGAATTTGTTGCATGTACGTCCAGTTAACTGCGTCACTCGCATCGCGGTTTGTTTTGTTTAAATTGCATCGTGCGTGTTGGACGTACCCGCGGCCCCTTGTGCGTGCGCCCGCAGCCGCGCCCGCGCCCCATGTCGTGCTGCTGTCGTGTGCACTGATGTGTTGTAATCGTGACCGCCCGGCGACGCGCGCGGGCACCACTTCCCTAATAATGAACTCGTGTTGTGTGTGCGTGTGTGTGCACGTGTGCGTGTGCGCCTGAGATGTCCTCTTCTCTCTTATTGTGCAGTGAATAACTTAAATAGTTATCCTCTTTTAATGTATTAAATATAATGAATGTTATTAAGAATTATTTTATAAGAAAATATTTTTTTGTGATGTCAACACTTGTTTTGAATTAGTTGCGTGTAAACAAATTTCCCTACGAGCGGTCCCGCTTTGGGAAGTAAGTCGCGCGGGGGCGCTGCGCCGCGCCGCCGACGCTCGTGCGTGGGTGTCCGCGTCCGCTGCGTTACAAGTAATTGTTCTTAACACTCCGCGCGGAGCCCTTGATCACTGGTCTAACTTTCGGCTGTGATGTTGCACCCGCAGACGGCGCCGGCTGCACGCGCGCCTCCGTGGAGCGCATGCTGGCGTTCGGGCGCGAGCTGTACGCGATGAGCCAGCGGCTGCAGCACGACCTGTACCACAAGGCAATGCTGGAGGTGAGCACCCAGTTCAGGTTTTTATGGGGGAATTTTACAGTGACGAGCTTGAGAGAAGTGGAGTTCGTGTTAAATATACTCCTTCTCGTAACACTATCACTGGTTAGTATGTACAAACAGACAACCATTTAAGAAGTCCTTCATTTCACAAGGAGATGATCTTCGATCCTCATTCGCTTTTGCAGGCAGGCTTTGGCAGGCGCTTTGCGCGCAATTTCTAAGCAAATCTCACTTCGATCGGCCTGTTACCTGGAAAAGCTCGAGTAAATACTTCAGGGTTAACCTAGACTGAAGGCTCGATTTCAAGAGCCACATTGGCAGTGAGGGACTAGGCTACTTTGTAATGGGTAGACTTCTTCCCTTACTCTGCTAATCTAGTAAGCTATCCCTGAACCACAAGATGCACTTGGACAAGACTCATTAATTATGACATGCGTGCGTTGTATATGTGCACTCTTCCTCTGACACCCTCATACCCATGCAGGTCATCCAGAACCGCTTCACCCGTAGAGCCACGGGTGCTAAATGATATGAAAGGATAAAGACCTGCATAGCGACTTTACACTTCTTTCCATTGCACAATGCAGACAAGATTGTGCTATCTATCAATTTGCCAAGGCCACATGACTAATCCAGCAATAGGGCAAACAGTGGACTACGTCCCGATCCAAGCAAGAACGATTACCAGCAAGAATCGGCGTCCTCGGTACGTGCTTTCGCTCCACACCGACATCGACGCGTACAACACCACATCTAAACCTAAAAATACCACTCACGAATTCACCACATTCGGGGGACGCCGCTTCCGGTGCTGGCTGGCGCACCCGTCAGGCTCGCACACCGCGCACGCAACTCACCCCCGGGCCCTTCTCCCTTGACCCCATAGTCCTTGCCGCCATCCGACGTGCACTAAGCGCGACTTGGTTTAAGATTTCATATGTATATACTTGTGTGTGTGTATGTATTAGTTTACACCCTCTACTCTCTCCCATTCAATATTGTCTCAACTTTTTCCTTCCTCTTTTATGTAAAAAATTATTTACACACATATATATACATATATATATATATATATATATATGTATATATATGTACATATGTTACGTGACTGTTTAATTTTTATTTTTATGTTATTGTGTTTGTTTTGAGTTTAATTTTTTAATTAGATTTTCGTATCTTTTATTTCCTTTTTTACTTAGTCAGCGAGTCTCTCCTCTCGTCAATGACAACGTAAGGATAGTTAGAATGATATATACACAGCGTTGTGCTCTTCATTTCGAGACATAAGATGTTATGTATGTAATTTAACTAGGTACAGCACCCTTCAAACTGGAACATAAAAATGTTTGTACGTTACTGTTCGATGTCAGGAATAGGAGTCGCGGTGGTACCTGGTGCTACTTAGACGATTTTCGGCAACAGAGACCTACCATCAGTGTGTATTACATGTGCGATGGGTTGCAATTTTCTGTGCTGGGGACTGTTTTATTTTTAGACATCTTTCAGTCACAAATGCGGTAGTAGTCTAAGTTATTTATAAGCAATGTTGTGCTTACTCACAGGACGCGTTCAGCCTGCTAGCATACAGTAACCCGTGGGACAGTCCGGTGGGCTGGCAGTTAGAGCCCGTGCGGCGCGAGGCCGTCTGCGAGGCTCTCAACTCCGCCATACTGGGTATGTGAGAACACAGCGGGTCCTTAAACACAAAGCTCCATTCCATCACTTTGCGAGAGTGTCTTAATGTGGAACTGGGGAGAAGAGTATAATAGACTACTTCTAGACCAGTGCGCTTTACATCCAAAGAATATATCGTCTCATCGGATTGTAGTCCATATGTATAAACAAAAAGAGTTTCGGAGCCGCGTGACCTTACCAAGAAACCATTTTTGTGACGTGTAATGTGCTAAATGTGCATAACCATAATGTTGCAAGGCTACTGCACCTTTATGGTAACGCGGCACGATACTCGTGCGCCTGCACTCGTCCACGCAACGCGCCCCCTCCGCAGCCGCTGGAACTTATCTATCGCTGCATCGAACAGCATTAACATTCCACCACTTGAGGTTATTATTCAAAGGGTATTTCATTCCAATTCATTCACTCCTCTTTAAGCTTTTTTATATTTACGTTAATGTCTTACATTGGGTAAGACTCGATTTTGTGGGTTTTATCGCGTTTATTTATTTTATTATCCTGTTACTAAAATCGCTTTGCAGCAGCCATGGTCACGGGGGAACTAAGATGACAGATGTTCCTACGTTAGCCATCATTGAGTAGTACCTACATATCACTTTCTTAATAAGTACTTGCAGTCTAATCTACACAACAACTTAATTTGGTACTTCACTACACACAACAACAACAACAATAACAACAACGACAACATCAACAACAACTTACCATTTTATTTAGTGGTATGGTGTAATGTTATAAACACAATCGATTCCTGTTAGTTTTATAATATATTGTGTACTGATATGAGCGTGTACGGTTCGTGGGCGCAGAGTCGCAGGGCATGCAGTGGATCTCGCCTGTGGAGGCGTGCGTGTCGCACTCGCGCGAGCTGCTGCGGCGCATGGCGCGCGCGGCCCTTGGCGCGTGCGCATTCGCGGACCTGCCCGCGCTGCTGCGCCGCTGACCGCGCCGCCGCCACCGGCCTCGCCGCCCGCGCACTCACCGCCGTGCGCGTCTCCCGCGCAATCCGCGCCGCCCCAGCGACCCCGCTGGTCGCTAGCTCCGCAAGCAGCGCAGCACCGTGCGCCCACTTGTCCACATGCTCACGTGATCACGTGCTCGCACATCTCGTGAAGATTGTCTATGCGATGCGGTCGAGCGGAATGCTCCCGCGATTACTCGAGCAGTGGGCCTTGTCAACTTGTCAAGGTTTACTAAGCACATCGTGAATTCTCAGGGGTCTGTTTTATCTTAAACCCATCTATAGATTTTCTAAATTTTGGTACACTCATGCGGCAAGGGTCGTGGTGGCGTACGACACAGACGCGGTGTCATCGCATGGCTTACTGTTAACTCTGTCGGAATGTAATTGTGGACAGACTTTAGCATAGCAGGGAGTCGCCATTGGAATAACACGAACCCCATGTGCACCTTGGCTCCCCAGCTATTCGTAACCAGCTGTATAAATGTATATACTGTTTGAAAATCTCTCCGTTTAAAAAAGAAGCATGGAAACATTTCTAAATCGTTCTTTGTGAAGAACTTGCCCGCTTTATACTGTATAAAGGTATTGCAACTGGTGCCTACTCGTGATCGCCTGGGGTCTCACAAGTGCACGCGGCGCTGTGTGCAGCCGATCGCATTCACTATAGGGCTTTTCAATTTTTTTCCGTACATGTAACGAATCGCAATGAGCTTGAAATGGCTTGGCCCACTCTACCTGTAATCTTGAGGACGTACTTAGACCTGTTCTTTTAACGCTTAAGTGAAATAAATTTCCTGTCGCGACGACATAATTTCGTTGCGCCACCGGGATTCGCGTGACCCGTTCGCCGTTCGCCGCTCGCCGCTCGCCGTTTTCAAGCGTTTCACTCGTATCGTAATACATCAACATCAGTAATAGAAAACAAAATGTACTCGTATGGAGAAAAAATGGATCGCTTAGTGGCCGGCCCTCGGTGAATTAACGCATGGCGAGTGTCGGTGAGTGTCGGTGAGTGTCGGCGAGTGTCGGCGTGCACTCTTGGTGTTTTCAGTATAAATCATATATTATATAATTAGAGTTGAGGGAGAGGGGCGATTTTTATAATTGTTTCAGTGGTGGGCTGTAGGACCAGTAATAAACTCTAACCAATAATAAATAGCGTGTTTGTGGTCCTGCTCCTCGTGCTCAAGTACGCGCGCGGTGCACTCGGTGCACTCGGTGCACGCGGTGCGCGGCTGGCGGGCGCCGCACGTGTACCTTACATACTTGTGCTTTGGCGCGAGCTCGACGATAAGAGACGTTGTGAGTAATGAGTTCAACTTTGAAGATGAAACGCAGTCCTCGGGTGTGATGCGACACCGGACTGTGCGTTGTGTATATTGTCTATCAGCGTATATATTATAGTGGTATCGATATAAAAATATTATAAAAAAAAGTAATAAACGGCGAGCAGGCGCATGCGCACCGGTGCGACTCCTCCTGTGTATGAGCCGCTGGTGGGTCCCAGCGAGTTCTTTCGGTCTGTGTTTAAAATGTTTTTAGAATTTTTATCGTTTGCACTAACATTATTAAAAATCATTCGCGCCGGTGCGAGGCTGCGTATTGAAAGCCGGGGGTGCGGGTGTGTGTTGCGGGCGTGGGCGTGGGCGGGGCTGGGGCTGAGGTTGCCCGGTTCAGCACCCATTTGTTAGCGTAGAGTAGATTTAATTGTAAAAAACTGAAAACGTTTGTGTGTAGTAATGCTAAGAGCAACTGACGCCGCCGCTGTGTAATGGATTGCATAGGTTTTAAAATGTCTATATGTAGTTTCGGCCGCGAGGGGGCGCTCGGGGGCGCGCGTGAACACGCTCATTCTCCGCCATTTTGTCTGATGTTTGTGTAAGAGATTAATGAATAGAAAGAGCGCTTGTGTAGGTTGTTCGTGTTTTTTCAATAGTAACTCAACACTGGTTTTGAATCGGACTGTAAATTTCATGATAAAGGTTCGGCCGGTCGCGCCCGCGACCGCCCTACGGCCTTAGTCTCACCGCCCACCCCGCACCGGCCCGGCCCGGCCCGGCCCGGCAACGTACTCGCTCCCGCCCTCCGGCCAAGGTGACGGCTCGCTTCGCGTTCTGTAAAGATGGTTCTACAATATTATTCGTATATTGTATTGTTTTCCTTTTTTTTATAATATATTGTGTTTAAACTGTAGATTCGTTTGATTTCACTCCGTCAGCCATGCGCAGGGCGCAGGCGCACCTGTAGTGATCAATTCAGTGATTATAAGGAACCACGGTGTTGCCGTTCACAATTTAAACTGAACGCAACGTGGTCACTGGGGTGGAAACATTTTCAAGATTAAATGATTTGTTACGACCTGTAACGTGCGCCCCATTCTTATTAATATGAAAGTATAGTAACTGTGGTACTTGGCTACATATGTACGCTGCAGCACTGCAGCACTGCAATGCCGCTGCACCGCTCGAAACGGGCATGTAATTCGATGAGTGCACATGAGGCTCTTCTACCCTTGTAGTTGGGGTGAAGCAGTCGAGAGCGGGAACGAGCACCGATGTACGTTTGTTTCAATGTAATGGTAAGTAATATTAGCTCCTTACATATGAAATCCGCGTTTTGTCGTACTGACCTATTTGATCTGAAATATCTCCTCTTTGGTTAAGAATTCCAAATTCAAGTTTATTAATTCACTTAGCTGCTACGTTTGAGTTATGAAAACAGTCATTCATTTGTTTTTTCCTCATTGTTTTCTTTGGCGTCGCTTATTACCGCACAATGGAAAACATGAAATATCGGTATATTTACGAGTACGAGTACTGCCGTGACACCAGTACCAGTGCTGCAGGAACAGCTCGAAGGATTAATGACGTGTACGGCGCCGGTGTTGCAAAAGACAGCACGGTATCTTTTTTGTTTCAACGTTTTAGTTCTGGGAATTTCGACCTTCAGAACCAAACCCGTGGACGGCCGAAGACCAAAGTGGAAAATGAAGAACTAAAGGCTATTGTGGAAGCGGATCCATCACAAAGCCCTTCAGAGATAGATTCGGGTTAAGTGACAAAACTGTATTAATCCACTTGAAGCAAATCGGGAAATAAAAAAACTGGAACGATGAGTACCTCATGGATTGAGTTGAACTTGCGAACACGCGTGGGCTGCTGCTGCTGCTGTTACTTGGCTCAGCCGACACGATAACGAAGGGATTTTAAAGCGAATCATTACTTGTGATGAAAAGTGGATACTGTACGATAATCGGAAGCGCTCGTCGCAATGGCTGAACCCTGGAGACGCAGCCAAATCCTGCCCTAAACGAAAATTGACTCAGAAAAAATAACTTGTGAGTGTTTGGTGGACCAGCGCCGGTGTCGTTCACTGCAGCTTTCTAAAATCTGACCAATCGATTACGGCAGATATCTATTGTCAGCAACTGCGAACGATGAAGGAAGAACTGGCTGCTAAATAAACAAGATTAGTCAATCGCTCCAGGCCACTGCTGCTTCACGACAACGCAACACCACCACCACCACCACACTGCACAACAAACAACCACTAAGTCAGATGAGCTACAATCGGAATGTCTGCGACACCCACCGTACTCCCCGGACCTTGCCCCAAGACAGTCCAAACCGCATTCAAAGAGTTTATTGATTCTCGCCCCCATGGTTTTTTTTAATAAAGGGATCAATGCTACTAACTACCTATGAGATTACAAAAGTGCATAGATAACAACGCGGTGCATACTTTGATTAATTAAATATATTTTACAAAAAAAATTACTTTATATTCTTCCCGTACAAAGCGCCAGTTTCATATGTAAGCAGCTAATATATTGAAGTAAATGATTTACTATTGAAGATTTTTTTTATTCAATGAAGCGGCGAGACGCGCGGATTGTTCACTCGATGGTAAGTGATATGGCCTGCCTATTTGGCTCTAATTAGGTTGAAATACACAGCACCACATTGTCTCTCATCGCCTTGAGAGAGAAGTAATGTTTGCACAGTACTGTTTGTCGGCTGCAATATGAGCTGCGGTGGTATCTACCTCAGTCTCTGGTAACAGAGATTTTTTTTGCTTTTACGTAGGGGAAATAACTTTGCTCACCTGCCCTCTCAAGGACAAAGGTTATGTCGTACTAGCACTGACTAAAATGCCCACGATACCTCCACGACATATCAGCAGTGCAGCACCGCTTAGTCGCGAAAGGTAGGGAGAGTGGTGAATCGCAATACCAACACTTTTCTCCCTCTGCGACTCCATCACGGCTGCGAAGGCCAGTGCAAGCCTGTCTCCGCAGCTTACCGGCACACATCTGAGGTGAACTATTGGAGCACACCTGGAGCGGTGACCTCGGACCGACCGGGTGAGTTCATAGCGTCACCTTGGGAGACCAAGCCACGGTTACTGAATCCCATCGCCACGATAAGGTGGGAAACTTGTTACGAGAGAGCAACAGAGAACTAGCAGCACTGATTAGTGAAATAAACTACACCAATTGAATTTTCTTAACAACTGGTAACTTGCATTCTCGGAAGGTACCAGCACTACCACTGGCCATTCCAGTGTTTTGTTCACAGCCTGATTTTTTTTATCTTAGAAGCACAAAATGATTTGAGCATTGACCGGATACCAAAGATTAACATCTCATCAATCGGATTAACAAGGGCAACTGGTTACTGTCACATAAATATTATTTTATCTCAAACTTAAACTTTATATTAAAAGTTTTGGAAACGTAATTAACTTCCCTTACGTTTTGTGCTTATTTTGATTTGCAAAGCTGCGGCATATGTCGCATGAAATGTATTCATGGAGAGCTGCCTATACCAGGAATGTGTGACTTTGGTATTTAAGTTCATAGCCCCTAGTGTACAGACATCAACCAACCAACATGTACAGATATATCCTGTTGTGTGTCGTCAGCCGCCGGCGCATCGCGGGATCAATCATAATTATTTACTTAAATTTTCGATACTGTAACTTCTCCACTTGAAATGTTTTGTTTTCTGTTTTCCTTTATCCAAAATAAATATTTTCAACAGGAAAGATTTATTTTTGTTTCTACCTAATGGATAAATGATTTGTCTAATTTTAAACATTATTTAACATGTATTAAGACAGAATATCAATTTTTTTTGTAAAAATAATCATTTGAAGTGCGACACGATAACTATTGACGATACACAAAACAGGATGTGCACACAATATGTAACTCCTCATCATCATCGCCCGCCGCACGCCGTGTGCAACGTGCGCTGTGCAAGCGGCGGCTGCGGCGGGGGACCGCGTCCGTCTCCTTCCACTTCCGATGGGTTACGTTGCGTTACGTTTGTGAAAGCACAACGGTCACACCAGAGCAGCGGTATGCAGCGGTCGCGTGCACCTCCGCATTCAACGCTCACACTCTGTCACATGCATGTATATGGTCTGGGCCCTTGGGAGTATTTGAATAACTTGATTTGTAAAATAATAACCGCCTTCGAGGTATTCGTGGGGTGGTTGCAGGGTGGTCACGGGAGGGCACTGGGAGGCGGACGCCGTCAGTCGGAGAGCTTTTTCGCGCTGTGTTCTGAACTCGTAATCAGTTTTAATAGTAACATTATATTGCTGTGCTCGATGTTCACGCACAATAAAGTGTAGCTAGTGCTTGTTGATGCATCTGTTGGATATTCAGTGTTGCGATGAAGCTATGTTATTGCGCGTTGATGTGGTGCTGGTGGGCGACAAGCTGTATGCGGGGCGCGGTGGGCTGGCGCGCCCGAACACCCGTGCTGCAGACACGGCAGGGGCTGCTGCGGGGGTTGCGGAGTCTTTCCGGTCAAAACCAGTACTACGGCATACCGTACGCCGTCAGCAAGAGGTTTAAGGTAGGAGTGAGGCGTATTTATCATAACATATATAAATTTACAAGTATTCGATGATAACAGACGGTTGTTCTTGCGGTGTCATTATATCTGTTAAAAAATATCATTTATATTTCACCATACCCAAGTTATTCCCCCACTGTCAATCAACATTTTCAGTGTTCGAAACAGCCGGTCACCAACACAGCTTCAAATAACAGAACAGCCAATAAAAAGGAAACAACTATTCTTGTCTTTGTCTTTTGTATAATATTATCATAAGCTAAAACGAGACACCTAGATTTTATTTGAAATAAACTCAAAATTATAGTGAGTCGTTTCTTAAGAAGAAATCCTTTTTGAAAAGCGACTTCTTAATTAGATTGTGTTATCTGTTATTTGGTTGATTAATCTATCTCGCTCACACCAATTTGATAGACAGTTGTTAAAATGAGAAGCAGCTAGTATTGTAACCCGAAAAATACAAATTGTAAAAAAATAACACTTGTTATTTAATAATAGAAATTTGGTACCTGTTATTATTACGTAACAGTAATAACAGATGTTGTTTGTCGTGTTATAACCCACATTTAGTTTAAAGTGATCTGTTATTAACCCTGTTCATTGTCAACAAAAAAATTTATTAGGTAATTTTTTCAGCCACCAAGAGAACCTCGTAAGTGGTCTGGCGTATACGATGCGGTGCAGCGCCTCGGCAGCTGTCCGCAGATGCTGTTTGACGTAGTGGTCGGGCGCGAGGAGTGCCTCGAGCTGGACGTGCACAGCCCGGTAGCACTGCGGGGGCAGAGCCCAGGTCGCGCGCGCGGGCTGCCCGTCATGCTATTCGTACACGGCGGCGCGTACTATTATGGGACCAAAGCCTATTACGACCCCGAATATCTGGTCGCTAAGAACGTCGTCGTCGTTGTGGCGAACTACAGGCTGAACGTGCTCGGGTTCCTTTGCCTTAATGGAGTCTCTAATTTGGGTCTGAGAGACCAAGTGGCAGCACTAAAATGGGTCAAAGAGAACATACGAGCGTTTGGAGGTGATCCCGACAATGTAACTCTCTGCGGACAGAGCGCGGGAGCGAGTGCGGTCACCATGCACCTGATGTCGCCCGCGAGCAAAGGACTGTTCCACAAAGCGATCGCGATGAGCGGCTCCGTGTTCGCGCCTTGGGCCTTCAACCTGGAGCCCCTGGCCGTCGCGGCGGACGACGCCAGGAAGATCGCGCCGCAGCGAGCTTTCACTGAACGGGACATCTACGAAGTGTTCCTTAATTCTTCCATCAGTGATTTGATCCGCGCGACCAGGGACACCTCGGTGGATCCTAGACACTTCAAGTACTCACCGTGCCTGGATTTGAACTCGACGGAACCATTCTTTACCGGAACGCCTTATGATATTTTCGTAAGAGGTGAATTTACCAAGGTGCCAATGATGATAAGCCGCACCGAGGAGGAGGGAATACTATTTTATGGCTTAGCAGACGCAGAAGTATTGAAGAAATTCAACGAACGGTTCGATGAAATGTTGCCCTCTGTGTTCTCCTGGTGTCCGGGGAACAGAAAGCCGGTCGGCGCCCTGCTGCGGTCATATTACTTCGGGGAAAGAAACATAACTAAAAAGCTGAGAGAGAACCTAGTTAGGTTTTATTCAGATTGGATAGTTGATAGCACGCACGATGAGTTTCTGGAGTTGCTGAGGGCGGCGACGCACGAGCCGGTCTACAGCTACGAATTCTCGTACAGGGGCGACAGGAACTTCGCGGGGCTGCTGTCCGGGGTGCGCCCGGACCGGACCACGCACTCCGATGACATATTCTATTTGTTTAAGCCCGCCGGGCTGCCGCTGCCGCTTAGCGCCCGCGACAGGCTGTTCATCGACAGCTTGACCCGCATGGTCGCCAACTTTATGAAGTTTGGGTACGAGCACATTTTGAATGCAGCAAAGCGACGGGGCGAGCCTGGCGCTTCTCGCGTGGGAAGTGATACGCCCACCCATTACAATGGAAATGGAACGTTTACTCCATAGCACCGAAATATTACCTCCGGGGTTGCTTGATGCCGGAATAAGCGCTGCGGTGACTCCTATAATCTACGTCATGTACCATCGAGAAACTTGTAGGTGCTTCAGGTGACTTCTACATTCTTTTGCATCCATTCTGCAGCAAGCCGAAGCTGAGCGCCGGCGCGGTGTTACCAGTGCGGTGGATACAGTGGTCGCAGTGGGCGCGGCCGGGGTCGGCGCGTGCGCACGCCGGCGGGGCGCGGCGCGGCGAGGGCGCGCTGCGCGACGCGCTCTGCACGTACGGGCGCGCCGGGCACGCGCCGTGCGCACCTGCCGCCCTCTGCCGGCGCACGTAGCTCGTCACTGGCATCCACTCAAGTTAATATAAACAATTGCACTGTGATGACATTTTAACGCAATTTTACAAATATAACGATTTGAATATTGACGCTTAGCATGTTACACTTTTGCTACAAATAATTTAATTTTGCTGTCACTACCCCCACTCCGCACGAGCCGACCGGGGCTGCAAGGGCTGGCGTTGTCTAGCACTGAATAAATATTTAATATTTTGATTGAATAGGCGGCGGGCGGCGGGCGGCGAGCGGCGGGCGGGGACCGGCTGCTCCCCACGCGGAACATTTATTCGCTTCATGAAAAACCAACATTACCATGAACCAGTGTTGTTCCATGCGCTGTAGCGGCTCGCTGTACAATTCCTTGTGTTATTGAAAGTAAACTGCGAGCGGGCTGCGAGCGGGCGCCGAGCGGGCTGCGAGCGGGCGCCGAGCGGGCTAAGAGCGGCGCGGCGCGGGCAAGATTAGAAAGGCGCTCGCGCTAGAGTGAAACTACAGCTCGGCTCCTGTCTAAATTTGCGACGCAATACACATATTGAGAAATATCTCACGAGGTTATAAACTTCGGTCCAACAGAGTCAGAATTTCCACATTCTTCCCTTAGCGGCTACACAGCTCAATGTCCGTGCGTCACCAGATCGGGTGATTAACAAAGGGAAAACACTACCTTTGAAATAAGTTTAAACCCACTAAAAATGCACCAATTTTATTTCATCTGTTTTCACAATTAAACAGATAAACTGAAGAGTGAAGCCAATCTATTTAATTTGGCTCCTCCAATTGCGGCATCCTCAGTGAATGACAGAAGTTGTTGTTTAAACACCTTAATCGTTAATTTGTATACCCTGCATGCACCCTTACCCCGAGTCCGGGTCCGCGAGTGGCAATGGACAGGCGAACAAGACACCCTAAAGTACACAATGCGCACATGCAAGTACTTTTTATGCAAATTCGTTTACTGTACATGCGATCCAGGTTAGCAACGCTCTGCTCGCCGATCTTCAAGTAAGCCAGCTTTTCAAAGACTGTTGCGGAAGTACTTACTGTAGCAAAAAAACAATACACAGTGAACTAAAGGTGGTTATGTATATATTCTATGCATGATGACAACACTTAATTATATGTATGAATATATATTGCAGTGTAAATATTATCCGGTCCCCGTCCGCCATGCCGTAATGTGCCGGAAATAATTCAATAAAATATGAAGTATATCTGCAGTTGCCAACCCGCCGCCGAAGCAGTGATATGGCGACCGGTGTTCGTATCCGTGTTACCGCCGTCACATATACCGTAATATTAGTTCCTCACATATGAAATTGGCGCTTTGTACGGGAGGAATATAAACTATTTTTTTTCAAATATATTTAATTAATCAAAGTATGCACCCTTGTTATCTATGCACTTTTGGCATCTCATAGGTAGTTCATTGATCCCTTTATTTAAAAAACCATGGGGGCGAGAATCAATACTCTTTGAATGCGGTTTGGACTGCCGCATCGGGGTTGAATTATTTTCCTTGTAAAAAATTGTCCAAATTCCGGAAAAATGGTAATCTGTTGGAGCAAGGTCCGGGGAGTGCGGTGGGTGTCGCAGACATTCCAATTGTAGCTCATCTAAGTTAGTGGTTGTTTGTTGTGCAGTGTGTGGTGGTGGTGGTGGTGTTGCGTTGTCGCGAAGCAGCAGTGGCCTAGAGCGATTGACCAATTTTGGTTGTTTAGCAGCTAATTCTTTCTTCATGGTTTCCAGTTGCTGACAATAGATGTCTGCCGTAATCGTTTGGTCAGATTTTAGAAAGCTGCAGTGGACGACACCGGCGCTGGTTCACCAAACACTCACAAGTTACTTTTTCTGAGTCAATTTTCGTTTAGGGCAGGATTTGGCTGCGTCTCTAGGGTTCGGCCATTGCGTCGGGCGCTTCCGATTATCGTATAGTATCCACTTTTCATCACAAGTAATGATTCGATTTAAAATCCCTTCGTTATTGTGTCGGCTGAGCAAAGTAACAGCAGCAGCAGCAATCGGCGCGTGTTGGTACCCAGCGTTCAAGTTTTTTTACTTCCCGATTTGCTTCAAGTGGATTAATACAGTTTTATCACTTAACCCGAAGCCTGCAGCTATCTCTGAAGTGCTTTGTGATGGATCCGCTTGCATAATAGCCTTTAACTCTTCATTTTCCTAATGCAGGCACCGCGCGTTTTGGGTTTAAATTCTTTCGTAAGGGAAACTTCGAGGTGAAGAGCGAACCACGTAGTAGACCGCCCACACCAGCGAATAACGTTGAATTGAAGGAGATGGTGGAAGCGACCTGAGTCAAGCTACCCAGGAATTAGCACTTTTTAACGTTAGCCTACATGCAATGTTGTCTCGTTTGCATCAATCAATGAGATAACAAACATCAAAACCGCGTGCATCACGATATGACTGATCCGCAGAGAGCAGTGCGCGTTCATGTGTGGTGTTCACTGCAGCTCGCTCAAGCAAGAACAGCAGATGTTTCCCGTGCCGCACTTGGAGCGGCGACACTAGCAGTGAATCAGCCCCGACTCGTGAGTCGATCTGCACCTCTGTGCCTGTACGACAACGCAACACCGCACACCGCACGAGGAACCGGTGCAACTCTGCAAAAGATGTAGATAGAAACCTTACGTCATGATCAGCTCTCGCCAGACCTTGCTCCAACGAAGTACAGTTTTTTTGGTGATTTGGATGATTTTTTTTATGGGATAAAAATTTTCTCCCTAGTAGTTCCATTGTAAAGGCATACATGAACCTCTGTTTGGATGGCAGCGCTGTATTGGTAATGAGGGTAACATTTTGATTAAAAAAATATTTTACAATTTAGAAAAAAAAACTATTTTCAATTTCCATTTAACTCGGCAATTTTAAACTTTATCCCCTCGTGCATGCATTTCATAATTCCGTTTTGGTGCAGAAGGTCATTAATTACACGCTGCTCTTTCTGGAGGACTAGCAAATTATGGTTGCCCAACTCTAAAAATTGCGCAAACTATCCTATAATTAATAAGTAAACAGCCATAAATAAAACAAGTTTTTTTTTTACTTTAATTTATATCCTTGTGCATGCGAGCCGCCCCACGCGGTCCCCGTACGACCCCACGCGGCCCCACAGCGGCTCCGTGCGACCCCACGCCATCACCACACTTAGAACACAGGAAGAAAGGACTAGACACTATCACCTCTGTAAACTTATCGATCTAGATTAGCTTTGGGATTTGATTTATTCCTTGACACAGACAGGCGCACGCGCCGCTCATCACTCTTTACGTATAATTAGGTTGAGTGGATAATTATTTTAGTATGTATTTGTTACATGACACTGGTGTAAGCATTCGTTACCCCCACCCCGCCGTAACTGCAAATTAAAATTAATTTAAAATAATAGTTATTCAGTGAAAAACCGGAAACTACATGAAGGTGTGAGGGCATCCCGTGCTAATTGTTAACAATAGTATAAATAACTACACGTAAAGTGGTACCCGGATATGAAACGAATGAAGCTCCGGATATCCACGCGTGGGCTGGGTGCATCCGGCAACGTTCATTTGCTCATTTATTTATTTATACACGCAGACGCCGGTGGCGCGGCTCAAGATCTGTTTCCTTCACGTACAGTGTTGCGAGTGTTGCGAGTGTTGCGAGCCGGCACACGGACAGAGGGCGCGCTCCTCACAGCACTAAAGTTACCGAGTGAGATTAACTGTAGGTGATGCCGTCAGCCCCCAGCACGAGGCCGTAGTGGCCGAAGGACTTCCTCCTGTATTTCCTGTAAGTGTCGTTCCAGAGGCGCACGGCTTCCTCGTTCCACATGGGCGCGGTGGAGACGCTGCTGTCGATGACAAGCGCCGTGGGGTTCCACCCTCGGCTCGGCCGCCACCGCACTGGCAGCAGCTTCGAAGTCTTCGGCGTGGGCTCCCTATACCACGCGGCAAGGGCAACAAATGATTTTGTAAAACGTATCACTATATACTGCATTCACTGGTGGTGGATCCCTGTTGCTGGAGACCGTCTAGGTGGGTACCACCGCAGCGCTTGTTCTGTTGGTAGTGCGCAAACATCCCAGTGTTCGGTTTGAAAGGCGTTGTAGCTAGTGAAATTACTGGGGTAACGAGACTCAACATCTTGTCTCAGGCAAAGAGTACAATGTGGTGCTGTATATGACATCCTAACTAGCGCCATTTTGTTATGGGCAAGCGTATCACTTACCATCAGGTGAACATACCGCCCGTCATCTGCGCGTCGTGTGACGGTGCAGAGCCATCTGCATTGACGTGTTTCCGCAAATCGTCCGTAATCTGGCGCTGCGTGCAGAGTTGGTGACAAGTTGGAAGGTTGCGAGATCGCACGCGACTCACCCGTACTTAGCGAAATTCGTCCACAGTGTCACCATCAGCTCGATCATAGTGCTCTCCAGGTACCTCTGCGGCAGCGGGATGGAGGCCGGCTTGAACATGTAGAAGAGCTCGTCGGCGTGCGACGCGCCCCGCGCCCCGTTCAACATGGATATCATCTTTGGCATGTTGATGTAGCCGCTGTACTTGAAGAGGTAGAAGTACAGGGGCCGCGACGACGTCTTCAGGTACAACTCGGATTCCACGACCGAGGGGAATTTGAAGTGAAGATCTGAGTACAAATCTACTACATCCATTATCAGGTCTTCTTTCTTAGAAGAGAAGTAATAGCTGCTGAGCTTCTCCACCGTTGCATTGCGGTTCTCTTCTTCGGGGAACTCCAGGTCGGACGACAGCAGCTCGTACGGGTCCACCTCCTTGAGACGGGTGCCATAATCCTTCGCTACGAAGTAAATGCCTTCATTGTCGTTGTACCCAATGATCATTGGTACTTTAGTGTAATTGCCTGAAGTTATTGCATCAACCGGATGTTCAGTGATGACTGCCTCGACGCCAGGCAGAGGTTTCTCTATGCACGGCACGAATAGTGTTCTGGCCGTCACATAATTTTTATTTTCCGGATTTCTGATCGCTAATATTAATTCTTCGGGAGTTCTCTTGGACAGGACATCGTACAGTTTGTACGGGTCCACGGTCTTGTGACCGAATTCTTCGGCTAGCGTACTTGCAGTCTTTATGGGATCTTGTTGCATGGCCCAGGGTGCCAGCGATGAGCCGCTCTGGAGGATCACTTTGTGGAATAGACCTCGTGCCGCTGGAGAAGAGATAAGATATGAACTCGACACGGCGCCAGCGCTCTCCCCAAACAGAGTGACGCTTGCGGGATCTCCGCCGAAAGCTTTGATATTCTGTTTGATCCAGCGTAGGGCAGCCACCTGGTCTTTAAGTCCAGCATTACCCGGTGCCTCCTCGATTCCTAGGCAGAGAAAGCCTTCCACGTTTAGCCTATAATTGATACCGACGAAAACGACGCCGTGCTCGACGAAGTAATCGGCGCCGTATAAGAATGCGGTGCCGGTGCCCTCGAAGAAGCAGCCGCCATGAATGTAGACCATGACGGGCAGCAGGTCGTTTGGCGGTCTCGCAATCGGGCTGTACACGTTCAGGCGCAAGCAGTCCTCGTCGCCGAAGACCACAGAGCCGAACATTCGCTGCGGGCAGCGGACGTTCTCGTCGATCGCCTCGAAGACACCTTTCCACTTAGTCGGTGGTAGTGGAGCCTGCAATGAGAGGTATACCCGTCACTTCGGAGCCAGGACATAATTATTGTATATAAATTTCTGCCAACGCGCAGTAGTATGCAAACTTTGCATTCTTCTTCTTAAAGTGCCTCTCCAACTAGTGAACTTTATAATGGTTCATTCTGAAAGGTGGCGTAGCTGGTGGAATAATTGAGCTTACGATACATAATTTGTAAAGCTCGTCTCCCACTCCCACCGACCCCCGGCCTGCCATCCGGCGCGGAAGTGGTTTTTTTTTGTTTTCTTTTTAAACAATTTTAAATTCTAAATAATTCCTTAAAATATCCAGGTGAAGCATCAGGACAGTAAAACCTGCGAGTATGAGTAGTACTGGCGCCGCGCACCGGCCCGTACCTCCACTGACTGCTGGGCGCTCCCTCCCCGAGGTGAACCCGTTCAAACCGGGTGCCTATCGAGGGTTGCACACGAGTTCATATCTATCCCGTGAGCCTCGTGGATATTGGCTGAGGTGGAACACCGTGTGAAGCCTTTTAGTCGGTTGGAGTCCGATACTACCGCGTTGCCGGCCCTTTTGGTTCCAGGGTGCGCGTTCCGTCAGCATTTTGTTCCACACGATAATAAATAAAAAGAAAAAAGACTGCTGCGCGCTGCGCGTGCGTCAGAGTATTTTATCATCATATTAATCAGTAATACGCAAATTACTGATTAATCACAACAGTCAAAGCCACTTACTAAACTATTTGATCTTAACTCCATCCACTGAGGACTCGTTGCAGCTCCATGATTGATGCTGTCCTGGTATAATAAATTTGAAACAGAGTGCGCGCGCGCGTCATTCTCACTATGATCTAAGTTTGCTCCGGCAGCACCAGGGTTGCAGCGCCATGCTAGTGAGTAAGACTGTCTAGTCATGTCAGCTGTTTAATTTAAAACATAAAGTAAACTTTCAAGAGATACTCATATGTATATGTATAGCACGGGACATCTCGTGACACATAATGATAAAGGGAGTAAGAGTAAGGTGCTGGCGTGGGTGCGCGCGTGTGCGCGTGCGTGTGCGCGTGCGCGCGTGTCATTGAGCGAGATAATGAGAGAACTTTATAACCGAACGGACGTGTACGCGTGCTACAGCTCTACCTGCAAGTTGAATTAGATAGATTCGTGTCGGTATGCACAGCAGATCCTCGGAATGTCTCAAATATTCCCTCACTCACGGGCACCCCTCGGGTGATCTGTCAAGGACAACCGGCCAACATGATCGTCAGCCGAGCGACCTTGACGTCCGCGTGCGATGCGGAAAGTGAAGGGGCCCGTGGGGGCGGTGGGGGCGCGCGGCGGGCAGCTTCACGTTTTGTTACAAGAGCAGCTGATTCGCGGACGTAGACCCCCCCTCCCCACCGGTCTGCCTCAGCGCGGCTCAGGAATTTTAGACAAAAAATAAAATTAGTTCAAATTATACAATAGTTTTATTGCATATTACAATCCGTTTTTATATCCAAAATCCGGGTTTACTGGTGGCAGGTCTCAGTCGCCGGACACTGTCCAGGTAGATACCACCGCAGCGCCTATTGCAGCCGACAAACGGTCGTGTGCATACATTACTGTGTTCCGGGTTGAAGGTCGTTGTAGCTAATGTAATTACTGGGAGATTCGACATGTCTCAGGCGACGAGCGCAATGTGGAGCAGAGCAAGTCATTCTGAGAAGCGGCACGTTGTTATGAGCGGGCGTATCACTTACCATCATGTCCCGCTCGTCTCAGCTCCTAATTGAATAAAAAAAGAATAAATACTGTAATAGGTGGGTAATGTCTGTTTATTTGGTCCCACACAGACACGTGTCGCCCACTCCCCCACCCCCCGCTCCGCATAACGCTCCCCCTACATAAATCATTACCAATAATCGATAGGTAATTCGTATGTTCCCCGCGGGTGGATCGGTGAACTTAGTAACCGTAACTAAGTGCACCGTGCGTAAGTTATTGCAACGACAACCTCGTCGGGTAAGTCATGTCCCCCTCCTGCCCCGTCCCCCGTCCCCCGTCCCCAGCACCCCGGCGACGCGCAGCTCTGTCTATTTTTTTAATGGTCATGTAAAAAAGTTCACGCGGGTCACACTAGCTGGGCCTCGCATTCGGAGGTATCGTAAACTTTGTAAAATTCTCGTCACTGTTTTATACGAAACATACGCGGGTTGGGGGCGGGGGTGGGGGTTGTTTGTGTCCATGTTCCATGTTCAATCAGGCGCCCGCAACCCGACCGGAAGCTCCGCAACGCGACTGCAAACTAGTATATAGCATAACTTCAGAAATAAACGCCGGACATCTGAAGAGTTCGTTCAATGGTTTGTTGGATGATGTCCTGGCGCGGCGTCAGGTCGGCAGCACGTTGCAGTGTGTCATCGCTTTAAGAACCGGCGGCGACGTGTAGCGCTGGGGCGGATGCGGAGTCCGCTCGGGGCGACGCGCCTCGGTCTGCGGCTGGGAGGTACCAACATCTCACCAGGTTGATTGGTGTCAATGGAGTGCCGAACACTTTTGGGTTTGCAACGCGGCCATGTTACCAATTAACGATTGCGTCTGTGACCTATTGCAGCCGACAAACAGAACTGTGTTCCGGTTTAAACGGCGCTGTAAACAGTGAAATACCGGCGGTAACGAAACTTAACATCTCTCTCCATGTCTCAGGCGATGATCACAATGTGGTGCAGTGCCTATCACCCTGACTAGCGCCATGTTGTTATGGGCGGGCGTGTCACTTACCATCAGGTGAATATTTTGCCCATCTCATCGCTTCGTTGTATAACAAAAGAGTTATATTTATTAAAGCACACGTACCGCACACAGGTGCGCGCGCGCTGCCCGCCGCGTGCGTGTGTGCTTGCGCGTGTGCGTGCGCGTGTGTACGTGTGTGCGTGCGCGTGTGCGTGCGCGTGTGTAGGTGTGTGCGTGCGCGCAACACAATGCTGTGTGTGTTTACTTTAAACGACCGCGAACGACCAATAATTCATATTCATGAACTAGCCGATACGCGAATTTAAATGTTATATTCATATATCGCTTTAGTGTTACCTAACGCCATTTACATATTGACTTACTTATCGATGGCGGCGGCCGGCGTGGGGCTGGGCGCCCGATGCTGGGCTTCCGAAAATAACACAGAATATGTACCGTTTCTTAGTCAATGGTTGAACCGGTATGCCTCCACCGTCTCTCAGCTTCTCTACAGTGTGTACATGTTACTGTGTACTGCGGAGCGCGTTTACTGTCCGGTGGATGTTGCAGCCTGTGCTGCCACGTCATGTGCATCGTATCGTCCACATGAAAAGTCAATTGATTGCTGCAGCGCGCGCATTCGGCTCTCCGTTCACGATGGATACAAAACGTGTCGAAGCTGCTGATGTACAGCTTCGCTTCTGTTTTGGTTTGCAGGTAAACTGCAGCAGCGCAGCTAGTTGCCGAAACGCCGGAGCAACCTGATCAAATGGTAGATTTATTTGGCGACGTCCGACCCTCGACTTGTGTAGGAGTAACCGCTTTCAAGCAAATTGTCGACACCATGTCAACTTGTTGATACTTTCTCTCTCTCTCTCTCTCTCTCATGTCTCAGAACGTACACTGGTTCCGGTCACTGGGAGATTCTGTTCATTTTGTGAATTTATACCATCATCGCTAGTCTGCTATGGGACATCGGGAATGAGCGGTCGAAGGGATACTTTTGCCCGTCTCCCCCACGAGGTCTTTTAGATGCTTGTCTTTTCAGAGGTCAGGTTTTGTGAATACAAGCGGTAGCGTTAATGATACCAAAACGTGTTTTGCTTTTAATACGGGCGCCAGGATACGTTACTATAGAGTCGATATTAGGTGCCCAGCTTGTTTCATGAATTCTCTCATCGGAGACTGTTGGAACTTACCACCACACCGCAAACGTTACAGGCTCACTTCGGGAAGGGTTGCGCCAGTGGGATTGCTGAAGCACTGAACCATTTCGTTCGTTTAAATTAATAGTTAGTAATACTTTGTCCAATATTTTGCATATCAAAATTAGATAAATAAGTTTTTTTATTAGTTACGGCAAGCGAGACGTTCACCCGATGTTAAGTGATAGGAATACCCATAACAGCGAGGCGATAATTAGGATAATAGATACTACACACATTATGCTCGCCGCTTTGAGTCGTAAAATGTTAAATCTCGTTACCCGTTACATTTAGTAATTACACTAGCCACAGCGCCCTTCAAACCAGAACAGAGTAATATTTTTACTCTGCTGTTTGGCGATGGAAATAGGAGTTGAGGTGGTTAATACCCGGTAGACGATCTCCAGAACTACATAAATGATCAGTGTTTGCTTGTTTGAAGCCGCGGTGTCCAGGAGTAAATGTTTAGGGAGCGCCCGCATGGCCACCCCCTCGCAACCCTTGCCGCCCCGTTGTATTCTAAACGGAACTACTTGCGCAGCGCGCTAACCGTTCACGGCAAAGGTCGCCAATTCCCACTGACGGTGTAGAACAATGACTGAACACTGAACTCTGAACACTGAACACTTAATATTCAGTGGAATTCAATACGCGAACAAACACTTATTGTATTTTGAAATAGTCTCATAAAAAATTTGAAGGTTATCGGAATATGAACTATTGACATTACTACTCGAAGTGGAATTATGCATGTACTGGTGCGAGCGGAAAACTTATCCATTTAAAAACATAACGCAAGTTACAGGTCAGGTGAGAGCAGGGCCGACGCTGGAAGGAGTCTGGAGGAGCTCCCGGTAGCCGGCATCTTACCGATACAAATAGAAGTCCAGCAGTTCCGCGGGCGCAGCTCTCCGATCCTTTTGTATCGCGTTTAATTATTATCATTTTAATTTGTACGAAGCGACGAGACGAACAGGACCTTCACCAGATGGTAAGCGATACGCCGCTCATAAAGTGCTGTTAGTTAGAATGGTATACACTGCACCGATTTGCGCTCGTCGCTTTGAGGCATTGATATTAAGTCTCGTTACCCCAGTAATTACACTTGACAATAGTGATACCAGAGCACCGAGTGGAAATAATTGTTTATTTACATATGGCGCCGGCCGCCGCGCGCTCACATTGCGAATTGATCGGAATGCTGCTGCACGCCGGCGCAGGCGCAGGCGCAGTGCGCCGCCCGCCGCCCGCCGCGCGATATCTCAAAATAAACTTTTTTGTTAAATGGATAAAGTTCAAAATGATAAGCAGCACCTCATGGCACTTGAGACGCATGCTTACTTTTCTAGGTAGGAAGCGGTCGGACGGATGGTAGCGGTCCTGTCGGGCCCGGCTGCCGCCATGTCCGGCGCGGAGCGGGTCGACGGGTTTTGAAGACGAAAATTTTTAAGGGAATTAATTATACCGTATTTCTTAAGTGACTAGTATTATGCAGTAAAACATACTTTTGCCTTCACCGAAAAAGAGAAGTTAAATGCAAGTTAAGTAACGTTCCCTTGAATTTGATCGACTGAGACACCAGTTGCATATGAGATTCGAACCTTGAACCTGTTCTCTTCGCCCACGTAGCCGTAGGGTATTCCGAAGTATTGGTAGAAAAGTCCGTCGTCGCTGACTCGGCCCCTCACCAGCCCGCTACTCGTCTTCACCACCGGCGTCGGCACCTTCACCACGTTCGCCACTATCAGCGACAGTAACGCCAACCACTTCATTCTTGATCACCACAGAATCGAGGATCGGTTAAAGTTTTTATTAAATTATATTCTAAACGATTTTTTGTGGAATATAATAAATGTCGCGTGTGAAGCTAACACGGTACTAATGTACTGACGCCGCTCCGGCGTCCGGCGTCCGGTGTCCGGCGTCCGTCGAGAGGCGAGCGGGTGCGCCGGGCTCGCGGCGGCGAGTGCGCGTGCACGTGCGCGTGCGCACGGTGCGGCAGGCGGCGTGCGGCGCGGTGCGGAGCTGCTGCTGGAGGTCGTCTCGTGTTTATTGAAGTTAAGGATGGCTGCAGTCGTTTCACGTCATGTGATCTGCGTACAGGCGATTGTAGCTGCGACCCATCTAATGTGAGCTCTCGGGCTCAATCTGAAGTGAGCGCGCGCATGAACCGGTTAGAGGTACAGCTGAATGTTTTTGTGAATCTAACCGGCGACCGAAACGGACGATCCGGAAACATTACACGATTAGCAAAAAAGGCACTTTATCTTTTTGTGTTAAAATTCAATGACATTTAAACAATTTTTTACATTACGACACGGCTTCTGACGGAAGCAGTGTGATACGAAATTAACTAGTCGTGCGCCGTGCGCAGTGCGTAGCGCGTCGTGCGCCGTGCGCCGTGCGCAGTGCGTAGCGCGCCGTGCGCTGTGCGCAGTGCGTAGCGCGCCGTGCGCTGTGCGCAGTGCGTAGCGCGTCGTGCGCCGTGCGCCGTGCGCAGTGCGTAGCGCGTCGTGCGCCGTGCGCCGTGCGCAGTGCGTAGCGCGTCGTGCGCCGTGTGTCGTGTGCCGGCGGGGCTGCAGCACGGTTACTGCACATATATTAATTTGGGATTTAGTTTGTAATGTACATTGTGCACACAGCACGCGCGTTGCGTTTGCGAAGATTATCTTTTCAGATTAAGTTTAACAAGTAGTTTAAGTCACGGATGAGCTGCTCTCCTTGCGGGGCTGCCGCAAGACTGCAATTTGTGTAAGAAAGGGAGGCGCCGTGAGGGAGCGCAACCCAACGCCGGCACGTGTCTGTGTAGTCGGCGTACAGTGTGCAGCGTGCAGCGTGCAGCCTGCTAATGTGCAATGTTGTCACTGCTGTTTGTTTGATATTATAAAGTATTGCATTAATTTCAACATTTGTTTAAACAAGTTTCCACACAGTTGTTTTGATTTATTGACCTCATTAGTAAACGTCTCGTCGTCGTTAATGCTTCATGTGTAACCCATATGTCGAGGTCAGGTTCTGCTTGTTGATAACCCGCGCCGCGACACCGCCGCGACACCGCCACGACACCGCACCGACACCGCCGCGACACCGCCACGACACCGCACCGACACCGCAGCGCCCCGCAGACGTTGGATGTTTCATTTTAATTAATGTGTATTTACACATTGAATACGAGCCCTCCCGTACGGTGTAAACACGCAACTGCGCAAACTCGCGCCGTGCGCTGCGCTGTGCGGTGCGCGCTGTGCGGTGCGCGCTGTGCGGTGCGCGCTGTGCGGTGCGCGTAATGAGAAGTAGCACTAAGTTTCCGTTTCGCGAGTGGACGTAGCCCGTTGCAGGCGTTAGCAATCGATTACTTGAAATTTTGAATCCATGTTTTCTGAAAGCGCGGCCCGCTAGCGGCTGGCCCTGCACTCTTGACCTTGGTGGCGCCTTGCACAACCCGCCTTCTCTGGGCACGCAGCTGCCCTTGAGCCACTTACTATGACCTTGGCGCCTCGGAGACTGCCCATTTACGACGGCTCGAGTACTCGTTCAATATAAAACAAACGGTTTCATATATATTTAATTAGTTGATACTGTTTCACCGAATTCTGTTATCAGTTTTAGTAAAGCGTCTCAAATGATGCACGTGCACTGACACAACACAATCCACGGATGGTTGATGATGGAGTGATGATAGTGTCATTTATATCTATCGAGATTTGTACAACTGATGCACCATTAACATTTGCAATATTTAGGTATTCCAGTTCCAAATAACAATCTTCATTTTAAATAAACGATACAAAAGGAATTACTAATAAAGTAGTGTATGATAATGTATGGGAGTAAGACTACCACTCTGCGACTGCAAGTGACCGTGATTTGACCGTCGCACCGACAGTGTGCAGCAGTTGTTGCAGTCACCAGAAGCGCCGCGCCCGCGCAGGGTGCCGCGACACCAAACGAACCTAAATCACAATCAGATTCAACCAACGGATTTCTTGCAGCCATATTTAGTTTTTGAAAAATGTTTATGGTGAAAGGTAAATCAATGTAAGTGTGAATCTAGTGCATTCTGTATTGTCTACTACTCGTACTAAGCGGGTGTTATTGATACTTGTCGGTGCCGACATATCCATTGACCTGGAGACCGTCTACGTTGGTACCACCGCAGCGCCTGTTGCAGACAACCATTAGTGTTCTGCAAACATTACTGTTTCGGATTGAAGGACGCTGTAACAATATTACTGTTGTACAAAATGGTAACGGACGCACACCCCGGAACCAAGGGCCGGCGACGGGGTAGTATCGGACTCCAACGGACTAAAAATCTTCACACGGTGTTTCACCTCAGCCAATATCCACGAGGCTCACGGGATAGATACGAACT
Organism: Ornithoptera priamus; assembly: GCA_029034505.1. NCBI lineage: Eukaryota > Metazoa > Arthropoda > Insecta > Lepidoptera > Papilionidae > Ornithoptera > Ornithoptera priamus. The sequence continues at coordinate 208,254 of JARDWD010000827.1, forward strand.
TGTCTGCAACCCCCGATTGACACCCGGTTTGAACGGATCCACCTCGGGGAGGGATGGAAAACACCTCCCCCGACAGACAATTCCTACGTGGCGACGCATCGGAATACGAGAACCGCCGCCAGATACACCCCGGGAATCCTCTGCAAGTGCGGCGCCGGCCTGACGGCCCACGTCGGTCGCGACGACAGGTTCCTCTGTCTAAGGAGGCAGTTGGCGGTCGTGCGCTCGGCCCCGCCAGTTGGCGGTGAGCTGTTTACGCGCTCTATATTACTGGGGTAATGAGACTTAAGATCTTATCTCTGAAGGCAACAACCGTAATGTGAGGCACAGTATATCATCCTAGTTAGCGCCACATTGTAATGGCAAGCGTGTCATTTACCACCAGATCTTGTTCGTCTCATGGCTTTATTGTATAAAGAAAACAATTAAACCTCAAAAATCATACCAAGCGCCGGTTTGGTTTTGTCGTTATTAAAGGGACACTTTCCAATGTTTGCGTCACTTCCTTTGCCACCGCTGAACGCTGAAGCACAGGTTACTCAGGTTACTCAACAGCCGGCGGAAACCGAACAGAACCGTATCCGTTATTATTAATTTACTTAATATCCGACTGCAGCGAATGTATGTGGTTGCACGCGTCGAATGTTTCAGTAGTGAGTGTGCGCATGCGTACGTTTTGTTCCATTCAACAGCGCAGGAGCTACATACGTAGGGTACCACCGCAGCGCATATTTGTATTGCCAAAGAGCACCGCGCGAACATTGCCGTGCGCTGGTTTAAAAAGTGTTTTATCTAGATATATTAGTGTTGTAAGGAGACAGCATCAGCCACTCTAGGCGGCGTGCGACGAGACGATGCGCGCGCTATGGTGCAGCGTCTACCGCAGCGCCTGCAAATTGCATGCTACAAATTTCCACGATTCCAACTTACTGATATTTTTTTCTCAGGCGCTTTCACTGATTAACTTTTATTAGAATGGCATGTCGATGCACTACTTATTATTTCAGCCAATGGATGAATGTAATAACCTTCTCCGGTTACTCTGTACGGTGCCCTAATTGCTACCTCTATTTGGAGTTGTTTCGTCTTAATCGCTTCTCACGACCGCCAACGGTAGAAGGGCAGAGGACATTTTAAGCATACCTTCATGCGGCAAACGGTCTACGTTAACGTGTTTGTTGTTATTTATAAGAGTTTAAGGGTACTTCCAACGGACTAGAGAAGAGTGTTACTGATAAAACAAATGTACGAGTACAACACAATTTATCACTTTAACTACAAATTATTTATGACATGCACCTCATCTCTGATAGAAATCTGCTTAATGTGAAACTTTTATAATTCATTAACCTTGTTAAATATTTCATTGAATGTGTGATTGTAAACAGAAAGATTATTATTTTAAGTATCAGATAGGGGGGGAGTGGGGCGGTGAGCGGCGGTCGCGGATTCGTCTGAAGGGTACATAAACGATAAATAAACAAATTTCCGAGAGAGACCCGTCTATTAACGAAGCCAGTTAATCCAGAAATACAATTTATCAGCGGCGGCGGAGCCTCGCAGGCAGGGGATTGTTTCAAATCGCAAACTTAGTTCGCGCGCCCGCTGCTGCTCTTCCATTCCTTAATCCCGGGACGCAACCCCGCGGAGTGCGTCCGAGTTTGCGCAAGCGGTTAAGTTTTTCTCCTGTACTTGGAGTAGATTTCGTCCCATAACAATAAAGCTTCGTCGGCCCACAGCGGCTCCGTGGAGAGGTTTTTGTCAATGAGGAATAGGTGCGGATCCTGCCTGTGCGTGCGCGGCCACCGCGTGGGCAGCACCCGCGTCCCCGCCGGCGTGGGCTCCCTGCAACGTGCACGTGTCAAGTCAATAAGTAACACGAATACCAATCAGTGAAGTACTATAGAATAACAGCAATGAAGCAGCGCGGGGGAAACTCCACCCCAATGCATTTGGTTACTTGACATTCTGCGACCAGTTACTGTCACTTGTTTTTAATTTATTTTGTTTTCTTTCATTCCTAGATTCAATCAACATTTAGTTAAAAGTCGGACTCACCCGAATTTGGCGAAGTTGGTCCACATCGTGGTCATTCTCTCAATCACATCCCGCTCCAGAAATGAATGCAGTAACGTGACTTTGAGCTTGAACAGGTAGAACAGCTCGTCGGCGTGCGTCGCGCCCGGCGCCGCCCGGAACCCGTACAGCTGCTTCACAACGTTCATCCATCCGTCGTGGCCAAACTTGTATGTGTAAATTGGCACATCCGAAGTCTTCAACATGAGGTCGACTGTGGCTACCACTGGATAAGTTATCCCAGAATCGCCCGCGTACTTTGCGAACTTATCAAGATAACTTCTAGAAGTTTCCGCATCATTCATGTAAAGCTTTTCAAATTTGTGTGCGGCGAGTCTCTTCTCTTCTATGGAGGGGAAAGTCAAGTCTCTCGACAGCGAGTCGAAGAAATTCATGTTGGCTCTGGTTGTTTCGTTTTCTTTGCCAAGGAACATGTACCCTTCTGCGTTGTTAAATCCGATCATCGCGGGAACTTTCGTATATTGGCCGCGCGCGAACAGCTCGTGGGGCGGGTCCGTGAGGAACCGCTCCGCGCCCGCCAGCGCCCGCTCGGCGCACGGCACGAAGATGTTCTCCGAGAGCACCAGATCGCCGCGGGCTCTCGGGACACGCGCGTTTAACAGTTTTTCTGCCGGTGCCTGCATAAATATACGATGTAGTTCATGAGGATCTTTGGTGTCATATCCCAGTTGCTTTGCCAGTGCGCTCGCAGTATTCAAAGGTTCGAATTGGAAGCTCCATGGTGACATAGCCGACCCGCTCTGCATGATAGTCCGCTGAAACAAACCTTTAGACATGGGCGAGATTAGGTGATAGAAGACAGAGGCGGAGCCGGCACTTTCTCCGAACAAGGTTATGGCATTCGGGTCTCCGCCAAAAGTTTCGATGTTTTCTTTCACCCACTTCAAAGCTTCCACTTGATCTTTCAGCCCTGCGTTACCTGGTGCCTCCTTGATGTCCAAACACAGGAATCCCATTATTTCTAATCTGTAGTTAAAAGTCACGAGTATGACTTCGTGCTTAACCAAATATTCGGGCCCGTAGAGGAACGGGGAGCCGGAGCCGTCGCGGAAACCGCCCCCGTGGATGTAGACCATGACGGGCAGCCGGGGCTCCCGGGGACGCCGTTGTAGAGGTGTGTACACATTCAAAGTGAGGCAATTATCTTCAGATCCAAGTATAGTGGTGGCTGTGAATCTTTGGATACATCTGATGTGTTCATCGTAAGCGTCCAGTACTCCGTTCCATGACGGTGCTGGATTTGGTCCCTGGAATATAACAGAGAACTTTGCATAGTAAAACCATCCAGATGGAGCTGCTGGTACTCGTCGTTACCTTCCTCAGCGGGATGAAGAGGCGCCGCAGTGTGAATGTTTACACCGCGTACTCTACACCACGACCCAAGAGCAAACAGCTGACCGGTCAGCTCCATCACGTCACCAATTCGTGTTAATTACTTGAGATGGTTTTGTATGAAAGTTTTATTGTAATTTTAAAAAATCAGTTTTCACTGCATTTCTTTTTGATTTATTAATTGTATGTTTCAATAGCCACGGTGCCCTTTAAGCCAGAACAGGACGCGGAGAGATCTGCGATCACAGAGTACGAGTTCGAGTAGACCTTCAGTTCATCGCGTGCCGCTGACCTATACAATGAGGGGCTAGTTCATTGTTGTCGGTGATTTATACCTGGAACCTCCGTTCTCGTCCGGTGCTGGCGTACGGAATCCCAAGGTAACTGCAGTGCGAGCCGTCTGCAGCGATGCTGCCCCGCAGCAGTCCAGTCCTGACGCGCACCGGGATCGTGGGCTGCCGCACCAGCCTCATTGCCCAGAGCGTCCACAGGACCACCCATTTCTTCGCAAGCATCGCTCTCCGTCACTTGGAACCGGCACCTGTCGTGCCTTCCTTTCAGGACAGTCTGCAATCAATGAATTTGTTTTACTTGTCTTATTCTCTATTTGACGTATTTTAATAATTTATGGACTTAGACTAAGGATCACCTTTTTTTTTCACCACCACATTCTTCACTTATACGACATAAATTTTTCTGCCTAAATGTTCGATACCCTAACTTAAATTGATTTAGGTCTAAATTTATAACAACGAATCTTAACTTAAATGGAAACAACTTCTACGCATGTCCAGGGCTGGTGATGTCGTTGGGTTTGTATACACGTCCGCCGGTGCAGCAAAACTGCTTTGTTGATGATGGACTTTTTTAACTTGGACCAGGTTAGTTCTCTGGAATGAGGTTCATAACCTAGTATTAAATATTAAACATTAAACAAAGATGTACTTTACATTATCGTTTAGTACAAAGATTGTTGTTTAATACGGTGCCGTACTTACCCTTACCTGGATCAAATCACTTGAAACTCTCCGAACTGTACCTTCAACTAACAGTACTTTGTAACGATTGGATATTTACTTATACATTTATTACGACATTTGTTAACGCGGAATTGAAATATTGAGAGTGGAAGCAACACTTGAACGTGAAAGATTATGTGAAGACTGAACAATATTATACAGATAAACAGTTAAGGAGATAAAGACGACCGCGGCGCGCGAGCGGGGCCGCGACACAGCGCGCGGCCCGCGGCCCGCGGCCACAAGTCCGACCGACCGCAGAGCAAGCCAGCTGTTCGACAAATGTACACCTTACGCCCTACGCCATAGAGCATACAGATAGTGACAGTTGCGTGCAACAGACGAATAGCTAGTGAGGAGCGCGCCGCCGCCGCCGCCGCCGCCGGGCGCACATCGCCGTGCGCACGCGCATCTCGAAGGAAAGTTGCCGCCGCATTATTTAAACAATCCGATTACATAAAAACTAAAATTTAATTCAACTATACTATTAATGCATAACTTTAAAATTATCACTTCGTCGTACTCTCTCGATTTAATAATGAAGCAAGTTTCACACTCCGCTACGTTCTGATCGATTTCCTAAAGCGTCACTTGTTTCTGTGTGCACCAAGTCCGGAGGTCAGTAATTGTTCGTAGTGTGTTATACAGCATCAGACGTTCCATATTAAAATAGTATAAGACGGAGATATTTCAAGGAATAAACAATTTTGGTTTTGCATAAAAATGCTATATAGACTAAGTACCAATCTAACTGGTTATTGTTTCTCTCGAGGAGGTGTCGCAGTGGACAACGTGTGTGGTGGTTAACTTGTTATAAAAAAACATTGGAAACCTACCCTATGTAGAGACTGTCGCAATAACACACTGCCGCCGCGTTGGGCCGATATAAAACTATCTAATCACCACCTTTTAATTTTACGTCTCTTCCGCACCAAACACTGCACCCCACGCGTACACTTTGCTTTACGTGTAGTTTAAGCAGCATTGAAGTGTTGTCACGGTAGTGTAAGTTGTGTAAAATGTGAATCGGGTTAGAAAAAGTTTACTTAACACCAGCGAAACGTGGATTGCAACAAGTAGTGAAGCAATAGCAATAGCAATGGTAACGGGTTGTCGCGGAGGCGCTTGCGACGAGCGGCGAGCGGGGAGCGGCGAGCGGCGAGCGGGCAGCGGACAGCACAGGTCCAACTCGAAACGCATTTGTGTGTCAGACACGTGTTTCACGTGTTTGACATACCAATGCTGATGTTTAGCTCGCGTATCCAGATTTGCGAGCCCCGAGTCTGGTGAAGCCGTCAAAGGTGTCAACAAAAACTTGCAGCGCTAGCCTAATCTAAAAAACCGACTCACGGGTTCCCGCTGTGATATTTCTTACCACCACAATGAAACCTGTCTTGTAACTTCCAAACGACTCGCAAGTTTCAGATCGATCAGCTCGTTCCGGGCTGGTTTTGTAAATATATTACATTTTTTATTCATGTAATATTTTCATAGAGTTGTCTACGTTTGGAACTTAAACCACATCGCGAGGAATTACACAGATCTGTCAAGCAACATTGGGGTGCGTTTATTGCTGTTACGAAGCAGCACAGTGCAAGCGGTGTCGGCTTCCAGCTTGTGATGTTAATCATCGCGGTAGGGTGTTGTGTGAACAGCGTACTTGTCGTCCACGTCATGGTTCTTCTTTATCTAAAGATAATAATGTTGAAAGAGTTTGCATTCGAGTGTACCGATGACAGAGCGGGCGCCGACCGCCGAGCTGTCGGAGCTGCATAGGAACCGCTCGCCTGGAAACCATCGATCGTTCGGCATCGCGGCGCGTGATCTTCTCAGTTTCAGTTTTTCATCTTTTCATATATTTGCAAAAGGCAACAATGAGTGTGCAGTTCATCTAAAAACGAATACTTACTTGCCTATCCATTTCCACTCAAAGTAAGTTAATTATTCACATGCAAATTATAATAGTACAGTGCCCACGTAGGACGCGCGTGTGTGTGTGTGTGTGTATAATGAATCATACTCATCATTATTTCCACGGATCGTCGTAATAATAAAAATATATGTGTGAATTGAAAAAAAAATGCTGATACTAATACAAGGACATGAAAAGATAAGTTGATAAGAGAGCTGCGCGCGCGCACACACGCATGTATTAAAACTACGTATTGCTAAACGTGCTCTGTCCTCGTGAGGTAAAAAAAATCTTATATAGTTAATTCGTGAAGTAACCGTTTAGTGTAATCCATAAGCGAAGCGGGCAGCGAGCGGTATGTCTACTTTGACCACGGGTGTTGTTGGACTCCCCTTCTCCCGCGCCGCACCGCGCCGCACCGCACCGAACCATTCATCTAGTTGAACGTATTTGTTATTGATTTGTGGACCTGTGTACTCCGCTGCCGTAAGATTCACGAACTGCAATCTCGTCTTACTCGTTCTACGAACTTTCTTTTAAAAAATCTCTCTCATTACTTAAAATATGGATTTGTATTGTATTGTTAGAGGTTGCGTTAGAGATAGTCTCGCGGCACCGCGCCTGCGCCCGCGCCCGCGCATGCGCATGCGCCGCCTCACATTAGAGCGCCGCAGTCGTGCGTTGGCCGCGTGGCACGGTGCATAACGACACGGGCCGCTGTGTTTCGCGTTTAAAAACAATAATAATGTATGTTTACGTCAATGTCGCTTTTGAAAACTAATCATGACTCGGTGTTTTGAAGATTTACAAAAGCAGGTTCCATTGAAGGCGCTTCGTTGGTGAGGTGTAGCCGGTGGCACGATGAAGCGTCAATGGGTGGTGCTGTGGTCACTGTGGGCGGCGCGCCTGCTGCAGCAGCCGACGCGCGTGGTGCAGACGAGCGGCGGGCTTGTGCGCGGCCGGATTGCGCCGGACGGTTCCCACGCGCACTTCCTGTCCATCCCGTACGCGGCGGTGCGACCACGGAACAGGTTCAAGGTGTGTATATGTTCATCGAACACTACATAGCGACACAGCGAGTGCTACGCGCACCCAGTAAATGCGAGTTACCACTTGATTGCTGCCGTCACCAGGTCGGCTAGAAAGCCAAGTTCCGTCAAACGGGCCAACGGGTTGTCATTGACAACATAAGCAGATAATTAGTCGATTCATTCAGGAAATATTTAGTTTAATTGTAGTGAACAATGTGTGGCCCTGTCAACTAAGTTTTTATATTTATTAAACTTCACAAGTGTTCAAATTGCCATCCCATGGATTGTGTTGGGGGGGTCCAGTGCGAGTAATGCGGCTGCAGTACCGCCTGGGAAAACGATCCAACACTGACACAATGTGGCACCAGACCACACGGTACAGTGTCCTCGTCTCAGCTCTATCAATGAAGACATCGATATCGGTATTCGGTAATGTTTGTACCGTTGCCACTGCTTGCCACTGCGGCATGTCGCCTTCAGCATCAGGGGAACATATCAGTATTACATCCGAGGATAAATTATTAAACAAAATAAATTTGGTTTCAGAACACGGAACTTCAGTTGCAGGAACATTGAGTCATTTCATTTATAAAGGAGGATGATGTTTGAATTGATTTCAATGTTTTGTAAGATCGCTGTGATTGTCTGACCGCAGGCTGCGGAGCCCGGGCCGAGCTGGAGCGGTGTCTTCGAAGCAATAAACGAGAACGTGCGGTGTCCCCAGCGGAAGGGCAGAACGTTTGTAATTGGCCAAGAGGATTGTTTGATACTAAACGTTTTCATACCGGTGGAGACGTCGCGCTGGTCGCGGCTGCCGGTGATGGTGTTCATACACGGCGGGGGCTTCTATGACGGCTCGGCCTCGAGGCACCTGTACGGGCCGCAATATATAACCCGGAAAGGGGTGGTGCTGGTCACTATTAACTACAGATTAAACATCCAGGGCTTCGCCTGTCTGCGTATTAGGGAAGCGCCAGGTAATGCGGGCCTGAAAGACCAAGTGGCAGCGTTAAAATGGATTCGCAGGAATATAAAGGAGTTCGGCGGAGACCCGGACAATGTGACTATCTTCGGGGAGAGCGCCGGGGCCGCCTCGGTGTCCTTTCATATACTTTCCAAAATGTCTAATGGTCTGTTTCACAGAGCAATCCTGGAGAGTGGGTCGTCGTTCTCCCCGTGGGCAATGCAATACCGACCGGTTTACATGGCCAGTTTACTTACCAAAGTGATGGGCTACGAGACAGAAGAAGCTGGAGAAATTTATAAAATATTAAGCAGCAAATCCGACGCCGAGCTCATTGTTACGAGGGTGCCGAGAATAGAAGGAAACGTAATCATTTCCGAGTGCCTGTACGTACCCTGCGTCGAGGAAACTATCGAAGGTGTGGAGCCCTTCCTGACCGATTACCCGTACAACATATACAAAAGCGGCGACTACAAAAAAGTGCCGATCATGATTGGTATTAACTCCGAAGAAGGATACCTGTTTGCGGCCATGGAGAACGACATGACTATACGAAAGATAAGGGTTGATAAATCCTTGCCGAAAGACTTGACCTTCCCGACGGAGGAGACGAGGAAAGAGGTCGCGGCGAAGTTGGAGTCCTTGTATTCTTTAAATAATACAACTTCGGATAATGTTTTATTTAATATTGCGAAGTTTCAAGGCGATGCTTATTTCGCCAACGCGGTGCTGGAGGAGACGGAGCATGTGATAAGAAGGAACGAGCAACCCGTTTACAGTTATCTATTTAACTACAGTGGCTACAGAAATTTCGCAAAGTTATTTTCTGGCGCCCCCTACAGCAGCGCGCCCGGGGCGACCCATGGGGACGAGCTGTTCTACTTGTTCAGCCAGGGCGTCACGTCGGCCATGTTCGAGGGTAGAATGATCGACAGGATAACCACGCTCTGGACCAACTTCGCCAAATACGGGTGAGGACATTATGTTTTTATAGTGGAGATTAGTAACCAGAACAGTTGTAGTACGATAAGTGATTACCCTCGACCTAATAAAAAGGTTTTCCCGAAGCCCATATACTCATCCAATCGCTGCTCCTTGTTGATCTCGCGGCTTCTTAACGGATATCCAGCTGGAAGGTCGGCTGATTGGGTGCGAGCGCTGCCCGCTGCTGCGTAGGTTGTGTGTTTGCTGCACGCTGCACGCGTTGGTACTGCTGACTACAAACAGTACAGTTTTTGGACCTATTATGAATGTGCAAAACGTGATAGTACTCCTCAGTGCACCGTGTATCCTATACCTATACCTATACCTATACCTAACAGAGTAGCACTAGGCGCGCGTCGCCAAACCTGTACCTGACCAAATAAAGGTTCTCTTTGACAATTAACATGAGCTCATAAACACCAACGCACTGCTCCAAGAGTAGACAAACTAAGTATCGGTACGGTTGTTCATTATTACGATTCAATGCGTTGATTTCAGCGATCCAACTCCACCCGGAAGGGATCGGCTTCCGTTCAAATGGCACCCGACGAACAGCACCACCCCGCGATCGCTGCTCCTCGACGAGGAGGTCGGCTCCAGCCCGCTGCGGCACACCGCGCCGCTCCGCCACTGGCGATCGATCTACAGTAAATACAGAAGAAAACCTTGACCAGGCGCCCCCCATACCTGTTTAGTGATGTACTCAGTATTTATTTATCCTCTGAGAGCTCCGAGGGTGATCAATTACATTAAAGCGCATGGCGAGGACATTAGTTATTATTCGGGGAGCAGGATCTGGCCTGGTCGCACGGCTGGGTTACCCAGATACGCTGTAGTGTTTTCTGTTTAATAAGGATAGTGGTTTTTTTTTGTTTTTCGTGGGGGAAATACCCACACATACTCGTCCTCGCGAGGTCAAGGACAGGTTATGTCGGACTTGCACCGACTTAAAACCTCCACGTGTTCCAACTCATCGCCTGATGGCAAGAGTCACGGGAACGCTTTCGCACCATCCACGATCCCGCCGGCGCTGGCCGTTTTCGCAGCCCCACCTCGGGAGGGAGGGGTAAACCCTCCTCTTCCACCTCAGCAGGGGCACGCCGGAACATGCAGCGCGCACCCTCCTCGGCCTCCTGCTGTCGCGCGGGCAACGGATTCCCCCGAACCCGTCACCCAGCGGCCATGGGAGCCAAGAAAGAAAACTCTCTTGGCTGCCTGCGGCGGATCCGATGTTGGGCTCGCCGCCACCCGCTGTTAGTCGTAGAGGGTACTTCCCCTGCGACTCCACCTCAGCTACAAGGGGCAGTATGAAACCGCCCCTGCAGCTTGGTCGCAAAGGGCAGCATAAAGCTGCCCCCGCAGCCCTCGGCCGCTCCGGTGAGCTCCAGTTATCCAACAAGTGCTCTAACCTGGTGCGGCCGCCTCGGGTCGGCCGGGTGGGTTTCACTTGGCTTCACCGTGTTCCGCATCACGGTTACTAAGCCCCTCCGCCACGACAAGGCGAGAACTCTTTGGAGGGGTGGGGGGGTGGGGCGGGGAAGAATAGTGTTTAGGTCAGGTTGCGGGAGCGACCCAGGGTTGTACTGCGGCTGCGCTATTCGCTAACTCAGTACCAATCTGTGCTTGTGTTATTGTAATATTATTCATCGGTTTCTGGTTGCGGTTGGCGGTGTTTCGGTGTTTGGGTTTGTTCATTATTACGTTGAATTGTTTGATTTGTTCAATAAAGTGTTGGCAGACGAGTTGTGTACTCTTGGTGAAGGTGTAGTTGGTGTCCTTATTAGAATTGTAAACGATAGAAAAAGATTTATCTCGACTAAACGATCAAGTGTTGCAGTTGTGAAACATTTAATGGATGAATAATGTGGTACTTAACCTCTCAACAATGGACGTGGTTAACGGAAATGCGGGGTTATTTCTGTGAAGGATTAAATCCGTCGTAAGGAAGCCGATATTGGCCTCGGAGCGCTCCCAACGAAACGTTCCGTTCATTTCGGCAACCAAATTTCCGGTATTCCCGAAACTAAGCCGCTTACCGACCTCCCCCTTATTAGAGGTCCGATTGAATGGCCGCGCGACCCACTGCACCAGCTCCTACGGCCCCGACCGGCCCGATGAATGGCCGCTAATCCTCTTGCCCTTCGCCGCACCCCAGCCCCGCGCACGCCCACCGGTAAATATTGATTGTTTCGCAAACTGCTCACCGCTGGGATTATCGTGTTTACCCCGGTCTCCGTTAAATCTGTGTGATATTACATCATACGATTATTTAATTTGTTGAATCTTCGAGAGGAATTAAGTCACGTCTTATTTTTCCATTGCGGAATTTATTAAAAACAAGAATGAAGAAAGTGTACCGGTGAAGAAAAGTAGCCAGATGAGAATTTATCGTTTCAACATATGATGCTGGCGATGTACGCGACAACTTGCAAAATTAATCTTGTCATTATTGAAAACTGAACGTCATCTACGGTTTGTGTGTAAGTCCCCGAGCTGGCCGGCGGCGGCACGGGCACGGCTGCTGCTGTTGCAAGGATCGCTTTCATTATCAGATATAAACTGCGTATTTGAATCGAGAGTACAGAACAACAAAACGTTAACAGTCAAAGATGGTAACGTCCAAACGAAGCGTCACTTTAGAGAGATGCCCATTTCACTTCACAGAATCGTCAAAAAATCGTCGTTGACGATTGCGGTCTTTCTGGTGTGAAACCTTTTATTATCTTAAGGGTTCGCCATCCGCACCGAACCAGTGGCAGTGGCAGTCGCTTGCGCAAGGGAAAATAAAAACAATCTGCACTTTCAATAAAGATTAACATCACAGTGGCACAAAGCCGTGGAAAAGCGTCGAAATATCCGCAAAACGATGTAAATTCACAGCCGGAAATGCCGGTAAGCCGCACCACGCCGCACCATGCCGCCCGTTTACCATAATCCGGTGTTGAATGCGTCGCGTGGGCTGTTGGGCCAGTGGGCCGTAGAGCCACCGGGCATATGTCGAGGCCAGCTAAACTTACGCGTGCGATTGCTTCACGGCCAGCGGACTTCTGTAATAGGTTTGATGAAGCGGAGCCGCCGATGGCGACGGCACTAGCTGAACCTACGAGCTCGGGATCCGATGATAGCAAACGCCATTGCCGGTTATTTATTTTCCGACTCGACAGCAAGTTCACACTCCTGGTATCACTAGCGCCAGCTGACTTTAACACTGATGTCTTTCAAATATTAAAAGTTTTTATAGTAATTATTCTGATATCGTAATTAGTTTCTTTACAAAAGACTTCAAAGTCGGTAACAACGCCCCACTCTCGCCTAATGCGTTGATTCCTCACACAGCCAGGGGTCCAGCATCCCTGTGCCTATACAGACGCAGATAACAGTAAATAATACGCTTTTATATGAGTACGGTGGAACAGAATGGCCACATTAGGTAAGCGTTAAATGCGTGGAGCTCCCTAAAGGAACCCATAGAGCATAACGCATGCCACTAAGCACTGCCACGGATACCATGCGCACGCAGGAGTTATGGGGTAAGGTCGGAAAGGGCTATCGGCATACATTCGATAAACCGACGGGAGCATTACCGGCGTGAGCTCGTGGCGACCGTCGCAAAGGTACCATTAATAGTTTAAAGCCGAGATGAGCGGCGCGGCTGTGACCGTCCCCGCGATAAACTGGAACTGCTCCCGGGATTTATTCGGCGCCGGTGGTGAGCGGCCGCGACGAATCCTGACCGAGCGGTCGCCCCGCTCGCCCTGGCCGCCGCTGCCCGTGCGGTCCGCGCCACGAGCGGGAGCGATCCGCTGCTGCATAAATATATGATACTGAGAATCTGCTGCATATAGCTTTATTTATTGAGCTCATTTAGTAACAAGCACCGCAAGCAGGAGTTATTTTAGAAACATTGGTCGTCGATGGTCGAATTCAAAGCTTGATTAAACTGATTTTATTAATTAACAACAGAGTTTATAGTACCGGAGGTAACCAGCATGCGCCGGTAATTAACCGCAATGCCGTTCGTCGTTTTTACAGTGAAATAATACTAAAGTAGGGATTTCATTCAAAGTATTATAGGTTCATGACATACTTCAGTGATTTTTAATTATAGTGTAATTAAAAGCTTTAACATTTTATTTAATTCAAAGTAAAATGTTTTTAATACGTTTTAATCTCTTTAGGTTCATCATTGATGTTTATTTATTTCATCAACATTAGTCGATGGATGTCCACTGCTGGATATAGGCCTCCGCAAAGATTCCAACATCGATCGGGCAGGGGATTCATATGAGGGAGATTTAAGCTTTTTCTTACGATGCTAGCCCAGTGGGGGTTGGCGGGAGCTGGAGCCTCGTCTGTTGATTAGCTTGGTGCACCACGAGCAAGTGAGGTTGGGTCCCGAGAGCTGTTGTGCGGAAACTCTTCTCCAATAGCTAATTTACGAGCCCACTTTTGGGGCACAAGCCTATCATCAATATGAGGGCCATGAGGAGGAAAACCCTTACACCCTTTTATTTATTTCACTAGCTACTTTTTATTATGTTAAAATGAAGGATCATGTACCGATTAAAGTAAGTTTTTTACGTTTGCAGTCTATTATTATAATGCGAAATTTAAACTCGTCTGCAAATGAGTTAATTACGGAGCATCTGGAGTATTTGAAAACATCAAAACCTTTGCGGTCAGTAATAACAAAGCTTACTGAATACATTCAACGGGAATTTGTACTTTTGGTAGTGTAACGGTGCAAAAATGTGAAGTTTTCTTTAAATTAAGAGGGGCCCTGGTAATTCGTTTTACATTTGCGCCGCAACCGTAACGGAATCCCGTACGTGCAAAAATGTCCCCCGGCCGACCCGCATTAGTCGCCTTATCTACCTGCGGCTAACGCGCGGCGCCTCCGTCCAATAAATATTACAATATGATAACTGGCGCTAAGTGGCGCCCCGCACTGCGATACGCCGCCTGCGGACTAATGTGGGTCCGCCTGATAGCCCAGCTCCGGCCCGCTCACATTGTCCGAGCCCTAATCCCACATGAATTGTCGAACTCGATAGAATTTGAATTAAGTACTCCACGTTGGAATCTCAGAGTATTCGCAAGTACACTAGCGCCTGTGAAAAATTAAGCAAATATTTTATTCGTCAAAATTGTTATTAAAACTTTACAGGCGCCTTAAACACCGTCGTGTATTTGTTACTTTACATAAATAACCCCTACATTTACACCCTATGGAGGTCGAATAGTTTGAAATACTGCACGGGAATATAGATCAACTAGTACGAAACCGTCAATCGTCTAACGATGCGTATCATGTAATAAGTAAAGCAAACCACGAAATTCTGAGTAGATACAACTTATATTAAAACAAGTCATTCACGGAGGATCCTCTGAACACGATTAGAACACATTATTCCAATGTTATAGTGTCAAGTGCAGCGCAGCTACAAAGCATTCATTTGCATTGCGAATTATATTTAGTTGCATCTATAATGTTTGGTTCCTGTACGGGATGTACCGCACGACAGTACCGGGCGACAGATTGCTGGGCCCGTGGGCGCGCTGCGTGCCGTGGGCATCCCGTCGTGGTGCTTAATACGCCGTGCCGTGATATATCGCCGCCGGGGTCCAGCTCGTCGACCGCCACCCGCCGCCTCCCCACAGAATAAATATCGGCCTTCCGATTCACATCTTACCACATTCCGAATAGTTATATAGACGATATTAGTTGTTATGGCTATTACACCATTTATTATTCTGACTGAATATAGTAAAGTATCATTTGTATAGGTAAAAATATTTATTACCGTTACCTTAAATAACTTGGAACTCGGTGAAGCTTTCGTTCGAACGAGTGTTCCTTTATAAGATTAAAGTTTTATCACAAAATGCGAGTATCCATGTAGTACGAAATGGTAGGTATAGCACAAGTGTCCCCGCGCCAGGTGTTTGGCGGTTACGTATTACAAAAACCAACGTCACGGGGCATTGGGACCGAACAAAAAAAACAGGGGTGGCTATTAATTAACGGCGGTATTTTCTGGAGATGTTAAGTAATGTGAAGTCTGCGACCGCAACTTGTTCCGTTGCACGTATTGATTCGAACTCATTAATTGGTCGGAAGTTAGCGTTGCTTAGTCCGCAAGTTGTTTCTAAGCAAGCAAACAACGATTGCGGTTACGTGGGGTGGCCCCGGCGCCGGGCAGACTCAACCCCTAACTCGATTTTTAATAGAGAAACTGTTTTATATCTGCGCAAGAACGAGTTTAAATTAATTATGTACCGACATCGCGTCGAACGTTGCGCCGATGTCCGAAGAGTACCGCTCGACGCAGCCGCACCGGATGCGGCAATTACGTTTTAACAATAGACATTAGCTCGGTACACCTCCATCTGGAAAGGGACACTCATTGATATAAACAATCGGTTCAGCCGATTGTCACTCAGTTATATTGTACGGTAGTTATATGCATCGTATTATCCATCTTAGAAAGGCTATGTAGATGATCTCTTTGCGGCTTATTACCTTTATCCGAAGACGAGATGTTTTTATAAACCTTTTAAGATTTGGACAATGTAACGGAGGGGTTGGGGTGGGGAGGGAGCACGATTATCGCTGATGCGGTTGCCGCGTCCGCGCGTTCGCAGCGCACTGGCGGCCTGCAATCAACTAACTGATGCAGTAATTGGATTGAGGGTCGCGCTGCCTGCTCACTCGAACCACCGAACGTTAATTCACAATCGGAGCCGACGCGAGTCCACCGCCTACTGCCTGCCGCAGACCATACACTGTCAGCAAGAGGCAAGCGCCGCGAATGGAGTTGAAGAATTGACGTGTCCGTGCGCTGCTGCTAACCTATTGTCTTATAGCGAGGTGAGGCCTCTGCCGTTGTTTAGGTTTTACAGAACGACCCTGGCTCTCGTGGTGTGCAATTAAGGTGAAGTATAACATTTTATTTAGATGACCTCACTCATGAGTCACGGCAGTGTGTTTCTAGTCATTGCAACAGCTGAAACCGAAGTGGTACCCTCTTAGACTGTCTCATTAAAAATTAACAACGTTTTGAGAGTGAACCCTCGTCTTCTTACCGTATCTAGTATTCTTCAATACAATCACTATGACCACGGAAGGGTAAGGATGCAGTGGTGCGGTACTGACGACACAGCGCCCCCACTTAATGGTGATCTTCGGCATTCACAAAAAGCTGCAGACCGTCCAGGCAGTACCGCCGTAGTGCGTGGTGTTACTGCTTCGCAGTAGAGTGATCAGTAATTAAGTATCGTAACGTGTTTATTACAATTGTACACCAGTATACGCACACTGCACTACTGAGGCAAAGAGACACGAGCTGATGTGTCAGGACACACGTGTACGATAGCGATGGGTTCTACTAATAAAAGCTCATCACTCATGTGCTTACCATCTACCATCGTTACTACCAAAAAAGTTATTGAACATTAATCTCATTAATATATTATTTCAGGGTCGGAGGATCCGTTCGCAGAGGGAGCTGGCGGCAGCAGAGGAACGACCGCGGAGAGGCGTCCGTCGGCGCATGACTCCTTCAGAACACTTTATTTTGTGGAATTTTATTTATTGATGCCGCAGTGTGCCAACAATTGAGAAAAAGGAGGTCCATTGCAGAGTTTGAGGGAGAGCGGGCTTCTGGAGGAATGTATCATTTTTCTAGATTTTGTTTTTTTTGGTTTAAATTATTTTTTAAAGTAACTTTCATTATTCACAGGAGAATTTTACTGTCCAATATTTTTTCTTGCAATGGGTATTGAAGACCATTCATAGTATTGCTGACACGAAATAGGTTTAATAATAATCTTTATAGTATTAGTAGTACCAGTGCGCTCCCCCGGCAGCACGCGCAGCACGCGGAGCACGCGCAGCACGCGCAGCACGCGGAGCACGCACAGCACGCGGAGCAGGCACACCGGAGTCAGACCGGATGCGCGCGGGCATGGTCCGGCAACGACTCTACCTAAACGTTTCAACTCCCAATGATGGATGGGCGCCGTGCTCGCCCGCCCAGCTGTGGGGCTCCCTGTGTGCGGTAATTAATCGTCGCGATGAATATTCATCAAGCTGTTTGCTAACGGTCGCCGTGCGTTGATGTGATGGAGCCACGGGATAACCAGGGTTAATCGTCACCTCGGATGACTCACGAGGTGATGCAACCGCTACTGCGATCAGCTGGGCAACACCTCGTGTATTACAAGTATTATTATAAAGCACCGCATTGCGCTCGTCTTTTTCGTCAGTCGCAACACCTGTCAAACCGGAACACAGTAATACCTCCACAACACTGTTTAGCAGAACCACATGCGGGTTCGCGAAGTAGTAGTCGGTCGCAAAGTACAGGAGCGAGACAAAAAATTTAAGGTCGCTCCTCTTTTTGGGAGACATGCAGCTGGGTGGGTTAGTGGACTCGGTTGAAGCAACTTACGTATTTATTTTAACGTTCCTCCGGTTACGTGAGGCTGGGGCACTGTTTACTCTTTTCTTTTTTCTCTTTATTTGCTTATCATTTTCTTATTCTATTCCTCGGTCTCTTTTTTCTCTATCCACTTTCTATCATACCTTTTTAACGCAAACTTCCTGTCTCCTATCTATCTCGATTCTATTTCCTTCTTTTATTCGTCTTCTTAAATAAAAACACACACTTCTTTATTTTCTTCTGCTTACATTTTTCCTACTTTATTTTCTTATCTTTTACTGCGTGTCTTGTTTTTATTTATAACTTCCTCTATTACCTCTCTACAGAAATTTAGGAATGCGAATCGACTCTTGGAATCACCCATCAGGTAGAGGCAATCGACCGAGTGCTTATGGTCTTCTCCAACACAGTCTCACATTCGTGGCGCTTCTTTGCATATAAGGGACAGCCCGTAATCAAGTGGACCACGGCCTGGTCCACCGCCGGGTCACAAAGGCACGAGAGACTCCTTGAGCTTAAACCTGTGAAGGTACTCAGAGCATCGCCCGTGCCCCGTGAATATCTGAGCCAGTACCGTGTCCAGCTCTACGTGGCGGAGTGCTCGATAAGCTGGTGCAACGCTCAGGAAAAATATCCGCGTTGTTGCAGCCGTTGTACTTTCCACATACTACCTGTTCCACTTATCAAGCGTTCTCAGCCTTAGCAGTCGCTTAACGAATGAAACTGGACACCCCTCGTATAACGGTCTCCTCTTGTTCTTCAGGGCCGCATCCTTGGCTAGCCGGTCCGCCCATTCGTTGCCCTCCGTCCCCGCGTGCGCTCCTACACAATATAATTTTACATCCGTCTCTTTCTCTCTCGCTTCCTTTATATTCTCTTTCACTCTTAATGCTAAGGGATGGAGGTTGTCGGGTGTTGTGACCGTTTCTAGGGCGGATGGCGAGTCGCTCAGAACAGCACACGACTGGAGCGGCTCTCTGGCCGAGTACCCCGTCACTTGTACTAAGGCCAGCAGCTCGGCCGGATATACAGTGCAGCAGTTGCCCAACTTGCGCATTACAAGACCGATGACCATGTTTTGCCAAGTTGTGTGGGCCAACAAGTACGGTATCAGTTATTAGCCGGTGTAGTTATTGACGGAAACTATTCTGCAACTTGACGGCTCTGTGGAGCTGCGGAGCTGTCCAGTCAAATTGGAACAGTTCGCGTAGCGACCTACCGTCTTATGTCTGGTTGGTGGTGAACCAATCACGCGGAGTACCGTCGAGGAGAGGACCGTGGCTGCGTGCATCTCACCTGCCTAATAGTAGTTTATACATCTTACTATATATCTGGTTACGTCAGTACCACCACTGCTGCCCACTGTCTGATACACTGATAAAGAGGGGCACAGTCGCCGTCGCGTTGTTTCACGCAACAACAGCACGTTACCGTTGGGTAAGTAGACCTTCACTCGTTCCACTTCACTCATTGCCAACAGTTCATTTTTAACTGCGTACTTACAACCGGCTCTCGCGCTCACTTCAAACGTGTACCCAACCCACGTCCAGAGCTCGTCAGGTATACTTAATGCTTCAAAGCTTAGGTTTTACATCAGTCACCAGAGTGGTCCACATCAGCTTCGTCTTCTGGCCGCGCTGTAGCAATTTACGATCGGGATCCATGAGACTTCCGGCGCGTTAAACACGCCGCGTTTCAGTTATTAATACCACCAGGTGTTAGGGGGCGCGTTGCTGTGGGGGAGTGCTGCGCCGGCTGTGCTTCGTTTTAAAATTCCCATGTCAACCTGCTCGTGAGTTTTGTTAGCAACAGCACGTGAAATCATCCGCCACAAACGGCAGCTCTCCCATACGAACAGCGGCGCATCCGGTCCGATGTTCATCAACGTATCCGGCACGGTGATATAAATGTGTACTATCTGCTGTTTGATGTTTTTGATAACTTCCGTTTTTTGTTCTTTACTATATTTTTGTGTTAGTGCCATAAGCACTTCGTTGCGTCCGGCGTCCGGCGTCCGGCGTCCGGCGGGCGGCGGGCGGCGGGCTCGTGATTAATTCAAGTGTGATCCGTGCGTGTAGCGGCGGGGGTCGCGGCCACCCCGGCGGAGCAGCGCGGCGACTCCAGCCCCGCTCGGGTGCTCCGTACCGGTTGCGGCGCGCAGACTCCACCCCGCTCTCGATTGCTTACACATTTATTGGTAGCGACAGTATAACCGATGATTTTATACAATGTTATTGAAGGCCTTTTTTATATTTAATACGAATGCTTACCTTACTCTATTTGTTGCGAAACATTTGTCCACTAGTTAGGATACGCACAGCACCACACTGCGCTCGTCGCCTTGATACGTAAAACATCAAATCAAACTGGGAGTAAAATCTGTTTCCTCTTATTCGATGGCACTAGAAGATCTATTGGAAGCAGCCTGCGGGAACGGAGACCAATGAAACTGTTCGCATCGCGAGTAAATGTGTTGTTTAAATTTGAATATTGACGAAGGTCTTCTTTTTTTTATTTAAATTCAAATTCATAAATAACTAAATATTTATTAAAGTATTCAGTCTCGTTAAATATTCCGCTGAATACAGAAAGCGTGCCGGATGTGGGACCAGTACATCGCGTGATGTTACGTACACCATTGCAGTATGTTGTGCTGTGTTTTTAGTGGACGTCTTGCTGAGGCTGTGCCTGCACACCGTGTTGGGCAATAATAGAACCCAATCTACGGAGTGGGGGCTCGTAAGCCTATATGACCTGTACCGCTAATGGCTTCATAACTTGCTTAAAGCTCACCGCACTCCGCTCGCTCGGCGGGCTTTATGTCGGTGTGCCACGGCACCGACGCCCCGCGAGCCGCCCTTAACGTGAAACACTTTCCGCGTTTGTATTAATATTACATTTTTGCCCCATCTTCGCACCCCATCCGAAATAAGTCTCGTACAGTATACAAAGAGAACGCGAGGCTGCAACTATCACGCGACGCCCATTCCAGTGCGTTGCATTGCAAATTGTAGTTTCCCTTAGGGCGCAGTGGTGGTGCAACTTTGTGGGCGCGGTGTAACTATGGCGCGAGTTTAAAATCATAAAATAAGCAAATCTAGCAACCCCTTTCCCATCTTTAATTAAATAACGCAATAATATCCACTATTTTATCTACTCTTCTCTAAAACGTATTACATACGAAATTTAATGAAAAATCTCAGTATTTGTTACAACTGCGCTAACATCCCCTCAGCGTAACGACCAGCAACACTTCTGCAATAACAATCGCTCCCCGAAGAAAAATAGAGCTTCCGGTAATGCGATTCTCGCGAAGTTACCTCCGCCGGACTGTCTTGGAACACTTTAATTTCTGTAAAGTTGTCCGAAGGTGTCCGGGGGGAGCTCGCAATCAAACGATGGAGTCGCGAGCTGTTCCAATGAATAGCTCCCGTTGGTAGAACTGCGACACGGAGCTGTCACGCCTGGACAGCGCGTTCTGACAGCGTGCGCCCCTAGCAAGGTGGTGTTACCTACGGGTACTTAGCGAAATCTCTTTCCTGATCAAACATGGCCTCATCAAGTTATTAAGTACGCTTGAAAATATTCCTCGCTCCTCCAGTTCAACACAGTCTCGCGTTACAGCGCTTTGTTGCTTGATGTTTCTGGTCGCGGATATGGTAAGCTAAGCTAGCTGTTTCCTGTGTTTGACGTTTATCTCTTAATATATTGTTTATGGGGTTGTAAAGAGATATTTCCTTCTTTTCTTTCTTTGTTTCTAAAACAGCGCTTTCGTGTTTTCTCCCATGAAAGGCCTATGGCCATGTGTATGGGCGTTGACATGACGAGTTTACCCCTGTAATTATGTATATCGCATAAGTGATATGGGAGATGTAATTAAATTATGCTTAAATCATCGGTGGTTTTTAAACATGCAGTAACCCTCCTTTTCCTACTGCGCTGTAAATTGAACTGGATCACTACTCAGCCGGTTCCCGCCGTCTCAGCCGATAAAGTTTACTTCCGGTCCGGGCGGCTGGCTGCGGCGCGGTGATCGCGCACATTCGCAAGCTTTACCTTTACTCGACTGCTTATTCGTTTCAACTTGGTATAATTGAGGAACAACGTCTCCTACTTACATTCTCTAATTTCCTTTTTTATCAAAATGATGTTGCGACACCTGCCCAGGTAGTGACCAGATGGAAGGGCCTGCCGCAAGTGTCTTTAGTGACGAGGAAGTTTTAAGTACAACGGGCTATAAGGTGCAGGCTGCTCATCCAGAACGCAGGCTCTCGTGAACACAGCGATGCTGTTGTTGGAGGAACAATAATGCGAAGGTAACAGGTAACAGTTAAGCAACCAATATATCCAATCAACGATCTATTTAGTAGGGAAACGATTTCCCACTGCACCGCAGAGACTTTAGAGGTTGTCACTGCTAAAGGGTTATGATATGAAACTGATACAAAGTATTGCATCAGGTCTGTTGGTATCTGTGCCCAGATTCAATCCGCCCATATATATATATATATATATACAAGTCTGGCGATAAATACTGTTACATAACAACTTTTCATTTTTTCTACTTTTTAATCTATTTTGAATTTGGAATGCGTATATATATTATTTTAAAAACTTCGTTTCGATTTTGCGCCATTTCACATATTTGTTCGTGTTCATTATCAAATCACAATATGGAATGGGGTGGGGGTGTTAAAGAAAATAGTATTGCAGCGATCGTCTTGCACAAAGCGGATGTGGGTGTGGAGCCGGTCCGCTCGCTCATATTGCAGTCACTTCAAAAGCTCGGTATCAGCCGTTTGTTCGTATATCGTACTACCAACAGATACAGCGACACTTCCTCTGTCCACAAGTAGACCGGCAAAGATCAGGGCGTCTGCGTGCTGTTAGCTGTTAGAACTACAAAGGCTGTTAATGCTGCTGAAGCCAGAATTCGTCGAGACCCCAATAGGAAGCAAAACAAACAATCTTATCGCGGGAAATGAAGTACCCCGCTAGGAGTCTGTCGCGTGTCGCGTGTTGTAACACAACACCTGAAGCGCGGTGCTTGTCGCCGACATACAGGACATGCACTCCATGAATCATTACTGGTATGGACAGTGGATCGACCAACACGCCTTCCGTCGCGATGCAGCAGGCAGGTGGAAGGCACACAAATGTCCTCTGTACCGATGGAAACATTTTCACGATTCAAGAACACTGCAATAAGCAAAACGATGAAGTGTACGCTTAGAGTTCTAAAGAAGCTGCTCAAGTGGTGGTGGTCGGAAAGCTACAACGTGGTGATCATCTTGCGTCATTGAATGTTTGGTGAGGCGTGTCTTATCAAGGAGTCACAATACTTCATTTTTGTGAAAAACGAGTAAAAACTTCAGCCGAGGTATATCAAGATACAGTCTTGGGTCATGTTGTGAAACCTGTCAGCAATACACTTTTTAAAAATATACCGTGGACTTTCCAGTAGGACTCTGCACCTGGCCACATGGGACGAACTACCCAAGCCCGGCTTGAAACCAACGTTCCGGACTTTATAAAGAGCTAAAGACTAGCCCTCATCAAGTCCAGACCTCAACCCTTTAGACTTCAAATTATGGACAGTTTTAGAGGACATGACCTACTGCTGCTCCAATGACACGGCGACATTGAGTCTCTTAAAACATCTTTGGAGCAAGCAGTTAGCAGTGGCTGTGGTGCAAATTTCCCTTTGAAACAACGCGTGGCCAAACTGATTAAAGGTCTTTATACAGAATAAAAGCCAAAGGCAGCCATTTTGAGTAGAATATTTTTTTTTGTTTTTGCTGAAACTAATAAATATGTAGATATAAAAGGAGGAATCAAAATGAGTGAGAATGAGATAGAATATAATGACTTTTGATAATTCATTTTTGTACACAGTCTGCGAGTCTCTCTGCACACCGAGTGCAGCACGTTGCCAAGGCTTCAATGCCTTTTAAAAAAAAAAGTTTTGTCTTGGTCCTGCAAAAAGCTCTCCACGGCATCCATCACCTCGTTATCGTCTTCGTACCTGTTTCCCCTTAAGTATTCTTTCAATTTGAGGAACAGATAAAAATCCCTAGGCGCCAGATCTGGTGAATAAGGAGGGTAGTCAATCAATTGGATGGCAGCTTGCTGAATGGCAGCCATCGCAACTAGCCGACCTGTGCGCGGGTGCGTTGTCGTGATGAAACAGTACGCCCCTCCGAAGTTTCCCTCTCATTTTCTCTTTGATGGCATTTCTCAACTGGGGAATTAAAGCTGCATAACATCGGCCGGCAATAGTGGTTCCACGCTCCAGGTAATCAATCAACAGTATCTCTT
This sequence comes from Ornithoptera priamus, assembly GCA_029034505.1. NCBI lineage: Eukaryota > Metazoa > Arthropoda > Insecta > Lepidoptera > Papilionidae > Ornithoptera > Ornithoptera priamus. The sequence goes on from JARDWD010000827.1 coordinate 232,355, forward strand.
ATGACTCCCAAAATATTGAGGCCATAACCTTGTCAGCCGATGCCATGGCATAAAACTCCTTCTGGGTCGATGATGATGGCCGTTTCCATTGCGAAGATTGCCGTTTTGCCTCGGGATCAAAATGATGGAGCCATGTTTCGTCCATTGTCACTAAAAGAGACAAAAAGTTTTAAAAATTTGCTTGAAACTTGTCCGACAACATCATCGAAATGTTAAGTCGACAGTTCTCATATTCAAACATTGTTTCAATATGGATGGAATACTTCCGTATGAAATGCCCGTTTCAAGGATTACGAGTAAGTACCGGATGGTAACTCTTGATAGCTCAATACTATTTTCTCGACGTTCGTAACATTATCTTGGGCGAGAGACGTCGTTGGACGTGGTGACGGCCGCAATGATGTTAGTCTTCCGCAAAAACAATGCATTTTAATTTGTAACAGAACTTATGGCCGGGTATATTACGGTATATTATGGAATTAAGCGACGAGACGAGCGGGACGTTCACCTGATGGTAAGTGATACTCCCGCCCATAACAACGTGGCGCTAGTTAAGATGGTATGCACTGCACTCCATTGCGCTCGTCGCTTGAGACAAGATGTTCAGTCTCGCTATCCCAGCAAATACACTAACTAACTACAGCGCCCTTCACACCGGATCATAATAATGTTTGGACACTGCTGTCTGTCGGCTGCGACAGCCGCTGCGGTGGTACACCTACCTAGAACATCTACGGTAACAGGGACCTACCATCAGTATATGCGTTTACATAAAAATATCAGGCGAAGGTTCTTTTTCCTAGTTATCCCCACACCGTCACCCCCGCGCCACCGACCTCGCCGTGTGATGTATCCGACGCGGCGTCCTAAGCACACAGGGCGCGGGTAACGGGGTAGATAGAGTACACAGAGGAAATAGATTTTCTTCGCACGTTGACATATTTAAATAAGCGTTAACTTAAGTATATACCACTGAAGTTACCGTTCGTTTAAGTGCCCCAAGTATTTGCATAATTTCTGTAAATAAAAATCGTCTTGCGGCACATCCCCCTACCCTTGTTTTCTTGATGTGTCACAGCGTGTCTTTCCCCTTTTTATCAGAGCTCATAATTAAGCCCCTCTTTTTTTACCCTTTCTCCATGGCGACCTTCACGAAGTTTACGTATCCTAAGTAACCTCCCCAGTAGTCTTTACGTCCGGACGATGACGAATCAAATAATCACGTTACCGGGTTACCGGGCCCCGCTACGTCTCTGTACCGAAGTTCATTAAGATAAGAGCCCAGCGCTTTCAGCTTCAGGACGTAAGCGACCCACTGAAGAACCTACGACATTATGTCGGATCATCAAACATGAAATACGCGGCAGGCTGCTCCCGGCGCGCGTCGGAGCCACTATTTTATATTTACTTCCGGCTTCCGGTCCCGCCTCTGTCCCTCGCCGATTAATCAATTCTAGGCAGCGCTTTCATGCCGGCTCCGTGCTAATGCCTTGTATGTATCATTTCATTGTTTCTTGCTGGATCTGTTGTTTCAGCGATATCAATAATGAGGAGGGAGGAAAATAATTGTATACCGCCTGATGATGAAAGAAACGCAACAAATTACCAAACAGTTAATAATAAAACATTATTGTATTGTAAATATGGAACGGCTAACGGACGGCTGTATTGTTTGGAGACGGTCTAACTCACTGGAGACTATGTGGTACCATTCACCATCCATCGGTTACCATCTCCAAACGGTAAGGCAGCATCGTCGTATTCCGAATTGAAGAGTGCGCCTTCCAGTGAATTTACTGTATTAACATCTCGCATCCCAATAGATTACGAAGCTTCAGGATATATACAGATCACAACTTGTGGCCCGGTCATAAACAGAGATTTTGTAAGAAGAATTTCGATGAATAAATTTGTTTTATATGAAAACGATGAGGGAGTAAACTAACTTCATCACTGTGCTATTGAGATGTTCCTGTAGAGTAGAATAACGCATTGTGCTATGGGATGTAAAACTGCAAAGCAGCAGTGCTTGTTAAGCTGTTTCATAGTGAGCTGAGGAGGCTCCACTGCCGAAGACTTCAGGGCTGATAATAATAAACAAGAGAGTTGGGGCCCCGCGAGTCATTCATTGTGAGAGTCGTCGTGAGTTGGATTCGTTACGGCCACACGTGAAGCCTTATCGATTCCCAATCGGGTCTACGCGGCGCTACGTGCGGCTACGCGGCGCTGCGCGCTACTACGCCGTAGGCGGCATTTTATATATATTTATGGCCCCCGCGCCGGCCCCGACCTCCGCCGATTAATCAATTGTATCCAGGAATCTAATGGTTGTTTTCCCCGCACTAATGGCTAACGCTCACTTCCGTCGCGGCCGCGGCCGTCCCTTGTTGCGGCCGTGTTTCTTATTTCCGGCATATTTTTTTGCAAGCGCAATATTTTTGGAAATCTTTCTCCCGTTTATAATCAGAGATGATTTTACTTGTGTTCCTTCCATTGAAGCGTAGTTATTCAACTTCTGTTGAGTACTCTAGCGATATATTTTTCATAATTTAAAACAAAATTTAGTCTTTTCTAATCGGTACCTGCGACGCACAGCCGAGCGCAGGTCTCAATACACAAACTGCTACGTTACGCCGGATAACGATTTTTATGCAGTTCATTTGTCTTGTTTACTCGTCGAGTTAAGTGGCGTCTTCTTGCGATGCGTGTGGAAAGTTTCAAATGTCTGCGATAACATGTGCCGTTATTGAGAGGGACGTTGTGCCAGCTAACAAGGGTCCGTAACAGTTCCACGTTGCTGAGATCAGGATAAAAAACTTCTCAAACTCGTAAACACTCAGTTCATCGGGCGACACACTCGTACGCAATAAGAAGTAAAAATTGCTCGGGGTTCCGCTCGCCCCTGTGCCGGCAGTAACAAGGCGCTGAATTGCAGTAAACTCTTTGATAAAGTAAAAAAAAACTCATCCGGCACAGAACATAAACTCTCTAGGTTCTGGATGTAAGAGAACATCGTAAACGTTTACAAGTCAAGTATAAAGCGTGGTGCAAATCATAAGCGGTAAGTTGTAAACGTCTTACGCAGATTTTTCTTTTCTAATGTACGTATAGATTACGTTCGCCAACAAGTCGACCGACTGTTGAAGAGTGTAGAAGACAAATGGACCACCGATAACCACTCCATCCACTCGACGACGTAATGAGTCGCTGTGATGCCGCCACTACTTTATACTTGGATAGTTATTTGTATCGCTTCCGCGCGAGACTTGCGTCGCCGCTGGGGAAACTTTTAACACACCCCTCTCCCTTCTGTTCCCAATCAGCGACAGTCACTTATTGAATTTTGTTGTGCTCCAGAAAAGTTTCAATAATTCCTGAGATCGGTACGAAAGTTTATCAATTTCCGTAACCGGGGTTGTTCCGCCAGCGCGACACCCGGATGTTCCGCAACTTTCCTTTTCACAACTTTTTTCGTTACACAATTATTTTTCAGTTTCATGCGCTCTGTCTACATCCGCAGATTTACAATCGCGCACCCGGAACTAAGTAAAAGCTTAGTGTAGATGTTTTTGTGTCACACATTCTGTCCACGCCACCTGAACTTGCTAAACGTAGCCGCCGCAGTTTATGTTGCTTAGAAACGGATGTACTGCTTATTATTAATTTGCTAAAGAGTGATTCGTTTATATTTTTTAAATAGTTTCTCTTCACATTACACATAACACAAACGTGAACGCTTACTTTTTATTTATTTTTACAGTCACGGGCACACGTGAACATTATAAAAACATACTATTCGGTAACGGTACATACGATACAACACGCCGCTAAAGATAAAAGCAATGGCTAAACGGAACCGGAAATTAAGGTACCATAATAAATAATTTTTTTAGATGGTCGCACTGTCCGAGAATGGAGTCATAAGAGTGTGCAGTACTCGTAACGCCGTCGATTCCTGGGGGTAAATAAGGAAAATGATATAAAGAAAAGTGACGGTGATGGTAAAAATAAAGTGATAAAGTGATAAAACTATCGACTAGCGAACGTCTCCGCCGCCGGAAATTGTAAGGTGGCAAAGTTAACCGGAAGAATTATGAATTGGAAAGCTCTACGGTGTAGTTGGTAGCGACGGGGGCTGTTGGCGGTGGTGGCGGTGGCGGGGGTGGGGGTGGGGACGGGGCGCCGTAGCTTTGAGCGGCGGTCATTATGTAGGGTCGTTATTTTTTCCCTTTTCAGCGCGAGTTCTTTGTTCTAAGTTAGTTTAATTGTGGAAGTTAGTTGACGCGGTGTAACGATGTTGAAAATTTCACGAATACGCTGCAAATTTTTCAAAGAGTTCCGCAAACTGCGCGGGCGCAAGGCCGAGACCGATTTTACAAATAATTAAACGGCGAAAAGTTTACGCCGGATAAATTTTTACTACGTTCTAATACTTTGGCAATTATAAGCAATAGCTAAGTTTGCTTATACTTACACACTTAGCGCGACGCAGCGGACTGCGCTACGAATTGACGAGCCAACCGCGCCCTCACTGGTTTATAAGATTCCAAACCGGAAATTACAAAATAGTTACAAGTATTAAATGTTTACAATTTTTCAATAAACGTAAGATGTAATAAAAGATGCAGAAGCGCTGTGTTACTTCTGCAAGTAATTGGTCCAAGTGTTATGAAGCTGTTTTACAATAAGGTTAGGAGCGCTTACATCTATACTGTGTACCGACCGCCGGCAGCCTGCGCTGATTGACAGCCTTCCCTCCTTCCTTATGTATTCAGGAGGAGTTGGGTTCGATGTGAGCGAGGTTCGAGTCGTTGTACTGTCACTCGCTCTGAAGAGGAACCCCGTTAATTGGAATATGATCATCAATTCTAAACTTAAAGTAACACCCGACGCCTGTTTCGGTTTGATACTCATTCTGTATTATTAATGCGCTGACACCCAGTAACTCCACATTACCCGTAACATGCTAATGCTACAAGTAGCTTTGCTACAAAATTTACCTACGGATCGGCTCTGCGCTGTTCTCATTCGGGGGCATTCCGCGACTATCCACCACATCATCCATCCAGCTTAGCCGCATCCGGTTACAACACCAGAAGTAAGCTCGTACATTCTACTTTCACAAGAATCTTTTGACTCTAAATATGTATTACGCATTTAGTAAGATACATATATATATACATACATGTATGTACAATGAGTAAAAGGTATGAAAGTTTATTTACTGAACAACCACTTTTATATAAATTGTAATCGAGGTTCAAACCGTTGCCATAAAATTGAAACAGAGCAGGAGGGTTAAGTGCGAACGGCTCTAGGGGGCGCGGAGAGAACCAACCTCTGCAGGGGTCCGTCTCCAAATTTGTGGTTCGGCGTGGTCTGCGTGCAGCCGCCTCCTGGCCGCCGGCAGAGGTGATGTCCGCGACCTACATTCATCCGAACTTACCCGAGTTGGGGGGTGGGGAGGAGGTAGTGCGCAGGTCCGCGCGTGCCGCTCCATTACCAGTGCATACACCACTTGTGAGAGCCACGCTCTGGTAGTCTAATGATAGGGAAAGGAAGTATCAGCGTTATACTTAATCAAGTTTGGTATTGTGTTTTTTCTCGCAGGTATGAATTATTAATATTCTTGTGGGAAATAAAGATTTATAAGTCTCACAAAACATATAACATTTAACAGCCGTCGCTTAACTTCATCTGTACATAGAGCAATAGATCAGAATCAAGTCGTGCTGCTGCGGTGTAAAATCCATTGCGCCGTGATCGCGTCGGCCATCAAACACGTGTTTAAGAAATTTGGGATACTTCGTGTTATTACTGGGGTAACAAAACATCCATACATGTCAAATAAATATATATGCATGGTAGGCAGTGATGGAGGAGTGTGTTTGTTCTACTCACCGTAATTAAAGTAAGGGAGACTTTCTTCATCGGTCGTCGGCGGAGTCCAAAACCAGGTATGGGTATGAGGCCTGGAAAAGCCAATTTTCTTGACTTCTGTACCTCTGGGTGAAAGTTTTACGGGTACTTACCCCCAGATAACGATAAGATTGAAAGCACTTTAAGGATTGATAGGGTGGTCCAGCGTTACGAGACGCACGTCGCGCGGCACTAGTACAAAGGTACGTAATACTTGAAGAGTGTTGCTACGTACAAGCAATAAGTGAGGTGTAAGTTATAGGCTGTGACGTATGCGTGCGTAGCGTGCAAAGCGTGTACGATAAACCATATGTAATGTTTACACGAGCATCTCCGAACCGCCATGCATTCAGTGTTAGACGAGCGGAGGGTGCGTCGTCCCGGGGCAGGGGATGAGCCGATATGCCGCGGCTGCACTTCTACGGCGATTTCAGTTCGTAGCTTTGCGTTTACTGGCTTACTGGCAAACGCAGATAAATGTTTTTCTCACAAGATTGCTCACCACCTTACGTCTCACGGCGAGGAGCACAGAGCACTGCGTGTCCTGAATAGATTTACTTTGTTATGCGCTTTTAAAAAATATTGTATAAATCTAATTTACTTAACGATGATTTGAGAGTAGTGAATGGAGTTCTCGAGTTTGGTGCAGAGGTCATTTTAACGTGATCGTGAGGACTCTCCAGAATTCGATTTTTCTATTGATGTGCGATGTCCGAGCGCTACGATTCACAATGCGCCAAAAACTTTACGCCCAAAGTTCTTAATAGCTTAAAAAACGGTACAAGTTCCCATCGTTTATAATTACAAGCGGTTTAAATGGGAATCTTGTTCATTTTAAGTACAAATTAGGATAAAATTAATTAGTATAATCCCCGTTAATTAAAATTTTCAGCGCCGCTAACTCCCTCCCGGTAACCGGCACAATTAACAAAGAAGTTAAAGCAAACGTAAAAAACGACTCCTCTTACACGAGCAGCGGAAACACTTTCAGTTACTGCCATTTCCGTGAAAGATTATCCTCTTGAGAAACATCTATTGCTTTCATCATCAGCCGATAGATGCCCACCGTTGGACATAGGGTTTACTTGAATCCGACGTAAGAATTCTTCATCATTTCGCAATATATTACTGACAGATTTTCTACTCTTCTTACTGGCGGTAAGTCGGAACCTAAGTCGGTCTAAAGGAAACCGTCCAGGTACCGCTGCAGCGTTTGTCCTTGCCTACTTGGTAGTGTGCACTCTGTGTTCTGGCACTACTGACGTGCAGAGGTTGCGGTATCCGTTGGCTAAAAGGCGGGGTTGCTACCTCAGCGGTATAAAAAACATATATATGTCGGCTTTGCAGGGATTATAAGTTCCCTCTTTTTGTGGATTACAGTAATGAGGACGCAGCAGAAAATTTAAAGACTGTGCTGCGCCGGAGAGACTTCAGTTCAAGTTTTTCTTAATTAATTTAAAATCTCCGGAAGCTGAGCGCGGCTCTCGTTATTTCCTAAGTCGCGTCATATTCGCGGAATACTAATTTAGTTACCTTCCACGTGTAAATGTCTACTTTGATATATTTTTTAACTTTACAACTATTCCAACAGATATATCAGCGAACCTGACGGATGATCACTTAAAACTTAGAACTATAGAAAAGAAGTATTTTTATTTGATTAAAAACTAATAAGTAAACATCTTTATGATAAGTAATAACATTTTTTTTATTACTTATCATAAAAATATAATATATAAAGATATAATTATTCCTTTACTTTCTTGTTAGACGCACCAACACCGTGATGGGACGCGAGGGTGGTAGCTGTCCAACTGGGTACGATAGGTTCACACCGCTTCGCACACTTCGCTAGTGATGCGGCCTCGGAATTGAACTAGTGACCTCCGTGTAACAATACAAGCGTTCAACCGCTGCACCACCGGGGCAGATAGATATTCTCGCCGTAACGGAAAAGGTGAAATAGTTCACCGGAATAGCCGGAATACTACGGCAAGTAATAAACTGCAGATCAATAGATCTTTGATTACGTATCAGGACGTTATCGAGGCGCGCCGGCGGGCGGGCGGGCGGTCGGCTCTCCACCGGCCCTCCACCGGCCCTCTTTAACATAACGCTTACAAAGGGTTCGTTACAAACACCCTTCCGCTTCCTTAACTCGTTACCGTTTCAGGAATCCGTCTCCATTCAAATAGCTGTAGTTGTGTGCTAGACACGCGCCAGCAGCGCAGCGGTTATCCTTGTGCTCCTCGCGACGCGCACTGTCGGGTTCGGATCGTTAGAGAATGTTAAGCACACACCCATTTCAATATCTATTAGCTTTAGATGAACTGATGTTTCCATCTGCTTATTAAAAAAGATCGTAAGTAACATTGTAGATTACAGCGCCCTTCAAACCTGTTCATATTTTGACGATAGAATAAGAAACATGCGAGATATTGGAACCATCAATAAAACCGGTTGTGGTAGCGTGAACTACTTAGAACCACTTTGAAGTCTTTATTACAAAGACGACCGGCAGTCCCACGGGCGCGGGGTTCGATCCCGGAACACCTGATCTGCCTAGTACAAATCAATCTTATCCTCATAAATATAAATTCATGTTGGATTCATGTGTCAGAGTTGGTTTATATGTGTACACAGTTTGCAAGAACTTGTTTACCTTTCGGGCGGCGGCGCGCGCTGGTCCGATCCTGGCGCGCACGTCCTGCTGGGTGTCGGGTTGCAATGTAAATCAATTATGCGGTTTAAGAATCGTTTCACGGACCGAGGATCGAGGATCGAGGAGAGACACGCGAGGTGCGTCACGAAGGCAGTCGGAATATCTCTAAATAATAGGAGCGTGCTGATGTGTGTTGGCGTGTGACAATATAAAAGAAGAGTATTAGAAAGAAATTGTGATACTTCCTTAATAATAATATGTTTATTTATAGACAACATCCACCCTCACCCCCGCACCCCCGCGTGCGCGCATCGGACTTCGGCACGCAATAAACTAGTTTCCGCTTTAAAGATATAAGGTTGACATTGCAGTGCGTGTGTCCGTGTGTGTGTGCGTGTGCGTGTGCGTGTGCGTGTGCGTGCGTGTGCGTGCGTGTGCGTGTGCGAGGAGATAGGCCGTGCCGGAGACTCGGCGGGCGATACCTCAATCAGAAAACATCAAAGTGGAGCGATCAAAGGACAGTAATGTGGAGGTGATTCCCCAGCAGGTACCGCCAGGCCGCGACATACATTTCTAAGCAATAAATTATAATACATTACAGCATCGTTTTGGAGCATTCGAACCGGATTGTGACTGCTGGGGAGGCGTGAAGTATTTTTATCTCTTCAAATTATATATATTTTTAGGGATTGCGATTTCATTCGAACCGCTTCGAATATCTGATATTACAAACACTGAACCAATTTATGCTTTCCATATTCCTCAGCTGGCTTCAGGGAGTATCGAGGTCTGAACAGTACATTGCTGCGATGAGGCATTCCTTGACACTTGTGTGCATATCCTTTAGTCGCGGGTCTGCGATCAGTCCGTGTTAAGGACGACACATCAACAAGAAGTATATTTTATTAAAAAGATACGAGAAAACAACTAAATTAAGTATCGATTATGAATAAACAAACATCCCCCGCTACGGGGGTGGCGCGGCGGGTTGAGAATCAATCTCTGTTGTTTGCCGGCCCCGGCGACAAATTATAATGAATAATAAACAGAGCAATCATAATTCTTAGATAATGTTTTAAAAGCTCGTTAAGAAGTTGCGACCGGGCCGCGTCTGTCCCCCCGACGGGCCCCCTCACCGCCCTTTACGTTTATCATAATGCTTACAAAGGGGTAGGTTCAGCACTATAAATAGTGCCCTGGTTCAAAGCATTCGTTATATATTGAGGGAAATCAAAGAGAAATCTTTACTCCATCAGTTTAAACTGTAAATACTTTTGACTCGTCTACTTGTGGGTTTTAAATTCCAGTGCTGCACGATTCTAAACAACTTCAGGAGTTTATAAGGTCTGCTGAATAACAGGTCAAAAAGAGAAAACCGAAATTAATGGTATAATAAGTTTATCACAGCTTCATAGCGGTAACCACGGAAGAATGTGATGAGAATAGCTTTTGTTGCTTCTAAGTTCTTTTTTTATAATTAAATAGACTAGCCTGTAACTGTGACCTCATCAGACAATAAATGGCCAAGGTTAAGAGCACTAACTTAGCACCAGCCTATTTACCCTTCTCTAGTTAAGTTTAATTTTTTTTTACGACAACAGTACAGTCATCACATTGAGGTCGTCCCGACGGAACTGTTCCAGCCAAATTCTACACATCAGTTGTGGCTACGACCGAGGAGGCACTTGTCGTTAACCGAATTATGGAATCGATTCTGCCGGTAAGTCGGCGCGTAAAGAGTTCAACGGTCGGGAGCTACTAATTAAAAGTAAGAGCCGCCGGTAAACAGTTCAGCAGAACAAACGCGAGAGCAACAAACTTGTCCAATAAATCATTCGTCGGATTGCTCGTCACCGCGGTCACCGTGGAGCTCGAGCTCAGCCCACTGCGTGTGCCAATTATCTTTCTTTCTTGAACAAAGTTCGTCGTGAAAAAGTTTCTCATTATTTCACTTAATTCCGGGTGGGCCGGACGACCGCGCGCCCTGCGTCCAGCGCCGGAGCGCCCAGTCCGCGTGGCCACCGCCCGCCGCCGGCCGCCCGCCCACTTGTCATGGCCGGCGTGGCTTTTCACTAAGAAATAATTACCAAATAAAGATTTCTGATAGGAAACACATACAAGGAAAGGCTATTATCTGCCGGGGGGCCCGTCGATGCCAGCAAAGTTTTGACGGAGGGCCACATTCGTTGCCCGGAGTAATTTTCTTATTTCCCCCGAACTAGCTGTAAGCGGGGTTGCGAGTTATTCGTTATCGGGACACCTCCACGTATACTCCACTAATGCCCGCCCACTGTTTGCGGAGGAAATACACCCACCAGGACCTCGTCGTCCACACGGACTACACTTGCAGCCGATGTGGTATTTGAATGATAATTAAATGTCTCTGGTGTCTTCACATAAGAGATATTAAACTTAGTAATTTCTTCTACGTCGTCATTTGCGGAGTTTGATGACGTCACTTTGTTACATTTGCATTACAAGTAATACACATAACGCACGTTATTACATTATCCGATCCACAAGAGCGCAGTTTACTTTAACGGATTGCTTTATGGAAGTAAAAGGGCCAAAGGGGGATAATCTCATTGTATTATAAATAATAAACTGGTCCATAACAATGTTGTTATTACGGCGTTTACACACGGTAGTGTTCGGTGTCAGGAAGAGGTACTGCATAGTTGAGTTAAGTAAACTCTGAACTCGCCGCCTGTAAACTCTGAACGAATAGAGCTGACAAGTAAAGGACCGGCGTAGCAGGAGCCAGCAGCGCGGCTCGGCCAGGGCGCGCGGGGTGGGGATTTTCATTGTATTACAGGTTACGAATAAATAAAAAAATATATATAAGGGTACGCAATGTGGCGTAGGGCAACCAATGCCGGTTGGTCTAGGAGGAACAGGTTGCTATAATATAATTATTGGTAGAGGAGCTCGATGGCCAGTTAGTATCCGGTCCGTCCGCGCAGACCCACCGTGTCGCGCGTCGCACCTGCCGGGGACTTCCGTTTCGCGTACGATTTATTCACTACCTTTATTCAACCAGTTGCTGCACGCTTGCTCCGTTAAATAAATAACATTGATTATCAGCTATATGTACAACTTGTGGCACAGCGTCGCGATGCCCTACAACTCGGTGGAGCCTGGATATACGTCAAGGTGTCAATCAACGGAATCCGTCGTCAGTATCGCTCGACACTCCACTGTGTGCGGGTGTGGGGCGGGGGGCGGGGGAGGGGTAGGTCTTTTCCGAGGATATTTTTTTAGATTATATCCATTTCATACTAGACCATTTCGCCTTATGTTTTGAATTTCACACACAAACACACACACTCACGCACGTCAAAGTAATAAAAATACAACTTCCAAGTACCGACACCACCCCGGCACGCGTCATGTAATGTGTCGAATTTTGTCCGGCGGTTACACGCATTCACTTATTTATCCTTTATGCGCACCAGTCACAAGACATGGAGTACATCTTGTATAAAATAGAAAGAATGCGAGTATTCCTGCGAAGACGGATTGGCAGCTAATTGAGATTTTTGCGAAAATCAGAGATGTGATCGTATCTGCGTAACACGAATATGAACCGTAGCAAACGTCGGCATAGTCGAGAATACGCAGAAGAAGAGAATTAGCAAGCGCAACCTTAGTGGCTGTTGGAAGAAACTTGCGGAGTCTGCGCATGGAGCTATAGCCCCATACACCTTCCTACTCACCTCGTTAACTGCAAGCCTGTAAGCCCACAATGGACAGGAGTCAATGTAAATTCCCAACTTCTCAACTTTACTATTATAAGGAATTACGTTACCGTTAAGATTAACAGGCGGTACGCCGGACCAGGTACTTTTAGAGAGTAGTCTACAGCCTCCGATTGTGACTGATTGTGTCTTGTTAGGGTTTACCTTTAGACCATACAATTTACACAAATCCGTAATACAAGCAAGATCAGAGTCAATGCTGTGGACGGCCTGACAGAGATCGCCAGGAGAAACTTGAGCGTAAATTTGGAGATCGTCAGCATACAGGTAGTAAGAGGAAAATAAGACATGGGTTATAGAATAGATGAAGATGGCGAACAGGATTGGAGACACCACGCCAGCATCGGTGTAACGTACATTGCTGTGTGAAGGCAACAGCACAGTGTGGAGCGTTGTACATGTAACGGGGTGAACGTGCAGCTCACTGCTTCGGGAAGAAAAGCCATAAATGTGGTAGGTCACCAAAAAATACTTAAAGGTGGAGCAGAAACGGGAAGTGAATTATATGTACCCCGATGTCGGAGACGTCAAGTTACAAGTGACGTCAGCACATCGCAGTGAGGTGACGGTAGCGACGGCAGCGACGGCGACCACCTCGTTGCAGTGTCTCGATGTAATTAAAGTTTGGTGATTGCGTGCGCAGCGCCACGTGGCGGTGTCGGCATGGACCGGATGGCGCGCTGCCGCAACGCGACCAGCTTGTATTCAGAGCTGACGCAACTCCTGCTGATGCACGCACTGACCGTAAGGGCAACGATCTCTACAAATTACATCCCGATCTGCATTTCCGGTAAGCCTAATCGGTCAAGATAGAGTGCAGAGAAACCTACTAGGCATGTATTTGGTTCACCTCGGATGTGTGCTCGTGAGGCTGCGGTTCGGGGTAGATAGTTCTCTCGAAACTTCCTCCCTAGGCTCGCAGTAAGGGTTAGGCAGATAGAGGTTGTTAACATGTTTGCAGTTTTTTCTACAGTCCGTTTTTTTTAGTCATTCCCCCTACGTATTCTGGGTTGGGGCCTTTATATACATTACAGTCACCATCAGACATTATCTTATTTCTAGTTTCCAAAATCTCGCCTTTCATTCTATTCATCATTTATACACTGCTCTTCTTTCAAACTTCTCTTTTTTATCGTTCTACATTCCATTTCTTTCTGTCACTCCCCCTCCCAATTCGTGAAGACTGTCTTGTTCTCGTGTTCATTTCTGGGAAGAGCCTGAAAACACCATAATACACCATACCATAATTTTCTTCTTCTTCTTAATGTCTCGCATCGTTTCTTCCTCGTTTTGTTTTTGTTTTTGACTCCATTTTAATTTGTTTTTACACTTTATTTTTTACAGCTATTTATGTATTATTTATAACAGTTTTTTTGTTCATTTAATTTTTTTCGGTTTTTATTTTAATCTTTATCCATTTTTATTGTTTTTTCAATGACTCCTACAGTATCCCAGAAATATTTTACGACTTTCCTCCTCACTCAGAGAGGCAGTGACTTCCGTATCAATGCTTTTTCCTGTTTCCATTTCGCAATTTGCTCTGTCAATCCCATATAAGGGACAGGAAGACAAAACATGCACCGTGGTCTCGTTCACCCCAGGGTCACAAAGGCACGAGGGACTCTCCTTGAGTTTGAACCTGTGAAGGTACTCGGAGAATCCCTCGTGCCCCGAGAACATTTGGACCAAGACCGTGTCGAGCTCCAGCCGGCGCAGTGACCTATAAGCTGTCGCCACGTTTGGGAAAAATATCCTCGTAGTTGCAGCCGTCGTACCTTCCACGTACCTCCTGTTCCATTCGTGAAGCGTCTTCAGCTTGAGCCGACGCTTGACGAAAGAAACGGGTCTATAGTCCGTTGCTGAAGCGGCGTGGGTTCTGGTGCAGACGGTGGCGTCTGGACACCCGTTCGCGCCGCAGCAAATTAATAGGTGCTGCGGGGCTAGCCATCCATCAACTAAGCGGCGGTTCTTGGGTCACAAAAGACTGGCGCCCATTAACAACTCACCCGCAGCGTGTCCGCGTGTCCGACCTTTGTCGAGTTTTGGTTTTTTGTCATGTCATCAAACGACTAGACGGGCCAGATGTCCAGCTGGCAGCAAGTGCTACGCCTGCCCATAACAACGTAGCAATAGTTAGAATGTTATGTACTGCCCCACATTGCGCGCATCGCCTTGAGATATAAGACGTTTCGTTACCCCAGTAATTACACTAGCTGCAGCACCCTTCGAACCGGAACACAGTAATGTTTGCACAGTATTGTTTAGCGGCAGTCTTGGGCGTTGCGGTGGTACCCACCTCGTAACACCGGAAGTAATTGTTATTGTGTCCGTATTTGATTTCACCGATAAATTTTTTTAGACAGTAAGACAGAACCATAACAAACGAAACCTTTTCCCTCTTCTGGCTACACTTGGCACGAGGGCGGGGTAGGTGGGGTAGGGTAGGGTAGGTGTTGTACGGCACAGCCGCCGGTCGCAGGTCGCAGGCCGGCGCGGGTTCCGTTCCGCTCCGGTTGAACAGATTGTATATATTATTAACTAGTATATTATGCAATTATTTTATTATTATAAAAAATAGTCGTTAGTCGATCTTTTATACAATTTGTGTACAATGAAATGACGTCATTGTGAACATAACGATCCGTACACACGAGAAAGTGTTACTAATGGAAGGGGTCTCCGACAGGCGGAATGAAGAAAGAGTACATTATATTTGAAGGAGCTCCGAGATTTATTTTGGACAAGTAAATTGGCAATTATAAAGTGAGAGGGGCTGCTGCGACTGCTCCGCGGCGCCACCCCGGCCGCCCCGGGCCGCCCCAGCCGCCGACTGCTGCCGCGTTGTTACCAACAGACGCATTACAGGAAGTGATCCCTCTGCGTGTGTGTCATGAAATTGGAAGGAGATCTTCAAAATTACGATTCTGTTCGTATTCGTATATTTTTTTAAAATGACGTAGTGTACCTCATGTAACTCGCCGCTAACGTGATGCAGTGACTCCTAAACAGATTTGATTTTCGCCCGTTACTTTAGTGGGAGGCGACCTGGTCACAAAAAAACAGTACATCCGTTGAAAACGTTCGTGGTCTGTTCTGCCATATCCTTATACTATAAAGACTTCAGTTTTGGGATATTTTTAAAATTATTGTCCCCACAAAATTAATTGAGAACAAAACTCTGTACCGTTAGTATTGTGCGGTATCAGTTATTAGCCGGTGTAGTTATTGACAGGAAGTATTCCTCAACTCTGCGGCTCTGCGGAGTTGCGGGGTTGCGGAGCTGTCCACTCAAATTGGAATAGTTCACGTTGCGAGCTACTTTTGCACGTTCTTTATGACTTACTGGTGAACCCTTTTCGCCCCTTATCTTGTGTTTTAAATACCGTCCTGATGATACAAGACGAGTTCCCATTTCCGATCAAAAGCTCCATCGTGTTAGCGTGGCTGTACTCCGGTTTGAAGAATGTTGTACTTGGTAAAACACCACGATAAGAAAACACGACATTAAACGTTGTCCACGGTGTCCCGTCGCGTAACCAGGCGAGCCCTTCACCATCGGGTAAACCAAGTGGATATAACCGTCCGATAATTCTGTTGATGGTCATTTATAACTGTACTTAGAGTTAGTACTTTGAACAGTAAACAAACTGCAAGTAGCAAATAAATTTATTTCCGAGTTTTAGCTGCCATGCATGTGGAACACATCGCTAGGTGCATGAAACTTACTGAGAACTGCATACCATACTGTGCGCGAGTAATATTCGGGTGTACAGCACGCTGCTTTGTAAAATTTAATCAAAATTTCTTCCCTCTCACCGCCCCTAAATTATGAAATTTTATAAACGGTAAACTACCCTGTAACCTTGGTATGTAACCGTTGCTAGTAAACTAAAGCGGTCGTCAATGAAGTAAAGTAAAAGTAAATCTCGATGAGCCTCGAACTTGGAGTCGTTACCGTTAACATTATAAGTTTACTCTGCAGCAGTACAACTAAGTATTAAAGTAGCCAGTAAAACAGTTAGTGCTCACGTTATAAACTCAAGTTATTTACAAGTACATAATTAAGCACCTAGGTTCCGACAATGTAGCGCAGCGTGAACACTAAAACGCGCTGTAAAGTGCATCTGCTGCAGCGTCACCACTCAAGTAACGGACTGCCGCGTTTTGTAACTTGAATGTTAACAATTTAAACTTCAAGAGTTTTTATGAACACACCGGGGTACCATAAACTACTTTAGACATTTGTACTTGCTGTACTGAACCCGACTCCGTACTGCCCGTCTGTTTTTCTCTACGTTAATAATACAGTGCATGTACGTAGTGCTAAAATACATATAAAAGTATTTATCACAGGTTTAAAGTGATCATCGAGAGAGACGATTTTATCGCGAGACTACCCTCCAGCTACATCTTCACCCTAAGGACCACAGTGCCGTCGCATTCGGTTAAATCATCCGAACAAAAAGACAGTCATACGAATGTTTACATTTTTAAAAGTATTATCTGTTTGTTAGCGATAAAGAAATTTAAACTTGTAAAAATCAAACGAGAGTACTCGCGACGAGCATGCGCGGAGAGGCACATGGCAGTGGAGCAAGCGAGAGAGGTGTGCCAGGACGGAAGCAAGTGGAGAGAGAGCTGGTCTCTGCCTACCACACTGGGAATGAGGCGTGATATATATATATATATATATATATATATATGTATGTAAAAATCGAACTCTCCTTCACCGACAAGCAGTGGAAATGCTTCAGATGACTATTACTTACGTTAGCGATTCTTCTTAACGCCTGAGCGCTTCCACTCGTCGCTGACACTGTGTTCAGTTATATTATATAAGTCGCCTTTAACATAAATCACTTCCTACATTCCCACAAATACAGGAGACTCGAGCAGCGCATGCGCACTGTCGTTCGACAAATAACATACTACGCGTTGACGCCCGCGCCGGCTGCTTTTATACTATTTTAAATTATTGATTATTTACCACTACCCACATTAGTTGTTAAATGTCACATTATCAAACCTGACCGCCAATTTGTTCTGAAAGGAAACTCGACATTGCTTTACATAAACCATTTTTGGTCCAATTAGGTTCACAGATGGTGCGATTGCCAACACTCGTTATATCGGTGTTATCGCCGGAAGCTATAGCCACTATTATATAATGTTTATTAAATGTATGAGGTGCGCTCTCTGACGTGCATTTGTTAAGTCGTGGGGTTAATCTGTTGCTTAAACTCCAGCGGCTCGTTGCACGTCCCTCTGTCGGAGTGAGAGCAGCACAACAAAAGCGGCCGGCAGCCAGCAGCCGGCGGTATACCGGCCGGTGACGCCAGGCAGCCGCTGCGCACCGCGTGGCGCCGCTCGTCGCATTTGTAGCATACATTTTATTTCGGTACAAATAAAGCAAAGCGTGACTGCGGACAATATGTTACATTGTAACGCGTAACTAATTCCTAGCCGATGTGCACCGGCCGCCGGAAGCGGCGCGACCTTACCGCCCTGTCCGTACGGTCGGTATCCGCTCGGCGCGGCGCTGCGGGCGCGGCGGGCGCGGCGGCGGTCGCGGGCGCGGGGGCGGACTATGTCAGTTTGATGTATGGGTATGACGAGGAGACAGTTTTAAAGTTTCCAGTGACAAGAATTAAGTATGGTAATAGTTGTTTTCGTTATAATTAACGCGCCCGTGGACTGACATAACGGCTCTTTTGAATTCTATTTTAATTGGAAGCTGACGTCACCGAGCCGGGCCAGCACCGCCGCCGGCTGCCGGCTGCCGGCTGCCGGCTGGAGACGGAGCTCTACCACGCCTGACGGCGGCCCGACCCACATTTGTTATTGAATGCACAGTTTGTTCTAACTGAAGAAATGGTTACAGATCGAACCGTGTCGATCTTATATTAGGTGACTAAACAAAACAAGGAACCTGTATTACCTAGGCAACAGAGGTGTTCGGGGCACTAAAACTTTGTAATTTTGTGATTATTATTGTTTGTGTGCCAACAAGTGCAAATTTTTGATATTACCACGGAAGATTCACCCCACAAACTTTATTTTATTATATAGATGCGCATCCTGCTGCAGACGTACTGCACTGAGCGGAGTGAGGTGTCAACAGTTGGCAGTCAAGATGCATGTTGCGGTGAAATGTAAATATATAGGTATATTAAAAAATGATGTAAATAAAATCAATTTAATGTAAGAAAAATAGAAATAATTAATAGATTGAGATGAGACGGGGATGATTTAAATACATTATTGTATATCAAGTTCTATACCCTTCTACAAAGCCACCCCTGGGAAAGGCAGAACTTCCACTATTTCTTATAAACTAGTGGCAATGGAAATATTCCTTTTACAATTCGTGCAGTGACCAGGCGCTTCCAACATTTATCCTCAAGTTGGTGTTCAAGGCGCGGAGGGAAAATAAGACTTAAGTGATGCTTTGAAACTTTTATGTCATGCAGGAGGAACTTACTAGTACATAGACAAAGTAACGATTTTATACATTTATGCAATTTTCGCGTATTTTTTAAAGATAGCACTTTATCATTTGAGGAAACGTGTAATAAACAGGCAAGTCTATCCCTGGGCTTTTGCTGAGATTCTTCAAAAAAGTAAATAAAATACATATATATATATACGGTAGGGCAAAGTGTGACGGCATCGACCAGCTCGTTTATATATGAAGGTGTCGCATGTTCCGTTATTTGGTGACATGCAACCCGCGTGACTCACATCATACGGTGCTATTTTTGTTTAAAAACACAAAGAGCGTGCCGCAGCCGAAGCCGAGGTCGCTGCCGGCACCGGAGCTGGAGGAGGAGGAGGAGGAGCAGCTCGCGCGCGTCCCGATTCCTATCCGATGACTCACCCAACGACACCGTTCCGGCGGAGCAGTCGGCTTTGATATATTTCATTTCTACAATATTTTTTCCAACGATCCGGAAATCATCTGCAGTTCCTGTCGCGATGAAATTAAAGCTTACTTTGGAGTGGGATGGATAGCGGCCGAATGTAAGACTGCGTCCATGATATTTTCTTTGATCAGCCAATAAACGGTGCCGCCGGCGCGGTGCGGACGGAGCCAGGTAGATGGATGGCGATATGGTGATATGGCGAGATGGCGATGGCGGCCCGACGGCAAATCGTGCTTTAATTTATTTGATGAACAAACAAAGCGCCGCGACGCCACGTCACACATTATGTATATACCCATTGAAGTTATTGGAGTAATGACACAGCATCCCTCGTCTTCAATATACTTCTCCATGTTTTTTTACAATTCCTCCTGCTTGTGGTGAGCCAGGACCTTTTATAAGCTAGCATTTACTATCAGTACATTATTTCTCATTTATAACTCATAACCGTCTTTCATTCTCTCTTTTCTATCACACTCCGCTTACCTGTCACACTTCTTTTCTTCTATTGTTTCCTTTTCTTCTGTTATCACATTCTTTTGTATTCTATTTGTTTCTTAAATCTACTAATTTTTTCTTTTACTCTTTAACAATTTTCACTTTTTAATTTTAGAACTTTAGCTTAATCTAGTGTCCAAGTTGGTTTAATTTTCAATTTAGTTGGTTATTGTTACGTTTTGTTTTCCTCTATCACGTCACCTATTGTCCCTCTATAAAATTTATTATCACCTGAAGACTTTCGTCTTCACTCATCAGAGGCAATGATTTCCTTATTCAGCTGTTTACCTAATTCTATTTCACATTGTCCTAGCTCCGTTGTGTAGAAATAGTCGCGTTACATCTTTAACAAAAAATCTCGGCGCGGAAAATTTCTCAAATAAGTTGAACTTCCGGAAAGGAGCCCGCGGCGCGGGTCAACCCGTTCCTCGGCCGACTTAGTTTAACTTGTAAGCCGCAGCTTAAAGTTTACACGAAAATTTCAAATCGAAGTAACTTCGAGTCACACACATGATAGAAAATTTAAGTTGAACTTGGAACGGCGCGCAGTTTGAAGAAAAACAACTTCCGGTTAAAGTAAAGTGTTCCCGTACTTACCTGACGACATTAATTTTCCGTAATATGTAAGAGTATAAGTTTGTACGTACCCGATATTAGGAAAGTCGGAGTGTTCTCCCGGGGTGAGGTGACCTGGGCGTATCTAGGCAGATCACACTGCGGCACCAAGCAGTGCTGGTGTGCAAATGTTACTAACTTTAGTAAATAAGAAAGGGCAGTGAGGGGTGTAAGTGTTCCCGCACATCAACCCACGGGTAGCAAGCCAACCTCACCTATTCGTGGTGCAGCCTGCTAATCAACGAACGAGGTTCTGGCTCCCACCAATCAGCCAGCCAGCCAGCGCGGTGGGAAATGGCCCAGATCTCCCCGTATGAGTCCCTACCCGAGCGATGTGGGAATCTTTGAAAGGCCTATGTCCAGTAGTGGACGTCTATCGGTTGATGATGATGAATGATAAAGAGATCATATTTTCTAGTAGCTTCAGGTAGATCATCAGGTAGATATTAATAATTTTCAGTAACCAGCAAGCAGTTTCTTTTCCTTGTGCCACAAATACAACAAAGACATGCTGCACTGCACCAAGACGTGGGTACGGTTACAAGTTATAATATTTTGCCAGAAACTGGTATTTAAATAATAATTTCGTTATTTATTATTATCTTTCAGTTACCTCTCAGAGGTCTCGTTTCTCTCCTGACAGTTTCCGTTCCGTTTTGTGGCGGTCCGGATTCGAACTCCTTGTCACTCGCAGACGGCGACACGGGAGCGGATGTGGTTCGTGAGACTTAATGAAACGTGACTTTGTTATTATCTGAAATCGAATGTTTACTTCCGGTTACTATTAAGTAAATCATCGCCAAGTACATTATTGCTTTAGCAGCATACGCTTAGTGCTTGATGTACATTGCTTGCATGAAACTTGTGCGCTTGCGCTCGCCACGACCGCTCTCTGGTACTCTGTAACGTGAGGATGAAACAAAGTTATGAATGAGTGTACTCATTGGGTTTCCTCCTCCTGCCACACGCTGTACTGGTAAGGTAACTCTATCTTGTGAGAACCAGTCTTAAGGGGCATTCGCGGATCAGAAGTAGTTCCAGTTACCTGTCGCCATCTCATCCAAACTAAATTTATTCGGTTGTTCACATCTCGATCAATATCGCCATCGCGTTGTATGAGTGAACCTAGGTACTTGAAATCGGAGCTGGTTGGTAGGGATGCACCGTTTAAGGCGATTGGAGAAAAGCTGGTGAGACCGCCGAAGTTACAGAACTAATGTACAGTTTTGGTCCTGCTAAACTTAAGCCCAGCTTTGTCCAATTTATTTCGCCATTTTTCCGACCTGCTCTGCACCTCGCGTTTATCCCCCCCGACAAATACGATGTCGTCAGCAAAACGCATACACATCAGTGCATCTATTATCGGGGGGAAGAGATACGTGCTTAATGCTGACTCCTGCTGTAGGCCCATCAAGACTCTGAAACTGTCGCTTTCGCCAGCAGTGGACCGGATGTGTGTACTGACACGACAGTACATAGCATGAATAAGCTGCAGGTATTTCCCAGGCGCTCCTTTCCCTTTCAGAGCCCACCACAGAACCTCCCGTGGAACCTCATCGTATGTCTTTTCGAGGTCCACGAACACCATGTGCAGGTTTTTATGCGCACGTCTGTATTTGTCGCACAGTTGGCGAAGAGCAAAAAAGGCGTCCGTAGTCCCCCGCCCAGGCACAAAACCAAATTGGTTCCGGGCTACCTCACTCTCCCCTCATTCTTCCCGCTAAGAGTCGTTCCCACACCTTCATACTATGCGACATGAGCTTTATTACTCTGTTGTTGTTACAGAGCTGTTCATCACCCTTGTTTATAAAGATGGGTACCAGTGAACTGCTACACCACACATCCGGGATCACCTCTTATTGTAACAACTTGTTGAAGAATAAAGTCGGCCACATCCATCCATCCGACTTTAACAACTTCCATACCTCCACTGGTATTCCATCCGGCCCAACAGCCTTTCCATTCTTCATACCTTGCTCTGATTTTCTTACCTCATCCATAGTAATCTTCCTCACCATACCCATGTTGGCCGGCACGCTCTCCAATACTCTGCTCCAGACATTCTCCTCATTCATCAGTTTTCCAAAATATTCCTTCCATCGTCTTTTAATGTCGTCATCAGTCGTCAATACTTTTCCTTCATAGTCTTCTATACATTTGACATGATTTACATCCCTTGCACTCTTTTCTCTCTCTTTTGCTATCCGGTACAGTTGTTTTTGTCCTTGCGGGCTGTCCAGAGAATGGTGCAGCTTTCTTGCCCAGCTCCCTTAGCCCCGTACGCTCCTTGTATACTTCTCTTTTATTTTCTTTCAAACCTTTTTCACTTTCTTCCACACCTTGCTTTTACATGCGTTTTTTTTTTATTTCAAAAATTATGCAAAATCATAAAAACAATTCACTTTATAATATTGTGTTAGGGTGTGGTGGTCGCAGCGGTCGGGGGTGGAGCCGTCCCTGTTACCGGTAATTGAACGACTGGAACTGTATTGTTAAATGTGGAAATTTAATTAATAATGAATATCTCACGCATAGTTTAATGAATTCCGCTTGCCGATACCGATAGATGTTTTCAAAGGATCAAAACGTCATATCCGGTGGAGATTGCAGGCGGGCAACGATCCAATATGGCGGCCGGAAATTGTCATTGAGATGTAATGAATGAAACGAAACGAAAAGGGAAAAAATGTCGAGAAAAGGCCTTTTACGTTTTATTCTTTGTCGAACGTTAACAGATACGGGGGCGCGGTGATAGTGCCGACGCCCCCTAGCCCCAACGGGCATCAGGGGCGCTTTTATTAATTGAGTTGCTGAAACTGTTCGAAATTTCATAGATATACTACCAACGATATATATTCTTTTGTAAACTTGAAACGTTATCGTTTCTTTCAAGAGAAAATGGAAATGTGCGATTTATCATAATTTGAATTGGCCTTGACAGGAAGCGAAGCAACGCGAAGACATTCAGCCGTAGTGGGCGCCGCGCTGCGCTGCGTCCAGTACCGTTGCACTCGAGGTAGGGTGTTTAGACAACATCACTTTGTCATCGTATGACGACGTGTTCAACATCGTTGGCCAGTAATTTGGCCGGATCTTTCCAAGTAATGCTTGCGGTTCAGCAGTACACAGGCGCGTGCTAGCGTTGTGTGTGCGTACAACGGCTACAAAAACTGTTCAGTGCACGGCGGCTGCTCCACGCGTCACTCGGTACTTCAGCGGGCACATTTTAATGACGTTTCCCACCTGTCGCGCCGCCGTGTCGCACCGCCATGTCGCAGCGTCGTGTCGCACCGTCGTGTCGCACCGCTGTGTCGCGCCGCCTGGTCGCGCCGCCGTGTCGCACCGCCGTGTTGTACCGCCGTGTCGCACCGCCGTGTTGTACCGCCGTGTCGCACCGCCGTGTCGCGCCGCCGTGTCGCACGCTGAAAGTGACACTTTCACGCGATGGGGCGTGCCGGCGTGTCGTCGTGTTTACGTAGTGTAATCCCATTGGCTCCGATACTGCTGATACGTGATTACTGGTGACACGGACAGGGGGAAAAATTGTTAACAATTTGTTTTTAAAATAGGACAACTTATAACCGAGAACTAGGCGTGCGCAGTCCATCTGCCAAGTACATGTAGCCGCCGGTGCTGTGGCCAGTTCGTCGGGGAAGGTACCCGACTACTGCTGTGTATATTGAAGGTATTTCCACATCTGTACAATACTATAGCTCATTATATCAAAATAAATCTATTTATTTTGTTTTACGTGGGGGAAATACCTTCGCACACCTGCCCTCGCAGGGGCAAAGACAAGTTATGTCCGACTTGCACCGACTAAAACCTTACGATGTTCCACCGTCGTCGCTTTATGGTGGGGCCTCGGAAAGGCTTTTGTACACTTCCGTGATCTCGCCAGCACCGGCTGCACCGCGTAACTTCATCTCGCGGCTCCCTATTCCACCTCTGTAAGGGCAAGCCGAAACATACAGCGCGCCCTCTTCACGGCTTTTTATTGTCACCTGCCCTAGAGGCCATGGGAACTAAGAGAGGAAACTCCCCCGACTCCTTGTGGCGAATATGGTCTTGAGCTCCTCCGCCAAATGTCCCACGGCCGCACAGGATAAGGAGAGCGACAAAATGTAGTACTGACACTCATCTTCCTCGGCGATTCCACCATGACTGCGAAGGGCAGGGCATGCCTGCCCCAGCAGCTCACCGGCACATATCCGAGGTGTGGTCGCGGAGCCTACCAGGAGCGGTCACCTCGGGCCAGACGGGTAGGTTGCTCTTAGCTTCAATGTGGGTGACTAAGCCACGGCTACTGAGCCTTACCGCGACGACAAGGTGGGAACCTGTTCGGGAGAAAGTTAGTTACATCTACTTCCCCTTTTTGTACCGTTAAGTAGTTAACGACTACCACCCCAACTGTATATGAACATGTTCGTAAGTAGCCTAATTGGTGACATTAACTTGAAGGTCTGCGCTTCAGGCTATGGATGTACTGTACATTATTCTTCATAGGTTTCCATAATTCAGTATACCGAGTAGGTTGCGGGCTGTCCAGCGCAGTAAGCAGGCGACGGTCACAAGACACCCGACTCTTCCCCGCAGTATCCACATCATGTGGAACTTGTGCTGCCGTGTGCCTTGACGGGGACTTTTACAAAACGATTAATTGATAGATATATAAATCGTATATTGTAGCCAAAATAGACATACATATAGCAAGAATACACATACATATATGTCGGCGGGCGGCCGGGATTATTCTCAAAATTCATGTTAAAAACAAACCGGAAGTACTGAAATAATTTATTTATTACAGAATAAGAACTGCACCGAGCAAGAGGCAGAATAACAGTGAGCTCCTCTCGGTGACGGCTGGCCATTTTTACATCTTATTTGTATTATCGATCGACGATATGACTATTTGATATTAATACTAACATAAATCTTCTTGACGCTTTGTAATTACAAAAACAAAATAAAATTACGATTTATTTATACTAGAAGACTTAAATGTCTTAAATAATTAATTTAACTCTAAATCGTATTCATTTTTAGCGGAAATAACAAACTGTCAACATAACGGAACTGTCAATTACAAGTCTTTTATATGTCATTATTAATTTTTAGGTGAATGGCAGCACCGTGGAGTAGCCATGTACACAGGAACAAGATCTTTCCTTACACGAGCGGCGGGCCAGACCAGGGGTTGCTTACTAGAATACAGTAGAACTCGCGCACAACTGATAAGCGACTTAAAAAGATGCTGCAGTGGCACGTAATTAGACGTCTCCGGCGACAGGAACTTAAGATGACTATTTAAATCATTTCTATCGTACACTCCCATGTGAGTGCAGTGCGCGACACGATCAAGTTTCGTATCGTAGTGCGTGCCGAAAGTTTGTAGTTATGTGCAGGCAGGGGCAGGGTGAGCCGGCAGCAGGGTGACTCGGCGCGATCCCGGCGCTGGCAGAGCACCGGCGGCAGGCGACGTCGCTCGTAATTCCGCGTTTATTAGGTGCCTCGTTTCATCTCTCTCAGGGGTTCGATTTCCGACATCTCCCACTGACGCCTTTTGTGTGCTCACCCTTTATAGCATCAAACATGACTTAGGAAATTTGATGAAGTCTTTTGTTAGTTCGCAGCGGGAGCTTCGAGTGCGTTCGTATTGTTTACACGGTGCGGCTGATACACGGACGGCTAGCTCCGTGCTATTTAAACGTGTTAAATAAATAAAAATGGTAATTTCATCATTTTAAATATTCTATATATTTTTCTCGAGCTATGAATGGTCTTCACTGTCGTGTAATTATAAATACACAAATAAGTATCACAGAGCGACGTTTTCACAAGGACATACTGCAACGTGACCGACAGCCAAGAAAAAGGACTACAAAAACTATGTATACATTTTTTATAACAAAGCAACAAGATAAGTAGGATGTTTGTTTGACATAGGTCTGTACTCGTAAGCATAACACAACAAATTATTGACATATGTACACTCAAAATATGAGAATTAACTTTAGACAAGCTATTTGAGAGGCTTAGGTCACAAAACTTAAATTACTACAACAATATTCGTCAGAAACGGGACATTTTCTGATAGAGATTGTCATGTTCATAAATACTCAAAAAAATACAATTATAGATAGCTGTATAACCTTGAAATTATTCACTGCCTTGCATTCATTCCGTAACTTGTGTTTAATTGTAATAGTGTCACGACAGTCGGCGGTAACCGTGGACAGTCAGTTCTATTAAATTCCGGTAGGTGGCGCTGTTATTAAGTATTAACTTACAGGCATAGTAATTATTAATTGGATAAACAAAATCATTTAATATTGAATGACAAAAATTCTCTAAAAGAATTAAATAACAAAATAAAAAGAAAAGATAGTCGAGCAGGTCCACACTAATTAGCACCTGCTGCAGCACGACATGGTCAACAGCGCTGATATTATGTGAACCTTTGTAAAGAATCGAAATATGATACAACTATGATGTTTATGTACTAATGCTTTTTTTAGACATGATTGTGTCAAGTATCCGATGTACATTTGGCGGCAGAAATAGATGTTGCGATGTTCAGCCCGTCCGTACTAAATCTGTCACCACTATGGAACACAAAGGCGAATACGCGTCTATTCGATATCTCCAACTGGTAATTGGTTCAGGCAGTGCTCGCAATGGCGCATGATTCATTAAAATTATCAGGCATTAGTTCACTACGGGCCCCGGGCCGCTCCATTAGCTGGCGGATCATTATGTGATGGTGACCGTTTCGTTGCGTGGGGCACTCCGCGCCGAGCATATTAATCCTCCAGAAAAGAGACAAGCGATCAAAAGCGGTATGATGCGTTAACTGATAACACTATATAAAGTGCAAATAACTTAAGAGTTTTGGGGTATTAAACTCGCTAATCTGAAGCTGAGACAAGGATTAGGATCAACAGGAAATTTTAATAGTATTCCCACCATTACCAATTAATTTAATTGATTATTATATTAAAAATTCTTGCACGTCATGATCAGATGACGTCAAAGGGACGATTTATAAATTTGAAATAATTGCAGGGGCATGGATTTATATGTATTCCAGTTTATTTAAGATATCTCTTTAAATTCGTGTTCTGTAATGACAAGATTCAAGAGAGAGCGCGCGGTGCGGGCCGGCGGCTGCGGCCCCACCAGCGGAGCGGTCATTACGTCAAATTGGCCATTATTGTTCGCTGGCCCACTTCGCGAAAACGCACATTTACCTGCAGCATTGTGTACGTAATGCGTGGAAGTCGGCCGGTGGCAGGGACGGACTGCAATATTATATTTACTTTGTTTAACAGGCCGACGACAAGCTGACATCGCCGGGACACTAGGTGTGAGGTCTTAATGCCGGGACAATTGCTCCAGCTACAGCGCCCTCCAAATCAGAGTGCGGAGGGAGCACTAGTACAAAAGTTGTAATATTACGGTTCGCCGAGTGCGGCTCCGCTCGCCGCCGTCCCCGTCCCCGCCCCCGCCCGTAATGAACCGGCTGGAGTAATGGGGAGTGTTACTGTAAGCGCCGCTCCCGCGCCCTCTCCCGCTGCCGCGCCCGCCGGCTCTTTTTCCTCGGCTTATCAGCTTTTAAACTTTACGACCGCTCCGAGATTACGTCGAGTGGTAACGAGATGAAAGAAAGCAGTTACGGAGATGCGATGTTATTTTTTTGGCAGAAAACGTTGCATACGAGAATGTACTTAATTTAAACTTATATGACCTTTTACCGCTGAAGTCGGAACTCGCAGCGCGCCTTCACACACACACACATGCACACACAGCGGCAATATTATTAAGATAACAATTTGTATGCGTAATCACCTTAAAGACACACTTTTTTTCGTATGAAATAGTTAAAGAAAAAAATTCCTTAAACATATGAAACAGGATTGGATATGAATTGATTTGTTAAATAACTTAATAAAACAAAATACTTGCACAAACCGTGTCTGTTTAGAGCGAGTGGCGAGGCTAGGTCGGTTGCCCGCCGCGGCCGCTAGATGGCGGCGCGCGGTTTTGGCGCGCGCTGTGGTTGCGCCGCGCGGCGGGAACAGGCCGCGCGCCGTGCCGCCGCAGCCATCGGAACACACTAATGCTATTTATTTTTGAAACGGGTTCCACAAGAATCTTGTGGGATCTACTGAGAGTATCAGCGCGCGGCCCAACCGCCCGGACGTCCGGTCCTATCGACAAATGTCAGTAAAACGATATCATTAAATAATTAAATCGATGTGGTACCTACCAAATTGAACTCGGTGACCTCCGCGACAAGGATATATTATATATTAAAATACTAGGATCGGAAACCAGGTTTGAAAATATAACCAATTGATATGAGGGCGCGCCGTACGACGGCAACATTGGACCTTACTCCGACGGCGTAAAGAGCAAACTCGATCGCATAGTGAAATACTTTTTTATACTGTTACTTTGACGTTATCCATTGAACTTGCCAACAGTAATGTGGCGCTACTTAGGATGTCCACACAACGCCGTACTGTTTTTACAGATGTTAAGTACTGCTATCGTTGCATGGCTGCTCGCTGACAGAGATAGATGCCGCGTTGGTACCTGCGCTGGGAGATGCTAAGTACGCGTTATGTACTTTGCTCCCTGGTGAAATTGGAACTGTACATCAAACTGCAACTTAAACTTTTAATGGCAGTAGCAAGATAGCCGCGTAACTGCTCGGTTAAACGTGAGCGGTAAAGAGTTAACTGAACCACGGGAGGAACACTGGCAAGTAAGTGCATTTAAACTTAGCCGGTCGCCCCGCCCCGCCCCGCCCCGCCCCGACCAGCGCCGTGCAGGTATAAACCTATTTATGACATTTGCGTTTGCGCGTGATTACTGATGTGCAGTACAGCTGTATCGTACCTAAGTAGAAGTTGCAGTATGCACTGGCGCCTGCCACATGTTACACAGGCTCGTGTAAATGATTATATACACATTTGCTATTGTATTATCCTCATGTCAGCACTGTAAGTGAGGAACTGATCGTTTCCAGCATTGCATAACTAGCTGAGTGTATAAAATTGAATGCAATCAATGATTTACTGTACACCAACGGTGACGGGGTTCAGGTGATTCAGAAACTTGTCTGCTGACAAAAGCCTACTTGAACGCTTCAGTCATTCAGGAACGCTGGTTGTAGCCGCTGGTGCCAGTTCAGCCGGTTCAACTTTACGCGTCACTGCAGGGTTGTGCTGGTGTAGATGTAACAGAGCAGAGGGAGCTGGCGCACCATCAGTACGGGCGGCCGCTGGGGACATGGGCTCCGATCGTGACCTGATCTAAAGTAATAAATTGTTTTTCAAACGAACTCGTTAAATGTTTACCTCATTTTGTTCAGTTATTTAAACATTTGAAAATGCTTTTTTCTACGTTTACTTACTTTTTTGCTCATATATTTACACACAACAATTACGTATTTCCAGTGTTATTTAAAAAAAAATCAACGCTTTTCAGCTTCAGCTTTTTTTTGAAGGATGTTATAGCTGATAGCCTTGTTAACCGACTGCTACAGCTTTACCCAACTCGGGGAGAAACGTAAGGAGTTGTGAACATTGTTAGGTTAAGAAGAAACTCTACTTCTAAGACAAGGAACAGGATGAACAAGTGAATAGACATTCGTCTCGTCTTTAACTTGGTTAAAGAACTTAAAAATTTATTTTCGCGCTACGAGCTGGTTGTTAGGGGTACTGGAGCCGGTGGGGCGGCCGGCGCTGTGCGCGCATAATATTTGTTTAATTAGAGCGCTAACTGGGACAGCGTTAGTGGCGCTGCGGACGCGCGGGCACGCCTCGCCACCGCCACCGCCACCGCCAGCGCTGCCACCGCAGCCAGCACTGCCACTGCATACTCGCACCGTGGACATGCCGCCGACACAAGCGACACACATTGACCACGGATACGGATACGGATACGGATACGGATACTGCAACGTTGGTCTGTAAACAGCTACACGAATGAAAACAATTAGAAGGCGCATTTGAAACGTTCACACGTACGAGTATACGAGTAAAGCACTAAAGCACTAAAGTACTAAAGCACTAAAGTACTAAGTAACCGACATTGCCTCGTTACCGACTCCATTCGCTTCCGTATTAATAATAAATAATGTAACATCCGCAAACGTATGGACCAATACAATTAACACGACTTGTAGACTATTCTGGCCAAATGTATGGAGATGAGATGGTGATTGATGGCCGATTGTTGGATTTCCATGACAATGACCACCGAACTACTGTATTCTGTAGTGTCATCACACCATTACCGGATGTCTATGTTATTTATAATAATATTTAGTTATTAAACAATATTACAAGTGAAGTATTATAAGTACATAAGTGGTATACTTATGTTTATCAACATAAGTATGTCTGTATCCTGACCACGGCCACCAGTTCCAGTACACGTGACCATTGCAACGCGGCCACGTGTACTCTTATACTAGTCTTAATATAACGTTATTAGTGTTTTGTAATCTGGTGGTATCTGCCTGTTACAGAAGACGTGAGACTGTAGACCTTGGGGGTAGGATTAACGATCTGTTCAGTATTACTTTATAACTTTATGTATGTATGCAATATTGTTAATTTTGTTGCCAATACTTAACAAATAATAAAAATAATATTACGAACGGGGGAAAGTTTCCGTTGTTAGGAACCGCCTTGGTAGTTAGTACTGTGGCGTTTACTTCCGTCGCGAAACAGTGGTGTGTAAATATTGCTATAATCAAATTATAAGGGTGCGGCGGCTGGTCGGGATGAGGTAATAAAACACTACTTGATGATCTCTAGCGCCGAGCACAATATAATCTAGTGTAAATATTTTAACTGGCGCGTTATCGTGACGGTTGCGCGTGTCGTGTACGTGGTATGTAAAATGTTAAATAATGCCTGCGGAGCGTCACAAGTGTTGCCAATATCTCTGGTGCGCAGGGCGGGTTCATCCGGTGTGAACCGCTCGCGGGTGCCGGGGGACGTTAGGAGGCCACTGAAGCGAAAAATTACGTTTCGCCTCGTCCCGGCATTACTGGCATTTTCCGCCATGTTAGCAAGTTAAACACTTGCCATTACGTATAAACACTTCGGGAACACTTCCTGCAGAACAACTTCACCGGAGTAACACGGAGTTCTGGTGCAGGAGTGGTCTCCGCTGCGTACAGAGAAAGTAATAACTTTGGAGTATGAACTATGCCAAAAGGTTGGCAAGCTGTAGCGTCCTCCGAACCCGGACATCGCCTGGTGATGTAAAGGTTTGCAGAAATGAAACGCTTTACATATCAAGACATGGTAAATGTCTTAACCTTTAGATCTCCGTTCCCACGTGTCCAGGACAGATCGTGATATAGTTCGCGAACTGTTTGGTTATCATATAGTTGGCGTGTGTGATCCGCTGTCCCATGTCAACAAAAATAACACTTGAACATATGTTTTGTCGCCCCTGTGTCCCCGCGCCCCCGCGCCCCCACGCCCCCACGTCCTCACGCCCCGTGGCGGTAATCAGCGGGCCGATTGATTTACGCGCGCCACCGGACTGCGAATCATTAGTTGGGGACGTCGCTGATTGATTTAGTGCGAGCTGGTCGATGAGTTAACGAGCGCGCGTCTCCTCGCCTGCTCTACTCCTCGCTGCAGCTCATCACTAATAAACCAAGCGGCGTCATGCCGTCGCCGTCTGCCTGACGCCAAGCTAACTTCACACCCTGTACATATCATTAGTTTTTTTTATTATTCGAGACGATGAGACCAGGGTGACATTTACTTCATGATGAGGCCTGCGCATATCAATGTGGTGCTGATTAGGATGATATACACTGCACCAGAATGTGCTCGTCGCCTTGACACATAAGACCTTGAGTTGGTATATCTAGATCCTTTCTTACCAGGATAAACGTCTATGAAATCGTGAGTTAATTCCCACAGGTGGGGGATACAGAAAGAGTCTTTGCATCAGCCACCGTCTGCGGATGTAAACCATGCGTCGTACGTGTGCAATGGTAGGTGCAGGAGACAGGGTCAGACAAGAATTGATTGAATACATTTGAAGAGCCTTGAGGCCGAGGCCCCGGGTGAGGTCGAATGGGTGTTCAGCGCACCGGCGCGCCGTCTATCTGTCACCGAGTTTAAATGCGAATTGTCGTCCCCATTGTTCGGATATCCGGCAACACGCTGCCGGCGCTCCCGGAGACCGAGCTTTCAAAGGAGTGGAATATATTGGCGCTGTAATCTAATGAATACACTCCCGCTCCCTCCACGCCACTTCTCACCCGCAGTCTGATGATATCCCCGCGTACACAATACACGAACTCTTACCGCACTGATGGCACTTTTTGTTAGGCGGCCCTTTTGCAGCCGCCCCAGTCTACACGGCAACAAATATGTACCATTGTTTCCTGACATCCCACTCCGGTACATCTTGTTCCTGTTATCCCACGAAGCGTCTTGACGATGCAGACATTACTACTCCCTATCTCATCGGACACTATCAGCAGTTATCAGTGCGTATATTGTATGTTTCCACTGCTTTCGATAGGTCACTGCTGCAGCCGGCTGCTGTTGAACTGAGCTCGTTAGCATGTAGTTACTTTGCCGCGCTTGTTCCCGACAACCAACGGGTCAATTAAATTACAAGTAGAACATGGAAAGCACCCCCCCGCTACATGCTCCTACTCCGTTGGCTACGATTGAAAGATAAGCTCTATTGAGATGTTAACGGGGAACTGATCCGAGTTTAATTGCACCAGGTTCAGTTAAGCACTGCTAATGCGTTTTAAATTGTACTAATAACATTGTTCCGCGAGCTGCCGCCCCAAATATGCTTTGTAATTATTTAAACTAATTACGCAGCGGCTAAGTGGTTAACCTTATAATATATTTTGGCCTTCCCCTACTTGGATTTCAAAGTGTTGGGACTGGAGTTCAGGTAGTTGTCAGATGTACTGTCTTGGTATGTTGCATCAGAACATTCAGCACGCTTGTTTACTTACTCTAAAATCCTTATTCAATTAGTGAATCTTCTGAGGTTCGTCAGCAAAGGATGGAGAGCCTAAAGGGCAGACACCCGCCAGCACATTCTCTGAGGTTTTAAAGACGAGTGGGATGTTTATCTGATGAGATATGATACGTATGCGTGTAACAATAGTAACACTAATTAGTAGTTATACACCACTGTACATCGTGCGATCGGTCGAGGGGTAGTTCGGAGGGTCACGATACATTTCATGCTATGGTTCAGTAACATATAAGTTTAATTTTTTAAAAATCGGACACTGGGCTTAGAAACGTCATCATTAACAAATCTGTTGACATGCTAGAGGAAATGATGTAATTAAAGTAATGTTAAGGGCGAGGGGTTGGATTGAGCCGAACGTTTAGCCGGCGGGGTCGCGGGCAGTGGGTGGGGTGCGGCGGCTACACGGCACGCCCCTCGCGTGTATTGTTTTATCCCGACACCGTCACACGGCGACACGGAGCTTGCCAGTAGTGCAGCATTACCGAATGATGATAATTATACACCAGCTATGCTGTAACGCGGCAGAGCACTGCTAACATAGAGCCTATAGACCACACCGAACAATTAGGTCTAGGGAAGAGATAGATGGTGCGTTTTATCCTAGAATATGAAGTTACTGTGGATCTAGTGTCCCACGTATAGATGCTAAGTTACTTCGACAGCTACAGCACCACCTGTACATACACAGTAATGTTTACTGTGACTGTCACTACTAAGCGGCAGTATCGAGGGTGCATCAGTATCTGTTTTGGTATTCCATCAGCACCAGAGAGTAGCAGGACGGTCAGTCAGTTTAACTTTACACAATTGTTATATACGAGGAGATCAAAAATGAGTGAGAATGAGATAGAATATAATGACTATTGATAATTCATTTTTGTACACAGTCTGCGAGTATCTCTGCACACCGAGTGCAGCGCGTTGCCAAGGCATTTCAAAAAAAAAGTTTTGTCTTGGTCCTGCAAAAAGCTCTCCACGGCATGCATCACCTCGTTATCGTCTTCGTACCTGTTTTCCCTTAAGTATTCTTTCAATTTGGGGAACAGATAAAAATCTCTAGGCGCCAGATCTAGTAAATAAGGAGGGTTGTCAATCAATTGGAAGCCAGCTTGCTGAATGGCAGCCATCGCAACTGGCGACCTGTGTGCGGGTGCGTTGTCGTGATGAAACAGCACGCCCGTTCTAAGTTTCCCTCTCATTTTCTATTCGATGGCACTCCTCAACTTGGGAAATTAAACTGCATAATATTGGCCGATAATAATGGTTCCACGCTCCAGGTAATCAATCAACAACATCCCTTCTGGCTCCCAAAATATTGAGGCCATAATCTTGCCAGCCGATGCCGACTACTCTGTAGAGATTGAAGGCGTAGTGTTGATTCAGCCGGCGCACGAGCACCGTGTTCCGTACCGGCGTGTACACACAGACGGACACACCCCACCAATTACCATTACGCGCCCGCTCCGACCTGCAAGCAACTACAATTATCTTTAGGTCTCTCCTCCACTGCGAGCGATGTGTGACTTTGTGCGATGAATAAAAAAAAATTGCTGTTTTATAACTTAAGTAAAAACTTATTACAAAACAAAACCAAAATAAATGTTAAGGAATTCCGCTTAAAATAATAGTGATTCAAATAATTTTCTTAACTATGATTATGCTATTCCGGATCTGTGCTGCGAAGTGAAGAACCAAAATGGATACACCAGCATCAGGACGCTATGTTCCTGTCGCTTTTAGCCGTAACTGGAACTCTTCCAGTCGTCAATTGGTTCCGTTGTATCGCGAGAGGCAGCGCGGGACAGCGCGAGGCAGCGCGGGGGAGCGCGAGGCAGCGCGGGACAGCGCGAGGCAGCGCTAGGCAGCGCGAGGCAGCGCGGGGCAGCGCGAGGCAGCGCGGGGCAGCGCGAGGCAGCGCGGGGCAGCGCTGGGCAGCGCTAGGCAGCGCGGGGCAGCGCGGGGCAGCGCGTGTCCGTCCCGCGACGCTCGTTACTATGCGTGAGGGTATACAATATTTTTATTCATAGTGTTTAATAATGGAGCAGGGGCGCGGGGTGGGGCCGGGTAGCGTCCGAACGATTGCTTGTCGACTTTTTTCCATGTTTATCAATATTAATAACGGTCCGCGTGCATGCGAAGGCTGCCGGCTTCCGGCGCCCCGCTTCCGTCTAATGGAGACCCCGGGATGTCGGGAGCGTTAACTGATGCGGTGTTACCAACCGTTTTTTTACTATTCAGGCATCGAACAACTCGTGTTCAGGATTGAAAGGAGCCGTAGCAAAAAAACAATTGTTATATATAATAATATGACGCATTAAATTTTGTGTACAAAGCAATTTATTTAATTTTTTTGTATAGACTTCTACTCCAGTCGCTCCGCCCCCTTACGTATGTACCAGGTTTTTTATTTTGTTTTTTAAATATTTCATCGTGTTTATAAATATACTAGCTTTTCTCTGCCCGCCTTTCCGGTCGCAACACTCCTGCAACTTTCTTTGAGAAAGGAATCTCGTAAAATCCGTTCTTAGCGGCACTGCACTCCGAAAAGATATATTCTTACCAATTTACTCTTGAGAGTCTCCTGGCATTTTGGTTCCAAAGATATTGTGACGCATCTCTACGTAGGTGTCAAATAATAAGTCAACATTTTGCGATGCCATTGCGTTTCAAGTTTAGTATAAGTAATCTAAGGCACACCCTAATTATATCAACTTTATATGTCTAACAAAGCTTCAGCTCCCGATGGAAGAATGGTAAAATCTAAAAGTACCCTACACCAAAAAAAACATTGTATCGTTTGCGGTGATTCATTCGATCGCCAGTCGTACCGGGGCCCTGAGGAAGCCCGCGCGTGTTCCGGTGGAAATCTTATGTATATACGCGTATACAACTAGGATGCCCATAAATACTGTTACTTAAAAACTTGTTTTTCACTTCTTTTTTTTAATCGTTTTGAATTTGGAACACGTATATTATTTTAAAAACTTCTTACGATTTTGCGCAATTTCACTTATTTTTTAGTGTTATCAAATTACAATATGGAATGGGGTGGGGGTGTTAAAGAAAATAGTATTCCAGAATTCGTTGAAACCCCATTGCAAATAATGTTATCGCGGGAAATGAAGTACCCCGCTAGGAGTCTGTCGCGTGTCGCGTGTTGTAACACAACTCCTGAAGCGCGGTGCTTGTCGCCGACATACAGGACATGCACTCCATGAATCATTACTGGTAAGGACAGTGGATCGATCAACACGCCTTCCGTCGCGGTGCAGCAGGCAGGTGGAAGGCATACAAATGTCCTCTGTACCGATGAAAACAATTTCACGATTCAAGAACACTGCAATAAGCAAAATGATAAAGTGTATGCTTAGAGTTCTAAAGAAGCTGTTCAAGTGATGGTGGTCGGAAAGCTACAACGTGGTGATCATCTTGCGTCATTGAATGTTTGGTGAGACGTGGTTTATCAAGTAGTCACAATACTTCATTTTTGTGAAAAACATGTGAAAACTTTAGCCGAGGTATATCAAGATACAGTCTTGGGTCATGTTGTGAAACCTCTCAGCAATACACTTTTTAAAAATATACCGTGGACTTTCCAGTAGGACTCTGCACTTGGTCACAAGGCACGAACTACCCAAGCCCGGTTTGAAACCAACGTACCGGACTTTACAAGAGCTAAAGACTGGCCCTCATCTAGCCCAGACCGCAATCCTTTAGACTTGAAATTATGGTCAGTTTTAAAGGACATGGCCTGCTGCTGCTCCAAACGACACAGCGACATTGAGTCTCTTAAAAAATCTTTGGAGCAAGTAGTTAGCAGTGGCTGTGGTGGAAATTTCCCTTGGAAACAGCGCGTGGCCAAACGGATTAAAGACCTGTATACAGAATAAAAGCCAAAGGCGGCCATTTCGAATGGAATAATTTTTTAAATTTTTTGCTGATACTAATAAATATGTAGATATACATTTGAATAACACTACTACTATTACTTCATTAAACAAAAACAATGCATTTTAATTTGTAACAGAACTTATGGCCGGACTAGGTATATATATATATATATATATATATATATATGCAGTATATGCAGTTAAAAAGATGACGGTACGCAAGCAAAGCTACGGAGCTACGAGGCTACGGGTTGCGGTGCTACGGAGTAGGCGCGCTAATCGAATTACACGAACGCTTCGCTAATGCGATTAAATACTCATACAGGTGTTGATTTTAGTGTAGGTGTGTACAGGGCTTTACGTTTTGTTTACAATTCTTCAGAAACCTGTTTGCTTCGTGATATTGGGAATATTAGAAATCAGTCTTCTGTTTGTAAATGACAGAAATGTTGCATGCTATTCTAAAAGTAACAATGCATACATATCACTTATCATGCAGCACTTGATTAACTTATTTCGTACATTGTAAAAAGAACTGCGGGTAATCGCAGTTAGCAGAACTATTTCTATCGGTGACAGTAGTAAATAGCTATAGAGAGGATCTTACATTGTCCTAGAAGGTAAAGTGTTAAAAATGACATATCGTCTTGTGACTTGTCATCTTAAGTTTCAAGTCAAAGAGCGCACCGTGGTGCTTTGTATATATCCCGATGAACACCTCATTGTTATGAGCAGGCGTAGCATTTACCACTAGAACTTCCTGCCCCTCTCCTGGATGAATAATAAAAATGTAGAGAATAACCGAACGGATAGGTAACTAAGCGGACCGGAAGTTATACGTTTGGTTTACGTTAAGCCGCCGTAATTCAAGTAGCTAGCTACGGTTACGCCCTGAGCACCGACTGGTACCGAGATAAACGACGTCACAGCTCCCTCCGCAGCTATTAGCGCCCCGATGGGAGTCCAGCTCCGCAATCGATGTTACATTGCTGAATGGGAAGCTGGTATATGTACGAATGGAGGAACGTCAAACGTTAATGTACAATCTTCTCGGCTGCAATTTGGGTTAACTAAGACGGATGAAAAAGTTTTAATCTGTATTCAATTACAATGTATTTCCGGCAACATTATTATACCGTTTTTGTGATATATCGGAAACTGTCGACGCTTGCAGAAGTAGAGGGAAGCCTTGATAACAATGAATCTCTTCATTTAATATTGTATACAAAAATAACATCGTGTGTTATAATATAGTATCGTTGTGTATTGTTGAAGTAGAAACTGAAAAAATATGCCTAAAACAAAGTTCGTAGCAAGCAGAGACAGTAAAACTTCTGAAGGAATAAATAAAAATGCAACAACGATCTGAACAGGCCCGGCATTCGCTGGATGTTGGGTTGTGGGCTGCGGCGTGCGCGAACAGGCCCTTTACGGGGAACACTTCCGCTCACTCCGCCAATTTTTCTAGCACGTGAGATCACGGGAACGTTGGAACGTGCCTCGACTCCGGAACCGGTCGAGCCAGAACTACTCGACCCGCCCCGCGCGCACCGCGCACCCAGCGCACCCCACGCACCCAGCCGGCCGGGGCGCGGAGGGGCCTCCAGCGGGTCAGGGCTAATTGGTCTCCGGTTTAAGTTTCGAAATGCGGTCTCTGGTCTTTTTTAATTGTTCAAATTGAGTGGAAACTATCCTGCGGAGAGATTTATTGTTTCTTTCTTTTTTTATGTTGATTGTTGCCCAAAGCGCCTTCAACGACAATATTTAATGGGTTTGTTTCATTAACATTGGTGCGGTAGCAGGGCACACCCGAAAGTGATGTTTGGATCAAAATAAAAAAAAATCTGCACTATTTTGAATTTATTTGTTCCACTCGTGACATGGTGTAACTTGTTTCAGTGGCGCTCTATTCCAATGAATATAATGTGTCACATACATAGACACCTTTACTCCCCTAACTATATGTTTATTTACAGGTAAACACAATTTATTGTCTGTCCGTAACTGCGGTTGGTTTGCGATCGGAAAATACATTAAGAGTGGATAAATATATATGCTATGTCGCTATGTCAAGTTCATAATATGCGAGATTCATATTTTACAGCCTATCTACTTCCCTATTGTTTGGGCGTAAGCCTACCCTCAATATGAGGGTGATGGGGCTATAGTCACCACGCGGGACCAATGCGGGTTGGTGACTACACAACACCTTACAATAAATTCTAATTCACGTACAGGTTCCCTCGCGGTGTTTTCCTTCACCGTTTGTATTTCCCTGTTGTTACTAAAGTTCGCAATTGTACATAACTTAAATATCAAAGTCATCTGAGATTTGAACCCACGATCTTCAAAATGAAACCGCACGCTCTAACCACTAGGTCAGCGAGCTACTACTCAACAAACGTCATAAATTACTTCCGATACATCCTGTATCGCTAAGTGATTTTTATTAAGATACAACAGCGCTTAAAGTTTGATTTTACATTAAAATATCCGGTGAACTTGCAGATACTAATGTTTAGATTATGATTGCTCGTGTATGTGTATGTGTGCTTACTTTACTTCCTGCACTGGTCTTAAACTCGAACATAGAGATGTTAGCGCGTTAGTTTCCGGCACAAGGAATAAACTTTGTGATGGTATTTAATAAAACTTCGAATGCACTGTGTAATATTATATAATTTTGCGTATAATTACGAAAACTATACAACAAACCCCCTTAGTTTGTTGTCCGGGGAGGACGCGCCGGAAACTCACTTAGGGTTGAGTATGAGTTTCAAATGTTCGCTGCGTGTTAACTGACCTGCTCCAAATGAAGCTTGAATCTTGTAAAAATGATTCGCATCATGTTTGAATCGCACAGCTGTCCCGCAGCCCGGCAGCGCGTGACGGCGTCTTAACGAGCCGCGTGACGACCACGACACGACACGACCGAGCGACGACACCGGGCACCACGTAACGAAAGAGCGGGTTTCATTCCGAACCTGTCAGTCGGAGTGGTGGAGAATCTGTTTGTTTATTTGCATGTAATGTCTACAGCGCAGGCGCAGGCTCGGTATAAACAATTCCATGCCAAAAATTAGTGAATCAAACGTATCGCTAAAGTTACATAAGTGGTATAGCTTATGTTAGATAACTTTATTACCTAAGTTTTGCTAAAGAACGTTTTAGAAGCGAAGTTTAGTACCATAATAAATCTCTACATAGTTATCATAAGATAGATTGCACACTACGTCTCTGTTGTCTCCAGTTCTACTGTTTGGTAAGGTACCTCAAAACATGAACTGCACTAAACATATCATCATCATCGTTATCAGCTAATGTCTATCCACTGCTGGCCTTTCCCAATGTCCTCCACCAAATGCAATCCTCAGCTTCTCGCATCCACCGACTTCCGACCGTCTTGATGATGTCGTCGATTCATCTGGAGGGAGGGCGTCTTACACTACTGCGTCCTATACGCGGCCGCCACTCCAACACTTTTCTCCTCCTCCGGCCGTCACTGACAGACCGACAGACGTGGCCGTAAATCACGTGTTGGAAGTAAACCTTTGTTGCCGGACACTGGTTAGGTGAGTACCATTGTAGCGCCTATTGCAACACTGCAAACATTACTGTGTTCCGGTCTGAAGGCGCTGTAGCTAGTGAAATTACTGGGGTACCATGAAACAACATTTTATGTTTCAGGCGACGAGCACGATGTGGTACAGTATGTACCATCTTAGCGGTATTCATTCCTGGTGTATCTGGATAAATAGTTATGACTCTGTTGCGACCCTTACGGAAACCCCGTCGTTGATATGTGTTCGTGTCTGAATGTGGGTAGTTATGTTACGTTATGTTACGTAATTGAGGGCGGTTTGATGTATACACCCCAGTGTCATGGAAACTAAGGCCACGGGCTCGACAGCAACAGGACGTTGGGGTGGCGATTATATGGTTCGAAGATGGATGATATAGTTCGAAGGAAGTTACTTCATTCAGAAATTACATACAACGGTATTTTCAACAAGTTCACCAGATACAGCGGCTAACAACAGATCATTGTGCACCAGGGGCGGGGGTGCGGGCTGCAGGCGCGCGCCCCATTGCGTAGCAACGTGATAAGAAATGCAGCTAGATAACAAATTTACTTGCGTTTTTCGCAAACAGCTCGCGCTGTTACCACGGTATTACCAAAAGCAACCGCTACAAATTACCTAAACGCGTCCCCCGTCGCCGCCTCATCCGCACCCCGCCAACCCCTCGCTACAGTCTCCAAACAAAAACTCCCATTAGCTATGCCGCATGAGTTTTTGCTGTAATTACAATTACACAATTCCACACATCTTCCGCTGCAAAATTTCACAAAAGCACCGCGCCGCAGCTTCCGCCGTTATAAACTAATTACTCCCCAAATGCTTTTCTTCTGCGCTGTCCCCCGGCTCCACTTGCACCGGATTCCGTTTTTAAAATTAGATAAACACACACAAGCACAGACTTTCCGCGAAATGATGACATCAGAACAATGTAACTGAAGACAAGAGAGTACTTGCCTCGGAGGCTGAGTACGCGATGTCATCGCACATACGTGCAACAGTCCAATATAGAACAGAAACACAGCTTCTACTTAAACACAAGAACGAAACTAAGTTTCAGCAGACCATACCGGAAGTAAGTGCGCCGCGCACGCAACACGCGCCACGTTTATCCCGAGACCGTCAATGTGCGTAATTTACTTCTCCATGTAAATAATGGCGGGATTTGTGGTGAGGTCCCTTGGTCAGCAGCCACTGCCCGTTACCTTGGCGGCTACGTGATAGTGAGTGTGATAAGTGTGCGTGTGTGTGCGTATGCGTGTGTGTGCCTGTGTGTCTCTGTGTGTGTGTGCGTGTCTGCGCGTGTGCATGTGCGTGTGCGTGTGTCAACATACGTTTGATGTAACACAGATTTTGAATTATTTAGCACAACGTTTACCCCGATATCAAATATTCTTGCCCCGACCGCTTTGCTGGCCGTTACATAGAATTAGACTGCAAATGACTTTTAATAGCAACCGTTACTATAGCAACCGCGTAAATAATAAAAAAAATAAAAAAAAATAAAAATATTTTATTCTTTTCACAAACAGTTTTTACACAATAAATCGTATATTTGGGGCATCCTTTTAAGTAAATATATACCTGTGTCAGGATGCCCCGCTCTTCCGTATCATACAAATGTTCTTACAATATATGTGTACAAACGCAACATTTACTTGTAGAGTGTGTGCGTGTGTTCCTGTGTGTATGTGTATATGTGTGAGCGCACGCGCGCGACTCGGTGCGTGTGTGTGTGACGGGGGTTTATATGTATTTAATTGATAAACAAATGTTAAGTATTACTTAATTTCATTCAGCAAAGCCTCAACTTCATCATAATTTAACCCATTCAGCCAGTTAGTTACTAACATTTTAAGATTGTAGATATTAAGATGGAAAATATTTAACCTTTTGTTTATTTTATTATACAAATAGTTCGATTGATTTTTAAATTGATGACTAGCAAAATAAGTTTTTACAGCAACCATATTAATTGATATTCCTCGCCGTTCATTAATTGTATAATGCGTTAAAACTGATTTATGTTTCTTTTGTAATATACGTAATACATATAACTTCCTAACACTCATCAAATTACTAATGTGATATAAGTCTTTTGTTGGAAATGTATAGGGTTTATTGTACATCACTTTTATTAATGATCTCTGACCTCGTTCTAACTCTAGAAATTTTACTTTTGAAGCTCCCCCCAAACTGGAATGCAGTATGTTAGAACTGATTGAGCGAGGGCCATGTAAACAGTATTTAAGATTTTATTTGATGCAACATTTCTAAGGGTCTTAAAGATATAAATTAGTTTTCGGATTCTATCAGTTGTGATTTCTAGGTGACGGTGCCACGAAAGTTTTTGGTCAATCATGACACCTAGGTATCTCGTATAAGCTACTTTTTCAATAGTGGGGCATGCGCATGTATTTTTATAATCTACACAAGTATGTATTTTGAGATTTTGTGTTATAGGTTGTGAGCGTCTATTAATAGAAAAACATATGTAATTTGTTTTGCTGGTGTTTAGTGTTAATAGATTATAATTTAGCCAATTTGCTATTTTAGTCAAATTAGTTTCTGCAGTATTATAAACTGCTTCCCACGTATCCCCAGTAAAAACCACGGCAGTGTCATCCGCATATGCGTAAATACTACTGTTATCAATTTTTAAGTTACATAGCTCATTAATATATATGAGAAATAATGTAGGTCCTAAGACACTTCCTTGAGGAACACCAAAGGTTATTTGTAGGTCATTACTAATGTAGTCACCTATTTTGACCTTTTGAGTGCGATTACTTAAATAATCTTTGATGAGATCTAGTTGGATATCTCTAACACCAATTCTCTCCAGCTTATTAACAAGGGTCGGTATACATACAGTATCAAATGCCTTTTTAAGATCTAGAAATACAGCAAGGCATTTTCTTTTCCGATCTAATTGTTCAACTACATGTGAAGTTAAATCTAAAATGGCATCTTCAGTGCATTTGTTTTGCCTAAATCCATACTGCGAATCCGATAAAATGCCATATCGATTAATATACTGTATAAGTCTTTTGTTAATAAGTTTTTCAAGTATTTTAGAAATAGCAGGCAACACTGATATAGGTCTATAATTATTAACTTCACTAGTATCCCCGGTCTTATGTACAGGAGTCACGATTGATTGTTTTAATAAGGTAGGGAAGATACCTTTCGAAAAACAGAGATTGGCTAGGTAGCAAATTATTGGGACAATCAAATTTTTCGCTTGTTTTAGAAACTTTGTAGGTATATTGTCCCATCCCGGGGCACTTTCAGATTTTAAATTCATAATTACAGAAGTAACCTCTTGATGGTCAGTATCTAACATAACAAATGAGGATGATTGAGAATTGCATGTTAATGGGCTACTATTATTTTGTACTATAGGATTGGTAACACCAGCCACTTCAGCAAGATTTCGGCCAATGCTAGTGAAGTAGTCATTAACGTAATTGACTGATTCTAAGGGAGACGGTTTTACGTTCAATAAGTCATAGCTTGGACTTTTAACTTGTTTTATATTTGTTATGTGTTTAATATTGTTCCACAGTACTCTAGGATTTTTTTCTAACAGTAGTTTATTGTCATATACACGCTTTAGTTTTTTAATAAGATTGTTGCAGTAATTTCGATATCTTTTATATGTAATTTTCAGGATTTCATCATACGGATTAGATTTAACTTGTTTTTGCATTTTATTCCTGTTTCTTATACA
Organism: Ornithoptera priamus; assembly: GCA_029034505.1. NCBI lineage: Eukaryota > Metazoa > Arthropoda > Insecta > Lepidoptera > Papilionidae > Ornithoptera > Ornithoptera priamus. The sequence goes on from JARDWD010000827.1 coordinate 276,984, forward strand.
GCGTAGAATCCCTGGAGTAATCCATGGTTTTATAACTCGCTTCTTATTAGATAAATATATTTTAGAAGTATTCTCTTGCAGTGACAGAGTTATTTTATTAATGAGTAACTCGATTAGCTTATTAGGATCATCACAATGAAGTAGGCTAGATAAGTTTTTATTAGCAAGACTATTTATGGCTTTATCAAAATCTATATATGTTTTTATGAATGTAATAATACCAAATGAAAATGTTTATCAAAGTTATTTAGAATTGAAATGATGAAGAATCTGTGAAATTCAAATGGTAAATAACTTATAACCATTTACAAATAATTCCGCATCGTATGCTCATGTTCCCATGTTGATACGTTCACTAGTTTTCACGTGATCGAACAAAGAAAATCCATTTTTATTATATATACACGTAAAAACGTAGATAGACTTAAGTTTTATGTGAGAAGTGGTGTACTGTGCGCAGGCGCACGGCAGCGCGCTGCGCACCGCTGTGTGCCGGCGCAAGTTTTGTGGAGCAAATCCTTAATATATATGAGACATACCAGCAGCCGACATACCGAGCTCCAACTCCAGAAGTCATCATCATCATCAGCCGATAGACGTCCACTCCAGCAGTGGCACATAGACCTCCTCAAAACATTCCATTCCCCACATCGACCAGGTAGGGATGGCTGGGCCAATGCAGGTCGGCGGGAGCCAGAGCCTCGTGTTGTTGGTTAGTAGGGTGCACCAGGAGCAGATGTGGTTGTGAGTTGATGTGCGGGAGCCCTTATTTCATGAACATTAACAAAAATCAGAGTATATCCAAGTGTAAGTAACCGCCATGTGTTCAGGGTGACTCCTGGTGCTCGCGTGAATCAGCAGAGTAACCTCTTCCGGCGTGCGGGCGACACGAGACCGCTCGTTTAAAACGAAATCGTTGAATGTCATCGCGCTGTCGTTGTCAAGGAAACTGGTCGCCGCTTGTTTATTCTAGTTGTTGTTGTAGTTGAGGTTTTATTGTGCGTAGAGCAGTGGCAGCGGGGACCGCGCGGTGGCCCGCCATGCCTCTGACCGGATGCACCAACGGTGTGGTCGCGACGGTTCTACTGGCAATACTCTTCCTTCCGGTACAATATTACGTACCGGATCTGTACGTGAGCGAACCAGAAGCAGTCGTCGCTCCGCCGACGTCCGCTTACACCTTCGAGTTGCCACAGATCACTGATTACTCGGTGTTGGACACTTTCATCGCTTTTACCTTTACGTTTTCGCTGCTGGCGATATTCCTTTGCGATTGGGTACAAAGGAAAGTTTTGGAGAGGCGGATAGTGAAGGTAGGGTTTGTGAGGCACGATCCCCACCGCCTCCCCCCCACTCATTGCTAACGCCCACACACTATTTACTGCTGGTAGATCTCTGCTGCCGGAGATAGAGTAGGTAGGCACCACCAGAGCTCCTATTTCTGCCGCCAAGCCGGCTTGAAGGACGTTGGACCTAGTGTAATTACTAGGGTAACGAGACCTAATATCTAGTCACAAGGTGATGAGCGCAGTGTGGTGCCGTGTTTAACATCCTGACTAGTGTTAAGTAATGGGCGGGCATAGGCACTACACCAGATGAGCGTCCCGCTCGTCCCGTCGCTTCATACAATAAAAAAAAAGTGTTTGCAGCAAGTGTGAGTCAATTTAAAACGGGAAGCAACAAGTGGTGATGGTTGCCCTTTGCTGTGCATTATGTCCATGGTTTGGAGCGGGGAGCGCCGGATGACACGGGAGACCGTGACTGCACACCATGTTGCCGTGTGTACCGGCAGGTTTGTCGATTAATTTCTCTCTTCGTCATCACCATGTTTACTACAATATTATATATGAAGTTATTACTGATTACTGACCACGTGCTGGTGGTAACGTATAAAAACTATTCAAATCCCTAAAGTGATAAAAATTTCGTAATTTTAGTTGAACCAGCATTTAAAGGAATCGGTGACCATGCTTCGCGAGTACGATATGCGTCAGGAGCAAATGGAGAAGATGCTGCATGCGGTGAAGAAGGCAACGGCGGAGTACAGCCTGCTGCTGTATTTGTTGCTGAGGAGGCATCGGCTGGCGCCGCACGAGCCGCCGCCCGCGGACTGCTTCTTGGACAAGCACCTGAACGAATACCCATTCGCGGGCGGAAGCGCTATGGAATTGTCATAATTCCACACTTAAAAAGTTAATAATTTTTTGAAAGTTTTTTTTTTAAATATAATTGTTAATTAACTACAATAGTTTTGGTTTCTGCGGACGTCCGACATTTCGCCAAACTTAGTAAAAAACGTCATCGTTAATTTTGGGTATGATCCATGAGTGTACACATTCGTATAAGTATATAGTATTTTAGGATGATATACACTACACCACATTGTGCTCATCACGTTGAAACTGGTTATGTGATCACACATCGAGACTGCCGTGTGCACTCTGAGTGAGCTAGCGGTCGCGGTGCCGTGCCGCACCGTGCTGCGCCGTGCCGCACTGTGCTGCGCCGCGCTGTGCCGTGCCGTGCCGCACTGTGCTGCGCCGCGCTGTGCCGTGCCGTGCTGCGTCAGTAAGTATAAACCAATTGTAATAATGGAATGAACGGTTTACATCCGGATACTTTGTATGCTTACTCGGCGCTGAACACTAATGCAATTTGTTTCTGCAGCTGGTGCGAGGTGCCTCGAGCTGTACCTTTCCACGCCGGAAGGTATTCCAAAACACAGATTGCTTTACGAGTGTAATTTTGATTTAAAAGTTATGCTAAAGAGTCTACAGGATGTAGTGATGTAGCTTTCAAATGGTTAATCCGATTGTTATAATTTTTCAATGGGACTACTCCCATTGATGGAAGCAATTTGATCTCTTAAAATTTACCGTTTTACTAAAAGTTATTCTTGTATACAACGGGCCAACGTTTGACCTCAAATTGACACATTCAAATGGCAATGATGCTGTGCACGATGAGCAGCTGTCGAGAATACGCCGATTTTAAAATGTCTGTTTGTAAATACGTCCATGATAGCTATCCAGGTGGGTTAGATAGAACTCTATCACGTTGACTCCCGTACCCTGGATTTAAACCGAGCGCCTGATATTACAAAGCGGTTAGCCATGTCAGACATTCAGCGGTGTAGAGTCGTCTGCGCCAGGGGATGTCAAGTTATAATTTAACATGATTTAGTGTGGAGGCTAGTAAAGATCTAACCGTTTTAATGGATAAGATAAATCTCATTCAGTAAACCTTAGGTCACATCAGCGCCGGGGTGGTTAGGTTCCGAACAAGTTACCGATTCGGGTCCGGTGCGAGACCGACGTAGACAATTTACCTACGTCAAGACGCACTGACAGCACCGGAAGCCACCTCCGAGCTAAATTATTGCTATACAATGACTGTTTTAACTAAAAACTATTCCGATGTTATTATCTAATGTGGCAGCGATAAAGGTTTTAATTAAAATAACTGAATTTGTAATTAGTGTTACCAGATGTCTCTCCTAAAGGTTCAAGATATCATTCAATGCGTAGTTCACTTGTTTTCAAGTATCTAACTTAACAACGAACATTTTACATTATTCATTTAATTTATTCTGCTATCTGTCAATCATAAACTCCTTATACTGTATACCTTCGCTAACCTAATCTAACCACCGATGGCGACAACCTGGAGCAGCTGACTAGAACCCTGGCTTTTGTTCTGGACGGGAGGACGCGTTGGGAAACACACTGAAACGTTTCGATTTCAAAAAATCATTAAGTTGTGTGCTGTGTGTGAGATATTAATGATTCGTTAAGTTTTAATTATAAGAGTGGTCGCAGCGGCTCCGTCCGGCAGGCCGCAGTCCGAGGTGCAGGCGGGCGGCGCCGCGTGCATCAGATGCACCGTAATAAACACAACACACATTTCTCCGTACACCAGCTTTCTGCTCAAGTATCGCAAACGGGGAATCAAATATACCCTCGCACAAAGGGATGCACTGAAAGGACTGAAAAGCCACTCCCGCGTGACGGGGTCGATTCTAGGGGTAAGAATGTCACAATACTAGTGTTGAGTCCGGACTGCGCTTGCCTAAACATTAGATTGCATTAAGTTTTTGGAATAAAGGCTTAGGTTAACTTAAGAGTATAAGTATATTCAAGAGTATATTTGCTTAAAAGTATTTTATTAATTAATTATTAACGAAGATTTTAGTTTCACCAAAAATAAAAAAAAAATACTGTGACTATTGTAAAATTGTTTTTCAGTTGTGATAAAGTTTTTCGAATCCGTCTAGATGTGGACCGTTTGTTAAACTCGTAAACGGCCTACTTAATGTTCCCACTGGTGGGACCAGAATTCTTTTCTCGCAAGAAGAGAGCCGTGGTCTCTATATCTTGCAGCTAGCAGCAGTGTGGAAACATGGTGGTGAGGTACACCTGATAGTTTACCACAAAACACATGATATACGACGTTTTATCTCGTCTGCTGCTTAATGTGAACCTATTGAATTATATAATTAAAGGGAATACCCGCTGCACTTGATGTGCAGGTTTTAGCAGCAGCAGCTTTGGGCAAAGTGTCTTCGGGAAAGTTATAAGAATATTTTAATTGTTTTTGTGAAGGTGTCGTTAGCCTTTTATCATACGACACACGGAGAGTAAAATAGAGATGAACTTGTACGAGAGATACATCCGCACAGCTCGCATAAAATTTGAAATAACAAGTTGTTGTTTTGTTCTGCTGCTTGTTTACCGTTGCAGCGTGCAACGTTACTACTGTTATTAATAAAATATACACAGACAGACGGCTGCACATGCGGCGACGCGGAGATGAAGGCAGAGACGGCAGCTGTATATGTATATACCGGCAGCGAGTATATACCGGCGCGCGGTCCGGGGAGCGGTAACTTAGGAATTCCGGCGCATGATTTGTGAGGTGTTTTATGTGCCCGCGGCGCCGCGGCCGGGCTTCGGTCCCGGGCGCTCCGCGGCGGGCTTGTCAGCATCCGCCGCTTTTATAAATATAAATATAAATATTGCGCGCCGACTTTTACTCCTTTTCCTCTGTTCGCAGAAAAGGATCTGTTAGCTTTTTTATTCTGCTAACGCGCAGTCCGTCGTAACTCATATAGAGCAGTCCCCCATACGCTCTTAAATAAATATACTGTTAGTTATTTCGCTAAGTTAGCTCGGATTGTGACTTAGTGTTGTAAAATAAGTTTTTTATACGCTGGTCGTTACCCAAGTATCACGTCATGTTATCCACAATTTAGGAATTGTAGTGTTTCTCGCCCTGCAGTATAACAATGTGTTTACACTGGTGTGTATAGCTAGCGGGGGTTGCGACGGTGTCCGTCCCGACGCACCCCGACGCGACAGCCCCTACTTCTAGTAAACAGACAAACACACAGACTTATGTCTAGATTAGTTTTACATGTACCCAAGCGCGTGTGTACGATTGCGCACGGTTAATGTCAGCGTTTTCATCTTATTTTGGAGTAGAGAGGCTGATTATGGATTCAGTTCGGGCGGACCCCGGCGGCGGTGGAATGTTTGACAAATGTCAGTCAGTTCACTGCGTGTGACGCGCGGCACGCGGGCGGACGCGGGGCGCAAACAAAGCGAGCAGATTAGCCAACCCCAACCCTCAACCCCCGCCCTCTGGCCCGCCTCACAGTCGCACCGATAAAACGTTAAATGATAATTTCGCGAGATGGCTGCCCCGGTTCCGGGCCACGACTTCCGGAGACACGCGTTAGCCATTAGCATGGCGGCTCGCGTGACGTCACTTCCGCTCAGGCGGAGTGAAGCAACAGCGTAACATCGGGCAGTGATGATATCGATACAGATCCGAGGTGAGCGCCAGTGCGGCGCTTCACTACTGCGATCACTGATCGCGAGGTGACTTAACTGCCGCGTTCATCAGTTTACGTGGAGAGCGTGTGCTTCAACGCGACTTGGTGTATCAGGAGCGAAACAAAATTTATGAACAGTTCTAAAGGAAACCCTCGAAGATACATGGTGGATGTGAGGATATATTACATTGTAACTCGCTGTTCCCCGCCCGATTTGTCTGCCGTAACACCCCCGCAACTCCCTCTGGGGGAAGGTTGTAAAATACATTTTTAGTTGACCCCTAAACCTCTACCAAATATTTGAGTATCAACGTCCAATAGTTTCGGAGATGCTGTGATGAGGCAAACAATCTCTGAACACCCGTGTATACATGTAGATATAGACGTTACAGATTATATTGGTGATGTGTATCAGTCGTGTTATCGACAGGGTGCGCGTCACTGTGTTTACCACGCGCTCCGCCCCTTATTGCATAGAAATTGTTTAGAGCTTAGGTTTCGCGAGTGGCCCGGAAGTCGGCGCGGCGCTGATGCCCACCGCCACCACTATTAAGCAGACGGGGGAGGAGGACAGGAGTACAGAAGCATTTTGTTTAAATCCTGTTCGCACGTTCACCTGATGATGAGACGCCCGCCATACCGACATGGCGCTAGTTAGGATTATATTCACATCACCACATTGCGCTCGTCGCCTTGAGACCTACGTGTTGAGTATCGTTACCCCAGTTATTACACTAGCTACAGCGCCCTTCAAACCGGAACACAGTAACGTTTGCACACTACTGTTTGGCGACAGATATAGGCGCTGCGGTGTTACCTAAACAGTCTCCGACAATAGAGATTTACCAGCAGTCAGCTTACTACCAGTAAGTAAACAGAAGTAATAGCATTTAATTGTTTGTTAAAATAAAACAAAAATTAATTAACTCGCGAAGATAAAACTTGAATCGTTGCTACTGGGTTAGTGCTTAATCATGCCGGCACTTAAAGTTGAGTGGGATTGTCGCTAAGCACCATAGATCGTAATATACGTAAAAGCTGTGTGTGGAAGTTTCCAGTTATTCCGAGCAAGTTCACACCGGAAGCCTTTCCTTATATATTTCAATTTTGTGGGATACGCGCCGGGCCTTGCACTATCTTCGCATCAACCCCGCAATATTTCCGCATCGGCTGCGCCGGGCCCCGCAATATCTCCGCATCGGCCGCGGCGAGCCCAGCAATTTCTCCGCATCGGATGCGCCGGGCCCCGCAATATCTTCGCATCGGCCGCGCTGGGCCTCCCAATATCTCTGCATCGGCCCCGCAATTTCTCCGCATCAGCCGCGCCGAGCCCCGCATTATATCCGCACCGGCCGCGCTGGGCCTCGCAATATCTCCGCATCGGACGCGCCCGGCCCCGCAATATCTTCGCATAGGCCCCGCAGTATCTCCGCATCGGCCCCGCAATTTCTTCGCATCAGTCGCGACGAGCCCCGCAATATCTCCGCATCAGCCGCGGCGAGCCCAGCAATTTCTCCGCATCGGACGCGCCGGGCCTCGCAATATCTCCGCAACGGGCGCGCCCGGCCCCGCAATATATATATATATAATTTCGTCTGAAATATTTCTTGAGAGCAACCGCAACCGCAAACGGCCTTTTACAGCAACCGTTACTATAGCAACCGCATTAATAATACCAAATGAGAATATTTACAAAAGTCAAGTAGAAATGACATGATGGATCTTTGAATGTCACAAAATAAATACACACGTATGAACCAATTAAAAATGATTCCGAGTCGATGGTCGTGTCCCCGTGTCGATACGTTCACTAGTTTTCACGTGACTGACGAACGAACGAACAAAACCCATCTATAACATATATATATATATATACAGATAGATACACTAGGCCAGTATCGTTACGCTACCATCACAACAACATCTCACCCGTGGGCTTGACGAAATAATGTAGTCGGGTCTGTTTGGGCAAAGTGGGCTCACCTGCGATATCCCGGTTAAAGTTTCTCTCAACTCAACGTTTCTCCAACAACCAAATGGAGGGATGGAGGTAACAGCTTCTGTAAACCGAACAGTACCGAGTAATCTGTAATCCGAGCGTGAGCAGTCACGAGGTGGAAGCTCGCCGAAAGCTGATCGTGTGGGAGCCGCGCCGGCGACCGTGGCATTGACCCCACCTCCCCGCCGCCTCAGCTCGAAACTCGATCAGCCTTCACCTCGCGCCCCGTCCGACTGGATACAGGCTGAAGCACCGCTCCGTTGCCGCAATAAACAACAAATAAATATTTCCACACTAATTAACAAACACGACCAGAGATCCGGATCGTCGGCGTTTCATTCGCATTTGCGTTCAAATGTAAATTAATGGAGCGATTTGTTTTCGTACGGCTTTTCTCCTTTCGTACGCTTTGTATCGACACGTAATTAAACCTCCCCCCGTACACATTCACATCTTCAATTCTTCAGCAAATCCAATAGGTGTTGGCATAGGGACTACCGCAACGCATCCAGGAGTATCCGGCAAGCGTGGCTGGTGGCTGACGCGCGGCGCATAGCGCGTTGCACCGATTCACTTTATTTACGCGTACATTGTCATCGTCAGGTCTGCAACCTTTCTCCAGTCAAAGGTTTGGACTTCATCATTCAGTACACAATTTCTTCATTGGCTGAAACATTCTCGACTTCGGCATCAAGGGTATCTGCAAAGAAAGGTATCTCCCAATATGAAAGATTCTTAATTAATATCTTTACATTGCATTAACCCTTTTTGCGTTAATTACGTAAGCCTGATTTGTTCTATATGATGATGATGATGATGGTGATTCATGTATTGCTTGGGAGACCTGGGTTGGATTATGTATTGAAATCATGATTTACATTTAACTGCATTGGATGAATTTGACATGGTGCTAAATGATGAGGTATCCGTAAATGGTAAAGCGTGCTCGCAGCGTTTGCTCCGGCTGCTGTACTCAGAGTAATAATTGTCGAAACCAGGATCGAGAAATGGTAACCGGCATCGTCTGAGATGAGAGACTATTACAGAGATATATATCATTTTTATAAATAGTCAGACAAAGCAGTAACTAGGTTTGAGGAGTACCTTTGAGCTGCGGGCAAGTCCGAAGTAAAAATAGAGCCGGGGTGTCTTCATCAATTCGTTACCACGAAAACGCTGCGGCTAATTGGAGTGTTATCAAATATTCAAGGGGCCGAAACACCCTGTAGCGCGCCGGTGGGTTCTGCTCATGCATATTTAAATGGCTCCCAACATGTCTAAGGTTTTAATCCCCAACTTAATGAGCTCGCCTCTTGTTTGCGTGGATTTGGTGCGCGTTAAGTTTTCAGCAAGTTCCTCCGTTTGCACCGACTCCACTCCGGCGGATGCCTATTGGCTGCAGGCGTCGCTGAAGTGGATGCGGTTTCTCCACGGTACACATCGACATTTGCTATTTCCTATAAAGAAAAATGTATGACCGTAAAGCAGTAGCAAAGTTTAATTGTCAACAAACTAATTGTCGACGCTGAAATTTTAAATTCATCATCATCAGCCGCTAGACATCCGCTGCTGGACATCAGCCTCCTCCAAAGATCTCCATATCGATTGATCATGTGCTGCCGGCAAAACCGCCAGGCACTAGGGGTCGTCGTTTGTAGAGATTCGAATTGGGTGGATTTGGGCCATTCCTCACCACGCTGCCCCAATGTGGGATTGTGGAAGCCAAAGCTTGGTTTGTTGATTAGCAGGGTGCACCACGAGCAGGTGAGGCTGGCTTGAGTCCCTTCAGTTGTTATGCGGGACCTCTTACACCCCTAGTTTTAAATTATTTGTATATAATTTCGCAAAGACTTCAGTATGTATTATGAATGTAGGAGAATATTCAAAATTATTTAATCTTGCGGTAGAATCAACATCTGATGAACTAAGTCACGACTCTGTAGGATATTTCCATCACCAGACTATAGCAATCTCCGGCGGGAGATCTATTGTGATGGTTACCTGCACGTCAGCTCAAAACATTAGTATGCCAACTGCGACAAAACTAACAAGTACAGGGAGTAGTTGGGGCCGCTCGTGTTCGAGAGTGGAGATCAACAGATCAGCCTCACGACGACCACAAGAACACCACTATGGTTTATCTTTTTTGAAGCTCGCCACGGCACTGTACCGCTGTGACCGAAGATGATGCTATTGACAGAGAATTGTCAATGTAAACAGCCTGTAAGCTCTTCTCCGTAGCAGACTTAGTTATTTTTTAACATCAGGTGGGTTGGTGGTGGTAGTATCTGGTGATAATATATATAGAATTCACTGCAGAGATTTTTATGCAGTCAAAATGTTGTGTATAAATTGTAGTTGGTTTCCGAAGGGCGCTGTAACCAGTGGAGTGGCTGAGATGTGAAGGTTTACAATGTGAAGAGTGGTGCCGTTTAACCAGTAGTCGGTTGTAACAGGTTATATAGGGAGATTGGTCGCGCAAACAGTCCTGCTAACTATGACGTCACACGCTGCTGCACCGCTGCAGCTGCGACCGTCACGTATATATGTACAAGTAACACTGGGTGGGTGCAGGTTTTGCTCGCTGCCCTTGTTAGGGGCACCCATTGCCCCCGTGGCTAATCAGCTTTGCGTGGGCGAGGCGCGACGCGGCCGCCGCGCCGTCTGCCCGCCGGCTGCGGGGTGGTAACCCGACGCTCCAGGCTTACGTGGCTCGCTGCATAACCTGCGTGTGCACAATTTAGGGAGGTGGGGTGCTTACACTCATGTCGAGACTGGCTGACAGTTCCTCTTTCCAAGTGGACAGTCTAGACAGGCACAAACATTACTGTGTTGTAGATTACTGGGTTAAAGCGATTTAACGTCGTGTACCAGTGCAGCCAGGACGACGTGCACATTGCGGTGCAGTACGTCATCCTAGCTATCAGTATAGAATGTTATAGGTTTTCCTATGGACACAATTGGTGATCGTCCAGCTCGCGTCATTGCTACTTAAAATAAAAAATCTGTCTTCGATGACCTGTATTCTGGTTACTTTTGTAAGTACCGTAACATTGTGATTTGAAGGGGGTAGTCTTATAAAAAGTTTTAATATTAATATTAATACTGGTGCGTAATGCGTTCCTTAATATTTCGGTGTAATGGCATAAATCTGCAAATAATTGGGTAAGTGTATATAAATGTTATGCACATACACGGAACCCCAACGTGGTCAGGTTTAATTATATAGGAAGATTTACACGGGTCCGTCCGTCCGCGCGGAGTCCAAATTAATTGAGAGGCGGGCGGGGGTCGCGCCGCCCGGACCATTGGTTACGCGGGTTGGTGTAATCCGATCACATTGGGTCTGCAGGCGAGGTGGTGAGGTGGTAAGGACGGCCGATACATTCGGGGGTCGAGTTCCGTGTGAAAAACTTGGCACCTGCATTTTTATATTCTAATCAAAGATAAAGAATACAGATCAATATCCTTTCAGGTATATACGTGTGCTGAAGATGCGCCTGATCCGGGTTAGAAGCCAGAACGAATTGGAGTCATTGGTTAAATTCTGTTTTTCACAATGTGCAGAAACGTATTAGAAGAATGCTGTGTAATTATTTTCAGAGAGTATGACCATGTAGTGTACATGTGCAGCGGGAGGTGGTGCGGGCCCGGCCCGTGCTCCGCCGCCGTGTGGCAGCGGCTGCGTCCCCGGGCACCCGCCGAGCTCTAACTGTGCTCGAAGCAGATTTATACCGGTCGGTACGTTTGTCAATGTATCCCGCTAAATTAATTGCGGGACGGCCACGGGTTCAACTCCCTTATACCGACCCGCCCCCCCTCGCCCCCGCCCCCACGCCCCGTGCACCCCGTCGTTTTGTTCTGTTAAGAATTGTTTTCGCACATTGTTCGCTGAAGACGTTTTAGTTTATCAATTTCATTTAACAGACGATAGATTAACAAACGCGTTACACACCCTTAAACAAACCCCTGCCTCGCCAGCTCGAGAGGCAGGACTAGCTCAAGTACCTAGAAATTAAATTGTATTTATACAATTTATATCGAAGAAAATGTAACACAAAATTTGGTTTTCCCACCGCTGGGACTCGAGATTTATCTCAAAAGGCAAAAACTAATAATGTTTAACGATAACGCTTGTCAAGTGCGAGTTGGCGAACATCAATAACAAAGCGTGGCCGCTCCCGGCAGGTCCTGGTCGACAGGGACTTGGAGGTACCGGTAAGGTACAGGAGACTACCACACCCATCTGGTCAGGTCGGTGTGGAGTTCTCCTATCTGGGAGAGGGTGCAATGGCAGACCAGTTTCCCACGGCGGCTGCCACTGTGTACACGGACGGCAGCCGCGTAGAAGGTAAAGTGGGTGCGGCGTTCTGCGTTATGCGGGACGCCGTAGAGGTTAAAACTAAGAAACTCAAGCTGGAGGACTACTGCACCGTCTACCAAGCTGAGCTGCTGGCCTTAGTGGAAGCGACAGGGTATGTGGCCAGGAGTTGCACAGTCGTTTGCCATACTGAGCAACTCCAGACCCGCCCTCGAGACAGACACCCTCCATCCCTTAGCCATAAGAGTGAAAGAAAATGCAGCGAAAGATAAAGCAGAATGGATGGATATGAGGCTATATTGGATAAAAGCGCACGCGGAGTACTGAGGGGCATAAGAGACTGGATCAACTGGCCAAAGATGCAGCCCTGAAGAGTAAGAGACGATCGGATTACGAGGGATGCCCTGTTTCGTTCCGGCGTCCACCACGCGGATTTTCTTCCCGGACGTCAGGTCAGGTAAAGTGCTCTGAACCACCCAGCAATAGCCGTATATGGCCCAAATGCTCACAGGACACGGGGGATTCTCGGAGTACCTTTACAGGTTTAAATTCAAGGAGAGGCCCTAGTGTACCTGTGACCCGAGAAAGGACTACACCGTGTAGCACCTAATCGCTGACTGCCCCGTATACAAAGCGCAGCGGGTAGAAGTAGAGATCGAAATAAGAAGAAAAGTAAATGGTAGTACTATCGCCTCTCTGATGAGGGAGGACCACAGCCGTCCCATCTTTTTGCAGTATTGCAAAAAGTTCATACAGAAAACAATAAAGGAGAACAAGACATAAAAATAAACGGAAAAGAAAAGAAATGAAAAGTAGAGTAGAAAGATAGAGTAGTAGGAAAATGCGAGAAACAAAAATGAAATGTAATAGAGTAAGCAAATTGTAATAACTAATAATAATAAAGAACGGCTGTCTCCCTTCATTTAGAGGGCGATGTTGGAAAGAAGGAAATGGAATGGAGAAAGAAAGAGAAATAAGCATGGAAAGAAAGATAAGAAAGAAAGAAATGAGAAGATGAGAGAGAGAGAAAGAATGAATTAACAAATATATAATAAAGGAGTGAAAGGCCAACCCCACAAATGTCCGGGGGAAGCGTAAACAAAATATCAATAACAAAATGGCGTTTCATTTATTTTTAACAGAAGTTAAATTAAATGGTTTTAATTATTAACGGAATATGTAGTGTTGGCAGGCTCCGCACCAGGTGCTCCGACGATCTGGTAAAGGTTGAGAGAAGTAGCTGGATGCGGGCAGCGCAGGAACAAACGATGTGGAGATTTTTAGGTGAGGCTTATATCCAGCAGTGGACGTCTGTCAGCTGATGATGATGATGACTTCTGTAAAACTGGAGTTGGAGCTGTGTATGTCGGCTGCTGGTATGTCTGATATCTACCACTACAATACATTGTTTACAATACACTTAAGCCATTGTTGAGCGCTTTGTCTGAATGTTCGTTTGCTTGGTGATGTACTCGCATTGCGTTTGCGTGACGGGATCCGAAAGTACTAACTTCAGCTATTTGTAATGCGGGATCAGCTCCAACAGCTGCACGAGCCGGCGCTGCTCGTTCACGAGAAGGCTTTACAGCGGGGTGGCTTTTAGGTTTATTAATTTAGTAAAAATTATTTTCAAAGGAAAAGCTGCTTTGTGTGCGAGTGTGTGAGTGTGTGTGAGCGAGCGTGTGAGTGAGTGTGTGTGTGAGTGTGTGTGTGAGTGTGTGTGTGAGTGTGTGTGTGAGTGAGTGCCGGCGAGCGCCAGCTTTGCGCTTTGTGCCCGTTGGCGTACTGCGCGCGGGCCGTTCAAAAGGTTCTATTAAATTATTTATAATGATATAATGTTGTAACTTAAATGTTGCAAAAAATATTAACATCAAAGAGTTTCTTTTCATGTATTTTTATCGTATACAGTTCTGTTAATTTAATATAATAACGGTTTTCGAGCTGTATTCGGGAACACGTACCCCCTCGCGGCGATGCGCCTCCCTCAGCTCCAGTTTTAGTGCTTTTGTTATTGATATAGTTTATTCTCCTTAGAGGTAGAGACAGAATCATAATACTTACATTCATATATGGTAGAGGAAATATTCATGGTGCTTTGGTGCTTCGGTGCTTACTTTAAGTCCTTACCCAACACCAGACACTTATTAATGTTTATGTAAATTATCGTTACAATTTGATAGCGCGTTGCATTTGTAAAACCTTTATCTTTCCTCGTTCCCTTCATCTATCTGTCATCTATAACTCAACCTTCAGACACGAAGTGGCACGGCAAGAAGGAGAAAACATTTAACTTTACCTATTTAAATTTTCTCATTTTATTTCATAAACGTTTACCCAAACCGTGTAACAGGAAATAAAGGAAATGATCAGCGCCGCGCCGCTCGCCATTAAAAGTTTACAAATTTCGCGCGAATTGATCGGAAATAAAGCAATTACAAAAGTTTTAGTTGGTGACAGGTTTAGTGTCGCCCCTCCCCCACATCCTGCGCATTACTTTTAGTGAGGCGACAGGACGATAGGAATAACCAAAAAATTTCAAATCGTAATTAAAAACTTTTTTAAAGTTTACTCATTTGATAAATTCTAAGTGTTTAGCTTAAAAAGCTCAAGTCACTCGCCACCTGAACATATGCACATAAAGAGAAACTTTATCTTTAACGTTACAACTCTTGTGGAACGGAGCGACGCATTGCCTGATGAGGCGGTACGTTTTCTGTCGGATGGAGAGAGAGCATCCGGGTTGGTTATTCTGCCGCATAAACTAATGGACAAATTTGCTGTACTCCAGCTTTCAGTTACAGTTATGGAGCATAATTACGGATACAGGTAAGTTACGACACGTGCTACCTTCCGGTGTAGATAGGTATAGCAGTTCTGGGGCAGTCGTACGTGCCGCCGAAGGCGCGGGTATCAATTTCGAAGGCCGCACGTTCAGGCAGCTCCAAAGTTAATTATACTCCTGAAATGGAACTGTCGAAAAATGCGTTGCGACGCACCGCTACCGCCGGCAGGCACGCGAGACCGCAACCCGCGCACCCCCAACCACCGGCCCAACCACCGGCCCTACCACCGGCCCAACCACCGGCCCAACCCCCGTTCATTTTGTAATTTGTATAATACACCGGCTATTACTTAATAGGAGGCATGATTGATGCGTCGCGTTTATCATTTAATGGTCCACCAGCAGGACACGGACATTACACCACATTAGGGAATGATTAGCTGCCGATTAAATCAGTTATCGCGTTAATAGTAAATAGATAATACAATGAATAGTGCACACGCAGTGTGTTGTCTACACTTGTACTTTGGTGTAGTTCTTCCATTGAGTCTAGCTTTATAGTGGGAACGTATACGGCGCAATGTTAGATGTAACTATGTCATTTAACCAAGACTGTGGGCTGCGCAGGATCGATTATGACCTATACTGCGCGTCTAGCGGCTAATGATGATGACTTTGGTATAAAGTTTATATACCTAATAATATCACATTTGTATTAAGATCTAAAATAATTAGTGTTTCCAACATTGAAAGCAACGATACTATTTAGATAATGCCGCTTGCGACTGCTCCCACTCACTGCATAAATGAGGAACCGGCATTGACTGTGCTACCTTAAGATTAATAATACCGATATAATCCTGTTAACATGGACATGAAGACTGTTCAAAGCCAGGAGGATTGGAAACTACTACACGCGCAAACACCACAACATATCTATACAAGTATACATGTTCATGTAGTCTCGCTGTGGGTTGCCTCAGTTAAAAGCTACTCTCTACACAATTGTATAATTTGTAAATCTGTAATTGTACATATATGATTTACACTTGCTGACTTCCAGCAGTCGTGGTTCATATGGAGACGACTGACAGGGACAAAAAGTCCAAATTCATTTATAGGAGCAACTCGCCGCGGCAGCCTCCCGTATTAATTCGATATCCTTGCAGGAGTGTAGTGTATCTTAAATCGTGAAGTAGTTTCGATAACACTATATGGAATAGTAAAAACCAAGTGCACGATACGGGGCGACTCTGAACACGAGATAGTTGACCGCTCGCAATAGAGGGAGGCGACTGCACCGCGATTATTCTGGGAAGGCCTAGAATAGCAGCCACGTGATAATCTGCTAAACGTCCTATGTGAATAGCTGCAGTTGAAGAGGTTCCGAGCGATCTCATAGTAGGCACCGATGAGTTCTAAATATTGAACTAATCCTAAACATGCCAACCAACATGTTATTTTTGGAGCCGAAGATAAATCCTTCCGGCAATGGACTATACTTTCGTATAAATTATTACAGACTACCCACTGCTCTAAATCACTCCTAAACTGAGGGGAATCGAGCAGCGGCAGCCTACTGATGAGCGTTGGTGACCCGTCAGACTCCGCAGCGGGATGCGAGTCTACCGCCTGGTGTATCTGATCGGCCGGTAGTTTGCTGGATAACGTATTTAACCACTTATATAAAAGAGGGAGGCTGTAATGTTAAATCAGCTGAAACGATCTTGATCAGAATTTTTTCGGTAATCAATAATATGGTTTGGTAAATTGTTGGGGTGTATCGTATCTCACAGTTCGTTGGCGTGTCTGGTCGGTACTTCCGCTACAGAGGAGCGTATTTCTGCACCGAAAAATACATTTATTCAGTTATTTGGAGTCAATTTAAGAATATAGCTGAAATTATACGTACCCGTTGAGTTTATTTACACATAAAAGTGTCCTTTTATTTCCGGAATCGGAACGTTCGGGGGAGTCCTGCGATATCGGAACTTACATTTGTATGTAAACATACACGTTAGAGTGTTATAGTGGGGCGCGATTCACAAGCGGCGGCGGGTTTATCTTAATGCGAATACATCTGACATTCACTACCTAAATCACTTAAAGTAACTTACTACTGTGTTTTGTATTCGACGAGCAAAATGTTTAGCTGATTGTGGGTGATACGTCTATTAACTTGGCGCTTGTTAGGATGACGAACACTACTACACATTGTGCTCGTCATCCTAATGATTCGTTATGGCAGTAAAAGATAAAGCCCCATTTATATATGAACACAATAATATTTAGAAATTACTGTGCGTCCGAAATTGGTCCTTCGATGGTACCCAGCTAGACGGTCTCCATCAACAAGGATCTACCAAAAGTATAGTTCTTAACTATATGACAAATTGAGTACGGTAAAGTACTAGCTTTATACAATTTTGAGTTATAATATGCATTTGTTTTACCGAGGTCCTTCTAGATATATAATATCAATAGTGGGCAAACGGCATGATTCAGTTTCATGAGCGTAGTAGCAAATATAGCCGGGGCAATTAGATTGATCGCGTCTGGAGACGAAGAGCGTCATGCCATGTATGTTTAGAAGACACATCCTGCTGAGCTCGTGTCTTCGTCGAGTAACGAACAGCTCCCCGCGGGCCGCTCGTGGCTTGCGCCGGCCCGCCGGAGGTCCGGCCGCAGCGCTCCGCAGTTCCCGGGGAACATTTGAATGCGAATGACTTTATTCAGATAAAAGCACAATATTATCTTTACGAGCAGCGCGTAAACCTGTCCGTGTACCGTTGTGCTCCCGGTGCTTATTGTGTTATAAACAAACTTAACCCACCCCGACTCTACATACGCCCCCTAGCCCCCCTGCATCATTTTTCCGATCGCCGTCGACTTTCTTTTGTACTTCGCTCCGTTTATTTTATATCATACACTAGTTTATAGTAAAACACTGATCAGCGACCTAGTTAGACTTGTAAAGGGTAAAGTTTTGCAGTAGACGATGACGTCACGTCCTACACACTACAGATCGCGGGAGGTAAACTAAAAACATTACCAAATCTGCGACATGTGAAGTATCCTGTGAAGAAATGTTTTAGTAACATGATGCACAAAATAAACCTAAGACAGGAATTAATGAGATCTTGGTGTGTAAGATTAAAGCTGTAGTCTCGTGCTTCCACCATGTGAGCGATATACGTAGCGCAGAGATCTTCAGCGGCGACAATGGGGATCGGTCGTGTTGAGGGAGGCTGTAGTTAACTAATTACAATCCAGGTGAGGAGCGCACGCGGCGCACTACTCGCCGCCGCACCGCCTCCGGATCGCTGCGGGATTACATACGGCTCGAGTCGTGAGCGGAAGCGGGCAACTAATAAGCAATTTTTTTTATTCAACAAAGTGACAAAACAAGCAGGACATTCACCTGGTGGTAAGTGATATGCCTGCCTTTCTTAAGAGTCGCGGTATATATGTTATCCTGATTAGTGCCGCATTGCTATGGGCGGGCGTATCGAGACGTAAGTTGTTAATTGTCGTTACCCCAGCACTTACACTGGCTACAACTCCGTTTAAACCGGACCACAGTAATGTTTGCACAATGCTGTTTGTCGAGTGCAACAGGCGCTGCGGTGGTATCGCTCGACGGTCTCCGGCAACAGAGACCTACCACCAGTATTACCTATATCTGATTCGGTCTGCGATGATATAACGAGATATTTGTCGTAGTGTGATGATGAAAACAGGATCAGTTAATTAATAGAGCTACGGAGCTTGGTACTCCGCGAGGCTGATCAATGAGCTGGGATTGGGGGACCAGTGTGGTTTGGGTCTGATCTCTGGGCTTCATGCAATGCATTAAGTGTGATCATCTAGGAGAATTTAGCATGAAGAAAATTTTTATAAAGACAGTTATATTTGAGACTGTTCAAGTTGTAACTTGACTTGTTGAGCTCTGTCAGTCTCAACAAGGCAAGTTTCTGCGACGCTCACCGCTTGTACATTGTGTTGAAAACTTAAAGCTACATATTACTTAAGCTAATATGAAAATTGTTCGCCTAATAACGCAGCCGGCGTGGTGCAGTTGGTGCAGTCGGTGCAGTTGGATTGTAATTAAACTTGGCGCCTGACGTGCCGAGTGGGATTCGCGACTAACTCGCTGACGACACCAACTTCCGGCTCCCGCCGCGTCTGTGTCGCGCGGCTGCGAGTTGGGAGCGGGTAAGAAGATCTGAACTGAGAATTACATGGAATTTATCAAGTTACCGGATATAACTTGTAGAAGTAAATATTTTGTTAATACGTGAAAAAAAAAACTGCATCTCCTTTGCTTAAAACTGCAGCTGCGGTCGGTCCCTATAACTCACGGGTCCCAGGCCAATCCCACCTGGTCGTGGTGCACCATGCTAATCAACAAACGGGTCTCTCGCTCCCGACAACTCGCATTGGGCCAGCGTGGTCGGAAATGGTCCAAATCCCCTCATATGAACTCATTCATACAATAGTTCCTAGTGCCCAGCGGTACTGGAGGCCATACTAACTGTATGTGGAGACCTATGTCCAGCTGTGGACGTTTATCGGCTGATGATCATCACAGTTAACATAACATATTTAAGTAACGTGTGTAAGATCATGTCTTCTAATGTACTTTTAAAGCTTTTCTATAAACTTACAAAGTTATCAAATACTTGGGGAACATATTTGTCGCCAATCGATAGTGAGGGTGGGCTAGAATTGTAGGGGTAAGTAACATAATTTGGTGCAGTGTAAACTTTCTAATTAGTGTGTCATTACTATAAATAGGCAAAGAAAGTTTAATAGTAAAAGTGTTGACTCTAGCTTCGAATGACTGAAAAGTTACTCACACGGGTTGGTTTCAGGTGGAGCTGGTACACAGTTACGAGGACGTAGACAGAGTCACTTCAGAGTACCACGCTTCCCATATCAACGGGTACTTAAGGAAAGCGAGTTGTTTGTCGTATTTCTTACTTCCCGGTACGTCAGCGGAAACAAATTGAACAATAGACACACATACGCAGTGTCCATGAGACTTGTTCCGGCGCGGCTGCCGAGAGATGCTCGCATTAAAAACCTACGTCTACGGGATATGTAAATTGTTACGCTAACACGTTAAAAGCCTTTGTTACGTGATACCGGGTGCGGCGGGGTGCGGCGGGGTGCGCCGGGGTAGGACGACGGGGGGAGGTAATGTGAGGCAAATTCGACGCCGGAGAGGCACTCCCACCCGCTTCATATCAGCTAAGAGCACCGCTAACGAACCGGTTTCAACCGGATTCAGCCGGCTTTGATCCAGCACTACAAGTTTAAAATGCAAAGTTCTAAAATAATGCGCGGAGCATCCGCTTCCTTATACATACATACATACATATCATACACACAAATATATCATGGCTCTGAACGTGCACTTGAAACCAGAATCGATCTTTGACCATATACATCACTTTGTCATTACACTAGCTACACTCCCTTAAATGAAATAAACAAGTGTCTGTACACACGGGTCTAGGGTGCAACGGTGGTGGAGATCGTCAAGATTGTACATCGTAAATAGGTTTTCCCTGTCAAGGTCACAGTACCTCCGGCGTGACTGGTGCGAGGAATCCACAGGTAGTCCTTTTTCATGTTCGGCAGTAGACGAGTAGCTTCGGAAGTTGCAATAGCTCATGTTGCTATCTCGCGAATTCCCACCGATACTTCCTTGACGTGGTAAGAAGTTCTTCACAGACTTTCGTTGTAAGAAAGCTACGCATTAAATCTGTCGCGAACATTATCCCGTCGCTTCCAGAGGCCAGTGTCACACGGCGAGCACTGCATTTGTTGTTATTGTGCATAGTCTCTTAAAAGATCAAACACACTTCGTCGCATACAACCGGAGCGCCAGCCCTTAACACTCACGTAGCTTTGGAAACAGTGAATAATAGGATTCCAGGCACTCGCCAAATGAAGCCACTTCCGCCCGGGGCGGGCGGCGGCACGACGACACGCCCGCGACGGATACTACACGTAAGTGCGAGTTGCACAAATTCAAAACAACCGGCGGCCGGAGAGCGTCTGTTGGTGCAGGTGAGCATATAGAACGCTAAAGGACCCACCTTAGGAGGTACTCACAGAAATGGTCCATTCCTCGTAAACGTGTCACGTGGGCAAGCTGGCGCGCCGCGTGCACTGCTGCGTCGCCGCGTGCACTTGCCCGCCGCAGCGACACGTGAGGAGCGATGCACCGCGCTCTGCTCTGCGCGAGCGTGCACTGTGCGAGTACATTCGCATCGTGGTGCCGGTTCACGTCTGAAACGCTTTCGGATTTATTAACTCCGCACTTTGCAGTTCACGAGGAGCTTGCTGTGCCGGCACGGACTCGTTACCGCCCCACGCAAGCACTGACGGGGCACGTTACACACTCTTGGGTTATTGAATCTTCTTTCGTTATACCCGTATGACAGCAGCAGAAGACGTTTTCTATTATCAGGTACACCGTCATCTTTATCTCAATTATTATTTTAAAAATTACGTGTAGTTTCCCCACCGCTCAGACCAAACGTTTTATTATAGTAAAACGCTACTTTTAATTGTTTTAACGTTATCCCTACCATTTTATTATTAAATTTTTAATCATAATTTTCCTTTTTCTTCAGTAAACATTTCCGTGCGGATATCAAAATTAGTATAGCTCGGCTCCGGATGCATAACGAGCAGTAACATAATTTGGTCATACTAGGCGACAACCTCTAAATTTGCAATCGTTTCATTAACATTTAACAGATGGCGCTGAGAACAAAATAATAGTTTGTGAGTTACTCCGAGCTCCGAGTGTGCGGTAGTTTCAAAATCTGTTACAATTATCTAACAATATTCATTTGTATCGATTTGCTTCATCTGCTAGTTTTATAAATCGAATAAATATAAAAGTATTTTCTGCGTAACTGACAAACAAGGGGCCTCGAAACGGTTGTATGAGAATAATCCGCTCACGATTACTAACTGGAGAAATTATAAGAGTGGAGACTTAACCCGTAACGAGCCGTTGTGTAAATGCGGCAGCATCATCGCTGAACGCCGGGACGGGACGGGGTGCAAGCAGCGAGAGTAAGGAGGTTGGAAATAAATACCACCTCGAGTGCGAGTGGCTACTCAACTAACATAACTTCCTAACAAATAAGCACCACCGGCCGTCCCCGCCGCGGGCGGTCGAGGGTATGTGTAAAAGGAATACATGCCAAGGCCACCAGGCTAGGAAACGAGTGAGTATTTCACCTGGCAAGTGATACACCTCCTCGCAAGTACAAAAGACTAATCAGCATGTTTACAGAACACCACATTGTGATCATTACCTTAATCGTAAACTTTAAGCATCATAAACTTTCCAGCTAAGTCTATTCCTGCAGGAAGGTTTATCACTGACCATCACCTGTCTGCCGGCCTGCCAGCGAGACTTGTCACAATAAATGAATGTAGCAGGTCGCAGTGCAGGTCTCGCGGCCCCCGCGCTGCCTTATTTATCGTCTCCCAGGCTCCCGCTGACTCTCCGAACATTTTTATTTACGCTAATGTGATTTAAACGTCTCTTTGTTCAGTCAGGTATACCCTGACCTTCGAGTTTGTGTAAAATTAACATGGAATATGTTCTGACCCTGAGGGGCAGGTGTTGTACACTCCGTATGTTATGTAATATATTTACCTGTTCTTTTAATAAAGTTATTCGTCAATTACTAAATATCTTCCAATTAGTGAATCTACCGCCGCCGCATTGACTCCACTGCATCCATGGCGCGGTTCCTGGTGCAATTTCGGGGAAATATGTCGTAGAGTTTGGCCGGTGGTACATTTGTCTTTGAACCCGCTGATGGAGCTACTCCACTCAATTCTATTAATCTGATGCTTTAACGGTATCGCTGTGTCTCAGCAGCCAATATGTGGGAGACCGAGTATTTTGAGCTTCAGCATCCAAGATCTAACCCAACACTGAATAATTACAACAGAAGAACGTTTTTATATAACATTAGCGATACATTTTGTGTGTGTGTGTTCAGATTGGAAATGTGGGTGTTTATAAAACGCTTGGGTAATGCGACATCACTTGAGAGCGTTGTTAAAGCACAGCTGGAACAGAGGAGCAGCTGTAGGGCCATGTGTATTTCATGCTCACAATTCGCCAGCGGGAATGGAACCTTGGACTGTCGCCCGGCTCCGTTCTAATGGCAGATGCGCGACCGTTTTGTAACAGACAGATGCTCGCCGCTCCTGATTAAATAATGATTACGGCGATAACTTCAAATATTATAACGCAATAAAGTTATTTCGCGAGAGCTCGTCCCCTGTCGCCTGTGCCCTGTCCCCTGTCCCCTGTCCCGTGTCCCCTGCGCCCGGCGATAGGGTCCACAGTGAACGCAACGCGGCGGCGCGCACTTGTTGGACCCTATCGAGCGCATTTTATATTAAGGATGAGTAATAAATAGTTTAATAGCTCCATAAAGCTTTAACTGCCTCCGAGCCTCTCCTCACTTGTCTGGTTTGCGGAGGTCCGTCCTGCTACCACACATGATGGTATAAAAATGACAGTCGGAGTATTTAGAGCGATTGTGTCACCGTCAGTTTATGCCATTTGTAGCTAGTTTGCTGGACATGGACCGTTCAGTGCATGCGGAACAAGATCCTGCGCATGGTCTGATGTCCCATACAATGGATGGAATCTTTCCTGCTTAGCGATTGTATTTTTGTTTCTAATGAATACACATTTTTTTGGTAAGAATGAAAGGGTGGCCCGGCCCATTCATAGCGGCAGCACCTGGTCCGGCTCCCGTTATTTTCCCCCCTCAGCCTAGGAGCGGCTCATTCACAAATATTCCGGGGCCGCCCGGTCAGCTGACGCGCCGACTCATTCGCCCGCGCCAGGCGCGTACGCACCGGGGGAAGTCGGGGCAGCAGGTGTTGTTGGGGGGACGGACGTCCGGGCACAATGAGGCTCACATAAAGTTTGTCACATACTGATATAAACATTATAAAGCAATTTGTATGAAAGGTAATACACATTTATTTATTAATTTTATGAACATACACACGTACAGTTTACGTAAACACACAAATTAAAACTAACTTGCAATACAACGCATACGCCTAGCACGCTGTCTATACGCACAAACACACGTACGCACATGCGCACACGGTATCGGTAATTTATCTAATTATCTAGACCAGCATCTCGTTGCGAAGGAACTTTTGGCTTGCAGGACGCGTGGAAGTGCATCGGTCGCAGGCTGTAGTGGCGGCAACATTTAACCGAAACACTTGCAATGTTGCAGTGTCCACTGGGCCCGTCCTCCCCGTGCGTAACGTGGGCGTATTAAAAATCGCACTTGTCGCCCGCACCTGGTGCAGGTGCCGCTGGGACAGCTGATCCCCACCACACCGCAACCTCCGGCCCGCGCACGCGCGACGCGTACTGTTACACACAAACCTCGATAGATTTACTATCAGTTGAATGGAATAGCTGTAGTCGAACTTCAGTTTGAAGAAGAGCACGTGGCGATCGTAGATTTGTAGTGGCAGTTATACCAGAAGGTAACGTTTATTGTTACCTTTAATGTGCCCTTATGACGGTGTGGGGGTGTGGGGTGGGGGGGTGTTAACGGGGGTAATTGTTGCCGAAGTCTGTTGAAACAGTTACCATTGCCGCGATAATTTCTGCTACAAAGTTGTAGTGCGCCAATATATCGCTATTATCCAGTTTGAAGGGCGCTGCTGTTAATGAAACGGCTGCAGTATTGACATCTGTATCTCACATCTCAAAGCGACAAGCACATTGAGATCTAGTGTGAACATCCTCGTTAACGCCACGTCGTTACGGGTAGACGTAGTATATAATCTCAGTTCTATTCTATATTGCGTATATTCACAAAGATAACCTTTTGAGGGTGAGTTAAGGTCATTTGGAATTTGTATCCCCTAAAGCCTCGTTCTGTCGTTGTTCTCTGCGTGATGGAAGGTCGTAATTTCCGGTCGGTCATTTCATTGGTACAGGATTTTTTAAATATCAAACGAGCCCTCTTCAAACAGAGTAACACTAAATGCACATTAATTGATTTTACTTATGAAGTTTACCCTGCTGGTTTTATTGACGATCATAGCAGCTGTATCGGATTCAGCATCCCGCAAAGGTCTATACACTATGTGTTAGGAGATCGCTTCCGAAAACGAGGATAGACGATAGTACTGATGACATCTTTGATGGTGGATAGAAAACAAATTAAACCTGATTAAAAAAATATATATATTTTTAAAACGATTTATCAGCAGTATTTACGTTTACTCAATAGTAATACATATTATTGGAATATTATGATCGTCTTCTCATGAAGCTCACCACCAGACAGGATGCACTGTTATTTAAGATGCAATGCAGGGAACATATTATATACATAAGAAGACATTTTGGCAGTAAAGTTTAGTAAAATGCAGCGGTGGAATGATGAACTCTTAGATTCAACGGGGCTCGCGGTCGGGCCGTCCAACGTTGCTGTTAACCCAATGACCTGCACCGGGCGCGCCGGGCGCAGCAGCAGCAGCAGTAGCCTCGAGCACCGCCAATTAGCGCTCGCACTCCTAATGAAAAAATGGTATAAGGTCTTTGTATAAGCTCGTCGCCGATACTGTGTGACTGCTCCCATAAGCTGATCATAGGTCTTTCTTGTCAGAAATCCAGGTCTAAGTACGTACCACCGGAGCGCCTGTTTCTCCAGAATTGTGAAAACATAATTGTATTCCAGTTTGAAGGGCGCTGTAAATAGTTACATTACTGGAGTAACGAGACTTTAATATCCAATGTCTCAAGGCGATGAGCACAATATGGTGCAATATGGTACAATACCACGTTGCTATGGGTAGGTGTATTCTTACCATCAGCTGAAGGAGCCGCCTGTCTCGTCGCTTAATTGAAAAAAATGGCTTGTCTTGTGGTGTGGTGGTTTTACTAATACCAGTTTTGTCATGGCTCTCCACAAGGTGGCGCTACAACAACAACAACAAACAGAACTGCAATAATTAATATACACTAATTGTTAATTAAAGATAGAGAGAGACAGAATAAGTATCCAGCGAACTAATGGCAAAGAGTTATAAAACATTGCTATCCTTCCACAAGAACCGCTGGTGGTGCACTCTGAGCACAGCCAGGGCGGTCTCGTCGTGTATCAAGTGGTTGTCGGCAGGGAGATCACTTTGGGGTAGTTTTCAGTAATCGGCATTTACAGAGGCAAGGACCCTTACCTTAATCCTCCACTTGTACGGAATCTGATTATGGCAGTGTTGGAACTTCTCGCAGTAGGATGTCATCGCCGCGCGTTGCTTTCGCGAGCTGCAACCTGGAGAATGTGTTGTATTGTCGAAACCTTTCAAGCTATACCTGATCGATGTGGACACCGGCAGCTGGTCGCGGCTCGCTGGCCGCCGTATTAAACGTTCTGCACACGTGAACACGTCAATTTGCGTGGAGCCAGTCTCTGTTTGCGTCACCGTCCACACTTCGGCGACACGTGCACGCGTATAATTACACTAATTTATCCGTCGCCGTGGCGCAGCGGTGCAGCGCTCGTCTTCTAACTATTCCCGGGTTCGATTTCGCGACTACATGTTGTAGAGTTCGTCCGGTTCATATTTGACTACATTGTCATTTAATATCGTGAGAAACGTGTAGTCATGTGATAGCGATTTTTTTAAAAGCAGTTCTGTAATATTTCCTCAACATTCAATTTTGAAATGCGTTATACTGAATTAATATTATATAATCAGCCGGCACGATTTTATTATGTATATAGTATTATATGGGGGTGTAAGGGTCCCCGCACAACAACTCACCAGACCGAAGCCAACCTCACCTGCTCATGGTGCGCCCTGCGAATCAACAAACGAGGCTCTGGCTCCCGCTAGCCCGCATTGTGCCAGCATGGTAAGACATGGCCTGAGACCTCCCATATGTACGCATACACGACAGATCGTGGATCTTTGGAGAGACCTATGTCCAGCAGTGAACGTGTATCGGCTGATGATGATGTTAGTATTATATATGTAAAATAAACTGAACGTAAAACAATATAAACCAAAATAAATAGTTCGACTTAACGTAACAGTTACACCTTGGGCATGACTTGATGAAGTTCGGATATTCTTCAGTACAGTTCACGTCGGTGGAGCTCGGGTGCAGCTCGTCCCGCGCGGGTCAGCGTAATTAACCGTAACTAGAGAGTGTGCGGAGGTCAAAGATTTGGGGGTCATCGTCCCGCGTAACGCGCTCGCCGCAGCCGACGCGTGTCCGATCTATTCATCAGCACGCAACTCACTTCCGTCACCGTTCAAGTTCCGTCTCTACACCTATAGGAACAGGGTGGCGATCAGCGCGCCCCGCGCCCGACGCCCCGCGCCCCTCGCCCCCTACGAGGTGGTTTTTATTTAGAAGCGGAGATGTGCCATCCGATTGTGTCTGGTCAGCGCTGGAAATGTTTAATTGCGTGTATGAAGTTACGGAATAGTTAAAACGTGAAGTGCTTTATTATTAAACCTTTTGTACGGCCAAGTGATAACTTGACGTAGCGCCGACGGGCCGCCGCGTTTTATGTTAATTAGACGTTTTAATTAGATAACGAGATTGTAAAATAATCATTTGTTTAATATCTTAGGCAGTAGGTTAACCACGAAGCTCCTCAAGCCGCTTTGGTATAAATGGCATAGAAACTAGGATACATTTTGTTGAGATCATATCTCGTCTTCGTGTATACAAAAATCTATTGAAATGAGGCATCTGACAAGGATGGCAACAGCTCGTGGTGAGACAAATGACATTATCTCTGGCTGCAGACAGAAGGTTAGCGACAGGCGAAGACGACTGCGACTTCTCCGCATTCCGTGGGCGAAGGTGATCATTTACCATCACTAGACCCGTTCGCTTCTTTGATTACTTTCTCTTAAAAACAATCGTTTAGGAAAATAGAACTTTGCCAACTACTGCCGGGTTTATTTCTACCCACGAATACGTCATTTCTGTAGCTGCGGCACTTTCGGCAACAAATATATATATATATATATATGTGTGTGTGTGTGTGTACTAAAACAATGTAACACAGGAAATAATTCACATCGAATGGTCCACGTCTTTTTTTATCTTCCTGTAAATATGTTCATTAAAGTGTAAAACGCCTGCACGTTTTAGTGCAGCAATTGCGCAAACGCATTGCATTTGTTATTCTGTCGCATTACCTCCAGCCTCGGTGCACTGCCGCACCTAACGCGCGCACCTCGCGACTCCTTCCAGTTTAAGTATCCCGCAGTGTTCACGCCGGAGAGACTGATGCGACACGTTATATGTATGGTTATGATTTGTCACCGTGGCCAAGTTAACAGGAAACATCTGCTGCACCTTGTCACTTCCGCGTAAAGCGCGCTTTAAGGTGCGTGAATAGCAAACGATAAAGTTGTAGTAGTATCCAAAAGTTAAGTTTAACTCGCGGCGGGTCCGTTCGCTGCGCCGTTGAGTTAAGGGTTACATTGGTTTGCCGGATTCGGTGATACTTTCCAGTTCTGTTGGTGACGAGCTCGGGAAATATTCCACTTAGAACGTAGATGTAGAATGATAGAGCGCGGCCCGGGGCTGCCGAGCTCCTAACAATATTTTAATTATTCATATAGAAATTGTTTACTTTTACTGATTGTACTCTGCGTGGGACCGAGTGCAATAGATCATTGTTGGCGCCTAAATTTAAGCACAAAGTTGGCTTTTGATAAAACAAAATATTGTTGAAAGATGTTGAAGCTTACTCCATCTTATTGACTCCCATAAAAATCGTTAATAAATATTCTTATTCCGGGAAAATAAGGAAATGGTTCATTTTGAATTTGTTAGTTCCACATGGAAGAAGTGGTAACACAACTGTAGATGGTGAGCGTGGTCGCAGAGTGTTTTGGCTGTCATGTGTTCACCCAGAAATTAACACCTAATGGTAAAGCCTATTTCGTGTCTTCTTTAACTGAATTCAAGGCATAAGTTAGTATCATATGTATAAAATCTGGATCCGGAAGGAAATACTTTAAAAATTGTAACAAAAAAGAGTTAAGACGAGGATCAGTATTTGATAATACAGGACAATACGTAACCGAGGAGGTTGAGATGACGGTGCGACAGAAGACAGTGAGCTGGATGGCACCAACTACAAATGAACATTTAAATATTCAAAGCAACTTTCCAGTTCCACAAACAATTTTCGCTTGCTCATTACACTGGGGGTTGAAACGAAAATAATTCAGACATTTAAAGTGAATTGGTAAGAAAATTACGTGTCGGGTGCGCCGCCCTTACTTAATTGTTAAGTACAATAGATCGTAAGTATTTTTACAGGAAATCATTCTTATTAAAGATTGTAAGAGGGTCGCGGGGCCGCGGCGCCGCCCCTTTGTACCGAGCTGAACAAAATCTACACGCCATTGAAGTTCGCTCGTCGGCGGGCGCTGCATTCATTATAAAGCATATTTTCATCTTCGATTTCATTTCGAGCGCGAAAAAATACAAATTGGACTCCTTTCAGACGTCACGGGCAGCACCGCGGCGGGAGGCTGCGGGGCGGCAGCGGAGGACACTGGATTAAACGCGTGATTCAAATTCTAATGCGAATTAAATCAACAACCCTTATTGTTACGTTTTGTTTTCAGCTCGCCGGCGGAACTAATACAACACCGTGTCTTGTTAGTAGCCAGCTGTACGACGAAATTATTTCAGTCCTGAACCAATTGCAGAAAAGCTCTTCTTCGGAGACCGTAAATCAGTGTATAATTTTTTTTTATGTTATGTTTTGTACAGAACTCCTCACTATGTTCCGAGTGAGGCTGTTGAATGAAGCAATAGTAGTTATTTATATTAATATGCTTATTAAGCGATAAGTCCGTTACGTGAAGTTTTCACACTGACTCGCTGTAAAAGTGGCTCGACTTTACTTGAGAGTGGTCGGTGTCTAAAGTAAATCTATACGTAACACATCTAGCAAAGGGAACTAATAAAATTAGGATATCTGATCGGATAAAGGTCATTGTTTTGACTAATTGAACCTGAAATAGAAAAAATCTACACTTCACTTACAATAAGGTATATTTAACTTGAGATCATTTGTTATGATAAATTGATACGAAAATAGAAAGTGTCATTCAAATGGCGTCCAAAGAAATAAAATTAATGAATGCATAGTAAAAAAAAATAATTCTTATAATATTTTTTAATTAATTACCGGTCGAGTGACAGCCCTGACAGCGGTAATGTATATTTTCCATACGAGAGCGCTCGGACGGTCGGTGACGCATCTCCTGACTCATTTGAGTTCAGGTACAGTGGCGCGCGCGCACCGCCATCGCCCCGTCGTTATGTACCAAACGGTAAGCATTATGGAAGAAAACACCTATGGCAGGGTGACGTCTCCTGTGTCACCGGGAGACAAATATATCTCACTATACAGAGTAGTAGACCGCGGTGTCACCTGATGGTAAGCGGACACACCAGTCTGGATGAAGCACACCTCAAACACCCAAAATTAATAATCCAATGTCAATTAACTCCTCATGAGGTTCGTTAAAAGAAAAGAAATACTCTTACACTATCATCTCCAATTTTCTCCTCACTTTGCGTTGCTCAGGGAATTGATCCTGTGTGTTCTCCTCCCAGAAGAATATATAAATTAATTGACAGGAAATTCAAAAAACTAACGCGTAGTGGTTGTGATTACGTGGAGACGGTGCTGAGTAAACATCTCAAGCAGCAGCTCATTGCGATGGGAGCCGCGCGCCGGTTGCGGTCGGAATATTGTATTTGCCGCCAGCTCGTCCGTCACAAAAATGCTTGGCTATCAAATTCTTATCACGAACCTGCAGATCCACGAAATTCACTGGCGATTTACGGCGTTGTGGTTCGGCAGCCGGGGCGGATGGCGTTTGGCCGCACACGTGTCGCTGGAGCGGCTGAATTGGCACACTTGTTAGCGGCTGGCGGCTGGGGGCTGGAGGATTCAATACGGATATGCAAATGTGCACGCTAACTTACAGGAAGCCGTGTCGCAAGCTCTCCTGTCAAACTGCAAGCTTTTCAGGGGTTTACTTTGTGCACATGCAGGCAAACATGAAGGAGTGATGAATTATCGGTATTCTTTATCATCACAAACGGCGCTAGGCATCGCGTGGGTGGGAGGTGTCGTTGTACGCGACAAGCGGTCGAGCAGGACTTTCTCCGGATTGTGGTCAGGAAGTTTGATGATGGCGTCATATAGCCTGTGTCGAGAATCGTAAGCATTAAATAATAAACGATGTAATCTATTGGATCAATCGATGCTCTTAGTACTTTGGATCCTGCTCATCTGTTACGTAAGTCAAAGGTTTGGTGAACAACAAGGCCGCGAGAGGACACGTGCTCACGGCGGAGTGGACGTGTCCTGCAGCTAACCTGAATTAGATGTGGTGTAAGGTGCCATCTGTCTATAATTCTTGCGTTTCAAGAAACCAACGATTTCCGCGGTTCCTGATAATGTCGTTCAGCGAATAGAAGCTTTATTCGTTACAGGATTAGATCTACACCTCCTCGGCGCCCAGCTCGTCAGCTGCAGCGTGACCCTTGCCGCAATTGTAAGCAATTTCTCTTCTCAGTTGGAAGTGGAAATTGGTACTTAACGGGCGAATGAAATTCGAGTAAGAATTAATTAATGAGGTATTTTTTGCGGCTGCAACTCCTCACTCGGAGGTAATGGCGGTGTGGTATTGCGAGCCAGCCTTAGCGCTGATGATATTAATGTTTAGTTGATAATGAAGTGCATTCGCGTAGTCACGGCAAGTGTCACGGCAAGTGTCGCGGCACTCGTGCACTTGTTATTATGCAAGTTGAAATGATAAATCTTTTTATCTGCAATGGGCGACATCCTAACCTAACCCCAATTCTACATGATATTAAATCAGAAATAGGTTGAACATGGTTAGGAGAACCTTGTCCAATGATCTGGTTCATATATATTACATGTTTATTATTTTTCATT
Source organism: Ornithoptera priamus (assembly GCA_029034505.1). Classification (NCBI taxonomy): domain Eukaryota; kingdom Metazoa; phylum Arthropoda; class Insecta; order Lepidoptera; family Papilionidae; genus Ornithoptera; species Ornithoptera priamus. The sequence goes on from JARDWD010000827.1 coordinate 308,976, forward strand.
AATATTAAATATTTGATGTTGTTATTAATTTATATTATGTAATATAACTTACAAGTTACGACAGCGTCATTTCGTATGTGCAAGAAAAGGCCGTATCTCCAATTAGCATCGGACCCAACACACACACACACACACACACACAACATATAGACGAGAGTGCCGGCCGGTTCACAAGAGCGATTGCTCCATCCATCAAGGATTAAAGGACTAAGCAACTACTTCGCCATTCAACACTTTCGATTTCCTTTCGGTGCGCTAAGAAGTTTCTACTTTGAGTCCGTCTTTTATATTTTTTATATCAGCCCCCCGCCTCCGCTTACACGGGGGTACTTTCATATTCCGTATATATAGAAATGTTATGTTCTATCCTGTTTGTGGCTAACCTTCGCTTCATATATAGAATTCTGTTTAACAGCATAGGGGAGCCAGGTTGTTGATAAGAACGCCTCGCTATCAGTAAACAACTCACTGGTAAGTAATACAGTTTGTATGTTGGTTGTTGGTACATGAAGTGGGAGTGGTACAAGGTAGATCTAGGTACGCCAAAGGTACACTTAACAAATTCATGATTCGGCAAACCTAATTTTTGTTTAACAGCCAATATGAGGGCGATGGGCGATGGCCCATGGCCATCACGCGGACCCAATGCGGATTGGTGACGTCACACACACCTTACAATAAATCCTAATTCATGAGCAGGTTACCTCGCGATGTTTCCCTTCACCGTTTGTATTGCGCTGTAGTTACTAAAGTACACAAATGTACATAACTTAAATATTAAAAAGTCTAATTTTACTGTTTCCGATCCCTTATCTGATTACTAGTAATCAGTCGAACACAGTTTAAACCTAATGGAATAAGTTAACCCGGTTGATAAGCAATGTTGACAACATTATAATCATTCCAAATCAGGAAATATGTTATTGACGTTACATCCGTTTGTTGCAAGCTTTTAACTTGTGGCCACTTATCATTATCCTTCCACCACTAATTTGACGCAGTAAGGTTCTTTTTTAATGAGGGAAGTTTATATATTCCGAGTTTAAATTAAACTTTTCACATAGAACTGAACTGAGCATGCATGAAGACGCTCATGAAAGTGGCGGAAGCGGGAGAGGTGTGCCAGGACCGTAGCAAGTGGAGAGAGGTGGTCTTTGCCAACCCCACTGGGAACGAGTCGTGATATATATGTATGTATGTGTGTGTGTGTGTGTGTGTGTGTGTGTGTAGAACTGTATTGTAATACATAAAAATGTAACAGGGAAACTTGCCGCAGTCAGTGTTTAGTGTTAGACGTCGTCGTTAATTAAACACTATTAACGGATAATAACTTGAGCTCCAATTATATTACGAGGGGTGCGCGATGAGGGCCGGGGGTTAGTGGGGTCGGGGGCTGCGTCAGGCGGATATTACTGTAGCCCAGCAATCGCTGATTTCCGCTTTCCCCGCTGCCAATAATCCTCCGAGTGTCGGACCTTTGCAGGTTTGTTTGTGTCACATCCATGCCTAGAGTACGTGCACCACGTGTGTCTCTATTGCATCGCTACAACGAGATTTTCAAATTATTGCATCATTCTTTTCCTCTTGGTCCTTTATGTTTCTGTTATAGAGTGGTTCGATAGTGATGCTTCCGTTTTGCTGAGCAGTGGTGCCGTGTGAACAGCCGCGAAACTCATCGCTACCGATTGATGTATCACTCGTCACCAAGCGAAGACCTGGTTCGGTCCACCTTTTTGCTTATTAAACAAATGGTCATCCTCCTCTAAATATTTCGCGATCTCAAATTAAAACTTTTCGGCTGATCCTTCAGGCTCCATTTACTTAAAACATCCACACAATTTAAGTTCTAACACCGCGCACCAGCCGCAGCCTGCCGACGAGTAATGTTTATAGATAACAATTAAAAAGTTCAGCGAGTAGTACCTGCTAACTTGTAATAAAGAGCGATTGCTTTAACTTTAATAACTTAACCTAAAAGTCGCTCAAATTTGTCGAAGTCTTCACTTCATTTGGACCAGAATACGTGGAAGTTTTCTCTCGTGTGAGTGTTTAAAAGAAATTAACGTATATAACATACACTATGTATTGTCGACGTTGGTAACTACGATAAGTGATTTTATACGGTCTCATCCCCTGTCCCAAGTGGGGTCAAGTTTTCCAGTTATCAAACGTTGGATACGGATGCTCTCCCGCGGGCATTGGAAGTTCCATCGTATGGCAGGCGGGGCCCGCGCGGCGGCTGCGGCGGCTGCGGCGATACAGCAATGCTTATTGTTATTGAAATCATAAACTACTTATTTTCGCGTGACGCCACAGATAATAAAATTTTCAAATTCAACATTAAGAAGATCTGAGTACGTTTTCCTTTTCGTTATAAAAATCATAAGACCTCTCCTTAACAAAAGCTGCTAACAAATGTGTACTATCATTAACGTAACAATTATTGTTTAAATTTTTTTAGGGTTCATAATATTTAGACGCGCGGCGACTGACTCCTGAGCAGGAGCTGGTAATTGTGTAATAACTGAGGGCTTTCCTCCTTTCAGCGGCAAGTGTCAGAGGTGGCCCCGCCGGCGCAGGCGCCGCGTATACTGCGGGGCGGAGTACGCGCTTGTTATCGCTTCCACATTTTAAGTTGTTGCGATGTAATTATTCATTCGTAATTGCGCCATAATTCACGGGCACAAAGCGCGGTCCAGGCGCAGCCGCCGGCCCCGCACAATGGCGTCTCAGAAACAATTAGAAAATTTAGATGAGATTATGCGTAATTTATTGGTCCAAGCGAACGCTCGGATCTGACCTCAAAACTTCTCCAGCCCACCCAACCCTTGTTATTGAATTAGGTTTCTACAGGTTTGACGCTCTTTAGTCGCTCGGATTGAGGGCTCGGGAGCCGATGGTCGCTGCTGGTCCGCTGCTTCAGCAAATCCAATACGATAAATAGTCTTTGAAATTGTTGAGATCAATCATTCTCATACATTGTAACATAAACCACATCGCTCTTGGTGTAGTTTATAACTAGCTGCATTAACATGTTTCAATGAACAGCATCAACTCCGTACTGCTGCACGTTTGTCTGCGTGATGCAACATCCGACTGTGTCATATTATTTCATTCGTGTCGTGTAAATATGTCAACGATTGGAATAAAATTTAGGTTGATACAAAACACTCGAGTGCTCGATGATCGCATGTGTTCGGAGCGTCCAGATGTTCTGCACAATCGACCTAGATACTTCGCCTAGTGCCTAGGACTGGTGCTTCGATCGGAACTACACTACTCCAGAGATTATTACAATTAGCACTGCGAAAGGAGTTGCTATTAGTAAATCATTTTAGAATAATTCTAACAAATGCTAAAACTATTAAAAAACTTACAATCTGTAGAAAAGTAATAGATGATTTATAAATTTATGTTCCAGGTGGGTCTGAAGCATCATTGTTGACATTTAGTGACACGGAGACGGAGGAAGGTGGAGCGAGCTCGTCGGCCAAGGAAACATTGCAATGTTATGAGATTAGTCTAGATTAACAATGGGAACCTAGTAGTTAGTCAAGCTGGTTCGGGAAAGGGTGTGTCTAGTGTCACCGACTGTACTTCAGTTTATGCGATTTAGAAAATGAATGAGAGACCACGTTACACAGGAAGCCGCTAGCCGCTGCGCCACGGGTGCTATTACACACGAAGAAGATAATATCAATTTGCCGGAAACCAAAGGCTTTTTAACATAAAAGTATCGTCAGGCTCAGAACTCCCTGTCTAATATTTGTGAGAACCTTGTTCCTGTGGTCGAGTCATTATACAGCGTGTTAATAAATTTTCTTACTCAAGTAAACGACGAGATTTGTTAGACGTTCACCTAATAATAAGTGATTCGCCCGTTTATAACAATATGGTGGTGGTGAGAATGGTATATATTGCACTGCCTCACCAGTAAACTAATTGAAAAGTAAATAACTTAATTGTGTAATATCATGACCATCATCCAGCTCCGACTTAGACCTTGAAGTTGGAACCGCGCTTTCATTGCGTTATATTGTTATGGATATAAAACACGAACACAGTTTTATGTAAACTTCTTTTGTTGCCAAAGCTACTACGGCAGAAGGGCGGATCTTCAGTCGTTACTTACTCTTTGTGATGGTAGATCCCAAAGCCCAGCAATGGGAACCATAAGGAGCCGTTTATTATGTATTGTTATATATCAGAGAATTCAAATTATAAACGTGTTACACCTTCCTCCATTGAAGCAGATGATGTCGGAATTGCTCGCTTTACTGTCAACTCCGCGCGGATTGCTGGTGGTGAATGATGTTTATTTATATTATCAGTAACTAAATAATATCATGAAGTTACCCAATGGTTGGTTAAAGCTGATGAACTACTTCGTCGATTGGTCGCGCTGACAAACTTTTGAAAGCTTAAAAAATATTCTCCGTAAGACCAGCCAGAGAGTAATTTATACTCGTACATATTCGACCTATTTCAGGGCCAGCTCCCCGCTTGCCGTTCGCCGCTCCCCGCTTGCCGCTCGCCGCATGTGTTAATGTGGTGGAAAAAAAATTATGCTGCTCTATAATCAGTAGATCCGATCGAAGTTGTCCGGCACTATAACGAATATCTTTATTAGATGATTTGTTTGTCCGTGCGGAGCAGACATCGCGCTCGAGGTAGCGGGGCAGTGCGTGATGCTGGGAGCGGGGAGTGCGTTCGTGTAACGACGGTAGGTAGCGGCGCGCTGTTCAATCTGCAATTAGCGTTATTGGGGTAACGTCGCCGGATGGAGGACGGACGTTCATAATTGAGTATTTGCTCAGGAAATGGAGGCGCTGAGTCCGACATTGAAATAACAGACGGCGAGCATTACATCATATTTATTAACGTCTTCCCTGCTGGTGGTAGATTGGGTCTTTGTGATCAATAATGTTAGTCATTAAAACTCATCTGCCGCCGTAACACATCATTGTATTCTAAAGAATACTAAATTCATTATCGCGATATACACTAAGTTAAACGCGGTTACTAGGTCATACACCCTACGATGGTGTATCTCTACCGACTAGTGCTCCTCATAAAAACTTCATGATATGTACAAACCTCAAGCAAAAGCGATTGAGAGCTAACTCCATCAGCTGTGTTCTCCGTATTGCTGGGTGTATCGGAAACGTGGACTGTGCGAGAGAGAGCGCTGGGAGTACCCTGTCATATTCTTTCAGGATGGAAGTCGCGACAGTGTAGGCGAACAATAAAATTTTTACAGGGGGTGTAAGGGTTCCGCATAACAACTCACGGGATCAAAGCCACCTCACCTGTTCGCGGTGCACCCTGCTAATCAACAAACTAGGCGCTGGCTCCTGCTAATCCGCATTGGACCAGCGTGGTGGGAAATGGCCCAAATCAACTCTATACGAATCCCTACCCGATCGATGTGGAAATTTTTGGGCGAGGACTATGTCCAGTAGTGGTCTTGAATCGGCTGATGATGATGATGAAAATCTTTACATAAGTTACACTATCTAGGTGTAACGCGTTGACTGAAGTTAAAAGTCACTGCCTGTAACATTCAGCGGGTACTGTTAGTTTGTTGTCCGCCTCAGATGTGGCGCGGGGAGAAATATTTCAGAATTAACTGAGCTGAACGAACCGACATTTTCTACTTCGCTATGTGCTTCTCTGTAAATACTCTAACTGTTGATCACCAACGCGAGGTGGTGTGGCGCTGGTATTCAATTCAATGGTACATGTGAGACTTGACGTCGGGAGTGCGGAGCCAGCTCCACGTACAAATGTAAGACAGGCTGATCTAGTTCAGTTTATGAAGTATTATTCAATTATCTGAGTCCGTTGCTTCCGCGAGCGCGACTCCGGTTCTGTTACGGGGCTGGAGTTGGTGACGTTTGGCGGGTTTCCACTGACAATGATGGTGATAGGGTTTTGAAACTGAACTCATTAGTTGGCTTTCGAATACTTTCAACCATCATCAGCTTGCTGTCACATACAATTGAACTATAATGTATTATTGAAAAAATATCATATATAATAATAATATTAATAGTGTACGTTTTATATCATTATAAGAGAAATAATAAAAAGTCCACGCACACTATCACTCGAGTGAAAGTGTAAAATAAACAATAATCCGAGCCTACAGGTACTTCGTTTAACCTAACTGCGTTGCTCCGGGCAGCTAAATGAAGATTGGCATCGGCGAGGTGACGCGGAGCATCGCGAGCGCGCCCGGGGAGCCCGGCCCCGCCCCGGCCCGGCCCGGCTCGGCTCGGCTCGGCTCGGCTGAGACGTGTGCCAAGTATTGTCGATATCCGAGTTATGGAAGTCGGTGGAAATTGAATTTTCGCCAGTCAGTTATTGATATGAACTTCGATTCGGAATCGTGCGGCAGCAGTTTTCCAATTCGATTATTATTCGTTCGTTAAGGGTCTGTATTGGGGGAGGCGGAGGCCGTGGAGATTCAGTTTGCATCATATATCTGATGGTGGTTCATCCGTGCCGGAGTTCATGTGGCTGCAGTCGCTGCAGTGTTTTGAGTTTGTGTATAATAGATTACTAAGGTTTTCTCTGTTAGGAAGGCAGCTGAACGCGGGAGTGCATTCAGGTTTTGTGTAAATAATACAATCCGTGCTGTGTTTCCAAGTAAAAGAGCTTCAGATCGGTGTCGGACGCACAACGACGCGGCGTACCGTCGGACCGAGAGGCGCTGATAACTCCATCCGAATGCATCATTCGGATTTAAAAAGATTAATCCGACTGGAATGTGTATTTGATCCGCGCAGTGAGCGCCTGCGCCTGCGCCGGCGCCGGGGGCGGTAGCGGCAGCAGCAGTAGCGGCGGCGGCGGATCTCGGTGTTTAGCGGAGTTTTTGCGTTGTCCGGCCCCGTCCGAACATTTTCATAGTTCAGTGTCCGTTTAATTGCCGTTTACGGCAGCTGCCCCCACCAGCCGCCGATTACATTATCCAAATTCAAGAGCAGATTTCGCGGACGCATACAGCGCGGCTAATTCGCCGCGCGTGCTATTGTTGCGCACGCCCCCCGCACCGCACCCCGCGCAACCCCCGCCGAGGCCCGTCGGACGGGTTCTAATTATATTATCTACAGTAGTTTCTTGCACAATTAATGCAAGCCCCGTGTCGCGGTTCAGCTGTGCGACTGTAAAAAAATTTAACTATGCTCGAATATCTTACACGTTAGCAATAAACGTTTAAAATTAACATAAACGCTAAAAAAACTGTAGCGTTCATTTTAAACGTTTTAACTGACGGCCAGGAATTTTAATTTATAACACTCGAGTCGGACCCGGGTGTCGGACCCGGATGTCGGACCCGGGTGTCGGTGCGGCGGTACACCTAAATGAGAGTGCATTGCGTTAGGTGTTTGGTACACTGAGACAATTGTCAAACTGATACAGAATTCTATAATTATTCAACTAAGGCATTTTGAGTTCCACGAATTCATCATGATCAGCCGATAGACGTCCACTGCTGGACATAGGCCTACTTCAAATATCTCCACATCGATCGGTCCTGCGTTGCAGTCAGCATGGCATCCGGCACCACCGGGCAATAGGGAGCGTCGTTTGAAGGAGTCCATATTTCTTTCCATATCCATTATGTTCATATCTATATGGGATTTGGGCCATTTCCTACCACACTGGCTTAATACTGGTTGGTGGGTGCCAGAGCCTCGTTTGCTGATTAGCAGGGTGTACCACGAGTTGTTGTGCGGGGGCCCTTACACCCCTCAATTAATTATATGAACAAAATACTATTTGTTTCGACTGTAGCGTTCAGAGGTGAAGAAGCATCAGCATCAAGTTTGCACTGTGCTTGTACCGGATGAATCAATATGAACGTACGAGCAGTTGCCTGTAAGGTAAGGCTCGCTTGCTTCCATCTGTTATTCCTGGAACCTTTAGCATTTCAGTTTCAATTCCGATTAAGAGCTGTGCAGTAATATATCTATGATATGAAAAATTTTACTCTTGGACTTTTATATTTGTATCGGAATCATTGGAACGGAAGAAAGAATTTTAACAAATAAACAAACGATAAGATAGTTCTGAAGATAAAGAATAATCTTCAAATACTTCTACTTTAACAACCTTTAACCTCTTAGTAGTTATTTGCAGTACGCGATACCCTGCCTTCGCTTGACGTGTTCGTATCGTTGATGTTAATTAATGTTTTACTGAGACATATTACATAAGAAACATACAATTCATTTAAATATCAAATAAATCGTACAACTATACAACTATACAACTATGTATTTATATATGAAATAGTAATATTTATGCGGACGCAGAGTTATTGTAATAATAAGTAGTAAACGGCCGAAGCTGACGATTTGCTTTGTTGTGAAGCGGCCGAGTTGTGAAGGTGGGTCCTGTGTATCGCGGACATGGGTACGTGGTGTCGTTGCCACGTGGTGGAGTTGCAGCGGTATCCGCGCTCCAGCCCAACCGTTTGACGACATTATTTTGGAATAATGTGATGCCGTACCAGGTTTGATTCTATTTACACGTACAGTACTAATGACGCTTTGGTACGTAAAATAGTAGCAGAGCGGAAGGAGCAGTAGTGTGCAAACATTACCACTGGATAGTCCTCCGGGAACAACACCATCATAATAATATATCGTGTATGCCATGGAAACAAGTTGACTATTAGTAATTATCCAGCATTAATCACCTCGTATGGGGATTTAACAGGACGCATACGGCAGTGAACGTTGGAGTTGGAATCCGGTATGCTCTCACTCCATCCATCATCCACCCGCCACCCGTCACACTGACATGCATGAGTTTGAATGAATAGTTCGGCTATTCACTTGGGCACAGCTAGACAACCCGTCATCCCCGCGACTCTTGGAGACGTTTCAACCACTGATCGTGTGTGGTTCTTCCGGCGTCGAAGTTCGAGAAGGGCTGGATTGATTTGAAACTGGAATTAAAATAATAATGTTTACAAACAACTTAAGGATATGAGCCTTTCAACGTCACAAATTTGGCAGCGTCTTTTCGTCCTCGTCCTTAAAAGGAGTTCGGGGTGAGGTAGAGGCTGTCGATTGTGCGGGCGACATTCCTGCGGCGGAATATCATTAATCGAATACAGTGTAATCAGAGACTAGTACCAATTCTGGACAGAATTAAAATTCCATTCGAACATCTGTATGTAATCAACCCTTCGGAGGTCCATTTAAGTCCAGCTGCCGCGCGATCAGGTGCTGACCCGACCTGTTCTCGTTAATTATACTTAACGTCTGATTAATATCATCAACAAGTTTAAATATTAAAAGGCGCTTTAATCAAATCACGGCGGCGACTCTAATTGAGGAGTTGATAAAGCATGCGCCGGCGCAGCCCTGTAGTTTCAAGGTTTAAGGTCGCCGGTTCAAATCTGCCGTACGCTCACGCTTATCATGAATCGACTCCCGATAAGGAACGAAAATACTAGTCACAGTGGCTAAACAGGATTTACAAACATTTCTAACTTTATTAACAATTTCTAACCCATTGTAGATAAAAACATGTTTACCCGGGGGTTGTTAATGCTAATGAACATCAACTTGAATCGCCAGCTGAATGTTGTCACGGCGTCAGTGACGTCGGTGTCATTACTTGCAGCCTCTATCAAACTGAAGCGTAGAGATCATTGCATGCTTGCATTGGATTGGATGAAAAATAATTGAAGTGATATCTACCTAGGTCGATGATCGTCACAGGAGACCTGTTACCTGTTAAATATACTTACTTACGTTTAAATATTATTACTTGCGGTGTCTCCGGAGCCGCACGTGGAGCCAGGTCGATGCGTGAACGTCGCTATTAATATGTCATTAAGTTTATGTAAGTTGTGTGTTACCGGGCATCAGGCTTGTGGTAACTCTAGTTCCGGTGTATGCATCAGCGATGTGTGCAGCAGCGTCGCCAGGTTCGAGTGGAGATCGTGAACTTGTTAGAGTTTAAAGTTATTTCGATATTGTGATCAGCGTTTTCAAGACAAGAGACACGGCGGCCTCAAGACAGATGAGCCTTTATGAATTTGGTCAAATCGAGAGGAAATACAGTTGAATTTAATGAGCTGAATTACACTGCTGTCGCAATAACTTAATTGGTGGACAGAATTTTATTTATTTTCTCTGCGAAGGCAACTCTCTCTCTCTCTCTCTCGTGTTGGATTCGAAGTAAGTCTCATGTCGTGTAAAACCCTCGTGGACCTTTTTATTTACCAGTTACAATAAATTGAAAGGCACTAGATTTTGCAATATCCTACTTCATGTGTTTTAGAATATCTGTACGTATCCCACCTTTTCTCTATTTGACGCCAAAACAAATGTTTCTTTCCTATCTGATCATACTTTGGAACTGCAGCTGCTTTTCTTCCGTCCTCATCACGGTCGGTATTAATATTGAATTGATTCAGTTCTATCCTAAGTAAAAAAATGGTAAATTATAAATAGTTTGAAAAAAATTTAACCTAATTCTAGTGGTATGATGGAGTCAGGTAGGGCCCATCGCAACGCCCCCTCCTGTTCTCAACTAATAACATTGTTATGAAGTTCCGGTCGAAGTTACCGAACTGAACTTGACGCTACATCTGCCGAATAAAGATGACCACAATGTGCTGAACACATATAACGTGACGTTACTCTGGTGGTTATTTCAGCTGCAGCATGTAAACGTCACCATGTTCCGGTTAAAAGGGCGTTGCACCTCGGGTGGCAGTAAACAGCACAATGTGGTGTACACAGCGTCCTGCTCATCTCCACTTAACGTTTTGGTGCTATGAGTTGTTCTGACATCACTTCAATTACTTTGTATAACGTGTGCTATTCTTCTTATGTCACCACCTTTGATGTTAGCCCCCACAGTCTTCCAGTTGTGGGTATGGCCAAAGTTACCAGTCGTTTTCTTCCTCGACCAGCATCCCGAAGGTTTTCATCGCGCTTTTATCGTCTCTCCGTCTCATGATATAAAAATGTATAAAGCAGTTTGGTACAATACGTAACAGCATAAAGCACTACTCCGGAGCCAAGATCTTTATGACCACCGCTTTGAATATAGATAGAGTAAGAATTTTTGTGATCCTGTACATGGATAATGCATCTCGATGAAAAAAAAACCTCTCCGGTTTATTTAAGCCTAGTCATTGCCTTTATGGTGCGGCGGTAAAATATCGCAGCAGGTAGGTTTACTTGAAAGGAAATCCCTTCGCCTCGGATGTGACGTCGAAAGTATTCACACAGGGTCTAAACTCAAATCACCACTCGGCCCACACAGACTAACCATTGAAGATGCCTCTCTGTTGCTTTAACTTTGCTGCCTAACTTGAAAGTAAAGCTGAAGCTGAACATGAATGTAAGATTAATTTATGTGCTCTGATAATAGGATGTTTAAATTAACCAGGTGGGGAAAGAGTTCCGGTGTGCAACAAATGACGAGGGGCTGCCGGGGATACTTTTACACTTCCAGTATTGTGTATGGTCCCGATACATGGGGCGGTTCATCTCGTTAATTCAATTACTTTACTAGTAATAGCATCTTTCAAATTAGAGTTACGAAGAATTAAGTAGAACGTTAATACTACACTGTGATTACCTTAAGAGCGTTGGAAAGCTATTGATGCTGCAAATTTACCTGAGAAGTTATTTTGATGAAATGACTAGAACCGTACTACATGGTCCATCCATCGAAGTTTTACTTTAGGCTTACTTTGTACCGCAGTGCGCGTCTGTTTGTTGCTCACCACGTATGCAGGAGCAATGGATGGTGTACAAAAGCCCGGCCCGTCGGACGACTCCTTTTTTGCTCCTGCGGCCTCGCGGCGCACGCACACACGCGCACGCGCACACATGCGCACAAGCGCACGCACACACACGCGCGCCCGCCTCCGTGTGCGTGTGCGCGCGATCAGCTGATGCAACAGCTGTGCGGTGCGCGGTGCGCGGGGAGTGGTGCACGGGTGGAGGGGCGCCGCTAATTGTTCTAAACTGCAAAAAGAAGCTGGGGCCCTTCTGCTACAATGCACCACTCCGCACGTCCGCTCCTGTTTCTGTTCAGTAAGAAATTATGTGAGAAGTTTGATGTAACTAAATCATTAAGGAGAAGACATGCACTATATCGCATCCACTACATCGGACCTCAAATATTGCGATTGTCCACAATGAAGCTGCTCTTCAGAGATTAGTACAAATGCGCCTGTTTCCGCTGTTAAGTAATAGTGTACAAACATTAGTGTTCTAGCTGATATCTTAAAGCGAAGGATGCCATGTTGTCCTGTGTACACATCCTAACTGAAACTACATTATTGTGAAAGGATGCACCGCCACCGGTTAGGCGTCGTGCACACGTGTTAATATTAATGTAAACTTTATTTATATGAACAACAGTATAATAAGGTAAAAGCGCAAATTCGTGTATTATGTATATATTTATTTAATAGTGCAGTATTCGGAAACTCTCGAGTAGTGTTTGTGTACCATTAGACAGGAAGTTTGGTTAAGAGCCACCAGTTATAATGAACGGTTGTGTTAATTCCGGCAACTTCGTTAAACTAATCAATTAAACAAACTTGGAAACTGACGTCGCGCGGACCGACCGACCCACCGCACTCTCCGACCTGTGGATTAACTCCGTTGCATATACATATACATATACATATATACACACACACACACACACACACACGTACCGCGTAGATATACTGTGTAAACATATAGTATGTAGCCGCCGTCAGCTGTCGGCGCGCAGCCGACTGGTTACAAACATATTACATATTAATAAACATATTAAACACAGTGTTAAAATATATATATACATATATACTCATATATTATTGTATATATATACATTTAATCAGTTTGAACTGTTCGAGATGTTCGTATTGATCTATTTAGTTAAACTAGATCTTACCCAGTGCGATACGAACGAGTTAATTATTCACTAGTACATCTCGTAACGAGAGATTAATTGTATACGTTTGTGTATAACGAGCGTTGATTGTTGTGAAGCTGTAAATAATTAATGTAGATCCCTCCTAACACCAACGCAAAATTATTTAGCCGTCTGTGTGTTACTAGGTTTTTGTAATAAATCCCAACCCACACGTAAAATGTTTGGGTTTTTAAGAAACCTTTATACAAATGTTATCAGCGAGAGCATGTGAACAAGAGATGTCCTCGGACCGCTCACTGGAGAAGCAACAGCTCCCTTGCATCTTAACACAACAATATAACATCCAGTATACTGATCTGATTCAATCCGAACCATATGGGCTTACCAGCAATACTTTTCACAGCAGACTGATATATTTATTTTTGGGTAAAATGTTGTATTTCCTACTAAAGTAGATGCTGCAAGCGAAACTATCCTGCTTGAAGTTACCAAGATCGCCGCTAGATGTCTTTACACGTTCGCAAGTGGTTTTGTTTTACTTAACTGAGACATATAACTTGGTTTACTTCATCGCGTACTTACTACTCTATATTTATTCATTAACGTATTTATCCTTCACCAATTTATCATCTGTTCATCAATCGCGAGTGCAGACTGCATCGAGAGGAAATATTGTTGATACTTTAAATGTATCTGATCATAACCTCGGATGTGAACAGGTGGACGGCTGTGGACATGGGTCCATTTCTATTTGCGACGTTCTACACTTTGTTTTTGTGGGTTTTTTTAAAAGTCTTTTCTTTTGGTGGGTAAGTTTTTTTTTTAATAAATTGCACACAAGCTTTGTCTCTATACGTGTATTTGCAAAGACACCGAGGGTTTGTCAGTCGTTGATTGGTGAGCGAGCGGCGGAAATGTAACGTCGTCCACATGGCGTGCCCCGCGGCGGCGGAAGTGTTGAGAACATGTCAAGTGCGGTTCGTGTACGAATCTCGCAAACACAGGTGCAAATATGTGTGTAAACGACATCTTTGTATCTCGAGATATTTCATATGAAACAAGACGGTGGTACGGACGAGAGGTCTCCTGGATACGAGATGAACCGTCTTAGATAATCTTTTACAAAGGAGACGTATTATTAAATGTGGAATAACTATCAGAAAGCAAAACGCAATCGGCGGTCAAGTAATAGTGACCTACAGCTGATCCACGGGGACGACGTCCAGGGTTACGGCGAGTCTCCGCCGCCGCCGGCTCACAATTAAAGTTGTGCACCTTGCATCCCGGTGAGCTTTTCAAAACCCGTTCCCAGCGCAACCGCGGCCGGCTCGCTCGCACCCGCTCCGGTCGCTCGGCCGCCCCGGCTGCGACGGGTCGACCTCGCCCTGTCCCGCTCCAGCCACTCCGGCTCTTGTACTTTTTTCGCCCTCTCATTATGAATAGTCAACATCCCACTGGCGCGGGTCGTATGAGGTATTTACTTGTGTGAGTGTGCGCCACCAGCTCAGTGAGCCAGTGTGCGCGATGAGTGGTGAGTGCTGAGTGGTGAGTGGTGAGATGCGTGTGGTAGCGGAAGGAATACATTCCGCTCCTTTTTTACAAATGACATCTCGTCATTCGCTTGATGCAAATGAATGTTTGCAGTTTGCACTGGCGCGGTCGCTGCTAAAGATACAATGTTGTGGACAGGTAGCTATTGTGGCGATACCGGTTTTGTCACCCGGTTAAACATTAAAATAAACACAATAGGGTACGAGGCGGCCGTGACGACTACAGTGGTTCCTAGATCCAGTCCTAGAATGTCTCTGTCTGTAAACTTTGTGTCCCGGGTTCGATAGCCGTGGAGAAGATAATGCGCTTCCGATTATTTCAAAGACACGTTTATGACTTGTTAAGCAATACAATCATTTCTACCCCTAAATCAATAACTCTCGCCCGCTTTGTAACACAGAGCTCTGCTGGCATTAGTTACCGATATCCTTGTCCTGATGGCTTCGCTTTCGGTGGGTGATACACACGTGAGCACCATCGGGGCCTCGGAGTCACTCGGTGTCACTGGAAACTGAGGGTCATGTCGGCCTATATTTTGGAACGATACAACGTTCACGGTGAATTATTTTTAAATATGTATAGAGTTTATAGCGGCAACAAAGCTGGTTCAGCTAGTTTAAATATAATTAAGTAGGGGTAATTAAAAGCGTTTGCTTGATCGTTATATTAATATAAAAACGGCGCTGATCGGCGCCGTCGCGGCCGGAAACTGCTTATTTCTTATAGAATAAATAACACGAGGCGATTAGAAAAAATCGCTTGTGATTCGTTAACGTTTGCCGAAGGAAGGTTGATCGCCGGGGCGCCGACTGCACACAGCGCTCCGGCGACACTCAACAAACGGGTCAACGGGTTAAATGCGGACTCTGCTTTTTATCTCTGTTATATATATATATTTATTTAAATACACACGTCGTTTGTTTAATCTGTTACACTGTTTCGTAATTCCTTAGCTGTTATAAAACTGTCCCGCGCCTGCGTGTCGTAACGATTCGGACGTGTCGTGTGCATGTTCTATGTATGAATTGTTGTAACCTTAACTATTGTTTCATTTCGCAAATCTGAACAAGTTCTGAACGACATTATACAGAAATATCTTATGTTTGATTTCCATTTCACGTGATATGACTTCCATTGGCTGCAACACTGCAACATTATTGTGGCGGTAAAAGATTAAATGTTCTTAAGTCTAGTGAACTCTGACTTTTCTCCGGGCTAGACTGCTCTAAGGTATTAAGTTTTTGTGCATGTTTTTATTCAAATAAAGTTATAAATACATAAAACGTCTAACACAGAACTAAAACCTATACTTTATTACCATTTTTTAACGCAAAACTTGGCAATAACTTGTCGCCAATAAACTTAAATAACGAACGTTAAACATACCTCACGTTAGAAACTTTCAACACAAAAAATACGCCTCTACAAGTCGTCCTTGAAGTCATATGGGCTCGGCTCCGAGAACAGCTGATGTTACCTGACGCGCCCGCGCGCGTGTGCGTGCCCGCCGCCGACACGCGCACGCGCACATCCACACGTACACACACACACACACACACGTACGCACACACCAGCGCACGCGCACGTGTGTGCCCAGCCGAGGGGATAAATGCTATTTCTGTGTCCTTTACTGAGTCAAGGTTTTATTAGGAGACCGCTTCATGATTTTAGGAGCTCAGTTTGCTCATTGTGAGCTGAAGTAAATCTACTTAGAATGCAAATTTCTGTCCGTTCGGTGAGTCGGTGACTTGCCGTAATATTACTGATGATAAACTTAAAAATATCCGCCGCCTGTCTCTGCAGATCAAGCGCAGTGGATAAAACTTAAAGCACGTCCTTTTGACTTTGCTTCAAAAATATCTTCTAAATTAGTAAAGCACGGAGCATGGAGCTTGATTTGAATTAAAAGGATGTTTCTTGATAAACAAACGTTATGTAATTTAATAAAGGAAGTGGTTATGTTGTGTGTTACAGTTGTAGCACGATGTTGGAAACGTGAAATTTAACTACGACGGTGAAGTGTCACGTTGCTCCTATTTCTGGGAAGAAATCTCCCTTCACCTTTACATACCATGTTAATGTAATCCCACTCGCGAGGAAGGAACAGGTTCGCGATTTAGGAGTAATCTTAGACATTAAACTTCGGCTTGATATTTGTCACGACAATGTTGCTAATAAGGGTTTTAAGAATTTTGGTTTTATTTTACGTAATTGCAGGGGATTTAAAAATCCTTCCACTATAACCTCAATCCATTTCGCATTGGTAGGTAGCTGCTTAGAATAGTGTAGCCCAGTTTGGGATCCGCATTACCAAGTCCTTATCAAGCGATTGGAAAGGGTTCAAAAGAAGTTTTCGCGGTTTATGTCATTTAAATTCAATCGGGCAGCACAGGCTGCTTACCTATGAAGAGTATGCGACACTTTCGCTTGGATAGCCTTGAAAATTTCTAGACATAATAGTTTTATACAAAGTACTTAATGGTCACTGCTACGTACCGCACCCTCTATCCTAGATCTACTTATCTATTCCTAGATAACTTCCTAGATGTAAGTAATATCAAACGTTCTTTAACACTAAAGTACGTTCCAATTTAGTTATGTATCCTAGGTTAAACAGACTCTTAAGGTCATATAACAAAATGCACCGTACTGCAATAGCTCCCACCGACGCACAGAATGATAAGGACGATGACTCGGATCGTCCTCGTAGTCCTCACTGCGTAGATATATTTCCTGATCGGTTACATAGCTTTAAAAGTAACGCAAGAAAGATAATATACACCAATTATGATGTAACTTAATTAAAGTGAGGGGTTTCACTTTTGAATTTTCTTTTAAATAAATACTTTCTTCTCTTTTTCAATATTCGTTGCATCCTTTAACTTTGGATTAATTACGCCAGTAGTAATTACTATGTTATACTTTCTGTTTGCTCGTATGTATATTTACACATTTTTACATAATATTCAATTGCCGTTTGGATCTGTATATGTATATGTATATGTAGCATTTAAATAAGACTCTGTAATCTCTGTGTCAACTTTAAGCAATACATGGTGTTACTCAGTTGGTGCAACTTTAAATAAAAATAAAAAAAAAACGTCCTATGCATCATGAGAAGTGTCCCCGGCGAAAATAATAAAGACTTGCAAGTTAAACGCTCGCCGTAACTCACGCAGCGGGGCCTCCTGCTCAATTATCAATCAGTCAAAGTGTAATGGAATAAGAAGAACCTCTCCCACCACCACCCCCCCGCCCCCCGGGGCGAGTGTCACCTGACACTTTATGTATGTATTCATTTCTATGCGACACTTTATCATTTTACGTCGAAGTGCAATTCATCAAGGCACGATCACGCGACGGACCCGGAGCCCGGCCCCCGCTCAGGGTCCGGAGGAAAAGCACAGGCACTGTGGCTGTTATCTAAAGTTTGTGATTTACTTATACAGTACGATTCAGAAATATTACATACAAATATCGATCACCCATCCGGTTCAACTGTATTCAATGTCATGAGGTCTGAACTGGTCACATGAAGATAAGTGAAACTGATTGACCAACAACTTAACAAACAACATCACTTCATGATTTATACAGTATTCACAGATTAAGGACACGAGTAGTGTAGGGGTACTCTGCTTACAGATCTGCTAACGTTGGAAATCTTCAGAATGTTATCAGGATTAAATCCTGGATATCCGCTGTGGTGGAAGTCGGTGTATGTCAGTCAGGAAAGACGTAAACGGTTCGAAGACGCGGCCGCCGCTGCGACCACTGCACGACGTTGTCCAAGTTCGAACCCGCGTCATAATTGAATAGATGACACCGAGCGTGAGGAATGAAGATGGATAGGCGCGGGGTGCACGGGCGGCCGGATCAAAACAATATCTCTTCTTATCCGTAATGTGCATCAATTTTACTATTTGTAAACTGACCCTTTCCCCGGGCCCGGGCCGACGGGACGGGCCGCCGGAAAAAAGGAGGGTACACGCACACAGGCGCACGCGCACGCGCATGCACACGCGCATGCGCATGCGTCCACCCACATACACACAAACACATAGCGATTTCTCGATCTCATACACGTGCAACAAAAAAAAGCTCAGAGTAAACTACGATTAATTGTGTAATACGTAAAGCTCTGCTAAAATGTACCTTACGGGAGCAGGCGGTAGAGGCGAGGGTGCAGCGCGGCGCGGTGCGGCGTGGTGCGGCGGCGCGGGGTGCGCGGCGCGGTGGTGATAATGCATCAGCTGTTCGGGCTGGTGCGCCGGGGGGAGGAGGGCGGGAGCCGTGGATACAGTTTTGTGGTTCCCGAAGCGCATTGGTACTCGCGTTAAATTGCACCAGGTTATGCGTGCATGCGAATATACTCGTACATTATAAAATGCAACTTTTAAAACAGAATTAAACATAGATTATAACATTTTTAAGGGTTCAGTGGAACAATTGTTCCCGTCAGGCGATCGATCAAGTGCTATCGCAGTGCATGCTTTTGTCATGAAGCATTAAAGTGGAGCTGTGCTGGTGTTGCGGGCGGATGCAACGGGTGTAGCTGCCGTACATCGAGACGGACAAACAAAACATAAACAAGAGCATTGCAAGTATAACTGCGTACACAAGTAAACACAATTCATAGATAAGTAGTAAGTTATTGCCAAGTGCAATGGAGCTACAGTCAGCTGTGTGTGTGTGTGTGTACTACTTTTATACTGATTTCTTCCTAACACACCATACACTGCATTGCGACTAGTGATGAGCAAAGTATAAACAAGACCAACACTTGGACAACCTTAGTAATAGTTAAATAACTTTAAACTTAGTTTAAGTCTGGGTCTTGTATATTCAGTCTTATAATACAGGAAGTATTTTGTTTTCAGAAGAAAAGCCCACGTTCAAGTTGAGATAAATATTTGAATTCATCACTTCAAAGAAATTTTAATTTATTCGACGAGTCTTGAACATTCGGTCTTGGTCTTGCATAATATGTCTGCCTTGGGTTTGGTCCTGGTGTTGTTTATTCGGTCTTCTCTAAAAAGTAGGACCAACACCAATTTTACTCATCACTAATTACGATCATAAATTTCTTGGCTTTGGTATCTCTGTTTCCTAATATTTATGATTTGTTGGATCTAGGTCTTTCGTAAATTACAATATTCCTATCACAATCCTTGTCGGAAGTCGGACAGTAAGTTCGTGTTTTCCATCCGCAGTTCCGGTGAGGTGGGCCGCGGAGTGGATGGGTCGGCGCGGTGAGACCCGAGCCACAGCTCGCTGGTACAATGGCGGCTGCGCGCTTTATGTAATTTACAATATGAAAGAGGTGATTGAATGCGAGCTTTTAGGGTCCGAAGTAATCCATTGTGGGGCCCATTCGGAGCCCGTACTTGCCGGCTTCGGCGGGGGGGAGAGCGGTCCGTGTGTGATGTTACGGCGTTAGTATGTTTCTCCTTGTATTTGTATGTTTGCTGCTGCGCTTCACTCCATTCTGTTATATTTCCGGTTGCGTTTTCATATCAGTGTATAATTTTGATTAAATTTTACGAGATACTTACCGTGCTATATGTTTACAAAGATATCTTTACTACTACTTACTGGTGGTAGGTCGCTGCTGGCCGAGACCGTCTATTTTTTTTTTTATTTATACTACTTAGACGGCAAACAGGCTTGCGGCCGCCTGATGTTGAGCGGTAACCGCAGCCTATGACCTTCAGTAACACCAGAAGTATCACTGGGCGTGTTGCCGACCCTGCAGAAACCTTTTCACGCCTTTTTTGAAGAACTTCATATTGTATCTCCTAGGGAAAACCTCGACAGGCAATTCGTTCCACAATTTGAGTGATCTCGGGAGAAAACATCTCTGGAACCGGATCGTACGTGACCACCATTTTTTTCACGACCACGTACGTGACGACCATTACCATCTCCGCAGCGCCTATGGCAGCTTACAAACAGTTCTGTGCAAACATTGCTTTGTTCCGGTTTGATGGTCACTGCAGCTAGTGGAATTACTGGGTTAACGAGTCTTAACATCCTGTGTTTTAAAGCGAGTGCCATCTGATACTATATTATAACTTCCTGTAGTTATAGACAAGCGTATCATTTACCATCAGGTAAACGTCCTGCTCGTCTCATCGCTTTGTAGAATAAAAAAAAAACTCTTCAAACAATTTACAAGTAACCATCGTTTTAAAGTTCCTGTAGACAATTTTAAGTTGTGATGAATGTCCAGCGCAATGACCATCTGTTATCATACGACACGGATACTCGTGACTGTCTCTGCGCTGGTGATTCCTGTTCCTCAAGTAACATTGTCTCAACTTGTATTATGCATAAAGACGCATATTAAGGTATAAAATAAGCTCCAAAAAAACTTCTCCGAAATCAACAGGGATTTCTCAGAACTACCTGTTATTCCATAAAAAAAATTTACACATCGCTGTGCTCCAAAAAAAACTTCTCCTGGTATATTTATGGACACGGCTCGGTGGAGCGGACGTCTGAATATTCAACCTTGGCGTGAACAGTTTAGAGTTTGATTCCGTGGGACGCGACGGTGGGGGCCCGCAGTGGTTGTTGCCGAAAAAAGTTTGGACGAAAGAAATTAAACAAAAGCAAAGAATCATTTAATAGGAGGCTGAGGGCTCGCGTAAATCAATATCCAACATAATGATGATAATAATGGAGTTGTACCGGAGCAGTTATCCAAGAGATGTACCGGCCGTTCACGCGCGAAACCAACGGGCAGATGACGTGAGAGAGATTATAATGGTTTACGTTGTGCAGCAGGTAACTATACTGTGCTAAGTTGTGCCGGGCTAGTGCTAGCTAGTTACGGATGCTGCAGGCCTATCGGCGCTTATAGATTGTTATAACATTAAACAGCAATTAGTATAACCTTAAAATATAAATTAGTTGTTGATAAAACATTTGATTCGTGATAAAAAGTGATTTTTAAATATTTCAACTGTAACCTTAATTATTCAAATCTAATGTCACCGTACGGAGCTTTACCGTGGTTCATACAAATTTGTATAAATTAAATAATAACATAGCCTCATGTAATTCGTTGCTTAAGTAATTACTTTAATAAAGTTTCAACTTTAACATCTCGTTACCAAAGTTCGCAGTGAGACGGACGGAACAAACATCAAACAGGTTATAAAAGTTTGTTGTCGTCCGCGAGTGTACGTCGTGTGATCGTTACGATGGCAGCATCCATTCTCCAGGAGCGATTCGGTAATTCATCGCCCTGGCCAACACACTCACTGCGCATCAATAAATCCGCAAAGTTCACAACCCGGTACAATCGGCCGACAGGGGCCCGGCCGCTGAGGGCCGGCCCCGGCGCCACTTCCCGGCGAATATTCAAAAAAGCTTTACCAAATAAAACTTCATCTCACTCAGTCGGCAACTGCCGAACTTGGCTAAACTTCTTCAACTAGTCTTCCTATACAGCCTCCGTAACATGTGTCGTGCGGACGGTGGTGCCCGCCGCCGCCCCGCGCCGCTCTGCGCCCTGTGCGCCCTGTGCGCAGCGCACACGGTCGACATTCGCCCGCGCCGGCCGGAAGCGAACCCCTCGGGCTTCGTTTAGTTTTGTATTTCCGCAATAGACTGGCGTGCTCATGAAAATAAAACACTTTATTGCTGGAATAAAATTAAATGATTGTTTCTGCGGCGCGCGCCGGGTTTGTTTGTGACAAATAATTTACTGCAATATGCGGGAACGCCAGAGTAACGCCCGCGGGCGCACGCGCACGCGCACGCGCACCGTCGCACCGCCTGCCAACTGTTTGTGGTATTGCTTTTGCATGTGTAACACTTTATTATATTTGTCTGGTCAATATTTAGAAATATAACATTAGGGATGCGTCGTGATATAATTATAGACAGCTTCATTTCAAGTTATATCCGTTCTTGAAAGGCTCCGAAAATACGGATTTATTTGTTAATAATCTTTGGTTAATCTTCATAGTTTTGGATGTCCCGTGTTTCAAGTTCTCGCCAAGCTGTATGCAAGCGCAGCTTGTTGGAAGGCTGGTGACTGATGCGCGGATCCCCTATCGCGGACCCTGCATCAATGCTCCTTCAGTTTGACGTGCGAGTGGTACTATCAATGACGCATGTTGGCCGTGCGTCGAGCAAACATTTACAATAAGGCGAACGAGTCGTAGTGTATTGCTCGTGCAGTCCGGATTATCCGGCTATATTCATTTCCACTTGTTTATTTCCACTGTGTTCCGTCTCCGAGCTGATAACTTAGTAATTTGTATTTGTTTGACAATTTGGAGCGTCTACGCCTCCGGGAAGTTTAAACGGAAGCGAGCTCCGGGATTTAAAAATTTTCAAGCTTTCCTGTTTATTGATTTATGCAGTAAAGTTTACTTTGTAAGTTCGGCGCGGCGCTGATGTTGTTGTTGTTGTTGTTGTTGTTGTTTCATTTATTACTGTTTCAGTTTAGGTGGTCACACGGCTTTATGATTAGATGATGTAAAATCTTTAATATATTTTCATATTGCCTGAAGTTATAACTTTGAACTGCCGGCGTGACAGTTAAACAGCAAACAGTTTGCGTTAATGTGTAAAGGGGTGCACGAGTGGGGGAGCGCATTATGCCAAAGCAGTGGAAAGTACTTTCTGCTATCACAACTTGAATAATTCCCTCATCATGCGCAGCATTAAATGCATCACACAGCGGCTCCCTGCGACACATGGACAGTTTTCACTTATATTAACTTGAAATTTAATAAAAGCGATGTTAGTCACAATCTAAGTTGAAGCGTCGTGTCGTGTCGCGTCGTGTAGCGTCGTGTCGTGTCGTGTCGCGTCGCGTCGTGTAGAAGGGCGCTTAAATGTATATTAGCAAACTTTGTGCAATTTCGGGGACAGGTTAGATCTTTGCGAGTCTGCGCCGCCACGAGGCTGTGCGTTGGCGGCGTCCGGAGATCGGGACACAGGATTTCAATTAGCAGCACCGGCGTCAACAGCTGAATCATATAACCACTGCAAGTATTGCAGCTGAAAATGAAGGCTTAGTTTCAACATTCAACCAAATGAATTATATTAAGACTTTCAGTCCGCAACAGTTCATGAATACATATGGCCGGCCTCACATTCACCTAATTTTAAACCCTTGTATAAAAAAATTATTACCTCCTATCGGATTTGTTAAAAATAAGTACTTTATACAAAATATCTATTGGAGGCAGTCACTTTGGAGGCCCCCACTCTTACTTACCGCGCAGAGACGTGGCACCTGACCATCGGGCTCGACCAATGATTCAAAGTAGCACAGCGAGCGATGGAGAGACCTATGCTTGGCATGTCTGTTGTCGATGTAGCTCTCAAAGTCTGCAAGCTGAAGTGGCAGTGGCCATGTCTGTCGTGTCAGTGACGGCCGATGGGGGAGCAAAGTCTTGGAGCGGAGGTCGCAGAAGCGCAGGACGCCATCACTTCAGATGCACCGACGACATCATCAGGGCGGTCGGAAGCAGGTGGATGCGAGAAGCTCAGGATCGTATTTGGTGAAAGACATTGGGGAAGGCTTATATCCAATAGCGGATAAATAAAGGCAGCAAGACAAAGCAGGAGCGGTTCAGCAGACGCTCGTCTGAATTCCAGTTTGGACAAACATTTGTGTAATGGGCCAATGTTTGCTTCAACGGCGTGTCGTGTGACGTTTGCTCTAAGTGCATCTAACTTAGTTTTACGTGTAAACATAAACTTAAAATAGAACCTATAATTTCGACTATACTCCAATCGTGTACTATTAATGTCAGTTTCATTGAGGAGAACAGCCTCCGTGCTTGGGTTGCAACGTGCTGGTTCGGTTCCGGTGGCTCATTTAGTGGAGGATGTCTTTCGGACATGTCTGGCTAGTTAGCACTTTCATGTTGTAACCCCGCTGGTAACATGTTAGAACCGGGGTATTCTTCACGAGCAGGCTTCACCGTGTTTTGCTTCACAGTGGATAATCTTTATGTATGATTATCGACGAGAGTAAATCTGTTACAGAAGTTGGTCCCTACAGATATGGTGCAGCCGGTCTAGTTTATTCAGAACGACCAGTTAACGATGTTTTTATTATCATCATCAGCCGATAGATATCCACTGCTGGACATAGGCTCCCCAAAAGATCTTCAAATCTATTGGACCCGCGTTATTAGCATCTAGTGCGCAAACATTACCGCGTTCCGGTTTAAAGGGCGCTCTAACCAGTGAAAATAGGGTAACTTGACATAATTTTTTGTGTTATAGTGACGAGCACAATGTGATGCTGTGTATATGAATCCTGACTAGCGCCACGTTGTTATGGGCAAGCGTCTCACTTATGATCAGGTGAACGTTTCGACACTACGTCGAAAAAAATTGTAATTTATTATTTTGTTCACCTAATTTTCGGTGCGCTGTTCTCCAATAGATGGCGACACCTGGCGCGGCACCGCTCGCGCCTGGCAGATAAAACAGGATAATGACACGGCTACATTAAGCAAGATTGATGGAGCTGGATCCTGTCCTGTCCGATTACCCGTTTTTTTATGTAGAGTAATAGAGACGATGTTAATAGCTGTAAACCCGAATCGGGTTCACATCAAGACAAGAAGAGGTATCGGACGGAGGGTGTATCCGGTCTGCCATGCCTGATCAGGAATTTTGTAAATAAGTTAGTTGTTACTGGATGTGCAGACGGTGGTTCATTAATGTGAGTCTCCATTCTGCAAGGTCATTTATGGTTTTTATTCTAACCGCTGGAGGAGACATTACATTTTGAGGCATCGTATAAGTATTTATTATTACCCTACTTGGGGTCGTGTGGCGATCTGAAGAAGAGGTATTCAAGGGACGAGCGTTCACCTGCTGGCACGCCTGCCCATAACAACGCGCCAGTTAGGATTATATACTCGTACATTGCGCTCCCCCCTTAAGTGCTGCCGACACACAGTAATGTGCAAACATTACTGTGTGTCGGCAGCAAAAAGCCCTGTGGTGGTACCCTAGAAGGTCTCCAGCAACAGAGCCTTACCATTTTTTTTAATAACTATCTAAACATTTTCGTTACAACAAAGCGACGAGATAATATTTAAGCGATAAATCTCTAAATGGGATGTTGCATCAGGCTCCGTTCGAGAAGCGCCGCGTTAAGACCAAGCGGCTAGTAAATGCGATAATTTGATCAGCTTGCTGTCCCGCGCCAGGACAACATGGACAAATATGTAAAATCCCTGTTTTCGCGTTGGTTAAGACCGAGCATCAGTCACGAGCTGGTCCCCGCGCTGCGCCCGCTCAGATTTTTGTTCGCGCGCATGAATGTCTTTTTGCATTACGGATGCTAAGTTATTAACTTACTTAGCTCGCGTTAAGTAGAGTTTAAGTGAGTTCATGTAAATTTTATTGCCGCTCCGTTACACCATAACTTTTTGCATGCTCAAATAAAAGTTTATTAATGCAAAGTGCACGGTGGCCGTGTCTCGGGCCGGGCTAAGGATCGGAGCTGGTCCGCTTGGGCCGTAAATATTTTTATTGGCCTTCTATATACAACACATTATACATTTTTATTGCACTCGGAACTTTATTTGTATTGTAGAAAATTATATACTTTCGGAGAGCTTCACTCGCACTGTGACTCTCTCTGATAAACCTCCCCAACGTGTTGATCTTGTTCCGACAGTGGCCAGTGGATCCTGACCTCTCCTACAAACTGTTTGAAAGATATATGTTTATTTATTTTTTACTTACATTTTGGTTAAAAAGTGATTCCAATTTCACACGGTATCGTGTGGAACTTGCTCCACCGAAATATTTGGGCCATCATCAATTGACAGTTGGTAAACAGCTAGGTGACTTAGAAAAAACCTTCCTTGCAGTTGGTGCAGGTTATTATATTCAATAAATGTTTGTGCATCTGCTGTCACAGTGTCAGCTCGGTTCAGTGATCATATTGATAGAAACCTTCTTGTGTGTGTACATTATGTAATATTGACACAGGAAGTTTGTTTATGGTGTAAGCTTTAAGTTGTCTGGCAGCGAAACGTACTCCATCCCGGCGCAGGGCGCGCCCGCGGCCCGCCCCGGCCCGACCCAGCCCGGCCCGGCCCAGCCATACGGGTTCATTATCATTTCACGGCATGTGTCGGCATAAATATTTCGCTTTGATTAATTTGTGCGCGCAGAGCAGCTCGTCGGCTCGCGGACCTCTCCATCAGCCCCGCAGCACGAGCACCGTGTTACTTAAGATTAACTTAACATTCGCGCGATTGTTTCGGAACGTTCGGGATCACGCCGGCCGGCGCGGAGCCCTACCTTCACGTTTGCGCGAACGTTAACATGTACTCGTAACACACTTCATTATGATTTGACAGAACGTACTGATAATCATATCGAGGGGATTCCCCTTATATAATCAAAAAATTAAAACTAACTATATAATATAAATATAAAGAGCTGAGATCTCTTGTTATCTTTGAGAAGGAAAATAAGAGCAAAATCGCATGAGCCGACATAAGCATTGAACTTAATATTTTTGTTTATTTGAAGATTGTTAATACAGATATTGTACAGATAGAGTATATATATATATATATATATCTTTTATTATTTAATGTTCTATATACCGTTCAGCTGTACTTGACGGAATGCAAGCTTAGCGTATAATGCACTTTGTCCGTGATACCGACGTTAATAAAAACTTACATTCTTACATCAGATTATTTCTTGTAAATTTGTCTTAAAATGATCAGCGGTCTGTGGTACGAGGTCATCTTGTTTCAGTCGCTAATCAACATCACTCAGATATCAGTGTTGCGTTTAAGAGCGCGTTGTGAAATTTTCGACGTAGTTAATCGTATTATCTTTCTACAATAGCGATGAGCGGTATGAAGTGTTGTGTAAATATTCTATCAACATATTATTATAAATAGAACATCCTGCTCTATGTTATTCGTAAAAGAGGCCTTTAGCCATTAGTTAAGGTCCTACATCTGTACATTGCATGTCTCGGTGGCGGGATGGGTCGCGCGATCACCTAAACGCAATAGTGGGCGGGCATCACACACTGAAGCACACAACACTTGTTCCGGTGCGCCCGGAAACAGCTGTAAATAATCGCAACAATTTTTCATCGGCTAAGAAGCAGGATGCTGCTCTGCGCTGAGGAACGCTCCGTCATAACTCCCGAACTGATAATTGTGCGGCGGCGCTCTATCTGCCTGTCCGTCGTTTATCATAATTACTTCTCCATTCGCCAGCGCCGCCACCACCACCGTTTGCACTCCTCACCAACAAAACATCTGTCATTCGGGGATTATCCGCCGCCGTCCTATCGAGCCCTCGCCAATTTATCTTCACCATCTTTATCCATGTTTTAGTAAAGCTGTGTAGGTCCAGGTTTGTTTGACCTCCGCCGACAGAGTCATTAATTCTCGAAAGGCTCCTAAACATCCATTCACATTTAACGGCATTCGATCTCTACATGCTGCCGTCGTGCTGCAGCCGCTGTGCTAATTCCTACCATTAAGCATAACTAACAGCGGTTAAATAAAGTGACTTATCATTTTATTCCGCTACAAGCTTGATATCGTGTAAATATCCGAACTAACTCATTGTTACCGACAGTCGTATTACAAACTACCGTAAGTCCTGCTCGTCGCGTCACCTCCACGTACATAACAATCACTTCATTCGTCCAGCATCCGCAAACTGGTGTATTATATGTTGGGTTAGTGTTTTGCACAAGTCTCCATGTCTACTTCCAGATTAAAGTTAGGGTATCGCACACAAACAGTCCAGCAGCGAAATTAATCGTAAAGTAAATAAATTTATTCATCGGCATTAAACGGTGTCCCTGTGACCTCTGACCTTCGACCTCCGAGCTGACTCCGCGGTGGAATCCTTTCACCTATTCGCCACCGTCAGTGCGGAGTGTGAATGTTGTGAGAAAACACTGTTTATTAGATTTGCTTGTAAATAAACATTGCGGCGTTATACGCGTCGGCACCGCGCCGGCCCCGGGCCCCGCTGGCACCGCTGGCCCCGCTGGCACCGCTGGCACCGCTGGCCCATCACGCACCTACATGCCTCCGAATTTACTGTTACTGATTTTCCTTCAGATATACTTTGAAAAATAGTCGACTATTGTAACGCATGTGACGAGGCTCGTTTCAATTCAAATATTAACAATTTGTATGTCATTGTTAGTGTCGTGTGTATAATTAATAATTTTCTTATCTACTGTGGGCTTCCGTTTGATCTCACATTTAAATGATATTAAGAAAAGCGTCGTAAAAGCTTTGTCCGAAATTCTTTGCCGTTCACTTGGATGCCTTTCGGGGCAAGTCTCGTCTCCGTTGTAGCCTGATAATCAATTTTTTTCAATATTACAGTAGCTGCTACAGATTAAATACAAGGGTAGTTACAAGCACGGCGGGTTTTAAAAAACTGGAACTTATAATCAAACTCTTCTTATACAGGTCTGAATAGGAACCTATGACGACAGGAATTGGGCCACTGCTCCATGAAGACTGTAAACATAATTTGTATTAAAATCTACGACAGCTTATTGGCCATAGAATTTCCCAGGAGTCCGTTCGACCTTAGGGTTATGGGTTCAGGTTACTCGATAGTACGAGTAATTGTGGTCCATGTCATCTGCGCAATTTTGACAATGTACACATACAGGATGTTGCAACGAGCACATAACTTTGTCTCCCTATTGTAGATGTAATTCATTAAGATATCTTACTTAGCTTTGTTGAATCATTTTTACTTAACAGTGAAATAGTGCACTCCTAACGTCTCAACTAAATCCGTTTTAATTTAGATGCGAGTAACTTCCATTAGTTAGGAGCCCCTTAACCGGTTTAAACTGCATCTTAACCGGTTTAAAGTGGACATTAATTGTGAATTAGAGTGGTGGTTCAGAATTACAGCTATTTGTTACCGTGTAGCTGTTTCGGTGATTTGTGACCGTAACAGATGGAAGTTCTGTTTCCCTCGCATCATTTTTTACTTCGTTTTTATTAACGCTTCTGGTCCTTATATCACCACACAAGGAAACCTACTAATTGATATAAACCGTTATATATTTACTGAATAGGAAAACATCATCTCTTTCTGGTGGGATGACATAAAGCGATACGGTCTTAGCGAAATTTTTTAACAGACATCAGGAGAGAATAAAACTCAAACGCCAAACTCAAACAAGCAGTTAATGAGAGCAGTAACGAGCTGGAGGCGGCTGCGGACGCTCGATTTGCTGTGTACATATTAAACGACACTGAAAACTTTACCGGATGCCGTGCCTTCGTTCGCTAGCAGCAGCGGCAGCAGCAGCAGCACGGGCACAAACAGAACATCCAATCAAGCTGCGTTGTTTTGTTGCGACACACTTTCTGCGCGCGGCTCTGCTTTAAATTAAGTGGCTGCAACTAATGCGGATTGAGGACTGTTCACACGTGAAGACAAGCACACACACACACACACACACACACACACACATACACACATCCGCTATGGAACTAATGCACTCGCTGTACAATTTTGGACTGGACACATCGCAGTCCGGAGCTAGGGGACGGCTCCACTGCGAGCCGAAGTTTTAATTGCAGAAGTGCCTCTATTGCATTACAAAAGTATCGCACTTTTTAAACATCAACATCTACTTACTGCAGAAGCGTTTCCATACTTCCGCAGTAAGTTATCAAACTTTAAATATAACTTCCAGTTTGTTTTCAACGCGCGACTCAAGCAGCAGTCAGTGACCAATTGAACGCGTCCATCTCGGTTGCTCTCCTTGCAGCAGAGGTTTGCTTATAGACAATTATGTTCAGATGTTGTATTGAAACTGGTAATTGTAATGAGTTGAAATATTGGTTGTGTTGTTGCGAAAAAAGTTTTTTTCAAGTTACACTTAAGTAATATATAACTGAAATTTAAAGAAGACTATATACAGATTTAAAAAAAAAGGCTACAACGTTGGACTGAGTAAGTGGATCGAAGGTGACCATAAATTCGTAATGAAACGCGACTAATCCGAGCAACGCGACGTCCCCGGGAGCCCTGGCCGCTGCTCCTCCGGCCTTCCCAATTAATTAGCCGGACCGTTTCCCCGTCGATTTGACTTGTAAACGAGTGCACCGCGCCTCTGGCATCCAAATGCCTTCCTTACTACTCCTTCTTTTTTCGAAACTTCGACACTGGAACATTCACCGGACGGTGAGCGGATTACACTTAAAAAGTTTACACGTAACCAAATTAAGTTACCGTGAAACGTGAAAGGTTTTTTTATTCTCCAGTAAAATTCCTAGTTACAGCGCCTCTCAAACCGGAACATGGCGCCCCATAGATTGGCGATGAAAACGAAAGCTACATACTTTTAAACTTTTGTTGGTAATCCATGGATTGTGGGGACGTTTTTAAGTATTTGAGTGGCGCTCCTAGAAATGTAAGGGTACGTTGCTGCACCAGCACCCCAGACGCGTTCTGAATGTTTGTCTCCATCTCGGTTTAATTAAACAGTCGAGAGACGGCGCCACTTACTACAGTGCTCCTTCTCCTCCAATCGTATTCCTCATGTCCGAGGGTCGTGGCCACCTCCACCAATCACTTTGACGGTGTTCACTTAGGTTTCTTATCGGAAGAGTAGTATTTGTTTTTTTATGTTAAATATTATTTTCCCAAAAAGATCAATTTCTATGATCAGTAAAGGTCATTGATTGTCGACCGACCAAAGAAAAAAGATTGCATAAAATCGGGAAAAACATTTTTTCGCCCCGAGCACCACAAATGGTGGTGCAGACACACGACACCCTTGTAACCCTTCACTTTCGGTTTTGGACTTCATTGTAGTCTGCGATCGATACCTACAATAAATCTTCAGCTGAAGCCTCCCACTGTTGTGTGTGTGTATGTGTGTGTGTGTGTGTGTGCTTATGTAAGAAATAAGAGGGAGCCTTATTAAGCATGCGTCAAGCGCAGGTACGCAATAACTTACACATTACCCAGTGGTGCGGTTCTTAGCGGCGAGATAAACTAGGATCCGACGGAGGATACCAGCACATAAAACATCACTCCATAAAAAGAAATCAAGCGGAAGAGGGGGGTGCGCCGGGGCAGCCGCTATCGCGCCGCCGTGTTGATTTATAGCGCGTGTAAATTTCGGCCGAGACCATTAAAAGTAATATAAATCGAAGCGAGATGTAAATAGTCAAAGCCGACTCGATCGCTACCCGTGCATGAGCTCTTTGATGCTGTACTCCGGTTTTATCCCCCGCGGCCGGAGACCGGTGCGGGGTCAGTCGCCGTCTCGATGCAATGTTTTGAAGCTAGAAAATATTTTTTACATTGCGTTATAGGCTATCTACGACGTTTATCCGATTTGGCTGGTGTTACTGGATAAAGTTTAAATGATAACATATAACATATATCGTCATTAACACTCGATCACGATTTTCCATGTGACCATGCAGCAGAGGGACACGAGCGTGATCGCTTAGAACACTCACACTCCCAGATGGTTATTATTGTCATCTTACGTTTGAAGGCGGGAAGCACGTGTTGCTTTAAACAAGTAACAGTTCTGGACAGACGTATCACTTCGCTATCACGTGCACGTCCAGTCAATCATAGTCACGGCAATAACACTTGCAATATGGATTTATATTTAGCGAAAAAGCTGTAATGATTAAAACACGTTTGCTCCATTAGCCACGTGTTAGTTTCAGCAGAGTACATCCGGGATGCGCTCTAGTATTATTATGATCTGCGTTTCCACAAAACAAAGAAACCCTGAATCATAAAGATTGCCGGCTGCAGCACGTCGTCAGGTTGATCAACACGCGCGCGCCGCCATTTTGTAAATACGCTGCCATTTTGTAAATACGCCGCGACGGTCGCCGTCACGGGGCGCGGTGGTGCGGCGCGGTGCAGCGCGGTGCAGCGCGGTCCAACTGCGCACACATCATGCGTGCTGTAAACCTCCGCCGCCGCTACCACCGCCACTCGGCGAACAAATCGATCGCAGTAGTCACCTTAGCAGATCACTTCACCACTCCTCTTGCGGTCTTCTTCCACACCACAGAGTCAAGACTATTTATCCGGCACCCTGGCAAAGTGCAGATTAGATTAGGTTGCGCAAGCAACATCGTGGGACTTCGCGCGAAGAGTGTTACTTTTGACAGATGATGATGTTGGTGTCATTACGATATTTTTGTCACCGCACACCTAAGCTTAGTGAGGATCCAGCTCGCACCGCACCGCGCCATCATGTAATAATTTTCTTCTTCAATGTCACACGGAATCCAATCCATCCATCCAAAAGCTTTATAATTTTATTAAATTAGCACTTTTTGAATCCAACTCCTTCATAATGCAGGCATGATATTGACTGAAAATGTGCACCTGGTAAACAACGGAAGAAATGGTTTCTCGACATGAAGGAGTGGACTGGGCTTATATAAATACCATCAGTTAAAAATAATAGCTGAGGTTCGAATGAGCTTCTTCAATCTGCTCGCCAAACTTCAGTATAAAGAGGGTACCTAATGATGCAGCATCATCACTTGGCAATAGAAATATAGATTATATTTGTATCATTTTTTTGAGTAGCACTTCAACATGGGATGTCCTTCCAGGGCAACGGAAGAGTTACGCCAGACTCTTTCGGCTAAAACTCCTCGATGTTTTTTTAACGCTTTCAGCCGGAACTACGGGAACTACTTAGTTGATGATCCGTGAGAGGTAGTGAGTTCCAAGTTTGCTGCAGTGGAACCCGCCCGTCACCGTCGATATTGCTTCGAGGAATTGTGGTACGGATGTGAAAGCTCCGTCTTTGTCTTGCTTTATTGATAGATCTAAGCAATAATAAGCCATTGTCCGAGCCGGTTCGGTTTACGCGGTGCCGCCGTGCGCCGTCGCGGTGCCGTCGTGATGCCGTCGTGGTGCCGTCGTGGTGCTGCCGTGTGCACTCCGGCTCCACGCATCGTATTGCACGGCTCAAAGTGCAACGTAAATAGATAAGGTGCCGTTTCACGTTTGCGTACGCGCGTTGTTTACGTTACACTTTTAATACCAAACTTCTGAGGAAACAATTCATGATTCATTTCCGTTAATTCAAACAAAGGCTCACATCCGCCATCTAAGCATTATATACCACGTGGTCTATATGGTCCACGCCTTCATGCTGGAGTACACCCTTACTCAGTACCTGCGAAGTGGAGTTGGGGTTGGGCTAGTTGTGGAGTTTATTTGATCCCTCCTAGGCAGCTATCACATAATAACAATCTACCCTAAACATTGTTGTGATCCGGTAGAAGTACATAATCAGACACAGAACGTTCTTTCTGATATCATCATCTTTTACCCTACACATATACACATGTCACATATACATATGTGAGATATACACATGTCACATATACATATGTGACATATACACATGTCATATCTACATATGTCACATGCTACATATGCACACGTCACATATACACACGTCACATATGCACATGTCAAATATACACACGTCACATATACACACGTCACATATACACACGTCACATATACACACGTCACATATACACACGTCACATATGCACACGTCACATATACACACGTCACATATACACATGTCACATATACACACGTCACATATACACACGTCACATATACACACGTCACATATGCACACGTCACATATACACACGTCACATATACACACGTCACATATACACACGTCACATATACACACGTCACATATACACACGTCACATATACACACGTCACATATACACACGTCACATATACACACGTCACATATACACACGTCACATATGCACACGTCACATATGCACACGTCACATAATACAGTGCGATATTGAGCGATGTTATGTTTAATGTAAATCAAATTTGTTTAATTTTAAACACTATTACGTATTTAAATGTTAACCATTACAACTTGACATACAACTTAAAGTTATTTCGTGTTCACTACAATATTAACTAATTTCATCCCCATAGTTTTTAGTCCGCTTCACGTGAAACGCACTACCCCGTAGATTTGGACGAGGGATAAAAAAGGCGGCCAAAGTCACCCAGGATTAGAAGCCGTTTAGTTCAGCGGGTAGGAAGTTTTTAAATAATAATATTTTTTTATCAGTTAAATGTATCGAGTAGTGTGCGCCGCGGAGGGTAGTTTTTAAAATATTGTTAATAATAAATATATAATGCAAGTTAATTACTGTAAAGGGGTAGAATTATTAAAAAGTTATGTAAAGAGCGCGCCGGCACGCGGACGGGCCCGTTTTTACATTTACGTAATTACAATCTGGCCAAAGGAAGCGACTCTGCATGGAAACACTGGCTGTCAGGAAGGGGGTGGGAGGAGGGTAGGGGTGCGTTTTTATTCAATAACCGCAAATTGATTAAATTAAATTAACTCCGGCATTCTTTCAGTATTGAAATTCGAGATCATTCGGAATTGAATAAAGATCGTAATGAAATGGCAAATGAAGATGAAACCAATGTAAAGAGATGAAACATGAAGCTGAAAAGCTTTTCAATAATTCTCATTAAATTATGAAGTCACGTTTTTGTATGGAGGCGACGAGATGAGCGTGGTCTGCGGTTGTGTGTGTTGCCTGCTGGTAGGCGATTGGGAGGAAATTTGGGTTCGTGAATTTTGAGGGCGGAGGACTTCGCTATCCATTAGGCGAGCGCACGGAACTGCACCCTCGCACGTGCGTTGGGGTAATGGGAGTGACACCATTGTGCTTCGAGGGAGATCCTGTAGCTTCTGTATGGAAGCAGAATCTTCGTAAGATACAAAAAGGAAAGCTTAGCTGGCAATAGCGGTTACGCGGCACCGCGTCAGCCCACGCTGCAAGCGGCCGGTAAACCGGACATCAACCAGTGGTTCCAAACTTTTCATCATTGGATCCTTGGTCGTTTTAGTCCTTATTGACGGAGTATGTGGCGGTGTAATAATATAATAAAAAAGTGTGCACTGGCCGCGTCCGGTTCGGTCCAGTTCGGTCCGGTTCGGTCCGGTGAAATAACCGGAGCGCGCGATATAAATATTGTTTTGGATACACAATGGACATCGCGTAGCGGGAATGGCTACGCGAGGGCATTTATCGTTTTGACGTAAACCTAATGTTGTTACTATGATTTATCACTTGCACGCCCCAGTAATGTTTGTATAAATCACTTGCGAGCATTATACATTCGTACATGCGAACAGATTTAGTGTTTACGTGTCATTTGTTTCGGGGGAAAGGATTCCTCTGATATCCGGTGCACACGGCCGAACGCGCTGAACGATCGCGAGAGCTGGAAGTCGCTGCAACAGATGATCGAGGGTCGATTGACGGTCCGTGATATACTCTCAATCGAGGGTGGAGAGCTCAGTTAATGCTCAACGGATTGTTTAATAGTTTTAATCGATAGTAAGATGATACATTGAACCCGTAGCGTCGTTATTCGTGTATCCGTTCCCGGGGTTCCCGTACCGGTGCATCCTGCCACCCTTCCGGACAATCGCACCCCGTATACAAGTCAATACGAGTACATTTGATTGTTTATTGATCGCAATTCATACATTAAGTCGACATCGATTGAAGAAATCGTATCGTATAATCGCCTCTTTTGTACTTTTCTTTGATCCAAGTCAAATGAGGTTTTATTGGAAGCCTTAACTGGCGCGGCGACGGCGGACCATTAATTTCACTGCACACACAGACAGAATTAACGATGACTCACCTACTGCCGTCCAGTAAAACGGCAAGCTAAAGGGATGCGTGTCCGCGCTGATAGTTTTCCTTTCAAAAATTCATGAAACTATACGGACGGGGTACCGCCGCGCCTGGCGCTGAACTTGTTTCAGGCCCGTTTTAGTTCTATTGGACGAATGAGTTTGTACGGAATCCAAACATATGGGAAGTGCGATTGTAATGTGGAGTAAATCAAATTCTTTAGTTAACATTTAAAGATTTTTCTCATGAATTTAGCTTTACAATAAAACACTAATATACTCGTAAATACAGATATAAAGGTGAGAGTAGGGAGAGTCTCCGGATTGATGTAATAAGGAAATATTTGCTCATCCGACATTATAAGATAATAATTATATAACATCTCTCTTATATATTAATAAGGATCGGTTATCATAAAAAAATTACAAACATACAACACTGTTCTTTTCAGTCGAGGGTTAAACAGTAGGTGCATAACGGAAACGTTACCCTCGCGTGGTTCCTATCAAGTGTAACTTAATAATGCATCACGTCGGAATAGTAACTTGCGGCGAGTTGGCTACCTCCTCCGCGATAATCGCACCGCTGCTGAAGTTCTACTGCACCTACGTGGGGCTAATGGAAACTTTACGTTTATCGATATATACTGTTATTTACCTGCATCCAAGTTATCCGGGTTGCGGGGTAACGTTCAGTCGCGTATGAACTGTTAAATGCAAACTTTACTGTGTTCCAGTTTGAAGGATGTTGTACCTAATGGAATTAATATCTTACGTTTCAAAGCGACGAACACAGCGCTTTGAGAGTATGTTAACAAGCAGGCGTATATCTGATCATCAGTTGGAGATCCTGCTTTTAGCGACGCTGCGTTCAATAAAAAACAGTTACACGCTTAGTCGTAACAACATTACAATACTTAGGACAATATACACCACCACATTGTGCTCCCCGCCGTTACAAATAGGTAGTCAAGTCTCGTTACTCCAGCGACATCACCAGTTGCAGAGTCTTCAAACCGGAACACAGTAATGTTTACACGCAGTTGCCTGGCAGAAATAGGGACTGCGATTGTACTGATCTAGATAGCTTTAGGGATGGATGGTCGGACACATTGTGTTCCTATGTATGCTGTAACTCTTAAAATTATGGGGATAACAATGTTTACGTCTCATCATGTAAACCGCATCTCGTTTCTTTATATGCTGTATACACATTTTAATAATCACCACATAGTTTTAGATAAACATGTGAAACATCGTAAGTCGACTCTCGACTTCTGCGGGTGGCGACGTTTGATAAAAGTTATTATATTAGGACAACATTTGCTTCATCATCATCATCATCACTATAAGCCAGTCAAAAGATGTTCGATTTTGAACATAG
The DNA here is from genome assembly GCA_029034505.1 of Ornithoptera priamus. NCBI lineage: Eukaryota > Metazoa > Arthropoda > Insecta > Lepidoptera > Papilionidae > Ornithoptera > Ornithoptera priamus. The sequence goes on from JARDWD010000827.1 coordinate 346,565, forward strand.
ACATCTAAGATCTCCATACCGATCCATCATGCGCAGCCGCTGCCCAGCCTCCCGCGATTGTAATTAGGTAGTTAGCACAACGACTTGAATTGATAAACATGTGTCCATCCGTGAAAGTAATGTATTCACGAGTTGTCCCGCGCACAACAAGTGCACGGAGAAAGCTCGTGGCGAAGGCCGCCAGCACACGAGCGGGGAAAAGGTACGAAACGTTGCGGTCAGAAGTGGGCATAATCCTGTGGGGTTGGATTTTCGCACGCCGGGGGAGTGGTGTGGCTGACGGCCTTTTTTTATTTGTATAATCCTTTTAAAAGTAAAATCCTGGTCCCCGCCGCACGCGATTGTTAATAACACTGAAATGAAATAGGAGCCGCGCAATGAGCGCCGCCCCGCACAACCCCACCCCCCACCCATTCCAAGTTTTGCGAGTGTAATTCTGATTACAGAAAGATAACTTATCAACCGACCTCACATCACCTTACAAAGCACGCAACTATTTCATTTCCGGCTTACGTGACGGCAGAGGTATTATAACTAATTTTACGTGTCAATAGTTAGATATTAGTGTGTTGTGTTCAGGCGGAATATGAAAACCGCTGATATTCCTCGCGACCAGCCACCGCGTTACCATTCACACCAACGATCGTATCTTATGAGAGTAACGGAACCACCAGAGGAGTTAATAAAACACGGATTAAACTTTAACTTGACTTTTAATTTCTACTTAATTACTCAAAATGATAATTATACAATGAGCGGTGAGTGTTGAGTCAGCAAAGGTTCCGATGAAAGGAGATCACGCGTGGTCGAGATGCGAATGTTAAGATGGATGTGTGGTGTGACGAGGATGGACAAAATTAAGAATGAGTATATTAGAGGAAGTCTGAAAGTTGACAGAGAAATTGAGGAGCAAAAGGTTAGCGCGGTGCGGGCATGTTGTGCGGAGGGATGAAGGGCATATAACAAAGAAAGTAATGAGAATGAACGTGGATGGTTTATAAGGGTAGATTAAGACCGAAGAAAGTGTGGATGGATTGTGTGAAAGATGACGTGTAAGAAGAGCATGAATTAAGATATGACGGATGATAGAGGGATATGGAAAAGAAGTATATACTGTACTGACCCCACATAGCTGGGGAGAGAGCAGGAAGAAGGAAGAAGAATATGATACAATTATTCAGGTCTGCCTTGAAACAAGAAAGCGAGTTCAGTTATTTATTATAGTTTGTCTGCGATCTTTATGTGTAAAGTTGTGAAGATTTAAAATATATAATTACAGATATGAATCAACTGAAAGGCTTCGTGACCCATTTGTCAATGTCTATATATATATATATATATATGTGCGGACCATGAGTCACCTAACACCAGCAGAGTCCGCTCGTGTAAGTTACAACGCAATTACTTGTAATGCGAACGGAAGACGATTCAATGACGTATCGGTACAGACTATGATTGTGTGCTGACCACTTAAGTTTGAAACTTAAACTATCAGCTGTCTATTACACCTCTGCGAAAAGTACAAGGTAGTATAATTTGTCTAAGCCAGGTGCCATGTCTCTTAGTGCGCAGAGATGTTGCACTTGACCATCGTGCTGGTCCACCGATTCAAAGTAGCACAGCGAGCGATGGAAGAGCTGTGCTTGGCATTTCTCTAAGGAACAAATTCCGGAACGAAGGAATGCGACGGAGAACTGAAGTTGTCGACTTAGCGGCCGAAGGAGGAGAAGACTCCTGGAGCGGAGGCCGCGTACAGATCGCCGATATGTAGCATCGCACTCCCACCAGATGGATCGACGACGTCATCAGGGCGGTCGAAAGTGGGTGGATGCGAGAAGCTGAGGATCGCATTTGGTGAAGACATTAGGGAAATGCCTATATATGCCCAGCAATGGGTAAACAAAGGCTGATAATGGTGATGATTACGATAAAGCATATGATACAGAAATTGTATATACATACCAGGTTTAAATTTACAGGTACTTTTTTGTAGGTTAAGTTAGTAGTCAGTATAAAAAATAGTAGTTGTTAGTAGTAATTAAATAATAAGTAGTGGTCAGGAATACGAGGATATGATGGAAAAAAAAATACGTAAATGTGTGAGAACGGAACATTCAAATGGACCAGCGATATATAACGTCAAGAGTGTAAGAGCGGATCTATTATACGCTTGTTGTATGTAGAATAATTGCTCTTGTATATCTACTCATATATATATATATGTGTATGCACGTGCACATGCATCATCTTAACAATATTGAAGTACTTCGGAAGGTATTCACATCAGTTTAGATGCGGCGACCTCGTCGTGGACTTGTGCGGAATAACTTCCTTATGTCCTTCATAATAACATGGTTGAAAATAAAAATTGCAACTTAAGTTCAAGCCTTTTGTATAAAAAGTGAATCTGTTTGATTTCTTCACCTGATGGTGAGAGATACGCCCGCCAAGGATGTGGCGCTTATTAGGATGATATAAACGGCACCACATCGTACTCATGGTGTTGAAATAGAATATTAAATCTTTTTACCTTAGCAATATTTAATTGTAGCGTCTTTCAAACCGGAATACAGTAACGTTTGCACAAATACTATCGGGTGGCAGAAATAAGAGTTGCTATGGTAATAAGTTAACCAGTTATTTGTTTTTAAATACTTTTAAACTTTAGCTAGTTTAAGTATTCAAGCCACCGAAATCTTAGAAATGATTTCCTGAAAAAAAATTTCTCCTCTTTGAAAACAATTTATGAAAAAAAGTTTTGTGAATAATTTTTTTCTTTACCTGTAACTGTGGGGTTTCGTGATAACGTCTAATCTAGGATATACAACCCTATGCCTGGTTCTAAAGGAGGTATAGTTATTAGCTTTTTAAAATAATACAGAATAAATAAATAATAATCAATAAACTTCTCGATTGGGGTGAATATCTTCTAAGAGTATATTGGAAACGGATTGCTGGAAATCCAGTGATCCATCAGATACAATCTAAACAGCACTTCTTGTGACGCGAGAAGTTACTTTTCTAACCGCTTATCAAAAAAAGGGGTACACGGGTTTGAAACCTTTACACTGTTGCGCAGCTGTTTGAGGTTGGCAGCTACTAAAGGGTAGAGCCATGTCAACTCCTTGGAGGAAGTCAACGTCAAGCAATGGATTGTCGCGAGATAATCATGTTTATATGTTTAAGTGTACTTGTCGCATCTACTGAATAATTAGACCGATTCATTGTTTTATTAGAATTTAAATAGAAGCCTAAATTTTCTGTAGTGTCTCCCCCCCACCGCCTCACGCCGGCCGAACCGCTCGTCGAGCAGGTCGGAGCCCGGGCTCACCGGACACGCTGCGGACGTGTGGACGTGTGGACGGACAAGTTAATTGTGGCCCTCTGGTTCAAATCTCACGAAAGCGTTTAATTAATTCACCGTATAATCTGCCGTTGCACCGCACTCTCCACCTTGAACTTGATCTTGATCTCCTAGTCGGTGTGGAAACGATTTTAGCGGAAGATGAATGCCCGTGATCGCGGGGCAAGGAAACCTTTCAATAATATTTTTAGGGTTGTAAAATATCGATACCAACTGTTTGCTTAAATCATGAGATTTACACGGAAAGGCATTTCATAAAAACTGATTATCTAAAAGGTTGTGTTTATTGCGGCGTGACTCCTGAACGGCTTGATTGATTTTGAAGGGATATTTAGTCTGAAATATAAGGAAACCCAAAGGATCATACTTAGTGTTTCTTTGTGCAACCGAATCGGGAATGAAGAGGAGAATTACAGTGACCGACGTCGCCTAAAAGATTGTTAGGCTTAAGCAGCAGTGGGCAAGGCACATTACTTAAACGTCTGACGTCTGATGGGGTAGGAAAGTTCTCCAGTAGACATAGTGCTGGACCGATGATCTAATAAAGGATGCGAACAGCGCAGAACCGATAGGAATGGAGACCTTTGGAGGAAGCCCATGTCCAGCAGCGGACGTCTAATGGCTGATAATGAGAAGAAAATATTTAAATATGTAAATGCGAAAATCTCTCTTAATGAATTCTAAATTATTGACCAACTTAAGAGTATACCTTGAAAGATCCGTTGCTGGAGCACCAACTATGTTTTCTTTATCATATAGTATAAGGCATAGGCTTCACTTGCGTGCTTGCTACGTCAAAGTTGTCTTCTCCGCAGGCTCGCTTAGTTGATTAGGTACTTGTGACACCCGTGAACATTTATGACACTTTTCGCCAACTTCTTACCAGTACTTGTTTAATCTTGTTCCCAATAGACCGAGGCTCCACGTCTGCTATCGCACCCAGCTACACGATCTCCGGCAACGAGATTGATCTTTGTATTATAATTCACACAAGTCCAACACCAAGTTAACGGATCGCTCGCCCAACTTACGGACTTGAAGACGGATGCGATGCAAGTGCGAAAGTAATCCATTACCCGTAACCACTTCACTTCCGTTCACGAAATGTGTTAGTGATGGTGCTGCAATTACTTACGTATGGAAAAAAGAACTTCAAGGAGTTGGTGATTCCTGGGTTTTTACATCGCCTGTGCTTAAAAATTACTTCCTCCGAACCGCGGTGACCAGCCATACGTTTCTTTTATTTTTAACCCCGCAGTCTTTAGTACAATTCGCAGGCCACGAGGGGTGGTACAGTCTTGTCTGGCTTCGGACTATTTAAAATAACGGTAGGGATTTTTCGAACGCACCCCTTTAAGCCACCTCTATGACAGCATTACGGTGTGCGGATACAAATATTGTGAAATTGTATTCTAAAACTATACTCCACGATCCTTTACGACGTTTTTTATCTGATGCTGGGCACGAGGATCCCGAGTCCGTGGCCTGAAGGTACTACCGCGGCTCAAACAACGATAAGCGAAGTGTATAATATGACACTTTGAAATTGGTCATGATTATGTATGTATGTGTAATGGAGTTATCGCAATGTTCAAATCAATCAAAATGATAATAAGTTTTAACGTAATAACAATTTAGCTTGAAATTAGGAGAGTAAGCTATTATGTTATGCCCAAGCTAATGAATAATATTATGATTATACTTTTATAAAAATAAATCTTACGCCCTACAGTCGGGTTGTTATGTGAGCAAGCTCTGCCGCGACTTTCGGACTTATTGTCACTTAAAATCACATGAAATCAAGTGTTAGCCGGTTGTCGACAAACGCAGTCTGCAATGCCTCCGCCTGCAGCCGTTCCGCCCACCCCCGTGCAGCCTGCATCAGCACATTCCCGGATATAAATTTGACGAGCGCGCCGGTCGCGCCGCCCGGGTACACAATTATAGTTTAAATTTTATCGTCCAAACGAAACGTTTCCACTTTAATATTGTATTCGTGGGGGATGGGGTGGCGGGGCGCGGGCGCGGGCGGCGAGGACACAATAAAAATATGTAAATTGAGTCGACTCCGGGGTAGCAGTTACATTTAATTACGGCCACAAGTGTGCGATGTCACTAAAAATCACACAATTTAACCAATTACAGTTACAATTGCGCTGAGGGCTGTCCGTGCCACCCCCGGTGGGAAGCTGGAAGCTTACCTAATCATAGGGTTTCAGCTCCTCTTACGAATTCCTGTACAACTAAAGCGGTGATCCAATTCTAAGTGTATATAACGAAACGGAGACTTAACGTAAGGGTTGAGGTTTGTTTTCGAGGAGGATATGTACACAGCACTGCGTTTCAGCCATTAAACAATTCCTATGCATGTGAACCTCCACCGAAACAATGATAGGGGTATTTCGTTTGATCATCGTGCCCCATTTGCAACCCCTGCTGCCGCCTGCGTACAACCCGTTTGCGTAATGTCCGTGCGTCATTACGTGGAACACATTTCAGTATAGATTCTGTGAACAGGTTGGTTGTTAGGCATTGCAGAGTAGACGCTGCCGGCTGCGACACTGCTGCAGATATGGCATCCTGTCACGCCATCGGCAGTCGACCACGGACACTTGCGACTTGTGTATGTTTTTTTTTAAAATTACCAATTAGTAGCAATTCCGTAACTGCGTAACGTCTCCTTATATGGAAAGGTTTGTGACTAATATCTTTAGCACGATGGAATCGGAAATCATGAAATCCACAGATCTATACCATCGCACTACTTCCGTTTAAACAGCTCGAAGTTCCGATCAACGATTGCGGGCAGTGTTAGCTGTTGTAATTACATGATCTGATGACCAGGTGGACCATTGGTGCTATTAATAATATATATATTCTTCGTCGGTATCACTCTTATGAGAGTGGTCGTGGTCATCACTTCAGGTGATGGTCGCAATCTTAACAACACGTCGCCGTTCTTCTCCGATGGCCGCCTTCCTACTGCATTCATATAGTGGCAACGATGATGAGCCATTTACTGCCGCCTTTATTCGATCAGTCCGTCTCATAGGTGTTCTTCCTCGTGGCCTTGTACCCTGAACTTTTCCCTGAACCACAAGTCGCTCAATAGCTACTTCTTCTCGGCTGCATACGTGGCCAAAAAAGGTGAGGATACGCGACTGTACCAAACATGATAAACGCTGCTTGATGCTGAATTCTCGAAGTATAGGCTCGTTGATACGAAATTCAGTCCACGATACTCCGAGCATTCTTTTTCACCACCACATCTCCAGAGCATCTACTCTCTTCCTCTTTACTTTTCGCAAAGTTTACGTTTCTGCGGTGTACAAGAATATGGGGAATACAAGTGCTGGAACTAGCCGGATTTTTGTGGCTCTGTTTATAAATAATCATCATCATCATCATATAGATAATGTGTATTTGTAATTTGATAGATAAACCTGCCGGGTGTATCTGATAACAAAAAAGGACTCCGCCCCATTGTTATCATTATGCGGGAAATGGTTTCTATGCAATGTTATCACAGAACTATTTGATTAAAGCAGAAAGCATCTACTTCGCTTAGCCGTCATTGCAGTTGTGTGATGCATCATCATCATCATCATCATCATCATTGTCAACTTTTATTTATGCATTGCTGGATATAGGTCTTCCACCACCACATATGTGTTACATATAGTATAAACATCCTTCAAACGCTGCTGTTAATAAAACGGAGACCGTCTAAGTACCTAGCTCCTAGGAGCTCCTAGACCTAGGTCTACCAGCAAACAGTAGTATGCAAACATGACTGTGTCCCGGTTTGAAGGGTGCAGTAGCTAGTGTAATTACTGGGGTAAGGAGACTTAACATTTTATGTTTAACGCGACGAGTATTATCTGTACTGCACATGTCGTCCTAACTAGCGTCACGTCCTTGTGGGCTGGTGTGTCACTTAACATCGGGTGAACGTCTCGCCCGCCCCGTCGCTGCGTCCATTAAATAAATACAAGAAAATAATAAAAACTATATGAATATGAATGAACAAGTTCAAGTGTTTCGCGTTGCCTTGGGGAGGGAGCGGCGTTAAAAAGTTGAATGTTTAATTTTGGGGTCGAACTGGTATTTTCGTTGAAATTGATGTGAAAATGGGTTTTCTTTGGTAACTTTTTCAGTCGCTCCCTGCGCTGATGCAGGAATGGGTCGAGCGGGGCGAAAAGTGGGGAGACGTGGGGGAGGGCAGTGGGGTAGGTAATACCCGTTCGCAAAGAGGCCTTTGTTGTGTGCTCCGCGGATGAGAAGTAATGCGGCGATCCTTATAGATGTGCAAGCAGATCAGAATGTTGATGTTTTGATGGACCGCGTGCCTTTCACTCGCCTTGCAAGTTTTGAAGGAGTAAAGTGAAGAATGGAATGAAGACATTCAATTTTCGTTATAATGACGTTGGCTGGCCGAGCTGAACAGCATATGTACATCTATCTACACGTAGAGCAAATCATATCGAGTGGGTACCATTGCAAAGGGCGGTGCGCCGTTGCTGCACTGTCCCTCTACTGTACGCAAAAGGGGGAGGGGCACATAACGATGAAGTGTCAATCAGTAATTTGAGGAGTTTTTGTAAAATAATAATAAATAAAACTTTTTTTGTTTGAATTTAAAATGAATAATCAGCTCATGTGTCTGGAGTCACCTTTAAGCAAACAGATGCTTGTGCCAGGAGATCCCGCTCTTCCTTAACAATACTCTATTGACGTTATATAAACCAAAATAGCGTGTAAGGGATCTCGCACAACAACATGTAGGATCCAACCCAACCTCACCTGCTCGCGGTGCACCCTGCTAATCAACCAACGTGGCTCTGGCTCTCACTAACGCGCATTGGGCGTGCATGATGGGACATAGCTCAAATCCGCCCATATGAACCCATATAAACGTCGAGGATCTTTAGGGGAGGCCTATGTCCAGTAGTGGACGTCTATAGGCTGATGATGATGAGGAAATACATTAACTAAATAAAGGACCTAACCTTTACACACACACACACACACACATATATATATATATTAGCTGTTCCCTCTGCCGCTTTTCTGGTCGTAATACAAAAGTAGTCTTGAAATAACAGCAATCGCAACCGCAAATGACTATCAACCGTTACTATAGCAACCGCATATAAATAATATAACAAAAAATGTTAAGTATAATTTGAAGTAAAATGACGAAGAATCTAGGAAATTCAAAAACTATATGGCCTACAACCATCTACAGATCATTCCGCGTGGCATGCTCGTGTCACCGTGACGATACGTTCACTAGTTATCACGTGATTGGCGAACAAAGGAAACACGTTTTTATTATATATAAATATAAATAAGTTAATATCTGTGCTTTGCGAGTAAGTGAATACATTTTTTGCAACACGAGTAAGTAATTGGCGCAGTATGTATTGGGCACGGGTAGTGTTGTTGTTGTGTTATGATCTTAAATTACTTCATTAAAATTTTAATTAATTAACTACGCTCGTACATGTGTATGTATATATACGTATGTATGTACATAAACATAGTGTGTTTGGTTGGAGTGTGGGTAATGCAAGACTATTCCATTTGTAACTTAAAAACTATGTACCTTTATATCCATGGAAACGACGAGACGAACGAGACGGTCGCTTGATGGTAAGTGATAGTCTTACTAAATACGAGGCTTCTGAAAGGGTGTTCGTGTATTATCTTCGTCCGCCTGCAGAGGCACAAGGTTCGTTCCTGCAAGTATATATATATGTCTACAGCACCCTTCAGTCCGGAACACGGTGTGTACTCACTGCTCTTTGGCGACAGATATAGAAGCCTAGATAGCTTCCCGCAACAGCACCTAAATAATATTAGGAACTATTTACTGTTCACGTTAAATTGTTTTATTTTTGAGAGGCTGTATAATGTAAGGGATGTAAGGGGTTCTGACCAACACCTTATGGAACCCAAGTCAACCTTATCTGCACGCGGTGCATTCTGCTGAACAACAGATGAGGCTCTGACAACCCAACAATCCGTACTGCGTTTGTGTGTTAGGGTAAGGTCCAATTCTCCCCCAATGAACTTTCAGGAGATCCTTGAGGCAGGCCTATGCTCAGCAGTGGGCGTTGTCTGGCCGACAATGTAATGTAATATGTATACTGCAACAGTCCAACGTGGGTAATATTTCAATTTCTGTAACAAGTTGCAATCGTGAGAGTACAATGCCGGCTTACGAGGCAAAGGGGGGGTCCGCGCGGGGGCCGGGGGGACGTAGCAGCCTCCGTAATGGTCAATAAACAGCGCGGGACACCTCCGCAGCGCGAGCGTGGCGGCAGCTTCGGAAGCAGACCGCGTGTGGACGGCTCGCTGCCGTTACGTAACACTGCATCAGTGGAATGGCTCGTCCGCAAGGATGCAGGCGGGGCCGTCCATCCGCCGCGCTGGACAAGTGCGGGCTGGCGGAAACGTGGTCGGTGGACTCTCACGAATGCATCCTTTAAAATTTTGCGTTGGTTATCAACTAAACAAAATACCCCCTTTTAACATTAAATATATAAAAAATGAATCGTTAAGAGATATGAAAGTAAAGAATACAGTGAATTCTGCTGGTGGTAGATTTCCGTTTCCGGACACCGTGTAAACAGGTACCACCGAGGCATTTATTGCGGCCGACAGACAGTACTGTGCTCTGATTTGATATGGGCAGGCGTATCACTTACCATTAGGTGAACATCTCGTCACGTTGTGGTACAAACACAAATTGTAAGGGCGGACCGCGTGTTGCCTGCGCAGCAGTAGTGGTGTGCGTATTACAGAGATTTACAAATGAAATTACATCTGCAGTGAGATGCAGTGGATATAAAAATGCATTCACGATCGCAACCGCCGGCGGCCGTGTAAAGCGACACCCGGTACACGTTAGCCGGGCTATCCGGGCTATCCGGGCTATCCGGGCGAGTCGGGACCCCGATCCTTAATCAAAGCAAATGAAAAATCCTGTTTTCCCAGCCGCATGAAAGTGAATAACATTGAATATTTTGTTTTCATAAATTTCAAAAATATTTCTCGATCATTTTCAGTTTTCAAGGACCATTTTAAAATGGTCCATCGAAAGCCTTTGAAATGTATTTAATGAAATGAAACTCGTAAATATTTTACAAAATCTGTGATACATCACATATACAACGAAAGTCGTTGCACCCTGCGTTCTACTCTGCATCCTGAATACTATATTGTTAGCCACTCGACGTATAGTTCAGATACATCATTCTCCATCAGAACACAAACTACTGTCTAAATCTAGATTTTATAACCTCTCCAAATTCCATACAATTTAAACATCATAAGCATAGTACCTTCATTAACTTGACATTCATCATCTTTTGTATTATTTTACAGTGTAATTATAAGCAATGCTACTTACCATGAAGTGTGAACTTAACCTTGACCTTCACTACCAGATACTAAAGTTTATAGACTACTAGTTGTTATATACCTGGAATATATACACAACACCGAACGTCGATGGACTATGTGTAATGTGCAAGTGACGGCACTTTCCATGTCCACGTGCGTCACGTGTGTTTGATTATTAATGACTAAATCTTGGGAAACCATGGGGAACCACTTAGCCCAATGTTTGCCCCGCACACGGGTCCGTCGGTGAGAGTATTACGACAGCCTTACTGAATCAAAAGTATTAAATAAACATATTTTTTTAACTTAAACTGATACAGTCATACTGCATCACGCGCTTCATGACCCATCAGATCTTTTTTCCTTTTGTTATTATAGGGGTGTAAGGGATTCCGCCCAACATCTTACGAAGCCCAAGTCAACCTCACTCGCACGCGGTGCACCCTGCTGAGTAACAGACAAGCGTCTGTCCACCCACCAACTCGCACTGGGCCAGCGTGGTGGGTTACCACCCAATTCCCCTCAATTAACTCTACGATATGGAGATCTTTGGAAGAGACCTATGTCCAGCAGTAGACGTCTATCTGGACGTCTGGAACTATTGCAGAATCTAATACTCTGTCTCTTGCTGCTGTAGTCTTCCTCTTCTTATCTCACAAGGTGCGTCGGAAGGTATACCGCATCTTTTGTCGTCTATCCAACCCCGATAGTGAATTATGTCTTATCTATTTTGGGTTCGGAAGAAGGAGCACCAACTTTTTAGTAATGCATCCGGTGTCGGTGTTGGACGCCAATTATCTATATACGGAATTTAGTATCGCAACTAGTGAATGTAGTCTATATTCGCGAGGTGAGTGTAGTCTGCACATTATACCCTGCTTTCGTGGTGCGCTGGTAAACATCGGTCAGCTCCGGGCTGCGCACGGCCACAGGTTAGCTGGCGAGTATCCTGTGCTGTCGGTATGTAGTGTACAGTCCGCGATCCATTAGCGTTCCCGCTGGGGGTACTTAGAAAAGTAGTCACTACGACGTGCGAGTGGCGGACGGCAGACGGCCCTGGGGTCCAGGGGCGCATTGATTTCTTTTTTATTTTTATTTATCGACCGGTCCCCGCCGGGGAGCCCGTTAATCAATAATTTCCTCCTCAATGCCCCCCTGTACGCTAATTCATGCTCACATAAATCGCTGTATGCGGTATAAGCTCCGCAGATGCAGCGCGACGGAAGCAAATGGACTTTTTTATTCTGAAAGGAAACGATTCGTTTATTTAGTATCACTACTCACCTAATGATGCTGTTACTCGTATGTTTTACTTAATCTAACATTTAAATCATATATGTTAGAACATAGTTTACTGGCTTACTTTTATAGGTAACTATAGATATGCATAACTTACGTGCTATACTTCTACTTTCTGTATACTGCAACTTAATGAGTATATCTTGCAAAAAACTCTGGATTTAAGTATACGAACAAAAATTATATTTAACCTTAAAAAAATGTATACACTGTAAAGTATAAATTTTCGCACCTATTTCATGAAATTTTCATTGACATCCATCATGTACCAACACTAAAAAAATAAGAGTTTCATGACCAATATGTATTAGCCCGCGAGTACGTAATGCCCCCTCCCCCTCCCCCCTGCTACACACTGTGCAGTAGTTTAAAAACGAAACGAACGTATTTTTGAGTTCAGTAATTTTCAGTTAAATTTACGAGAGACGAGCGTCCCGAAAAGTCTGCAAGAGAGCTGGCTTAATTTCCGCCGAGAACTTTTATAAAGTCGTATAAATATGGAAAACCGGTATTCCGCATTGAAATACATAAATCTGGGCATAAGCCTGACGGCGGAGATAAAGTGATACGGGGATGAGGGCATGCATATTCAAATTAAACTCCCGACATGTTATTTTAAATGGGGGTTATGAAATGCAAAGCGTGCGTTTAACGCTCCCAAAGGTGCCCCTCCAGCTGGAGGTGGAGCTGGAGCGGGTCGCAGCCTCCCTGGCTGACCTTCGAGATCGCTAATCGCTAACTATCGGATTCTTATTTCGCTTTTATTGAATTTTTTTCTGTTGACAAAATTTTGTCAAAAAGTACACGACATTTCATTGAATCATCATCATCATCATCATCATCAGCCGACAGAATAGTAGAGTCTTCATCGAATACTAATAAATAATGTTTATTTTAATCGTGCAAGTACTTTAATAAACATTGTTTTGTCTGTCCGCCCGACGGTTGAACGCGGGAATATGAAAGGGTGGGTATGGGGTATACAGTAGAGAAACAAAAAAAAATATAAAGTCTGTTCACTCAGCGTTCCCTCCCTCTAAGGCATCGACGGCCAGAACACATGTAGGCTGTTCCTTGTTATGAAATGATAATTAGGGCAGTGGCTAGTCAAAGAATGATTCATCACAATCATTATCAAATTGACATACACTGTTGGACATAGCCTCCCCCAACGATCTCTACTCCACTCGATCCAGTGCTGCCCTCATCTATTAATTAATTATGTATGAAGTATGGTAATTAACTTATTTGTAATAACTTATCTTTTCAAATGATGCGCGTGTTGTTGCGGCCAATCCGTTGTGAAAATAATTAAGATATGATGAAGGAGAAAACGTAAAGTAATATAATCATTTCATTTACAGCACAAGTGTGAAATAATGGAAATGAGCGAATGGATGCTGCCGGTGTAAAAATATCACCGGGAGAAGCACTTAATCTGTTGGCACGTTTTAAAAGCAGTTCCTTCTAAGCCCGAACAAGTTGCATCTAAAAAAGGAACCATCGCGAAATTTGAATCTGTGAAATAGAAAATGCGAGCCCGCGCTCAAATGCAGATTAAATTAAAGGGCTGTTCTCAAAGGCTAATAAAAAAACCACCCCATCACTTCGAGAGCGCAAACATCAAGAATTCCGTTGCTTGTATTAATAATAACACAGAAATTACTCCGCGGAGCGTTTGAAGTGAAAAACTCACTCGATCCAGTTGAAAATCAACACTAGCTGATAGCCCGCGGCGACGCTCCCCGGCGCACCCCACTGCACCCCACCGCACCCCTAGCTGCATCCCCCGCCGGGGCTCGTGTCCGTTTGAAACGTAAACAACATACGTTCAGATTACATGAACAACTCTATTAACAGACGCTGCTGCGTGCGTTTAAACGCACCGACTGGCGGGTTCCGTGGACGGGTTCACGTGGCTGCGGATGTGTGCTCACGGGAAGTCTTCTATTCTTATTCTTTCTTCGCAGAAGTAACTCTATGTGCCACTCTGTGTACGACAAGGCGTCTAGACAAGTTCTGACACTGACACCACGTTGAGATATACTCGTAAGGTGTATATCCTGGAGATTTGACACCTGAACACGGAATAATTTGGACAATAGTGCTATAAGCAGGAAAAGGTGTTGCAGTAAACCCACTGGGACAGCTTCCGGCCAAAAATTGAGATTTCTCTTGTGTTTCTTTTCCAAATTATCTGGTCGATTTGAAGGAAATAATGTAATTCAGATACAGACAAATAAGTTATTACAGTGGATGTATGTATAAGCTGAGATGATGTAAGGTAATGAATATAACCGGAAGAGTTTTGAATTATAACAGTGTGAATAACCTGTTAGGATTAATAACTGAAAACGCATACGGAACCCGATGCGGACGTGTGCCGCTGCGTGTGCAGCGCAGCACTCCATTTGCGTGGGGGAGGTTAACGAAGCGCGCTGCATTATCCCCGCACTGACCGGGGCTGAAAAATTAAAATTTCCAAGTGAGACATAACGAGATGGACTCCATTGCACCGGAAGAATGGACCGCCCAGACAACGGATCTCTTTTTTTCCAGCGCTGAAATTAAGTAGTGCGGATTTAAAAGCTAACAAGCCGGCCAAAGGGAATCCAGGAATACGCGCACGGTGGAGAGCCGTTGAGGCGAGCATGCAATTTTTAAAGCTAAGTGCCCTTTTTGAGCTAACGGACTTCTCTGTAAGCCAAGCCCTCCACGGCCTTTGTCACATGCTATACGTTCAGCTCAAGTCCCCGCCCGTGTAACTATGCTGTTCCGTTTTTATTTTCATAACTTTCGACTGCACTTCTCTTGTGCTTTATTCATTTTGCATGAGCGTGCTCGCACGCTGGGGGGCATGGAGGGTGTATCTTTACATTTTTTAGTTCCACAGCCAGACGGTGAAAAATAGAGACAGTTCTCACATGATCAATCCTTCCTTAATCAGTGTAACAGTTTTACCAATCCAACTTACGGGAGGCAAAGTATTCTGGGTCAACACTAGTAACCATCTTCAGTATTTCATCCGTCAACTAGAACATGGCCAAAAAAGGACTAAAATTGCGATTGGTAATACTGCTAGTCCACCTGTTTCTCTCCTTGCTAGAACCTTTAAAAGCTGCAAGATCTTAAGTGTTCAGGAGGAGCACATGTGTGCAATCTTGTGCCATGCAAACACTCTGTGTTGTAGCATTATTAGCAGGATGTTCTATTTATTATCCTTGTTATTTATCAAGAAAAAAGATTTAAGAGTGACGTTGAAGTCCCAACGGCAGTCTTTTCCAGTCATAATTTTTGTTCTACTCTGTTCTTTTCTTTAGACAAACACCGAAATCGGGCTAAAAATACTTTTTCTTAAAATTATATGTAAGGATCCTAGTGCTGTAATATTTAAAATGTACTTAAAAGTTGGGATATACCCTAGCTTAATGTTTTAATTGAATCCTGAATGAGAATCTACCGTCGTTAAGTAGAATAAATGCACCGCCCGCCGCCCGCCGCCCGCCGCCCGCCGCCCGCCGCGGAGGCTCTCACGCTGGATCCTCCTCGTTATATCCTGCGTAGCACGGTAATTAATCCGTTAATTGACCGCGGGCCCGGCGGATGTAAATTTTGCGTATTTTTAATTTACATTGAAATCCGCAATGGACTCTGACGTGCCGCTGAATATGAAAGCTCGGGCGGCGCGCTCCCGGTCCATCGGCGGAGACGCGCCGAGATATTAATACGATTAACCATAAATCGAGAGTGGATTTCACAGGGGCACATTACATTTTGGTCAAGCGTGAGTCGCGACTGTTCCCTCCGATCACGTTAACGTGGTTAACACATTTCCGTTACAGACAACGGTAATTGTTAAATGTTAGTATATTGTTACGGAAAGGGTTGCGGAACAGTTTAATAAAAAAATATAAGATAACTTTTTATAGATGCAATTCACCCTTATGATGAAGTAAATGGACCGAGTTGATGTGCGTGTGATGTATTGAATTATAATTAATTAGATCCAGCTCTAATTGGTTATTGTGAAAAAACCACTCGGCAGTGGAGAAGCACTGTGAATGGGAGTCCCCCCGCGGCGCGCTCGGCCCCGCGCAGACCCAAAAGAAGTAACGTGGGTTCCATGCGGGCCGCGTTTCGTTTCACGTATTTTATCAGAAAAAAATGTACCGTACACGAACGGGGACCTTTCAAACAGGATAAAACGAACTTGAATTGGTAAATACGCGCTCGCTGCAGCAGTAAAGCCTGACAAGTGGTCGTCGGGGCGCCCGTCGCAGCGCGCCGCTGGACATCATCATATTTCATCAGCGCCGTGACGAGGGGATTTTTTCACGGTGCAGCTCGATTGACGGTTAAATATTACTCTTTACGGCGGAGCGCGCCGTTTCCGTTCTCGCCACGTCAATATCTTATTAGGCTTCGAAAAAAAAATTAAATATGCTGTTGCACTGGAAGTTCATTACCGTACCTATTTCATCACAATGATGATGAACCTGAAGTTTAGTGGTAATGAGCGCAAAACTCCCCAGCACATCCCGCCACGTCAGGCAAGCCGTTGAGTGTTATTCCGTTACGGCTGTGCTTTATATTATTCGGTTCAGCTGGAACAAGGTCGTGAGCAGGATGCAGTGCGCGTCACAACCGAGAAGGTCGAATGTCCGGATACAACGTTCCACATCCGCATATTTTCGTTTGGAGTTTGAAGTTGGGGGAAGGCGGGGGTGGTCGCGGGTGGGCGCGGGTGAGCGCTGAGAGGACACTTTGTATGCGTCTTTGACTCCGAAGTTTGCTTCCCTTAAGCGATTTACCTCCTCCACTCGGTCTCAACTTGCGCGCCGTGCCTTCCTGCATTGTAAGGAGTTCCACATCGCCAAATGGAGCAATGGAGCACAATAGTACATTTTGAATATATTTAAAGTAGTTTAAACGTTTGTTCTTATTACTTTCATTGCGCTCTGACTCGTGTTCACAAGTTTGAAACATCTCGTGAAGCCTAACTGATATCAAATTTAATAAAGTATATACATATGTATATGTATATATATATATGTATGTATGTGTGTATACGATAGCGACGTGGCGATGGCTACTGTCTGCTAATTGCTGGAGTGGAGTGGTTCCGTCATTACTAATAGACAGTAGGATACAACCTTAATATAACAGCTATCAATCACTACGGAATTTATACAACGGGGGGGGGGGGGGCTCTTAACAGGGGTAATAAGTAACGTTTCTTGATAATAACGAGACGCTGCAGAGGATATTCACACAACATCATACTGCACTCATCTTCACGTATACAGTATGCATTCACGCGAACCGATCGAAAAGTAAAATGTAGCTTGTGAAATTATTGGGCCAACGAGATCTAACATCTTACGTATCAAGCTGACGAGGACACCATGTATACCACTGTAACCAGCGTTACGTTGTGGGGCAGGCGTTTCCCTTACCATCAGGTGATTGTCGCGCTCGTCTTGTCACTTAGTAAATTAAAAAAAAACAACAATAATCATAAAGTGTACGTAACGAGTATACACACAGTATATACCTGTGCACGCTGCCGTGAATCGGGCAAATGTCTGTGGTTACCAGTATATGGTATGCCTCACCATCAGCAAAGGGTGGATTTTGTTTTCACTATCGAATTACAAAAAAATGTTTTTGGTGTTTCGACGTATTTTTTTTTTTTTTTTTTCAAACGGCCAGGGCCCAGCCGGCTGAAGGACTTAGGGTTGCCATCTAAACAATACTTTATTTCCAGATGATTTTTTCTGCGCCTCCCGCTTGTGTTGTAAGAGAATAGATTTTCTACCCTCAAATTGGAAAAGGACGGTATTTCGCGGAAATACATTTTGTATATTTCACGAAACGGGACGTTCACGTACTAGTGCGTCCGTAAGCATCCGCAGCACCACATTGCGCTCGTCGCCCCTGGAACATAAAACTTAAGTCTCATTACCCCAATAATTATACTACCTACAATGCTCTTCAAATCAGGACACAATAACTTCACCACACTGCCGTTTGACAATTGAAATAAGAGCTGAACCGTTTGCATCTGTTCTAGGACCAGAAACCACTGGTAGTTTAACATTACACATAGTGCTTAGGTTAGGTTCGGTTAGTAATATAGACTGTAGTGGTTGAAAATGATAATCGCAAGTGTAGACAAAACTGTCATGACTGGAACTGAACCTGATGGTATAAACACAAATAGTCCGCACAGTGACCACTCATCATCACTCGAGTGTATAAAAAATTACCCTAAGTTAGGTTAACAGAACTGATTTGTAGTATTACGAGCGATCAAGGAACTTTTCACGAGTAATATATTACTTAAAACCGTAAATAGAACCCATAAGTTGGAGCAAGTGGATGGATCTTCTGCACTCCGTTCCACAGCGATAGGTAGTGCGTAACTTGGAGTGATTGCTGTACGTTACGTAGGTATTTGTTAATAACAAACGATTGACGATTAATATGTTTGTAAAACTCAAAGTTAACAAAAGGGTTTTTTGTATTTTGATTTTGTATTCAGAACTGATATTTTGTATCTGTATAAGAGTACAACCAGTATGCTGAGAAATGTTGCACGAAGAATACCTGTCACTCGCGAGAAAGTCTTTAAAAAGGAGATCGTGGACTGCAAACACCTTGCAGCAGGGTGTTCGGTGAAAAAATTAACCATTTAAAACATCTCGCGGGTGTACATTGGGGTAGTTGGCGGGCGCACCCCCGGGCGCTGCGCTGCGGACGTGTATTTCAAATTTCAATAAATCCTGATGGAAATTTCTCGTGAACTTCCGGGCAAACTAAATTACTGAAGAGTATTTTTGATATCCGCTTTATTATTTATTGGCGGTGAATCTCTGTTGATGGAGAGCGTTTAAATAATATACAGCATCTATTTTCTCCGCCTCTTTCATTTATTACGTATTATTGTTATGGGTAGAGGCGTCGAGATACCATCAGGTGAATGTCCTGCGGGTAGTTCTCAGTATTTGTACTAAAAATAAGGAAATAAGTAGTGAAATAGTATGTCTAGAATGTACTCGACAAGATGATGTTTAGTCACAGAGCTGAGGGGCTCTGGTGCTGCTTAGTGCAGAGAAGACATTGAGAGGGATTTAGTGGAAGTTCCTATGACTTTGTCTTTGTCCACACTCTCATCAGATATTTATTCTGATACTAAAACAAATAAAGGACTACAAAAGTTCTGTTTGACGACCACGATACCACCAACAGACACACAGACGCGTCTGAATATTATAGTGAGCAAACTGGATGATGTAAGCTAGTATAGTATAGTGTGTGCGGATGTACAATTAGAGGGTTAATATTTAAAGGGATGGATATTAAAACTAATCCGAACGCAGCCGCCGACGTTACGGGAGTTTAATGAATACGCTTTGGGTTTATCTTTGATCTACAGTTAGTTGAACCCGTCTGATTAAACAGGAACCTCGGAATTTAGACGTTTGGCAGCACGAGCGCTCCGGTGCTGCTTTGTGCAACATTATCCACGTTGCCGCTGGCGAGGTACCGGGCAGGGGCTCTCCGCCCAGGGCCCCAGCGGGAGCTCACGAAGTTTTAGAACAAACGACTCATTTTTCTGATAATGCAAATGAAATATTTTTTTAATTACAATTCAGGGTGAAACCGATCACCTGATGAGAAAGAATTCCGAAGTTCTGTTTAGTATACTTATGACAGCCTCTGTTTACCTGAGGCAGCCTCTTTGCTGTAGATGTTTATCTTTTAAGTTAATTTGGAAAAATGTTAATACATCTTCAGTACGTTTCATTGTGGTTATTGTTTAATTTTAAATAAATATAAAGTAGTGCGTGCACGGGTGCGCGGGGGTGGAGGGGCGCTGGTGTGTGTGTTCCGGTCAGGCTGGTGGTGCAGTGCTGGGGGGCGGGCCGAGGGCCTGGCGCGCCGCGCGCCGGCTCTTGTATGAAGTCAATTAGTACGGCACGGGAACAACAAGCTCGATACGTTTTTTGTTCGGTAACTCGCTACAATGGCACTCTATTGTTTTAAAATTCAGGCAAAGAGAAACAGAACATTCATTTCGCATTCAGGGCGGAGTGGAGGCTGGATATTCGAAATTCATTTGGCCCGCGGGCCTCTACAAGTGTACACTAGTTCAATTTGCCGCCGGTGATTTCAGTTTTACGAATTTCTCTTGTTAGGGCGTAATACACCCTCGCGGTACATTACTCCACTGGCTGCTGACGGCGACCTGCTGCTGTACAATTAGTTCGTCTTTTTGAAATGATATCGAGTACATACCATTTGCCATTATGAAAATTGATTCCACGGAGCAGAAGATATACACTACGACAGCACCGGATGCAGAGTTTCAACAATGAGAGCAACTTGCAATCATTCTCATTTACAATAACTTTCAACGTTCCTAGTAAATTCTTACTGCAGTATAGTAGGCGCTTCATTAATTTATATTATTATAATATATTCGTTCACCTAATGATAAGTGATACGCTTGCCCATAACAACGTAGTGCCAGTTACGGTGGTACATACGGAAACACATTATGGTCGTCGGTGTAAGACATAGGATGTCGAGTCTCATTACCCCAGTAATTACATTAGCTACATCGCCCATCAAACCGGAACACAGTACTGTTTCGCACAATGGATAGACGCTGCGGTGGTACCTACATATTCTATCACAAGTTATCTAACTACAAAGCAAATCCTGCAGAGTTGGTGTCCTGACAGGATTCGACATAATTATACTGAACGAGTGCAGCAACTCATTACGAGCATCGGCTGATGATGCAGTCCGACACTAGGATTCCTATGTGATTGATAGTAAGCTGAATTAGTTGAGCAGGTAATACAGCTCTCCCAGATTATATTTACTGGTGTTGGGGCTCCGTTTATATCTCCATTCCGTGGTGCTGTGTATACCATCCTAACAGGCGTATCACTCACTATCTGGTTAACATCCTGCTCGCCTCGTTGCTTACCTGAATAAAAGGAATATTATACAGCGGAAGTCAGCCCGCCCGCCGTGTATTGATACAATTGGCCAATATGTTGGATAACATGGCCCCGCGTGGTGCAGGTTATAAACTGACTGAGTGAACGGCACAGCGGCAGACGGTTAAGTTAAACTTCATTCGCTAAAGTCACGGAAACTTGAACTTTTTATGACCAGAAACCTGCCTGTATGACAACTTTTTGTGTAGGAAACGGAAATATACAACTTTATTTTTATTCGACGAAGCGACAAGACGAGCACGACGTTCACCTGATGGTAAGTGATAACGTGGCGCTAGTTAGTATGATAGACACTATACCGCGGTGTGTCCGTCACCTCGAGATATAAGATGTTTAGCCTCATTACCCTGGTACTCACACTAGTTACAGCGCCCTTCAAATCGGACCATAGTAATGTTTGCACACTACTGTTTGTCGGCTGCAGCAGGTGCTGTGGTGGTATCTACCTAAACGGTCTCCGGCAACAGAGACACGACCACCAGTAAAGTCAACAAAGTCAACTCGAAATAAGTTCTTGGAGAGGTTCTCCTGAACGATCTTTTCGGTAATGGCGACGACGCATCTGTTAAGATGTTTACACACCTCATTGCTCATATTGATAATAAACATGTGGTGGTACACCCTGATGCTCGACCGTAGACGCTCTGCGGAACCTAGCGTTCTTTATTTTTTTTTTTAAAGCTAGCAAACTGATATGCGATCTACCTGGTGATAAGCAGTTACCTTAGCCTATAGATGCCTGTATTCTTTTTTATTAAATCGTTCCCCCTGCGTGTTTTGGGTCAGGGCCTTGTACATCATCACTTATCATCACTTTTGTTCCATCTTATATCCTTAACTATCCTCAATCATTCTTCCATCTTTCATTCTAAACTTATCCCACACAAACTTCATTCCATTTCCTTCTTTTATCCATCCTCTTGGAGTGAAGACGCCTTCTTAAGGGAGGGGGGGGAGCCTGAAACAATCGAACCTAGTGTTCACCATCAAGAGAGATCTGGTGGAACTGTCCATAGTCTATATGCAATATATTCAGACGAGTGGGACTGGAGAATACGCCAGGGGAAGTGTTTGCGGATGCGCGGCACGTCGCTGTTTAGAATAGACGACACAATTACGTTGGAGTTTAGTCTGGCATGGCGTGGCACGGCGTGGCATGGCGTGGCATGGCTCAGCCTAGCTCGGCATGCATGCGATGTTATCGGCGCTGGCTAATTTGTTCGTGTCGACCTTGTGGCGATGTTCCGCTGCTCTAATCAGCCGACGCGCGGCCCCGGCTCCGAATACGTACCTACCTAGTTATTTTTATTCGTCAGAAGTAATATCCGTAGTCTAACAAAAATACTACAACCCGGATGATCATCTGACTTGTTTTTAAGTAACTCATAGCGTCACTATTTTTGCTGTTATTAACTATGGGTATGAATATCATACATTATATATTGATACTTATTTAAGGAGATTTACTTCAAAGAGCTGAACTGTTCTACTTTAATTATTCGTTAGAACAGTAATCTTATCAATCGCTTTTAAGGTCATAAAGAGTATACCAAATCTAATTTAACCAATTAACCTGAATTTGTAAAGATGCCACTAAACCGTGGGCACACGTTAAGTTTGTGACACCCGATCACTTTGGTAAGTTGCCTAAAGTTAACAAATCGCTGCGCCTGTTGAGTCCAAGAGACGGAGCTCTTGTAACTTGCGGCGGGCGCGGGGCGGTGGGCGCGGGGCGGTGGGCTGTGCCGTTGCTTGAGCGGCGGCCCCAGTACACCGCGTTGTATAGCTTTGTAATAATTAATTAGTTTGTGTGATTTCGATAATTAATTCGAATACGGACCGCAAATAATACGCGAGACGGGCGCGGTGCGGGCGCGGCGCGGGCGCGGCGCGGGCGCAGGTACCGGCGCGGCTATTGTGTGCGGCTTCACGTCGCTAACATTGGATATTGATTCGATTCAGACCTCCGACCAATTGCCTTTTGTTGGCTTGTTTGATAAATCACTTTCGTGGACATTGCATGCTTTCTACGTCGTGTAGGTTTCCACGTGTGCAGGTAAATTGACGCCTACATCTATTCCATCCTGGTGTCGTCTCTCCGAGCTACGGACCGTTTCGACGGCAATTACTTTAAAAATTTGCGGTGTCACTCATAGTTACATATAATACTATTTATACATACTAGCAACGTTAATATACCTTATCATTTAGCTCCTCATTCATACGATACTTTGTGCGTCTGTTTGTTTGTTTCGTTAACGAATCAACCAAAAGTATAACGGGTGAAGATGTGAAACAAAGAATAGATCCCTTGACATCAATGTCAATAGCTAACATCGACCCCCATCGACGAATCAAATTCGTTAAGCAATACAAACTCGGCGAGTTTGCATATAAGTTGACGCTAAGTGAATCAAGCACAGAGATGTTAATAGATTATTCCGGCGTTCACACGACCAGCTAACTGCGCCCTGTGCAGCCCGATGTCGCTTTGTGACTTAGAATCGAAGCCAAGGGCGAAGTCGGCTTATTCCAGTTAAGTTATGCAGCAACTTTCCAAGTTAGAGTTGAGCAAAGTTCCGCGTTACGGGCAACGGTCCACGTGTCGACTTTCATCACTAACTTGGTTTTAAAGTTGCTATTAGCTTTTATTAACAAGTTCATTAATACAGCTCAAAAGTTATCGCGCAGTGTAATGCTCTCGTTGCTGTTACGCGCTGCACGTAGCTGCTGGAGTAGATTAGTTTGTTACTTAATAACATACTACTTGGTTACTACACAGTACAGTCACAGACAAATATCATTATAAAACTAATATTTTACTTAAACTTGGTTCAATACTAAATGACAATAAGGCGGAAGTTGATTAAGTATGCCCGCCACTGTGCACAGGTTCTTATACGTAGTTATGACGGCATATTTACAATGTAATGGTTGTCGCAAGCAATGCAAACTCAACCTTATATGAGCCTGGAATGGAACCGTGTACCTCGGTGTAACCACTGCATCCATGGGGGTAAATTAATCAAAATGTGGTATCAGTGGTTAACTTAGCACAATACACACACACGTGTCCGGTGATCAAACAGTTACAATGACGCGCCGCAGCGCACCGTTCCAACTTGATAAGGGGAACACCTGGTGGTGCGCGAGCTGGTAGTTGTCACGTACCGTCCGGGTGGTAGCGGGCGGCGGGCGGCGGGTGGTAGCGGTGATACCACACATGCACCACAGATAACGCGGCCTGACCGCCCCGACGCTCACGTACCGACGTATCGATTTTTATTTATGTCTCTGTGGCTCAGTGGTTACACGTTGTAAAGTTTGGTCGGTGGTAGGGTTTTTTGAACCAACCCAGCCCACTACCACTCTCTTTTTCTAAATCTGCTGGAAAAACAATATCGCTTATATTCGAGCTATTAACATATGAGAGAAAAAGTATTTCTGGAAATGCGCGCTTCGCTGTCCACGGCCCCATCGTCACTTATCACCGTGTCAGATTAAAAGTAATCCATTGAAACCGCGATCCAAATGTTTCCTCCATGCTCCTAAATTATTACTTAAGTATATAATAATGAACTGGCAGCACCGTGTTCCAAGGAAACGTTTCGCAAGCCATGAATCGTGAACTAAACGCGGTAAAGTTCGCAGATTCGTATTAAACTCGAACCCGTTCCCCGCAGCAACGCAAGCCCGCCGCCCGCCGCCCGCCGCTCGCCGCCCGCCGCCCGCCGCACGCCGCCTACAGGTGGAACAAATGATTTCAGCTGGCTGAACGTCATTTCAAGTTATTGTAGTTTCTGTTACCCCCCAGTTACACATTCTTTGCGTTGACACGAGCACTATTATTACAAATAAACTGCGGAGTCAGGATCATTTGCATGTACGGGGCGCGCACGGCGACTGCGGACTTCATGCAAAATAACTAAATATTACAAACTTTGTTGAATTTATGCATTTTAATAATTTTATGTAATGAAGACGAGACGGGGGCCTGGTTTGTTTCAGTAAAGTTTACGGCTTCCAGTAACTAAGTGATGCTGGTTAGGATATTCACACAGGACTGTATAGCGTTCGTAATTTATTTAACTTGACTTTCGGGTTTTTAAGCTTCATTCGACACGTCAATGGTAAGCTAATTCAACGGCAATCCTACATACGAAAAAAACCGTCGTCGTTATCAACTAGTTACAGGTGGTGGTAACCCTCTGTCGGAGACAGTGTTCGTACTTACCACTGCAATTATTACAGTTAAGTTAAATAAAGTTAAAAATAAAGTCTGCACTTACCGCCTAGCTAATAATATTATTATCTAAAAGCCCGCTCTGCAGTTTCAGTGTTTAAGTAGAAGGACATATATTGTTGCTGCAGGAGGCGCCAGCCCGCGCCCGCCGCCGGAGCACCAGCTCGGCAGGGTTCGTGTGTCGCGGGGCAGTAAGTTTGTAGGAGACGTAACCGTAAACACGACAGTTATATTAGGGTTATTAAAAGATGGGTGGGCGGCCGCGAGGAAGTGGCCCATTAGATAAATAGTTTATCTACTTTCCAATGCTCACTCTGCGTTAAATCGATAGCTGCGAGCTTTGTACTCGTAATGATATTGGATGTGTGATCCCTTGCACTCGAGGTGTCGGTGGGAGGGGCATTATGAGTAAACTAAATACTGCAACAATAATACTGTTCGAGTGCACGCTGCATCCGTCGAAACCTTGCAACGCAAGCGCAGTGGATAATCCCCCACTCTTTCCGTGCGGGAGTAAATCTCGAACAGCAGCTGTGGGAAGATAAAGTTGACTGTTCTGCTGATATTTTGGTTTATCGATTTATGAGATATGTAAATAGATTACAGTTCCCAGGTCTCTGTGGGGTTAATTTTTGATTCCGAGTTCACTGTTAAACGCCGCGCCTCGGACACAGTCACGAGTGTTTTATCAGCTCTTATCATTTATTCTCGAATGGTTTGTAAAACTATGCACTTTCCAAATGAGTAGTATATGTATTTCATGCCAAAGAATTGTTTTACTTATAATTATGTGACTTAGTCTACTACTCTCCCTTAACTTAAGATACTTGGTAAAACTAAACTATCCGGTAATTTTTGAAAAAATATACATAAAACAGGAATATTCGCCGAAAATATATTAACGAGTGGCAATAACCGAGTTCACAATAAAGCAATCGCTCAGCGGCGAGACAAAGGGGGCATCGCCTCGCTAATTTCAAGTGATGATGAATAAAGTGGGGCGAGCACGTGGGGACACCTTCCAGCCGTAAAGCTCAGCGCGCCGCGTGCCAAGCAGAGCTCGGGCAGCGCCACCTTCGCGGAATTAGGCGTCGAACAAAACCAGCCCGAAATATTATTTTACGATGCATACAAAGTGCATCGTTTAATTCGAGTGCATATTGCACATTCAGCTGCCGCGCTCCGGAGGTGCAGTATCCGATAATTTACGGGTTTTTTTCGACATTTATCGCTCTATGTCAACCGGCGGACGATCCCTTCTTTACGAGTGCGCAGTCGCATCGTGAATCATTTTTTTCCGCACATAGATCATCGATCGAACAGAACGGATAGCTTTGCCTTGTGGGCATAAAATTTGATGAGATTTATACCCGCTATATGACAAACTGTATCACTTGTTGGATTGATTGATACAGCTTACCCAATGCTGGGC
The DNA here is from genome assembly GCA_029034505.1 of Ornithoptera priamus. Classification (NCBI taxonomy): domain Eukaryota; kingdom Metazoa; phylum Arthropoda; class Insecta; order Lepidoptera; family Papilionidae; genus Ornithoptera; species Ornithoptera priamus. The sequence goes on from JARDWD010000827.1 coordinate 373,348, forward strand.
TTGCAGATGCGAAGTCAGCCTCCTAAATTATAGAAACACTCACGGTCATTTATTGTAAATTTGTTGCAATACCATATATATATATATATATATATATATATATATATTGTTACCGACATCAAAATTGATTGCTGTGCCTAAATAAACTTAAGTTTTAGAGGAAATTGTTAATGAACTTATTACCTCTTTTTGACACTTTAACCGGATGAGTTTCGGTGAACGTATCAAGTAAGTCTAATAAGTGCACAAGTTATCAATAAATATTAAACTTGAAACGACATCGAGTCGTAACAATCAGCAATAAAACTAAGTAATGAAACGTGAAGGATCTGGTTGTTGTGGTGTTGTCAGTATTTACTGGTGATGTGATTGACCTGGTGGTGCAGTCTGCGGCCGGTGCACTCTCTGCCAAAAGCTTTCAAAGCACGAGATTAATTCGTGTCCGTGCGAGCTTTAAGCGTCGCGCGATAAAACGTGAAAGTTTACGGCGGCCCGGTGTCACGCTGAACTTGAATTTATTAAGGCATTTATGTGGCCAGCGATTTTTAACCCACCAATAGGAACAAGCTGTTGAGGATCGACTGCCGCGCAGCAGCTCCTGGGTACGGGTTCGTGGGTATACTTTGATGTCATTTAAAAGTAAAGAAGAAAACTTTTAAACAAACAAAAGTAAAGGGTAAGTGGAAGGTCTCTGTCATCAGTCACCTTCGCAATACCACGTGCATATTCGCGGTAGTTGCACACTGCTGTTGTGTGCAAATATTACTGTCTTTCATCTTAAATATAACTATAGCTATCAAAATAACTGCAGCAACGAGACTTCATATCTTATAATCCTTTCACAGAACAATGTATATTATTTTAGGGATATCATGAGGATATTTTCCAAATTCTACTTTTTGAGGACTGTCAAGTTTATCAGGTGATCTCGGTGGTCAGTAAAGGTTGTCACTTGTATAACAGAGATCCCGAGATTTCTTCTGCAGCGTATCTGTGCTGTAAGCATACGTCACGTTTAATGAAAGCCATTACTTGTGAATCCCCCTGACACGATATTGGATTTGGTGCTCGACCCTCAAGACTGCGTGACGGGGGGTGTTATGGCAGCGCGTGTCGTGGTGTCCCGCCGCATGTGCGCGGTATTGCAGACCATTGCAGACAGGCCTCGCGCCTCGGAACCGACGTCTTCGTTGGGTCACGCCTCTACTAGACACGGCAATGTATATACAATTAAGAAACATGGTAACTGAATATACATAAAGGCCCTGACCCACAACACGCAGGGACAGCAATTAAAAAAAAATTTAGATACGGCTGTGTATTAGACCTCGTGTAAAAAGAGAAGTGTTTTAGATTTACCACCAATACATGTAATTATTTATTTATTTTTTCACCAAAGTGCTCATTATTGTTTGTTTATCCTTAGTCAGTCTTGGATGCAGGTCAATTCTCTTATTCCAGGTGCGGTATGCGATCCTCGCATGAAACATTGTTACGAAGCACTTCGCTTTATTTATTCGAGTGCAGGGTTTGCCACCCCCGCGCTGTAAACAAAGATTTTATCGCCGATTTTCATTTGCAACTGACGCGTAAAAATTTTAATTTTCCCAATAACTCCTCCTGTTTTTGTTTTCTTAAAACGTTCGCAGCATCTTCAAAGTCCGACATCAACAAGATCCACATTTCTACATAACGACAAATCACCAATTAGTGTCGTTGTAAATCTGTGTATTTTTGTTTTATTACAACATTAACTAAGTAAAGGATCCACGGTGATGTTACAGTGTTTTAAATTTTGGGTGGTATGTATGAAATACTCTGCGGTACACTCCCAAGGCGTGGTGCCCTTGACTGTCAGCTGAGATGATATTATTTATTTGTGAGGTACGGTTCTACACAGCGTTCTACCGGAGGGCTTTTGAATTTAATGTGGTGATGTAACAAATATATAAAACTCATATGAACGTATTGACAGAATAATTGCTCGTACACAACGAGCGAACCGAGTCCACAATCAACCCAGGTTTTGGACTCGGTTCGGCTATTTAAAAACAAATATTATTTATCAACTTACCCTCTTAGTTGGGTGGGTGCGAAGTATTTTAATGATGTTTGTGCCTTCTTTCTTTAATATTGCTATTTTTTTCTACCCTAATGTATATAGATATAATCTTTTACCCCACTACTTCAACATCTATATCTGCTGCCAACGAGTAGTGTCAAAATATTACGGAATTCCTGGGACAATGAGACTATGGCGTCTCAAGATGACGAGGACGAATGTGAAGCGTATATCATCACTAGTGCTACATTGTTATGAGCGATGGTGTTATTTACTATCAGGTGATCATCTGCTGTAGTGTCATTATGATGCATTAAAAAATGATCATTTTTTTATCATACAGCCGGCGGCTCTGAAGATTCCAAGGCATCCGGCGCTGGGCCCCGGAGCCCCTCCCGCGCGCAATAATAATAAACAAAACAACACCATGTCCGCACTCGCCGCCCTGCCTGCCACCATTCAGGCGACAGCTTAAACTGAGGACTTTAATACTAATATAACTTAAAGCACATTTTTTATCCCGATGTTCAATTTTTATTAAACTATTCAAGTTCTGAGTAAAGAGTTTGTTTACATATAAAAATTGTAATTGTGGGACACACACACTCACTCCGCCATGTGTGCACACATACACAATGTACACCAGGTTTCATTAAATATTTGCAAAAAAAAATGTCAAGTTATTTCTCACTTAAACGCCAATACACTAATGGATGCGCCAAGGGTTCCGCTGCCTGGTCTCCGGAGAACGTCTAGGTTTCTGATGCAGCTGTGAATAGTGAAGTTGTCGGTATAAATTAGGCAAGGGTTATTATTGACTGTAAGGATAACTGTCCATTGCATAGATTAATAAAAAAATTACAAAAACTAAAGTATACTGGTGGTAGTGTCTCTGTTGCTACAGACCGTCTATGTAGGTACCACCGCAGCGCCTGTTGCAGCTCACAAACAGCACTGTGCAAACATTACTTTGTTCCGGTTTGGAGGGGTAGTAAAGTAGCTAGTGAAATTACTGGGTAATGAGGATCAACATATAATGTCTCATGGCAACGAACGCTACGTGGTGTAATATATACAGCTACGTTTTTATGGGCTAGCGTATTGCTTACCATCAGGTGAACGTCCCGTTCGCGTCGTGCCTTCCTTGAATAAAAAAATAACATAAGTAAAACTAAGCCTATACTAAGTAATACAAATTTTTCGTACTAGGTCTCATATGTAAGAGTTGTTTTCTTGTTTATGAAAAAGTTTGACAGAGTAGGAAGTATTGACCTGTTCTGTATGAAGCAGTCAATTTTATACATCATCATCATCTTATAGATCTCCACACCGATCGGTCCAGCGCCGCCTGTATCCAGCGGCGTTTCGCGACCTTCAGTCGTTTTATGGGGGATTTGCGCCATTTCCCATCACTCTGGCCCAATGTGAGTTGGCGGGAGCCAGAGCCTTGCTTGTTGATTAGCAGAGTGGACTACCAGCTAGTGAGGTTGGCTTGGGCCCCGTGAGGTATGCGGAACTCCTTACAACTTTATACATGGATGCATTATCAATTTGCTCATCCGATGCGTTAACATCCTTATGTTAACGCGTTGTAACATATTGAAGTTTCATAATTTACAAATTGTAACATTTGTTACAATTGGTAAATTATGAAACTTCATAAACATCGTAAAAAGGTTTTAAGAATCCCCCAAATGCGCCGCAGCGTATGCACAATGACTTAAATTGCACGAGAGCGGTGCAAATAACTTTGCATTTCTTAAGTTGCAGCATCGTAATTTGCTCCCTCACCGCGCCGCCGCGCGCCCCTCGCCCCCCGTCCCGCGTGCAGGGTTGCGGGGTGCGGGGGTGCGGCGCGGCGACAATGAGCTCGGAGGTCTTCGAATTATATAAAGGAGGCGAGCGGCGGCGCGCCCGCCGGCCCCTCACGAACTTCGCTTTCAAATTCCACAAAAATTGTAACGCGCTTTGTTACGAAAGGTATTTCAAATTGAGATATTGTCGGCGGAAACATCCTTGCAATTTGTTTTGTTCCCTTGTAATATTTTTACTCCTCAACAGTGCCCACTCCTCGCTCGCCGCTCGCCGCTCGTCGCTTGCCGCCGCGTCCGAGCGAGCCTAAAGCTTTGTTAAATAAAAAAAAATAACGTAGAATTCCCCGTGAGACAGGAAACTGATAAATTTACAACGTGAAGAATTTCATTTTGAACACGGTGTTTATTAAATGATTACATACTTTCGCGTTTAAGGGACACGTCTTCCAGACTGAACTCCCAAACGTCCAACTGCTTCCGTGGCGCAGCGGCAAAGCCAACAGTCCCGTGACATCCGGGGCTTTGAAAGCGTAGTTTAAAGTAAGGATAATAAGAGGACACCTTTACCAGGTGGTAAGCGATACGGTGGTACTTAAAAATGATACTGAGATGATCATGCACACAGACAAGATTATATATCCCATTCGGCCACTAGTGGCACCGGGTACGGCGACGTCGCTGACCACGCCGGCGGGGTGGGCGCCGCCCACAGCGCGCGACGGCAGATAAACATCGCTTAATGTGAATCGATCTCGTTCAGACAATACGGGCGTATCTCTAAACGATGCGAGTAAGATGACCTTTACATGGTTTTAATAACTTAATCCCATAAGCGATGCTATCTTATAAAATAGTTAACTTGGGTACGCTTAACTTATCGATGAAGCAGACCGATAAGCGGTGTGCATGTACATTTTCAAATTTAATATCGCAAGTAAGTTTGAAACGATACGTGATTTTATTTAGAAATAACTTACTTCCGTGGGCCGATTTAAATTTCCTGGTATAGTTCTCAATCGAAGAAGAGTTTTCAATGAATTTTTGTGTAGGTGCCCCGCGCAGCTTAACCTGCCCCGCAGCTTACCAAATGAAAACCCCACTTTTTGCGACCACTTCTGTCAGCCACAGTGCCACAAGCTCGTTAGGTTGCTTTAGTTTAATCGTGGATGATCAGGTCACGGTTACTCAACCTCACCGCCACGACAAAGTGGGTACCAATTTGGAGAGACAGTTAACGGCCGGAGTGTAATATTGGCGTCATCCTTGCTTGTTAGCTAGTTAAATTTACAATTTAAACTGAGTTATGATTTTGAGTTTAACTTTTGTTATCCTCACCTTAATTTTTGTTATTTATACTACTACTATTATACGTTAAATACAACCCGGCGTATTTCCTCCCGGGGTGTGTGGACAGAGGGTGTACAGAGCGCGGGCGGGCGGTACCCGTAAACTCGGACGCGTACCCACCACTAGATCACCGCTTCAATGGCAGTTAACCTGATTTATTACGCGTTGCTCGCATAACATTCCAATTATCAGGTAGAGGTGATCTCGTTTTGTGTTTAAGTGGTTATTCGTGAGTTAACTTCGCGCGTAATGATAGTTTTTGTAATGAGGGCCGCTCGGGAGGGACGCCGTGCGCTGCGTGCGGTCGGCACCGTCCGCTTGCCGTCCTAATGCTTTATTACTACGTTTTATCCGACATCATTGGGTTCCACCATAGTTCTAATCATTCAATAACTGTGTCTATGGGAAGCAGCTGCAATTTTTGCGATCATTCGTTCCCGATAATCCTTGCACCCCGTCTACACCCAAATCAACGGAACCAAAACACAAATCTTATCATCATTAATATACGACCGGAATCATTTCTCTATCCGTCTCCGAGTACGCGAAGGTCGGCTCGTTTTGAATGGATTCTTTGTGAGAACGATACGATCGCTCTGTATCAGTACCGCAGCGATTGCGATCACGATCCCGACCCTGGGGTCAACAGATCACCGAATACAATATCTCTTTGCTGCTATGAAAAATAATATTTGGACTCATTTGGAATTGTTTTACGTCATTGGTACCTTGTTATGTAGGGTAATAAATCTATTGCAAAGGGGAGAGGTGAAACTGTAGATATTCGTTCGCTTAATCGATATTAATTATAAAATTTGTAGCTTATTTTAAAAACGTTAATAAACAGGAACAGGAACTGTTAGTGCGACTAAGCAACGACTGGGCAGAGGTCCCGCGAAGGTAGAGTTTATACAAAGAATAAACGCGTATATTTGTGACATTTTACACAGAGACACCATATTACCATTGATATTTATCATATATTACTATATGATAAACATTAATGTTTCCTGAGAGAGTATTTGAAACGGAAATATTAACCTAAACAAAAACACCGGAAACAACTCCAGCGAGATAACTCGTTGGGTTATACGGGACAATGTCGAACTTCGCCACAACGTAAGGTACATAAGCTCAGGAGAGCTTACAATTTTTTTCCGAGAAAGAATCTACATCTGAAGATATTTCGTTACGTATTTTCGAGTAACGGCGGATGTTACTGCGCGGGCATTCGCAAAAAAACTCCCATAATAAGGGTCATTCCTCACGGGCGGGTAAGTGCGGTCAACTATCGGCGCAGTACCGCCAGCCGCCCAAGCGAGCGCCGTACCCCGGCATTGTGACTACATTGTAACTACATTGTGACTACTTCATTACCACAGCATTTTTATGCGTATGCCCAGTAGTGGACGTCTATCGGCTAATGATGATGATGATGATAAAATATTTATTGATACAGCTTTGTTACCGGTGGTCTAGCAAGGTACCACACAATCAGCAGTGTGCCAACTTTACAGCGGTCTCATTTGAAAGACGCTGCAGCTGGTGAAATAAATGAAAGAAATATGAATAATGGATTCGATTAATGATGATGATAATGGATAATATGAATAATGAATTATTGAGTATCAAAGGAAAACCTACTATATAACATATGAAGTACCCCGTGGCTATGGTCAAAAGTCTAAGAGTCCATTCGTAAAGCAGACGTTAGACCTTATTTAAAATCTCTATTATGTTTTTACTGCTTTTGGACCAATAATCCTTTTTTTTCTTATGAATACAGTAATAATAATATCTGACGCATCTATTTCCGTTAGCAAGCAGCACTTCGTAAACAATACTATCAGCTTGAGGGAAGATGTGACCTGCGAAATTACTGAGGATCCAATGAATTGAAGTTTGAAAGTGACCAGCACAAGGAAGTGGCTTGTGGGTACAATGTCATTTGTATTTACTGGGGTACCTGTTATTAGGAATATTTATAAAAAAGATCGTGTTGTTTTTGCTTACCGTACAAGGAGAAGTCAGCGGCCCCCGCCGGGTGTCGTTCCGCTGAGGCTGCGATCTCAAAATAAGATATCCCGGCCGACCTGCGACCGGGGGAGGATAAATTGACGAAATATGATGCCCAGAGCTCGCGTGACGCGTGACCGGTCCGCTATCTGACGTGACGGCTTCACGTGGACCTCGGGAGGACTTCGTTAAAAAACCGTCTAGTCTCCCGCTGTTCCTCCCACTCCCACACGCTCACATACACGTAGAAGAAATCCTAATAGAATGTTTTGAATTTGTTTTAAAACTAACCGTCGGTGCGGAAGGAAGTTCCCTCGTTATGTTTATCATTCGATACTTCCTCACAAACTAAAAAGCTCACCCCGATTTTGCCTTTCCCTCGCCCCCATAAAAGTGTAACTTGGAAAATATGTTTAAATATAAAGGATTAGGGCCAGGTTTACTCACACGAGCTGGTGTGTCTCCGATAGGTGTGTCGGGGGCCGTTTACTCGCTGCCTACTCCTACTTCCTTTTGAAATAATATCTGGATATAAAACATTTACAACTCCATCACAACTTTTATGTCCATAACGAAGCTGATTTCAATATTATTGTGAAACATAGTCAAGAACTGTTTCACGCTTATTTTGTATGGAGCCATTGACAGACGAGCCATTCTATAGAGGAGCCGCGAGCCGCGAGCCGTGAACCCTGAGCCGCCGCCGGGAGGGGACCGTAGCGTGTCGGCGCAAGGTCGACAGTCCGCCGGCGGCGCGCCCACATTCACTCAAATTGTCTAGGTATTCACAGCGTGCCCATAAACCAGGCTCTTTTCATAAAACCATTCCCAACAATGTATCCGGCGGAGATGATGAACTCGCGGATGGCTCTTGGGCCCGTAGCAACAGAAGCGAACTTCGGACCTCGCACTACTTGTTAACCGTGTTTCCGGTAACGGTCATCCTATCACAGTTCTTTAGAGAGATTTATGGGATATTAGACGACAAATTATGTATGTACGTACGTCCGGACGTTTACTTTCATATTGTAATGCCGCCAGCGAAGAGACAGTAGATTGGTTTACTGACGTCACGCGGGATAACAAACTTTTAAGTGGTTTTTTTTTATTTGATATTTTTGCTCGTTACTTCTGCGAACAATTAAATATAATCAATAGTTTGTACATATATCAGTTTTTATTGTTTATGTACACATCGTACCCCTAGGGAGTGAGTGACTGCAATTAAAATAATCTATTTTACCCCCGGTACACATTTATTTAAAGTTAATCAATACTTCTTTGTTTGTTTTGCAATGGAAAGTCAAAGTTAGTCAAAGCGCACACTTAACTCATCAGTGGATGTGTATTGATATGGTTCCTTTCGTACTTCGTTTTCAACAACTAGCAATGAGCAATATTTTCGACCTGGCGTCTAGATATATTCTTAGACGATAATTTTTATTAATTAGTTCAAACTTAAACTCCCTACCTAATTAAGAACAAACGAGACGGACATAATCCCCGCGGTAATCCCCTCAGTCGCGCAACAGCAAAGGAAATAATTGTTGAGAACAAGACTGAAAAAGTTTAAATTGAAACAAATTTTCAACCCTTAATAGCTCAGGCCCACTCGGCTATGTCTATTTCTGCCCGATGACTGAAAAAGAAGGGGGCAAGTACGAGTATAGAGGGGATTCATTATCACAAATCGAGTTGAATCGAACGTTACCTTGTTGATGGTTATTTTTATTTTTTAATAGCGAGCATTATGAACGTTGCAGCCAGCCGCCGGGAGCCCTGCGTCTGAACGAGTTGTCGCATCCCTGGTAGGGTACGGCCGCGCTCTGAGAGGATGCGAGGGTCTGCCCGCGCTGGGCGGCGGGCGGCAGGCGGGCCCCGCACAATGGATCGCATTAAGCGACAGTGCTGCGAGTCTTCCTGCATGAATACCTTTTGAGACGGCAATTTGAATAGACATTGATTTAATACTGTATCGGCTCCAAAATAAACCTTGGATAATCCCCTTTGTTGGAGTAGAGGATTAATATTGCTCGCATGACTTACATCTCATGCATAATATGAACATCTTAAATATTAGGTCCTTACATACGAAATCAGCGTTTTATCGTACTGACTACTCTGATCTGAAATCTGTTTTCTTCTTATCCCAAATTCAAATTTATTTCACTTAGCTGCTACGTTTGAGTTTTGGAAACAGTCATTCATTTGTTTTTTCCTCATTATTTTTTTCTTTGGCGTCGCTTATTGCCGCACAATGGAAAACGTGAAAAATCGGTATATTTACGAGTACGAGTTCTGCCGTGACACCAGTACCAGTGCTGCAGGATCAGAACGAAGGATTAATGATGTGTACGGCGCTGGTGTCGCAAAAGAAAGCACGGTACCTTTTTGGTTTCAACGTTTTAGTACTGGAAATTACGACCTTCAGAACCAACCCCGTGGACGGCCAGAGACCAAAGTGGAAAATGAAGAGTTAACGGCTATTGTGGAAGCGGATCCGTCACAAAGCACTTCAGAGATAGCTGCAGGCTTCGGGGTAATTGTCAAAACTGAATTAATCCACTTGAAGCAAATCGGGAAGTAAAAAAACTTGAACGCTGGGTACCTCATGCATTGAGTGAATCCAACTTGCGAATTCGCGTCGGCTGCTGCTGCTGTGTTACTTTGCTCAACGGACACAATGATGAAGGGATATTTAATTGCATCATTACTTATGACGAAAAATACATACTGTACGATAATCGAAAGCACTCGTCGCATTGGCTGAACCTTGGAGACGCAGCCAAGACCTGCCCTAAACGAAAATTGACTCAGAAAAAGTTACTTGTGAGTGTTTGGTGGACTAGCGCCGGTGTCGTTCACTGCAGCTTTCTAAAATCTGGCCAATCAATTACGGCAGACATCTATTGTCAGCAAATGCAAACCATGAAGGAAGAAGTAGCTGCTAAACAACCGAGATTGGTCAATCGCTGTAAGCCACTCCTGCTTCACGACAACGCAACACCACCACCACACACTGCACAACAAACAACCACTAAGTCAGATGAGCTACAATCGGAATGTCTGCGACATCCACCGTACTCCCCGGACCTTGCCCCAACAGATTACCATTTTTTCCGAAATTTGAACTTCTTACAAGGAAAATAATTCAGCTCCGATGCCGCAGTCCAAACCACCTTCAAAGAGTTTATTGATTCTCGCCCCTATAGTTTTTTTTAGTAAAGGGATCAATGAACTACCTATGAGATGACAAACGTGCATAGATGACAACGCGGTGCATACTTTGATTAATTAAATATATTTTACAAACAAAAATTACTTTATATTCCTCCCGCACAAAGCGCCAGTTTGATATCTAAGCACCATATATCACTTGTTTTAAATAAGTGCCTAATGCTTTGAGCCGTGCTTAGCGATGGTTACTTTATTACACATTACATCTCGTATTTGTTATTATTTTTACGAATTATGTTATTTTAACCGCTTTTGTTCCCAAAGGGCTAAACTATTGTAAAACGTACATCTCTGGTTCGATCCTGAGACACTTGAGGTGGAACCTTGCTCCAATACACATTTTATTAGCCCTTTGTAGAAAACAAATGAAAGTAAAGAGATTGAACACGAAAACTTGCAGTTTTCGGCAAAACATTGCAGAAAATGAATTGAAACCAGTTGCACGAGTAATGAGAGCTCACTTGGAACAAGACGTCGCGAAATTGGAAAAAAAATAGAGAACAATCGATAAACTGAAACCGATAATGAGGAGATGCAGCATCTCGTCGAGAACTAAACACAAATGATCATGATGCTGATATTGCCTGAAGATGCGACTCGTGAAACTGTTTTAATTAACGCTCATACGGAGGAGGAAAAATTAAGGTTTTCGTGAACCGCATCAGGTCGGTGGAGATCAGGACATTAAAATGGTGAAGATGAATATTTGGTTGAGACTTAAAAAAATTATTAGGTAGTATATGATGATGATGAAAAATTAGATAATTTTCATAAAAGTTGACAAAAGTTAGGCGAATTAGGTGAACACTTAACAAATATACCTTTCTCCATAACTCTGTCTGTCTGTCTGTTTCGTTTCTTTTTCTTGTTAAGCCATCTAGCTGACTATCGAGAGTCTGTTGTTGTTGTTGTCGAGTGACAGCTACATTGTGCTACGATAGATAAACTGTAGACCACTGTGCATCAGCGGACTTAAAATTGTATAGGACATGAAGAATTCAAAGTAGCTGATGTAAAATTGAGGAAGAACTGAAACTTTAAGTAATACCGTAGACAAGAAATGGGCGGCGGTCGCAGTGAGCACGTCGCGCTGAATGCAAGTGCAGTCGGAATGGTGCATTGTGTGGAAACAATGGCGCTGTTCAATGTTAAGGTTACGCTGCGGGATAGTCGCGAGACAGTCGCGAGACCGCGTAAACCAGCGCGTTCCCTCTGTAGCGCAGCAGCTAAGCTAGTCTGTCTACGACGTCGATCTTTGAGCAATGTCTCTGGTTCGGTTTCACGAGTAGCGGTGGTAGAATTTTTCATTTTTTCCTATTTTGTTACCAATTTTTCATTCTTAACCTGCTCCCGTAACAACAATGCTGTTTTTCCGATGATTTTTTTTTGTTTCGGAGGAAAAATCTTTAAAAAGATACTCTGCTTTCTGGGGGGAAGTTAGAGTTATGACGAGATTTTACCCAATGAAACCCGACAATAGTCAACAGCGGCGTTTGAGGCTTCTTGGAGGTCACGGGACCTCCTTTTGGAACATAATCGCAACCTCGTTAACGCTATGCTAGGATAGTTCTTCCCAGGGTCTTTTTTATGTAGACCGTACCAGCCTCGTGAGTACGTCATTGACCGGAGACCACGTCCAGCCACTGTCCTCTTCAGGATATTTTAGAAGGCTATGAGAACCCCTACCCTAATCGTCAACGACTCCAAAGGCCTCATTCAAGTAGAGGAACACTGTTCACCGGAGCGCTGTGACGCCGTGCGTTACCGCCACGGCGGCTTTGTCTGCGAGCGGGATCTATCCTCCCTCGATTACGCTCAGCAGCCTCCTTCTGTACCATAACAATTTCACAAAAGATCCTTTTTCGACCATATATTAATCTAACGTCATGTTAAATTAAAATCAATCGTTAGCCAATTGTAGATTGATACATTATAATATATAATCTGTTTGTAGATAACTAACTATTTTAACTGTTAGTTAAAATAGCCACTTAACTGCGGGAAATGATCTGAATATTTCGCTGCACACTTCTAAATGGTGGGCAATGAATTCTATTTGATTAGTCTCTATCGATCATATGATCAAAATGATTCCTGCTCAGGCAGATCTACCGTTTAGGAAATTTTTTGAAGTAGACTTCCTAATGTGATGATGGTGAATGATCTGCAACACAGATACGGATAGTGTGAGTGTTTAAGTTGTTATGTCCTGTTAAATGTTCACTTGAATCATAATGATTTAACATTGTCATTAATATTGACGAATCGCAATATTGCGACTCCACCGCGGCTGGCGAGCGGGCAGTGCACGCCGGCCCCCGCGGCGCAGCTGGAGCGGCCACCTCGGGCCGGCCGGGTACGTTCCTCTTAGCTTCACCGTGGGAACGTAAACAGCTGTAAGTGTATTACTTTTGTGGCACTGAGCTTAATGTATAAACGAACTTTTCAATGAGCTTTTTAAGTGCACTATTCTGTGGAGATATCTCGGGTAGACCTATACTCTACATACCATCAAGTGACAGTCCTGTACCTTCTGTAGCGATAGAGTCGCGTAGATTTTCTTTTTATCTAAATCAGTGTAAAATGACAAACTCTCTCCATTTTAAGCCGCGCATGGCCTTTAATAGTGAATGCAGTCTTCTCATGCAAATCGCCATAAAATGTTGTATGGTGCCCTGTCCTGGTCACGCCGCCCCGCCTCCGCTCAGATTAAAGCGAGCAAAGTTGCAGTTTTTTTTTACCGCGCCGCTAACGTTTTATTCTCTGTGGAACTGGGTAACTGCGTAAACGTAGATATATGTTTGATAGGTCCGGGTAATGGGGTCCGGCCCCGGGGCGCGGATTCCTCATTAGGCAACTGCCTTGACCTCAAACTGTCTCGGACGGGAAACGTTGTTTAGAGTGATATGAATAACTATGTTCACAAAGGAGATATCGAGCGCGGCAGGGCGCTAGGTTCCGCCGACCGCACCGCCGCACCCCACCGCACCCCACCGCACAACACCGCACAACACCGCCCGCTCGTCTCGAGCATCTGACAGATGATTGATACAAATAGTATCTCGTGTATTTGCAAAGTACGCCTCGTGGATAATTCGTTATCCCTGAAAGCATAACTCTAAATCAAGCAAGAAGCCACGTTTCACGATAATCTGCCAAAAAGCTTACGTTTTTATCGGCCGCCGCCATTTACTGCCTGTGATTTAAAGCTCGTAAAAAAACATTTTTTAATACCGACCCAAAAAGAAGTTTTTACGAGTTTAACGCGTGTGCACGTGTGTTTGTCTGTCGTGTAATTGGTACTAAACGACAGAAAAGATTGTGGGGTATTTGTTCATGAGTGAAAGGTAACTCGAACGTAAATACACTTAGTCAGCCATAAATTACTGCAGCCCCGAGGCGCAGCGGCTATCTGCTGGCCATGTAGCACGGAGCTCCCTGGCTCGATTTACAAGGCAAATGTAGTTTAATAAAAGATAGGATTTTCCAAAATCTTCCTGACCAGCCTGCCAAAATAACAAAATCGTTGTGTTCCGGCTGTGAATATGTGAGAGCTGAAGTATTCCGCTCGAGTTCGCTTGACCACCCGCAGATACGTCACTTAACACCAAGTGAAATTAGGGTTAGCCAATTGTAGATGTAATAAGAGAATAAGCTTTAAATTTGTTTTAATTAATTTAATTTGAAGCAACGCCGTCGGTCTTGTCGTAGTCGTGTCGTGTGCGTGTAAATAACTTTCCTATTATGCAGTCATTTTTCTTGTTGGTGGGGCAATAAATCATTATTCTATTCATCGGTACATTAGTTGGATTGAGTGATTCCATTACAGCTTTTTACATATCTTAAAGCTCCGCATGAACTTGTATCGCGCTCAAATAAACTGGAATAGCTTTCAAACATTGGAGGGAAAAAAATATTTGCTTCTAACTGCTCGCTTACATCGCACTTAGCTGTGGTTAAGTACGGTAGGGTGTAGCAAACGTCAGAGTGGTTAGTTGCACACTGATTTATTCTCTCTGCGGCCGGAACTACGTCGGAGTACAACTAAATTTTCTTTAGTGGAAGTAGATGGCCGCCGGAGACCGTCCGGGCGAGCACAGCCGCACCGCAGCGCCACCGCAGCGCCAGCTCCAGCCGGTCGGTGGTGTTGTGTAAATATTAATGTGGGTTGTAGGTAGCCATGTACAGAAATTACCGTAACGATTAACTACAAAGCACACATATTGTCAATGCAAGCCGCGACCAGGCGTGGCGATATGTGGTCACCGTCACCAATGAACATCTGCGTAAACAAAGAGTGCCACAGCCGCATTGACAGTTTTCGCTCGGATGACCTTCAGCAGGATATGCGGCAGCAGACAATTGATCCCACAATATAATCTGTAAATGAATACGCGAAAGGACAACTTTGTACTCGTGTTCAAGTGACTCGCACACTCCTCGGTGACTGTGGTTAAAAGTTTACGCGGAGCAGGAGTGAGACATGCAATAAATTAACTGACTTCCTGGCGCAGCGGGTTGCAGCCGTAACACGCCGGTCTCGGCTTTAATACATTGACCACAAATTTTGAAGAATTGGTGTATGTTACAAATGCTTCGGATCGACCTGGCTAGCTACCACTCTTATTGTAAAGCTGCAGCCATGATTTCCGTGTTCCAGCTATCACCATGTTGAGAGACATCATTTTGTATGCAAGCACGCTGCACGATGTTCGTCCACATTTCCACTTAATGCTACACGAAATTGAGATCGTCTATTGTTGTTAATAAAAAAACTAAGTTATTCACTTTTTACGCGGCTTTCTAAGAAGTTTAAACAGTTATTTTAAATAAGGAATATACAGTAAAGTTTAGGCTATAGAACAGTATACTTCAACAAAAACATTAATCCGTGCTTCCGGTGCAATACTGAAACAAATATAAGAAATAAATAAAGCGGTGTGACCTATTAAAGAAGGGAAAAATTCCGTTTTAGTGAGTAAGGAAACGTTTTCATTAACGAGGTTTTAATGCAAAGTGATTCGACATCCCTCCATCCCCCTCGGCGCTATTTTCCTCAACAATTTGCGACTGAAAGCAGATGTAATTTCCATTCGATTACCGCTCTATGATTATTCATTTAACGCGCTTTTTGCTCAGCAAATGGACCGCTAACGCTTAGGATGTACATAGAGATCACATTAGGATATATAACGCGAGCCGCGGGAACTCCTCGCGCGATGTAGAGCCAGGGCACTGCAGCGCTGGTTAAGATGATGACTAATTGGCACGTTATGGTCGTCATAATTATATAATCCCTGGTCCCATATCTCCAGTAACTTTACTAGCTCAAGCGGCCTTCTGACCGGACCACAATGTAAACAAATTACTATTGAGCTGTTAAAACACCGCGCTGCCTACCACTGCCTAAGTGGCAACAAAGACCGACGAGTTGAGACCTTGGTGATCGAGAGGATCTGAATGCTGATTGCGTAGTTTATGGATTATAAATTACTCTTAGTTCGTTGACCTAAGAACTAAAACAATTAATAAAGCACATTAATTCTTACTGACAATTCAATTGAAAAACTAAAATATATTTGAATACATATTAATCTGTTCTTCTATATCCATTGGAGACCACGGCTCACCATCAGGGAGCACATCTCCGCTTTTTATCACATGGGTCGTGCACAAGTCGCTAGTGTTACTGAAAATTCTATTTATTAGCGGGGCGAAAAGTTATTTAGTATTTCACACGGGGTGCCAATGCAAGTTTTACAATACACGTAAAATAACTTGAACAATACAAAACAACAAACAATTGGCGGATGCACGGCGCACTCGAGCTGTGCATTACCATATCCAATTCGTACGCTGCATCAGGAGTGCAGTCAAATTCAGTATCCACTATCCACTACATTTCGCCGTTCAATTACGTTTCTGAAACAATGCAATAGATATCTTAATAACACAATCTCCTGCATCGCACGCGCTCCGTGCTCCGGTAACGTCTCCACTGACGCTGCAGAGCTGCAGAGTTGCAGAGCTGCACAGCCGCAGAGCCGCAGAGCTGCACGGTAACTTGCCCCCGCCACGCTAACTACATCACTAAATATCATCACATTTCAACTGAGAACTATTCTGACTTTAGATATTATACTTCATACGATTATATTTTTGTTATGTATAGGGTATATATAATAATGGGGTGTAAGGGGTCCCGCACAATAACTCACGGGATCCAAGCCAACCTCACCTGCTCGTGGTGCAGCCTGTTAATCAACAAACGAGGCTCTGGCTCCCACTAACCCGCATTGGGCCAGCGTGGTGAGAAATGGCTCAAAACCCCCATATATGAACCCCTGCAAACAATTAAAGGTCGCGAGAAGCCGCTGGATCTAGGCAGAGCAGGACCGATAGATGTGAGGATCTCTAGGGGATGGGGTCTATGCCTCCTCTAACTATCATTGGACATAGATCCAGCAACGATTATCGGCTGATGATGATAGATAATAATTGTACTGGAAAATAAGTAGTGGCTGTCTCCACCGGAGAGGTCACAATAAAGTGAGTGCGTTAACGAGCACACGTGTTCCAACTGCTCCCTTCTTGCTCACAGATCAATTGGCTCCCCGACCCGGAATCGACCCCGGTCTCCCGCGTGGCAGGCAGGGACACTTACCAGTACACTACCTATTTATACATCAGACTACACTTCTTTTATTTTTACCGCTAAACGGTAATGTTTGAACACTTACATATCCGGATTCGTTAGGTGTTGTTTAATGGGCGCTGGAGATATTCTAGAAACGAGACCTAACATCTCACGATTAACTGCGACCTCCGCAATAACACCCGCAAGAGGGCCCTCTCATTTTCTAACATAACAACCCTCGGGAGCATGATTCTCAGCACATTACACCGGCCGGCCGTGAGCTGACCAAATACGGCGCTCCGTTGCGTTGCGTTGCAACACGGTGCAGCGTGCAACCGCGGCGGTGCTGCAGCCCGATCTGAACATCGCCGTTATTTATTGCGGCTGTTTGCATGTCTGAACAGCGCTTCTCGGGGAGTGCAAATATATAAGTAATATTAATACTTCAACCCTCAATCGGATGCTCGCAGGAACTATTCGAGAAAAATCTCCATCTAGTGACTGCATTTAGTATTTAAATGACCTTGCTTTCTAGAATTTCCTCTCTTCCTTATATCTGCTATGTCCTGGACTCCAAGCAGTCAAACAAATTGTTATTAATTTCCTCGTATTTGATGATGTTAACCACAGTCGTCAATCAGGATACATGGAAAACGCGTGACCGGAACCACAACGTACACATGTTACAATAGAACTTACTAGATGCATCAATAATGTTACTTAGATATCGAAATTTAAAATCTAACTGCTAGGTTAAATGTTACAGTTGTTGTTACTTAAAAAATAACTTGTACGGGTAACGAGAACCTCATCGAACGTTAACATTAAACCGTTAAAGCTTGGCGTTAACATTCTGCCGCCGCATCCTTGATGTTCTTAGCGCACGGCGCGGCCGCCGCTCACACCGTTTAGTATTTACGACACGCAAACGATACGTAGAACAAAGGTCCTAACATGCGGCCGTCGGGACCCTATTGTTAGCCAAAATAGCTAACACGTTCCGTTAGTTTATATTTCAGGTACAGTGTACACGGAATCGAACCGACGTCCGCCGGTTACGTAACGTGCATTGTTCGCCCCGCTCCAGTTTACAACCTGATAGCTTAAGGTACAGTTCACAGCGACCCCTTACTTTAACTTATTATACCGTTTGTAGCTACTCAGGTCGCAAGAAACGATACCTAGGTATCCCTTAACAACACGAACACAAAGTGAAGCAGTGTATTTATCCTAACCAGCGCCAAGATCTCCTACGTAGACTTACAATAAGGTGAACGCTCTTTTTTTTCTTATCTCTTCGATGAATGAAAAAAGTTAATAGATCGAATTTCTTATCTACGGCTACACGGAAATGTTCAGCGACTGTTCTCGTGCTGGTCTACTACCTCACGGAGCGCAATAACTACTGCTTAGGTTTTCTAACGCCTACTTCAGTAGCTTCAACGGATGAACAAATTCCTTTAATAACCACGACCTGATGATGAAGTAGACTTGCCAACTGCAAAAACGTTCCATTACCAAAGCCGGAAAACAAAAATTGCTTGATATGTTCGTGTACCTGCTTATTGAAACTTGATTGATTTTCATCTCATTAAGTACGAGTCATTTTTAAGTAGTAAATAGGTAATAACTAAGTTAATGTAAAGCGAGTGAGGTGTGGAAACAGCTTAAGGACAATGCCGGGAGCGTTGCTTCGCCGATGCTCTGATATGCAAGGCTTGGACCTCAAGTTTACCCATGCGCCTAGGAAAGCAGCGCAGGCAGCAGGGCGAGCGGTGAGCGGGCAGGGGGACGGGGTTAAGAGCTGGGAACTACAAGCACAGTATAATAGTCAAAACATAAACAATATGAGGAATGAAACAATAATCCAACAAACATTATCTTGATCTTTTCTTCTAACAAATAACAAAAAAAACCATCATATTCTTTATTCACATGGATTTCTCTTGATGAAGACCCTCGAGGTTACTATCTTCTTTCTAAACTGCCATCTCATTTCGAAGGTCAACAACCAATAACAATTTTATAAAATCTATCGACTTCCGATTTCCGCTTTTAAGGAAAGCGACAAGATGAGTCGATTAAAGGAAGACAATATCTGATTATCTTTTGTTTTACAAGATAGATACGCAGGTTATATAGAAACGGACTTAATCTTTCGTGACCTAAATCTAAGAGTGATAGTTTGTGAGGACTAGAGGAGTAAGCAAGAGACCCTAGGGCTTATCTAGATTTCGAGAAAAACCTTTTTTTACTTTACTAGTAGTACGTCTCTGTTGCTACAAACCGTCTAGGTAAGTACCACTGCAGCGGCTGTTGCAGTCCACAAACAGTACTGTGCGAACGTTACTGTGTCCCGGCTTGAAGGGTGATGTAGCTAGTGAAATTACTTGGGCAATGAAAGTTTAATATCTCAAGGCGACGAGCACAATGTGGTGCAATGTGTATCATCTTAATTAGCACTACTTTTTTGTAAATAGATGTGTCACTTACTATCAAATGACGCTCGTCTCGTCGCTTAGCGGAACGAAATTTGAGAAATTAATTAGTGCAATCGACATCGCAGCATCCGGTGAAGAATCGCCCGTGCCCCTGCGACTGGCTGCAGCGCATGTAATTTCACGTATTGTTCTGCAGGGGCGGCGAGCGGCGAGCGGCGGGCGGCGGGCGGCAGGCGGCGGCAACAGTTCATTACAATAACAGGTGCACGCGCCCGCTATTGGCCCCGGGCGGGTTCCACGTGCGCCGTGTGTGCAGCCCGCCGCATGCAGCCCCAGGCACAAGCGGCAGCGGTGAAGGAAGCGGTCTTGTCATTGTACAGTACTCAAATTCTTGTCTTTCGCGCACATCATTACATAAAGCTGTGCCTATCCCGATACGCTCTTTCACACGCTTCAACTTCACCGTCGCCACCCCAACCTGTCTACGGCATGTTTCAGAAAAAAAATGTCGAGTCGTTATATAGCTTATACCTCAGCGGGCCAGCGTGTAAGAATAGAAATAGACAGCTTGGAGATAGCCTGCACCCTCAAATAGGCCCTAGCTCGGCATACGTAAGTGTTCTATCCATGGTCTTTTGCCTTGGTTGTTTGTTCCTTCTTCTTCTTAAAGTACCTCTACATCAATGGTAGCACTTTGCCTTCAGATTTTCAAACTCGTATCTACCATGCGTCGCGTGGAACAGTTGCTCAACACTGATGATACCAGTCCTACCAGTTATACCCTTACATTACCAACGGACAACGTGCGTTTTGCCTTCAACCTATGCAAACAGTTTATTCAGAATTCGGGGCTGTCCCCTGGCAATGTGGCTTCGAACTTGGTGACAGGTAGTTAACTGTCAGGTAGTGATCTTATGTTGTCCGATAATAGATTGCCCAAATTAATAACTTGAAATAATTAGTGACACGGCAATATGTGAAATTTTTACGCTTCTAACAGCTGATAGCTTTTTCTTAGTATCCTTATTTATGTATGCTTTACGAACTCATTTCCGCTTGCTGGAAATATAAGTTGGTCTTAATTGTGCGTCTGATTCATCACATCGCCTCTTAACTTAATGCAACCTTCACCAGACCTAAAGATAATTAATTACGTTGACATAAAGAGAAACACTCTGTTAATATAATTTCCTATTGCATAATTGCGTCAGGCTGTGCCTTGCGCCGGGAGACGTGCCTTAACGGAGTTTAACCCTGGTACGAGCATAAAGTGGTACAGGCTTATTTCACTCGACTCGCTGTGTACCTGGAGCATGGGATTGCTCAGCTCAATTTCTAGCCGTAATGGAGGAGATATGACTTTAGTGACCATTACCGGCTGGGTACAACTGGGGATTCAATTTTAAATTGTCTCTAACTTCATCCTAGGTCTAACTTACGGGCGGGTCGGGGGAGAAGCTCGCCTTTTGTGAACATTTTAACATAATGAAATTAGCCGTTTGTGTATGGTTTGTCAGTTGGCGCTGGAGGAGCAGCATCACAAATCACGCATACTTAGTACGGGTAAGCGAAGCGCTACTTGTACTTACAAATGTCGTTACGAGCACCACATACTAATTAAATATTAGTTTTTAGATGAATCGGCGCATCCTATCGGATATATTTCCTAATAATTTCTAAAGTTGTTTTATGATAAAAAAATAATACTTCTCTATAGTAACATAATCTAAATGAATCTTAAATCTCGCCATTGATCATAATCTGACTGTAACATGCTCAAGTGACGCAAGAGGACTTGATTACAATGGAGTTCCGTATGCTGTATTGTTAACGACATACAACACGGTACTATAACCGGAATGACCGTCGTTAGCAAATATCATAGTACTATATAACATTTACAGAACAGTACAGATTTTTCGTTTTTTTTTAATTCATATCTTATAAGTAATTATGTCAATAGTACAATTCCAAATGTACTAAGTCAATAACTAATAAAATAACTTCATTAATAGTTTTAGCTTGAATAACATAGTTTGTTCACTTAGAAAGCTTAGTAAGCTCTACTTACGACATCCGGGCGACAAAAAACAAAGAGAGTATGTAACGTATTCCAGATTCTTCGTACAGTATCTATTATTACATAATTAACACTGTATCCATAGCTTAGCTAAGTGGAAAACAGAAATGTACACGTTTATTAATTGAGATTATGTAATAAGTCCCGCCAGCCCGCATTGGGCCAGCGTGGTCGGAAATGGCCCATGTCCCCCCGTATGAAATCTATATGAAATCCACCACTACAGCCCCTAGTGCCCAGCGGTACTGGAGGCCATGCTGACTGCATGTGGAGATCTTTGGAGGAGACATATGTCCAGCTGTGGACGTCTATAGGCCAATGATAATGATGTTGACTTGGAATATAAAGTTCGAATCCTTGAATAGAAATCAGCGTGCCGCAGATTAGTTTTGTGTCTCTTCTATTCTATTCTAATGGGTTCGTGTGGATCGGAACGAGCTGGTGCATTCGCGCAGGCTGCATCTGCCCCCAACAAAAGCAGTTGAATTTGTCGGGGCAGTGTTCGCAGGCTCGTTACGCACTCGGCTGAACACCCGGGCCGGTTGCCACCGCATTTAATATAACAATAATTAATCGATTGTACTTTCTTTGGGAAGCGACAGCTGCACGTGTCACGCGTCACGCGTCACGCGTCACGCGTCACGCGACCTGTCACTGCACGGGATGCAAAGATTATTCAATGAACTTGAAGGGCGATGTGGATGAAATTACTGTCTCCAGTCATCATTATCAGCCTTTGTCTATCCACCGCTGGATATAGACCTTCCTCAATGTCGTCAGTCCATCTGGAGAGAGAGCGTCCTACACATCTACGACCTGCACGCGGCCTCCGCTCCAAGACTCTTCTCCCCCATCGGCCGCTACGTCGATAACTTTAGTTTTCCGTTGAATTTCTTCGTTTCGGGGTACGTCCATGAGAGAACTGCCAAGCATAGGTTTCTCCAACGCTCGCTGTGCTTCTTTCGATCGGTGGAGCACCCCGCGATGGTCACGTGCCATGTCTCTGTGTCGATGTCGTATAAGTGTGGGTGGGGAGAACACACTAGTTAAACACTTTCGTCTTGAAATATTGTGGTATTTGCGTGGTGAGGACGTGGCGGAGTTTCCCAAACGCTGCCCAGCCGAGCCGATTGCGTCTATCGATCTTTTTGCTGAAGTTACCTCGGCCAGGTTCTATAACTGTCTGACTGAACCCAATTCATCATTCTCTCTGTTTGTGAATTTCATTTACTGCCAGCTAGTTATATTACTGCCAGTTGCAATTATGCTGTTTAAGTACAGTCGTGACGTCAGTGAGTAGCGTTCATACTTAAATTTAATTTGTCGAGTACATGAACGCGACTTTAGAGCTATATACTATATATTCTTTTTGTTTGTTTATACATTTTTGTGCAGTGCACTGTACTGAATGTAATCTGTAGTAATGCTTGAAATTCCACCTGATAGTAAACGAGAGAAGGATTTCTGTATTTTGCAACAGTAACTCAATCTCTTGGCACTCATAACGATGATGTTTTACCTGATGAGTAACAGCCCTCCCAATCTCCTTTTAAAGATATTCCTACTGCCTAGACATCGTCTCCAGATCCCTATTTCAAAGTTGTTTTCCAGATAACTCTTGTATGACCATTTGTAACAACAAGTGTCTCTGTTGCCGGAGACCGTCCAGGTAGGTACTGACGCAGTGCCTGTTGCAGCCGACAAACAATTGTATGCAAACATGACCGTATTCTGGATTGAAGAGGCATTAAAGTTGCTACTGAAATTACTTGGGTAACGAAAGCTTGATATCTCAAGACGACGAGCACAATGTGCTGTAGTGTATATCATCTTAATTAGCACCAACGCAGCGTCTATTGCAGCTGACGAACAAAATTGTTCAAACATTACTGTCGTCCGGTTTGAAAGGCGATATTGCCGGTGTAATTACTTGGATAACGAGATAACATATTATGACTCATGCGACCACTGAGCGCAATGTATATCATCCTAACTAACGTCACATTGTTGTGGGTATGGGTATCACTCACCATCAGGTGAACGTCTCGCTTGTCTCGTCGCCTAATTGAATAAAAAAACAAGAACATGCTTTTAAATCAACTACACTCGCGTGCAACTGAATCGACTCAAGCTGTATATAGTGTATATAAAGGTTGATTTTTCAGAAAATGGCTTTACCGATTTCCTTGTTTTTTTTTTGTTTATGAGACTAATCTTTTCTCTAAAAATTGCCATCTTAGGGAGAAAAATCGGATGAGTGTTTTTTGATGAAATTTAATTAGGACAGAAATGCATAAAAAATTAAGAAAAATTTAAAAGACAACATAATGAATAAAAAATTATTTTTCATAAAAGTAAAGAAAGTTAAAATGATCAATACTTTGCATTGCATCCCCCCCCCCTTGCATGCCGCCTTTATAACGGCCTGCATGCCATTATTCATGGACTTTATCAATTTTTTAATAAAATCTTGAGGTATCATATTCCATTGTTCCTCCAGCGCAGTTTTAAGCTCGACGATGCTCGATGGTACCGTATCTATGTACTTTTGAGCTGTCAGATCTCCTCTCCGACCGCCACCAGACACGAAAACAAGCTCGGTATTTCCTTCATATGATATTCCAGCCCATATCATGACTGATCCACCGCCATATCATACTGTTTCAGCGAAACAGCATTGTGAGAACTGTTCCCCTGGGCGCCTGTATACTTGGCCTCTTCTGTCGTTGCCACGGAGACACATTCTGCTCTCGTCAGTGAACAGGACGGAGCTCCATTGCTTAATGAGATGTTCACGAGCAAATTAAAGTCGGGCTTGACGCTGAGCTGCGGTCAGTTTCGGGCCTCTGGCTGGCCACTTTGGAGTTAAATTGGCTTTTTTCAAGCGTCTTCTAATGGTCCACACCATTTCTCAAAACCTTTTGAGCTCCTGTTGCACATCAACGCCCGTGAGATGACGATTTCTCAACAAAGTTAAGACAATGAAGCCATCGTCTGTCTCAGATGTGTTCCGGTGTCTGTTGGTTTGTGGAAGCCATCAGTCTCGTGAAACCTTCTGTATACTCGTGATACAGCTGATTGGGTCATGGTAAGGCCCGCTTGCAACAATGCTATAAGTTGGGCCGCTGCTTCTGAGGTAGTATCCATAGCATTGCGATTCAAATACTGGGAGCTTAAAGAGATGTGTGCCTGGCAACGTCTGACGAGTGACTGATCAGAAATATGGGTCACGGGATTTAGTCCTGCAACGAGCAATTTTTGTAACGCTCATGTTTCACCGTATTTATTTAAAAAGTTTTGTCATTGTTTATTTGAAAATTGCTGTATCATGAGAAAAAATTGGAAAAGCCATTTTCCGAAAGTTCAAACTTTTGTACCAATATACGGCTTGAGTCGATCCATTTGCACGCAAGTGTATGTATGTAACTTTGCCCGATGGAGCAGTAGCTCGAGCTATGGCCGCGTACCGGTAGACGTGGTGTAGGGAGGTCTTGCACACGGTGCACTGAAGATCCGGTGCGAGCAACGCGGGACCGATCGACGTGGAGATCTTTGGGGGAGCCGTATGTCCAGCAGTGGGCGTCTATCGGCTGATGATGACGATGATAATGTAACTTTATTTGAATTTATGATGTAAGAATTTGTCTAAAGACATTTCTATGCATTTACAACTTTTAATTTTTACTCATCTATCTACCTTCCATTTCTAAACACATCCAATTTTTTTGGGAGAGAATGTCATTTGGACGCTGGCAAACATTTTCTACCCAATTTTTTTGACAGGTAACACAATAAATAAATTGGAGAGGCTGGACGGACGGGCTCCGTGCTATTACACGAGCAACAGGTTGCAGCGGCCAGCAAAGACGAGGCGTGTCGATACTGATCCGCCTCCGCAGCTTCCAGCGGCACACGAAACCGATCAGAATAATGACAGCGTGCCGACGGTAACCCATCACCTCCGCGGTTAACGATCACTGTCATTTGTATGCTGTAACTGATGCCATTTAAACGGACGTCATCAGTTCTATAAGTGATGTGTCCAGCTGGCTTATATACTACGAACTGAACTCCTGATGTTTAAGCTTTGTCTTACACGAGGTATTCTCTCATTTATTGTAACACTACACCAGTTAAGATTTTTGTTGATTTTTTTTAATTAATTAAGCGATGAGACGAGCGGGACGATCATCTGATGGTAAGTGATACGCCCACTCATAATAACGTGACGCTAGGTAAGATGGTATGCACACATTGGACTTGTCGCCTGAGACGTAAGATGTTGATTATCGTTACCCCAGTAATTACACTCCAGGAACAGACCTACCACCAGTGCCACCTACTTTTGTCATAATACTATCTTTTGTTACAGATCCTTGTTTGTCTTCGAGTTCGCAACGATCAACTAAATGACTAAGTTTTATCGTTTATCTATATTCTAGCCGAGAAACAAGGAGCATTAGATGAAACTTCATCATGATGATTCTGTTCATTAGTACCAACATATCTGGTAGTTCTTGTTACCTAGGCTGCTAGACTTTGATATTTCAATTTCTTACATTTAGATATTATTAAATCGTTGTAACGTTGGCAGAACTATCATTTTATTAAGCTAGACTTGTCCAGCATGTACAGAAGATATATTAACAGCGTCGCGGGAGGTCCGACAGAGCGCTCTGAGTGCAGATTGGAAGCGCGAGTGCTGCAGACTCGGAAATCTACTGGTCTTTTGTACAAATGAACGCTATCGACGAGCTCCATTGAGGACTCCGTCCGTGTGATGCAGGGGCGGCGGCGCGGAAGATAGAAATCTCGGAGCGGCGGAGCAATAAAATCTTGATAGTATTCGCAGCGTGTGTGAGGGATTAGCGGAATTTATCTCCCTTACACAGACATCAGCCGCTCAGCTGGCAGACTCCCAAGCACGCCGCGTCACTCATTGCGCAGTGTGAGCGATGTTTGTTGTTATTAATTTCTAATACGTGTTATCTGTTATATTAATATTTTTTAAACTTTTGTGCTCTGCCTGTAAACAAAGCATGTGATGGTTGGATTATACTCGCCATACCCATCGTTATTGCGGACACCCTTCATATCCTCTCCCCACTATCATGGTGTTGAATGTCGTCCGCGACCTAGGCATGGTCACAACTCAATGGAAGCTTTCTCATATTGATAGGAGTTGAATCTCTTCTATACCATCAAGTTAGTTACTAATGCTGGAGTAGTAGCTATACGGTTTCTTCCCACAATGTACAACTCTAAACAACGATTGTTTGGAAAGATCTAACGCCTGTGACGTCATCACTGAGTCCTCGTCACTAGTATGTTAATAACTTTTGAAATTGAAGGCCACAGTTAAGGTACCTGCAGAAAACAACGGCCACGGCCACGTGAGCCGCGCGCACAGCACCACGGCAACGTGCGCGGCGCCCGTGCAGCTCCTAGAGAAGCTCCGAGAACAAACTGATCCAATTGTATCGCACGGTCCGCAAATAAGAATAGTCCTAGTTACAGTTTAATTATCAATGTGCCAATTACTCCGCATGCGCGTACTATGGCGTACGGGGCCGCGCTGTGCGTACTATCTCTGCCCAATTAAACTAATTGCGAACGTCCTGCAGCGGGCTCCAGCGTCCAGCTTAAATGCGCCGCGCTGCATAATCACACTAATCTCGGCCGTCATCTTGTTTTGAAACGGATTTTTGTTTTTTTAGATGTACCTCGAAAATATTTATGCTATTAAGATAATATCAAAATCATCATTTTCCAACCCGATGGACCCTGGTCCACTGCTGGGTACGCGTGTCCTGTATACCACAACGCGAAGTCCTGTGCTGCTGAAGCTCGGCGGCGCACAGCGGCTCTACAGAGACACTATCTACTTCCTAACAACAGTTTTCTAATGGCTAAAAGTTAGACTTAAAATAGGTCTTGATTTATAATACTAATCAAGTTAGATACAACTTTTTCCTGGTGTACATTGCGTTACAGCTTCGCAGAATTTCTCTTTATTTACTCGAGCACATTTCCTATCTGCTGAAGATGCCTCATGCTCTCAGTTCTCGTTAGTGTGCATCACCCTGTATAAATGCAAAGCCTTGCTCAAACTCATCCATTATTTGTCTGTTTTGTAATCTATTATCAATTCGTTGGTTAATGTTTAGTGTGAGTGCGTGTGCGTGTGTGCTTGCGTATGTGGGTGCGTGTGCGTGCGCGTGTGCGTGCGCGTGTGCCCGTGCGTGTGTGTGTGTGCTATAGCAGACGTGAAGCTATTGTTAAGTTTACTTCTGCTCGTTATAACACATCCATAACATATCTAGAACCTGCTCACTGACCTCACCTGATACCTTTCCCAACAAATGTATGCATATATATATATATATATATACACACATATATATATATATATATACAAAACCTACAAAGCCAGTATGCACCCCACTTACACAATAAAAGAAACAATAATCACGATCTAACTCAAAAAAAAACCAACTGTAAGCGGAGACTTGTTTCGGAGCAGCGGGCCAACGACCTCTGCCGCTACGGAACTCAACATTAACTCTTATCGCTGCGCAGTAAGGACTATTTTGTATTTACTATTGTTGTCGGGGCTTACTGCGTGGTAGACGGTAACGGCAGCAAAAAATAGGGTGGTCATGTTTGACATTCAAAACACGTGGGCGCCCGGGAATTATATTTACAAGTAACGCGGGCGCGCGGGGCGGGCCGGGGCAGGTGGGGGAGGCGGGCCGGTCCCGGGTTCGGGGTAAAGAAAAAAATTATGCTCCTGATGAAGTCAGTCCAGGTCTGCAATAGGTGCATCTTTAAACTGCGACCAGGTACACGTAGGTGCTGTGGGTAATGCGTGCATTGTAACGCTGTTTCATCCAATACTTTAATCTTTTCTCATACAATATTTTAGTTTAAAATCTGATTCTTTTGTGTATATGTCCTCGTATTTAGTTGGAATAAATATTAACTTAAGTTTAAAAAAAATGGACTCAAGTTTTAGTCGAGAACGATTTGATATACAAATGGATTTAATATGAAATGAACAGTCTCGTGCTGTTAGTTTGAACCAGTAAAACTGAAAAGTGTTAACTTATTTCTTGCTTAACTTACAATTACAATATAAGCTAAGTTAAAATGTTGCTTGCTTAAATTGTGTTCAGCTTTATATGTTATCGCCGCAATCACAATTCAATTGTGAGAACAAAACAAACAGAAGTGATGCTCGTATGGCCGTAGGGCCGTTGTTGTATTTTTTATCTGTGACCCCGTAGCGGGTCATTCTAATGGTGTCGTTAGTTAGAATGGAATCTGGTTTGGGGTTGTTTATATCTTTTAATGGGTCACCATGTAAAGGGATCGGGCGATTAAACTGCCATGGGGTGTGGGGGAAAGGAACGAGATTTATTGGACGATATGGATGCGTTAGTTCACGACAATGGTGGGGACGGGTCGAGCGGGACTTTCACCCGGTGATAAGTGATACCCCCGCCGGTGACAATTACCAGCTAATTCGGATTTTCCTCATGAATACATTCATAGCCTAAGATCCTCTCGGAGACATAGGATACTTTGTTCAGGTTCATTCTGATGATTCCACAATTGTGCTAAAATTCTAAACACGGCTAATGTTTGCATACTGCTGTTAGCGCCCGATATACATTTGAACTACCTAGTAGTAGTAGTTTATCGGTCCCCAGTAAACCTTTAATACGACAGTAAACGGAGCAATGAACAATAAAAAAGGGAAATACTAGTAGTAGTAATAATCACTGAGCGACGCATTTACCACTTCCGTTCATAAATGTCCATGAACGAAATATCGTGGGACACACAAAGCACACTTATTAGCAGCTGTGTTTCATTGCCATTTTTGTAATAAAAAGCCGAATCCGGATATCCGGTCAGATGTGTTTAAGAAATTAAAAAAAAAACCTACACCAATTTCTAAGGATAGAAAAATAACTCTGTCCTGTTCATTGATTTACTTGACCACGTTATTGCTTTGAGTTTTCTCTTAGGCATGGTCGTTAGTCGTCCACCAGGTTACCAGCGCCTTCTCCTCTATCCGGGTTCACCTTGATGCAAAAATAAATATAATCTAAATGTCAGCTGTCCATGTCTCAGGGAAAACACACATCCGCTTACTCTTTTCCATCTAAATATTAATGCCGATGGATCGCAAACTTAACTGGTTGCCTATATTAGCGGTGGCGGAAGTTGTTCTGCATTTGATCATCATCATCAGCCGATAAAAATCCGCTGCTAGACATAGGCCTCCCCCAAAGATCTTCACATCGATCTGTCATATGGTGCTCGCATCCAGTGGGTTCCCGTGATTCTCACCAGATCGTGGGTTCACCTTGTAGGAAGCCTCTCAAAATAACGTGTACGGGTACGCGGGCGCCACTCGAGGACCTCACTGCCCCATCAGCCATCGGTCCTTCGAGCAAGTGTCCTGCCGACTGCCACTTAAGTCTAGCAATCTTTTGGGCTATGTCGGTGACCTTAGTTCTTCTACGGATCTCCACATTCCTGATTGGATCGCGCAGCCCTTGCTCATTGTCCTTTGGGTGACTTTGGGCCTTTTTATAAGGTCGACAGTAAGGGGCCACGTCTCGGCTTCGTATGTCAACACAGGCAACACGCACGAGTTGAAGACTTTTGTCCGGTGTATATTTACACGTTACATTTACAACGACCCCCTTTTTAGTGGGGTGTTAAAAAGCGTGACGTGGGCCGGCTCGGGCGCACGCAGGAGGAGGTGCAGCCCGCACCGGCCGCGCGTAACTCCTCGCCGGGAGCGCCGTAAATATCCCGCGATTTGCATAAGAAACGCAACTCGCTACTGAATAAATTAAGCGCCGCCTTACACTTTTTTCTAAGTGTCTACGCGGGGAGCTATTTATTATTCACCTCGTATGCGCACACAACACCATTTCCTTTAGAACAAACACATAACTTTCGGGTCCACGTCTAATATCTAAGTTCGTACACGGCTGCAACAAGTGTTTATGTCCCTCGTGTCTTTGTGATCCCGCCGGGGATCAGACCGTGGTGTATGTGGTCACCTCCCGACACTTATGCGGAAGGCAGACACTCGCTTGTGAGATTGAGCTGGAAAAACAGCTAAATAAAGAAGTAATTACCTCCCTGATGAGTGTTGAGGAAACTCGCAAAACTTTATTGATATTTTGTAGGGCAACTACAGCTGATATAATTATAAGAAACAAAGCAAACTAAAACTGTGATTTTAGCTGCTGTAGCTGTAGCTGTAGCTGTAGTCATAATACAGAAACAAAAAATTGTAAACTTATTAAGAAGAGAAAATAAGAAAGAGAAGACAGGACGTAGAAGAAGGAAAGACAAAATTATGTAAAATGAAGAACCATAATACTTTCATGTTTTTCAGGATTGTTTCAGATGTCAAACACAAGCACAAGCGGCACTCTTCACCTGCGAGAGGTATGAGAGAAGGAAACGGAATGCAGTATGATAGTAGAAAAGAAGTGTGTAAGCAGAGCAGAGGATGAAAGATGAGAGCAATACAAGTAAAACAAAGTATTTAAATGAAAAAGATGGCAAATGATTTGCTAAGGGGAGACCCTGACCCACCACAGGCAGGGGAATTATATTAAAAACTATATATGTAACGTCCGTATGTTACATCATACCACTTAAACGGCTTAACCGATATCGTGTTATGTGTTTTCTTTAAATATTAAGGACTTCTTCAGTCGATGGAGCGTGTCTTCAACTTCAACAGGCCACATCTTCAATTGTTAGAGCATTATTTTATTTCCGGTAGTGTTTATAATTTTAACTCTATGTTAGTTCCTAGCAACCTCTGTACAGTGTGTTAATAACGCCTTTATCATTGCAGTTAAAAAAGTCCTCTTTTGTAATGTAGGGGGCAGGACTCTATACAAGGAAGCCCGGTGAGGATCTCGTGCCTCACCTCCTGGATAAAAGAACTGTTTGCGAAAGGGTATATATTTAATTTTGATTGTGCTGTTGTGTTTATAAAGAGGCTGGAAGTCACTCAAAGGGCAATGGAGAGGGCTATGCTCCGAGTTTTTCTGTTATCCAATCATGAATGTGGAGATCCGCAGAAGAACTAAAGTCATCGACATAGCCCAAAAGATTGCTAAACTTAAGTGGCAGTGGGCAGGGTACATTGCTCGAAGGACCGACAGCCGATGGGGCAGTTAGGTCTTCGAGTGGCGCCCGAGTCCCGGTACACGTAGTGTTGGGATGCCTCCCACAAGGTGGACCGACGATCTGCTGAGTCGCGGGAACCCACTGGATGCGAGCAAAACGGGGGCCGATCGACGTGGACATCTTTGAGGGAGGCCTGTGTCCAGCAGTGGACATCTACCGGTTGATGATGATGATGATGTGTTTAAATTAAATATTTCTGATATTTATTTATTTAACGCATTACACTTTACAATTAAGTAAATGATAACTTAAGCGCTTTAAGCTGCGACGCAGTGCGGCTGCGGCGCTGGCCAGAGCGGACAGTATTTCGGCAATCATAAGTTTTCTCATTCCAGTCCGGAACATCGTGGAGAAGTTTATTTTGCGCTTATCCAGGGACTCTCCGGCCGGCAGGTCGGCACCCGTTCACGGATGCGAGGTCTACAGAATCGCTGGCGCTCCCTTTTCATAAAAACTTTTTACGATTTAGAGATTCTCGCTAAGAACATTATGCGAATCGCCTGATGAGCAGATGATCGCGGGTAAAAACTTCCCCTAACTATATCTAAAATTTTTGTAAGAGTAATATTAAAAAATAATAAGTAAAAGAAAGCTTAATGATTACTTATTCAATACATATCAAACTAAAGGGTTATTAAGTATATAATTTAGATAAGGACATTCATAATTTGCCTCATCAGTGATTGTTTTGAGATGTTTTCGAGCTTTTGTAACAGAATTGAGTAAAAGTGGGGTGTAAAAGTTCTCGCGCAACAACTCACGGGCCTCAATCCATGCTCGTGTCGCACCCTGCTAATCCACAAACGAGGCTCTGACTCCCATCAACTGGCATTGGACCAGTGTGGTGAGAAATGTCCCAAATCCCCCCTGTGAACAAACGAGGGCCCGAAGTGACCAGCGGTACCGAAGGCCATGCTGACTGTTGACCAATCGATGTAGAGATCTTTGGGCGAAGCCTATGATCAGCAGTAGGTGTTTATCGGTTGAAGATGATGATGAATAAATATCTATTCGTATGAGCCGTAATACAAAACTTCGAACAAGTCGTAAGTTTATTAGTATTTGCGGAGTGGCCGTGGACCCTGTCCTAATTAAACTCGCAGTTCAATTACCTAAACAAACATTAAGCTAATGCGAGCTGCAAAGGAGCCCTGGTGCTGGTGGAGCGCGGCCCGACTCCGCTTTGGTAAATTTTTATCTAAATTAAATATCTGTGCCGCACCAGTACGCAACTTTACCTCATGTTGAGATTCGATGACGCGTCTTTTCGAAGTTAACCACCATTTAGTTAAGTTACGACTAGGGTTATGGTCGATTTTAAGCAAACTCTAACATCGTGAGGCATACCACTCAATACATTTATAATGACGTTTCGAATATCGTCATCATTTCAACCGATGGATGTCCACTGCTGGACATAGGTCTCTTGTAATGTGTTCCACAAATCATGGTCTTGTGCTGTTGTTTCGAATACGATATTAATATATTAATTATAAATATTGGACGACATTGGGAGGATCCTATTACGACTTTAAGAAGAATTATTGCTGGTTTCGGGTACATGCGGGTATTCCCGTGAGGGTGCTGGGGGCTGCATAAAACAGTTCTCGAGATGAGTTGTCACAGTAGAGCGTTAGAGGCCGCAGTTCTTCCGAACGGAACATCCTTCACCTCTTTTAAATATTGAGTACAAGCAGCGAAGCAGTTTCAGTAGATAAAAAATCCACATAACCATGACTTTCCCCTAAAGAATAGGGTATCTACTCATAGATTTCCTTTCCAAAAAATTCATTTAAAAATTAAGACGTGCCGTATTATTATAAAAAAAAATCTGCATCTGTAGTAGAGTGGTTAAGCGGCGGGGTTGAAGTACGGAAATACCAGATTCGGTCCCGAGGCAGCTTGTTGAGGAGAGTGGTGAGTGGTACACTCGCTGCTCAGTAGTACAATAGTGCAGTACGTGTTGTGCGTGTAGCGGCGCGAGCGCAGCCGGGGCGCGCAACCAGCGACCGCGCAGCAAAGTCTCGCAACAACAACAAGTGAGTCAGCGCCGGCGGGCAGCGCGCACGCACTGACTCATCGCCGGTGACCCGCTTCCCGTACACCCGTACACTGCATCGGATAGTTTTATTTCAAATAGACATCTTGTTTAATTAACATAACCCTATTAACATTTACACATGTTCAGATCCTTTCAATAATATTGAACTTTATTTTTAACTTCATGATTTCGACCGCTTCGCAGCAGACATGGCCACGAGAGCACTAAACTCACACAGCTTCCTTATTTATTGTCTACATTAGTACTTACAGACTGACCTCAATATCTTCCAGCCTTCTAGAAGTGTGTTTGGTATTTGAATTAGTTTTATTAGTAATGAGACACAAATCTGATTGATGGTAGAGTCGGGGAGTGCAAATAGTACGAAACGCCGGGTATTAAATAACTAAGTATAAGAGTTAAAATCATAACACCCCCGAGAATCCTTTTGGGTAAGGAATTTTTTTAAATCCATTCTTAGCTCGCCTCTAAACGGCAGAAGCAATGTCTCCACCAAATTTTGAGTGTTTACGTCTAATAGTTTCCAATTTCTGGTGATGAAACAATGAATAGATGAACATAAACATAAAGATGATATTTAAACGAGTGATATTAGCGCATACATAAGTAATCGATATTTATATAGCGTATTTGTATATTTTTATAAACAAAAGCGTTCGTTGATATATTTTCAGTTTTATTCTATTTATAATAGTTAGGTTACTAAGAGCAACGGAAATGTAGAAACATACAAGTACTTACCGTATAGATAAAATATAATAATCGTAACTGATATTTAAAACTGATACTTTTCATACGAGTACGTTATATTTGTGTAACAAAGTAAGACGTTCACCTGATGACACGCACTAGTTAGGATGATGTACACAGCACCGCGTTGTGCTCGTCGCATGGAGACTTAAGATCTAAGGCCTCGTTATTTTAGTTATTACACTAGCTACAGCCTCTGCCCAGTGCTGTGTGTCGGCTGCAGTAGGCGCTGCGGTGGTACCTACCCAGACGGGCTCCGGCAACAGAGCCACTACCGCCAGCGATGGTACAGTAGTCGTTCAGCAGCGATAGTGACAGCATTTAATGCTGAATAGGTATTGCTGTAACGTTTACGAATGGAGTTCTTAGTGTTCATATTATATACTTATGTATATATTTCGCGATGCAAAGCTTTCAACACGATTTCATTGCGACGGTCAGTGGTCAGTCCGCTGGTGACCTGAACAGTCTATTATCGATTCAGGTCTCAGCGAAAGTCACACGAATCTACTCCGGCGGTGCGTCACCGCCCGCCGCGGGGCGCTCCAATCGATTACTGCACTCGGCGTGCACCATGACCAATCAATATGCACTTGTGTGTGCTCATTCGTATTCTGTAATCGCTTTTTATTCTTCTATTTGCTCCCAACACCCGTAACGAGGTGTTACAGGTTTATCTCGTGTACCCTTGTATTTGCTGACTGTGCCGTCATCGCTTCCTTCACCAATTTCCTTTAATTTTGTTAAATGTATATTTAGTCGGATTATCTTGGCCTGTTATTGAAACGAACACAACTTCTCAGTCATAGAGTCGTTACATTCTTCATAGATCGGTCGTGATCATCAAGTATTGACTAGTATGCGCCTCCACTCCTGCCTGATTTTTCGTACATTATTGCAAAAGGATGCCAACCTGCTGCTCTGATCTGGAAGAATCTATAGCGAAGCTCCAAAAATAGCTGGCGCATAAGATAAGAGAAATCACTGCAAACTCTCCCATGATAGTTATCACGTATACGGAAACGGAAGCAATATGCCCTCAGCGGGACTGACCACATTGATGCTAGTTAAGTTAAAATTAAGCTGATACGTTCTAACTGATTGGTGTAGGTCTTTGTGGTGCATTTAATAAAGAAAATATTGAACAGATGTATTGTATACATCATCATGGGTATTAAATGATGGCTGTTCCCCGCCCGCTTAACACCCCCCTTACTTCTTATGGGAGTAATATTTCATAAAATCCGTTCATACATGAGCTATACTCGGTAAAAATAATATTCCTACAAAGTTTCAAGTCTCTAGAGAGGCCTAGATGTTATGGTTCCAAAGATATGTGATCAGCTGTTATGAGTTTAATCTTTTATATACGTGTGTTAGGAGACCGCTTCGGAAAACGAGACCAGATGATAGTACCCATGACACCTTTGATGGTGGATAGAAAAATTAATCCTGATTAAAAAAAAATATTTTTAAATCGTTTTATTAGTATTATTTACGCTCCATTGATGAAACAATAGTTTCATTAAAAATATATTACTTTAGTAAAAAAACCAGCAATGAACTACAAAATCAAAAACAGCTGATGCTCGGATGAACGAACGCGCGCGCAGCATTAGCTCATCATGTATTTGGTTTCAACTTGAACCTTATCTCATAGCAATACGGAGTATTTTGACTGCGCGCCCGGACGTTCGTCGATCCGAGTATAAGCTGATTTTGATTTTGTGTTTCATTGCTGGGTTTTTTTTAGTAAAATAACAAAATAAGTATTTTTATGAAACTATCGTTTCATTTAGCTGTACTAACATGATGGAGCGCAAATATTGATAATAAAACGATTTAAAAATATATTTTTTTGTATCAGGATCGATTTCTTTCTTACCCCTTATCAAAGATGTCATTAGTACAATCGTCTGTCTTCGTTTTCGGAAGCAGTCTTCTAATACCCAGTATATAAAAGCTACTGCTCGTTGTGAAGCCGGAAGGCAGCGGGAGAAATGAACTAGTCGGCGCTGCTGTGCCGGAGAGCAGACATTACCCCTAATGCAAATATACTCAATTGAATTAACATCCTGTTATTGTAAATTGGAGCGGCCGGAAGTAAACTCTATTAGGAATCACTGTAAACCTAACTCTGCACAGCAAATATACATTAAAGGCACGAATCAGTTTGCGGGCACGTTATTAAGTAACACCCGCGCGATTGTTCACTTCAACTTGTGAATGTTTAATAAATATTACTTGCTGGAGAACAGGTACCACTAGTACCGCCGCAGCGCCTATTGCAGCCGACAAACAGTACTGGGCAGACTTTACTGTGTTCCGGTTTGAAGCGCGCTGTAACTAATGTAAAATAAAATTAATAGGATAACCAGACTTAATGTCTATTATCTTAAGATGACGAGCAAGATGTGGTATGTTATCCTAACTAGCGCAACGTTATTATAAGCAACACTTGCCATCAGATAAACTTCTCGCTCGTCTCGTCGCTTCGTCGAATAAAAAATGAGATGGTTTCCGTAGTAACGGCTTTGTTATATACACTGCTTATGCTTCTAGGAAGCGTTCGTCTCAAACGCTGCTTCTGTCAGGCAAGTTAAAGTGTAAGCGGTCCACGTGATGATAAGTAACAACTATCACCGATCACTAGCAACGCGATAGAAGTTGAAGCTGGGTTGACAGTCAGACCTTCAAACCGTGTGAATACAGGAAACATCGCTGGCGACAACTTCCGCAACCAGAGTGCGATATGAGATTATACTTGGAGTGTACAAATTATTAACCGTAGGTAAAATATAAATGTATGTATTATGTCATTATATGTAAACACCCCTTTAGTTTAGTACGTACTTACTGCCAGTAAATGACCATGTCGCCTTGTTACAGATCGGTCCGGTGAACATTATCATGCGTTAAGGTAGTCTTTTTATATTTTTACCGCCCGCCGCAGCTAGAGGGGTACCTATACATACACACTGCAGCTCCTGTACGACTGAAAAGGCTGCACCGATGCAATAAAAATAAAATAATCTGGTGAACTTTCGCTGCAGAGTTCATGTTGATATTGTTCACGATTTAATAAGACCAGCCTCCCGCCGCAGTCGTGAACCCTGAAGAGACGCCGGACCGGTTTTTATTAGCACAAGCCGGTACCGGGCCACGGCACCGGTACGTACAGCGAACGCGTCCGTGCGCGCGCCGGCCTGCTGCGCCTGAGCTGAGCAAACAACACATCCGCCTGCCGGCCAATGGGAGGCCGCCACGTCACAGGCGCACATTCAAACCGTATGCTCGTCAACTCACGCACACGTGACGCGGCGCGCACAAATGAGCCGCGCTTCACGCAAGAGGGGATCTGATGTGCCTCTCGTGGATTTGTGTCGAATTTGTTGATTTTTTATTTTCAAATCGTAGTGTATTTCTCTCGTGATTCCAAATCGAGCTGCTGATGTTATTTACCGGTTCCGGCTTATTACCTATCAAGACTTATTACTTAATACAGAATCCACCTTCATATTGACCCACTATTTGTTATTTTCTAGTATTTTTATCATAAGGAAAGTATTTTTTATGTTATACCTTTAATTTTAAGATAAGTTATAACATGTAGATACCATAAACTTCACTTAATGTACAGACATAAATATCATTCAGATTTCACGAAGGCTGTGATGTTATCGGATCCGTACATTTTTATTTGTGATAATTTGAGCCAAACCTGTCCGAGTTTTCGCCCTTAACATCTTAATTAGTTTCTTTCGGTTTTGATTTTAACCAAATTATAATGGAGATATGTATATTGTTGTTTTATGTCAACATTGCGACAAAACGGGTTAACATGACTATATTCACAGGCCACAGCGGCCTTTAAATTGAATCTTGGTACAGTTTTTACACTACTGTTAGGCTTAAAAATAGGCACTGGTTTCTATCTAAATAGTCTCCTCTGCGAAAGACATATATCGGTAAAAATCTAGATTTTCTACCTATGTGGTATGGTCGGGTGGAAAGAATAACGTCGGCAGGTAACTGACTATATACGACTATATATGATTAATTATATGATGACATATAATTAATTAATAATATAGTGCCTCGTGAAGATTGTACTTGCAGCATTATATCCGTGAATATACATATAAAAGCAAAATCAAATACGGTTTAGAAAGGAACCTCCAAGGTTTATCGCACGAAGGACTTGGCTGTTGGTAACAAACGAGTTGTGGTAACCAAGCTAATGTATTGCGTTCAACAAAACCATGAAGATAATACTTTAATATTTATTGCTTTTATATTTAAAGTTTTTTGGGTTTTACTTGAGAAAAGTTGTTATCTCTTCACTCCTTTCGTTTCCTTTTCTACTAACTACAAATGTTTCCTGTAAACGATCAAAGTATTTCGTGGATCAGTATAAGGCATTAGAATTTAGTATGGCAGATTCGAAAAGTATGTTTTTAACCGTCGATCAAAAAAGAGGCATGTTAAAAGTTACGTTGTATCTGTCTATAGTGCTGTAGCTTTCAGCTAACAGGATAGTTTTGACTTCTTTTTATCTGTTAAAATAGTGATGATTTGTTATTTACTTAGCTTTAATAACATAAAGTCATTCAGCCATTCATCACTACTTGTTTTCAACCCTCTCACTATGGTATTTAATAATAATATTATCAGTCTCATAGTGGTTTTGTCGTGTCGGTGAGGGTAAGAATTCACTTTAATTGTGAATGCTTGCACGACACTCGCATCTAACAAACAATTTAATAAGCTAGACTTCGTAATAAATACTAATTAGTATTAATAATATAAACGAAATATATACGAAATGGCAGTACGACGTCTGTCGGGTTCAATTAGTGTAATATATGAATGTGAGTTAAGTTATAGCCGTAGTTATGTTTGTAGGTACATTGTATGCATTGAACTTAACAAAATTGGTACAGCTTTCGTCTATAACCGTGCAGCGTTCACTCCGCCGTGTATAATAACCAAAGCGTATTACAGTAGTGGGCCGACTCTTACAAAACCGGTTACAAAGTTAACTCACCCTCCCTGCAAGCAACTTGAGCTTTAAGCTTAACGCGTTAAAGGTGAGTTCAGATTGGAATTAGTGCATCGCACGTTGCCGTCAAATCTCTAAAGGGCAAGAGGACGCAGGCAAGTAACATTGATTTATTTAGGTGTCGTGTTTTGAACTTTTAAATGTTGCGTTGCTAAAGCTTTTTGGTTTTGTCCCGAGCTTCACGACGCATCCATCAAGCTTCAGTTTTTGATTTCACTTACACAATACACAATTTCAAGCACAAACTGAATATTTCTTCATTAAATTGAATATATACAATCATTTTAAATCGTCCATCGTTTATTATAAAAGTCAACCGGCAACGGAGCGTCTTCCAAAGGGCGGAAAACGTGTAATACAGTAACTTACAATTGTAAGTAATGAATGTACATTACTTAAAATTCTTTAAAATCATTTCAGATCTATCCACCATAGGTGAAACGCACAACGAGTTGTTGTATTAAAATTTTGATAATCCTTAACATAAGGACTAAAAGTTTCCCAGTTCGTCATATCTAGTACATACAACAAAGGAATGAGATTTCAAACAATTAAACCATTCAATTTCGCTGTTGTATCAGTGGTGGCTGTTTCCCGTGAGGTTCATGGACCAAATTATACCATGAACATAATTTTGATTCGCATTAACAGTTTGCAACAAGGAACTTTGAAGGTTTCGATGAATTTAACCTTTTCGTAATACGAATTACCATTATTTTGAACTGGTTATACTGTTGCATTTAAACTTAAGTTATCTCGTGTATATATGAAAAATAACTTCTATGATAAAATATTTCAACAGAAAACTACAAACAAAATCAATCTTTAGCTCTCTCTATATATATGCTTTACAGGTGTTTTTTTTTTCAAATTTCTGTATGGGTAATGTGGAAATACTTCTAATTCATTCTTTGTTAGTAAGAATACAGATTCATCTGTTAAAAGATCACTCTGTTAAAAGTCCTGCACCTCGTTCTTTTCGTCTGTTTATCAGATCTACGTATATACAGTCCGCAGTAAAGGTAACTTTTTTTTATTACATGAAGCGATTACTGGACGAGCAGAACGTTCACCTAACGGTAAGTGATACGGCAGCTTATGATAATGTGGAGCTAGGTTGATAAGTACTTCAAACATTGTGGTCAGTTTGGACCCAAGACACTAAGTCTCCTTGGTTTTGTATTTTAAGAAGCGACGAGACTAGCTAGACGTTCATCTGGTAGCAAGCGCTAGGCCTGCCCTTAACAACGTGGCGCTGGCTAGGATGATATACACAGCACCACGATGTGCCCGTCTTAGGTATAAGATATTGAGTCTCGTTAGCTCTATAATTAGACAAGTTACAACACAAGACCCTTCAATCCGGAACAGAGTAATTTTTGTTAACTACTGTTTATCAAATGCGACGTTACCAATCTAGACGGTCTCCGGAAACAGAGTCTTACCACCAGTAAAGTCGTTACTCAAGCAAATAATAATACATATGAAATACTAGATATAAATATATGTTGACTGTATCCGACTAACTGGTGGGGTTGGTGTATACAGCCTCCGATAGACGCTCGGACTGAGTGTATCTCGTATGTATATATAGCTGGTGATGTACGAGTGGAGGCGACGCTCGGAGACGTTATCGGTCGCGTTATGACGCGCTGCACGGAAAGAAATTAGTCGCCTTTCGCTGGATAGGAAGTAATCCGTCACGGACGCCACTTGGCGGATATTGGCGCGAAGCTGCGCTGCCTTAATGCCTGGCGCTTTTCACTTAATGCCCCCGCTATAAGCGAGCAGACGTAAATTGATGGAAAGTAGTCCGAGCTTTCCCCGTACTAAGCGCGTTGGTACGTACCGGTGCAGTTCGGGCGGGCTCGAGGGACGCTCTCAGCAATTTTTTAATGATTGTATTTCGAGTGGTGGCTACTAATCTAGTCGTTTATTATAAGAGTTACTGTATTAAAAAAAACCACTAAAAACCATAAAATCTAAAGTTTAGAAGCGCTGTTTAAATAAAAGCAAATATTTAAACTTTTTCTTTGCTATCGTAACTGTGACAAGAAGTTTCTGAAATTGTTATAAATTTCCATTCTACAAAGCGACAAGACGAGTGAAACGTTCACCTGGTAGTAAGTGATACGCCTACTCAAAACATAGCATAAGTTAAGATGATATACACTGCACCATATTTTGCTCGTCGCTTTGAAACGTAAGATGTTGAGTCTCGTCACCCTAAAGCAGTTAGAAGAGTTATCTTGTTCTGTAGTTTAATTCCCATAATGCAGGGCTAATATCAGTTAGTTTACGTAGATATAGAGTTAAGAAATTCTAACAGAGCTTAACTTATTTTCGTGAAATATTTGCTGAAAGTTACCGAGTAACAACTCGTTGTATCGGCGAAGTGAACGCACCACAAACTATGTTCAATATAAGTAACCCTTTAATGGAACCGATCGAAAGTTTTAGCGTTGTTCATAAAAGTACCGCAGGGAGGGACTAATTCCCGTCACAAGTGACGACGTCCACTTCAGCAAACTTGGAGCGAGCACTCTTCAAGTCTCCAAACGAGCACGACCTAAACAGAAGCAAAAAGAATTGTTTAATAACCGAGTGCACTTCAGACGTCCGACTTCTGTAAATTTTATATGAAACAGTGTCTTGATAATGTTTTGCGATAACGTACGGCTAGGGTACTCATTCTTTGAAGCAATACTGATAGATTATTCCATCATCATCATCATCATCATCATCGTCAGCCGATGGACGTCCACTGCTGGACATTGGCCAGATTATTTACAATGCATGAAAAAACATATGGTATAGGTAACTTTAGGTAGTTTTACTTACATAAGGGTTCATCCACTAACACATGTTGCATACTCTGGGCACTGCTGGTGCATGCAGCGCTGAAGCTGTTGCTAGAGCACACGCTGATACTGCTTCCAATTTGACATCGTATAA
This sequence comes from Ornithoptera priamus, assembly GCA_029034505.1. Lineage (NCBI taxonomy): Eukaryota > Metazoa > Arthropoda > Insecta > Lepidoptera > Papilionidae > Ornithoptera > Ornithoptera priamus. Next base: position 416,044 of record JARDWD010000827.1, read on the forward strand.
GTTTAATTTAAACTACCACTGTTTATCAGTCGTTTTTATGCCACGTTAGTACCAAATCTACCTATCAGTAATCATCGGCTTACCAACCTGCACTTTGCAAGTCAAGCGGCGAGCAACGCGGATGTCCGTGGTTCAGTTCCGGAGCCTCGTGTGATAGCATTTGATCAGTCATAGACTTGTTTTGTACCTCACTGTATAACTATCACTCTTGATGATCACTATGATTGTCAACGTAAAACAGCCAGAGCTTTCGGGCTAAAGAGTTTCTCAGTCCACATTGTCACTTAACATTGATGCAATTGAGGTTAAGTGTTAGTCGATTGCAATTAATCAAAATTTAAAGGATATATTGCCGGCGATATCGTTTATTTCACAGACAATTTCTAATCAGCAGTTACGGTGTCATCGTTAACATTAGTAGTGGCAGGAAGTTAAATATTAACTATTTTGACAATCGAATAAATTTTAGATACTTAAACACGTTTGGCAAGTGGTACACATAACTTTGTTATTTGCATAGATTAAACCAGCCGTTCATTCTCATCTTCAGATAGTAAACAGTTCTATCAATATTGAAACATCACACACATATATATATAAAGTAAATAAAAAATCCGAATAAACTAATATAACCATCGGTCCCTTTTTAGCTGATACAAAGCCTTCGTTAAAAGCGCTTACGGTCCAGCGGAGACTAATTGTATAGAGACAATCCTTACCAATGGAACTAGAAACAAGACAGGAAATTGGTAGCTGACATAAACTACTTAGAGATTAAAAGCAACGATTTGATTTCGAAAATACTGCACATGGAACTGGATGTGGCATTCCATTGGAAAGATCAATGCTTAAAAACAGATTTGAATAATTCAATAGTAATGATCAAACAATTAAAAGTTGAAGAAGCTCGTGCTGTGAATAATCTTTTCTGTACTGTAAATTCGGAAGTGTTCAGAAGAAATAGGTAAAGTTAGAGAGATCCTAAATAAAAATTTCACCGAGGAAGTACATCCCAGTAGACCAGAACTCTCAGCGCTGGAAGCTCATCATAATTGTTTTTTTAATAAAATTGAACAGAAACTTTGATAAAACCATTTCGTTTGTAAGCACGAGCAGTGGGTATCGATTCCAGCAAAAACATCGGAATCGAACCGACTTTCAATGTTTGAAGATTTAAAAGCGCTTCGGAATCGTTTTAAGTAAATAACATTTGATTTTGAAATTTTAACTTTGACTTGTTACTGACGTTTGTTTTAAACTTGATAAACCCCATCGCGACGTCGTGGGAAACGCACCGGACCGCACACCAGTCGGATGTTGCATGTGTTATACCGCACGCTATGCTATAGTAATACATATTAATTGCGACAACGTAAGGCATACTACTCCTATTGTGTTATATCAGTTTTTTTGATTTAAGCATAATATGTTAAGTCTCGTTACTCTAGTAATTCACTAACTATAGCTCTTACAAACCGAAACACAATAATGTTTGCACACTACTGTTTTATGGCAGAAATAGGAGCTGCTGTGATACTCATCTAGACCGTCTCCAGCAACCGAGTGCTACCAACAGTAAAATAATTTGTGTATGTCTTACGGGTTCTCAGCTTAGTTTAACCAGGGTGTAGATGGGTTTGTTGTCGAATCGACACAGGGTAGGAGATGACGGTACCGGGATTGCATCCATTCGGCGCTGCGGTGCACGTGCAGCAATAGTATCAATAGAACCGAACGCGCAGACTCCGGGTGAACATAGCCGGGGCTGCAGCCCAGCCCCGGCGGAGTTCGCAAACTGATCTAGTTAAAGTTGTGCCACTTGTAATTGGCCGACTCGTTTCGCTAATTATTATATAGGTTATGCCTTTGTTTGCGATGTTACCGCCGGAGTCGGTTTAACGATTATTTGCTCAATAAACCACTGCTACTGTGAACGTGGAAGTTTCTGTGTTTGGATAGACGTGTGTTACGTTATTATAACTGTTAGGATTTTGAGGAAGTAATGCTCTGAATATAGCTTAACAGTTTCTTACTGTGTGTGTAATTATGTGACGCAGTTGCTAACCAATTTGAAATAGCTCTTCCTAGTTCGATTCTGCAGCAACGAGCTGAAAAAAACAATGAAAACGTATATGATAATTAATTGATACCATATACTTATATAATCTAGAACCTTATTAATGTATACAATATGCAGTATTTGTCCTTTGCATAAAAGTTGAAAAGTGTTTTAACAACTCTAAAACATGCGATTACTTAACTAGATAGTATATACGATAGGAGATCGTGTTTCTGTTGTTGATACTTTTGTTTATTATATTATTAGTGAGTGGCTCGAGCTTACACCCACCAGAGTACATCAGTAAATTAACGCGAAAGCATCGCGTATAGGAATAACAGCGATCCGCATTCAAAACAAACGGAATCGTTAATCTAAATAGCGTAGGGCAGCGCAAACAAAACTACAATTTCCGCTCCTATCAACTGACACGCCATTCGTATGGAACGTCAACAAACCCGTTATTAAACGGAATAGATGTACAATGAACGAAATAAATAAAAAAAACCCTCCCCTTACTCGCAAACAGTACGCTTCATTCGACAGCACTCAATAGATTTCAACGCGGGCGGATACCGACGGCAGATATTGAAACGGGTTGTATGTCCGAATTTGCACTTTTGCCGCTGGCCGTGCGGCGGGCCCACCGCTGCCCCCCGACACCGCCCCGACACCTCCCCGGTGCGCCCGGTGCGCCCGGTGCGCCCTGCGGCTGCCGCTACATACATACGTTTCCAATTATCGCCGGCGCTATGCCCGTGCAAACGGATATGCATTATTACCGTAAGCCCCACGCCCCGGGCGCAGAGGGCCTGCGACGCCGCAGCGCGCGCTGCACTCACACCTACCGACCTTCGCAACCAGGTAATCTCTCTTCCTAGTCATTATCCCATATGGTGCTGATATCATCTTTCTTTGTCTTTCTCCTCCATTTCGCTCTGCCCGCGAAATCGTCATCGGTCACTTGACAATCACGTACGTCCCTCATCACTACATTCTCCCAGCTTGCCTGCGCACCACACATTTGTAATGTTTTGTAATAACACGTGATCTAAACATCACGCGTTAGCTTTGCCATGTAGATGTTATGAACACAAGACCAACTATTACGTATTAATACGATATCATCATCAGCCGATAGATGTCCACTGCTGGATACAGGCCTTCCCCGAAGATCTCCACGTCGATCGGTCCAGCGCCGCCCCCATACAGTGCATATATGATATACATACATATATTATCTGTGGCAACTGTTTTACGACTTGATTGTATGGAGAAGGAAATTAAAATCGAACTGAGCTAATTAATCATCATCACTGCTGGACACAGGTCTCATGTAATGTATCCTATAAAACGAGCTCGTGCTGTTTGAGCCCAGTGACCCCCCACAGTTTTTCAAATATTGTCTGTCCAAGGCTGGAACAAGGCTGAGCTCTCTGGTACGAGGTCGCCATGCTACCACTTCGTCTCTAGTCCCATCGGTGCTATGAGCTAAGGGCACAATAAAATAATACGAACCGTCAATTATTACCCCACGGTTTATTCCCCCACACCTTTAAGAAAGTATCTGATGTTTAGTAAGCTGCTCCGGAGATTGTTCTAAGATGAACACTAAATAATTGGTTCAACCATTTCAAGCTATCACTATGCTCCTGTTAAATGTACTACAAATTGTAATAATTCTAGTATTAGTTTATAATATATTCTAGCACTAGCATGTTGCCAGTGTTGACATACGGAACCGAGACGCAGCCCCTTACTATGGACCTTATAGAAAGGCTCAAAGTCAGACAAAGGGCAATGGACAGGGCTGTGTTTGGAGTTTCTCCACGCAATCCGATCCGAAATGTAAAGATCCGTAGAAAACTAAGGTCACCAACATAGCCCGAAAGATTTCTAGACACAGGCAGTGGGCTGGGCACATTGTTCGAAGGACCGACGGCTGATGTGGCAGTAAGGTCCTCGAGTAGCCCCCGCGTACCGATACACTTAGTGTTGGGCGGCCTCGGGATCGATCCATGTGGAGATCTTTGGGGGAGGCCTATGTCCAGCTGTGGAGGTATATCGGCTGATGATGACATTCTAGCACGAAAAGCAATTAAATAAAGACTAAGACGATTATTATCATTATTATTATTATTTTTAATAAGATTAGGTAACTGTTGTTGTGCTGAGTATTTGTTCAACGAATACAGAATATGCTGATGCACTTCTGCGATATCTGCGTAAGTTGTAAAGCATAAAGTGTGCAGTTAAATTTAACCGCTCCTTTTTCTCTTTAACATAATTAACCTGCCATTACAGAGCACAATGCATTAAACTTCTCCTTACATTGGACAGCATCCTGCGAGTTATTTCTCCCCACGTTTTATTATACGCAAGGAAATTATAAAAATCGCTCGTAACACTGTGCAGTTAACATCGCGCAGTTACTTCCGACTGACTCTTTTGTTAAATTAACTGTAATCTGTGGTTTTTATTAACCGCATTTTGATAAATAACTATGTAATATCTTGTCACTGTTTACGGTTAACCTTTCTATCAGTTACTGAATTAAAACTTTTCGTAAGTTTAACTTTTGTAAATAAGAAATGATGAAAGTAAATTTAAGTTTCTATTCTTTTTTATGTATGTAAGTGACGAGACGAGCGGGACGTTCACCTGATGGTGAGTGATACGCCCGCCCATAACAACGTGGCGCTAGTTAAGATTGCGCCCGTTGCTTGAAACCTGAGATGTTGGGTGTCGTCATTCCAGTAATTTCTCTAGCTATAGCGCCCTTAAAACCGGAAGTCAGTAATGTACATAGTACAGTTTCTCGGCCGCAGTAGGAGCTGCGGCAGTAGCTAGACGGTCTCCGGCAACAGAGACACTACCACACCGCATCGGTAACCCATTTTATATGGGCTATAGAGGAACAAGGAGATGTGTTATGAGTAGGTGTATCACTTACCATCAAGTGGATGTTCCGCTAGTCTCATTGCTTCGTTTAATAAAAAAAAAACATAGCTTTCAATATAAGTAAGTACTTGAGTAACTGGAGAATAAATCGGTGTTGGTCGTAAAGGCGCGTCACTGCAACTACTAATAGATTACTTAATATAACAATTTATATTATTTAACATAAAGATATTGGGGGTGTAAGGGGTCCCGCACAACAACTCATGGGACCCATGCCAACCTCACCTGCTCGTGGTGCACCCTGCTAATCAACAAACGAGGCTCTGGCTTCCATAATTCCGCATTGGGCCAGCGTGTTGAGAAATGGCCCAAATCCACCCAATATGAATCTCTACAAACGACGACCTCTAGTGCCTGGCGGTTTTGCCGGCAGCACAGGATCAATCGATGTGGAGATCTTTGGAGGAGGCCTATGTCTAGCAGCAGATGTCTAGCCATTCTCGATGTGTTTATCCTTAAGTAATGTAAACTTAATAAATAATAATTCATAGCAAGAAAGTAAGCATTTGTTTATACTTGCAATTACTTACAAGCTCATCTGACGTTAAAGCAAAACAGATTGTGGATGAGAGGATTCCCTCGAGGATATTTATCGATGAGTAATGGCGTTCTATCAATCTATTGACAACACGTCATTATACAAAATGTCGCCCGGCGTCCGGCAGGAAGTCGTCACGACGCGATTGTCTGATTGTATAACGACACTTAAAATACCAACGCCTTACAGAGTGAGTGGTGACCGTCGTTACCCGGCGGTCACCGTCCCAAACGAAACTGTCCGACGTTAAATAAATAACTTGGAGGTGGAGGTGGAGGTGGAGGTGGAGGGCGACGGTCGCGCGTTATCTAAACTTTAAAAACTTACGGGGGCTTCTCACTAGCAGCTTCGTCGCGGCTCCGCTCGGAGTACCCGGCCGATTTGTTGGAGATCAAACACAAACATTTTCTACATCTCACCGTCAGTACACACGAGATGAACATGAGTCCAGAACTTACGATTACCAAACATAATAATGACAAACTTTACTCGGTATTAATATTTCATATTGTATAGTCAAATAATATTTTTACAAACTTTTCTCTTTACTCTCTAGAACACTTCTTTTTACTTACTGCTCTGGCGCAGCGACCCGACGTGATTCTAGGCCTCCGACACAGGAGAGCGCCAGCGTGGCCCATCCAGCTAAGTCAGTGGGCTTCGGCTTCCCCTATGATTTTCGGTTCGCCAGCCAGCCTCTCGATTTCAAAATGCGTCGGGCTCGATCCCTACCGTCCTTTTTTTTGGATCAGGCCGAAGATCCTATGCACGATGAGATACTAAGCTTCTTTCTATGTGATAAAGTATATGTTATATTATTAAAGCGATATTCATGAACTTCAGTTAATTTATTTACGAGTACGCCTGATGACGCGACAGACAAACACACCCTCACCTTTACCAGTATAGGTTGGTTCAGAAAGTATGTGCTGTGGATGTGGACGCCGATATCTGTCGACAATTTGTCATCGGAAAGTTTAAAATGGTGGAGCTACAAGCTTCCGTGGAGATAAACCGTAATAAACGTCCACGGCGCTGCTTACCTTCTTAATTTCGAGGGCAAAGATTAAAAGTTTCCACGTGGAGCGGACAGAGCCACCTCTCGCCTTAATGTTAACATCCAAAACCGGAGCGGTGTATAGGCGTTGTGCTGGTGGAATCACCAACTAATAGGGGTAGTCATAAATAATCAATAACTTAAAATAGTATAATAGCGGCAAGTGCGTGCGAACGCGCTGCTCGGATCTCTTATACTTACTGGAATATTCTTCTTCTTCCTAAGGTGCCTCTCCGACTAGTGGAAGTTAGCTTCTAGCGAGGCGGAAAAGTTGGTCCACTGGAACATGGAAATGTTCTATTTATACAATGACTAATACCACAAAACATAACAGCTGCAGTAAGACTTCTCATTTAAGAGTATTAAGAAGACTAGCTATAAACTACTTCTCTTTCTCTGAAACTACTCCCTCTAAGTTTAATAGCGGTGGAGATATTCTAATTTGTTTATTACACGACAAATAGAAATAACTCATCATCATCATTATCATCAGCCTTTGTTACTGGTGGATATAGTCCTTGTCCAATGTCTTCCACCAAATGCGATCCTCACCTTTTCGTAACCAAGCACTTCCGACGGCTCTTATAATGTCGTCAGCCCATCTGAAGGGAGGATGTCCTACACTTCTGCGTCCTGAGCCTTTCCTCCCATATCAGCCGCCACTGACACGACAGACATGGATGAATATAACAATTCAGATTCCGCAAAGTATAAGACTGTTATTAAGTTTACCCTAAGTAAATATCATAAATTTAAGCTGTCGAGAATTCTGTGCGCGGGGTATATATCAAGTTGTCCTTTGGTGAACTCAAATGATAACGATAATTGATTTCTCATAATCTTATATACTAAGATAAAATTTATCACAAAACATTTGTGGCAGGATGTATAATATTAACATCGATATGACACATCCCCACGTGACACCCTCGCAACCTGATCTATGGTCTAAAAGGTGTATGTTTAAAACAAATTATAAGATTTTAAGTTGGGCGTTAAAAAGCCTGTTAACCTATTTTATTTGAAAGTTACTCCGCCTGATGCTGCAGCGGGCTGGCGGCGGATTCGAATCTGTACTGCTTCAGCTATACGGCTGCAATTTGCATGCGGGGAGGATATTGGATTTTGGCTGGTGCATTTGTAATGTGGAATGGACTACGTAACGGACAACTGTGAGTGGTTTTTATTGTCCATTGGTGCATCTAGGAGTTCGCGCTCGACGCTTTAATGTAATTTCTCTCTACTATATACCATCAGTCCGTTCGTCTGACTACTCACAGCTGTTAAGCATCTATTAATATGTGTATACAGAGCCACATAGTTTACAGAATTACAAGATGTGAACTCTTGTTACACCTTTCAACTGAAACAAAGTAATATTTGCACAATGCTCCCCGACAGAGGCTGTAATCTCTGGCAATAAATACCGTTAGTTATTGTCCTGACGTAAACTTTGTTTATACGTCAAAATGAAACGCCTGCCTAAGACGATGATGCACTAGTTAGGATATTTACAGCACGTTACAGCACCTTGAGAATGTCTCCTGTCTTTCCTAGTAATTTATTACAAAGTAAACACAATTATCAATTAAATTTAACAAACACGGCGAACAAAACTCTAATCGAAGTGTCGCTCCGCTTAGTTAAACAACAAATGAACGCTGTTTACACTGCGTGTAAATGTTTACAGAATGTTCCATCACCTCGCAAGAATTCACCGGAACAGCGCACCGCGATACTTTAAATTTATCGCGTCATTTGAAACGGAAACGCTCCCGCGACCGCCCGCCGATAGCGGAACTCGCACAATAATATTAGAAATATATCCTAAAGGATTGTTAGCCTAAAGACTACTTAAGGCTAACTTATTACTAAATAGGGCAGGACACACCGGAAGCACGTCGTTTAGGTCACAGGCGCAGCTAGCTGACTAGATTTGACCACTGCAAACCCAACCGGCGTCGTCCGAAGATGTTTAACGTTTTGACATAAGGCCACTCGCCGTCTATGAGACAATGATGATGAAGTGATTATGACGTTAGCTTTCAATTAAGCAAAATTAAGCAAAATTAATTTTAGATAGTTAGCTGCTAATAAAGCGCTGCGTAATACGGATTAGTCATTTACAGCGGCTACCGCGCAGTTTCCTTGCGGCAATCGCAATGATTAATTTAACGGCGGCCACGTTGCAGCTACGTCATAATAACAATGAACGTGAATAAAAAAAATGTCTCGCCCGGGAATCGAGTGCGGCCCCGCTGCAACCCCGCTGCACCCCCGGAACACCCCGCGCCGTTCGGAAGCCATTACGTATGGCCGGGAATTAATTACGCTTGGAAAAAACACATTCGGATACAAAGCACCTGCGTTATTTAAATGTTGCTTTGCATATTTCGGTGCTGTCGCCTCGGCTCCGGGGCCCGCTGGACGGGGGCAGGCAGAGGACAGGGGCCGGAGGTTCCGGAGATCTGCGGCTACGGCAAAAACCCAACCGTACGTTACCTAACCTAGCCGGAGTGTGTCAACGTACCTCCATATCTATTGCCAAGTGTACAGGCACTGCTGCATCGAATTCGGAAGGTGCTGCAGATAATGGCGGGAATACGTGTCTAAACATTTCACTGAAACATGGTGCACTGTCAACATCCTAACATACAAAAGTTTTGCTCCCATAGCTTGTAGGAGTAATCTCACAATATTTAAAAAAAATACACTGATCTGTACCTTCTTCCTCCTGTTCTTTTCCCAGCTATGTGGGGCCGGCACAGTATGTACTTCTCTTCCACATCTCTCTATCAGCCGCCATATCTAAATTCACACTCTTCGTACACATGTCATCTTTCACACAATCCATCCACACTTTCTTCGGTCCTCCTCTACCCTTATAACCATCCAAGTTCATTCTCATCACTTTTTTTGTTATATGTCCTTCATCCCTCCGCACAACACGCCTGCACCACGCTGACCTCTTCGTTGCACACTGAGCTGTTTAAAGATTATAATTTATCTGGTAGTTTTACTATTTAGAAGTAGGGTAAGAATATTTCTATCTCCGGCGCTCATCATCTTCCAACACCGGCTTTTTGTAAGAAGAGATTAATTTAAGGGAAATGGCTACTTACCGTGTGACCATTTCGTGGATACTGCGCTCGTCAGTCAGCGCAGCAAGAGACGGGAGAGGAGAAGGAAGAGTTCAGTTAAGAATGTCGGCTGTAAAGTTGATGTGGTGATGATAATGATGTGGTGTGGAATAGTTGAATGTTTTTGTGCGGAACCCGTTCGTGAATGGAGCAGCTCGCCGGCTGGTTCCGTGCGCGCGCGTATTAGATAATTAATTAGACAGGAGTGGAAGGGTTGCCGCAATAGTTTATCGCTTAATCTTCGGAATGGTCGAAACGAATGAATTTTAAAAATGGCACCATCTGGTTATGGCCGGGAAATCCCATGACGGTGACAACGAGCGTATGCATGTATGCTTCTAATTACTGGTAACGGCGTTAAAACACGCACACCAAGTTATAATTGCTTCGCTTAATGTACCGGCGGCGGGTGCCTGTCGCCGGAGCATCCGGGACGACGTGGTGGTAGTGTGCAAACATCGGAGCTTGCAGTGCCACAGCAACGTGGACGTCACTCACTACACACTATAAGCCCCGTAAGATCAGGAGTCGATTATCTCAGGCGTAAGCTGTAAACATTAGAGATCATTCTAACTTAATCTCTTATCTCTTTTTGTTACTCGATAAAAATGTTATAAAATATTGTTTTCTTTATATTCAACGAAGTGACCGGACGAGCAGGATGTTTACCTGATGATAAGTGACCGCCCATAACAATGTAGCGGAAGTTAGGATGATGTGTACTTTATAGTGCTCATTGCTTTGACCATATAAATATGTTCATTACCTTATACTCCAATAATATCTCTAGCTGCAACGCTATACGAACCGGAACATAGTAACATTTTCACAGTAATATTTGATGGTAGAAACAGGATGTATCTAGACAGTCACCGACAATAAAGACTCAACAGTATCGTCATCATCAACAGCCTGCGGCAGTCTCCAGCCGGATATAGGTCTCACTCAAGGAATGCCACTTAGCCCGATCTCGGATATAAGAATCGTTTATTTCTGCCGTCAAACGTTAGTGTGGAAACGTATGTTCCGGTTTAGATGACGCTGTTAGTTATGAAGTTACTGGGGCAACGAGATTTATTATCTCATGTTTAAATTGACGAGCATGGTAACACCTTAACTAGCGCCACGTCGGTAGAATAAATAAAACAACTTAACGGATTGGTCGTCGGCGGCGAGAGCTCTATAACCATTTTAATTTCCTTTAACAAAATTAGCTGCAGGGTAATTACAAGGTCTGATATGCATCAGAAGCCAATACGTTCCCGTGGGCAAGCTGACCGAGTGCGTGGCCAATGTTTTAACACTTAAGTGACGTGTACGCGTCGTCCGGCGGAGCGCCGCGGGGTGGGCAGCTCTAAGGGTTGTTTATCAAATGCACAACTCTATTACATCTGTTGCAACATTTTTTCATCGAATTTTCATCGCTTAAGTTGTACACAGAGATTAAAAAAAACCTGCAGTGTTTTTATTATAGACATGAGATGGAGATAATAGACGCGATGGACCAAAACTGGCATCAGTTATCAATGTTTGATGGTCATAAATCTGAAAGTGGCTACAGCCGGGATACGGCGATGTTATGACAGGAGATTTATGAAAGGCTTAACTAGTCGAGTTCAAAGGGAGTGTAAGGGGTCCCGTACAAGAATTCTTGATTCTGTTTGTTGTACGACGTGGTGTTCTTGATACTTGTCTGATACTGGGCTCGCGGACACGGATCCACGGCTTGTTAACAACAATTCACGGTATCTAAGCCAACCTTAACTATTCATGCTATATCCAGCTACTCAACAACCGAGACTCTGGCTCCCACCAATCCGCATTGATCCAACACGACGGGAAATGATCCTGATCCCTCCATATGAACCCCTACAAACGACGGCCCCTGGTGCTTAGCGATACCAGGGATCTCGCCGGCTGTGACAGACGTCAGCAATGCTCCGGAGACCCATAGCATCGCAGGACTGATCGATGTGGAAATCTTTCAAGGAGGCCTATGTCCAGCAGTGGACATCTATCGGCTGATGATGATTAGATGAAAATCAAAATTTTCTATCAGAGGTACGTGCTTTATACAAGTTAAAAAGCACTACATATCCTAGCTCCCTGAACTTAATTATATAAACTATCAAGTTACTCATATGGTATTTATATTGAATTGATAAGTTGGTAAGTTTATTTATGCAGGTTCGCGAGGAGCCAGAACCTTGTTTGTTGATTAGCAGGGTGCACCACGAGCTGGTGAGGTTGGTTTGGGTCCCGTGAGTTATTTTGCGAGACCCCTTACACTCATTTCGTCTTCTGCAACATTTGCTTCTTTGTGATATTATTCTTCCAGTTCCGGTTACAGTGCTGATTAGATTTGTCCCGCATGTTGGACTTCTCTACTGCTAAAGTACAGTGTGCTGACGCTGCGTCCGAGATCTTAACACATGTCAGAGCAATGTTCCTGACAAGGTCTACTGCTTACCGCCGCCTGACTGACCCTCCAGTCGGTTCTTCGCACGATGTTACAATAACAACAGGCCAGCCCAAAATGATTAAATGTAAACAGACACATTACAGGAACGGAGCGGGGAGCTGACAAGGCGATAACTTATACTTAGCTAATGCGCCAAGTTGTGAGAGCGCGCGGCAAGGCACCGTGACCCGGACACGCCGCCGGACAGGCATAATTACTGGTACAATAGCTGGGTGGTTGCGCGCTGGTCGTTTATTAACACGTCGTTGCAGTGTGCAGGACCCTTGTTTACAGCGTGCGAGGGCCTTATTTACAATTCAGATGGAGCCAAGGCAGTGTCGGTGCTCCGAAAATTAATTGGCCGGATCACGCGATCCCTCCACATTTTTTCGGGTCAATTCAAACACCTTAATATAAGTGACCGCTTTAAGTACCACTTTGGACATACGAAAGAAGGAAGTTGAGCGGAATAATGTAAACCGCATTAGCATATCGTTACTCCGACATTCCGACTAACAATTTGTACAGAACTGTTTATACTTAACTGGATTCTTTACACAATCACAGCTAAGCAGCACCGCGGCAAGATTTTTAATAATCCGCAAGTAAATAAGTAGTACTTTGTACATTACTTAATCTTGTGCTAGTTCGTTTGAAAAGAAGTCAATAATAGCGCTCTGATACAAATAGGCTGCATCGGTTGCATCCCGCAGCGGACCTTCTCTTTGTCTCGTCAGTGGGTAGTACGACAAAAACTTGACAAATTTTATTCAACTAATAGATAAAATCAAATTTAAGTTGTTTTGGGTAAGTTCTAAACAAAAATTAGAACACGTTTGACAAAAGGGCGGCCTACATTCAGCCCATTAGTTTCATGTTGCGACACTGCGGCTAACGGTTAACAAATTAACTATACTCATCACGGTATAACGGAGACGGGGACGTGGACCGGCGGAGGCTGCGCCGGCGAATGACTGAAACAATGAGAAGAAAAACGAGAGAACACACAGACGAAACTGAGAGACGAGGGCACAAAGTCCGGGCCGCGACGCTCGACAACATGCGCACTGCCTTACAGTCGCATCGTAGCCTTCGCGTGAGGCTGCAGGGCCCCGGCCAATCGCACACACACACACACACACACACACAACAATTAAAATTTTAATTACACGCACAAAGGTTAGAACATAGACATCTAGTTGATTTACTTTACAGCAATATGCTCCTCGTGACTTCAATCTCAGGATTAACAGCACGACCTGGTCGAGGAGACTGAGTCCATTGTAGTTATGGATTTTAAATTTAAAACAAGTCATGTCTTACAAACCTCTCACTTGAAGTTGCGAGTATTAGAGTTATCTTTAAGAAGTTTAATTAAACTTGATCATTTAATAAAATTGTCAATTTGAGAGTGCACATACTGTAAAACAATGTAAATCAAGTTTAAATTTAAGTAATACATATAACTGTAAGTTAATGATGATTGACTTCAAACGATGATATACTACTACTGTATTAAATATATAATGATTTCTGAAAAGCATAAAAACATTTAACAACAAAGTAAACTGCTTGTTTACGTGGTTAACTACAAAGAGTTAAAATGACAAACAGTTTTAACTGAAAGCGGTACCGTTCCGTAAATTAGCTGCTTGTAAAAAAACTTAAATCAATTTGCTGAAAATAAAACGTTGCTCTAAAGTTTTCTTCTGGTCGTCGTCACAAAATAAAAGCCTCCAATAAATTCAATAGCCAATAAATTACTGACGCTGAAGCCTGCGGAGGGCCTCGTGGGCTTAATTTCAAACGTGACTGAAACACAAAAGGGCGCCCGCGGAGCGCGCCCAATCAAATCACACTTTAAACGGGAAAAAAGATAAAACACACCGGACCCTGATTACGGAACCCAGCGGGCTGAGGTCGCACGTTCGACTCCAGTTTACTGGTGGTGGGTGTCTCTTGTCGGAGACCGTCCAGGTGAGGACCATCGCAGCGCCTACTGCAGCGGATAGACAGTAGTGCTCAAAAATTACTGTACTCCGGTTCGAAGGGCGCTGTAGCTGGTGAAATGGCTACGGTAACGAGAACAACAACCATTCTATGTCTCAAGGCGGCGAGCGCAATGGGACGCAGTGTTATAACATTTCAACTAGCATCAGGTTGTTATGGTCGGGCGTGTCACTTACCATCAGGTGATCTTCTTGCTCATCTCGTCGCTTCCTCGAATAAAAAAATGTTGTTGAGGAACCGGTGGTCGCCGGCACCGCCGTCGTTACAGACGCGGCGGGACAAAGCGAGCTGTATGATCACTGTGTTGAAGAACTAGCTGGAGTAGCAAGCGTATCGCATAAAGCACTCATACATACATTATACAACACGTGTGTGTGTGTGTGTGTGTGTGTGATACGTGACACGTAATGCACGCATGCACGCACGCACGGCTCGCCTGCGCCAGTGTCGTTCTCGTGCGGAAGTACTCATGTAGTAGAGCTCCAAGTGACGGGGTTGAAGCAGGGTGTGGTTGGCGGGCGTTGCGCTTAGCGAGCGATCTAAGTAACAGATCCCCATCTTAGATACATGTCGCTCGGATACGATTTGTGTTAAACGATGCACGTATAAGATTATGTAGATGCTGGACTGGGAACGATGGGAGCTAGGTTAGAAGACAGACTTGAAGGAAGCTTGTTGACACCCATTACTATAACATATATGCAAAAAACTTCCGGTGTAAAAACGAATAGTGATAACGAGCAATTTGATAACAAAAGCTTCTCGGTTAATAGCTTCTACTAGTGGATGGTCGAGTAACGAAAAGATTATTGGAACCCGTAGATCCGCGTGCCTCATCAGGTTCCCAGGACTAAACCGCTTCATGACTTATGTACGTCAAATCCATTTCCCCTGGAAGATGCCTCCGCAATCAAATCCCGCTGCAGATTATGCCCGCCGCGCCGATATCTTCAAATTACTGAAACCTTGCCTCGTTAAGGATTCACTTTATCGCCGCGCCCATGCTAATTGTCCCGCCCACCAGTGGGCCCACCGCCCTTTGAATAAAACAAAATTAGTTTTGATGTACAATTAAGGCGCTATTGAAACTGAAAGGCGCTTAAATGTAAACCTTTTGATGTGAAATGGCGAAATGAAATTTCTCGATGGACCCGTTTTCATCCACCTCTTATTTCGGATGAATGTTAATGTTCCTCTTTGTGTTCAGATCTACCTTCCCATTAATTTCATTATTAATGACATAATGTGATGTAAGGACTCACAGGAAGCAACGCAACCGAAACTTTCCTTGACCGGGTTACCGTGAGGAATTTACGGAAGGAATATGATTAGAGCGGCGACTGATGCTGCAGCGTTTACTGCAGCAGACACTTGACAAGTGGTGACTCTTTAGAAGAAGAATTTAGAGCGCATCGGTATCGTCACGTGGATAGAAATGGTAAGTAAAAACAAAGTAAAAACCCTACTCTTACTTTCTTAGCCAACTTAGATTATTTAATATTTAAAAGTTGGAAGACTGGGCAAAGTTCTACCATATCCTAGTAAATAATAGATTTATACGTTTACCGAGATTACATAAATGTTGCCTAATTTTGTTAAACTAATTAGTAGTTTTTTTTTTTCAAGTTAGATAAAAGTTTTTATAGTCTGTATCCAGTCATTTACAAACTTCCGGTGTTTCTCAACCGATAACGATCAATAAAACATTACGCTGATATCGTATTTTGCTACAGGCTCCTCACTTGAATTACTCATTAATAACTTAATAAGTGTATAAATAGTAGCTCGCTGGCCTAATGGTGCGTGCGGTCTGCATTCCGAAGGTCGCGGGTTCGCAGGTCGGCATGTACCGATGACCAATATTTCAGTTGTGAACATTAACAACAGCAGCGGGATACAAACTGTGAAGGAGAACATCGCGAGGAACCTGCACATGAATTAGAATTTATTGTGAGGTGTGTGTGTAGTCACCAATCCGCATTGGGTCCGCGTGGTGACTGTGGCCCATCACCCTCGTATTGGGGGAGGGTTGTGCCCCAGTAATGAGGACGTAAATTGGCTGTTATGAAAAGTGTATAAAAAAATAAGAGGATGGGTGTAAGGGGTCTCGTGCAACAAATCATAGGACCCAAGTCAACCTCACTCGCTCGTGGTGCACCTTCTAATCAACATACAGGGCTCTGGCTCCCACTAATCCGCATTGGGCCAGCGTGGTAGGGAAAGGTCTGAATGCCTCTATATGAACCCCTATACTAGCCCCTACTGCCCAGTGGTACCGGAGGCCATGATGATTGTATGTGGAGATCTTTGGGGGAGGTCTAGGTCCAGCAGTGAACGTCTATTTGCTGATGATGAACTTAATAAGTAAGCTGTCTAGGAATATATGAGCTTGTCTTAATTGTTCCACTTATTGTATATCGTTAACTGCGTAGATTTGAACCTGGAGCACATCTGGGTATCAGCGTAGACAAATATTCCGTGAAGTCATTGTTCCGTTACGATTTGCAAACATTGAAACGGAAGTTTCCAAGGGCGATCGCTCCGCCCCCCGCGCGGGGGTGCGCACTGCCACCGATCCCCAACACGTTATTGCGATTTCTATTGCTTCGCAAATAAACACGACACCTCCATGTTTGGACACATTTCTGTGTCGCCAGCTCTAAGTCTTGAGTCAATATTTGAAGAGCTCGCCTCATTCCTTGCACTTAGGGATGCAAAATAGTTCTCCGATGTCGATATAATCGAATAAATCACATCAACATAGTTATTAGTTAATAATATCACTAAAAAATGTTTCACTTGTAAGGGTGAAAAGATTGTTTTTATCGCCAGATACAAAGCTGGTTGATCTTCTTAGTCCACCCTCAACAGTAATCTATTCCAATTTATTACTTGGCAGAAACATCAGTTGCAGCCATGGTACAAATGTAAACTGCTCCGATAGAAATTTCGTGATCAGGTTTACTTATACTTTAAGACTTTACCGTATCTTTAACTTTTTATTACTTGCACCCACTCTTGGTACGCTGGAAAAGAACCTCTAATCTTCAATTTCGCATATAATTGGCGATTTGCATTGCTGAGCATTTAAATTGGAAAACTCCTTTTTCTCTGATAGATTTTCTTTTAGTCGCCTTTAACGACATACCGCAAGTAGAATCGGAAAGCATCTCTAGATGATGATGACGATAAAGCGGAACCAAAGTGGTTCTCTCCCGCCACCGCTCGGGACGGTATATCGATACCTTTCATAATTCGTACGATTCTGCAAATTTGCGGATTGTAAAACTTTACAACCGCGAAGAGAACTTCAACTTTAACTCGAACGTTGGCTAAAGCGACTCTGAAGATGACATTAAGTTGAAGACACGAGAAGTATTATTATTAACTATCCCCATACATTACAAATTGGCGCATACGATTGCAAACCTTATTGCGACGTGCATAAGGTCCCGATTCATATAATTGTACGGAACCTATGCAAATTGTTGTGTTGAAAAGCCCTTTATATTTGATTTCAAAAGCGTTACTCGGCAATGAATAATGATTGACCCTCAGTCGGTTGTAGCCCTTTAGCTCAGACATCAAAGGAGGCAGTATCGCGTGAGTTCGCGAGGCGCTTGTGGAGTTCAGCAGTCACACGAAGTCTGAGTATAGCTTTTTGTAAACTGCACAGCTACTGTACGAAATGAATAACAGGAACTTGGAGCCCGCGCGCGGCGGCTTGCACTTACTGTTGTTGTGCTTATCAACGTGAACCTCAAACTTGAATACCTTTTAATCGCACACTTGAAGTAGTATACCGATGAGCACTAAGATTTATCGACATTTATTACTTACATGTAGTAAAATATTGAATATATAAAAAGATAACGTTTGTATATGGAGCGCATTACGAAGTTGGACATAATAAGCAGACGACACGGCGGTGGTGGAACGTCCCAGTTTTTGGGCTTAAAAGATCAGTAAAGCTACAACCATATTACTCACTTTGTGGTACGAATAAGCTATTCACTTAAAGCTCATTATGTTTTATTAGATCTGGTGACAATGTATTCCCCACGTAGTTTCGCCTCGGCCCTTACAAAATTACAATCGCTTAAGTAGTTTGAAAGGAACGATTTGTTAATTTTTTATAGCAATAAGTGCCCGATTGAGATGTTTACACTACACGACATTATGTTCATTTCTCGGGGACATAATTAGCTATTAAAGCGCTTTTACATACCCGTGTTAAAAACTAACATTGTGTATCGATCGCAAAGCGGTGCCGCGTTAAGTATATCCGCCAGTGAACGGTTCCTTCCGTTGCGAGAAACCAATTTTAATAACAAAAATTCATTGAGAACATTTGCAAAGGCAACTTTTTCAAACGAAATAATTGCTTTCAGGGAAAGTTTGAATGTCTCGTTAATTTATTTTTAAACAGGATTATTTTTTTTTTCTTTCATCGAATAAAATTAAAGAAGGAACGTAATGAAAAGACTTTCCCATAATTGCTCCGTAGGCGCTGGAAACTTGTTACATTAATTTATGTGAACCGGAACTGAAACATGTTTGTGTGATCATCCACAAGGATGTCTCCGTTCAACGTTTAACCAGAGAGCGGGGATTCGCTTTAAAAAAAATTGATTAAGTTATGAATTTTAAGTTACGCTCATCCCGCGGAGTAAAGGGAGAGTAATTTTTAATTTTCACATTGCCCGTCGATTATATTTAAACTGAAAGAGAAGTTAATTAAGGGTTGATTTGATAGTGCGCCGGCACCGCGCCGCCCCGCCGCCCCGCCACCCTCCCGCGATGTGAACGTTCATATTTTTAATACTAATTGCCAATTTTCATTTACTTCGTTTGTGGTTACTTTAGACCTTTAATTAAGTGTTCCACGCTCCGATAAGCTATGATGACACAGTAAACACTATTCCGAAAACAAAGTATCTTAATTGTTAATGAGAACTCAATCATAAAGATAAAATTTAACTTTAAGAAAGAGCTTAAGCTATTGCTCCTGACAAAGAGTTTTAAAGCTCTCATTCTCCAAACTGCTTTACTGATTTATTTATAATAACACACTCACGTTAAGTACTCTTTAAGAAAACTAACAGTTTAAACGTTAAGAAGCTGTATTGTCGCAGATAAACAAACAGAGACATTTCGATATTAACATAGAGATTTATTACTTACGGTTGAAACTTAATTCTTGACCGAAAGGTCGTTCGCATTCGCAGGCTTCCCTTACGAGAGTCATTATCCCGGCTGAACAGTTCAGATAACTTCACAGGACCACCGACGTACAGCTTAATTAAAATAATAACACTGGAGGTAGATAACCGAAAGCGAATAGGGGACCACCGACTATCCGTTCGCCCAACAATTCCACTGAAGTTACTTAATGACCCCTGTCGTTCACGATTTGTGCAAACACACATCACTTTAAATTTAACCCTCCACAAGAAAATACACCCTTGTCACCGGCGACACCGTGAGCGACCGCTGAAAAGGTGAAAATCTTTACATCCTGTTATCAAATACTGAACTAAAGTACCGTTACGATAAGCAATTTTATTCTACTTAAATACTTAGATGTTTATGATTATAAGAGACCAGTGGCCCGCTGTGAGCGTCCATCAGTTGTGATGATGATCACGTTGATAAGTGCATTGGTTTCTGTTTCCTTTTCAGTCATATCCTTATATCTAAGATTTATACAAATGTTTTTCAACCGCCTCTGTTTCCTTCTTACAGCAAAATGTCCTTCTCTTTTACTGCAGGTATCAGCCAGAGTAGGTTTCTCCTGCTGTTGACCATTAAGTTATGACACACGACAGGGTGCATGAAAAAGTTATAACCCGTACATCCGTTTGGTAACAGTAACAGATGACAGACGTACTTTGATTAATAATTAAAACGGATCGATCCTCGCACGGTCATGCGGCTGCCGCTGCGATGTCACCACCTTGAGGTTTCGCAGCCACGTAAAAATTGTATTAACTCTTGATGAGGAACGAACAAAAGTTAGTCCTGTCTGTGTAAACTCCCTCCGGATGTAGACTTAAGAACTGTGACTAATTGCTACGGACAGTCCTTTCCCAAAAAAAAAAAGATTTTTCATACTTTAACTGCGACGTTTTTTGCTTGCCTTCAATTAATTTGACTGGTTACAGAGCTCTCTCATTAACTTCTATGCAGCTTATATACATTATATAACATGTCTCCACTAAGCTTAAAGCCAATCGTATCTACGCTTCAGTTGGAAGAGAGCTGCAGCCAGTAAAGGTACTGGAGGTTAAAAGAATCTCGTTTCATGTTTCAAGACGAGGGCGACGTGACGCCATGGAAACACCCTAGCCATGTCACATACCATCAGTCGGACCTCCAGCTATAACTGTCTTTATGACTTAATAAATACTGAAATACAAATATAAAAACGCTTTATTTGTTTCAATGTGGACGTGAATATAATTTAATTATTACCGCTCTTCCCCACTTACCCCGCTCCCCGTTACTTTCAGCCCGGGGCGGGGTGCGCCTTAATCAGCGGGTTGCAATCAGGAGACGATAGGAACGGATTTAGCGAAAAATGTGCCGAAATTAACAGATATTTCATTAAACAGCTTAGCAGGAAACAATATCGGGGACGGTGACACCACGAACACTGGCGACTTAGGAACTACAGCGGTTACCTTTTCGCAGTTAAAGGGAATACATCCTTCAGTCCAGTAATCAGCAACTGGTCCTCACAGCGTGTTACGTATTTTATAATTTTCATCTCATTTATCTGTCTAATTCCTGTATGAACAAGTTATACACAGTTCGCTCAGCAACTTCCGCTTCGTTCGACGAGCGTACAAACCTGGAGACGTTCTAAAACCTTTTTCTCATCAATTACCAAGACCGTTCCGCAATCCTCATATTCAAATCAATGCTCCACTCCGTTCCAGTAACGTTGGAGATGCAAATAAATAATTTGAAGACTCATACATTATTTACTAAAGTTATTTATTCATAATGTTCAGATCTGGAGAACACCAACCAAGAACACCAGCTCTTTTCCAATTGGTAACTTTATACCCACATCTAGTGTTACAGATTTCTTTAGGCTTTATTTTGATTACTATTACGTTTACATGCTACACCGTTCCAGCGGAATGTCACTGTACTTCTGTGTATCTACTCATACATTAAACCAATGCAATATCAAGCAAATACCTTACGTGATAGTAAAACTAATATCACCAGGTGCTCTCTACGTTTTTAATGAAACTATCGACAAGCAGGAAGTTCGACGGACGCACGGATCCGGTGCCGGCTAAGATGTTTAGACTACTCAACGCCGCCATTAGAAAATATGATGTGAAGTCTCGTACCACCAGTCACAGAGCTCTTCAAACCGAAACCTAACAATGTTTGACGGTTCCTGTTTAAAGCTGTGATCACGTGCAGCACAAATACCACCAGTTAAGTCGTTGCTGCTTAAAATAGCTTCATAAGTTAATAATGGATTAGTACCGTGAGTCGGAAATCTGCACTTTCGTAGGTGGCACTTGAGCACCGAGTCGCGGCGTGCACACCTTCGGCGTAACACCCGAGCAGATGTCCTAATTAAGGGGACGCGACACAACGAGGGGTGGGGTGTAGAGATGGGGGGCAGGGAGGCGGCTATATTGCGACCTTTCAATAATGAAGACTGGGGGAAAAGCTTAAGCCGGTGACGAAAGTTACAAGCGATCATCATATCCTCTTAGTAACCTAAACTGGTGGTAAATGTGTTGTCGGTGACTGTCCGTCTTATATGTGATGCAACGTGGTGTCGTGTACATCAGTGCACATCATAAGTGTCGCTTTGTAAGCAGAGGTATACCATCACATGAACATCTCGCCAATTCATTAAATCTGCTAAAATCTCTGTGATTGTTGGTGTCAGAAATTCCCGTTAATTAGATCTTTTTTTTCTTCTACATTCTGCAACCCTGATTGCGTCTTCTGAGCCTAGTTCCACCATCGTTGCTACAACAGTTAATGATAAATATCTACAGTCTATCTCGAATTTGATTAACCTACTCTCTTCCTGTCTACTCCTTTTTACGGTCTCATAGAATGTGATACCTTAATTCAATGAAGTGATTAAATTCTTGCTCTTAAGGTTTTCAGTAATAGATAATCGATATTTTGGTGATCAGTGGTCAATTACCATTTATCTACGAATCGTTTCCATCCAGTCACCGGTCACACAAGCACACGGACGCATGCAATCATTATATGCTGTAACATTCGGGGGTGGAGATGTAAAATATCGGCGTTGAACCGCAACAGCTTGTACCTTGGCAGGAAGTGGTGCGGATAAAGGAAAATATTTGGCAATGAAATCCTCAGCTCCCTTGTAATTGCGGCAGGGCAGTGAGATTCGTTTCGCTGAAGAAATCCCGTCTCTGTAACACACCCCGGGCTGCTGTAGCCGGTAAAGCCGATAATGGTCCACGCCCGTTCCGCATTTGTATGGCCGGCCGGACACCTTCATTCCGCTAACCAATCTCTTGATTAAGAAGCTTCCGTTTTTCTATCGCCGGCGTTAACTCTGTTATTATATAGATCGGTTAAAACATAAAGTTAGATTTCTTTTCCATTTGAACGTACACAGGTTACTAGGAAAACGTGATGATGTACCATGGCAGCGCAGGAGCTGTGACATCCACTGTGCATCGTTGGTACATTAACATTAGTGTTTATCTTTTAAATTATTAATGTTTTACAAAGCTAAACGTAAAGTTGAGTTTTGTCCACTACATCTTCCCCATAGTTTACTTTCTTCTCTAATTCACAAGAGGAGACTGGTCTACCTTTACTACTTCCGTTCTAATTCTGTCTGTCCACGATTATGGTTCAACAGCTTTACTATAATTTTTCGTCATACATTATACGTATTCTATTACTTAAATAACAATAAGCTGCGGGTCCATGTTAATTGGGTCCAGAGCGTAAACGGTTTTAGTTTTAATTAAAGGACTCTTTTAGTACGTAGTCACTGCAAAAGGATCTGCGATTAGCTTTTTAATGAGGATTTCGCGTAAAAGTTCACGAGACGTTCAGCTCTAATTAGTCATATTTACAGTACTGACTACATCGAGACCGAAATATACAGATACTAGAATTCTTGTCATCACAAGCAAAGGTTAAATCTGAGTTCTAGTGAAATTATTGATGCGTAATACCGTCCTAAATAAACAACTCGACGATAATGACATTGTTGTGCGCAGGCGTATCACTTATCATCAGGTGAAAGTCCCGTTTATCTCATCGCTTATAGTATACAGAGGAGCCAACGAAGTGGAAGGTCGAGGAGAACATCGCGATATGATATCAACGGCCAGATAGATGGCGGTATATGGAACTAGGATCTGATTACTTTTCATTATCCAAAACATTGTAAAATACATTAACACTTAAGGGGAAGAAAGAAGTTACACAAGATGATATCAGTAATATCACTTGTTACTGCAGCCTCTGGAAATGCCAAGGTGTGCACAATGATGCTTGGCAGCAGAAATAAGAGCTGCGGTCATATGTTTAACAGTTTCTAAATTTATCAACTGAAGGTTCTACTTTCTTTGAATTGTTATACACTTGTCTTTTCTACGTTGTAACTTGCTGAGCCGACACAGACTCTGTTGCTATGCAAAGCAAATAACACTAAGGATACTAAAAAGAGATCTTAAGTAAACAATAAAAAGTAAACCTAAAAAAAATTAACACAACTAGGGTAAGTCTTAACCCCCTTTGTCATTCAAGTTCCGTAACGAAATAAACAAAGAAAAATATAAGTATAAGAAGAAACACGGAAACAAAACGATGAATAATTAACTCTCCAACTCGGACCGAAAACGGAGCCGAACGGACCTGCAGGAAAGGAAAAAAGGAATCCTCACTAATCCTTTATAACAATAGGGGTTTAATGCTCGAATTGAATTTTCCCTCTTAAAAACTTCTGATATAAATAACTCGAAGTTAGATCACAAAAGGGGCCACGGATTTATGAAGGCCACTCCACCTTAATTGTTTTAAGGCGCAACACTCGATTAAGCTTCGATTCCACTCGAGGGGACCTCCAGAAACTTGACCCCTGCGGTGGGCCTTTTTCCCAATGTTTGCCAAAAAATTATATCTGATGACATCTCGCGATCAGTAGCGAATGAGAATGTTCCGAGAGGAACGTATCCATTAAATACATGAATGTATATTAGTTTCAATAATATACTGTCGGAAGGATTTCTCCAAGGTAGACCAAGGGTCTGGTGAGAATCGCGAGAACTTACTGGATGCGAGTAACGCGGGACCGATCAATGTGGAGATCTTTAACGGAGGCCCATGTCCAGCAGTGGACGTCTGTCGGCTGATGATAGAATAAAATAGAAATGAACTGATACTCTTCAGACCAGATTGCGCAGATTTTTTCTTAAGATATGGGAATTCTGCCGAGTTACCGTACTTAAGGAATTAATTGAGAATCAGTTGAAAGGTGGGGTTCCGCAAGCAAGCATATAATGCAAACATAGGCTAAACCTATAACTTAAAATGAAAAAAGTCTTATTTATTTATTTATTTAAATTACTTTACTAACATGGTTTACAAGCACAATATTGTTGGTAATTACTATATATACTATAAGATTAAAAACCATACAGTTTCCTTACTATATGTTATAATCCCAAAAAGGCCACATAATTCATAGTTTCTTAGAATATCTTTAGTTTCCCCCTCCCTCCGCCCCCTAAAGCTTCCATTGCTGATTTCTCCATGGTCTATAAATGATGGTAGGCGTACACCCGTTCATGTTAACACTGACATATCCACTACCTTGCTGATACTTAAAATTATTGATGACAGAGATGTTGACACTCGGATAAGTTGGGTCGCTGCAACAGTTTATTATTAAAATATCAAGTATTGCAAACTGATACAGAGGACAGACGTACCGACGTGCCCTCACCAGTAAACAAGTGAAAAATTTGCGAAGAGGTGATCGCGGGGCCTTGGATTCGCGGAACCCGCTCCGCGCGCTCTCAGCGCTCATCTCGACGGTTCATCTGTCCGGCCCACGTACGGCGACACGCACACAACAAAGCGAACGTTTCCTTGTAACCGACACAATGAAGCACCCACAGCTTAGCTGTTCGAAGAGCACCTCGTGTGTCCCCGGTCCCGCGTTCGAGTCCGCCGTTACACTATCAACAACAATCACTTAGCATAAGCGGCAACTTCACATGTGCAGATACTCATCACGGTATCTCTGGAACCTTAAGGGGTAGACACTTGAAATTTGGTAGGTATACTCCTTATGCCGAGTATGAGGCATCAGATTTTACGAATTTGCTTCCGCAAATGACGTTTCGGGGGGTGTTATGGACAGCGAAGCGGAGGGAAACGGCCAGTTGCTATTATAATTACGACAGACGCATATTTGATCAGAAAAATCTTAATTTATCATCATCTTAATTTTTTTTTTAATAAGAATAAATTCGGTTTTATTGCGGAAGGAACACGTGCTCTTTTCCTCATACTCGTACATTGCACACGAGCACAAGGCTGTGATGCGAAGGCTTCATCGTTTTAGTGAAAAGTATCCTCACCAGTCCATATCCTCGACATTTCTTTACCTTGCGTTGTTAAGTAAAAGAGTTTGAATTTAGTTTGACACAACTTGACATTGTTTTACTTCCTGGTTTTTTTTTAGATATTTTGTTATAAGTAAGTTTAGATGAATACTACTGTTAAAGATGAAAGGAATAGCACAAATTCATTTTGTCCTCATAATATTGTAAAATCGCTTATAAGTGCTCTACAGCTGTTATAAATCCTTTTATTCGTTTCGTTACTCGTTCTTTATAATCACCTTACATTTCCACCTTACCCCTTTGAGTCTCCTTCTCTTCTCAAACGCGTCCAATCTATTTTTATTTGGGTTCTCCAAGTTTTTATTTCCATATAGCGTAACAAAGATATTATCCAAAACAGGTGGATAAGAGGAGACAAGAAGCTCCATTTGGGATGAAGGAAGCTCTCTATGTATCAAGTGAGTGCTTGTTAGTATAGTTTAATATTAGTATCCCAGAATCAGCTGATAGACTTCCACTGCTAGACATAAGCCTCACCCAAGGATCCCCACATCAATCGGTCCTGTACCCCTCTCATCACCGGGCACCAGGGCCTTCCTTTGTAAGGCCAATGCGGGTTGGTGGAAGCCAGAGCCTCGTTTGTTGTTTAGCAGGGCGCACCGCGAGCGGGTGAGGTTGGCTTGGGTCCCGTGAGTTGTTGTGCGGCACCCCTTACACCCCACTGAGTGTTAGTATGCAATGTAGCGAAATGGTGCAGACCAATTTAGAAATCTGGCGATTTGTTATTTAATATATAACAAACAAATTACATAAATGGAAAAAGTGAGTAAGACGTTACAAGCAGTCGAGTTAACGTTAACTCATTAAATGGAATTATCTTTAACGAAACTAGCCAACGGGCAAAATCGAAGTTCACCGCGAACGTTCAGATTACTCCGAAGCGCGGAGTTCAAAGCCCGCGCGAGGTAACGCCGCGCACATCACGTCTGCGAAATTTCCTGGTATTAAAAAAAAAACACATTAAAATCGTACGAGCAGTCGCGCGACTAGTCGATTAATCACCGGCCGGGCGGTGATAAGAGGCCAATGCATCACCCTGATAATAATAAACATGATCGCGCGGCGAGATGCGCCCGCGCCGGCATCCCGAGCATCCCGCGCGCGATAGCGGCCGCGGCGTATCGCCCAGCACACGCCCAGCGCACGCCCAGCACAAACACACGGACACAAATATTTGTGCAGCTCAAACGATGCACGCAATGTCTCCTTAGTTGCGGCAACAATTCACATTCAGCACTTTTCAATAAAGACCTTTTTTCTTTTGAAAAGATCGAGGATGCTGTTAGCTGCAACTCAATGGCATCGGATCGACCATTCGCGCCTCACCAGCTCCACCTATATATTACAATATTATATATAATTATATAATAAATAAGAAAATTTAATTTTTTCTAATCTTACTGTTATACTTGATATCTTAGCCATTACTTAAAATATACTGATACGTAGTAATGAATAATGGCACTCAGGTGCAACTTCGAACCAAGCTTAGTCTCTGTTGCCGGAGACAGACTAGACTATCAACGCAATGCCTATTGTAGCCGACATACTGTAGTGTGTGAACATTATTGTGTTCCAGTTTGAAAGACCTTAAAACCACTGACATTATTTAGGTAACGCGACCAAGACTCAATATCACGAGCACACTAGGCTGGTGGCTACCTCATGTCCCTATTTGTACTACGCCTGTGATAAGTCTCTGTTCGCAGAGACTAAATAAGTACCAACGCAAAACTTATTTCCGCAACTATCACTGTGATCCGGTTCGAATCTATCTATAGCTGGTAGAATTACTGGGGTAACAAAATACGAGTACACCGTGGCGCTGTGTATATCAAACTAGCGAGCATCACGTCGTTACGCGCGGGCGTATCACTTACTATCAAGTGATCGTCCCGCTCGTCTCGTTATCGTCAGGGCAGGTCTTATTTAATGAACTTACTGAGTATTTGCTTGGTTATAACAATTTCTACTTGTCGCTAAATTTATTTGCGAAAAAACGTGTTATAATTATGCTTCCCCCGCAGCGACGCAGCAGGACGATGCTGCTAAATGAATTAAGCATATCAAGTTACGTTAAGTCCGACCAGACAGGCAATTAACATTATAATTACACAGTAAATATACAACAATTAAGTGAACATTATGCTCTATAAGTTGAGCATTTAATAACTGTATATGCGCTTACGTACAGATCATTAGATATTGTTCTGGTCAAACTATTTTTTTTATATATAGCATGATAGCAATTAGTCGACTATAAAAATAACTTCCTGCTCACATTTGTAAACTTATAATAAATGTAGTGAAATTAACAATGCGGAATAGTCAGCCTACCGTAGTGAAAATATACGAGTCAGTGTAACCCCCTCCATGGCAGCGTCCAACCGCTTACCTGGTAATGGTTTTTGCAACCAGCTGGCCATCTACTATCCTCATAACTCAAGATCATTGTTATATTCTAGTTAGCAATATATAAACGCTGGAGTATTCCGCGGCGAGCAAAATGTCCGATTATCATCAGCGGCTGCGACGCAGTGAGATCACCAGCGTACTGTGGCGTGACATTATATGGAAATGGAGGCTGATTTCAGCGGCTGTGTAAACTACACAAATATAATTATAAGAAACAATTAATGCGCTGCGGTTTTCAAACAAAAAACTGATATTTTAGATTTCGCAAAGAAAACAAACGCTCGGGGAAAAACGCGCTTCCACATCACATCCGACTTACTCACTGCTTACTGCTTACTGCTCACTGATGACTCGCGAGGTGCGCTGCGATGGAAAATTCAAAAGTGGCTCTGCAGGCTTTTTCCAAGGTCAAGGTACTGTGTTCTTCTGGAGAGTTTCATTATTTTTATCATTTTTTTAATGGACAAAGTGACGCACGAGCGAGACGTTCTCCTGGCAGTTAATGCTAGACCGCATTAGTTTCTAACTCTGACCGCCAAACTTCAGAATCAAGAAGGCGCCTTATATTGGTATTACATACACAGCGACTCGTATTCGTCTTCGTCTTTAGGGCAAGATTTTATTTCCTATTACCCTAGTCATTTCATTAGCTGCAGCACCCTTCAAACGGGAACACTGCTATACGTTCGTATAGTACTGTTTGTCGGCTGCGATGGGCGCTGTGGTGGTACGTAATGACTGTTTCCAGTAATAGGGATCTACCATTACTATTATTATTTATCCATCAGGTGAACGTTCAGTGGGTTGGTTTGTTGTTGAGAAATATAAACTTCAATATAAACAAACCAATATGTAGTAAATGTGAAGAGCCGCACTCGGCTACACAATGGTCACTGTACACAGGGCGACGCTGCTGCCGGCGGGGCCCGGCGGCTCAAGTTGCCGCAACATTGTAACTTGAATAATCACTCGGTTCACTTGTAAAGCTTCTGCTATTGGTACAACATTATTAAGTGCAGTTTTGTGCTCGCGTTAGTATAAAACGAAATCATTAACAATTATCCCACGCGCCGCAAACTTTGTAATGCTGATTGAAAATATTTGCGGTTTTGTTCGCTCCAAACGAGGGTTCATTGTGTTGCACCATTGCAATGGCGGGACACATTTACACACTACTATATAATATTATAAGGTTGCAATGGACACGCAACGCAACTTATTTGCATAAAGCGCTACTTAAAACTGCCGCGTGATATGTGAAAATAATACAACTTGTGAAAAATTAAACTACAGTAGCGCAGGAAATTATTCCCGATGCAAATAAAAATGTAGGACCAAAGCTTTTATCCTTTTCTAAATAAATGAAGGAGACAGTTCGCGTGGTGGTGAAGGTGGCAGCTTTAAAACTATGGACGAAAGCTTATAAGTTACAAAGTACGCTAATAGCTATCAGATATAAGATGTATAACTCCCACCAACCCGCATTAGGCCAGCGTGGTGATAAATGCCCCAAATCCCTCCATATAAATCCATGCAAACGACGGTTCGTGGTGTGACAGACGATAGCAAGGTGTCGATACCATGGCAGCGCAGGAGCGATCAATGTGGAGATCTTTGGAGAGGCCTATGTCCAACAGTGGACGTCTGTCGGCTGATGATGATGATGATAAAATGAATAATAAATATGTCGTGTTGTTCTAGTAAGTTAGCCGGCTACAGGTTACTTGCAACTGCAAAGTGTTTGCGTACTTCTGATTGGCGGCACCCTGCAGCAAGAAAGACTCCTCCCATTATACAAGTCACTTCTGTAATGGCATATTTACGTTTTTAATTTGCGATCGGTGGGAGGGGTTGCCTATCCGTGGCAACACTCCTCCATTACTACATTCAAAAAAATTGAGTGGTCTCCGGGCCCGTGCACAGTTTCGTAGACCTTCGGCTTCACACATAAATAATAATTCGAAAATGGTAACTAACTCGATTACCAAGTCGTTATAAATGAAGTTTTAAGTGATAAACCATACAACTTTAACATAGGAACGTTTGATCTTCACACGGCTCTCAGCTTGTACGCAGCTTGTATGCAGCTCCGTCGCTGACGCAGGCTAAATGAGATCTTGTCCCGATGGAGGAGAGTTGAGTAAGTGGAGGCCGTGTGCAGTGCACCGCAGGCTGCGGCTTCGGAGCCACAATTATCGAGTAGTCAGTCAGCAATACTGATGTACTGTAAATTTGTACAGCGCTGTGTCGACTTCCATAGCGAAGAATACGTTTGAGTCATCATCATCAATCGATAGAGGTGCAGGTGCAGGTGAGGTAGGCTTGGGTCCCGTTAGTTGTTGTGCGGGACCCAATGCACCCCCTCGTTTGAATATAATCAGCAAATAATAAAACTAGTGCACGACTGATAACTGATGCCAGGTCTCTGCCCCTGTACACAATAGCCATTTGTGTGAAGTTTCGATAAGGAAGGTGTTCGCGACGCGATGTTGACTTAGATCCATCACTGCTCCGAAGATTTACGGGCACATCATCTCTTTCAGCCGTCACTTGCAACATTGCGCAAACAGAAGGCACTTCGGATTTTATTTATAACTTAAATGACGACTCGATCGGTGTGTTTGTTTGCTGATACGCTCCACTGTTGTACACTCCCTCCGCCAAGTTTGTACTCGCGTGTACATACGACATATTTGTTATTGGACTCTGGCGCAGTTGTATTACTAGCCACTTTCAACCAAAAGACGGATGGACTAGTAAATTTGTTACTCTGTTCCTCTTCAAAAAAAAAACCGGAATAAACTACCTGTGTGGCGCAGCGAGTAACTGTTAACTAGTAATTCTGCATTAACAGCACATGGCAACGGATGTGTTATATTACATGGATGTCTATGAACTCCCGTCAATGAACTCTGTGGAGGTCTTTGGGGGAGGCCTATGTCCAGCAGTGGACATCTATCGGCTGATAATGGCGACGATGTATATATTTATCTCTATACCACGCGGTCGCCTGAGACACAGTCGCAGCCACTGAACCGATTTTGATATAGTTTTCTGTTCTTCCGTTTGTAATTAGAGTTCCTAGGAAATGCCCTAAGTTGAAATTGACGACGTGTGCTATAGATGAATACTAGTTGCTGTCACGTTGTATGCTTTCTGAAATGTTGCACCAACATAAATGTAATTTCCACGATAATTAGTGGAGCTGCGGCCGCGGCTGATGGACGCCCCTTATCGCCGGCCAACCTCATTAAATGACCCGATTGGTCAAACTTGGCCGCCGTCGTTCCCACAGCGCACGGACGGACAAATATTCATTATTTGCTGTAGATAACGACGCTAAGTGGGTTTTGTTAATATGTGATTTAGATTGCGCGTGTCACCTACAACTTAAATAGAAATAGGTCGCCGGCAATCGGAGTAAAGGGAGCCGGGGATCTGCGTCTGCATCTGCGTCTGCGTCTGCTCCTCCGGATGTCTCCGACAACCTTGCTAATCCAATCTGTTAACAATGAAGCTTTGCAAATATAGTCATTATCAGTTTACTGTCCGCAAACGGACAGCTTCCGTATGAATATTGTATACGGATCAATCATTTGTAGATCTAACGTATTACTCATTTTCAACGAGGGTATTTCAAAATCTTATACATTGTGCTTTATAACTTTTTGTATGTATGTATGTATGTATGTACTCTGTCTATTATGCTATCTATAAAGGCTAGATGTTACCCAGTCCATCTCCGTTCAAAGTTTTAATGTCCATATATACAGAACAATTTTTTTCTCAGGCCGTCTCCGGCCACGACCGGACGTCGTGACCGCGCCAAAATTAAGACCACTTATATGTTTATAACTTTCGAAGTTATCTGGTAAAATCAGCGGTCCGATGATAGTCACCTAGAGGTCAACGGAATCATTTTGTGGCGGGTAGTGAGTGCCGCGATATAAATTATCACACATGACAGCACTGTGCCGAGACCTCTGCAGATTTGTATCAGAACGACACGGTTCTATTAAATGTATGCGGTTAGATGTTTATGGAACAGCTTTGTTGTATCTTAATACGGTCTCATCTCGTGTTGGAGCTGGTGCATCTCATCAGGTTTTAAGTCGTGACACCGGGACATTTACTCGTTGAGAATCGCCTGGTCTAAGCAAAGGAATTGACAATGTGAACACGTGATGTCTATTACGGCATGGAGAGCCACTCGACTACTATGGCATCCGTATCGTCACATTACCAATTCACTTCTTCTTTTGTATGGAATGGGATGGAGGCAAAAGTCCTTCATCTCTAAGGAGTAGCCGTATCACGAAACTTATCTTATTGCATCACGATCATATCGGCATTCAAATCGTGATTTTTTAAGTGGTACTCTTAAAGTTGATCTGGCCATGTGTTGATTTTACTTACAAGGTTCTTAATTATTTTACACCAGCGCTTCCTGACGCGGCCATTCCCATATAATATTACCGACATTTCCTTCATATTCTTCCAGAGCCAATCTATTTCTTCGATAGGTGAAGGGCTCCGTTAAAGGCGATGTGTAATCGCCACTGTCATGTAACCCTTGATTCATTATTTCATCGGTTGCAAACGTGGTATCGCCGACGTCAGCTGCAGGGTTTCGGGTGTCAATGTGAAATCATGTACCTTGACCCAGTCGCGGCGCTGACTCAGCACAGGTTTTGTTTTGATAATCTAGATTTGACGGCTTGCAATCGGCCGTGACTAACTCCCCGCGTGTCACTTCATGGTGTATTATTTCACTTTCCATTTAATAAATCGATCTCTGTAAGTATGTAACTTAATTACATATTACCATTGCGCTTACTCATTTCCGTGGAAAGCAACATTTCACTTGCAGTGGGTGCGACTCCTTTGTTAATAAGTTATTACAATACTACTTAGTAAGTACCATGTAGAGGTCGCCTACGCGCCGTCGCATTGTGACTTGATTTTTTTATATGTATTCAAAATAAATCTGTTTACATCTTTTGTGAAAGTGACTTTAAGTTCGTTTTTAATGCGTCGATAACTTTCTAAAGGAAGTTTGCACACGACCTTTGATAACAGGGGTCATGTTAAAGTGGTTTCGAGAATTAGTTTCCAACGTTTGTCCTGTTAGTCGAAGCGAGTTCTAGCAATAGGTTTCTTTTTCTTGTATCATTTAACTCGAAACTTTAAGTGTGATAATGAGGACCTCTGCCTTTTGAACCCTGTTAAACACTAATTGTAATTCTTATAATTGATAACATTTAAGATTTTATTTAAGTCAATTTTCAACTCGCCCTCATTAAGATCTGACTACATTCTTTTTCATTATACCCAGCAGTAAGAATATTAAGTTTTCATCATCATATATGTATATATACATATATGATAAACATAAATTCTTATTCATTGACACCACTTGCGCTCGTCACCTAAGGACATTAAGCCTAGCCCTCTTTGCTCCTAACTGGCACATGTTTTAAGTTGTTACACTAACTACAGGACAGTTATCTAATCGTTAATATTGCATACATTGCATACTGTACAGGCCGGGACATCAGGCGTTATCGTTTAAAAGAAGACATTAGTATATGAATTATTAGTTATTGACGTCTGTTACATTCAAACCAGACTCTGGGCCCTCGGATGTGTATACTGCTAGCAAATAAAGTGAGAGCCACCCCGCCGTTGATATTTTAGTACGCGATTACCACAATTGGAAAAGTTGAATTATTACACAGTCTGTCACAATAAATCACACTTTCGAATATACCCACAAAAAAAATAATTTGCATAAGACATACGTGTTCGCGACCGCGGCGCCGGCGCATCGCTTAAGTACCCGCAATCGCTCTACTTCATACCAATGCGGCGACCGTCGCCAGCATTACACTCAACGACCCCAAATAACTTTCGACCTTACGAGGGATGCTGTACCGGCACATTACTCCTGTTGACGTGTATAGTTTACCTCAAGTGAAAGTCCCTTCTTGTATAAGAGAAATGGTGATTGGACAGCGATTCTCAATTTTTTGAGGGTGCGCGGGGTCGCAAAGGGTCTGCGCAGAAATAATAATGGCGATAGCTGAAATACTGAGAAGTAATTACGAACATGATCGAGAATAAAAAAGAGAAGTTAAAGTATATTTCAAATTGAGATTGACAATAAATATAGGTTAATCGAAAGGAGATAAATTTTTAGGCGCGATGATCTCTTCCTAGCTATATATACTCGTAACGCTGCGAACAGTTTCTCCTTTGCAAGGAGAAACTGTTTCCTTATAAATAACTTTTCTTTCGTCGATTTATGTAACAAATAAACAAGACGAACAAGACGTTCATATTACAGTTAAGGTCGGCCCATAATTGGACTCCTGTTATACCCCCACATGACATCATATTGTTCTCGTTATCTGGAAATATAAGTGGTTAAATCTTGTAACATTAGTTATTAGGTCCATCATCAGTTTGTTATTGTTGTGGACCTGTAGTATCACGCTAAGTTTGTCAAGGACGGACTTTTAGATGCGCCGTTGGTTTGTTGGAGTTATCAAATGTTTAGGTGTCGTCTTCTCTTCCTGGAAGCAGAGGAGGGTTTGTTATTACCGAGTGCAACTGACCATACCGCCTTTGTAATAAAAAAGATGGTAAGTATATACACAACGATGACGCCGCGTGCATGTAATAATGCATCGCAAGCAAAAACACACGATGATTCAAATGTTTCGGTTCATATTTTTTTATATCCGCACGTTCTATGACGCACGCCGGACACAGATATAATGTATCTTTGATTGATTCAGGTGTCAATGCAAAGGTCAAAGGGCGTCACCACCGATTCTAGATCTATGTCATGTTTTGATGATCTAATAACTTATTCATTAATTTCCTTTCGAATGACCGATGCAGCGCTGACAGCTGACCGCGTCAGTGCTTCGCCGATTACTTGTCAATAGCAGTCGTACACAGAATTCTTGAAATATACATTATGTATACAGGAAGGAACAAAGATGGAGGATAACATGTGAGCTGTATGTTGCATACCATTTTTATTAACAATGTTATTCCCAAAAAGGATCCTTTCATCCGAACTAATTGCATGAAAAATAACACAGACAATAACACATTTGCAAATAACGAATGTAAGGATTAAACTGAACGAATCCTTTCATAGCTGTCTAATTACGGAATACCGGCGTCGGACGGATGAAGCGCTTCATTGGGAGCGGTATAAAGAGGTTGTATAAATAGAGCCGTAAACGTGGAAACGCAACGCGATCGCGAGCGCACGCGCGGCGCGGGGAGCGAGTGCGGTTTCAAAATACACACAAAATGCTGAATCAAACAGAATACCCGATAAAAGTCCATCCCGCAGTCGGGGCTTTATTGGGGATGGTATTTAATATCAGAAATATACAAAATAAATAATAGAGGCAGTGCTGTCAGTGCACCCATGTAGAGGATCGATCGGCAGCTTTATTATTCACCGGTTTGACCCGGCGGACGGCGCCGTGTGTGTGTTGTTGTGGTTGTCGTTAAACGAAACCTAGTCATCGTCATCATCAGCCGACAGTTCTACTGCTTTCACTTATGCCTCCCTCAAAGATCTTTTCTCTGATCGGTCCTGCGGTACTTAAAACTTAAAAGTCGTGGGTTGGGAAACTAGTATTTCCAACAAACTATAATATTTGCTAGTTAAATCGATGAAACTGAATTTTAATTTATTCGTAAGATTTTTTTTTTGTGCGCAATACTAATTAATTTTGTATGAATATAGCGTTCGTTATAGCGGAAATATCTTACTTTTAATTAACGTTTGCGCTGCTTCGTTGAGGTATCATAAAAATTATGTATTGTTTAAATAAATATATATGGATTTGTTTTAATTACATAGTTATCAAAATAAATTGTCTCCTTGAACCGAATTTATGTACCTAGTCAGTATAAGTTAGGTTTTCTTCAAAACATAACTGCGAGTGCGTGTGGTTCAGTTTGGTGCCACCAGTCGCCGCTAGATGGAGCTACGTGTATTGAAATGTTAAAATTTTGCGCCGACGGCGGCCGCTTTCTGCGCCCCTCCACATACGTAACTTAATTACCCTTGTGTCTCTACCTCCGAATGTTTTCCGAGTAGGTAGACTTACCACTTACAACAATCAGAATTCCTGAGTTTGCTCCTAGTTCAGGTACGGTGTCATAAAAGTTAGTCTATGTTGTCGATAGGTCGAGAATATACAAACATATACTGCGTACAAGGTACTAGTTATATATTTATATGTATATGTATATATATATATAACAAATATTATATTCAGTTAATTGTTTAGGACAGGGGTTCAAATTTTAAGATTATACTTCTAACAATTTTTTTTTTACTTTTAAAACAAAACAAGAAGAAAAAGGTTAAGTTTCGTTAACCCTTCCCATCACTAAGTAGAACATTAATCAAACTATAAAAACGATGTTCACACATTGCTACTCGGAAACGGAATCGATGCTGCAGTGGTAACTAGACGGTCGCCGCCTCATGAGATCTAACACTAAACACCTGCCGCTGTACAATTTTATTAATTGAACTTAAATCCTATTCAAACTAATGTTTGGTAATCAGTCGCTGCTTTGTTGTTGTTGTTGAATCAGAATCTGAATCCGGTGTGTATGTTACACGGCATAATTTATTAAGCACCGAGTTAAAAATAACTTCACCACCCTTTCAAATGTTAAGTGCTCAAGGTTACTCATAAACGACACCGCATAAATACTTAAATTGGCCAGTTTACGGCGGCGGCGGCGCAGCCAGCTGCCGGCCCGCCCGCCCGCATGCGCGTGCGCAGCGCCACCTGTAGCCGGCGCAACGGTGTCGCCGCGGTTCGCGATCATAACGTGTAAGGCATTAAAATACATTCAAAACACCAAAGCCATCATGGAAACACCAATAATTGCTAATTTATATCAATCGCACATGGCTACCTTCGGGTCTTTATCAACAGCATCCACCACTCTCGTCTTCAAAGTAGTCAGATCAAAGCATCGGAGTTGCCGTTAAGCGATTTTTTTTCTTCCACTTCGCAGGTAATCAACAGTTTTTCAAGATTATCTCTCCTTCCTCCAGCACTATAATCCGAAAGCGTGTATCCCTTCGCGGTCTGCCGATAACTTAGGGTCTATCATATAGCTGTTTATAAGGAGGTGGTAGGCGCTATACGTTTAGAAGAGGCACGAGTTCTATTCCCACCAAACGCGAGCTTCCGGTGAAAGAAAACATCGTGAGGTAACCGAAATGTTTAAACAACAACAGTTGCCATGAGCACGTGACCTTCACCATGCTGCACATGCTGCTGGCTGCACAGATCGATCAACGGCCTTAACTCTCTCCTTGTGGGAGGCCTTCAGAGAGCTGGCTACTTTTCATATCTTGTTCGTAACAATGAATTAGATTTTGCTACGAAGTATCTTCAGCAGGTGTTTTGGGTTTTGTTTATTCTTCAATTAAGCGACGAGACCAGCGGAACGTTTGCGCTTGTCGCCTGAGATAAAGGATGTTGAATCTCGTTACCCCAGTAATTACACTAACTACAACGCTATTCAAACCGGAGCATAGTAATGTTTACAAAGTACTGTTTGTCGGCTGCAGTGTCACTTATCTAGATGGTCTTCGGCAGAGAGCTACCAGCAGTTAGGTTCACATCACTAAGGGTGCTATATACACAGTAAATGATACAAATTGTGTGATAACCCTTATCTTCGACACCGTTGTATTTATTACCGTAATATCTTGCAGGTCTATGTAGGCTTTTAGGGTAGTGGTCTTTTTAATTTAGTTCTCTTTTCTTCACCGCCTGATGCCGCCGTGGATCTGCCTTGTTACTGCAGCAATCGCTATCACGATTGACATGCAAATTCTGGAGACACAATGTATTCGCGCGATGTATAACTTTGTTGTAACTTAGCGGCGGCCGCGCTGCTGGAATAATAAAATTTCCTACAAACAGTTCCTTCTAAATACGTAAAGTAATAATGCAACGAGTTCGCGAGCTACATCCAGTTATATCAATTTACATTCCCAGAAGCCGTGGACGGCCACTGGTGAACTCAAACCTGGGCAGATTTTGTCCAGGTGGTCCTAGACTCAACCACCTAATACAATATGTATTTAAAAAAACCCGATACCCCCTCACCCCAAGAACTAAAAGTAAAGTAGTAATGATTTTATCAAAAAGGTTTCGTGTTTTGTTTATTAAGAATAAACTTGTTAAGTTATAATTTGAATATCTAATTATTTATACTATTATTTAATAAACATTTATTATTATCTTGAATATAATCACGTTAATTTATGCTCCGTAATAAATTACACAGCATAAATTGAGGCGATTCTAAATTAGCGTATAAAGTTGTTAATAATTGTTTATATACACACATATATATATATATATATATATAACAACTCCGACCCGTGTCAGAAAATGTAGTGGTGGAGCGTCGGGAGGGTGGGGGCGGACGGCCGCGCGACCTTGCTGCGCACGAGTCGTGGTACTTTAGGGAACTATCATTTATTTTCTAAAATAAATTTAAGACACGTTATGTAAGAGTGTAGTATGTAGATGAGCATGGTGCGCGTGCGTAACGTGTAACATAACAGTAGGTGCGCTGGTGCTGGCGCTGGTACTCCACGCGCCGCCGTGCGCGCGGGCGCGAGGGGCGCGCGCGAGTGCGTCGCGGCGGGCGCGCGGTGCGGTGCTGTGCGGGGCGCGGTGCGGTGCGGTGCTGTGCGGGGCGAGGCGCGGTGCGGTGCGGTGCGGTGCACGGTGCGGGGCGCGGCGGTGCGCGGTGCGGCGCGGGGCGGGGCGGCGCGCGAACAGCTGAGCGGGTATATTGACAGCACTCGGCACGTTGCCGCCGCGTTAGTACGTCCACAGCTGCCGCGGAGTGCGCACGTAGCCGCCTGTATTGATGCGAACGCCGCTGTGCTCGCCGTGCGGTCCCGTTCCGCTGAAATTATGACTTTTGGACCGTTCGCCGGCGAAGAAGGCAGCGCCAGATCAATTGTTCCAGAGCGGGCGTTGAGGATACTGTCCAGGCTCTGGGTGGTCGACGGCATCGCGCCCGCCGAGAGGCTTCGGTGCTCCAAGAAGCTGCTGCTCGTCTCCCCGTTTGGACTTTTATAAACTTCTGACAAAGTAAATAAAACTTTGAAATAAAACAAATAATTTTTGCGAACGTCAGTCGCTAGTGTTAAGTGCAATACGTGAACTGTGTTTTGTGTTTAGTTTTTGGGGGGTTTTATTTTTTTTATATAATTTTCGGATAAACGCAAAATGGTGCCGCAACAAGTTTCCGAAGTGAGGTCCTTGACGCCCACGTCGAGCGGCGTACCAGTTTTCGGTTCGCAGTTGGTCGACAAGAACTCCTCCACTCCGTACACTGATGCAACTCAGGTATGTCGCAAAAACTTAACTATCTCCCCCACCTGTCCCCGGAAATGTAAATGAATATAAACAAACTCCAATAGCGCTGGCAAAAATAAAGGCGATGAATTTTAACATTTTAAATATTAATTTCATCAATATAAAATTAATTAAAACTTCTAATACATACAAAACATACAAAAAGTTTGAAATAAAATAACAGCCGAAACTTTACCAAACACACAAACTTGCGGGAATTAATATAAAGTGGTGTCAAGCACTGAGCAGTATAAAAATACTGTCGGAAGTGAACTAAAAGTAAAAGTAAAAGTAAAAAAAAAACCCTCGTCAAAGATTTTATAATTGACTGAAGGATAGAGTTTGGAAAAGTATAAATCTCTCAAAAAGTTGGGTAAAGACGCGTCCTGATTAAATTAACTCGAAACTCTCAATTTCCTAACTCGATGAGACGCGACAACTTTTCCGTTAAATAATTAAAGTTTTGTCGCGGGTTCAAATATTTAACCGGAAGATATGTTCCCTACCGTTCGAACTGTTAACGACGCGAGTGCATAGCGGTGGTGAGGAATCATTGCGGGGTGGGTTTTCTTTTAAATATATTAATAATTTGGTTTAGAAATATAAACAAATTGAAAATGTGCGTTGTGATGAATAAAAAGAAAATTCCTGTAAAACGTTACGTAGCTAGGTAGGTTAGGTAGGTTAGGTAGGTTAGGTAGATAGGTTAGGTAGGTAGGTGGGTGGGCGGGTGCCGCGGCGGTTGCGCAGTTTTGTTCAGTAAACATGTTTTCAGCTATTGCGCTGTATCTAACAGTTGATAAGAAAGTCTACGCGCAAAACAAATCGATGCGCGCGCGGTCTAAAATTATATATTATTTATGCGCTATCGCGCATCTATAAAGAAAACGATCAATTCCCAGTAATGTCGAGTTTAATGCCGAAACCTGGAGTATAGAGTATCTGTCCTAGTGCACTTGTGCTCCGAGCCAAATTCTCGGTAAAAACTGGTAAAGTCCATGTTGTAAGCGATTCGGCCGCCGCTCGTGCGAACGTTTGCATTCTGAATAATTACTAATGCACCCGGAACACGAAACTATTCATTTCTATGGCGTTCTAATTAAATATCTATATATTTATTAAGTGTGAGTAAAACAGTAAAGATTAATTAAAGTATATTAAATTGTTAGTTTACAGTACACCAAGTAATTATTGTTTAAATTGGTTTCTGTCCGTACGTCCGCGCCGTACATGTTATAACGGTTCGTTATTATCAAGCGAAAGTGAATTGTAATGTTCTCGAAGGAAATGATGTTGGTTAACGACGAAATAGGGGGCTGACGGGGGGAGGGAGGACGGCGTTGCGATGCGTTATCGCCGGGTTGATCTTAACAAACATCGATTGACCAACGTTTACCTTTCTTAGTCAGAAATTCAATTCGCTAAACGGGTAATAAAC
The DNA here is from genome assembly GCA_029034505.1 of Ornithoptera priamus. Classification (NCBI taxonomy): domain Eukaryota; kingdom Metazoa; phylum Arthropoda; class Insecta; order Lepidoptera; family Papilionidae; genus Ornithoptera; species Ornithoptera priamus. The sequence goes on from JARDWD010000827.1 coordinate 457,236, forward strand.
GGGGAGTAATGATTTGGTGGCATGCGAGCCCGCGGCCGGAAGTAGCCGCCCGCGACGCGCGACTCGCGACCCCACCGCCGATTTGTTTAAACTTTGATAATTTCATTACCTTCTAAATGATTTATGATTTTTTTTTAATTATCCAAATTATAGTATAATTCAAAAAAAAGCTATTCGTATGCACAAACATGCACAATGCGTTCGCTGCACAGGAACGTGCGCACACAATATTACAAATGTTTACTTTAAATGGTTTGCTAACAAAACTGTGTATTGTAAACAAGTTTTACGAATTTTAACGCTCATTTAAACTGAAGGTTAGGCGATTGACTTAACCACTAAAATCTAGACTGTAATTTGTAACGAACAAAATATTTCTAGCAATCAGTTTATTATAAATATAACGATTTGTTTAGTTTATTGCATACGAAAGTTTGCACGGTACTAAACTTAGTCGGCACTTGCAATACTTATCCTATGTAGTATTACTTATACCGGAAAAAACTAGTTTTTTCGGATATACGACTAAGTTATAAACCATGTATTGTAATATCTTAAGTATCACTAATGTAATGTCGATGTGCGCACGCACTGGCACTGGCACTGGCACAGGCACCGCGTCTGCCGGGTTCCGTATAAATAAACTGAATTCATAAACAAGAGAGATAATAAAGCTTGTGCTGTGCGTTGTATTGACACAGCCGCCGGGCGAGTGCAACGACACGTAATACAATTTTCTTTTCCATGCTGTCGTATCGAACACGCCAAATCACGTGATAACGCTCGCGATGAAGCTATACCAGTTAAAGCAATCGTCACGATGAAACGAGCTGATTCCGCGGAGCAGCCGCCGGCCGCCCGCCGCCCGCCGCCCGCCGCCCGCCGCGGCGCGCGCGCAGAGTGCATTAACATTTCAATGTCAACTCGTAATATATTTAGTCGCCGTGCGCCCGCGCCTGACTCCTCGCTGCCCGCGGGCTGCACGTCCACGCAGCCTCGTGCTCCACTAACACCGGGAAGTGGACCGAGTGCAGCAATTAGCATTGTATCGCTGCACACCGCGACAATTAAAGCCGCTGCCTGGTCACGAGATGTGACTGTTGCTTAGAGGAGAACAAAAAAATCGTTATCCTAATTAAACAGATATTGCGAAATATATTCCGTGCCTGTTGATCGACGTGGTCTTGCTCTTAGACTAGTTTCAGTGACTAACCGGTGCTGCTTCATATTCTGCACCTCTACCCTGGAACAGTAGCCACGGATTACTTTTTAATTTTTTTGATACATGGTGCATGCCGTTTTGAAACGAAGTCGTACCATTCCGCAAAATGTGATCCCCGGCTGCAGTGCAGCGGGGTGTTCTCGGATGGTGATAACGTGCTCCGGCGGGCTGCTGGCGAGGCGCAGTTTTTGTTGATGTTTTTTCCCGAGCACGTATCCGAGCGGCTGCCGAATACGGTTACAGAAACTCCGCCAAGGTTGCAGCGCGCCTCCGTTTCGTTTTATTACTAGAATTGTGATTGTCCATTCTCCGGGCCGATTGTTAGATTATACGATTGGGACGTAAAAACTAGCTTCACCCGCCTTTTTAATTTACTTTAAGCACTTCCTTAAAGTAAAACGCGCCGTTTGCACCAACAAGGTTCGATTTTCACGCTTCGGGAAAACCTTTTTGGAACTTGGACTCTTTATTTAGATCAGTTTAACGTATTCATCAAGGATATGAGTTACGCTTAGCTTAGGGAGTCGCTCGCGCGAAACGCTACTGATCATTGTTCAAGTTACATATCATTAAGCAAAGCGAAGCTCGCGAAAGCTTTCGGAATCAATTCCGTGTGAAACCTTCCCGTGTTCGAGCTTATCGTTTCGAGTAAATTTATGTACCCTAATGCACTGTTGGCAGTTCGTCGCAAATCAAGGTTCTGATTGTAAAATACGCGGCCACGTCGGCAAACGCAATTTGCTCCACACTTGTGGGTGGCGTTTTAATGGCACCATTATGCCGGAGAACGGTGATTGTTGCTCAAGAGAATTGCCCTCCCGGCGTATACAAATGTTGCCTGAATGTTTTCAACTTTTTTCTCTATTCAGTTACGACTAATAAAGGACTATTCTAACAACATTACGTTGGGTGATAATATTAATTTGTCCACTATTTCTAGACTATACTGCATAATCATTTATAAACATTTTTATTGAAAATAACGTAAATACTAATTGGTATCTATCAGTTAAAACCTTCTGACTGAATTGATTCTTGCTTCTTGTACACATGATTCTACTAATACATTTGTAAATCTAAAAGGAAACTCTATTCTGTATCCGGACGAAGCTTTAGCGCACACTCGGCCGGCGGCGTTGTACCGAACTCTGAACTTGCGAAATTTAACCAGTGACATATGGAAACGGAAAGTCCACTGCAAATAGCAATAAATTCGTATGCGATACTTTGACGTTCGCAGAAATACTCAACTCGCGAACAATGCGATAAAAATAACTTTACTCTATACATAAATAACAAAACATCCATCTGAAAGTTGTAGTGTAAGCAACTTTAAAATTAAAACATCAGATTTTAATATTACTATCATGAATTAAGGGTATACTTATACATACTTTTGATATTTCAAATATTATCCGGAGGTTCAGTTCAGGTAAATCTTTGTAAAGTACTATTGTTCCCTCCCTACTACGGCACCCCATGTTGCTCTGCTTTGATGTGATCTTGTGGTTGCCATAACAAACTACAATCTTTTCAGTTGCAACTTGGGAACTGTCCACACAGATGTATTACCCGTAGAGTTTCCGAATCCAAGCGGTTCTAATTTACACAGGCTTAACCAGGTGTTTTAGTAGTGGCAACTCCGTCGGTTCACCTTTGATTAAATGGTCTAGCCCAAAACTCGCATCAGCGTTGTGTTCGCCCACTAGTCCAACAATGGTTTCTTTTTGCTCCCATCGCGCCGCTTGCCGACGTTATAAATAGCCCTCTTATGGTAGTTACTTGTAATTGATTTCGACGTTGGGGGAGTTTTTATTGTCGCATCCGATGTGAAAAGTTGCCTCTTTCACCGGTTCGGTATTATGTCGGTATTACATGATTATTATTTTTTTTTTAATTAAATGCACTTTCGATAAATGTTGATTTAGGATTGTACATTAATCAACGTTATGTTTTTGTAGTTAATGCAATTAAATGTAAAAATATTTGCAAGGTTGTCTCTGTTGAAGCTATGTTCAAACATAGAATTGATCTTGAAAATTTGGATAAATCTCCACAAGTTGGTAACATTTTGTGACATTACAATTCTGGGTCTGTTTAAGTAATGTTGAATCGCCAACAAAGGTCGTGGCCGCTCGTAAGTTCAGTTTAAAAGCGCTATCATTAAGTAGTGCTCGTATTTCTCATTTTTCCGGGAAGTTTAGTGAGCCGAGGTCATGTCCGGCCAATAAATTGTCCCTCTTTGTTTAATTCAGCATCTCGGAACACCAAAAACGATAAAGTTTACGACTGTCTCCCGAACTGCAGGAGCGCCCGCTCGGCGCAGCTCTCCAAAATGGAATTCCTCCTCGCTGGGAGCCAGACTCGCCCGCGCCGCCACTTGTTTCGGTTCACGGCTGCCTCCGTTATCTGTTATCCGTTATCTGTTATCTGTTATCGGCCGCGCTCCTGTCGCCTTTATACTGTAATTAATTCTCTCGTACGACTCGTCTCGCGGCGGCCCGCGATATTAACTTGTGAAGACGACAACTCTCTGGATAACTGTCGTTACGTTAACTGCTATCAGACGATTGCGATCATTGGCACCGTCGATTCCGAGCGGAGGACGCTTGCGAATGCGTCTTCCTCTTCCACCAGAGCAAACCTGGTGACCATTCAAAAAATAGTCCTATGTATAGAGTACACGGCGAATAAGTGTTTTTAGTATAATATATGCATTATATTTCGTGATAATATATTGAATCCCCGTAATGCCATATTATTACTATAATTTATCGCGGCCTCATGAGTTTTGATTCGAATAATATCTCTACCTACGAGATGATCGGCGGACTTAATGTTCGTAAATTATTACCCATAAAAGAGACTGCTCTATTCCTTTTTATGTTGTCTTTGGATCTATTCTAATCTAGTGTGTAGCTGTACAGACTAAATGAGGTTTTTCATGTAATTTACTGCGTTTGACCGCTACCTTACTTGATACCGACTGTGGGAATTGGAACGTCAAGAGTCTCGAGATTGAGTTGATCAGATCGAGCTGGTTGGTACCGGATTTATTATGACATGTATTTATTATTACACGCAAAAGGAACTTGGTGTAATATTTTAATTTTACGAGTACCGTCAAGTATGGAACTGCGCTTTTTTAACAACAATGGATTAACTACTTGACCATAATTAAATGCAGTAATTAAATGAAATTAAGACCTGTAGATGGCGAAGCATGCTCGCTCATAATACTCAGCTATTGTGCTATGCCGATATATTTACTGTAAGGGTGACGGCGAACTTGGAAAAAGCCCCGCCGCTAAACAAACCCCGCAACATGTGGCCATTGAAATAAACGTTAGATCTTCGTATAATTTAGCAAATGACTGCCTGGTGTGGCTACAGAGACGCCGGAAGTAATACAGAGAAAGCAGAAACATAACGTTAATATTGTTTGTTACAAAAGCACTAAATAAAATCAAACAAACATTGCTTTTGATCGGTTAATTACCTGTAATCACTTGCAACTTTTAGATCGCGAATAAACCGCATCGGGCAATGTTACTGTATTGTTCCATTATGGTAAACTGCATCACGTGTTTCTTTTCGTATTGGTCAATTTAATTTGATCCCGTCTTTCGAAATCGAAGCAAAGCAAAGCTAACTCGAGCGGCGTACGCTATCGGCAATGACCTTTACAGCTTACTTTTATTTCGTTCAATTGGAACCGGTTCGGACGGCGCGCGAGACCCGGTTCCACACGCCGCCGCGCAGCGCCGCGCAGCGCAGCACAGCGCAGCACAGCACAGCGCCGCGTACAGCCGCGCACCGCCGCTGGCTCTCCGCCTTGGGACTCGCCGTACATGCAGGTGGCTTCCGGTGCCTTTTCAATATCAAGTTCATTGCTGTGCTCCTGATGCGTTGTACTCGTAATTTTTATCACTTCCGATTTGTTATTTACTAATACTTCATTAGATTAAAATCTATTCAATCGGTACTGAGTGAAAGCTTTCCAGGCGATTTCATGCTCGACATTCCATTATCATCATTTCAGGGTTGCGTTGTTCAGCGCCGTCGTTCTGACATTTAGCAAGAAAAAGAAATGTTTTTGAACGTTTTTGCATACATTTACGTTAAGTGACATCGATTTTTTTTTTCAAATGTAAATTGTAATAATTATTTAAAGTCGCCTAGTGACTGTTAAATAACATTAAACACAATGTAACGTACATGCATCGCTGCAGAAATGCATATTCACGAGAACTGTTCTGGTGCGTGTTTGTGGAACACTCCAAAACTTACACAAATACATTTATTTCATTACAGAAGGTCTCCGTTTTAACTTTGGGGTTGCTTTTCTTTGTTCACCCTTTCACTGGTTGCAACGGGTTCCACCATTATTATTATTTTAATAAAATATCCTTGCGAAAGATTTTTATACTTAATCATTGATACTGTGTGAATTAATTTGAATAGACTTTATTATTTTTATATACAAATTGTTACTTCAAAATTCCTTCCGACTTGTTCAAGTAAAGTTTTTGAGAGGTTTCTTTCCTATATCAATAATTTTTCTTTTAGTTTTATGTTAAATAACAATTTACTTAATTTAATTTCCCGTTTGATTGTAACTTGTAAACTGGGAGTATGTACGACGGTGTTCTTTTAGAACCTATTGGAGCCAAATACCTATATCCACTTGCAAGGTATACTATAGCGATGATAGATTAGCCCGGAGAGCTTCGCACGTACAATTAGCAACTTATTGAGTTTATGCAAAAAAGAACCGCTTCACCAACTTAACTTTTTATCTTCGTAATGAAGTTAGTCTGGAAGTTGTCGAGACACGGGGATCGTAAAAGTGAAAATGCTGAGATGCGGTCGAAGCTTTCCCCTTTTTCAGTGAAAATGCACGCCCCTTTATTTCAAAAGTAGTTGAGTCTGCACATTCGGCTGGGAGGAATTCGGGGACAATATGCAGACTGTAGGTCAAAAGCAAAGAAATGTTCTTCACACCTTGCTGAGAGTCGAAGGCATGGTGAAAATTTAATATATTTTCTATCACCTCTTACGCTACATTTCAAGCCAAGAAATATTGATTGTTTTAGTAAACAAATTGATGCGGTTTTTAGTGCGTATGAAAAACTACAGTTTCAAACCGCGCTTCTAAAACAAATATAATTGGATTGTTATCAAACTTAGATGTTCTCTTGCTGAAACTTTCTTATTTGTATAAAATAAAATCCCTCTGTATGGGAGAACATCGTGTAATAAAAAAAACCTCATATAATCCGCTACAACTAGTACTTGAATCCCTACCTTTGCCTCCTTCAACAACAACTCCCTTCTATAATTTCCCGTTACCGAAACAATCCCATAACCGATACGATGCGTAAATATAATTTAGTAATGCGTTACTCTCCCTCTCCAAAAGCCATCGTAATTCGGGGTTGGGGGCAAACATCTAATTTCGCTCCCCCCGGGGCTGGGAAATTTTCTCCAGGAAATTGGGCAAGGGATCGGCATTCGCTTCTCGATGGTTGTCATTGGGGAAACGTTGAAATGAATATAAGCGATATTATTACATGGAGCATCCGTCGCCTCGCAAATTGTTACGCTCAAAGTTATTCCTTCCGTTAAACAAGTTAAACTATGTTTTACTTTTATAGTCATTCTGTTTATGAAATCAACGTTGCAATTTACTCAAATTTAATTCGTGGATTTTTGATCCTTCAACTTTGCATTCTTAAGTCTCGAAACTCTGAATCCTTATTTATTAAACTAACTTCTGAATATAGGCTGTGAGCTCTTATTTCATCAAATTTTTACTTAATTCCTTAAAGAATATAAGTAACCTAAGTAATCAACAGATCGCTCCCAATTAATAATGGTTAAACTTTCTATGTAGGGTATTTATGTATATTAGTCATAATATAAAAATATAAATTTCGTGTTATGAAGTGTATATAGGTCGTTATTAATAAACTATAACGAATGGCGGTGTGAAGTTAATATTTTTATGAAAAAACCATGGGAACAATTACTTAGGCAAAAAGGCTGAATTTAGTGATTTTTTTTTAACAACACGAGGGTTCAAAAACAATGAAAGTAATGGGCGAGTGTAACGGAAACAGTAAAGTACTTAACAATGTAGTGCAAATACAAAATTCCTTGCGTCGTCGTCTCGCGTGCTGTGGCCAGGCATTCCTCCTTCACTCCAATTTGAAGTTTCACGCGACTGGTTGTCGGAGCGACTAGGATGTGTAATGTGACGATATTTTAAGTTCCTCCATTGCCTATTTTTAATTCATCATTGAGTGAAATATAGTTTAATTTATTAATAATAAGGTAACAAAGTAAAATAATAACTCGTTAACAATATAATTGAGATACATCTGATATTAAACTGTTGTAGAGAGTTATCATCGTGTTTACAATCCGGCTGCTTTGTTTAGCGGAAGATCAGGACGCATCCCGCGCCACCTTTGCCTGAACGCGACTCTCCATTCCATTCCACCTCCGACTTCTCCTTCAGTTTGTGCAGTGTAAAGATTATGTGAGTTGGACTTTTGTTGTCGGATAGATTACTTCGTTGCGAAACTTATCCCTTCTACCTATGTTGTGTTAAATAAGCATTAGATTCATTTAAGTTGTACAGCTCGGATAGTTTTCTTTAACTCCTTGGACAGGTACTAAATTACAATTTCAATTTGAAACAGCGGACTGCTATTTAAATGGTAATGCTGCTCGAATACGTTGTCTGATAAACTTGCCGGCTCTAATTTAATGCCTCTTGCAACAATAGACGGGGATATTAAGAACCTTCGAGCTCCGACAACGTCCCGACAGTTCTCCAGTCCTCGGCGCGGCTCTCAAAAGCCTAACCTTGTCAGAAGCACTTGCGTGGATAAATGAAATTAGCTATTATTCTTTATAGTGCAACTTGTGTAATGTTTAAGTAAACGGGCTTGTTATGCAGTCGTAAACATTCGCGGGAATGAGGTTAATGTATTCAAAATGTTTTAATATTATGTGCTCGTCTGCGCACACGGCTCCGCCCACTTGCTGCTGCCTGAGCGATCGTTGTAATGGACCTTCGTTAGATCTTCAGTGTGTTTTACTTTCAAAACCATCAAATTGACAGTTATTTTATGTGCCCGCTACTAGGAGCGACCTCCGATTTCTGTTGGCAACCACCAAGCTAATAAAACTCGGGCTGATGAAAATGGTATATTCTCAATAGCTGCTCCTTTTTATGGATCATATCGGTTTAATCTTGATGTATATTACCTCGCCAGAAATTCGGTTTAGGTCGAGCCCTTGATCATCCGAATGGTTTAGTCCAAGTTATACCGTATTGTTAGTGCATTTACCCCGCAACCGTGCGAAGTGGTTCGTCGCCGACGATGGTGGCACTGGTATGATTTACTTCGCGAATAGCGTGACTCCAAGTACGAACGCAAATCCCTCGGATGCCGGCGAAATTAATCACCCGTCTCGAATTTCCCCTCCCGATGCGAGTTACGTCGAAATTCTCTTTTAACAAACCCAGCGAACTGAAATTCAGTTAACATAACGCCGGAGTAACGTTCGTAAAATATCATTCTCGAACAGTTAAGTGAACTTGAATTACCTTTGAAGATTATTCGAAAGCTCGACTTTCAGTTTTTCTTTTACAGTTTCCTTTCAAAATGTTTACATTGACAGCAAATTTGTATCAGTGAAATGTATAATAGTTGTCTCTGTTAATGTTTCGATGCTGCTTCCAACTATAAACAACCACGTGGGAAAAGAACCACAAGTGATAGACAGTTACAGGTAATATTGGATATTTTGTCAACGCTATAGTCCGAGCTAGAAATATTAAGAAATAATTAAATAAATAGTGTTTGTATAAAAAGGAATTAAGGTTAATAAAACAAAACCTTTTGGTTATTTTCAACTTAACTTACAACCACTTAACGCACAACCAAAAGGATATCCAAGTACCGCCACGAAGGTACCTAATTGAACTCGATCGTTTAACAATACAAATAAAGCACAACAGAAAATATTGTTTCTACGAGATTAACCTACCTGTTGGAACGGGTGGATGGCAGAAATTTGGTAATGGGCCAGCACGGGTACAGAGTTTTTGTGGAGGGGATTAAGCCGGGCATAACTTCACTTTGAATAAAAATCCCAATTTATAAAAGAGTAGGGAGATTATCGTACCCACCGTGCTGCTGGGTTCTCTGCGCGATTATGGACTTAGAGAAATTAATGTTTTTTCTGTCCCTTCACGTATTTGTTATACGAAATTTGAAAAAGAATTATGCTATTTGCCAATCTATTGTAGATTCGTCTAAGCTTCATCAAGTATCTATTGCTGACTAAACCGAAATATTTTCAATGCTTTTGTACTAAAAATTAAACAAGTCTCTAAATCAATCTGTGGAATAGAGGTTGTCGATCTGATGAGAGTTAATCATTTTAAATATACCGAGAGTAACATTCGCGTCAGCTCTGGAGGAGGGACAGTCAAATGAATGTCCAATAAACGGCAATAGCCGACTTTGATTCGAAATGCGAACGCTTAATGTGGATCGTTAGTTTTAATGTAGCGGTGATTAATTGGTAGAATCGAGTTTCTCACACTACTTGAATTTTCTTTAGCAATGCAAAATTAATGTTATGCGTTTATCATTTCTGCGCGTGTATTAGTTCTTTATGTAACGGTAAGGCTGTGGGAACATCCTCTGTAACACATAAAATGCTCATCGAAATCGGCGCCATTGAATCGTTATGTCCGGTTCGGCATAAAAATCAAAATGGAGAGCATCCTTTTAGGAAGTCTGGCAATAAAAATTGTTTTCGCGCCGCTTAAAAGTACACCGTGGACGTTATAGCCTCTTGCGGACGTTAGAGTAAGAGCTGCCGCTCCATTTCGGCAGGACTGAAACTCTTTTTGATTTTTTTCTGCTCAGAATGAGTTTTTAGCAGAACTGATTTCATTACATTAGTTAACGACGTTCGTGAATTCGACACGGTACTGCATTACATTTCGCTTTGAAATGTTTTCATATCTAATAACGCATTTTAACTTGAACCAAATCGATGTTTGACCGTTAAAATCTTAACCTTTGTAAAATAATCGCAGAAAAAAACTATTGCGAATAATTGTAGTATAACAATGACATCAGGCCACGGTGGAGGAAGACATTTGCATACGTTTGAAACAAATGTGCGACCTTGAACTTCTTAAGTGATACTCGAGCGGCCTCCAAGAGCGATCTGCCTGGGGCGTTTCGAATTCGCCTTTAGACTACTCCTTCGAGTGCCGATTCGTGACTGTAACATATTAAGCATTTGTCGAATCTGACAGTAGAGTCCGTAGAATCCATTCGTTTTGGATCCCTAACGTAGACTAGTTCCCACGTTACGTGCCCGTCACGAATAAGTTCATATTGTTTCTGTTCACAAATTGGATTCTGGCAAAGTTCATAAGAATCTATAGTCTATAGCCGGGGCGTCCGTGTAATGCTGAGGATCACGCGATCTGTAATTCCATGAAAAATAAATGTAATGGATTTCAAGATTTTCGGAACATCTTAACAACATCTTATCCCTTTGTCGGAAAGATTACTTATGATTCCAATTTGCCAATAAATACTTGTAAATTTGTAGTATGTAGTATTTCGTATCCAATGATGTTTGAAATATATATGCATATAATTAAGTTTATCCAAGTAATCAAAGCAGAGTTGTATACCAAACGGGCCCCGGTACAGAATTGGAACACGATTATCAATAACGCAAACGATCCTTAGCAATTTGGGGTATAATTACATATTCACGAGAGTCGAGAACATTCGGATTCTCGTCTTAATTGATGTCTGAACTCCTGTTTTATTGTTGCTGTTATGGCGGTCGGTGCCATTCAATATTTACAATTAAATCTCACAACTTTTTTGATGAGACGCCGGATTGTCAAGTAAAATATACAGATAATATGTCCAATTTGCTATCTACGTTGCCGCAGCGAAGTCAACTTGAAGGAACTTGAAGCTCAGGCGAGCTATAATTCCGTTCGCTTGGTAACTCACTTCGCTTTAAGAGATTTATCGCTTTGCGTTGCGATTTTATACTTCCGGTAATAAGCCTTTTCACTTCTGCTCGGTTAGCATTGACATTGACCTGGATTTTACCAGAATTAAATATGCATTTAGCAAAGGAACTCTGTATTCATTAAGCAGATATGATTAATCAAGTCCGACTTTATTCCGAATTGACAAGTCTGGTGCGATTTCTGCCCAGGGAAATAACTCCCGTTCGTATCTGAACCTGGAATTGATTGTAAATCGGGACACGACTTAAAAAAGATAATGCGAAATTCCTGAATACTGCGCTCAGAGATATGTAGATCAGTTCATGCTGACGATTTATGAAGAAAGCCGGGAGAAATATGGCGTCGTCGCGACAAAAACTTTTTTTAGTGTCTCCCCCCTTTCGATGAAAGATAAATTTGCAAATAGAGCACGGAAGACCACCCGACAGCGGAATTTATATCAGACTGTATTGAAATGTAAATATTTCGTCGTAAAGTTGTTTTTTCCCTAAAAAGAGAAAATGCATAAGAAAATCATGAAACTTTGTAAACAACTTTTATCAACTTATTTATTACCTAATTTGGTTAGTTATAAAGTAATGGCCGTTAATAGCTTCTTAGTTAATTCTATAACATTATACAAATAATATCATTACCTTAATTTGACACTAATTATAGAAGACTGCCAAAGATAAAAGTCGACTGGGAGACTGACTGATGACTATAAACTTGCACGAATAGAGTGGGCAACACTGAACAACCGCCGCCGTTAATCTAAGAGTTGCCAATGGAACTTATTGTATATTTCCTGTAGGCAGGCCGGTAATTATAATTTGACCAAACTTTTTTGTTATAATTTCAGTACATTTAAAAAAAATTCAATTTTAGATATAAGGAAACTAACTTGTTGGGTGTTTCGAAGCGAATTTGAAGTGCCGAATGAAATGGCGAAGTTTGCGGCAGTGTAAACAATTACAGATGGCACTTCAGTGAACGTGAATGAGGAAATGAAAGAGAAAAAAGTCGAGGTTGATCGCTACGTAAGTTCGGTGCCAGCTCGAAAGTGACTCGTTACAGTTGTAGCCGGTAATACAGTGCCAATATTTGCCCAGCCTCCGACTCCGGCGGGATTGCCCAGGACGTCCCGCTCGCAAACATTGTCCTCTGCTCTTTGAATGCATTCCGCTTGGAGAGGTCCCGGGGGTGTTCGTACTAACAGTGTCAAGAATACACGCTCCCGTTCTCGTGTTCGCCGGGCATCGATATGGAAGTGGTGCGGGAGCAATTACGCGATGCGTGGTTTGTGGTAGTTACCCGGACGCGATTTATATCAGAATTAAGCAGCTTTATGGGCACTTGAGCAGACAGTAAGACTAATTGCGCCCACAACAAACTCCCAATGATTGTTTCTTTGAGCTTTGTTTATAACGAGCTTCCCGTCAAATTCCTGAATACATTAAGTTTTTATCGCGCTACAATATTACGAAGATATATCGCAAAACGTTAGGAAGCGTTAAACTTCGTATCTAACTACCGTTAACAGCTCCACGATATTAATGTAGGTGATCACTCTAATGTGTTAAGTGATTAAACCTTTATTATGTAGGAATTAAGTTGTCCATTTAGTTTCATTAATAATACAATTAATATCGAAATAATGAAAGTAAATTCTAAGTGTTCCTGTTTAAAGCGTAGTATTGACTGTTTTATTAATGGCCATCGGGTATACTTCGTTATAATCTGATTTTGGTTCGGATCTGTAAGAGAACTTATCTGAAGCAACAGTATAACCTATTGAAGTCGAATTCATTGTATCTGTGGATTATCTACGAGTACATGTTAAAAGTTTGCAATCAAACGAGAAATTTCACTTACCGCAGTATAGTGGGTAAGATAGCTTTGTTTGAAACTCTGGTTTTCTCGTATTTAATCTTAATTATTTATTACAAAAATACGTGAATAATATCGATGTTTTCGTGGATTTAGATAAATACCACGCATCCACATCGCGCGAAGGACGCAAAAAGAAGAACCAAGCGCGATACATTATTAAATGATCATGTAAATATTCGAAAGCACACAAAAAAAATCAAACATCTTTGATTAATACTAGAAAAAAATTTAAAACACGTCCGTTAATAAGTACGTGGACGGAACCCGTCGCATTTGAGGCACTCCTCTCGAAATTACTAGCCGGTACGTAGTTTTTATTAAGAGCATGCGAGAAATAAATTGTGCACTTGCGCCGTCCGGAGCGTTGCCACGTTGCAACGTTGCGACGTTGCCACGTTGCCACTTTATCCGCCGCGCCATAAAAAGTCCAATTCGCGGAACGAAGTGTTGCTGCGGGCTTACGCTGAGCAACTGTGCGTCGGTGCACGGCTCTCAATTATTGATCGGATGGATAGACCTGGCGACATAACTCCGCACTAACATTCGGACTACGATACAGAATTGCTTATTTGTGGTAGATCTCTTGTCGGAAACCGTTTCCGTTAGCGACGCAGCTTCAGTGTCGGCCACCAAGTAGTAGTATTGTGTGCTCGATACTGTTAATTACCGTTTTAACATCACCATATCAACTGAAATTACCTGGACAAGGTCACTTTACAGCTTATTTCTCAAGGCGACAATGGCTATGTGTTGCTTAACAACAAGTGAACTTCGTCGTATAAAAGATGTAGAATTTTGTACTCGGACATACCAAGCGAGGCATAAAGATTTAAAGTTCCACAGGAAAGTCAATAAACAAGTTATCCGGAATTATGGCGTGAATAATTGTAAAATTTCCACTATATGCAAATCTCTTATCGCGTTTTCTCCTTCGAGTTTGCATTTCCTGTCTCCAGTCACGACGCTGATAACTGAACTGTAATCAGTGCCGATTATCATGATTTTATTTTTAAATCATTACATCTAACGGCAATTTTTTTTGTATTGTATAATGTATTAAAAATATGGTTTACTTTCGTTTAAGAACATTTATCTTCGATTGTAATAATACATAATCTAATAAAGATTTTCTCCACATCGAATAGAAACGTACGAGATCTAGAAGTATCGTCGACTGCTCGCTCCCCGAGCCTATTGACTCGCTAATGCGTCTCATTTCCTGAACATACTGGCTTTCGGAATAAGAAAAGTTCCCGACATCCTCTTAGACGAGGAAATGAAAGAAAGAGGCCTTTCGCTCGAGCGCGAATCCAAACTTAATACCTTTGATCTAGCAACCGAAAGTTGGAATTAACTTGAATTCAAAGACAGACACGGCCATCTGTTTGCGACCCTAAAGAATTGGGCAACTAATTTTAACTTTAATGAGAAACTCTTTACGAGAAGATAATTCCATTGTGATCACTCGTTAATTTGTTCAATTCTACGTTCGGAAGCTGCGAGTTAAGAGAACCGATCGGGAAATTCGAGTAGAATTCGGGCTAGTATTTGGATAGGAGATCGCTAGAAGCGTTCATGGCAGCGCTCGCGGGCTTGTGTCGGTTCCGGTTGTTGTCTCACCGACTGTAATTAGTCTATGGTAGCGACTGCAAGCAATCTGAAATTTCGACACCTGCTTCGCGAAGATAAATATCTAGCTGATGGAGTCGTGGATTGTGAATCAAATATTAATTTCATATGAATACTATTCCTTCTTAACTACTGGAAATCAGCAGTTGATAGTGTGAGGAAGGAATGAAGGTAAATAATGAATTGCCGTCAGTTACAAGCTGCCCCCCCTTCGCAACATCGTCATTAAAATAATTGTTTTGCACTGGAGCGATCCCTATTGATGACGATGTGGTCTTTTTATTCCCCTTTTGTTAGGGCGCGAGTCAGCATATCAAACAATTTACTTATGAGGCATGTGTAATTTCTTTATTGCGGCTCCATCGTCCTGTCCGGCGCTCGCTTTTATACATATCCTTTTCGCCAACCGCTGTATCGTCTCGTGAGATAAGATATTGAATTTTGATCGTGGACCGCTTTTTATGGCGCGCTGTTTCTTCTTGTTGGGCGATATTTTTTTAATACAAAGCAGTTTAAAGCGAGCAGCCTATTTCGCAAATTGACATTTAAAGCGGGCTCGCTTATGTTCCGTCGGAAATTCGTTTAGAGATTAAAAGGGATCCCGTCGGTATATTTTAAAGCGCTCGCGGAAACATAAGCTGTGTTTTATTCAGAAAAGAAACTCGTTCCAGGCGACTTCCAGCGAGCGTCGGCGCTCTTACGGTAATGTGTTTATAATTACGCACTGGATGCGGGGTTTCGCGAGTCGTGACAAGCCGGGGTACAGCTAGCTGAGCGAGCAGTCGAGCTTCTCAAACTTATTTCGTCTAACGCTCGCTTTGTGAATCCACTGTCTTGGAATTCGCAATAGGAACATTTGCTCGAGTTTAGAAGTACGTTCTCGAACGGTTCAATATTGTTCCAGGGCCGATTAACGTTTTTCTGAAGGATTCAATGTCAGATCGATGGCGTCATCGGCCACTTTGAGAGCCACCGGTCTAAAAAGATCGCCGTGATTACGATAACGGGCGGCTGACCGTGAACCTGCGCGGGAATCGAACCGCGTTGCGGGCTACGACGCTGGAACAGCTGAGTGGGACATAATGAAAATTCTGTATGCGTTGTAACGGCCATTACCCGTGTAATTAAATCCCCCGGCGTGTGTTAAACGCTCCTCCGCAAGCAGGCATGCAATAAGCGGCCGCCATCGGCACCGTTCCCATGCGCCCGGGAGATGCAGTCCGCTTCCACATTTAGCCCCGTTAGGACAAATATAGTGCTTCGCTCGGGAATTACACGAGTAATACACGGAAAATTACTGCAGTGCGTACGGACCGTCACTCTCTGTTCCCATGCCTCCTCGGCGCGGATGAAATTGTGAATTAATAGGCAGTGATGTCATCCGCTAATGATATCGGATGGTGATTGCGGACGGATGTTATGTTATTGCGTCTATTAGCGGCAAATCTGAATACAACAACAATATCCATACCCGATGCTGTTCACATGACGAATCGCGGTTTATACTGTGCGTTATTGATGTAATGTACACGTTCTCCTGGCCAACACAGCTAAACTGGTGTGGGGGTGCCTGCGTACAGTAGCCCCCACTCTGCCGCTAATTAGTGTAAACATTTTAATTAGCATTATCTCTCTTGCATGAAAACATTAGTTTCATGCGTAACTGTCGCTAATGTGGTATATCTGGACAGTATCGAGAATGTAACCGGAAACATTCACGTTAGCCCGTTCCCTAATAACGGCGGGATCGACGCGAGCGATCTCGTATGTATCCCGAGCTGGACGCTCCCCGGGGAACCGCTTGCCGTCTCAGAAGCATCGAATATATCAGACAGGATACGGAAGTGCTCCTCCGTATTTCCGGCAAATGTTGCTTTGTGTGTTTTCGCTTTTCTAAGTTATTCGATGTTCCCATTTAAGTGGCCAACCGGAAATACTAAGTTGAAATTCGATGTGCGCACCTGAAATTGTAACGACGTACTCGTATGTTCTTATCAATCAAACATGAAAAATATATTTTTATTGTTATTAACAATATTTCACATTAATGTTGAACTGTTTCTGTATAAGTTAGGAGTCATGTTAGAAAAATAATATCTTTTTTGTTTTTATGTGAAATAATTTATTTACGAAAAATATTGTACCGAGAAACGTTGATATACAGTTAGTGTCAGTTCGGTGTTTCCTGTGGCGTTGAGGATATACGGAGATACGAGAGGCACCATCGCATACAGAGTGTGGTGTGGTGATGTGTTATATAGTGGTCAAGTAAAGTGACATTATTACTTATCACCGAGCATCGGTTATGTGCAAATCGTATCAATAGCAACCATACGGTGCGGAGAAGGTCCGGCCGAGTGGTATCGGCCGAGGGCACACGATTTGATGGTAGCTACCAATCGATCGGGCAGCGAATACACACCCACAAAAATAGACACATTTCTCGGCGAAAGCGCAGCCTCGTGCGCGCGCGCGCCTCGTGCGCCTCACCCGCGCCCCCGCCCACCCCCCGCGCGCCTGCCGCCCCGCGTGCGCGCCGCTTACTACGCACCGCACTAATCGGCCACAATTACGCGTCGATCGCCGACGCCCGTGCGATTTCTAATTCGCATATCCCGACACCGTATCTCCCGTTACGGTAATCTCGATATTTCTAGAACGTTCTGCGGCGCCGTCACCACCGACCCGTGCACACGCAATTCGGAAACCACTGCACATTTCCAGGCTTTTCCTTTTCATAGGAGACACGGGAGTCTTGATATACGATATGAACTTTATAACGGTGACCTTGATTCTTGGATATTTATTTGTGTAAATCAATGTTGCTTGCCGTGCGGTAGGTACCGCGCTGCGAGCTGGCCAGCGCTAGAACCGTTCCCCATCTAAACAGTTCCAACAGGAGACACCACCACGTGCTGCCGTGTTAATTCCAACATGAATTCCATCGTTTCTGATGCAGCTCGCATACAATATTTGTTAAGGCATTAAATACCGAATAGAATAGTTTCATTAGTGCACCAATGTTATCATTTGATATAAATGTTATTTCGTAAGTAAAGTAAACATGCAAAGGCAAGTTGCAAATTTAATTACTGAACTACTTATTTAACCCCGATTTCCTTAACCCGTTGGACTTGATGAAGCATTAAATAGACGGTTTTCATAAATTTACATTGAATGACAAGGAACACTTAGTAACTATTCCAGAAACCGAGTGACTCATTATGGTAATTGATTGTAAAAGGTACGCCGCGGCTACATTCCTTCCGACAACTTTAAACGTTTTTACGACAACCCTCACATCTGATTGTGCGACCTGTATACGCGGTACGCCTGCACAGCGTGTTGTAGGAGTTATCTTCATATGATGTACCCATACCACCGCTGTGAACAAGTGCAACATATATAAACGAGTATTACAACCTGAAGCGCCACACGGACGGCGGCGGGTCCACCAGCAGCACAGCACAAGCACCGAGTGGTACCGTACAGAACTAAGTACTCGTACATTACCGTTCCAATTTCTAGTTATCTCTGTAAAAGATTGGTCAATACGTTACAATGAAATAGCACGATCCGGTGTGTCGATAAGGCTGGCTGCGCGGTGCCAAGAGTGGGATTTATTATGCTAAAATTGGAAACCAAAAAGTCGCCGTTGCATTTCCGCCTGGGAGAGAGGCTAAAGGTGATTATTTGGTGCAACGCCCCGTCGCCGGGGTGGAACCTGCACTTAAAGCTGTTAACATTGATAGTCCGCTTCGTTCTGATGTGGCCACAGACGAAATTGTTTTCGTAAACAATGACTGTACATCAAAAATGAACTCTAAACCGTTCCGTTGGATGATTGGTGATCATTTAAAAAAGAAGTTTCGAGATTTTGTGAACTAATCTTACTTATAATTGTCTGTATGTAATATATATATAATATAGTGGAGTGATAAAGTTTGATTTATCGTATTTCAAGTGGGATAAAGCTGTGCACGATGTTGATATAAGTATTGTAATGTTAATTTTCCCCCTTAGTTATAGATGTAATTAATAAGACTGTTGAGTAAACACGTCAGTGAAATTGTAATACAAAATAATCGCAACTAGTTAAGCAAACATCTTTAAGTAATTGCGGACGAGATTCAAACTCACTATAAAAAAAGTGTTAAAATCTTAACACGTGTATCTGTCCGTGTGTTAAATAGTAGGCCTTAATTTCAGTTAATTTTTTTAATTAAATAATATAACCATTGAATGTTATTATGTGAAATGAAATGATTGCCTACTGTGTTTCCACTAACGGAAGTAGAAGTTTTTTCTTATAAGGATAGTGACAATACTACTTATTCCACAAGCTAAGCAAATACGATTTAAGTAATGCCATGTATACACTGGAACTGTGAAGGTGTCGGTATTTTAAGTGTTTCCTTTATCAGGAGGTCAAGATCATTGGGTGTCGTGCCCGTATCTGTTCGACAGGTGTAGTTGTTACGAGCGTGTTACAAACTTCGCCACCAGATATTTGTTTTAAGTAATTTCGTACTAACAGACAAACATCGGCCAAAGCAAACACTGTGCTGCAGGAACTGCATAATAACCGGCGCACGGTTACATCAGTACATACTGCACGCCATACGCTATACGCTGCACGCTGCACGCGCCGCGCTGCGGTTATTAATAAACATCCACGTGTGATAGAAGTGCGCAGGCGCAGGTAGAGGCGTGGACGCAGTGGCGCGCGGCGCGGCCGGACCGCCGGCCCAAATATATCCGCAAGTGGTCTTTCCGGAGGTCACCCAGTAAAGCATCACAGCGAGCTGATACCGAGCTACTTTGTTCCCGTTTTCTTGCGCAAAACTGCTGCGCCGTGTAAATATTCTAACTAGCGTCTTATTATGACACAGCAAGGCATATATTGTTAATAACTACCTATAGAATATTCTTGTGTGTCTCTTGTCCACTTCATTGCACTTAAGCGTCGAAAAGCACTTTACTGGTTGTACCCACCGCAGCCTCGGTTTCCGTCGCCAAACAGTAGTGCACAAACAATATTGTGTCCAGCTTGAAGGGTGTTGTAGCTAGTGAAATTACTAGAGCAATTAGCGTAACATTGTTATGGGCGGGTGTATTACTTACCATCAAGTGATCAGGTCTCGCTCTTTTCGTCGCTTCGTCGAATAAAAAACACTATTTTTTTCCTGTTTTTTATATTTACATATAGATATAGGTAAACAGAGTATAATTTTTTGAACTATCAGCACGTCCCCGCGCCCGCTACCCGCTACCCGCTGCCCGCTGCCCGCTGCCCGCTACCCACGGCACCGCGCGCCTGCGCCTGCGCCGCGCCATATCTCGTCCGCGTACGTTTGATAGCACTATGTTAGACTTAGTGTTATATGATATCGGTTGTATTTAGTTTGTTTATACAAATGTTTGTGTGTGTATAGTGAAGTTATTGTAACCGCCTGCCTAAGGGACGTTCACTGATAAGCCTGATAACGGGACGGTACAATGGTTTGTTTGTAATCGAAATATTAAAGAAAACATTTCGACGGGCGCGCTGGCTAAACGAAGCTATTTACATCTTCCCCAAAATGGTTACGACCCTTAAATTTTAAACGCGTTATGCTTTTACGATAACGGTCTACCTCCACCCCAAGTTTTATACCTGATAGAATAATTCTACATAGTTATGCGCAATCATATCACTTATCATCAAGTGAATGTCCTGGTCCTCTCGTCGCAAAGGCGAATAAAATGTTCTCGCAACGCAGATCACTACTCAAGATATATACATAAGATCCATTTGTAATCCCTATTCTTTCAGACAGGTATAAATTTATAATCTCTATTAATGCAGTAATTGTAGGATTTCCGGTGTGTTTATATTATGTCATATTTTTAAGGAAAATTTTTTGTGCAGTGTGTTACGTAGAAGTGAGTTCAGAGGAGTCTGAACACTGCACGTCTGTACTTGCAAATTGCGAGCAAGTATAACATGAGTGTTGCAGAACGGGTACCTTGTTACTTTGTCTTTTCAAGTTGTGTATCGACACGGTGTAAACTATAAATATATACATAGTATGTGTAATTTTAAAAGGATTTTCCTTTAATTTCATTTAATTTATAAATACTTCAACCGCACAAAGTAGTGTAAGTTTAAAGTTGTTGAACAGTTGGAGAATTACGTATTTATGTGCTCCCACACAAAAATGGTAAGCAATGATTGCAATCACACTATTTGCAGCTTCACAAAAAAACAAAACGAAATCTGCTGTAAATTTATAACAAAGGTGATAAGAAGAGAACTACCTCCTTGCATAAATACATTGAAGTGCCAAATTTTATAGAGGATCCGTCCAATGTGGAAGATTAGCATTGCCAGGCAAATTGTACCTTCCGCTTTGTGTACAATATAGATAAAGACGTGGGACGCATACATTGTGCACACAGGCACAGGCTGCACAGCACGGACAACCGGTATCGGCGTCGCCGTGGAGTTGTGACTCTGCTCTCGCGTGCACTGTGGCGGCAATCGACTGAGTCAACGACGGACACAAACACGGCTATTATTAGCACAGATACGAGCGGTTTGCTCGTGCCGCGATAGCTAAACTGCTGATGCGGGAACACTTGGCGATAGCTACAGCTGCGGCGCAGCGATAGCTATAACGATTGTTCAGCTATCGCGTTCAGCGTTGTTGAACTCGTGTGCTCGCGCGGATTCGCGGTTAGATGCCTCCACAAATGACCCCGGCGTCCACAAGACCTCTGCGCCACGGGGAAGTTTCCTTACACAATAAAGCGAGGACAACGTAAGATCGTTCACCTAGTGACACCCCGCCGGTTTCCGCAGCTACGACGCTGAACGAACGGGAACACGGTAACGTTCTGGAATAGTGCCTGGCTCGTGTTACGTCTCGATAACTACGTTAGATTAGAGCGAGCTCATGTTATATTTACATTCGCATGCCGAACTAAAATAACTATGGAAGCTGCAACCTCGCAACCTCGCGACTAAAGCGGATTTGGAGGTCCATTTGCGTTTCGACTTCGCGTTTACTTATCTCGGCATAAGTGAAATATCTTGTCCCGCGACTCGGAAAGATTAAAAAGTTTCCGCGCCCGGCAACTTTTTAAGTTTCTTAATTTTATGTCGCGTTTTAATATTCCTGAGCTGGAACTTTCCAAGTTGATTTATTAAAGTGTTCCCGGAGATTTTCAAAATTAAATAAGAAACCGACGATTGCAAATAATTTTTGATCTATATTTAGCAAAGGGTACTAGTAGACTCCGTAATCATGAAATTGTATGTTAGCCAAATGTGAAATAAGTGAAAAAGCTTTAGCGATATCGAAAATTGGCACTGAGAGAATGTCTCAAACTTATCTAGGATCCTCGTGAGATGTTTGTAGTCAGAGCGATAACGTTGTCAACTATTTTAAGAGATTACATACAAATAATTATATCTTTGTCATTAAATGTATAGTATGTATTATATATACTCAAAGAATAGATTATCAAAATCTTTGCGGTCAGCTATACAATTCACTGGTTCACTGGTCATCATCATCATCATTAACTGTTGGAGTACAGTAGTGGACATAACTGTATCTTAATATTCTCCCAACCATTCGGTCACGCGCATATTGATCTGTTCAATCCGATTACTCGTTCTGAATGTAATTCCTGTTTTAATACACATCAATAGCGTTCAAGTCGAATTAAGAAGTGTAGCATGAAACGGTAATGAACTCTAAAGCGGAGCTAATCCAGTGGAAAGTAATGAGTAATTCAATACCTCGTTAGCCGTTACCTTAGAAGCCGGAGCCTAATGAGCCGCGCTTGAAATATCTAAACGCGGCGCGATCCAGCTCCATTGATGTGGCGAGCGGCGCGGCCGCGTCTCCGTGCACGCTTGGTCAACAAGGAGCGAAGCAGGACAGCAATTCAGCAGATCAGCGCCACCGCCCCACGCCTTCTCGAAGGAAACCATACTACCGAAGACATTCATTACTTAAACGAAAATGACACTTTTTCTTCTTTAAAGCCGACTTAAAGGAAAATTTTACCAATTTGATTTGTGTATTTGTGATTCGGGAGCATCATGGAAGGTATGATACGGCTGCAGAGATATTAGCCGTTTCTCATCTTCTACCGATAGTACCGAAATAGTTTATGTAGATTTAATATTGTCAATCATTTTCTAAGTACCCTACAAGTAATTGAACACGTCTATTACAAAGGCATTTCTCAACTTAACTTCCCAGTCCTTCATTCCAGATATTTATCAGGATACGTACTCCTCTGTAAACTGTAATACTCGTATAAGACTAATATCCTAAGCACTCTGAATCGCTGTCTTATCCGTCTCGCCTGTGACCTTATCGTCTAATTAAAGCTGAAACAACTTATTAATAATCTAATTTTCGACCCTGCTCTCAGTGCTCCACGGACCTTACGGAGTACTTTGAATCTAATGATGCTAAAGTTAGGGCTCATTGTCTTTCGACGGTGTGTAGCTCTGATCGTAACGACCGTTCAACCGAATGAAATAGAATTATCCTTGAGGAATTATTAATAGTTGTACAAGTGCTATCTAGACATTAGCTGTATGCGAGAAGATTAAATCAAGAGCTCCATATCGATCGATGGTTAACTAACCGAAGCTGCTTTAGGTTTTTTAAACACGAGTGGAAGGCGTTTTTGTATAATAATTGCGAAACTATTCCAAAATTATTTTAACTTATTATTGTTAACTTAAGTAATATCTAATATTAACTAAAAGAGTAATTAATCTTGGTTCTTGGTAGAATCTTGTTTTCTTCATTGACAAGTATAAGCGGAATTGATTGAAATCAGTCTTGTAAAACTAAATTAACAAAATGTTAAGTGACAATGGGATTGAAGTTATGCTGAACTCACTTAAAATTCTTTAGCTACTTCTGTTATAGTAGCAGTGTTAACTTGTCAGTCGGGTTCTATTACATTTCTCTTTTCGATGTTTTAAATAACAAAAATTAAGTATGTATTAAAACTAATGCACTTAGTGAAAGTAAAATGTATGTACTCGATCTGTATCTGATTGTTTGGAAGTGTATTCGGATCGCTTGTGAGAAAAGTTTGCGGCAAGCGGCGTGCACTATTTGCACATAGATAAGTTCAGCGCTCGCAAGGCTGTAAGGCTGAACACAAATGTTTGCTCAAACAATATTTTCTTGCGAGCCCCCACTTGATGTCGACATCAGATTAAACAACGCTTTAAACTAAGAAACCGCTCGTAGAATTATTGCGATAAAAGTTTATAGGCCTGAAGATAAAAGTAAATGAAACGTTTCATGTGTTGTATTGACAAAGCTCGCGTCTATTGCATAACCGGCTTTGCCATGCCGCTGATACCCTGCTAGATTTCATTCAAGGTTTACGATATTCTTATGCGTTCGCGTAAACGGGCGTGCTTCTGCTGCGATCGAGGGATTCACTCATGAGACATGTGTAGTAGTACTCCTCCACGCTGTTTGTAAATAAAACTAAGCTGTTATTTGAAAATGCCGGTATCTTCTTCACGGATTCCTTTACCGGAAGAAGGAAACAAATTTTCTAAAATAAATACATTAAAAAAATAGTGTTTACTGAAAAATTTAGAAAGTTCCTCAAATCGCTCGTCAACAATAGCAAGTTGAGAATACAGTTACAGGATTAGGTTAGGCTAGGGAATTCCCCTTTAAATACTTGTTAGGTAGCATTACTCATTTGTCACACCGGCTTAGTACGAAAAAAGTTATCTGTCTGATATTAGTAAACTACCGGAATGTACCAGTGATATATAGGAACTGTAGATATTTAGAGTAAGCTTTGACAAACATTTTATGTTTAAACACAAATGTTGGGAGAGGATTGCCTTTACTGTAACAATAAAAACGTCATTAAAGTACAATTATGGTAACACGTTACGTTGCTACGATTTCAATGTAACGAACGATTTCAATGAAATAACGAATGCTCCAAGTATTAGTCGTCGAAGAAAGGGACTCAAAGTTGTAGGTTGCGAAACCAACCAACTGACATGATTCGAATAGCACACTTGAGCAACGAGAGCGGGGAACATCTGTCGGGCTTTCGTGCGAATATTTGGAGCAGTTGTCAATGTGATTTCGAGCACTTGAGTAAATAATGTTTCGGTTGAGCCTCGTGGAAAAACATCCTTCGCACAACTCGCAAATAAATGCAGCGATTCCTTTGATTTAAGCAAAGAAATACGACGTAAACGAAATAGAGAAAGGTGAAGACGGTGTAAACAATAGAAACGTACGTCGTAGTAAATGGATAGGCATCCTGAACGCGAACAAAAGAGCCAATAGCAAAAGACAAAAGGCTCATCCTTTATTTAAAAGGATTTTAAAATGATGGGAATATAACTCGTACGTTAACACGTTAAGGCATGAAATCGTATGCAATATTTAAGATACGATGAGGGCCGCGTAAAGTGCGGTAGCGGAGCACAAAAAATATGAAGGAACGAAAAATGTTTTAAACGAAAACATAGTGGAGGAGATAAGGCTACGTTTTATTATGCCACAACATGGGGGCGCGACAAAACACATGAAAAAACTGCTCAATACAGGCGGCTCCCGGATCGCGTTACTCCAACGCTCCTTTCGCAGCGCGCACGCGCAGCGCGCACGCGCAGTGGAACGGCCGCGGGCTTTACGATCCCCATTTACGGCGCGAGCTCAACTAATGAATAACGGAGTTCACTTTCCCGTCATCTCCCACCACGCGTTTACTTATTTACGAATTTCGAGCAAACTTAATTTCAATGTCCTGTATATAGTTTATTGTTCCTCCTCTTGCTTTATTATGTACGCGTTTAAATCTAGCCTCGAAATAGGCTTCTATTTACCACCTAGCTTTGGTCTCGTCGCTGTATTTCACAAGATCATTTATCTTTCGAATGATGTTTATGCTGTTGTCTTTTTGATAACTTTTACAGATTCATCAGGCCTAACAAAATTAAGAACATTGATACATACAAAAATATATAGACATTCTATAACATAATATGTTTTGTCGCTATTCCAGTTGTAAGATTGGTTTTAGCGCTTTACAGGTCAAAACTTAAAAAAGTTTGACCGACATTCGGCAGAAGAAATGGCGGCTGTGGTGGTAATTACTTGGTGCTCTTGTTGCCCCGTTTCCTGTCGTGTTATTCCTTTACCGCTCACGTTAAATTGAAACGCCCTGTATACGGCTGACGTACGGACGCTTTACCTGCCTCCATCAATAATATTTTTTACGTAGCGAGTCCCCGTCTAACATTGTCTAACGGCTGCCACTTTTGATTGATGTGCTCGAACACTTAGAAGCTCGAAGGACTTATATATCTTATCTTACATTATTGGATCCTTAACAGATCGGGAATGTAATTTGTTTTATAAAAAATAATCACATCGTCGTTACCACGTCGTTATGTACGGATAAAATCGAGGAACTAACAGTTTGTGAAGCGTTTGTTAGTAAGAGTATCCTGGTAACGCGATATTTATTCGTTTGTGCGAAGTACAGCTTATCCAACGGAATCCGAAACGAATTAATTAAAGCGGAGGATATTAGGAGGGAAAAAAAAATCTAAAAGCGATTTCAGCTACGGACAATACTGGAAAAAATAAAGAAACCCCACTCCAGTCCGGGCAATCTCGATAAAATTGTATAAGAGGATTAAAAGATTTATCGTATAAACCTCTTCAAAGGAAATTTTCGGGTGTTTTCATTTTATTTTGTCCGTCCGTTCCTTCCCGTCCGGTTAGGTTCGTGCCAGCGCATAACTTAGCCGCGCTGCTTAAACTCGCTGGTTTGTATTTGGTCCGTTCATGTTAATGCCCACTTGTTTCGGGTTTATAGACTTTTAAAACGTTATCAGCGTTGTTCTCATCAACGGAATTGCCCGCCCAAATTGTTTTTCTGTAACAACTTATGTTTCCATATATATTATGTATATTATATAGCCTAACGCTTGAGTACGACCCCATCTAACGAAAAGCGAAGATTTAATCTAGGCGATAAAGCGCACTAGACTAGAAGAAACCTATTCACTCATATCTTAAAGACTTCCATGTCATACGCGAACGAAATTTCCAATCGTAGTATTAATTCAACGAAACGTTAAATTTTGACTGAATCAAATATCAACAGATTGATCTGAATGTGTAAAATGTATTGAATTACTGAAATTTAAATTGTCATACTAACGTAACTGTCATCATTGTTCCGCGATGTTATTGTTCCAACAAATTCTGTGACTTTATTACAAAGCTGCCAAGTATCTGAAATCGGAGACATCTCTGTTGTAACTCGTTAAATGTTATCAGAGATGTCTGCGTTGTATATTGTCTACGTCACGTCATATATTAACGGGCAACATGAGAACTGGTAATCAATGACGCTTAATGATTCATGAATATGGAAAAGATCAAAGAGGTGCACATAGATCAATATGATCGAGCTAACGCTCGCCGATAGCTGCAATTACATAAACACATGGTAACGCAATGCTTCTAGACTGTTTGTTCGTTACTAGAACATTACTCGGGTAGTTTGTGTCACGTCTCTTCTCTTCTTACGAATAATAAGGACTCGTAAAACCTTAGATAGATCAAAATTAAATAAATATACAATTATGATCACCTTGATGTGATAATTAACTAAATAAATTGTTGCCGTCATCGTATTGTTTTCTACTCACTATGTTAAATATAATGGTACGTAAGTGGCCGACTGCTGTGTTTCGATATGAATCTCACTTTGGAATTACTGGGCTAACTAAATGAGCCATCATCTGGTTTGAGCGCCGTGATCCCGATCGTTTCGTCGTTTCCTTGTGTAGCTACGTTGGCGATTTGTTGATATGAAACGGTAACATTCCATCTAACGACTCCTGATTCGTGAAACAATAAAAAACAATATTTCAATAAGCAAACTCGCAAACGTTCATCATACATCAAATTGCTCTAATCCAAGGAAACGTCTGACGATCCATTCACTTTTATAAATCACATACGTACGTTCAAAGCGCTAAATTGCACAACCGGCTGCGGGCCAATGTGGACTCTAGCGCGGACGGCATACGGTACAAACTTGCGTAATGCGGGCACCGCCCGGTCAATTGTTGATATTGTTCGCAATAAAACAAACGACTAGGTAATTTACAGCTTTATTTGAAACTATCAGTATGTGGAATAATACTTTGATAATGTTTAAGTGTACATCGCAGCGTTTAATGATGTTTAGATGTTTTAAATATAATGGAAAACAAGTAAAGCGTGACACTTTGTGTGACAGACAGTTGGACCGATTTTGATGCACTCCAACCTGATATAGTTGCTAGTGCTACTTAACAGGTTTGTGACTGCGGTGGGGGTGTTGTAATGTTAAGAATATTAAAGCGATGGCTTTGGAGGAATGAAATGTTTACGGGTTGTTTTTTCTGTTGCAGGTAAATATCAGTGTTCCGGCGTAGCGGCGGCGTTACGGCGAGAGGCTCGTATATTAACCTTTCCTCGTCGTATTTTATATCGAGTCCTTTACGGCTGCCTCCGCGTTACCTGTAAAAGCTATTGCCTTTCTTAACTAAACTACAACAATAAATTTACAGGAAGTTCCTCCACACTACGCAGGGCGTTCAACAGAAGTTTCTTTTTGTAAGGGAAACAACAAAAGTTTCGATTAATATTACTTCGCTCCTGACTACCACTCCATAACTTTTGTTTATGCGCTTGCTCCAATTGTCTTGTTAATTTTTGCTTTAAAAAACTTACCGGCGCGTTTTGTGATTCTGTAGAAAGCTCCTTTGTTTTCCTTTGGATGCCCACCTTCTCTAATGGACGTGTTTTTTCCTCACTTCATTGTTGTTTATATATTTTGAACGTTAACTTATTGGAACGGGCGAATGCTTTCTGGCACAATGCTATTAATCTCCATTACCAATTACCTAGTCTGACATAGATGAATGCTGATTACATTTACACCCGACCGGCACTAACAAGTGCTAATCTAGGTTTAGCGTTAAAACATCATTCGTTTCCTGCTTCTATGCTTTTAAGTGACATTTTAATTCGTTAGTCGACACTTAAGTAGCCACATCCTCATTAACTTTTTTATTATTATTATTTATTCTGTCGCCACCACTTAAGTCTACTTCTACCGTTACCTTAATATTTTAAGAGGATATTTTGTCTCCATTAGCTAAGCCATTAATTACATTATGTCTGATGACTGGTATAAACTTTTTAATTTAAAATCAATCTGTACAGTAAGAAGGGTAATATCCGTTGAAAGTGTGCTTAGTTTTTGTAAATATCCTTTTACATATGCAATGGCTGAAAGGTTCTCCTATGAAATGAATAAGTTGCCACGTCGCCGTTACAATTATAATTGGTAACATAACGAGTGGAATGACGATACTTAAAGTTTATTACAAAGGGGTCACGGTTTGTTTGTGCCGAAACATGGGACCCCTGCTGTCATAGCCATTGAATTTCCATCAGTCTTGACAAATTGAAACAAACTCGAAATTTGAGTTGGAAAGTTAGCGGGAACGGAATACGAATGGGGGGAGCTTGAAATAATACTGTAAGGCCGGAGAATTTATATTAACCCACTCCAATTTCCGTCGCTCCTACCTTTTTGAGTAATTAGTTTAGTTTTCGTATACTTAAAATAGACTAAGTTGTTGTACTACTTTTTTACTGTACAACTTTATAACAATTTTGGAAGAGAAGTGTTGAAAACCTGAGATCTGAGAGATCGATTCCAAAGACCAAGAAAGAATAATTGATCCAGATTGTGATGCGAACCCTTTAGACTTAACTTTTTCTGTTTTAAATTATATTGTATAATGAACCGACGGGTAGTAAGTTAGCATTAAGTATTCGCATTTCCAGAGCTGTCTCTGTCAAGGCAGTTAAAATTTCACTTGGCTAAGCAAAATTTTCTATCCGCTGCAAAAATCTTCCCCTTTTTAGGGAGAGGGGAGCAACGAGCGAATTCTTGCATAAAATTTACATCGAGCGGTCCATACAAATTACCATTTCGCTTCTTACTCTGATTAAATGTTGTAGAAAAAATATTGCTCTCTAAATGGAAGAGAAAATTCTCGGTTTTCGACTCATTAAAATTGATGTTTTGTTTCTTTTCCCAACGTCGCCCGCCCGACAGTGATTTCTTTGCTTTTGGCTGTGACTCTTTTATACCCTGGAGCTAGCTAGGTATTGCCCCGCTTTACGTAGTTAATCGTTTAATTTTTTTTAAGTTAATTAAATTTAAATGACCTCGTAACAAAAATTTTGAATAAAGTATAAAAATGTTCACCAACCAATAAACCGCGTCAAAAAAATATATCACAAATATTTGTGCAAAATTTGGCAAAGAGAAACAAAGATTAGTCCAAAAAAGGTGTGTGTTACAACGACTTCGCGCAGAAGGGTGAGAAAACATTGGGGATGGAGTAAAGATATTTGGCAGACAGCTACAGCCTAATGATCCCCTTGATTGCGGTAAACTGTCGCTATAAAAAGTCTAGATGTTGCCAACTTGAGAAAGAACTGTTTTCTTTGCAAAGTGACTACTTTTCTTTGCGTTCTCTTGATAAAGTGAGACAATTGCCACCAGAAAGGTCTTAAGAGATCGGGAACTGATACTTTCTTTGTTTACAACAACAACAACAAACTTTGCTCGTGGTGAAATTGAATTTTCTGATGGAAAAACTTTTATCCCCATCTTGTACTTTTGCATATGAATCAATTGGACAAATTTGAATCGCGTCTTTCAATAAATTATTTGTCAGGATCAAGCTTCGCAAATGATTTTCTCACAATAACAATCACCATCTAACGTAAATGTGAGCCGAGTTCGTAGTGTAGTGGTTGATCGTTTACTTAGTAACATAGAGTTGCTTAGTTCGAATCTAGTGCGACATGTTTGCGGAGTTTAGGCTAGCTATAACTCTCATGTAGTAAATCCGCCGCCATAACAGCATTGCATTGCTGGGCTCCGGCCATTGAGATACAGAGTTAGCCGGTAGTAGAGTAGAGTACAGTAATAAAAACAAAATTTACTATAATTAATAAAGGTATGATTAAAATGTTGTGTAAAATTCTGCAAAGGGATAACAAAAAATAATTAAAGCATAGTTTGCTCGACAAAGTAACCGACCGAATGTTCGGGAAACGGATGTATTTGAGTCAATTTCCTTGGAAAAGATTTTATTAGCGCAGCGGAGAGGCATCAATTTTGAATTTATAATTTAATTAATCAGTCAACGTTTAAAAATATTTAATTTCTCCACCCGGCACTCCGGGAGTACACCAGCTCGCCGTTCATCTAACTTTTCATTCCCTCCGCAAGAGTACAATTTCATCCGAACTGAACTTTTAAATATACAATTGTAAATCAAAACTAGAGCTGTCTAACGCTGGTACCGTCGGCTGCCTTCCGTAGACCAGCTTTTAAACTTTTGGTGTTACTTTCCGCTAACATAAATGTTACAGATTATCTAATACACGGTTTAAATTACATTTCCATATGTAGCTAATTTTAAGCTGTTTCAGCTTCTTCGAAGCTCCATATTTTGCATTACATTAAACTATCTAAAACGTGAGTTGGCTTGAAACCAAAAAAAAAACCACAAAAGTATCAGTCGTCTGTTTGTTACATTTTATTATTAAACTCAAATATAACCTGTGGGGTTGGAAGTTGGAATCGTTTGCAACAACTAAACCTCAGGGCAATTCTTAAGTTGGGCAAAGAGAAAGCTGTCGTGTTCGCAGCAGCCTAGAACGATCCGATTGAACAATGTGTTCAGCGCGTTTAGATTCATATATTTTTTGTAGCGGGTTAGGGGGTGGGCAGCGACGGGGGGTAGGCCACTTGACTGAGTAATATAATACTTTTGCGCCGGTCCAATAAACGTTTCAATATTCAGCGGCTTCATTAATCACGGTAATTGACAAGGAGGGGAGGCCGCGCGCCGCCCGCACCTCATCGCTGCACGGACGCACGGACGCACGGACGCACGGACGCACGGACGCACGGACGCACGGACGGACGGACGGACGCACGGACGCACGGACGGACGGACCGACCGCTTGTTTTTATACAGACGACGGTGAGAATTTTTGTCATGCTAATATGGTAATGGAAGATAATATATTGAGAAATGATTTATCGCCCCACTTACTATAAAAGTGAGATGTTTATTATGTGGAAACTCCATTCCGACCAGGTGCTCTGGTATTTGTGAATGTGCAGATTCAGTTGGAGTGACATGATGCCTAAGTGACAGGTCTCTTTAAGTAAGCATGTGTACAAACTGAAGTGCGCTTCGGGTCCAACAGCAATGTAACTAGTGACATTCGGGAGTCAGATGACGTACCAAGTTATGTGTCAACGATTTAGATATGGAGCTCCGTATGTGATCGTGCAGCGAAGGTCCCATTCATCTCGTAATCATAAAGAGATTTTAATCGTGAAATAAAATATATGTATTTTGAAGGTTCAATTAGTTTTTTATAAAGGCGACTTGTACTGGAATCTTCGGGCAGCGATAACGTCGTAAAGTATCGTTAGCCGAGGCAAAGTTATTTGCTAATGATGCGAAGTTTTGTATCCGTCGGGTTCCGGTTCATCCGGGACATTATTCATTAGTGCCGAGGGCGTACCCGAAACAATTTCGTGAGAAATAACAAATGGCGTAAAACCTCGCCTTCATTTATTTTGCCGCTTTTAATACTACCCTACAGTACCTTCGATATTTACTCGTACATTTGATAATGTTAGACAAAACCTGCAACAGCATCCCTGTTGCGGGGCCCGCTCGTTGCATCGCGGGGGCAAGTTTAATGCTTAAATAAAGAGTGGCGTTAGCAGTGTACCGAAAGGGGGGTTGGATTACGCTCAGTGCCAATAAACGAGCTCGAATTGTAAAGAATTTTCAATAAGTCGCTCCTCGAGTGACTTTAGACAAAAACGAAACTTTGCGTTCACGTTCACGTTCACGTTCACGTTCACGTCCGCGTGCTTCAACTGAGGCGGGATTAAGAATAAATTGACAAATGAAATGCTCCTTCGTTCAGCAATCCGATCTTTTTGTGTCTGCGCCTGTTAATCCCGAGCCTACTTAAGATTTAAAAGGATATCATTGTCTTTCAGTGAATTAAATCTCTGGTGTAAGAGTAGACTCTCATTAATCATTAATGGGCCATTAATCATAAATCAGAATATCAGACAGCTCAGTCCCGTTGTCCCTTTCCAACTCACGTTTACATTGCCGGCAAAGTGAGGCACCAGGAGGATTTACTTGACAAATTACTTTTTCGCTTTCCCTGTTCATGGGGAGGGGGAGATGTACACTCCGCTCCCGCTGCCGCTCCCGCTGCCGCTCCGCTCCCGCTCCTCGTATCGGCACAGTATCGGTTTGTTTACGGTGAAGTTTGCTGGAGTCATTTGGGAGCGATTTTTATTAACTTTCAAGGCTTTAGAGCAGAGAAGTTTCGCGCACTGCGCAATATTTTTTTTCTTTTCGTTCAATTTTACGTCCGGAGTTTTTACGGCTTCGTACTTGGTTTTATCACTTGTTTTAATACTTTCTGATTAAGTATTTGGATATGGGATTACGCTTTCTTGTAAGTCGTTAGATTAAAACGTCGCGAGAAGTGCGAAGCAAACAATGTTCACGTTTATCCGAGCAAGCTTATTGACTCCGCTCGTGCATCGAACTTAACTGTCACTTGTGCAGTTCCGATCGAGATTACTTAAAGTTAACAAATAGAAATGTAGCAACGTATCGAAAATGATGTTTAGCAAATGTAATTAAATTATTTATAAAGTTCAGTTGAACGATGATTAGTTTTGCTCTAATCGGCGTAATTGGGCAACTCTGCCGCTGTTTGTTCCAACGTTTGCGCAAACGTTTGCGCAATGTGTCGCTGGGTGTACCGCTCCGCCGGTGTACACCCGCCCACACGGCGCGCCGGCGAGGTACTGCTTCGCTTGATTTGATGCTTTGTAATTTATAACTTTATTGTGATATTGTAGTCCGAAGGTTACCTTCAGCTGCGAATTGATTTTGCGTCCATGCAATGTTAGTATTAATGGATGTCTTATCCGTTTGCTTTTCATTATTGATGTTGGCTCGTATCGTCCCATTTTTGAGCTAATCTCGCGAGTGAAGACTAAATCATTATGACATCTTGTCAGTTATCGATATTTCTGCACCATTATAGCTTTTTGAATGCTTTTAGAAGTATTACTCAACTATACGATTTTCTACATCGGCTAAGTTTCATCACAGGGCTTTTAAAGCAATCGATCACAATATCTAGTAAGTTAATAAGGATGTACTTATTTTTTCACAATAGAAGTGAATGTCCTGTGATGTATTGTGTTGCCCAATACAGAGATAATAACGCTTTATTTTGTATTGTTTTCACGATTATTCATTACTTAATGTTTAGTGCAATAGTAGGATTACTTACGTTCTCTGGGTACTTAATTTTCGGTACTTTATATTCAGTAGATAAACTTAAATATTTCAGTAATTTTGTATAGCAAGATACTGTTTCGCTGAAGTGATAAAGTTCGTGCGCCAAATTAACGAACTCCTCGTTACTGACGAATCGCTCCAACTTTTCCCATCAGGACTGATACAGTATATGAAGCAGACGAATGAGATACCCACTTATCATTAGATTATTTTAAGATCTCGTAAGCAGATGACCTTATTTGAAGCTTTGATTTTTATTTCAAATTGCATTTTTTGTTGTTACATCTCATTACAAAAGTGAAGTGTGACTCGGTCCGAATCTCTCTTGTAGAGCATTAGACTTTAGTCGCAATACGCAGCGACTGGCCTTAAGGACCGAGGACGCTTATGTTATATGGAGCACAGCCGTAAGTAAATCGTTATAATTATATTACTTATGTAACGACGTTTGTTATCTTTTTTTGGATAACTTTTAACAATAACCGGTTGAAAAGATATCTCTTTAAATGTGAACGTAATTAACACAAGTTTAAGATTAGCGGCATTTCATCAAACAAAATATTGTCGAAACGATCTTTCGACATTGTATTACAGGGAATTGTGACTTGTTTGATAACATGATCTTTCAAGTCATGGGTAAGTTGTGCTTAATTTGGTAAACGATAGCGCCCTTTGCTTTGATAGAAAAAGAGGCAAGAAATGCAATCACTGTCATCGACTGATGTTTAAAACTTTAATACAGCAAACGTGTTAAGATAAAGTGTGATTTAAGTTAGTGTGGAACAAGGTAGAAAAGTAATTTTTAAGTATTTAGCCGTTTGGATGCATACTGCGATGTCGTAGATGCACTGAATGGTAAATGCATTGATGGAAATGTTAATTTTGACTATATTAAGTTAAGTAAGTTTGAATAACGATTATGAAACAAAATATTAAGTGGTCCAAATACTGGGCAATATAAGTAAATCAAAAGGGATTGCCTGCCGTTTGTAAATTACGGCGTAGGATTAACCGGCTGATAGATAAGCGCATGCGCATTGTAAACACAAATGTGACGCTAATCGGTGTATTAATTGCGCTTTCGCGCGGAGTTCCGGCCGCGCGTTAATATCCAAAATAACATATAAATGCGTTTTAGGTTTTTATGGGGGCGCCAACGGTAATTTGTTCGGGACCGGTTTTAGGCGCCGCGGGTCCCATTAGAGCGGCTGCGGGTCGAGATCTGGGCCCCCATAAATAACGCGCCGCTGACCAATAGATGGCGATAGTAACCTTTCCGCTGTTATTAGTTACACGTACTTTACGGCCCCATCCGCTTCCGTTCCTTATTCAGCGCAGACATTTTTACTATAACACATTGAATTCTCACGGATTAATATTGAGCACTGCTTCTATTAGATTACTGTTATAGAGTAAACATTGAATGATCTGGCTCCAATGACTTACGTTGTCATTGTCTACATCTTTTGTTGTTTTATGAATTTAAAATAATGTATTTTATAATTTAGTTTCTTATTACTAATACTCATATAATTAAGATAATAGAATTGACTGTAAGTGAATAGATTATAGAAAACTTCTTTACAATAAGCGACAATTAGTCGCGTACGAATAAAAGATCGTCACGTGATCCGTTGCCGTTTTCTAAATGCACCCAATTCTTAATCGGCCCGTTAAAAGAACTGTAAGGTCAGCCGCCTGGCCCTGGTAATGAGGCGTTAGAACGTACTACAATCACGTAACGTGGTGCCGCCGCGTTTCGCAACTTGCGCGAGGTTACACGGCACTTGCCGGTCAGGAGAGGCTGCGGCGCTGTCGGCCCGATTCCGTACAGACGAACAACCAGCACGCTCGTTGCCGTGCAGTGCGTCACCACCGTCCCAACCATCACGTCGGCTTTGTTAAACCACAAATGTCAAAAAACACCGATTTCGAAAAAAAATATTCTAGAAATTTCAATAAAGAAGGGATCCCATTATTAGTATCTATCTATATACCAAAGAACTAGCCTACCGATAGAAGATTTCAAGATAAAGTGTCATTGTTCTGCGTATACCGGACTGTGAACAATAACTCGAGAGCTGCAGGTACTCTGTGATGGCACAGACATCTAGATTCTGATGATGATAACGCTGCGAGTCATTCGACTATTTTCTACAGCTTATCTGACATTGGGCGCGTGGACCCGGATTCCACGGCCTATTTTATTTTTAAAAAGTGTACTACTTGTGGTGTAGTTATCCGACGGCGGAGTTTTTAATGACGTGTGTCTGTTTGGTTAATGGTTATTCTGGCGAATCTACTCGGTCGTCGAGGGCGGGCGCGGACCCGTTCCCCGACTACCTTCGCCTGTATCGGAATCTCTGGGCGGTGAGAACCGCCCCTGATCGCGGGTGTACTTAGTGTACGCGGTGTGTGAGTACCTGAGGCGCCGCGTTCTGAAGCGAGGGCGTCGTGATGCGGTGATTCGGAGCGTGTTGGTAGCGTCCGAAGTGTGTGTGGTGACGTGGGTGTTGTCGGTGACTGTGGGTTCATGACTGGTGGGAGGGACCCCTGGGGATGACGAGATTAGCGCATGTCGTGGTCTGCGCTTACTGGTCTTGGGATTAGAGGACGGCTCGTAGTCGGCCGCTTTGGCTACCAGAGGGTTAGGGTGGGTCGACGCCTTGTCGAAAAAAGATTCGGAGCACTCTCTAAAGTGTTCCGCGATGGTCGGGAGTTTGAGGTCGCTGTGGAGGTCCACGTTGCGCTGGTACCATTCGGCACCGGTTGCGATGCGGGCGAAACGGTTTTGAACAACCTGCATGGGATCGAGGCGTGTTTCGGGGGAGTGAGCGAAGACTACGCTGGCGTAAGACATTATGGGTCTTACGCACACCTTGTAGAGGTGAATCTTGTGCCTGAGAGAGAGCTTGCTCTTTTTGCACAGCAGGGGGTACAGTTTGGCCAGCACTTGGGCCGCTTTGTTTCTCGCCCCGCGAATGTGGGCGATAAAGTTGAGTCTGGCGTCGAGTGTCACGCCGAGGTATTTGACCGAGTCCTTCCATGGGATGGACTGGCCGAAGAGGGAGATCTGGCCGCGTTTGTGGCCTTGTAGGACCGACTTCCAGCGAAAGGTTGAGGGCTTTCGATGAGTGAAGTGGATGGCTTCACTTTTCTCCGGGTTTACATCGATTCGCCACTTCCGGAACCACTCGCCTAGGCGGGTGGTCGCCTTCTGTAAGCGACTCGTTATAATACCCGGAGCTCTGCCCGAGTGATAGAGAGCGGTGTCGTCCGCGAAAAGGGCGAGGCTGACGTATCGGTCTTTGGGAAGCACAGACATCTATTATCTCACTCGCCCCTTGACCATGGCTGTTACAAAACGGCCGAATCGACGGGGTAGTAAAATAATTAAACGCAATGAAACTTCGTAAAAGTTGGTATTATTCAAAGCTCTCCCATTGTTACCGCTGACGGGGCTCCGAGCCTTCTCCTACAAGGACAAAGTCGAAAGTTAGTTATCCGTCAAGCCAATTCGGATGGGTTTATATATATACGGAAACTAATGTTCTTCAAATATGTGTGTTTCCTATCGACATTTTCATCCACCCGAAAGCTCAAGCACAGTGGTGTTCGAATCTGTACATCTCCGAGACCTATAGGGTCTACAATCAATTTTTCGCATCGTAACTTATATTAAATAGTTCTTCATCACAATCACTTTTGCTTTTCTATACTAACGGAAAATCTAATGGGATGTATATAAGAGAGTAAATTAAAAGTTAAATATAAAGAAGCGTGTGGACATCTGGATAATTTACTGGAGAGCAGTAACTGTCGCAGGTTTAATAAACCCGTGAGAGCATTAGATTTGTGATAAATCGGCTGCGGTCAAAAATAAATGAGTCGCCATAAAATCACTGAAATGCTGAACATTGGCCCGATTTAATTGATGTATATATATATATATACGTGTTGAATATATTAACATAAACTGGCCCGACCTGAAATCGCTCACGCAAATCTGTTCGAAGGAAACATAAATTAATTTAATTAAAATCTTGTGCCTTGGTAAAAATGAAGAAAAGCAAGATTAAAGTTACGAAATTAGGACTCGGAATGTTCCAATTCTACTTCTAATGAAATCGGCCTGTTGGAACATGTTCCACATTCGGCTGATGGCCGGTGTTGTCGTTACAGCCGGGCTGTTCCGCCGCGGGTTCTCTAATTTGTTAGTTTGTTAGTTTTAGTATCTAACACAACCAAGTGTTTGTCTCTTCCAACACCTAACAAGTAAACTTGAGATTACACGGAGTTATGAACTGCTCTAACACGTTAAACACAGTGATGCAAATTAAATTGTTCCGTGGTTTATAGTGTATTTATTTGTTAGTAAGTTTAACGTGTTTGTGTATCCTGTGCACACCAGCCTGAGAGTGTCTCTCAGTGGCAGGAGTTTCTCTAATAACTGGACCGATTGTGTTCGGGGAGTTTTACTATGTATAATTAACAAATCAGCATCAGCTGTTTGAAGATTATCACATCATTTCATCATCATCAGCCCTTTCACGCTGCTGCTGGTCATACACTGTCAACATCCAGCGATAATCCGCGACTTTCTGCACCACTGCGTTCTAGTGTCCCTACCAGCATAATCCAATTCAAACAATATAATTAATTGACTTTAAATATCATTAAGTACCGACTTAAATAGAGGCTCTTAATATTCGAGTACCCGGTACACCCACGGCGTGTAGTAACCGAAGTCGGAAACCTGTATTGTGGTACCAAAAAAAAAAAAAAAAGAATGAAGGCGGCAAACTCACTCGTGTAATAAATGTGTCATAAAAAGCAAGAACCGATAAAAACGCCGAACAAAAAATTTCTTCTCGCCGACCCAGCAACAGATTCATTTGAATTACAGACGCGGTGCGAGCGGCCGCTGGTGGTATCCCGTTTTGGCAAATCGCAAAACAACCTTGAAATTATAATACTATTACCTTTCTAGACTTGTCTTGAATATATCTATACTGGTACCATAGATTTATAATGTAATTGTTAAATAGGCAGACTGTTCGTTTGTGACGGAGACGGCTTGGGTGCTTACCATTAAAGAACCCATTGTTAAGGTTAAGAGCCGGACGTAGTGAAATATGACCATTTTACATCTCGAAGAATAGTGGGGATTTCTGAGTTGTATAAACATCTTAAGAAGTGCTCAAAGCTGTGGAAGAGCGTCTCATTGATTACTTGATTAACATTTCCGAAAGGTATACACGTTAGTTATCACGTTGCGGACATGGCTCCATTGGTTCCACTTGTTATATCTTAATTTATTGACTACACATTGAGGAAGTGCGAGTGGAGTTCCTTCTGGTCGGATCCCCGTTATTGGAGCGTACCGGAGGTCACCGGAATAGGAAGAGCGACCTCTTCGACCTTACATTGAGCGCTTGAAACGAAGGGCGTTGAAAACCGAACCGATCGAGGACGAAGAGATCGTAAATAATCAAGGAGTGGCAGATAAGAAGCGAGGTGACGTGCTCTCGCTTCAATTTTTAAGATGGCGACCTATAGTGATGGTAGTCAGGCGCGCTAGGAAACACCTTGGTCACCGTTAAAAAATTAACCCGGAATTTAAACTGACTTCCGTGTTGCAAGGCGTGTGTCGTAGCCGCTGCTTCCCGGAAGTATTTGAATCCTGGTGTAGCAGATAACCGTGCTCTTAGCTTCCGTTCCTAATTTTAGTGTAAGACTGTGATGTAAGTAATCTAACCGAACAAATTGTGCGAATGAGAGTAGCAAGTAACTGCTTAAAATAAATTGGATTTTCAGGAGCAACAGTCTTAGCACCGTGGAGCTTGAGTTCAATGTCCTTTCATATTAGATTTTCTCATTTTAGCTCTGTTCTTTGGCTAGAGTTTCTTTACTTTTTCATTTCGAGTAAAGACGAGATGAGAAGGTCTTTCACCTGATGGTAACTAATATTGTCATAACGTAGCGCTGGTTGAGTTTATATACACTACATAGCATTCTGCTCATCGCTTTGAGAAATAAGAATTTAAATCTCGTTACCCCAGTAATTTTATTACCTACAGCGCTCTTCAAACCGGGACACAGTAAGATTTGCACACTACTGTTTCATGGTAGAAACAGGCGCTTGTACCCAAAACGTTACACCTCAATTTGACCTCTCTCACAGCTCAACTGTTGAAATATTCTTCTTCCATATACTTTAAATCGAGGCAATTATTTCGTTTAGAATGTTTACACAACACCTCTAGGCTCTTAGCTTTCAATGCTTCGTGATATTACTTAGTAATTTTACTAACTGTACCACACCTTTAACTAGAACTGAAATATCTCACTGCTGTAGTAATATCCGAGTGCATATATATGTTGCGCTAACCCACCTACACGTTATATAGAGATATAACTGCGGAGATTGTAATCAATTTGTACTGAACTATGTAAATTTACTTAGAAAAAAAAAACAATTAAGCTTATTAAACGAACGGAATTGTTTAGTTAATAAAACTACTGCGAAGGTAATTTAATATTCTGTATATAAACATTTAGTACTTAGCTGTAAATGGCAATCGGACAGACAAGTTACAAAATGGAACTAAACCGTTTATTCAAATCGGACAAGAGTTCCGGTCGCGAGTCGCGAGGTGTCGGAGCGGGAACATGTCCCGACATGCTCGCAGCCGGGCCTTGCAGTGTAACGGCAGCATCACCAGCACCAGCACCAGCACGCGAGTAACTAATTGCTGTTTATGTTAAACGACGTAAACAATTTTCCGTATAATCTATATATAAGAGATTTTTATCTAGGTAAAGACTTCTCACGATATCTCTGAAACCATAAAATCTGAACTTGAAATCTGGAGTATTCCCTTTGCCGAGTACAGGTATAATTCCCAAAGGGAGCTGCGGGGGTGTTGCGGCCAGCAAAGCGGATGGGGAACAGCTAGTGCGCATATGCAATACTATTCATCATTTTTTAACGATCACAAAATCGCTCCAATCGAAATGCTTTATCTGATGTTGGAAGGTCTGGATACTACCGGTGCATATATTCCTGCCGCTAAACTATAGTGAACATTGTTGTCCGGTTTGATGAGTGCTGTAGCTAATAAAATTAGTGGTGCAGACTAGTAGTGTATACCATCTCATCTAGCGCCACGTTATGGACAGCCGTTTCATCCATGTCATCGCTTGGTTGTATAAGCATTGCTAAGAGTCCAGTGCACTTTAAATAGGCTACAGCGAAATAACATTTTTTTTCTAACAAACCCGCAATGGCCGCCGCACGTTATGATTTTTTCAATAAACTCCCCTTTTAAAGTTAAAACGTGGAAGTGGCAACACACGAAGTAATTCCATCTAAGATTTAATCTGTTCAATGGATGGTTATATGGTTACGGAATGAGTTTAAAAAAAAACAAAACACGATTCGCTGAAGGTTGCCAGATTAGATAGAGGTCATGGAGGAGCGGAGCGATTCGTTTCCAACTCGCCGTTTCATAACTTTCATCGCGCTCTTTGCAATTATTAACCGACATCGAGAAGTACGTTGTCTATTCCACAACCGTGGAGAGGAGTTCGACTTAGTCATTTTGGCGTTAAGTTTCGTTAAGTTATGACAGATTTGCGTCTGCTCAAGTTTTTTTTTAGAATGTGGCTTTATTAAAGCTTCTTCAACATGTGTCTACTTGTTCTCCCGATGTTGATCTAAAGCGTTGTACTTCTGGACGCGATTACTAGTTAGTGGCCTCACGCTCCATTATAAATGGATGTACTATATTCTAATCGCAGCACTAGACTTGTATAAATATCGTCTCGTTTTGACACGTACCTTGCGATGAATAATGTATCTATTGCACAATAACAGTTCGACATTGATGCAGTAAATTATAACAATTATAATGCTCCATTTGTACATGTAGTAGTGTATGTATCTGATGTGGATAGCTGTGTGGTGATAACAGACGAAAAGTTAATCCAATTATTAGGTATAGCAGAGCGCGGTACTAGGAAGTGAAGTAACAAAGTCGGCGGTGCCCAATCACACGGCGGCTGCGCGCGCGCGACTCTCGCTCGTGCGCCGTCCGCGTAGCGGCGAGAGTCGCATGCGCAGCCCCCGTGTGCCGCACGCACCACTTCAAAGCCGCTGCTCACGATCCTACCGGCCTTCGGATAACTCTCGGTTATTACTGAACAAGTTAAGTCACAATTAGGCGTCCGAGTCGAGCTCTTTGAAGAGTTGTGGTGGAAAAAAGAAAACATTCCGTCGCACACCACCTGTCGGTTGGCAAAAAGCGAAAAAAGTCGATACGTTCGTGAAGTATCGCTTTCCTGTGAGACCCGTTTCGATGTCCTGCGCACTCGCAAAAATGTTTTTAATGCAATCTGAACATGCGGTGCATTCACAGCGACATCACACCGACGCGTACATTGTCCACTTTAGGTAACGTTGTTTTCATTGTATATACACCGTTTTTTAATATGGAACACGAATCCGATAATTTATCTTATGTGATCTTACTCGTAAGTGTACGTGGGGATCCTTATCAATGCTAATGTACGTACCAGAGCTAACACACTCATTACAGAAACATCTAGTCCACCCGACGAGACCGACAAAAACTCCTCGCCCGGCGAACAAATTGCTCTCATAGAATGTGAGGAGGATGGAAAAAAAAGTCCCCCGCGCCAGGCAACCGATCACTATTAATCTCTTCCGTGAAAGCCCGATACAATGCCGACGTTATCACCGGAGCGATCTAACGAGCCAAGGTCTTCGAAATATGATCCCTGAACCGTTTACTAATCGTTTCTTCCACACCGGCGCATTCAGTTTCACGTATCACTTGACATCCGATAGACGCGGCGACTCGAGATGTATCGATTTTACAATTTATTGGCGGGAACGACCCTCCCCACACGTACACACACACAAACCTAACTTCACGGGGAGACCTAGGAATTGTATTTTGTATACTACTGTCGTGTTTTAGACTAAAACGCCTTGAGGAACTACCACTACTACCTTTGCCTTTTCTCGATACAAAATATGAATGGATTTCTTTTGGAGTGTGTTTTACTACCGTATGGTATCCTGATCAGGCACCGGTCAGCATATGGAACCAGAATGCCAAACGCTTTTATAATTTATGCCCAGACGATTCGAATTTGTGAAAATGAGAAAGGATTGAGAATTAGCGTAAATGTAAATGATACATCTATCGCCAACGCCAGAATCGCCAAAAGGAACAACGAGCATTCGTATACACCTGATGGTATATAGACTATGCTGACATTGAAATGAACAAGAGTTCAGCCTGCCAAGGGCAAGATTAGACGTCCACAGGTGCCGCATTTGCATACGAACGCCAGCTCCGGCGTGCGTAAGGTAATCTGGCGGTGGCTGCGGCCCACGACCCACGGCCGGGCAGGTTACCATGTACGGTCGGTGTTTAATCGAGGACAGTCGCTCCAACAGCCAGCCGCTCGCCGCGACCATCCATCCTGCCGTAATAAAGGCATTAATTACAATTGTTGCTCAATTGTTTGAGCTCACACACACACACACACACACGCGCTCACACACACTGCTGCCCGGCCCGGGTGAGATGTTTTTATTTTTAATTTTTGGTTATTGATTAGTATAGTTTTTTTTTTTCCGTGTACTAATGTAGATTTTGAGTCTGTAACAAAGATCTTATTTTTCCTTAATTTCATATATTATATTTACACACACGCACACACACACACACACACACACTGTTTATATTTACGTTTTGACCAATTTATCGAGGTTCGGTGTTTCATTTACATTTCCTGTTATCAATTTAATACTTTAGGCCTTGTACATAAATTAATGGCGAGTGGTAGGCGATAAGTGTAAGGTAAAGGTTTAACTTTAATTAGCACCACATTGTATCACTTAACATCGGGTGAACATTTTACCCCTTTCATTGCTGTGTGCAGTAAGAAATAAACATTATAATTACTTTAAAGTTTACCCAAACTCCATAACATATTTAG
This sequence comes from Ornithoptera priamus, assembly GCA_029034505.1. NCBI lineage: Eukaryota > Metazoa > Arthropoda > Insecta > Lepidoptera > Papilionidae > Ornithoptera > Ornithoptera priamus. The sequence goes on from JARDWD010000827.1 coordinate 501,615, forward strand.
AATGTCATAGTTATTAAGTTAAAATCTGTAGTTAGATTTAAAACTGTTTTCAGACTAACCAAAGGTTTAAATTTGATTAAAAATATATATTTTTTACACCTTTATTTGTTACGGGTTATACGCCCAGAGTGACCGCAACCTTATAATAATTAACACAGTATTTGTACTGGATGTAAATTTGAACAGTTTTTGTGATACTAAAGATATCTCCAACAGTTGTTTTTGTTTCATTCAATTAACCGATGACACCAGCGAGACGTTCACCTGATGACGAGTGATACGCCTGCCCATAACAACGTGGCGGTAGTTAGGATGGTATATTCTGCATCACCTTGCGATCATCGCCTGTGATTTTTAGTATCGTTATCTCTGTAATTACACTAAGTACAGCATCCCTCAATCCGGAGCACAGTAATGTTTGTACAGTACCGTGTGCCGGCTGCTATAGGGTCTGCGGCGGTACCTAGGCGGTCTGCGGCGGTACCTAGGCGGTCTGCGGCGGTACCTAGGCGGTCTGCGGCAACAGAGCCTTGTCACGAGTAAACTGTTCGTTTAAACGAACATTTAAAATAAACCGATTAAATGAAAAGATTTATTAAGTTAATTAGTTAAGGTTTAATTTAACTTATTTATTTTAATCCACTTTCAATTAGTTTCGAAAGTCGAATGTTAAACGTATCATCGTGCGGCGGAAACGATTTTGAATAATTCAATTCCGCTGCTACAGATTAAAAAAGAGCCTCGCTGCGGTCGTTTGTTATCGTAAAAAAAAAAAACTTATAATTCAGTTAAAAGTAATAAATGTATGATGTCGGGGTCGATTCGGCCCGAACTTTGCCAAAAGTTTTTTTTTTCTTTGTGGTATTGAAACTTTTCAGTGAAAAGGTAAATGCTTTGATTTATTTCGAACTGAATGCTTTATTGCCTAGTGTTCAAGGAATCCTACTGAAGCAGTTTCAGTTCTGCCGAAGCTATATTTACACGGACTATCTAAATTCTAAACGTCATCAGTTTTAACATCATCATCATCTCCGTGTTTATCATTACGGTTTTCAATTTTATTATCAAATTATGTTAATTATTGAATATCCTATATATACCAAGTTTCTTTAACTTGTCACGTCTGATTGAATGTATTTTTTTTCTCAATTTATCTCAATCCACTCTACTTTAGTAATTTTCGTGTATTTTTCTTTTATTAACCAAAATGATGTCGCAAAAAGCCTTTTAACCTTGACAGAGAAAATGATTATCACGGTGACAGTGGAGATCTGGTCGAGTATGACGTGGGCATGTTTCAGTCTATTACTGGGCAAATGTGATTCACTAGAACGTACATCTTCAATTACTAACAGATGGAATCGTGGTTCATCAGGCTGTGGTGCTATGGTCATTATTGGCAGGGTTGTTTTATATACGGAACCCCCATTAAATAGAAATACACTAGGTACAACAATGATCTTTATTGGTAACAAATCAGGCGGCTGGTGAGCACCGAGCCGACCGAGCTCCTAGTTTATCGCACCATCAAGACTAACGGCTGCAGTGAAAGTTTCCCCGGTTAGAAGTTGATGAGATCACAGGATTATTCGTCGCAGTCCCCCGTCTCCCCTTGAATATCTTCCGTTTTACCGATTTTTATACAGGATAACGTGTAAGGATATATTTATTGTCCGCTTATTACCATATTAAAGGCCGCCAATGTTTTTCTACTTGGTTATTAAGTTGGCGAATGTTTCATCTCGCATTCTCGTAACTTCCTCAAATGTTTCCTCACCCCGTAACGTATCTGTTATGGGATGTTAACTTTCTCTTTTTACTCAATGTTTGTGTTATGTTCGGATATTTCCTTCATCCCTCCTCGCGCGCAAAGCTACTGACGTTTATATTGACTTTCCTTTATATTGATACACGGCACTTTTATCTTGGCGAACATTGCATCTTCAAATTTGGCAACTAAGTTGTAATAATATCCTCAGTAACGTAATATCCCACATTCAAGGTTCTTACTTAGTTTACTATCTTTAGACATATTTGGTTACATTTACTGTTCATTACTCTGTGGAAATGTTAATATTTGTTTTGGGTTAAACGTTTTCTTATTTTGGTAGATCTCCTAAACGTATTAGTCACACTGACCCTAGGATGTAAAGGTCAGGCTCGAACAGGTCACCGCTCTAGATGACTTATCTAGAATTAGTAAAGTGCTGTGTTAATGCATAAGTCCCATAAAAGTAAGTGAGAAAAGTGTCCAATTTCGTTATGCGGGGATATTGAGTAATCCGGTGCTGTGTTCGTATGGCGGGTGAATATACGAGTATGTACTGAATACGCAAGCGAACTTAGGAAGCTAAGCTAAGCGAAGCTAATTTCATGTTAACTTCGTGCGATACCGCATTTCGTTGAGCATCGCAGTAATTTAGAGGAACAGGGGACAGAAGTGGCCATCGAGGGCCGGGGTCTCAGGCGCGCGGGGGAGCGTGCAGTGTGCAGGGTGCAGGGTGCAGCGTGCAGCGTGCAGCGGAGCGTGGATGGAATGGAGCGGACCGCAGGGCGCAGCCGCAGCGGGCGGGCCGGCGGCTGCGCGCGCGGCGCCGCGTTACCATAAACTTTAATGATACGCACGCTTTATACGGCGGGCGCGCTCATGATCAAACATTTAAATATCTAGATCGGAAACGTCGGAATACATGAATGGTGGTCGCGGTGGGCGCTGGAGACGAACCGCACATATGGAACTTGAACACTGAATTATGCATGCCGATACCGACAATTACCATTTTATTTCGTTTTGATATCTGGGTGGAGATTTTATAAAATTTTGGCCGGTCATTCAACTTCATCTTTCGATTGTTTCAAATCTGTCCATTGTCTACTCGTGATACGGCGTTATCGATAAATGTTAACTAATTGTGGAATGTTTTGTTACAGGTAATTATCGATAAGACTCACCGAGGGCCGGCGGTGAGTATATGTTCATGGAGAACCTGTGGGCGGTATGAACGCAGTCGCCAATCAAACATTGCTCGACAACCAACAAATGGCGGAATATATATTTGTCACCGAAAATGTCTGGTAGGCGGCCGCGGACGCCTCGCGTCCCGATAACGTGCGCGATTGTAACTAAATCGTGGAGTTGAATAGCCTCATTATCGCCCTCTCGCGAATAATATATAGGACAGATTTCGCGTTTCTACATATTCCGTCGCACAGCGCGCCGGCGCGATCGCGTTACTTATTTTTAACCTCCCATTAAAAAGAGTGTTGTGGGTTAGTCGTGTCTGTGTGCCTGCGTGTTGCAACACCTCCCCACCATACCTCTCAACAAACTTTGATTAGGTTGTATCGTTTGAAAGTTGAACCCGACGGGAGTACTCCCAGCTACGGCTGAACCCAGTCCAACTATTTACGGTTCCTCAGATATTGATACATAATTTACTTCTCTAAGATGCTGATGGTGGCACTTGAAGTTTTCCATTTAACGTTGGACGAGTTGTTTGTTTATGGCGGAGCGGTTTTATTATTATCACAGTTTACACTTTTGTGATTCATTTGATGAGCGGTAATCGTAAGGTTAAAGGCCAACAACCTCGGCGGGAGGACGTTCAGTGACTTCACATTTGAAACAATCACGGCGCGTTTTACATAATTATGATTCTCGTTTCTGGCTAGACGATTTTAAATTCGAACCCAAAATCCCGTATGATGAGCTTCATATTGATTTTATTTACATAAAGGTAACTCCGTGAGGCTGCGGGGTAAACGGACTCCTGCCGCTCGCCGTTAACCTTTGCTCACATTCAATTTTTAATGTTTTCCTCCGCCGCCCCCCCGGCCGGAGGTGTTCTGTGCTCCTCCACCTGGTGCTAGTTGTTTCAGAGTCCATTTGCAAATAGACAAACTCTAAAAAATCACACACCAACCGTTTCGATATGCAGACAATATGTCACCGCGTTTTGTGTATTTACATTGAATAAAATAACTGATGTACTAATGTTTTTGTTTATTTATCATCGTCTCTTTCTATTTGCGATAACGTTGCGTTCTCAACAAAAAGGAAACGCCGACATTTTATAGTTTGTTTTGGTAGCTCTCTGATATATTTCGCTATTTCCGTGCGTTCAGGCTTGCGATTACTCCGAACAATTGCGTAGTTAGGCGCGCGGGTCGTTGGCCGTGCGCGGTGTCGCGCGCTGCGCGTGCTCAGCTGTTTAGCTGTTTAGCGCTCGTTTAACTTCTTGCGTGATTTTTTAATTGCTGCAGGTCAGCGCCGTATCCCAGCCTATTTACCCAGCTCGCGTTGCGCACACCAGCTCCCTTGTCAATTATAATTATATATATAAACGACATCTGGTGAAGGTCGCGGGAACTGTCTTGTGTACATCACGGGACCGATCGAAGAGATATTTTCGGGGCGGCGGGGTTATATCCAGCAGTGGTAGTCTGTCAACTGGTGATGATGATGGTATACACACAGGATGAAAGGTAATAGGTGTAAAAGTTGTGGAAAGGCTAAAGTACAGCTCGTATCCTATCTATCTATGTATGGAATATCCCATACAAAAACAATGCTTCTGGAGTTATTCCTGGAGGAAGAAGGAATGATAGACCATTATGTTATAGACCCGACTACGTCAAACAGGGTCGTGGCAAGATTGCTGGGTTTGACACAATGGAAAGTGTGGTTTACTGCGCATACGGCAAGGCTCTGCCACTACCATTATACACTGGTTCAGGCCCTGGAGGAATAGAGCCTGCAAGGAAGTTAGACTTCTGTCGTTTTATGCTGCATGCAGACTTAGTAAATAATCATTTTCTCATCAAAATATTGTGGACTGACGAATCGAAGTTTGACAAAGACGGCACAACAGATTTCAATAATAGTCATTGTTGGGCTCTGCGAGGTGAAAATCCCCACGTGATTAGAGAAGGACATCATCAGCGAAGATTCTCCGTAAACTTATGGATGGGCATAATTCATACTTACTTGATACGCCCAGTCTTCTTATCCAGCAATGTAAATGGAGAGATGTACGAAGATTTTCTTCGATATCATTTTTTTAATTATCTGGAGGATATACCGTTGGAAACCAGAAGAGAAATGGTGTCCCAGCATGACGGTAGTCCCGCCCATTTTCTTCTCGACGAAAGACAGCGGTTAGACACTACTTTCCCTCAGCGATGAATTGGCCGAGGCGGACCCTCACCGTGTCCCGCAAGGTGTCCTGATTTAACACCTGGCGATTATTACTTATGGGGTTACATGAGATCTTTACTGTACACAACACCAATTAACTCGTTGAAGATTTAAAGTCACTCACCATCGTCGCTGCTGACACAATAAGGGAACAGCTCACAGGGCGAGTCACTCGAGCTGACTTAAGAAAGGGGCTCCGTGCTTGTATCAGGAACCATCGCCATCAGTTTGAGGAAAAAAATGATTTTTCTTTTTCTAAACTTTATATACTTTCTTATACCTTGTCGGATAGATATTGAAGTCGGGTACTTATTTACTTGCTTTATACATAGGTTTTATAAATAAAATTTTATTTTAAAATTAAATACAAATGTAAGTATGACGACTTATTTTTTACTGTCGCTACTTTCAAAGAACATAATTTAAAAGTTTAAGCTTCTAAGTGATGATTATAAATTTAATTTAATAAAACAGTAATTATTACATTAAAATTTGTGTAGAAATAAGTAAAAAATAAAATCATTTAATTTTTTTCTAGAAACTCAAAATTTTTTTTGTTAAATATTTAAAAAATTCATAACTCCAGGAGCACTGTGTTTGTATGGTGTATTCCATACATACATAGATAGACAGGACACGAGCTGTACTTCAGCCCCTCCATATCTTTTACACCTATTACTTTTCACCCTGTATATAGGAAAAATATCACACAATTTTACATTGGACTAATACTAATACCTTACCACTAATTCACATTTGGAGTGACAATGAGTAGGTGGATGGTAAAGCCTTGCCCGCCTATAACACTCCGACTCTCACATTGCATGACAGTGGGGGTACGTGGACGGTCTCGCCACCAGCACAAGTGAAATGCAATTAAATAACAGTACAATATCGCTGTCGACCTAGTTATGCCATAGCGGCGTTAGTGTCGAACGATAACCTAACGCGGCCCTAGTATTTATCTTGATAACACTTGTCTATCACTTTCCACGGGCACACTTAACTTATCTATTGAAATGGATTCACCAGTGGGCACTTATTCTTAAACGCAACCCCGCAACCCCGCCCGTGACTGCTGCCCAACGAGATGATGTACCAACAATATAGTTCTAAACATTATGTCCGTATGTCAACCTACTCAGATATTTGACTGTTGCTAATAGATGGCGTTAGTTGTCGGTACACGTCACGAATCCAACTGGAGGACGGGACGAGCGAACGTTCACCTAATGGCAAGTGATAAGCCTGGTCGCAGCAATGACGGGTTGATAACCTAGTAAATTCACTAGCCGAAACGCCTTTAATCAGAAATGTTTGCAGGCAGTTGGTTGGGTAGTATTCCGATTGTCTCGGGCGTTAGTTGTACCACCACCACTTTCCTGTTCTGTTTGTGAAGATTACATTAACTTATATTGAACTTGCAAAGGCCTACGCAGCACGAGGAAGTCGTAAAAAGCAATGTCCCGTATTAGCATAAGGAATAAATCCAATCGGCATCTGTAACTCCAGCGTAAGTCATATAGTTCAGTGATTTATTACCCAGATTGTCACAATGTTGTCGCGCGCCGACAGAGAGCTGCAGGACGGGGCGTCTGCCGTCTGCCGTCCGCCGTCTGCCGTCACTCCACGGATACCAACTCCTCATTACTTAAGCAGGATGGTGGGCTATGAATACTCACGAATAACTTTACTTTTAGATAGGCCTGCAATTTATTTAATATTTATATGAATTCGAGATTTTACTAAGTTTTTGTTCCAAGTTCAGGAGCACTGTGGCTCTCGAAATCAATGGCAATGATGATCCATGTAAGCACAACATACTTTTATTACCTATTCATTATCACTTGCCACCGAGTGACTGCTTAGCTGTCTACCCACGAAGACCGTCCGTCCGTTTACCAGCAATCGATCGAATAGGCTCACTGCACGCAAGGTAGCGGTAGTCGACTATTTAGTTACGGCGGTATAGGTAAATCTTTAATGTCCACGTCTTATTGTTCGTTTGTGAGTATTTATTAAACCCCCTGCCCCGATGTCGCTCCCCAAGAGGGGTGCGGGTTGGAATACGTGGCTAATATTTTGTTCACCCCTTTTTTATGACTGCGCATAATTTTTCAGTGCGGTGCGATTTTGATGATTCTATTTATGTTGGAAAGATTATGCTCCGGATTTTCCTGTTAGAGTAACGTTTCCGTTTTTATATATAAATATGACGTAAATTTTTTGTTGCAACTTTAAATTACTTTTTTGTGTTCCTCGTTGCGACCAGATGAACAGAACGATTGCACAAGCAAGTGTTACACATCCGCCAATGACATAATAACATAGCGCTAATTAGGATCACACTGCACCACATTGTGCTCTTTAAGACGCCCTTCAAACAGAAGAGTAATTTTAGCGCGTATGTAGGCGGCGGCAGAAATAGGAGCAGCTTCGAAAGGTACGTAGACGGCGTCTGTCAACGTATACTTAACATGATCGTCATCAGTATTTGGAGAAGAGAGCATCGCCCTCTGCTTGAAAGTCCAAAATGATTGTGTCATAATGCCGCGGACGACCGGCTCAGCAGTGGGATTAGCGGCGCGTCAGTGCAAGTTTAATCTGCGTTTATCTCGGTGGAGCAGGCGGCTCTGGGCGGCCCTGGGTGGCGCTGGGCGGTGCTGGGCGGCGCTGGGCGGACCCGAGCGGCGCTGGGCGGCAGCACGACGGACGTTTTAATCCGTGTGTCCCACTCGATACACCGCTCAATAACGAAATTCCGCGAATTTTTCCAGCGCTGCGCTGCTCCGATGATATTGTTAATCTCGGTAACGGATTTTTTCCCTCGCTGGAATTTCATCGGGAGACGGCGTCTCCGCATTTTTCATCCCGATAAGTCTGGATCATTTAATTCCTTCATTTCAAACTCTGGGATTCACAAAATCATTTTTAATCGTCAAGTTTTTTTATTCACCTAATCACGGAGCGCGTTTCCTGAATGTGATCGACAATAAACCCTTACCTTTTTATGGCAGTTTAAAATCATAACTTATGAACGGATTTCGTTTCAGCATTATCACTTTTGTATTGTGATTATCCGTCGCTGGAAACTATCGGAATCTCGTTCCAAGTAAGGTGTTTTAAGTATACTTCAAATTTGTTACAATACTATTCAATATTTGCTAGTTCAATAAGTTTAAGTGCCGTTTCCGCAACTGAAACCCGACTGCTCGTATCGCAGACCCCAATTCGGCTCCTTATTGTAAAGACGCCGCTAAATAATCCTGCGTAATCGTTAAACGCAGTCGTCCGATAAATGTCCTGCGCCTGGGCAGCGATAGCGCGGCGCGGTCGGTTGCTCGAATACCACTTCCTCTACGTCGCAGGCTGTAAGGTTTATTGTCGTTGGTGTCGGGCGCACGCGCAGTCAGCTCGCTCGTTATTTGGGACGCGCTCGGGCTGATTTCTTGATCAACTGCGAATCAATTTTCAAAAGCACTTAAACTGCTCTATCCAAAGCAATCAAATGTTTCCTCATTCAACAGTTACTTGATAACTTTATTTATATACATTGCAATACTACCGTCTCGATTGTTGATGTATGTATCGATTTATTTATTTTTAGAACATTTAGTAGTATACATATTGATTTTATTATTACTGTAATTGCGAATGTGAAAAATAAACAAGGAACTAACGTTAATTAGTCGAGCGAATTTAGTTAAGTCATCCCGGTTAACTGTTTCACGCAAGGGTTTAATGTTTACATGAGATTTATTATAAGTTAAACACACGAGCTCGGATCATTTATCTTCCGTAGTAGCGTACGAGTAAATTGTTTCCGTCGGGACAAGTCCGAGGAGCCGGTCGCGAGCTCATCCGACGATGGAAAACTCATCCCTAATGAACTGTGAATAATCGAGTAGACTGTGGAATCGACTAATGTTTGGGGTACATATCCGATTAAACACGCGAAGAGGGGGGATGGAAGCTTACGGAGAAGCCGCAAAAGAAACTAATCTCTCTTAAAAATTTTAACTTCTTTAAATTTGTAAATGTAGTCATGTAGCAGACGTAACCTACACAATTTGCATATTTTAAAGTTATCAATTTTTCTATATGTGCATATAAATAGTGAATTTCCAAGTTAATTGAATGTATTAGTAAGATATTACAAATAAATTCTATTAATGTACCGCTTCTTAAGTTAACTAAAGCTGTACCAAATCTATAATCTTACATTACTTGCAAATAGGCTGATAAAGATATAGTTACTAAGGTTTTCTATCAAAATTCATATATTCTTAAATCTCTTAAGAAATTTGTCAGAAGTTATTTTGATACAATTTTATATAAAAAAGTTGCACTGTGACCAAATCTAATGACATCAATTATTCGGCGCATAAAAAACTATTTTCGTCGATTTCTTCTCCCCTCTTTTTTCGCTGCCCAACGTTGCCCTTGTTATACTTAAATTATCCGTGAAAGAGAATTCACTTGGAAGTACCGGAGCGTTCAATATCGATTATGTTTGCCTTTAGCAGTTCCATCATGACAAAATCAAAAGGAAACCGCTATGGACGTGTCACCCGGCCGCGCGCCCTCCCCGAACTGCTTTTTAATAGTCTAATAAATTCAGCTGCAGACTGCTCCGAGTCCGGTAAAAGTCTTCAAACGTGGCCGTAATATTTACACGCCCGGTCCTTTTGTGATAATTTATAATTCGATATTTAATATTATCATTAATATTTCCGGTATATCAAATTATACTGAACCCGCGTAGGTTGTAACTAACACGTACTCGTTACACTTTCATATGATGAACTCTTTCCCGCATTTAGAACTCTCCTTCTATTTCTACTCTTTATAGACAATTACTCTTCTATAATATTGTGTAGTAGAATATTTGAATATTCGAAGCAAACTTCATATTAGAGCTAGGCTGAAAATGTTTTCAGCGCACGGCGTATTTTCCATCACCAGAAATAGAAATGATGAAGTCGGCACTTGCAATATCATCCCCCGGCTATCGCATAACACGCGCCTCGTTGCAAATTTAGTTTGGCGATATCGTGCAGCCCCGGCGGGGTGCTGCCACCCCCCGAACCTCCCCCTCTATTTACGTTCGCAGGTAACAGCGAGCGAACTTTTTTTTACGTGCGAGTTTTATATTATTCCTGTGAAATTGGAGGCCTCGCATCTGTTACAGGTTCCCCGCTGCCTGCTTTTATTACCCTGTTATGACTGCAATCCGAAACTGAAGCTGTATGTGTTATTTTTCGGTTTTTTTTATTTATTAAACCAGCATTGGCATTGGCATGCGGTAAATTTAATTTCGCACTCGGCCGTGTGGTTTGTCCGACATTCGACACCGAGTCGATGAGCATCCGTCGGTCCGTCGGTCCGTCGATGGCTGTTTACTTACATAATAGTTGCGGTCGATTCATTTTAACTATATATATAAATAAAAAACATACAGTTACTATAATGTATCTAACATATTTATATATCCCTCACCTCGTCTTCAAACTCATGCGGAACATCTAAGGGTTGATAATTTTAAATAAATTAGTATATACTAACTATAGTAAAAGTTGAACTAGATAGAAAAACAATAAATTTTAATGATAGATGTTCGATCAAAATATTTCTCATTATTTTTTTCTGTAATGGATTTCTCGGTAAAAAGGAAATAAAAAATGGTTTCCGTTTTATAAAGAAAACGCTTATTCGTATATTTAAAAGCAGTAATATTTCTGAAACCACCTAAAATGATTGGGCGGAAGCCTTTTCGAGGACGACGCTGCAGGCGCGTTTTCATTTTTCAAAGTAACTTTGTAATAGACGCGCGGCGCCTGTCGCTGCCGAGTACAAACGTTGGCGTAACTCGTGTTGGTGCTCCGCGGACACTATGCTTTATTAAATTTTAACAAGATTGCTTCCCGGAGGCGGTTCGTTCGGAGACAAAAACCCGGGCCCGAAGAACACTGACCGAGCGAGCGAGCCGATGGCCAATTTTCTAATTAACAAAAACCTCGATAATACCAAGAAACGTGATCAGTCCGCGGCCCGGCGCGCTGCTGGACAACCTCCGTGAATAATGCTCACGACAAACAAAAAGCGAGCGCCCACTTAAATGCCGTCCGAGGTTTTGTTAATCGATCAAAAGGGTGACATCGTTAATCGATCGGCGGCGAACTAGATCGACGAGCATCGATTTTCCCTGGCGCACTTTCGGAGAGCGCGCTCTCGACCAGCCTGCGCGAGCTGATAACGACAAGGTTGCCGGTTGAACGACCTTCCCGTGTTTGAATTACTGTCATAACTGTTTACATGTAGACAATGTGCGCGCGCACAGGCACACAGGCGCACAGGCACACAGGCACACAGGCACGAGCGCACACAACCGGCGGCCGAACGCAATAAACTTTTGTTTCGTCCGCGCGAGAGTTCAGTTAACTCTGCCCCAACTGGATGAGCATTCGCTTATTTATGAAGTGAACTAATCACCGCTCCTTTATTATTACGCGTAACCCAAATAATAATCGCTTAATTATTCAAATGTCAACATTGTGTTCGTCGCAGCGGGCCGCGGGGGTTGCCTCCGCGCACCCCCGCGTGCAGGCAACGCTGGTTCCCTGTGCCCTATGCCTGGTGCCCGGTGCCCTGTGCTACAGCCAACCACCTTACCCTATTGTGAGAAGCTTTTTTGGAAACTGATCCGTTTCGCCAAACGTTTTTATAACGGTTCTTTTGTAATCACTTCCGGCGGTGGTTCCAGTAATACAGGTGTAACAATATTCATATTGTCATTATAAACAATTATTAACAATGGCACACTTGACTACTATTTCACGTGATGTTGTCAAAGGTGCCTTGTCTGATGCTTATGTAAATAATATGTTCTCCCCTTCTTTTCTTCCCCATACCCTTGTTACATCGATAACATAAAACAAGATACTTTCATCTAATACACCGAGACGGGCGGACATCTACACACAGTTAGGTCGCTCCGGGTCACGAGGTATCTTTCGGTAATCTCATCAGGCGGCGAGTGTTGTCTGTACGAGTGTCTGTTGCATTTGTTATATTTTATCTCCTTCATATCTACTCTTTATTCGTTAATTATGTTGTTTAATATCGTATTTATATTTAAGGTCTGTGAGAGAATGATTCTTCTAAGTAAGCAGAAGCGTCGTTGAATATTTACATATCGCCTTACGGAAATATTGACTCCAGTTAAAGTTTATTTGATTTCGCTTAGCGTACTCATGAAAAATGAATTACAAATTATAAAGGCGTCATATCGTTACGTCGAGTTCACAAGGCACCCTCTCCGGATAAGTTAATTAAGCGTATGCCCTTAAGCTTTGTTGATCGCGATCCATTACTGCTCATGTAAATAGTCGCATTACAGCGGCTGATCAAGGCCTTTTAATGGCATACCCTTCCTGTCTCACTGTGGCATCAATCATCATCAAATCGGTAATAAAATTATAAAATCTCTAATGAAGTACGGAAACAATTTCAAATGATTACAATAGAGCTCCTTAATGGAACCCAGGAGGATGAATAAGGCAATCAGTTCTATATAATATGATTATGCGAGTCGCTTTATTATCATGTGATCAATATTCACACTAGATAAAAAGTGATAATAATAATGCATCTTAGAAGAAACACTTTCTCATGTTTTAATAATGCAAAACCTTCTCATTTCGTGTAATAAGTCACAATGACTATTTAGCCTTAATAAATGTATTAGTGGTCTAATTATAAATGCATAAAGTTAAATGTTTACTTAGCGCGGGTCCTTTGGGAAAGCTCTCCTTGTCATTGTTACAGTTGACCTTACCTAAACAATTAACACAATCTTCAGAGTTATTAGTTTCATATTTGCTTCCACTAATTGGACTTGACTGTCAATAGTATTTGTCTATCGTTTGGTTTGTTAGGCGCAAACAAATTGCACAGGACGCGTCCGCTGCTGCTGACTCTCCACAGTGAAATTATTCACTCTCGCAATCCAAGCAAAGCCCCCTCCAACACCACGGTACTCCCGCTCCTGTAATATTAAATTACAGTGGCCCAAGTCGAGCATTTCCAAATGGGAAATTGTATAACGCTGTAAGTTTCCAACCACCAATCCGAGAGCCCCTCTCTTCGGTTTGGTGTCGTCTAATGGGAGCACCTAGACTACTATGTGCAAGAATGTAGCTCTATGTAAAGGATTTGTATTTTTAATGGAAAATCGCATCGACGTGAGCAGCACAGTCCGCACTGCCACTCCCTAGGCATAATTCCAATAAATCGCTGTTATAAAATTCCGTTTGCAGCCACTTTTAATGCGCGTTGGCTGGCGCATGGAGGAGCCTATGCGGGGCCGCTGCATTAACCATGCGTAATCATTACCCCTCCACGTAATAGCGAAATGCACTTTTCACAGGCATCACGCTTCCGTTTTATGTGTTTTATAGGCGCATAACTCGCCGAGTAGGAACACATTTGTTTATTGGGAATGCTATTACAATTACACTAATTACTTTAACATCGAACAATCTAAACATCTCTACAGCGTGAACATTTGAAGATTAAATATCGAGAAGATATGATTGTTTTAAACAGATCAACTCGCTTGTCAGATATGAAAAATGTAAATAATCACACACATTGACATGTTGGAAATCTTCAAACGCTCCTTGTGTATCGAATGCTCAAACCAGTTATAAACACAATTCACAAGAAAAAATTGTATAAATGTCCGATGGTGAGATAAAGCTAGGTAGTCTAGACCTGAAATTAATGCGTTATTTCGCAAAGGTCGGGTGGGGTGTGTATCCGGCGGGCGTAGCCACTTACATACGTATACGTACGCTCCCCGTGTTGAGCAGCGTCCGCTGGAGCCGAGCTGGAGCTAGTGAAATATGCGAGGGATTATAGTGTCATCCTTTTGAAGGCTGGAAAAATGTATCCTATGCTCATGTTTGCTGACGAAATGGACGCACGAAATAACGCGCGTGTGAACCGGAGTTATAGGGTCTTTAGCAGCGATATGACCCTCGCAAACGGGCTCGTGCCCGATTTGTTTTTCATTGAAAAGTAAACGCTTAATGGCCACATTTAAATTCAGAGTAATGTATTTAAGTATTCGATGCGGCGAATTTAAAAACGTCGCAGTAAAAACAACAATGGACCAAATTCGTGAGATTTTGTTCAAATCCTCCCCATTTCCTCTTGCGGATCGGGAGTCATGACTCTTAACGCGTTAACCGTTAACCGACGGCATCGAGGTGGTTTTCAAATCGATACAGGCATCACCTATCCTGGACTAGTTCGGATTGAGATTTGTTTAGATTGAAGTTTAGTGAACGTTCATCGGTCGAGATGATGATGATTATATTCAAGTTTGTATAAGGGTAGAGTAAATTGTAGTGATCGATTTCTAATGAAACATTTTTGTTTTATAAACTCCTATCGCTCGAAAACTCACCGATTTCCAAGAGTTCCGGTACTCGGTTCACATTTTCGTTTAGCTTACATTCAGACAGTTGTTTGTCCAAAGTTTCGTACAGCCGCTGGATTATTGCGATAAGAGCCCTCGTTCTTGTTTCCAATTCAAGCGGACGTCGTATACAATTTAACTGTGAGTTCGCTTTAATGAAATTTGCATTTTTACTGTGAATTACTATCGTCAGTCGCGGCGACAGTTCCTGTTCGGAACTTCGGTTGAAACTTTTGTAATACAATATGCCGTTGCGGCCGCGTTAATAATACGTTGTTTACTTCCGCTATCAAATGAAGATGGCGCAGGCTTTACATCCCGGGCTTACGACGGAGTCATTGTTATGTAACTTACAAGCCTTAGCGACGTTTCGAAACAGCGCTTCGTTTCAACATTCATGAATATCATTACCCGCCCCTTGCTTGAATATTATGAACCTCGACAAAAACTTAAACTGATTTTTAACCGCGACAAAAAGCGAGGTATCTGTGTATCTGCTTAATGCCATCTTAATTTTCTAAAGACGGAACCGATATTTGTTTCATTGAGAAATATTTTTAGCTTAAATTTAATAAGATCGGTTCATCCATGATGGATAGGTAACTGTTTTCTAATTACCGTCGCGATACTCTTGTTCAGTTCGAGATTTTTCTTGATGTTCACGTTTTGACTTTAATTTTATGGTTTATACTCTTCGTTCTTGAAGTTTTGCAGCTGTAATCACATATTAATAACCGGAAACAATAGAGTTCATAGAATGATTTACCGCTGCCTCCTCTTCAAAATAACAATGAATATTCGGAGGCCAGAAGGTTCTATTTGAAATGGTCCGCAACGGTTTACTCTCGAAACAGCTCGGCTCGATTGTAACCGACATGCAAAGAGTTCCGTTTTAAAAAGAAAACCAACTACAATGGCTGCAAGTAAAGTAACTTGGCTCCGACCGTGTTCCCTCCGACTTTGAAACAAGTTCTCTACGTACATTATTTAAGTTGGGCCTGCAGTGGGCACCGCATTAAATGCATCCGAGTTTTAAAGTGGCGGCGATAGGACCGCCCGACCGCCCGACCGCGAAACGGCCGCAGCTCGGCGCACTTGGCAAGGGGTCCGCGGGTCCTCGGGTCCCCCTGCTGCAGCAACAAAACGCAGCCAACACTCTGTTGCGTCGGCTCGCACACGCTCCTGCAGACGAAAAGTATTACGCGGGACATGTTCCGAAGGGGAGATGCATCAACATTAGTGTTATGGCACAGAAAATCTCTTTAGACAACTTTGCAACGGATTTATCGTTTTGTATCGAGCCAACAAATAAATTGCACGCTTCCGGTTGCGAGTTTTTGTTGTGCGACGGTTATTCTGATCTGCATCCGGAAAAGGTATTTGTAAATATCGAGTTTTACGTACGAAATACAAATAGTTGAAGCGGCCCGGCCGTTCGCAAGGCGCCTTAAACAAATTGGTTCGTTTAACTTTATATTTGCGAAAATTCCACGGGCCGCACCCCTTTGGGGCGATTTTGACAAATAGTTGTCGGACTAATAAATTTCCATTGAAACCCGGCCCGATAACTTCCCTCGCGTCAGCCGACTTCCAAATTGGGACATTTGTGAAAGTTAAAGCTAATTTAATTAAGAGTTGAATTAGTCTCGACTTTAAGTACTATTATATCTTCTTTAGATGTGTCCGTGATCTCCGCGGCCGCGCCGGCGCTGCTGCATCCCTGCGAGGCGACTTGTTTGATTAAACATCGCGTACTGCCGGCGCTACGTGCAATAAGCATTCATAATCAGCTGATAATGACGTTCACTCCCCGTCATAGATTGAGTGGCAGCAGCCTTCCGGCTTCCACTTTGTGATTTATGTCGATGGCTTTGTTTCTGCCATGATTAAGGTCGCCGCATCAACTAACGTACTGTTATGTGGTGAAAGGAATATTTGATGTTAATGTATGAATGTGTATGTGTACCACCAAGTTTAATGGGCCGCAACTTTATTGCACATGGAGTGGTGTGATCAATGGATTGAGCCAAATGTACACTGTCTTAGTTTTCAGAAATATTGCCCATTACTGTTGTGTGGGATCGGACACCTCACGTGGAATGACTACATTATCATTATGCCGAATTGCATCCATCATTTCATTATATTTTTATAAAGGTAAAACCATTTACAGTGTTTAAACGTTTTATTTAATCTCGGTTCAGTAATGTTAACATTACCCACGCACACACACACACACACACACTCACACATCTCACGTACCGCACTCCTTCATCCATGCAGAACCCAACTTTGCCGAATTTCGCGCAGCTGCGTGCGCGCGGTGCGCTTAAAGGGGTGCGGTGGTACTTCGCGTTCAAGTGCACCGCTACTTAGATTTGCTTACGTGTTTGCAACTTAATGTATTCTCTCGCATGTTGTGGAAGTGATCGTGTGTTTTTTCACCTCGTGTGGGGCTCGCGTTATTAGAAGATTCAATCTGTGTGGCGTGCTCCCTCATGTTAATAATTTCTTGTTTTTTTTTTTACTTCGCCTCCTTTATCGCGCAGTTTTAAAAGCCTTGAATTTTAATTAACGCACTGTGAAATCGTAATACGTACGTTTAGGTCTTAATGTACCAAATTTACTTTAAATTGTACCGCTTACACGCAATGGTGCTGATTTATGTTCGCAGTGTTCACTGCTCTAACAACTTCGGAACCGGCAACGTTGTCCACATCCAAATGTCTGAATTTATAAAAAAAGGACATTTACTTATATCCGTTACAACAAACTTGCAGTTACGATCCCATAAGTATAATTTTATTTAACTATTGGACGGAAAATATTAAGTGAAATACGTTTCACTCCGTAAATTTAATAAGTCCATAACTTAGACTTTGCGGGGAACACCTTTTTAAAAGTTTCATATTAAGACTACCTGGCGTCAAGCGGTCGCGTCCTTGCGGTCTCGAAGAATTCCCTCAAGTTTCTAATAAAAGGAAAAAAAGTGTCTGACACCGGGGTGGAAACTTTCCCACTCGCGACATCGACGGGGAGTGAATTTACGAGAGTTCTCGGTTCTGTCTGCGGAAAGGAGCTGAAAATTTCTAGCTTATATTTAATATTTCATACGCCAAATATGGACTAACTTATTGATACAGCTGTAAAGATGGCTAACTTTGCGGGGTGAAGTCGTTTTTTTGTTTGCAACATACGATGAAACAAAAAAGGGGTGATACGGACGAGAGGAAAGTTTCCTCCGAGACACTTTCTCTTCCTGCAGTCCAATCTGTACACGTTTGAATAATGTCAATGTTCATTTCGACTTTGCACAGTAATGATGTAGTATTCACCGCGCCGTACCGGCGGTATGGTGTACTGTACAATAATTATATTTATTTATAAACGCAGCCCAGTCAAAGGGGTTAAATTATTACTGACATACGGCCGGTGTTGTTACGCGTAACTGGATTTAAAGCACGGCTCCAAAATACTCTTTGGGAATTGTTTGATTTGGAAATAACATTTCATCTTGCCGTTTTTACGGCACACACACACTCCGTCCGTGAAGCTGTGTTTGCTCTCGGCTGGGGCCGCGGAGTTACGTTCGCTCGTGTTGTTCCAAACTTTTTTTTGCTTTCAGCTTTTTCCCCAGTTTTATAGTCATCGTCGAGCGATCGCCTTATTTTCCTTCTTGTAACGCGACGGTAACTTGCTATTATTTCGCGGAACTTTTCGAATTTGGTTCCTTAAGATATTACTTTGTTGCTTATCTTTAAAAATTGACTACAAATGCGGCTACTTACTTCTGTTCAAAGCCTTTATATTTAGTGAAGGGTGTTTGTTTTTTGCAGATAGCTAATCACGCGCTCCGGTGTTAAGTAATGCGTCTGCCCTTAACAGTGACGTCTTAATTAGGGTGATTAGTAAGCACCGCATTGCGCTCAACGGAATGTTTATTATATTATTTTCTCGTTTCCGCAATAATTTTACGTTTTTCCGGATCAAACTAATGCTTTCGGCAGAATTGGGATGGTGGTCGCTAAATGAACTGTGTCCAGAAGGAGATACCTATTACTTTTTAGATTACTGAGTAAATCGGATGTACTTTGAATATCATTGAGGCTCGTTCGACCAGCTTCTAGATTCAACATTAATTGCCAACGATTCACTTGACTCCATATATGTTATCCCGCCTCAGGTGTAACCGCTTAGACATACAAAGAAGTATTATTACAACAAACAGCAGAGAACGTCCATTCAAGGTGCAGCAACACCATTAGAAGAGGTGGCGAGTCCCTCTTGCACCGCCGCCACATGAAATATTAATAAGGTTTATGCAGTTTAAATTTATTTTATCGTCGGAACGTTTAGTGTAGTGGGGGCAAGCGGGCGTGTTTACAAAGAGCATCCAGACAGTAGGATCAACAAAGTCTTAGTGTGTTTTATGAGGTAGAAAATTTTAACACCGCTTCGTACTTTGCTATGATAATAAAGCCAATTGTACAGCAAGTGAAACTTGCAGAGTTTCGAATCCAGAAATTTCTAGCGCTGCAATAAAGTTTTAGATGCAGCGTTACTGTTGTTGATGAAACATCTCTACTTAATGTTAATCCGCTCACAAATTCTGATCAATAAGCTCTTGTTGTATTATATAATTCTAATCTCTAATATATATATATATATATATTAGAGATTAGAAACGTTGAGATTCATCGGAAAAAAAATATTTTTATGCAACCGGTAGTATCAGTATACAAATAGATTGCAAATTACAGCAAAAGACTTAAGATACTAAGAGAGATCGCAAAAAGAAAGAAACAGACTTGGAATCAAATGCAAAGCCAAAGGTAGAAATGTATACTTCTTCAGAAGTAGCTTTTTGTTAAGATTAATGACATTTTTTAAGATATTGTTACAATAGTTATGATTAATATGTGAGCGATGCAGTAACGTTTAATTGAAGATGTAATCGGGGGAGCGCAGCGCAGTCACGGAGTCAGCGAAACACGGAGAACATTTCCCCAAACTGAGTCGTTTAGTTTCAAATAAGCAGCACGGTCACGTCTTTGATAGTGTTTGCAGAAGTGCACCGCGAATTTACATTTAGATGCAGCCGCGGATTTACGTACACCGCTAGACCTGCTAACTTACGTAATGCGCTGCTCTCGGCGGACGCGGTGCTCGTCTGCGAGCCGCGTATATCTTCATCCACCAGCACGGCGCCGGAGACGCAGCTCTCCCGCTACATAAATTGCGTCCTAATTTATGTCTAACCTCTATGCGACATCAGATGCACTTAGTGACTTGCACCACTTGATATATTTATTAAAAATTATTCTTCGGACCCTAACTTTCTTACTGATGGTAGGTCTCTATTGCCGGAGACAGTCTCGGCAGGTATCACCGCAGCGCCTATTGCAGCCGACAAGCATCACTGTGCAAACATTGCTGTGTTCCAGTTTGAAGTGCACTGTAGTGAGAGTAATGGGGTAACGATACTCTGCGTCATATGTCTGTAAGCAAAATATCATCTGTGTATATCATCCTAACTAGCGCCACGTTCTTATGGGCAGGCGTGTCACTTACAATCAGGTGAACGACCCGTTCGTCTCGTCGCGTAATTGTATAAAAAATAGTGTTTATCTCATTGGTTAGTTACGAATAAAGCAAGTGCATCCAGTTTGTCTGATTGAATCAAGACAAATTACAATTTCAATAACCTGTATCAATCAATAGGCAGAAAACAATTTGGGTTCGTAAAGTGTAGTGGGAATATGTATTAGATAAAATCATCGCAGATCCTCTGAACGCGCCCACTGCACTGTTTTCAGGACACTGAATTCCCCGTAATGAAGTTGGACAGTATCGGTAATAAGAAATCTTGCAACGGATGCAGAGAAAACATAAATTCATTTGGCCGATATAAAGTTTTTGTTATTGAAAATTTTTATTAGCAATTCACCATATTGGGACAAAGCGTGGGCGTGGGCCGCGTTAGCAATAATTTAACAACCGTTTAAACATAAATACATCCAAAATGAAATCTACGAAGCGCAGTAAACGACACGGCGAGCCCGGCTCCTAGAGGTGGACGCACCCATAAAAGCGAGTGCCCCCAGACGTACTGCATTATGCTTGTACATGCTCATAAATTGAAGCTGAAAGAGTTGTACCGATGCATCGGAGCTGGCGGACGCGCCGGGGACCTCGGAGCAGCGGCCAATTGTGGAGGAGCGCGTTTCGAAATGAGCGTGGTGACCAATAAACATGACCCCAACCGAATAGTAAGAATAAAGCACCGATATAAAGCATTCGTATGCACCATAACCATTCCCAACGGTATACGGCCATATGTAAACAGTTACCGGTAACAAGGCGGCGTTTCGGTTTTTATAGTTCTTTGTAGTATGTTTATTAAAGTCACAGATTGAGAGGAATCCGACAGTTCGGCGTTTTATTGAGGCGTCTGATACGCCCGCCGCCAGTAAAATTTACTGCGCAGCCTCCGCTTTACTGTACCGCTGCAAATCGACCAAAGTATTGTCTAATGTCACCAAAATAATACATATTAAGAATTCTTGAATCAATTGGTGTTTTTTTACATTATCTTCATCACAGTGAAGTCGCAGGCTGCAGCATCACGCTTGGTCTGCTCGTTTTATTTAATCGACGAAGCGACAACACGAGCGAGATCTCCACCCAGTGGTATAAGTGATACACCGGATCTAGAGTAATGACGCCAGTTACACTGAACTCGTCATCTTAAGATGTATGATATTAGGTCTCGTTAACCACCAAGTAATTATACTAGCTACAGCGCTCTTCAAACCGGAACACAGTAACGTTTGCACAGTGGATTTTGTCGGCTGCAATGGGAGCTGCGGTGGTACCTACCTAGATGGTGTGCAGCATCAGAGACCTTTTACCGTTAGTGTATTGGTGTAGTTCTGTGCTTAGCACTGATATAGGTTCTAGATAAGCTGCGATTAGACTCTGCACAAGGGAGGTTACAGATTTAGCTTTAGAGATAAATCCGTGCAAAGATTCCTTTCAGCCGAAGGTAATATAAAAGTTGAGTATGTCCAACGTTATTGTTTGCGCGAGTCAGTTATCGATGGATTGATCTACACGATGATGCGGGATTCAATGAGCATAGTGTGGTTGGGCATAAAAAGTCGCCTATCGGCAGTCCGCACACACCGACAGCGGCACGTGACCTGCGCACTAAACACACGCACAACCATCACTATATTCTACCTAATTGTCGCTTGACTCACGGAGGCAAACGACCTTTCTGTGCACCACATCGCCTGGTGGTGACTGATACAGAGTTGGTCATCGGGATGTACGATGTAACGACGGCGTGAGTTCTAATCGTTGCTTGACCTTTATAAGCATATAGGTCTGGTCTCAGGAGTTGCAGTGGACTAAGGAATCTAAGTTAAGTTTGCTTTATTATTAAAATATTTGCTTTCCGCGGAGTTTTCTTAATTTATATCTTAATATATTCATAATGGTATCTTCTTGAAGATCTCTCTCCTGCTCCTCCACTAGGATAGACGATATTAAAAGAATCACTAGAAGCCACTAGACTCAAAATGTGTATGCTCAGGCACAAACGTTGTTCTTTGTGAGGTCCGCCTGCGCCGGAGGAGGAGGCCGCCCTCCTCGCATACATTACGGCGCAGGAAGCCCGGAGCCGGTCCAGCGTTCAATTTATCTTCCAAAATCGTAAATTTCACAGTACACTGATGCTTATGATACTTCACCTCCCGCGCGCTCGGAATAATTCATGATTAACTTGTTTTTGTGCTTCGTTTTTTCTTTTAACTTTATACAAACAAGTAATTGCCGCTAAGGGGGTTATTATTGGTGATAGTTTTTTTTTAAAAACAGTACTAATTATACAAAAAAAAACGTTTTTATGGTTTAAAATAATACATAATTAAAATCGCGCGCTGTAAAGGTTACCATACACGCGACGCGACATTAGCACATTATCCAACTCGCGTTAGTTTTAGTTGTTTTGGGGGGTTCGAAACCTTTGATTTTATTATTACTACTCAATAGATATATAATAAATTCGCAGGTAAAATAAATCCACAACTAAATTACCATAAACATCAGCTGCCCATCAGCTGCTGCTCGCAGGTGTGGGCGACGCAAATAGAACCGTGGGCAATGAGGAGAAGCAAAAGATTTCATTCCATTCGTACATAACCGAGACTTGTGAACATTCCGCAAACAATACTGCAGTGAGCTGACACCGCATCCAGTTCACACCCTTTAACATACAGGGAGATCCAGGTCATGATGAAAGTACCTTAAAGAGCTGGAAGCTGTGTGTTTTACCCGTTGAAATTACATCAGATATCTAATACAGTTGAGCATCACACAGACACAGGATATCAGATTATTGATTGTGATGAGGAGACTCACTGGTGTCACATAGAAAGGTTTATATAGCACTTGTGCAGGGGCAGAAATAACTGTTTGTATCGATTGATTCTTCTTCGGCGTTATCATTCTTGAAAGCGTAGTCGTGGTCATCACTTCAGGTGATGGTCGCAAGCTTAACAACACGTCGCCATTCTTCTCCGATGGCCGTCTTCCTACTGCATTCATATAGTGGCAACGATGATGAGCCATTTACTGCCGCCTTTATCCGGTCAGTCATCGATTACTATAGAACAGCGAAAAGATATAACTTAACATCAGTAAAATAGATAAGTAGCGAGCTGACGTCAACACAAACATGCTCTTTTATTTCTTGGAACGACATTACTGTATCTGTTTATCGTGGATGTGATAGTAGATACTATCCTCACTTCATTTTAAATGTAATCTTGGTGTTAGATCAAAGTATTGAATAGTTTGTTACAACTCTACCTGCAGACAGATAAATCTCAAAAGAGCACTAAGCAACTGTAGCAGATGTTATGAGATATTACTTTTTGGATCTATTCCCTATGAACTTTTTTAAGTTTAACTGACAGTTGAACAAATGTTTTTACAGATATCAAGGAATCCTTTTAACATGCGAAGCAACTACCAAAAAAGTTATTTCGCTGTGTTAAAAAGGAAAGAGCAAGATCAACTGTTTGTTTCCTCCGGTCCCTTATCAAACGAATCCGTCGACCCTTATAGATAAGGGAGAAACGCGAGTCGCGAATTTATCAGGCGACGTCTGCGTCTGCGGCGAAAGTCGTTTCACTTCTGTTTGTTATCGTCTTCTATCTATAGCTAAGTGGTTAACGACCGATAATTGTCATGTCTCGAGTTCGATTCCTGTTCCAGAGCACGTTTCTAACTTGACCCAGTGGCTGCGGGAACTGGTTTGTGTGCTCAGCGCGGATCTATTTAATTATCGTCGCTCCGCTGGGTTGGTGGGTTGCTCATAATATTAGCTGTTATAGATAATTGTGGATTGCACGAAGCCACGTTGATATTGTCTTGTGCATTATGGCGATGCACAGGCGGTTCCGGTTCCCCTGTAAACTTAAATGCTACGTTCACTTGCTGTAATTACCGATCTACTCTCATTTTTAGTTATATACATATATATTGTTAAATAGCTATAATTAATATGTTTTTATTTATTTCATGGCATTTTTAATGAATTCAATAAACGTTATACAAACAAGTTATGTTTATAAGTTGGAATGACGGCACTAGGGGGGAAAAACACAAACTTTGCATACATTTAGTTTCTATTTATTATAAGTAAGATTGTCAGTTGGCTACAACCTTACATTGAGTGTAGGCATTCGTAAGCCTCGATATCCCTTTCGGAACTTCACACAGCGCCAGTCGGAGCTGTCTGTTACCGCCTATTGAATTAATTCAACCCCCTATTCAGCCGTGTATCGCACAGCCTCCAGGCTTATCAGGTGAACTATAAACATGTCAATAGTACAGACGGTGCGTCGAGTCGGATGAGCACCGCTTTGTGAATGTCACAAACAAACACATCTCGGTTGCGCTTATGTTACAGTACCTAATATTGAAGCACAACTTTAAAGAGCACCCCAAACGAACCTGGAACTAGAAATACTATTTCAGGGTATCTATATAAAAACCCTGAAATTAGATCTTTGATACCTACACCTCACAATTGATTATAGAACAAAAAACAATACTACAAGTTGTTCTTGTCGATTGAGAGTAACGACGCGACAGACAGACAGACAGACAGACAGACACGCAAGTCACTTTTGTAAATGAAATATTTTTGTTTTGATAAAATAAAGTTAACGGAAACAATGGTGAACGCGCAGGTCCGCACGCCAACGGATGGAGGAGTCATAGTTGGGAAAGGCGTTGCATCAGAAGCGCGGACAGATCGCACTTGGCCGCCTCTATTGAAATTAGAAGCTTTTAAAGAAATTGGCGCGGGAGCCCGCCTCGAACCAAAGGCGACTACAATTTTGCGCCAGGCCGTTGGTTTGTTTTTTGCTTTTTGGCAGAGACATGACACCGAACAACCTCAGTGGCCCACTCCCCAGGCGCGGCTCCCCAGCTCTTGGCTCTTTTTCAAACTTAAAACGCCACACAAAAAGGAAATGATTTGAAGACAGCTACACCAAGAGAAATGTGACGAAACGCTTTATGCCCTCCAAGATATATGCGAACATTCTAGACGCTTCATTTTATTTATTTGTACTTACAAGTCACTGCCAATCTAACTTATTTTATTTATATGTACTTACAATGTAACTTATTTTAGTCGTCACAGCGATACATACTGACGTTGCACCTACGTCTAATGAGTTATATTTAGTTTCCTCTATAGTATTGTTATGAAGTTAATATCATAAATAATTGTTTGTTACACTGTCCCACCCTCTAGCAGGTAGTCTACATTGAACAGTTCCCACCGGCTCCGGGAGGGGGGAGGTCTCTATAAAATAAATCAAGTCGAATTACTTAATGGCAAATGCGTATTAATAAAATTGGGAAACATTTGAATTGCTTTCACAATGGAAACGATGATCGTTGGTATGGAAGGAGACGCGGTTCCCGTCGGTAAATGGAGACGAGTTGGAGCTTTCCAAGTAATACTCGTAATGTTCCTGGCTTCAGTTCATGGTGTTAGCGAAGCGAAATGTTTTTTTGTGCATAGATAGATAGTACTTGGATTCGGCAGTTAAATGTTATGTTTAGCAATGGACGACATTGTAATATTTCTCCATAGAACATGATCAGCCGATAGACGTCCACTGCTGGACATAGGCTAGCCTCAAAAATCTCTATCGGTTCTGTGTTGCTCGCATCCAGTAGGTTCTCGTGATTCTTACCAGGTCGTTGGTGCATCTTGTGGTAAGTCTCCCAACGCTACGTGTACCGTCATCTTAATATATTGATGATTCTATGTATAGTAACATCTATATATATAAATAAGTAAATCAAGTTTATACACAGAAAAACTAATCTAGGTAATTTTCATAGATTTCTGTTTAAACTGAAAATCTTCATTTTCTATCTAGGAGTTCAGTAGTAAAAAAAATTGTTGATAGTAATAATTAATTAAGATTACTATGAGATTATTAATCATACGGAATTGGATTTGTGTTTGTACAATCGCGACCAGTTCCAAGTTTCGCCTTATTGCTGCAGTCTCCCGGCTCGGCCAATCACGCACGCTTTTCTTTTGCTTATAGTCGACTAACAAATAATGGTTGGGTCGCGGCGCGAGAGCGCGGAAGGTGAAGCTGGGGTCCCGCGGGTGAGCCCGACCAGCTCGGGCCGCGTCTCGCCGGTTAACAAAAAGCACAAATAAGTCACTGGCACCGGCACCGCGAACAATGCCACACTTATTACAGCCAACGGTCACGTTGCCAGATATTGACCGGCTGACGGCCTTTTTATTTTTCGCGTCCGCCTTTTTTTTTGTTTCCTTTTTTTTTCTCTTTCATGTTTTTAAAACAAGTTAAAAGAAAATTCGGCTTGCATTATTACGGCCGGTCGAAGTTCCGCGAGCTGGCCCCCATCCAATTTAGTTTCGCGTTTAATCCCATTTCGTAAATGGCGAATTAACCGTAACCTCTGTTAAATACATTTTAAAGGCTTTTGTTATTATTTAGTTAGACGCGCGAACACGGATCCGGAACCGTTTGTTTGGAGAATCATCTACATGTTGTTAGAACCTAAATTGTTATGGCTTCTATCTTTATTTTACTGGTGTTAGGTCGCTGTTGACGCTGACCGTCTAGCTACCACCGCAGCTTCTATTGCAGCCGACGAACAGTACTGTGCAATTTACAGTATTCCGGTTTAAACGGTAGTATAACTAGTGTAATTACTAAAGTACCGAGACTCAACTCTTATGTCTCAAGACGAGGAGCGCAATGTGATGCTGTGTATATACGTGCGTATCACTTCCGATCACGTAAACGTACCGGTAGTCTCGTCGCTTCTTAGAGTAAAAAAATGCATAGATTATCTAATCGTGTCATAACCGTGCTTTAGAAACAATTTAGATAGATTTCTTTGCACTTTGTGTATAAATTTAAAATTAATATTAATGATCTGTTTAAACATGTCTCCGCATGCGTACCAATAGTAGATTATTTAATTACGAAGGTTACAGACAATCAGTGCGTATTGTCGAACAAATTGTTGACCCACTTTAAACTCAGTATCTGCAAATTAACAGATGTTACGTTACAGCCGCCCCGACGTGGCACGAACGCGCAGACAGGGTTTGTTATCATAATATATCAAATATTCAGCGTTCATTATTTTTTTAGAATTTACCTAAACCGGATGTGATTAGGGAAAATAATAGCAAATGTCTTTCCAATACTTCAACACTTACCGAACTAACCATCTATTCATTTATTTTCCCAAATTTCTATGAGCTTTCTACCAGCTAACTACAGTGAAAAGAGTAAGTCTCAATGAGCAGATAAGAGTACAAAACCGAAAAAAATGTGACATTTGTATATTTACTTACAAGTACTTAAAAACTAAATGAATAGATACATAAATATATAAATATCCATTACGTTGTTAATTATAAAAGTTTTACATACAAGAAGCGAAGGACATTCGCGTATTGACAGAGGAAGGAAATTCCACAGCTGCACCGCACGGACATTAAAGGACCTGTTACAGCGCTCACATCTAGTGACTAAAAACGAAGAAGCAGAATACAAATGATCACTGCAAAGTGTCCCTTCGCACCGCTCCCCCTAACCTCTGACACTAATGCGAGCAACAAAGCGCCCGGAGCGCAGGATTTACATGTACTTGGCAATTCGACACGTGTCTCGCTGGCAGTCACGAGCGCGGGCACACACGGGGACCCACGCTAAAGATCCGTCAATTTGACCCCTTTCCTCCATAATCGTCTATTCATATGAACACGCGACGTGAATTCGAACTACAGGCGGCCTACATCACGCGCGCCGCGATCTAAGATTATCCGTACGCGTCCGCATGCGCGTGCGCGTGCGCCGCGGAGCCTCCGCACACGGGCACACGGACGTACGCATGCTCCCACAGAACTGTTCCGCAATAAACACTAAACTCATCATCATCATGCGGCGCCCACATCAAACTGAACTTTGGCGATCAGATTGAAGAAACTAATCCGGTTCTCAGCTACCTCTTTTATGTCGTCAAACTATTACTTTAGCTATGGACATATTATGCGAAGGGATGAATGTCATATAACAAGAAGAATGTTAGATATGAAGGTGGAGGGATATGTGGGTCCAGGTAGACCTAAGAAAAGATGGATGGATTGCGTGAAGGATGACATGAGTAAGAAACGGGTAACCGTTGAGATGACGGCTGATAGGCGAGACTGGAAGAGAAGAACATGTTGTGCCGACCCTACATAAAGTGGGACCAGAGCAGGAGAAAGAAGAAGAAACTATTACTTCAGCTATCTACAAGTACATGCCTACTCTACTAAACTATTTACTTAAACTACCGTCACTTCATTGAACGAAAAAAGATATAAAAACCACTTGTCTCTGACTGAACTTGAATGAGAGTACACCTAGCTTAGGTCAATACTTTTAAGATTATTAAATTTCTTACAAATCTCAAAGCTTAGGTCACAGCTTATATTGTAAGGTATAGGTACAGTTTTGGGAGGACTAACAAACATTGGTCTTTACAAAGGTACTTACGTAGGTGGGTAACACACAAACGTTGTTTCCCTCAACTTGTAACCTCAAATCAGCTGAAAGGGTTGCGAATTACCAATATGAATATCCTCATCGAGTCATTACTAAGTAAAAGAAGGATCAAATTAGTTCCGAACTCTTGCCACTCCGTTTGCTAAATGTGGTGGTGGTCCAGTCTAAAAGTACCTTAAAACCTTTACGAGGATATATGTTAACAGGTTTTTGCTCATCCTCCACCGCAAATTTACTTCTTCGTGCTCCACGGACTTCACGCACGTTCAGTTCTGCATTTGACAGTTCAATTTTCATACGTTTAGACCACGCCGTGGTTCTGAAGTTCTGTTTAAGATGATCCGCTCCTTTGTTCGTACCCTCATCCGCGTGTAAGTTTTACTTGGAATATGGAACTTGATTTTACTACTATGTAACACTTTGTACTTTTGTATCTGTTATCGCTTAGCGGTATATCGGCCACATTGACACAAAACTACAATTTACTTAATCTTATTATAAAAACAGACTAAGTAACATAACATAAATAATAAAAACTTGCGTTTATTGCAGGCCCTCATAGCCGTTATAAGGAAGAGTTCAAACTTTTCTATCCTCCCTTGATAAGAACATTTTCATGTACAGTATCAAGTGTTACGGATAATTATTTTTACAGACAATGTGATCTGACGGCCAAGTTATACCTGATTAAATTAATACCCTTGAGTGGATCGCATTACATTATCCATTGGAGCCAAGGAAACTTTAAATATGACTGGAGAAATTCCGTTCCATGTTTGGTCACAAATTGGTTCTGACGCTTGAACACGAACCCTACCATATATTATTGTCAACGCTAATGACACTGTATCTAGTTATTTAATATATCCATCCACATACAAAGGGGTGTTATAATTATTTATCCCCCTACCTCTGTCCGATTTCGACCTTGTTTCTTTTTGACCTAGAAAACTCTGGGTCTGATCTGCAATCAAAAATCTCTTTATCTTCCAATATTATATAGTTTTCCCTAGTTTTACGTTGATTACATTATTCACCATAAGATCGCGCTTTCCTTCGGCCAGGTCCACAGGTATAACTAGTACATGAATTTTCCAGTGTAAGCGAGCCCGGGGCGCGTGGCTAATCACCTGTAAATGTGTGTCGACATCCTTAACCGAGTTCACAAGTTTGGTGTGTCCGAACATAGCCCAGCAATATTATTGTTTCATTGTACACAGGGCTAATTATGCGCAACGCGGTGCGCGAGCGGGCGCGGGTTGTTTCCGTCTCTACGGATACCGACTTAAGGTCTAAACTTCCACGAACACGTATGTCGGCTACATTATATTCAATATATTAGGTATCAATAATTGAAAACAATCCTTATGATCGCACTGCGCCGTCGTCTGCGGTTTAGTGAATACCCTCTATACACTCCTTTTTAGGCCCCCTTCGTAGATATGTACAACTCCGTAATAAAACCCGACGGAAAAAATACATAATTATTCAACTCGCGTATTGTAAAATGCAAATATTCTAGTACTTTATTGTTATTTACAATCCTCACAGCTTCACTTGGTGATAAAGAAATCATCTTTGATTAAAGCGTTTACACTTTATTACTTTCAACCTAAAGTGCACTCGAAACGTACGAAATATACGTATTATTTACTTTAAAGAAATTTCAAAGTGAATGTAAAGTCAGAATCTGACATAGCTACTTTAAATAAGTTGAGAGGCAATTTATTAGCGGAGGAGCACATAAGGAAAACTCGAGCTCTCCACGGAGCCGACTCGTTTCCGTGTAACAACAGAAAATTCAATCGGCATCCTTTATTGAAAATGAACCGTTTGAGAATTTCAATGTTCCGGAGCAAAGCCGACGAGTGATTTATTGCTGCAAACGAAAAAACCCTCGGAGCGGAGGTACGTGATGTTAAATGTTAATGTAACAGACCTTGGCCCATATGTAACGCTCTATGATTTCAAAGCCGAACTTAAACATTTTGATCTCACGGCTAGAGCTGCTGTTGCTTTTCTGAATTCTCAATCAATCTCCAGCACGTCCGCTGCGGTCGCGGCACCTTGTTACTTTTCAATGGTCTATAACCAGTTGAGAGGTATTACAGTACAGCTATTTACTGTTTAAATTAATCCTTGTCTAATATTTCATACTAGTCTGTTATATTTTATTGTGTTTGTCTTCCTACCAACCAGCTAGTCTCGCTATATTTAGGCTTCTGATCACATTCCGAAGCAGCATAGGTAAATACACATTGCTCACTGCCAATTGTCTGCAACAGCATTGTAATGCACCGGGTAGACAAATATATGAGATTGAAGCTTTCACGTGAATGTCTACAGATTCACCACCTCCTGTCTCATCGTCACTTAATATCAAAAAGTTAAAACAAAGCACTTAAAGGAATGATAATTAATGAGCTGAAGTATCAGCAGAAATAGTTGTAGCCGTTAAGTTAATAGAATTTCCGAGTAAAAGAGAAACGTATAAGGTTTATCTATATCGCTGCGAGTCGACAATGGCGCGATTATGTGGTGGAGTACGTTCTATAACCCTGAGCCTGAGCCTGAGCCTGAGCCCGAGCCCGTTGCGAGTACAAACTTGATGGATGCCAGCGACGCCCACCGCGCTGGCTGCGAGCCGTTCAACTCCAATAATAATTGCTTCGCTACAGCTTATTCAAATTCATTCTGATTTCCTGTCATTTTTGACTTTCGGATTGACAAAGAGCCTTGTTCTATCATTCACACTTTTTACGATAATAGTTTTGATGATTGCTATGATTTTCTGCTTGTTGACTTTTGTTTCTATGTTTCTTGTTGATTATTTAAATTTATTATCACTTAAGTCACAGCTTAAATAGTTAACGTTAGTTTCGAACGTAATTATAAGGTTTTTTTCGTCTAAAACGCGCTCCTAACAATTGTTCTAATGTATATAAAGATAATATCTAAGTAATAAGATACGTTTGTGTTTTGAATTGAAAACGTGCAGTCCAGCAAGTGAGGCCCGGCAATGTGAACCTTGCGCAGTTTGCTTTAAGTTAACAAGTATTGCGCGCAATGACCGACGTGTCCCTACTGCGCCGCGCGAGAGTCCTTGACTTATAAGCAATTTATATTCTCTTCCTTATAAAGCGATATCCCGCTGCCTTTTCTCTAGACGTCCTACTTAACATATATCGTCAACACCAGCTCTCCGAGCCCGTACAGCGACAGACATTTAAATTTAAAACAATCCAATACTCCTCGATATCTCCTCTTCTGTTTAAGGAGCAGTCTCTCACTCTTTGTTACGAGCGCACCGCTCGATTCTCCGTGTTTACTCTATAAGCATTGTCCTCTTGTTTTATTTTGTTAAGAAACTCAAAGTACGACACACTTGCAAGTGCGGAGGCGCCGTTCTTCTCGTTTAGGTCATCTTTGTTGTAAATAAAGAGCATTAAATATTTCGCGGTCTCGAAATGAAGTTTTGTTCGGAGACAATTCGAACTTGGCGACTTCATTTACGTACTCGACGCAAGTTCTGAATAAACATCGCTACACAAAAGCGCCCCCTTTAAATATTCAGCGAGTTTATATCTTTATAAAAGTCCGCAGCGTGGCTCCCGCCGTAGATGCTGTTCACATTTCACACAGCAATAATTCCGGCGAAGTTGGCGATTCCGAGTTAATAAAGCGCAAGATGTCGCCGATTCCTTACTCCGGCGGACCGGACGCGAGCCAGCCAATCAGCCTCTGCCTTACTTAATAAAACGATCAATGAAACACCGGATGTCATTTCGGAGTTCAGGTACTTACATTATTTGAAACCTTTACCAATTACTACAATACTTATTTATCCATCTATATGTCTACTTAATTATATATTTGGTTTAATCCTCCATTATTTAAACTGTTTCCTTCAGAGCGACCACCATAATTACGAACTTCAACTGTAATGATACTCCAATAAAATAACAGGTATCTTAGTGGTTGTGCGTTTGTACTTAATTTTCATTTCAATACATTAAAAATAAAGTAACTATCAGTATGGTTTGAAAGAGGGTTGCTTCCACCATCCATTTATTAGTAACATTAAAATATATTCCTCAGCCGCGGCTTGTCCCCCCCTTCTCCCCCCGGATTGCGCAACTCCAAAAAGTTTCATTTCGACTATTATAACTCATTATCAGCAAACACAAAAGGTCTCATCTGCTGGGGTCTTATTACAATGAGGTCCTGCCTAATCGCCGTACCCGGGGCCCTTTGTTCGGCGCTAAAGGACTCGGGATTGTATAACATCTTCATTAATATTTTCTCGTGCCTTTTAACTGAGATCGCATAATGTGTTAAACTCCCCCTCTCTAAAGTACTTAAGCCCTTGATGAAGAGTTTCAGATTTCGTATGCCCATCGCGTTTGATACCATCATTTGTTGTTAATTTCGTAGTGCTTTTGTCCTGTTTATTGTTTAACCCGCGATGAGGGACTGGTGCTATAGACTGAACAGTGGCATCCGTGCCTGGTGGTAGCTCCTCAACGGCAGAGTCGTTCGTGAACTTGTTTTGTCATTCTCAAACACGTATCGTCAAGTTATTCATTTTTGCAACCGTTGCGGAAGTTTTGAAAACATAATTTTATATTAAAGTCGCACTAAATAACATTTGTTAATTTATTTCACAGTAAGTAATAAGTTATTTGCATGTAATTAAGTTGTAAATATTATCAGCGAACATTAGAATTCACATTAGTATTCCAAATGTGTGTTTACATAGTTTTATGTTATCGTTATTAAGAGACGGCCGTTTTAATCCTTGGGAGCTGTTTACTGGTTTACTTTGATGCCGTTTATTCAACTTGAAAGTGTGTTTCTTTTATGCCCGGTACAAGTTATCACTCAATGACTTGCAATATTAAGTTATTGTTTTACTAAAATCTGTGTTCATTGAAACAACTGTATGCCTTGTTTTGTTTGTCGTGGAAAAATTGCTAACGCCGTAGGAAAACTACTGACATGAGACTATCGGCATCTATAATGTTATTGTAACTATATATATATATATATATATATATATATAATATATATATGTAAAAATTATTCTTGTATAATAATGCTTATAAAAGCAAGTAATGACATTGAAATCTTTGTTTCAACCATTCATATATGTGTTATATATTTTTAACGTAGTTTTAACCTCTAGGAGAGGAGACTATGTCAATTTTAACATTTGCGTTGATGCTGTATCTCCGCTGTAGCGTTACTTTAACAGTTATTTGATACATGATTTAAGGTTCGTCGGAAGTGTATTAATTCTCTAATATTTAGATTATACATATACATTTTGTGTAATGTAAATGAATCACTTATATATTATATGTATCTAAAGTTATTAGCAGAAGTAATTATCGATTGTAGACGATTGTTGAACTAGTACAGGGGCCCCGGCGCCGTGCCGGTACCGGCGCTCGCCCGCGCGCTGGAAACCAGTTCTCGCTGAAGGAAGTCATTATTAATCATCTTTAAGAGCCTTATCGCCTCTCTGACCTCCATTCGGCTTGCGAAAACTCCGGAATTGAATAAACCGTGCTATTTAAACATGCGGAAACATCAGCCGCGCGGCCGGGCCGATGCGAACTCAAATATTTATCAATTTGTTCATTTCTGCCCGTTCACTGCCGAGCAGTCACAGGAACTACCATCTTTTTATGGTTTTCCACCGCGCACTGGACAATATTCTCATGAGTATAAAGTAGACAGGAAGTGCGGAGATAATGGTCGGCTGATTTCCTGTTTATTCAGTGGCTAATTAGCGACTCGTGTCTCCCGCTCTCCTGCCCCCTTTCTACATAGCGGCGGCGCGCATGGACAACCCCACATCATCCGATCTGTTATTTACTGCAATGAATGAAATCCAACCAGCTCTGTCCACAACCAGACTCTCATACTCATATAAAAGTAAACACTTTGATAACATCATCAAACATATCGTTATATGTTGACAGTCTGGACACTGTAATTAGTTTTCTTCGATTCTAAAGGAATCTTGTTCTGACCTGGAATTGAATCTGGGCCTTGCGTGGTACAAAGAAAATGATTATCCAACACGGCAAGATCTAGGTAAGAGTAGGCAATATAAACACTGCTTATTAAATACTTAAGATTCCCATGATCAGATAGGAACTGTTCGCAGAAACCAGTTGTAACGATTCGATGACATTGCTTTTGGAGTATTTACTCTCTTCAGTGAGACCTTCAAAGTGATATAGCTCATACAATTAATATTATGATTTTATAGTAATATAACTTTATTATTACATGATAATGCTTGCTTTATTACTTTTATTTACTTAATGCTACATATATATTGTGTTGATAGGCTAGTTGATTTCACTTTAACAAACTTTCCGGTAGTGGTAGGTGATGGTTTACCACGATAGCATTGTAGCAAGTGAAATTATCTGGGTAATGAGCGCAATGAGATGCAGTGTATATCATCCTAACCGCTTGCCATATCGTTATGCGCAAGCGTATCACTTACCATCAGGTGAACGTCCTAGCTCGTCGTGTTGGTTCCACGAACAAAAAAATAATAATTGATGAAACAAGCTCGCGGTGTAACTGTAACCGAATGGGAGCACGAAAAGGTCCAGCTCGGCAGCTGTGCCGGCGCACCACTCGCGCGGCTGATATCTATTACCCGTCATGTTCAGGAAGCGAAGTGGACGCCCTTGCAGAACCGGCGACGAGCACGCGTCGGGCGCGCGGCCGCCATACTAAGCAGCTCCGACTCCAAATAGAAGGTTGCCACTCCATACCGAGTGTCCGCGTCGCCGGCGCACGGATTTTTTCCCGGCATCTATTCACTGATCTGACGCGTCGCGGGTTCTTGCGCCGCCGCCGCGCGCCACGGAGCCAGTCGCATGCGATTGTCGCCGGCCACGGATCCGCGCTGCATATGGTCACGGAACATTTCTTTCCGTCATAAAGCTAACGGAAACGTTTGATTTAGGTCCCGGCGCGAATCGGAAGGCTCTTATTATAATTGACCGGTTAACGCCTTGTGGGGAAGGACAATTAATGTCTCGCCTTCTACGGGTCAAAATTTAATTGGCTCCATTTTTAATATCGACATCGTTCCGTGTCACCGGTCAGCTGACGGGCGGCGAGCGATGCACTACCAACTCTCCGGACTGACGGACCTTGTCATTTCAACGCCGAATACACACGACTTTGAACAAGACAATATAAACTGTACTTTCTTTTTAACCAGTCTAAACTACATTTTGTTTTACTTACTAAAATCTATAGATTCACACAACTTAAATTTGTAAACTTCCTGCCACTATGTTAATATTGTTAGCTATGATGTGCGCGCGCACAGTGCACGTGTTTTCGCATCTACAGTATATTTAGATTAAACAATAAGGGATGTTTTTTGATGGTCCCAAACGAACATGCATTTATTTGATTTTATTCCGATCTCGGAGCTGTCCAAACGAATTTAAACTTTTCATTGTCGATGTTTAGTTCCGCTTGTTGTTTGCGGTTCCGGTGCGCCGCTGCAGCCGCGCCCGCAGCGCTGAAGAGATCAGCACATTTGCTTAAAATGTTTACGTTCCGTGAAAACAAACGTCTGCTTAAGCAGCTCCGCTCGATGGCTTTATTGGTTTACTTCAATTAAACGAATCTTGTTAAACCGAGATTAATGTACAAGAGCAGATTGCATTAAAAAAGCAACGAGACAAGTGCGAATTTCCGGTTATTGGCTAGTGATAGATCTGTCCATAATAAACAGACTAATAAACATGTTAAGATATTAACAGAGCTTGTGCTCATCGCTTTAGCATATTACACTATGAAGATTAACGACATTAGCAACTTTAAAGTCATTTGAAACCGGAACAGAGTAATAAAATGGTTCGATAGTATTGTACGTATAATGATTGACTAATGTTAGCTTGTATTTGCTTTAATGCAAATCTAGATTCCCGGGTTGCAGGTGATGTTGACACCTAGACGGTCTTTGGTAATACCAGTAAACAATATATCCGATTGTTGTAACAAGTTGTAACATAAATATATCTCGGGGGCGTATAAGTGAATAATAATAACTTTAACCTAACTTAAAGGTAACCTCTGCCTACGTTTCAGTGGTCGCACAAAAAACAGTCTACCTCTATTCGGTTCACCTTGAGAGCCGCAGTAGGCGTTTCGAACTTGATTTAGTCGCCGTCTGACAAACCCTTTTTGCCCTGAATATAAATAACAGGGGCAAAAAAAGTCGAGTGGGAGTTTTTTTCCACTCGGGTATCTACCGGGAGCGGCGGCGCGCAGTTTAGCGAAAGTAAGATTTGAATAATAAAACAGATATTCGCTTATATCCTTACGGTGCGGTTTTGTTTTTATGTGCTCCTCCGCTTCCGGGGTCTGAACTGTCTAAACTTTCTCACCCGGCGGTACCCCGGAAATACGCTGTACGTTCGCCAAAAGCAGAAACACTTTATCGGATGTTGAAAATATGTGAAGCAAGGCGTACCCTTGCATCGAACGTGTCCTTACCACTTCCTACATGATTTGATAATAACTTCCTCCGTCCTTTATCCTTGTACGCCGATGTTTTATAACGTTCGTCGGATACGGAAGCGGCTCTTGCTGCAAGAGTGCTCAGCTCGAGAGCCGGCGGCGCAGATAGTTTGAAATAGAACCGAAACCAGGTCGGGCGCAGCTCTCGGCGCGTACCAGCTCCAATCGAATTATCACTCACCCCATTAAATATTCAAGTGGTGATAATAAAACTTTCCGTTGCATATCGATTGGAATAGATTATGTTTTCGACTTGTTTGTAATAATAATAATTCCTGTGATAACAATATCATTAATAGTAAGGACGCAGAGTTAATGGTGCAACGTCATGCATACTAATTCGTTACAACCAGCTCGCCGCCGGGGCCCGGCCAATCGGACATGCCTGAAATAATAATTATGCTCGCCACAATTAAACAGATAACGCTGACGTTCGGAGCCGAATGTTGGAGCCCGAGCTGATAGTTAAGCACAAATTGACGATCCGTAGAGCAATTTGATGTTTTCGAATTGAGACTGTTTCTAACGACCGGCTTCTCTTTTGTTCGCAGACGAAGAAGAACAACCCCAATCACATCAAGAGGCCAATGAACGCGTTCATGGTTTGGTCGCAGATCGAGCGCAGGAAAATATGCGAGCAGACGCCCGACATGCACAATGCGGAGATTTCGAAGAATCTGGGGCGCCTTTGGAAGACCTTGAATGACGAGGAGCGTCAGCCCTTCATCGATGAAGCGGAGCGTCTCCGGCAGCTTCACATGCGCGAGTACCCCGACTACAAGTACAAGCCCCGCAAGAAGACAAGCAAATCGGCGCAGCGCACCGGCGCTGTCACGAAGGAGAAGCGCAAGCCACGGGCGGACTCCAACAACAACCGGGGCATGACCCGCCGGCGGACGCGCCCGCCCCCGAGCGCGCCCAGCGTGCCGAGCGTCCCCGTAGAGACACCGGCTCCTCCGCCGCTGCCGGCCTCTCCCGCCGGATCCCCGGACTCGCCGGAGTCCGCTTGCTTCTACGACGACAATACCCGTCGCGACCAATCAGACCTCACGGACCTGTACTCCATCACGGACTTGCTTCCTTTGCCGACCGACTGCGAGGTCGATCTGGACGCGTTGACGACCGACATGGAGTCCTTCGAGACCGCCTCTTCCTCCTCCGGCTCGCACTTCGAGTTCTCCTGCACGCCGGACGTCTCGGACATGCTCAGCGAGATCGGCGTCGCCGGCGACTGGGTCGACCACACGCTGTCGTCGTACCTCACGTAATCTTAGAGCGGTGCTAGGGTCGCCACGGCCGCTGGCCAGTTCCACTGATCTCATTACCGAGCCGCCGCACGGGGGCCGACGACGCGGCGACCGCTCGCCGCCCGCCTAGAGAGTGCCTACATCCAAAGTGACGTGTCGACTTTTGGATTCAATGTACAAAGTTATATTTAATAAGGTTTCGAGGGTGAAAACGTTTCGTTTCGTCAACCGGCCTCCTCCGGCCGTATTCTTCCTCAGTTTCCTCGTTTCCTCGGTCGGTATTTCTGAAGTCGTTCGACGCGAGAGCTAAGCGAACGGGAAGCTTCGAGTTATCTCGTTTTGTACATAGGCTGTGAGTTGTTTTTACGATGTTGCTTTGGTCCTGAGTTCACATTCGGCACAGCACGCGTTCGGCGCGACTCCCGAGCGGCACGTCTCGGACGCATCTCAGTAAACGCTCCGTCTCAGCATCCGTCGGCCGGCCCGCAGCGCCGCTCCCGCCGCTCCAGGCGCACCAGCCGCTCCAGCCGCGTCCGCACCCCGGACGCCAGCACGTGTACACTACACTACACTACACCACACTACACTACTCGACTCGGCTTCCAACTTACTTCGCAACTTCTACGTCGCTCTGTAATTTAACTTTTTGTTTAACTTTAAGAATGATGATGTTTTTACGTTACGCATTGATATCGATATCGATAGGTGAGAAACATTTAACATTCGAGTAATAGAGTAATAGAGTAGTAGAGTGATAAGACTAGGTTATAGTCAAGTTTGCCTTGCGTTCTATTTACTGTACGTAAGTTCACTTTATATTTTCATGCACACATAGTAGATAGTACACACATTTATAATTTCTCTTACTGAAGCTAATCGGTATGTCGTAAGAAGGATTTCGGAACGCGGGAATTACGAGGAGGTATTTTTGGAGTGAGTTTTACCCTTGCCCTCTGAGGGGTGTACGGGATCTGCGTGTGCGGCCGCGGTCTTTCGCCGCTTTTCTTATTGTCACGCCGGCACATGTATTTCCCACCGTACGAGGAACAGAGGGCGCCAAGGGTGTCTACGGTGAGTTGTGTAGGTGTTTCGATTTGATACGTCTTGCTATTTTGTACGCTAGGTCGTTTAAGGTAAGATTATCTCCGGTCGGTTAAGGCATGAAACTTTCAAACTGAAATCTAATGACGGCGCTGAAGTATCGATGCGTAGGGACACTGTGTAACTTCCTTCTATCCTCTTTTTATACAAGCTTACTTCAACACGAACGTCTATAGGATGATACATATCAAGAAAGCGGATGTGATGATGTATCTTGGGACGGCGGTAACGCATACACGATGTACGAACAAAACACTTCTATCTCACTCAAATGTTTTGCTGTTTCAAACTCTGTGATTTACTTTATGGATTTCTAAATTGTAAGGTTCTAGTGGAGACTGATAACGCATAGATTAGTTTTAGCAGCGCTAGCTTCTCTAACTTTTTTAATTTTTAGAACTGGGCATAATTTTAACGTACGTGCGTAAACGTAAAAGGATAATGTACCTATTTTTGATAATTCGCTTTACTGTGGAAACCGTGTGTCCATGCGACGAATTTGTCCGTACTTTAATAAACTCTCCTCTTACTGAAACGTAGTCACATTAGTGCTTACTACTCCGTCTCTGTAATTAAATCGCCGAAGAATATTGTACTTAAATGTTATGCATTTAAACACTCACAGTTCCACAGTATAGCCCTGGCTAAAATTGTATAAAAACGCGCGAAATCTGTCAATTCAGTGAAATTATGTCAGTTAGTGGGGGTAGTTTGGAAGCCCAACGCTACCCCGGTCTTTAAGGTACGATAAGAAACCTTCTAAATATACTGTTTCATACGGAGAAAGATCAATATTTGTATATAACCTGTGTCCCTGAAATTATAGTACATTAATAATATATGGGAACCGTTGTGCTCTAAATGATAGAAGAAGAAGAAAATGCTTTACTTACCATATATTATTATATTCTTATAAATATATTATGTAAAAACTTCTTGTAATTCTTAGTAAGTGTCTATGGAAATCTAATTATATTATTTTTAAAGTGACGCGTCACCTATACACGAGTGACGTACTGCAGCTGTAAGTATCGTCTTTATGTCGTAGAGCGAAACGATTCGTATACATGTAATTATAACGAAACAAAAAAAATAAAAAATAAAAATTTGTGCCTAATAATTAACTGGAAACTCTTCGTATGTATATTTTAGCGATGCTCAAGATATCTCTATAAGCGTGTAGGGGTTGGTTGTTTAGAAGCTGTCGGAAGTCTCCGCGGCGCCGTGTGCGTGGCCCTCGGCCGGCGGACGGGCGTTTCATGTCGATTCCACTCGCCCTGTGCCCTGGCTCCGCATGTGCACTGCGATGCCGCTAATGACGGTACTTTTGCGTACGCCGTAAAGGTACTTGCTTCACGAACAGGCCCTCGCACCGGCTCACGAGCCCGCTGCGACGTCTCATCGCGCAGTGCACGCCCTTGTAACTCTCATCTCCACCGCTTAAACCAACCAATCATGCGTACAGCCTTTCGACGAGAACAGCTCTTGGCGGCGTTTCATTTGCGTCGACAGATGGTATCGTAAATTATGTTCTCGTAACGTAATTACGATCCTCATTCGGCGGAGGCAGCTCCTCGTCCGACGTCGATGAGCGTCGTTCCCTCGCACGGCGTCTCCGAGCCCCGACAATAACTACTTGGTACTCCGCCTGTTTCCGGCGCGAGCTCCCGCCTCAGAGGGACTCGCACGCAGTCGTCCTCCGCTTTCGTCCGCACGCGGTCCTGCTTCCAGGACTCCCGGTCCGGCTTGCGCTGAATCGATTCATCGAGTAAAAGCAATACATATATATACATACATACATACATATATATATATATATTTATAGTGACACGAACGCTCAAATTTCGTAGTTTATATTTACGTAACGTGTACGGCACGTTGGGGGTTGCTGTTGTTGGGGAGCTCTGGGGGGATCCGTTCAGTTACTTTTCCACGCTGACGACGAAACAGACCCGCGGTCCTGAACACTGACGTGGACGTGGCAGTGAAGTGTGTTCAATTTTTTATCGGCGGGGAGGCAAAGGTGATAAACCCCGAAAGGTACTTTTAGCGCAACATCGAATTTAATGTTGAAATTTAGCGCTTCTTGTTGTGGTTCTCTCAATAATGTTTGGAGTTATCAGGGTTTCGATATTTTGTGTTAATGTTAGATTGTATAAAGTCCCTTTTGAAGATTAAAATGTTATTGGATGCCTTCCTGGGACGCACGGGACCTTGGACTCGTTGAATTTTCGTGCTTCAAATCATAGGCTTTGTTCCTTCGTAGCCTCCTCGAGAGATTTCCTTTAGGTTCGTGGTCGTCGAGTTGTTTTGTGTAAATAGTTATTGAAAACTGTTAATAATAATGAAAGTCAAAATAAAGCGATACTGTGAGAAAATATTAGAGGGTAAAGTAAACAAACGTCTCAAACAAGTAAATATCATAGAGGACGTAGTTAGTTATTGTAGGATATGTATATATTTAGATATATATTTATATATATATATATATATATATAAAAATTGTGAAGAAAATTTTTATGTAACTAAATATAACGAATGCTTGAAATCTTCTTTCTTCTGCGACAATTGATACGCTTTGTTAGGAACGCGATAGAAACGTATCAACTTTTCATATGCAAGCGAAACTCTCTGTTCTCCAACTTTGCTCGGCCGTTGGTAGATCTTGGGTGATGAAGGATCGCACCCGTCGGCGGGGAAGGTTGGCGACGGCAGACCAGCGTATACCTTTGCTTACTCTATCGCTTGTCCTACAAGTAGATGAGCACTTTCCGTCAGGACTTGGCAATGGTAGGCTAAGATGAACGTATATTGAATGTTTGAATATGTACTCGTATTTTCTTACTGTAAGTCTTACGAACGCGTTTCGATTGTGAAAGAAAAATAAAAAAAAAAATTTAAATGTTAGTGATTCATTCACAGAACTGAAAAGTTAAAAATATTCTCGTTATGTTATATGAAAAAGTTTTTGAACTTATATGCTGTATCATATGTATGTATTCTTGATTGTTAATTTGTTCGGTAAGCGTACTTTATCGTATCGTAGGGTATATTTTGATTTTCTCTCCCCCGGACTTCAACTCGCGGCGGCCGTTTCCGGTCGGCTTAGGCGCGTTCCGATTGTGTATAACCGACTATATTGTACTAACTGTATCTAATTGGTGTCTATAAGATTTAAAGTAATCGATAATTAACCGATTTATTGTACGTCGGAGTCGAGCTGATGATGTATAGCGATGTGGTATTATACTATTTGTTGAAGTAGCTGTGTCATTAATAATTATTGGTATAATGATAACGTTGATGATAATGATAAACAAACGAAAACTTCGCACAATATTGAGTCAAGTAACTAACATAGGCGTAAAAATGGTAGTTGTTAATTATAATAATGATAGTAACAAATGATTAAATGCTAAAGCGATCGTTTCTACCCAAAATAACTTCTTTATTCTTCTATAATTACGTCCCGATCTGTTCCTGTCGGCTTCCAGGCGATCACCTGATTCCGCCTCCTGACCTTGCGAGCAGCTTTAATAAGCTCGATTGATGAAATCACGTTTGAATAGGGAAACAAGCTAAACGATCTATATATAGTATGCATAATGTGATATCGAATTCATTTTGTCCAAATTACCAATCGGGATCGTTGACACTCCGTCAAGGTCCTACTTCCGGTTTGTTGTTGTTACAGTTCCGTTGTGAATACGCTTTCCCCGGTCGGCTCTACCACGAACAAAAGTTAATAAAGGTCCATTAAAATTATCAATTAATGTTAAGGTGTGCGTACTTAGGTAGAGCACACACGGACACACATGCACACACATGCACACGTGTGTCTGTCTGTGTGTGTGTGTGTGTGTGTACACTTGGAGATTGCGTATGCTTTTACATTTCATATGGCATACCACACGGCTCCCCACTTTCGAAGCTATAAAACTAGGCTTTAACGAGGTATACAAGGAATTGGACTGACGTCATCGTTTCCGCAATCATCAACGGGCATTCGTTCATTTCCTTCATTGTAAATAAACTTGGTGATAATCTTCTTAAGGCCACACAATTGTTTTTCTCGTTGTCAATTCGATGTATCCGCGTGTAAGAAGCAATTCTAGTCCTCTGCAACGTTTCCGGGCCGAATTTAGACAAGACAGCTTGTCGTACTCTCCTCTCTCCGTCTATTTTGAATAGAGCTGTGTTTACTTAGTACGCCTGTACAAATCGTAGTGGCCCTTTGCATCATTGATACCTGATTGTTTTAATTAGTGTTTTGTTTATTTTTTTTTTTTTTTCAATTTATACCAAAAAATAATGAAGCTCTTAGACACCGTTACCGATGGATCTCTTTTAAGTAGCTGTAGACGGAAGGTTTTCGGATTTCCAGCTTACCAAATAGATGGTGCACCGCTGCGCTGCCGGCGCTCGCGATTGGTTCTAAAACATTGTACATATTAAGTGAGCAGGTTTGATTTAAGTGATGCGACTTACAACGCACGGTTCTTTTGAACGGATGGGATATAAAAATGTTGCCCTTTATCGGGTTTATTTTATTATAATCTATTGTCCCGCAATAGTTTAAGGGGTTTTATTTGTATTGATAAGTTATTGTCTCACGAGGATGGCCTGGATGTGGTTAACCCGGAGCTGTCGTTCCCCACGTCCGTTGTATAAATTATTAACTTACCTTTTAAGGTACAGTAAATGCATATAATGTACGTAGTCCTTTAAACTGTTAAGTATGGTAACGATACTGTAGTTATTGATATAAGACGACCCGTGTACATTTTGTATCGTA
This sequence comes from Ornithoptera priamus, assembly GCA_029034505.1. Taxonomy (NCBI): domain Eukaryota; kingdom Metazoa; phylum Arthropoda; class Insecta; order Lepidoptera; family Papilionidae; genus Ornithoptera; species Ornithoptera priamus. The sequence continues at coordinate 546,142 of JARDWD010000827.1, forward strand.
CTTTGTTTCAATAATGAATATATATTATTATATGGTAAAATAAATCATCCAGTTTTTAAAAAAATACAACCAGATTTTCATTTAACCTTCTCCTCTTCCCATGGTGTGCTCCTCCTCGCGTAATGATGGCAAGTTATAACTAGAAATATATGAAGATTTCAATGTTTTACACAATTAAAGCAAAAAAAACATTTCATTCAATGGAGACAGAGCATAGATTAATAAAATAAAACAGAGGTTATACAAAAATAATACTTAAAATATTTGAATGGTCTTTCATGCAGCAGCAACTCCATCATCTACTTCTGCCGCCAAACTAATAACACTACTGAAGTGCTATAATAAGTAAAAGCATTAAATTAAACTAAACTTAAACTTTTTAATTCTATGAAACGTTGTCGAGCGAAAAGTTCACTTGATGTTTAGTGTTACGCCTGCCCATAACAACGTGACGCTGGTCAGAATGATCATACACAGCACCAGTTACTCCAGCAAGTTCATTAGCTACAATACCTTTGGAACGGGAAGGGTAATGTTTGCACACTAATTTTTTTGGTTGCTGTGGTAGCTATTCAGACGGCTTCCGGCAACAGAGACCTGCCAGCAGTAAATCGCGTCGTTATTGGCAGGGCTTATCGCCCGCTATCAGATGGAGTGCACCCTCGTCGTAAGGCAAATGAAAGGATAATGAAAGTCTAAAAACATAAAATCGTCGGCCATCGTTAAATTGGAGCAGAGGTGGAGTTACGAGCGCCGTAATTTGACTCTATCATCAAAAGTGGGGATGGAACGCCTGATGTAAGGCAGGGCATATAAAATTAAAGCGATAAATTTGAATAATAGTCGTAGTGGGACCGCTGGGGGGCACTCCGAGATCCTGTTTGAGAATTTGCCTAATTAAACGGTCTTCAGAAGGTCGCCATCGGTGTAATGACTCGGTTTCAGAATTTTAAGCATCCTTAAACAGCCTGATGATGAAAAAACCGTAAACTGTTTACAGCGTGCCTGATAAAGTTTATGGAGACATACTTGTTATCAAAATATCTGAGTACGAAGCAACCCTCATGATTAGGATATAAAACTCAGCAAGAGGAAGGAAGGTGGTTGGTCTCTGTTGCTGAAGTCTGTCTAAGTACTACCGCAGCTCCTATTGCAGCCGACAAACAGCACTGGACAAACATTACTGTATTCCAGTTCGAAGGGTGCTGCTAGTGAAATTACTGGGATCACGAGAATGTCAGACATCTTATCTGTCAGGCGACGAGCTCAATGTGGTATAGATTATCATTTAGGGTGGAGGGGGTCCCGCACAATAACTCACGGGACTCAAGCCAACCTCACCTGCTCGTGGTGCACTCTGCTAATCCACAAACGAGGATCTGGCTCCCACCAAGCCGCATTAGGCCAGCGTGGTGATAAATGGCTCGAGCCTCCTCCATATGAATCCCTACAGACGACGAGCTCTAATGCCCGACGGTGACGGAGCGCAGGACCGATCGATGTGGAGATTTTTGGGGGAAGCCTATGTCCAACAGTGGACCTCTATCGGCTGATGATAGTGATGATGATATATCATCCTTACGAGCGTCACTTAGTTATACGTGGGCGTATCACTTACCATCAGGCGAACGTCCCGCTGGTCTCGTCGCGTGAATAAAAAAAAATATAAGAGAGGTAACACCTTGTCTGGATAAGTGCATACACGAACTTACTCCTACTCAAGTTAGTATGTAGACATCTAAGGAAGTTAGTGTTCAGTACGTTATTGTACAAAACCTAACTGAAAAAGAAATACTAGATTGTAGATCCGGTTTGCTAACATTGATACAGATTTGAACGTCACTGAAACACGTCTTCCGGCTGCAACGTTTTGTTTTTGTTGATTAATGTTAACTAAGCTTGTTAACCGAAGTGTATGCAATATTAAAGCAGCTGTCGGCGAGCTGCGGAGTTATGTGAATATGACACGTGAGCAGCAGTAGGCAGCGGAGGGTCTGCCCAGGTCGTCGACTCCTTAACGACTTTCCAAACGGTTATTCTTTCTAATGTTGTTGACAGCGCTTTATCGGATCCCTTCATCAGAAGCACGAGTTGGAAAAAAAAGGATTATTATTTTCACGTGTACAACGTGAGAGGACTGTCAATGGACTTTTCAGTTGGATAGACGGTAGCTCCTTGTCAGGATGGATGTGTGGTGTGACGAGGATGGATAAAATTAAGTATGAGTATATTAGAGGAAGTCTGAAAGTGGCTACAGTGACAGAGAAGTTGAGGGGTAAGAGGTTAGCGTGGTGCGGGCATGGTATGCGGAGGGATGAAGGACATGTAACAAAGTAATGAGAGTGAACTTGGGTGGTTATAAGGGTAAAGGAAGACCGACGGAAGTGTGGATCGACTGTGTGAAAGGTGACATATATAAGAAGAGTGTGAATTCAGATATGACGACTGATAGAGAGATATGGAAGAGAAGTACATATTATGTCGACCCCACATAGCTGGGAAAAGGGCTGGAGGAAGAAGAAGACGGTAGCTCCCAGCAGAGACTTAAATCGTCAGCCGATAGAGTTCTCTACAGCCCTCACATCGATCGTGAGGAACATGATGGGTGGTCGAAGTCTCCAATCATTGAGCTATTTCTTTGCAAATCATTCTTAAACCACATTAGTTAAATAAATAAAATGACAAGAGTATAAATTGAATGCTGTCCGTCTCCGGGCGCCTGATCTCGTTTTTTTATCACGAACCATAACATCGGCGTCGCCGCCCGAATGCTAAACGGCGAATTGATATTCAACAGCCAGGGCAGCCCCAGCCCGGCTCCGGGATTACGGTCCTTAATGTACACATGTTATGGGGCGCAAATCCCGTGACCAGTGCTATCAATGATTTCCTGTTCATCTGTCGGATAATATTTGATCGCTGCTGCGGTGCTCCTTCTATAAGACGTGTACAATATGATAGTTGTTTGTAATACCGCCGAAAACAATATCATAACAATCACTGTAGTTTTGTTCTCATAGTCCACAACTGAAGACCTAAGGGGTCTCGTACAATAACTCACGGGAGTTGAGCCAACCTCACCTGCTCGTGGTGCACCCTGCTAATCAACAAACGAGGCTTGAACTCCAACCAATCTGTAACGGGCTGGCATATGAACCTCTACTAACAACGGCTCCTAGTGTCCGGGGGTACCGGAGCCCATGCTGACTGTATGTGGAGATCTTTGGGGCAGACATAGAACCAACAGTGGACATAAATCGGTTGATGGCGATGATGATGATCATAGTATCATACGCAGCGAAAGACAGTGGTGTTTGCACTATACCGTGTTTGTATTGCTCGCAGCGATAGTCACTGATGCTGCAGCCACTTACACGGCAGCCAGTAAACGAAATCGAAAAGTAATAGATTTGTTTATCAGGGAACCAGTTCCCCGTATCAGATGCTATTACTGCACCCTTTACATTTGCGACCGAAGATGCCAACTATCAGATACTACAGCTGATTAATTCAATTGGCGTATATTGAGCCAACTCCTACAAGGGTTCCGCCGGTCCGAAATGAATGTCAAATAGCTGAGGCTAAATTAATTTGCCCCTGCTGCTGTCGGGGGGGTTTGTAAGGAACATATCGGGTTACGCGCTCGGATCATGGGCTTTGTGCGATTGGGAGCCGGACCTTTTCAGGAATGTAATCTTTTAAAAGCTTTCACGTTGGAGGGGGTAAGATGTGACTACTCATAGATATTGAACAATATGCAAGTGTAACATGTATGCAACTACTGTATATCCACGAGGATATTGTTATTATAAAGCTAAGCTATAAGTTCATGAATTAATTGTAATACTTGTTTATACATATACATGGAAACGTATAGATCTCCTTTCATCTCGTCCTTAGCTGTAACTTGAAGAGTTAAAACACAATTAACAGTTCCGATTTGATGTGATAATCATTTTAAATTACATTTGGATGTAATTATGATTTATTTATAATCATAATTAAAATCAAATAAACAAACGTTAAGACGCTAGTAGGACGATTTGCAAATAAACACTGAAATCCCAGTGAAACAACGGCGATGATTGATTACAACGGACCACCCGTCAGGAGATCTGGACGGATGCCATCTGAAGCAGATCAAATGTGAATTTTTATCGGTGCGTTGAAAGTGCACGATTATCCCTGCATAAATCCACGGGCAAATACACCCCCTCCAAATCTCTGACGTAAATAATATAAATACCAGTACATCAGTTTAATACAACATAGGAAATATAAATGAATGAGAAGGATCCGCGGACAGCATTCCTTAAAAACAAATCTCCTTAATATTCCTACATCCTTCTAAACGAGAAGTACAATTTTTCAAAAACAGTCGGCTAAGGGAACAGGAAGTATGGTCAGGAACTCTATTTTCCAGTTTTGAATTTTAGCAATCAGATTTAATCATCAATCATATTTCATTAAAGTGAGTAGGCGACGTATCCACCTCCGAGAAACTGACAGCCGATTTGAAGCAGGATTGTCTGCTGTTTGTGATGGTGACTACAATCATAGAATGAACAGAAATAAAATAAGGTATAGAAGTTCATTTCGAAACGTAATCATCTTAAAAATAATCTTTCAATCTGAAACGCAGCCTGCGCAAAATATAAACACCTTGCATAATGCCACCATCATCTCACTGCTGCGACTCAAGACCGTCTGTCCTCTATACTCGCCAAACGCGGACAAATATCGCATGTCCTTAAAAGCTTATAGGCTACCTGGCGGTTTCCTTATGATATTTCTCTCCCTCGGAATTTCCTTTTCTGGTCATCCTGTATGCAGAGCCGTGCAGCGCGTCTCGCACGTCATTACGTCCGAATCGACAAATAAAAACTCCGTGTATTTATAACGCTGCAGCCGGAGCCGGTGCATCGCACCTCTCATACATTGATCTCGCTATTTTATGCATTCGGTCACACCGTTTGTCGGTTTGCATGACTAATTATCGTCCGACGTTCGTTACAGTCGGTTGGGTGCCTTCACTCGGGTTCATTACTTTCTGCACCCTCTAATGTGTCACCGCTGACCAACTCAATTTGTCTGCGGCGAGGGGAGATAATGCACTATACAATACAATCCGCAAGATCCAGAACGATCGGTCAATCATTACTGCTTGATATTGTTATTGAAGTAATACAGCGTTCAGTAACCAGCATAAGTAGCGCTTCATCATATAGAGGTTTCATCTATATATTTTTCATTGAATATTTAACATATATCTAGATATCTCATCATCGTCATCATTAGGTGCCATCTTCAAACTGAAGTTTGGCGATTAGATTGAGAAAACCAATCCGATTCTCAGCTATTCTTTTAAACTGATGGTATTTAAAACCGGTCCATTTTTATATCTCGTTAAACCATTTGTTGCGCTGTCTACCAGCTGCACGTGATCTAGACATCTAGTGCATTTATACGTAATATAGTTTCTTCAACATATCCTTGATGTTTGTATATCAATAAAAAAGAATAAAGATTCCCCTTCGCGTTATCGTGGTGTAGGTAGGGTACAGGAGCAGCGGTTATCGCTCGCCGAAACACTTCAGTCCGGAGCTAATCGGGTTCCGCGTGCGGCAGACAATCTGTCGCTCCGATAAGATTACCAAAGGAAGGCGACGCGTCATTGATATTTTTAAATGTTCCACTCGCCACTGGTGTAGAGCAAACGTTAAATAATACTTTAATTGTACTATATAACATTATTATATTCTGTTTATACTATTTAAAGTGACACAAAGTCGACCATAGACCTGGTGAAGACCGCGGTCAGCCACTGGATGCGGGCAGCGCAAGACCGATCCGTGTGGAGATCTTTGGAAGAGGCTTATGTCTTATGTTATCAACATCAGCCGATAGACGGCTGCCCCAACAGATCAGCCTTTAAACAATCTTTGTAGCGTTGAAATTAGATCATAATCGGTTTAACCGCATGTGATTTAAGATGCTCCAAATAGACACACAAATACACTTGTTAAATTGATCAGCTTCCTTTGGAGTGAGGGTGGAGTCGGTGTCACTTTAAACAAAATATATACATTCACTTCACAGCTAAATAAAAGAAAGGAAGCTGGAGTGGTATCTAATAGTGGAAGTTGTGTCATGCTGCACCTGATGTAGATAATAAACCCTCCCACACACAACATCCCATTGCTCGAATGATTTATCGCTAGCAGCTTCAAGACCACGTTCCTGCATGGGAGCATGTGGTCGTTATCCTGCGGCGGAGCACCAGCAATGTGAATGTTTACTTCTCATAATACTTACTCTTCGGCGGACCGCACATCTGTGGAGAGCGGTAGGTGTTGATATCCCCATCCGTTTATTGGACCACTATTTAATTATTTTTTTTGCCCCAGTTATTTAGTTTTCCATAGAGAAAGAAGATTGACGAGCTGACAGCTCCAGCGGTAGCTCGGATACTCTATGGGATAACGAATAACTGTAGAAGTATCTTCTTCGATTCAAGAGATTCAGTAGGTTATTTACTAGTGTACCAGCATTGTTAGGTTTTGTCTGCCATGAGCTGGAGTACTGAAGAACCGTATTTTATCATCTTAAGCCACTGTCAACATCATACTAAATTGAGGTTAAGTATTAGCCAATTGTAGATAAATATGCATATCTCTTCAACAGGTACTTTAGAGATAGACTTCCTTCAGAATTTTATAGGACTTCGACGCACTACCTAACTTATCTAGTGTTTGGTTTAGTGGAGAAATGTATAAATAAATAACAGTGCAATTAAATGATTGTAGTTAGGATAAATAAATGTTATTTATTGTACATATGCACAGGACGTAATCGATGGCGGGCTGTTTATCAACAAATACTAATTAGCGTCTGATAAGCCGGCCACTTGCGACGCGCGCGCAGCCACGGAGCACCGGCCGCCGGCGGAAACGGATACGTAATGTTATAACTAAATCAACGTTAACGTGGAGAGAGGGACTAGGGTACCTTTAAATATATGTAGCAGCGCTAACTAAAATTACGTTTTTTTTAATCTGCAAAAAACCATCTAGGCAAAAACATCACACATTATGAGCTTGTTGTGTAACGATGATTGAGGTTTATATACTTACAGTGATTTATTTTTATACGACGGAGCGACGAGACGAACGGAATGTACACCTGACGGTCCACCACCCATCGTCTAGTTGTCATCTCGTTAGCGGAAATAGATGTGGTGCTACCTACCGAGACGGCGACCGCCAGCCCGCCGACATACTGTACCTTGTTAACGCTGAGGATATGAGCTGATTTACCAGCAAACGATTACGAGCGGGCGTGCTACCGGAATGTGAACGTCCTGCTGTAAAAATAAACGGAGACCGAAAAAGAAACCGAGAAAGTGTTTGTGCATGAAGATTGTGGAGCAGCGATAATGGCGGCAAGAAATTAGATAAACACGATTTATCGGTTATCGTCAGATGACGTCAGGCCGACCTTGGCGTGTCAGGAAACGGACTGGTGAGTGGCGAGGCTCGCCGGAGGATGTACGTGACACGGCCTGGCGAGAGTTCGCGAGTCCTGTTTACTGTGGCCATTCGCGTGATATTTCCACTGCGTCATCTTGGAACTGCGACAGATTTTTTCCCCCAAATCATCCACTGCGACCGCCTTGCAATCCGAGCGATGATTATTATAATGACGGTGTAATTCTTACTGATTCGTGTAATTTTGTTTTATAAAAAACCCGTACATATATACGATTGCACCAGAAGTATTCCAGGTCTCACGCGGACAAATACAAACAATTTACGTACGATTAACTTTAATTGTTTATTGCATACAAAGAAATATCTCATTTACTTCTTTATGCCCAGTATACCCTGGATCCTTCACTGGTTATTATTATGTACCATCTCTTTATTAATGGTCACAGGGCATACGAAATGCAAACAAATGACTAAAGATTCACTCGAGAGGAATCCATTTAAACAACAATGTTTCCATTTGAATGCGTACTCCCTAGTCATGTTTATCAGGTTATGTTATGATTTCAATGTGGTATGTGATGGTAGACTGGTATGGATGATCTCATGCGTTACTCTCTAAGTCTATAAATCAATATGAAATTCGTTTGAAATAACTTTAAAAAACAGTAGCTCACGACCACTGCCATATCTCCATTGGTAAGTAGAGGTGATCTGCGAAGGCACTGCACCTTACGGATAAGGAAATTATCCTTATAGGTTATCTCTGTATAACCTATCGAAGGTCACCGACGATTCTAGTTCATTGCCTTCGGATATTACAGGTGAAACCAACACCTCGTCTCCTACCGATCGTCTCCTGCGAATAACATGCTGCCGACCGGAAATATACGTGTGTTATTAAAATGCATGTAAATCATCAAACGGCCTTGCTCCATCCGAGAATAAAACAATTAAGCAGCACCTTGAGATAAATAGGATCTAAAAATCTTGACCGAAGCGGCGACCCAGATAGCAGCTGCCGCATTACGTGCTGCTGAGCATTTAGTGAGTTGTGTGAAGCTAACATTGAGCGCACGAAGGGAGCGTGGAATTAGCCAGAAGAGTGCACCAGCGGCTGACTCACTCTCAGATAAAGCGCAAGGCCGCGCCGCGCGCCCGGGACCGCTCCGTTTGTTTTTACATTAACACGCGAATTGTTTTAAATGTTATCGTATAGTAACAATACACTACATCACCTCTCCACTACCGCTACACGCTTTTTTATATAATTTCGATATAGTATTATTACATTACACCATACTCGTCCCATATAAACACGGCCAGCGATTACTATTTAATTGCTAATATTTCTCGTGTTTGTAACAAATATCGTGAAGGATTTAACAAATCCACTGACGTCAGAATACCCCTCCGACCACCACTTGTAACAATATATGTACTTTCAGGCAAATTAATGGTGATATGAAATTGGTAGAAATTAATATTATATAAAAGCTAGTAACATGTAAGCTTCGATCGTTTCCGTTGTTAAGGAAACGTGTGGAAGTGAACAGCTCTTTGACTAGTAAACAATTAATTTATATATTACATTATAACATAGTGAGTCATATAAAAAAAATGTAAAAGGAACTTTCCTAAATTTAATATCAGCTGTCAGTACAAAGCGCAGCGCATTCTGTCGTAAGTAATTACGTACCAACTAGCTGTCCCCCTCCGCTCTGCTTGCTGTCAAACCCTCGCAGCTCCCTCTGCGGAGGGAATATTGTAAAATCCATTATTACCTGACCTCTAAAGAGCAAAAGCAATACATCTACCAAATTTTGAGTGTCTACGTGTAATAGTTTCGGAGATTTCGTGATGAGTAAATGAAGTACTGGATATCTCATATATACATATGTAGTACGTAGTAGTTGTAATATCGAAAAATCTAGAAATTGACCTATATATTTGATATATTCAGTTGGTGACTTATATATTAGTTAAATGTAATGTGATCGAATAACTGTGTATATATACAGTACTCACAGTACATTGCGCGCACATGTAGTACGCGATAACTGACTGGGAGTACTTACATACGGAGACTGCATACAGTGGAGATTTCGAATGTTTATATATTAAGTTTAATAAAACATCCCTTCATTGCACCGTTGCACCAGTCGATGTTGGAAAAGGATTGAAACGAAAGGATGACTAATATTTTTTATCTATTGTAAGTAATTACCACGCTCAATACTACGTTACGCAAGTAACAATAACGGCGGTGTGGGCTTGTCGCGAATATTCTTTCTCCATCTACCTTATGTTCACAGCCAACAGTGATGCTGCTGTAATCGCATATGGAATGAAGTTAGATTGATCTAACAATTCCTGCCGTCAACCAATCTTAACCACTTTTTTTTTCTCCTAATTTCTTACAAGCTTACTTAAAATTATTTCTCAAACTTATTTCTCTTTGCAGTTCTCTGTGCTACTTATTTACTAAATTCTAGAAATTCGTTACTAATTTCCTTATTGCTAATTAATTTAAAAAAATTAACTAAATTTTCTTATGTCTATTCTAAATCTGTTCGTTTTCTTCCGAACACCGGACACTGCACAATCGGATGTACGACTGTTTCATCTTAATAACCACTTGGTGTCCCGGATAGGAACCAATGCTCTTAATGTTACCAGCCAAAGGTTTAACTGCTAATATATACATTATGAGGCGAAGCATTGCACGTGGCCCAGTTAGAGCGCAGTAGCCGAGGCCGCGTCCAGCAGCACGGCGAGCTGCTGCTGCTGCTGCTGAATCATAGCCGCGTACGTACTTCCTACATAATTTATAATTTCACGGGGCACGCTCGCCGCGCGCAACTGGGTTAATTGTTTTATTTGATCCACGGCCGACGATTGTGTTTGTTTTTGGTCATTCGTTTGTGTCCGTAACTTTGTTATTACTTAACTAACCAGCACGCTGGCCGAGAGTCCCCCTCGCCCCGGCACCCCGGCACCCCGGACACCCCGGACACCGCGGGCACACCGCGCGCCCTGCGCCCTCGCCGCGCTATTGAATATACTACTCTTTTATCTGATACGCTCCGTTGGGTTTGATTTCGCAGCCATTTTATTTTTATATATTTATTTATTTTTTTAATTTATCAAATACACTTTTTAATGCAGCTGTTGTCCACTTGACTTGTACTATAGAGGTCTTAAATTCGCTTCCGGCGCCAGGACTAGCTTCAATAGTGTCAACTTTGCAACCAATCATCCTAGGGCTCTATTTAGAGTTTGAATCTAAATATTTAGTTATTTAAGTTCGCTAGCTACAGCATCATTTAGACAATAACACGGTATATAAATGATTATACCAATAAACGTACTACTGATGGATATATACGAAATGATAAAAGCCTCGTAACATACTGAATATCGACATCTAGAGGTAATTATGTCCACCGCTGAACATACGCCTCCTCAACTTTGTGGACGGTGAGATATTCCAAACTATCTCTAACACGCTTTCGGTAAAGATGAATAGTGGTACAGGTTGCAAACTCATCTTGTTGATCGTACTGTACCGCCGCCTGAAAGATGCTGAAGCTAATTGAAACGTCTTACGTCCCAAGACGTACATGCTATGTGGCTATCGTCGAGGATGTTCTCCCCTATCGCTTGCCATTATGTGAATTTACTGCTTCCATAGGTTATATTTTGTAAAGTACTGAAGATGCGGTAAAATGTATAGAGATATTATATATATAGTCATTCGGCAATTACAAGTAATTACATGCACACAGTTTATTGAACTCGGATCAAAAACCTCGCCATACAGTTTCACCGGCGTGATTTCAACGTGTAGCGAAGTTTAGATTCGATAACAGTTATCAGAGATACAGAGGTCGCTGATAACGGGACAACGAACCCTGATTAACATATTTTTTTATCTCGGTGTCACCTTCGTTGTTTTTGTTTAGCTGTGGGAGCGATGGTGCGCTGTAATCACACTTTGCATTATATTTCGCAAGCTGTTATCAAAGTGTAAGTGCAATATTGTTAAAGTTAATGCATAGTTAAGTGAAACCGTCCGATCGATTAGACATTCGCTCATGTTGTTAACATCTAATTGCATTTGAGTATTAACTCATTGAGCATTTCGCTGGGGCTACAGCTACAGCTACAGCTACAGCCGTAGCAATGCAATTGAAAGCCGATGAGCTAATTGACTTAGCTCCGCGGATGATTGCGAACTGTATAAGCTGTTTAAGCTACTGGATTATTGATGCTGGCCAAATTAAGACAGCGGTGGAGACTGCACGGTCGCGGCTTGCTAAAACATTAAATAGGCGGAAGTAACTTTACTCCATCCGAATCTAGGTAGGTACCACCTCGGCTCTTATTCCTATCGCCAAACATAATTGTACGAACTACTGTGTTCTGGCTTAAAGGGCTCTGTAGCTAGTGAACTTACTGGAGTAACGAGAGTTACCTGTTTATGTGCCATGTGATATTTTATAGACAATTTAATACCATATTGTTACAGGTATAGATATAACTACAATCAGGTATAAAATCTGTTCGCCTGGCCCACAGCTTCTCAACTTCTTTACATAATACTTAATTATGCATTAGTAAAATATCTATTATCTACTAATAATCTCTCTTTAATCGTGGTATTATAAAGCTTCCAATAGGGGCTGGTGCCGCTTCCATTGGGAACCTATAGTCTTTTTTTTTTGTTTAACGTGGGGGAAATGTCTGCGTATACACGTTCTCGCAGGGGCAAGGACAGCTTATGTCGGACTTGCACCGACTAAAACCCCCACGATGTTCCTCCTCGTTGCTTTAAGGCGGGGTCACGGGTACACTCTTGCACCCATCCGCGACCCTACCAGCACTGGCCGCAGAACGCAGCCTCACCTCTGTGCTCCTCCCATTCTACCTCTGTAAAGGCACGCTGGAACACACAGCGTACGCGCTCCTCGGCCTGTTGTAGTCACGCGGGCAACAAATTCCCCCGAACCCGTCACCCAGAAACCATAGGAGCCAAGAAAGAAAACTCTTCCGACTCCCTGCGGCAGATAAAATCTAGGGACTGCCGCCACCCGTTATACGGTCGCTGAGGATAGGGAGAACGGCGCATCGCAATACTGACGCTCCTTTTCCCCGCCGCATCACCGGTGCGACACCGCTTAATTGCTTAGGGTACTCCCTCCGTGATTCCACCTCGGCTGCAAAGGGCAGCATAAAGCCGCCCCTGGAGTCCACTGGCGCGCACCCGAGGTGAGCTGACGATGGAGCACCGGAGCTCTAACCTGAAGAGGCCGCCTTAAGCCCGCCCTACACTTCTGGTTGGCCGGGTAGGTTCCTCTTCGCTTCACCGTGGGCAACCCCGCCACGGCTACTCAGCCCCCCCACTACGACAAGGCGAGAACCTATTGTAGTATGAAATAATTCAAGTAAACACTTAATCGTTCTTCAGAAGGATAACTTAAATCGAATTAAAAAAAAAATACAGTTAAAAACTAGGAACCAGAAATAAGAAGTATTACGAGTATATCTATAATCTGGTACAAAGTACTGTGTACCACTTTAATGACCTTAAGGAAACCTGGTATCGGTGCAGTCTTCATACTGTTGCTTTACGTACTGCAGTTTTAGTGCCACGAGAGCCTTAGAAGTTGGAAACTTGCACCGCTTTTTTTTTAAATCTTTTAAGATTTTGTTCAAAATTCCTTGTGACGAATCAGAGATTATATGCCCACCTAACCGTCAGCTATGGATGTAATCAGCCGATATCTGTTACTTCTGAAGACCACCAGGTTGTAGTTATTACTCGTAACTCAAGCATGGAACTGTTCGCTGATGCTTATCGGATTTTTAGGTCATTTCAGCAACTTCAATATCGGTCATACGCAAAGATAACACTGATAATAGGACAATGACGCCATTACGTTTTAAATATACTGCATTATCGTAGATTGTGTTTAACATACTATACTTATTGATTGTCTATTGGGAAAAATGTGAAAAGCAGTATATTCACTTCTCTATCAAGTATCCTCTGACACCTAAAGTAGAGTGTTAAAAATTTGGAGTCTCTGTATGATAATTCATCTGTTACGTCTAGCAACGTAGCTGTCATATAGCTTAATCAAATTGCGTGGGAAAAATATTTATTACTTTTAAATTATTTAAAAAAAAAAGGTTAAATATTTAATAAAGTGGGGAGCGCCTTCCTGTCTTCGATAAACGGTGGTGGTTGGGGTCGCTGGTCTCCGAGCCCGTCCCTTCGGCAACGTTATTTGTGTTTGACCTCCCCGTGGTACGTGCTGATGCCCTTGCAAATTACCAACTGTTCACGAATGTTCACGTCCTGCTGGACTCGAACCTATCTCACATAAAGGTTTTTCTCTGTTTCCTTTTTAGATCGATGGTGATGATGAATATTTACAAGTATACAGATATGGTACATCATACATCATTTACAAATGAAGAGTTGTAAACCTCTGCATAGATTGACTTGTACGCACTAGATGTTCAAGTTGTGGTCGAGGAAGTACTGCAAGTACTTCAGCTATTGATCTATTACTCGGATACATTATATCATAATCATGATCATCAGCCGATAGGCGTCCACTGCTGGACATAAGCAATTTGATATATTACAAGCACAAGCCTACCCTCAATATGGAGACGATGGGCCATGATTATCACGTGGACTCAATGCGGATTGGTGACTTCACACACACCTTACAATAAATTCTAATTCATGAGCAGGTTTCCTCGCGACGTTTCCCATCACCGTTTGTATTGCGCTGTTGTTACTTAAGTTCACAAATGTACATAACTTAAATATTAAAGTCATCGGTACATGACGAGATTCAGACCCGCGACCTTCGGAATGAAGACCGCACGCTCTAACCATTAGACCAGCCAGCTATATATTAGGTCCTTATATATGAAATCAACGTTTTGTCGCACTGACCACTTTGGTCTGAAATATCTCCTCTTTGGTTAAGAATTCCAAATTCAAATTTACAAATTCATTTAGCTGCTACATTTGAGTTTTGGAAACAGTCATTCATTTGTTTTTTCCTCATTATTTTTTTCTTTGGCATCCCTTATTGCCGCACAATGGAAAACATGAAGTATCGATATATTTACGAGTACGAGTTCTGCCGCGGCACCAGTACCAGTGCTGCAGGAACAGAAAGAAGGATTAATGATGTGTACGGCGCCGGTGTCACCAAAGACAGCACGGTACGTTTTTAGTTTCAACGTTTTTGTTCTGGAAATTTCGACCTTCAGGACCAACCCCGTGGAAGGCCGGAGACCAAAGTGGAAAATGAAGAGTTAAAGGCTATTGTGGAAGCGGAGCCATCACAAAGTACTTCAGAGATAGCTGCAGGCTTCGGGGTAACTGACAAAACTAAATTAATCCACTTGAAGCAAATTCGGGAAGTAAAAAAACTTGAACGCTGGGTACCTCATGCATTGAGTGAATCCAACTTGCGGACACGCGTCGACTGCTGCTGCTGTGTTACTATGCTCGACCGACACAAAGAACCAGAAGCCAGAAAGAGTTTTCTCTCTTGGCTCCCATGGCCTCTGGGTGACGGTTTCGGGGGAATCCGTCGCCCGCATGACTGCAAGAGGCCGAGGAGGGGGCGCGCTGCTCTGTTCCGGTGTGCCCCTGCGGACGTGGAAAGTAAGGGTTCATCCCTCCCTCCCGAGGTGGACTACGTAAGCGGCCAGCGCCAGCGGGGTCGCGGATGGTGCGAAAGCCTTCCCGTAATCCCGCCATGAGACGACGAGAACGAACATTGTGAGGGTTTTAGTCGGTGCAAGTCCGACATATCCTGTCCTTGCCTCCGCGAGGTCGGGTATGCGCGAGCATTTCCCGAACTTTAATTTAAAAAAAAATCATCAAAACGATAATGTTTTAGAAAGAATTAAAGAGTAAGAACGTTCTTATGGAAGTAGTTGGTCCATTCCATCCTTGGTAGTGTTACGTTGTGATGAAGTGGTATCACTGCGAGGCGCAGCTGGCTCGAAGCTGACGCGCGTCGGCGGCAGCTACCCGCAGCGCTTCCTGCGAGGGCGCGACGCGTTCGCGGGCCTCTACAATATTAATGCCCAGTCACGGAAACACGTTTTCGCCATTCAAATACAAATTAATTTAAATAATAATTCAAGCGCAAGTGGCGGAGATGAAAATAGTAGGGGAGAGGACGCCACACAACCCTTCCTGAGGGCAAGGGAATGAATAAATAAGTACTGTCAATCAAGCCAGAGCGCGGGGTCTGCCGCGGATGGAAGAAATAACACTTCCGCGCCGCCACCTTCCGCCACCTTCCGTAACGTGACGCGGGATCAGGCAAATTTGCATTCACCAGCGGCGTTCCACGTGATCTTTGTTTAGGAGCCAGTTTCTGTACTATAATTGGATTTTGTCTGTTCCGGTCGCACCGACGGAAGTAAATTGTATGACGGTCGCATTGGCGATGTTGTGGCGATCGGGAAACGAAGTGGTGATATGATATTATATACTATTGAGTATATACGCATCTACTTAATATATACTTATGTAATATATAAGTGGAAAGAAAAAGGCCGCGGAGCTGCAACCCAACGCGTTGGTCTGACCAGATCCTTAACACACTGAAAACCGCAGTCTACGATACTCTCCGAGTAGCCGGAGATAGGACGAGATGATGAAACATCATGAGGACAAGAGTGATGGGTGGAGGTAGTCAAGATGCTCAGATATAAATAATACGATTTGAAGAGGAGGAGGATATCGTGATCGAAGTCCTACACTGAAATCGCGTCAGACTCCGATTAGAGTAGATGACTATATAATTTTTTGCTTGCTAATGCCATTTTGTACTTCCATCACTTAAAAGTGAGTAATTCAGACTACATGATACGTATAATCGCATACCGTCCAGGTCCAAAATTACTGCGGTAATATGACTAATCAAATTACGGTAAGATGAGTGCGATTTGGTGTCGTGTAAATGCTGTTTATCCTGAGATGAACTCGTCGTGGCTTTGTTTTATGGAAACCTGTTTAAATACTACCTCCGCGTTGGACACAATACATTGGTTACTTTCTGCTCTTCATCATCAATATTAAGCTTCCATTCAAACTCCCGACATCTCACTTTATTAAAGCGGAACACTTTACGAGCCATTTTCTCGTTATTGTACCTTGAAGCGCAATACAGGCGGAGTTCCCGTGACCGTTGCTTTTTATGTATCCTTTTTTTGAAATAAAGCCCGCACCGAAGGCATTCATACGCCAGGATTTGGGCCATTGTATGGCCGCGCTCGCGGGGACCGGGGAATCGCCCGTCAAACGCTACAATGCCGTAATAAAATTCTTAACAGAGAAAGAAGTGTGTAATCAAGCTTAATTAAAAACGTTTCGGGCGTCGCAGCCAGCCTCACTTGATTAACTTGGAGCTTTTTGGGGCCCGCTCGTAAAAAACTGGCTCCGAATGACGAACGTGATTCGCGTAAGGGCGACTTCAGACTACGTCCGGCCGAGTATTTACGACGACTCGGCTGAAACGGGACTCCGTGGCATCGGAAGTCCGCACCACAACACCCTCGTCCTCGACCACGTGACGCTGGTAAAGATGTTCACACCGCGCTCGTCGACTGGAGACGTAGATGATACCTTTCATTAACTCAGTAATTGCATTAGCTACGTTGCCATTCAAACCGGAAAACAGTAACGTTGGTACACCAGGCGCTGCTTTGCTTTGTTCATTGTTTCCGGCAACAGAACAACTTCGAGTATTATCATTTACTTATGATTGATCCTTTATGTCCTTTGCAGTCCTTTCGTGCATACTTCTATAAAGATACCAGTTTTAATCGGAAACACGGTCTATTTTCTTCATTTTCCGATCTCATGTAAACATTTCTTAATGTAATATGGCGGGCGGAGTCGGAACAATTTCCGGGAGCGACATTTTACGAGCGATTTTAGAAGGCACATCGTCGGTGGAGACTGGTCTTAGGTCTCTTCTTATATAAGTGAATGTGCCTCCGATGAACGATACGAATAAACTGTTATGTAGCTAAGACCATAGGGCTGAATAGGGGATGGGTTAGAATACCCCTCAGATGCATATACCAAGAAACTCTAGTAATGATGATAATGTTCAGCTTAAGCAAAAGTTTGCAATAGTCGTGTGAAGGTTTTACATATAACTTATCGTATGGTAAGTTATATACATATATAACCATTCGCTAAGATACATGTTATTCCCGTATCGATACGGCAGTTACTTAAAACAGTGACAATACTTATCCAACCGGAACATTGTAACGTACACTATTACTTGAAGGTCGAACTGTGTGCCGCGCTCGCCATACACAGTATCCAGTTAATGTAAGTTAAGTTTTTTTCAAGTATGACATAGACCATTACCATATCTACGTAATGGATGGTAAATATTGCTTTGAAACATTTACACAATGTAAGTTATCCAACTTTACTGAACTGACATCGGTTTGAACTTGATGAA
The DNA here is from genome assembly GCA_029034505.1 of Ornithoptera priamus. NCBI lineage: Eukaryota > Metazoa > Arthropoda > Insecta > Lepidoptera > Papilionidae > Ornithoptera > Ornithoptera priamus. The sequence continues at coordinate 564,161 of JARDWD010000827.1, forward strand.
ATCGTTGTTATCGCAGCGCTTAGGAATGTAAGTGTCTTTGTGTTTGTGTTTGTGTTTAATAAAATAACATTGTTATGCTCATCCGGCGGCAGATTGCGATCAGCTGTTTCGGAGGCAAATATTTGTAACGCCTTATTTCTAATAATCGTCCCAATTCCAAATCCAATGTCCAGACCGTAATCCACTTCAGTAAGTTATTTGTATACACTGGATTCAGTCGGTAGCTTTCATATTACAACGGTAATAAAGTTTCCAACTAGTTCCAACGATAGTAGCGGTGCTAAAGTTTTAGGTATGCTAATCATTTTTCGAAGAGATGAGCTAGACGTTCATCTGATGGTAAATGATAAACTTCGTCATAACAACCTAACGCTAGGATGCACACGCGCATTATCCTAACCATTTTAGACATAAGTTGTTAAGCCTGTTACCCCAGTAATTTCACTAACTACAGCGCCATTTGCACAGTACTACTTGTTGGCTGCAGTAGGAGCAGCGGTGATGCCTAGACGGTCACTAGCAACAAAGACCTATCAGCAGTGATTGATAAAGGACAGAAGCTGGTATATAGTCTTCAGGATTATTGTAATCTTAGTTAAGTTGTTCAGTTATTATAGGTAGGAATAATTTAGTATCCTTAATCGTATTTTCGATGATATTTATTTGACTATAACAGATTGTCAAATTGCTTTCATAAAAAAAAAATTGGTTTTCTCTCGGTCGTTACTTCACAGGATGGAGTGCTGGATCGCCATTACCTTCGAATGTCTAGAGCGGCGCCGACAATCGCGGCGGCCATTTAAAAACTAAATTTCCAAAAGACGAAATCTATTATTATGTTAAAGAGGCGACCGGGAACATTGCAGTTTTTGTGCACTTCCCGCGCGTATAGACATGCCGGCTGCAGCTCCGGCCCGACCGCCGCCACAGAGCAGCGCAGCGCAGCCAGCGCAACCCCGCCACTGTCCACAGCACCACCATTCAGATTGAAACAGAACGTTTATTAACACCCAAACTATATATACATCATCATCAGCCGATAGACGTCACATACAGACCCTGGATATCGATTTCCCTCAAAGAGAGGGGGATCCCTGAATATAGATTCCCGCTTGAGATCGAGTAGGGATTCATATGGTGTGATTTTGGTGCACCAGGAGCTGGTCAGAGTTTTTTAATATCGTTACCGCTGTTGTTGGGCTGGAGGTTATTTCCACAGTCGTTTACCATCTAATTTTGCATTTAACATTCTCTTTATTCTTTTTCACTTTTTCTTTCCGTCCATTCCAGTTCTCTCTTTCATCTCATCATACTCCATTCTATTTTATTCCAACATTCATCTCTTCTCAATAAGGATAGTCTGTTTTTTATTATTACTGTTACAATTATTCTTATTTACTTATCACATTACTATATATATATCCTTACATATCTATCCTTACATCTGTCGGCTGATAATGATGATGATGATGATCCTTACGTGCTATTATCAGGATTCTCTTTACTTATTCTCTTACATTTCTTTGTTCCTCTACAGTTTGTTACAATTTCCATTTCCTTATTTAGTTTACGTTCTATTTCCTTCTTTGCGTTAGTTTTTTGACCATGTGAGGCTGGCCCGGATCCCGCGAGTTGAGATAATGAACGATCCGCGATACTATTGATATCGAATGTTCAGTGTTTGTACGCCGTTGAGGGTACACTGTGGGGTGGTAGGGGCGGCGGAGAGGGCTCTCCGGTTACAGTATCCGCGATAAAGTTAAAATATTATCGTGCGCCATCGAAAGTGGAGGCGTCGCGCGAATAAATGCACTAATACATTTAGAAAACAACGCTGCGATCCTGTCCGACGTGCACGCCTGCACTGCTGCACGGGTTTAAGGCTGTGTTTACAAATCGCATTCGTACATTTATTTAACTTAACCTAACTACTTAAAATAAACGTACAGAGAATCAACTTAATGTCCCGGACGCGTTCTCAACCCAAGGAAAGGAAGTAGAATAATGATTAAAATAAAAAAATAAAAATACCATATACAAAGAGGTACTTAGGATGGTCGCTTTAAACATTTACTGGTAGTAGGTCTCTGTTGCCGGAAACGGTCTAGGTCTCACCGCACCGCCTATTGCACCCGACAGACGGTACTACGGTTCTGGTTCAAAGAGATGAGACTCAACATTAAGTCTCAGGCGACGAGCACAATGTGATGCTGTGTGCCCGCATCCTGTGGATTACCGCGATCTTACAGTCACCATGGGCTTCGGTACCGCCGAGCACTAGGGGTCGTCGTTTGTAGGGGTACATATGGGAGAATTTGGGCTATTTCCCACCACGCCAGCCCAATGCGTGTTGGTGGGAACCAGTCTTGTTTGTTGATTAGTAGGGCGCACCACGAACAGTTGAGGCTGGCTTGGGTCCCATAAGTTGTTGTGCGGGAGCCCTTACACCCCTCTTGGTGCAGACTATACCATCCTAACTAGCGTCACGTTGTTGCAGGCGTATAACTTACCATCAGGCGAACGTGCCGCTGGTCGCGTCGCTTAATTGTATAAAAAAAAACCGAGCTAGTTCAATTTTATTCGACGTACTTGCACGGGTGGGGGTGTGTGGGTGTATTCCGAAAAAATCCGTTTGAAATAATGCGTGAGGCGGCGGGGTATAATTGGCCGGGTACAGCTTTCCGGGGGTGGGCGCGATTACGTATATTTGGATAATTGAGCCTTCACAGCGGCCACCTTTGGCCCTCTTTCAACTTAAAAAAGCCTCCGTATGAATTTGCTTGAAAATATGTTGTTATAACAACAGCGTATACCGTATTACAATTTTATGAATCACTGAGCTTTAACTTAGATATCCTTTACTTTGGTAATACTTACGAAACTCGGTACTGAAATATCCTTTCAGCAGATGTTATAACGAAAATTGAATATTACCTATTTAATATTTATACTTAGCAATTTATGGTCAATTAAGTAAATTTCTATGTTGGTAGAGAACGTCTAGGTAGGTACCACTTCAGCGCCCACTGCAGTACTACAGCTCTTCAGGGCGTTAAAGCCAGTGAAATTACTAGGGTAACGAGGCTCATCATATTACGTCTCAAACAACGAACAGGTTGCAATGTGCGCGTCACTTGAAATCGGGTGAACGTATAGGATCTTCTGATCGCTCGGTTTAATTGTAAAAAAAAACGTTTACCTGTATCTATGCGCTTTGACCTTCAATCACCTTTCTTCTGGTAGAGTTAAAAATGGAGAATGTCATACATGTGCTTAGCTGATATAAGAAACAATATAGCAGTGATTTGAAAGTTTCGTAGGGGATGAAAAATTTCACAATATCCATTGAGAATATTCGTGAAGTGAATTTTTCCGTGCAGCCCGTGCAGCCGCAGCCGTGCGGTATTTAACTAGAGCATACCGGACATCCGGCGCGGTACGTCTACGAAACAATATTAGAATGTCTGTCCGGTTGAGGTTTTATAGTCCGGACAGATACGTGGCTTCTAAACAATTTCAGGAGAGGTATTCCACGAGCGAACTGAAAATAATGTAAGCCGAGTTATTTTATTACTGCCGAACGGTCGGGGAATTTCGAAATTGAATGCGCGCGCCTGCACCGCTATTTGTCTTTACAGTAAACTTTAATATTAGTTTCACTGCAAATAGCGTGCCGTGTGAAGCAGCCATATTTGTATCAACATCTGTACAATACAGCGCGTGTACGCGGGTATCGGTTTGTATCTGTAAATCTGTGACTGTGACGCGTAACGGCGCATTACTACGAACCTTCAACTTCTAACAGAATTTTCTTATAAGAGTATTGTTCTTTACTTTTATTCCAATCTTCACATTTCCTTTAAATACAAAAAGATAACAAGAAAAAAGCAAAGATGAAGCTCCTGCAAACCCTTTTCATTAGAAATGCCTCTGTCTTGTTGGCGACCACCTAGGTAAATACCTGTCTATTTCTATCAGCAACCACAGCTGTACGCAAATATCAGTGCTTCCGGTGACCCAGCCGTCTTCTGCACCAATAGAACGAGCTTATATTGATGTCTAGATTTTCTTACTATTGATTATATAGATTGTTATGAGCAGCATATTTAAACCACCGCCAGGTTGATGACTTACTCGTCAGGTCTAATCATGTTAATAGATCAATTACTTTACGTTTACTACATCTTAATGTTAGATAACTAAACGAAAAATTGTGGAAGCTAAAAGGAGGTTCCAATCCCGGCTTGTCTTCAGTCGGTTGGGTAAGGATAGACCTAAGCGCACGTTCAGCTGGTGACAAAGCGGCTCAAGGATGTAGCACAATCAGAGGTGGACTTTGGGCCGTTTGGTTGCACTTGAAATGTCCCACGTCGAGCTTAGCCTTTGCTGCGTGTCGCGATTTTGTTCCTCGCTTTTATCCTGAAGCTGTTTTTCTATCCTTTTCCATCGTGTCTAAAAAAATAGTTAAAGATAGACTTACAAAAAGCTACAGCATTTAACTAACTTTGTTAAGCTCTGATACAAAATCGGATATTTTAAACTTAACATAAGCATCACTGTGTCTTTACTTGTTCGGCGAAGCGGCGACAAGAGCGAAACGTTCGCCTGATGGCAGTGATAAGTTAAGTCTCGTTACTCCAGTAGTTTCACTAGTTACGTCTAGTTTTCTACTGGTTTACTTATTCCCTGTATAAAGTCGGTTAAATGTTTTGTTGAATATATTAAAACAAGAAAGTTTATCTCTGCGCTCGCTTCCATTGATCTGAAGGAAGAGGTGTGGCGTTACCCCGAGCAACCTAATAACAAACGCGACATTTCTATGCTCTGCCTTCTTTCTTTCATGTCCCTATTCGGCGAATTGCTCAAAGCGCTATTGACAGCGCTGGAATCAAACCTCCTCCGCTCCATTGAGAGCCTGTCAAACGACGAGCATAAAGTGGAACGCCAACGTTAAATTGTTCCTTTACGTAGCTCACGTTGGATCTGTGAAAGCGAAATTTCCTATTCTCATATGTAAAACAAAATTTTTCCCTATTTATTTGCGGATTCGTTCACACCGAGTCGCTGGCGGTAACGGGATTTCGATGGGGTGTCCACACTGCAATCCACGCAATTATATGATTCGCTTTATATTATCTTTACTAACATACAACCAGTAACCTTAGTACCAGTTAGGGTATAGCTAGTACCCTAGACTAACATCTGATTCAGACGGAGTTATTCAGTTGTGTCAATAAGGTAAGTCGATACCAGCCCAGCGCCTATTTCTGCCGCCAAACAGCACTATGCAAACATTACAGTGTTCCGATTTGAAGGGCGTTGTAGCTAGTGAAATTACTGGGGTAATGAGATTCAATCGTCGTCTTATATCTCAAGGCGATGTGCGTTATGTAGTGCTAACTGCTTGATAGAATTATCGCCACATTGTTATGTGTAGGCGTTACACTTACCATCAGGTGAACGTCCTGCTTGTCTCGTCGCTTCTTTAAATAAAAAAAAAACTGAAGCATCTAGTATCTCCAATCGATTTTTAATACCTGGATAGAACTCTGATCGCAGTCTCTTACCAATGGATGATGAAAATAGTGCAGTGTTTTATTTTAGGTCTCATGTAAAGTAGGACTTAATGAATTACATACAGTTATTCTTTAGTTAATCATTTTTTTTTTTTAAAAAAAGAAGAAACTAAAAATCTGTAATCAGTAGCAATGTATGCGAATAATTATTTAAGACTAATTTTAAACCTGCTATCACAGATCAGCCCCGAAACCACGCTCGTGTTACGTTGTAGCTACGGTAACAGTTTACCGTCAAGCGTGTGTCTGTAAATGTAATTAGTTTAAAAAACGTCTTCACTATAACATTATGCTAGGACTATATTTTTATTTCCTCCCATCGGTAAGGTTAGAGCAGCACCCCCGCGGCGTGGACCCCCGAGGATTGGCTGCGAATAGTTCCGCGGCTGTCGCGCCGCTCTGAAGGGGATTTATTATTTTTATTATTGTTTCCCTGAATGCGAACTTGCTCTCGTTTGAGGCTTAAGCTGTGAAATAAGCTGCAAAGAGATGCTTCGTAACTAAAATTACTTCATTAATTACCTGGTAACAGGTCCTCAGAAATAACTTTTGATATTGTTACGTTTTTACGTTTAAGAGTTTAGTTTCACGAGGGTTGTCAAACCAAAACTTACCTTGTTTTAAGAAAACAATAATTTAAAGGTTTCTTTTTTTTACTGTAACCCCTCTAGCTGAAAATTAAGACAGGCTGGGGTTGAATAGATACGCGATACGTTCACCTTCAGTCTGGAAAAAAAATATCAATAAATAAGCATATAAATGACTTTCAGATAAATCGTGTAAAATGTCAGATTTATTATATACAAATGATGTTTGTTTTATCGTATCAAAAAAAAACTTATTAACTTAGCAAGTTTCCAATAATACGAAAGGAAAGAGTTATTAAACATCATAAGATGTTATTCTTTGAAGCAGAACATATCTTAGAAATCTTGATAACATCCCAACGAATCTAAATTACTTATGTTATTGAAATTCCAATATTACATACACTCTTCATGCTACAGAAGAAATTAAGTTCTTGATGAATACACCAACTTAAATTTGCACTAGACCTATTTCTTACAATATTATTATATTAATAATATGATGATAATGTGTATATATAGTTTTTAGTTAGGATGCTTACTCTAGTTATCGAGAATTCTTATATTCACTTAACTATATATGAGACTGACCATACGCTGGTCACCTGTTCAGCTTAATTATCAGCAGTAAGTTACCAGTCGGTGTTCGTTAATTTCAATAATATTAATTAAAATGAGCAGTTTTTAAATATTCAAGTAATAAGTGGTACGTTCGAAATATTTTACTAAAACTTGGAGTCAAGTTGGTTAAAGTAACATTAAAATCAGAGCGGCCAATTTAGCATAACTTAATACAAAAAGCCTTAACCCGGCGCCGCGCCCGCTCCCGACGGCTTTATTAAAATTCAAACTTGTCCACAGTTTGTTATTGGATGCGGCATTTGTAATCTCAGAGTCCAGGGTTACTTCCCCGACGGCTCGCTTGTTAACATCCGCTAGACGATCCCGGGTTCGATATCACTTTTCGATTCCTTTTCTATTGTAATCTACTTCGAAGTTACTAAGTCCTAATTGTCAATTTCAAACAACACAATCGAGAGTTGAATTACTTCAATGTAGCAAGATTACATTAACGTCATCACCGGATGTTTCATCGTTCTTTAATAAAACTTCAATGAAGTTACACATAATATAGATTCTGAAGAAGTTGTAGAAGTAAGCTTTCTATAATACAGTGGGTACATTGCTAGAAACATCGAGATGATAATCTGTTAGCTCCGTGTCAGTAATCTTAAGTCCACAGGCCGCGCGGCTTTCGTAGCTTCCTTATCCTGTTTCAGCGGGACTGTGTTACAAAATGTCGTATCGAGGGACAGCTGCCTGTACTTCTTTTCTTTTAGTCTACGAAGAGATGAGACGAGCGGCACGTTGACCTGATGGTAAGCAACGCGCTAACCGATAACTGCGTGACGCCAATTAGGAGAATATACACTGCACCATATTGTGCTCGTCGCCTTCAGCCATAAGATGTCAAGTCTTGTTACCTCAGTAATTACACTATCTTCAGCGCCCTTCAAACTGAAGCACAGTAATGTTTGCAGATTATTGTTTTTCGCTTGCAATAAGCGCTGCGGTGATAATTACATATATGATCTCCGGTAACACCAGTGTCTACCACCAGTGTCTACCACCAGTGAATCGGGTACTTCATACCAGTGAGACACACTGACGATCATTTTTAATAATAATATTTAACAATAGTACGTCCACACTATTGGTAGATCGTCGCGAAAGAAGCGCCAGAAGCAGTAATCCTAGCACTGATAAGTTTGGAGGTTGTTGGGGATATTTCCAGAAGTAAAGAGTTGGTGCGGATCACGATGAGGGTGAATGAACAGAATGAGCTTCATGAATATCTAAGAGATGCAAGAATTTACTTTAACGATCATTGTACTTTCAGAGAGCAGAGCTCGTCCCTGTCGGCGGCGAGGTGGGCGACGGAAAAAAAAAACCTCCCGTCCGTGCATAATTGAAAATGCCTAAAATAACAACCCGCGGGCCACCCCCTGCCCCAACTTTTGTCCAACAATTCTAACAAATTCTTTACCGCTGTCATTTTCACTTTCTTTGCGAACTGAAGATGTTTTATTACATTTTTCTCTTAAAATTAACTTCCACTTTAATATACTGATCTTTATACTTCTCCACATTAAATGCTCACTTTTGGAGGTTTCATTTAAAAATCACTTTGACATTAAATATCATTTTAATTAGGGTAGAGTTAATGATAAGCTAATTAGCATTAGGGAAGGGAAGACCTATATCCGCCAGAAGATCGATAAAGTCTGATGATGATAATATATAGATATCTATATATAGAAATGAAATGATCGCTAACATTTTTACTTAGCCTTTAACTAAGAATAGATTTAAATAACAACTTGTTTGATATTAAGTTTTAATTTAAGTGATAGAAAGTATAAACGTAAAGTTTTATTGAATTGTGCAACATTGTAAATAAGAGAAGTAAAAGAAGACGTTCCTTTCAGCGATATGTTTTTGGCTAAACTTACGGTATTGTTAAAGGGGGGTAAGCTCAATGTGGAGATGTTTGGGGGAGGCCGATGTCCAGCCGTGGACGTCTATCGGCTGACAATGATGGTGATGATGAAGGGGGTAAATTGAATATCGATCATTATAACTACGCACGAGCGATTATTTTTAGTTACGAAACAAAATTAGATATCGACACTGGTAGTAAGAGAATTCGAGGATCTTAAATTATGAAGGTCTTCCATCGTAACTATCTACCTACCTTCGTCTACCATCATCTCTATAGATATTGAAGTAATTATATGAATAGGACGGTTGCGTTCCGTTTAGGTGACATAACGGTTAAACGCTTAGAATGTTTACACAGCACCACGGTATGCCCATCACTATCAGGAGATGGTATATATCGATATTGAGAATCATTACTTTTACTATAGTTCCTTATAAAATGATATACTGTTGTGTCAGCAACAGACCTTATAGGATCACTTACTTAGATGGCATCTAACATGGAGAGGACGACCAGTTAAGTTCATTAACTTTGTAACAGTTGATCAGGTGCGTAGTAGAAGTCCCACGTTGAGGGTCACTGTGAAGATATTAAGGTGAGGTGCAGAGATCAGGAACTGGTACTTATAATAGTCCCCCGTCTTAGTATTACGTAGATTCAGAGAAATCCAGTTAATGGATACAAAATTGTATACTCCGTAACGGCTTAGTGACTCAAGTCCTGGCATTACGAAGATCCAGAGAGATCCGCTTAATGGCTACAACTGTACACTCCGTAATGACTTGTTGGCCGGAGGCTGTGTACACAAAATGTACGATCCTTACATGGATTTGCGCTCTGATAAACGATAACGTAATCTAAGGTCCGCGCTGGCGCCATCTGTTGGGTCGTTTCAGAACTGCTCGTTACAAGTTCACTTTCACGTTATTATAAATCAGCACAAGGCATATAAGTAGCTAGAGGCCGGCTTCAAGTGAGGTGGAACCGTATCCGCGCCGTGCTCGTGTAAGTAATTAAGTTACAATTAATTGATTTCGGATGGCGGACCTTTATTTTTCGCTTCCACGTAAAGTGCGATATAAAATTCCGTAATATCTTTTTAAATGTCGTGTACATTGAACAAATTGTAATGAAACGGGCCCCGGAGCCCTCCTGTCGGCTCCGAACGGGCACATTTCAAAGGCACTCGAGCTGGTAATTTTACTTTATGACACCATTTAGCCTAATCTTATCAAGATTTTAACGCCCACTTGCAAATTTGTCCTAGCCCCGTCCTATATCCTGCTTTATATTTCTTTATCCAGGATGATTTGTGGACTCTGTTATTACTTCTCCCGCCTCACTCAAAGTCTTCACACGCTAAATACATTTTGTGGTTTAACTGCCTGATTCAATGTGAGGAGAGAATAAGATCTTTTCCCCTATTAAAACTATTATATCTTCTATTGCTAGCTAGCCTTTTGAATGAACTTCTTACAGCAAGGCATTTCTTTATCGCATTATAGTAATGAGCAAACATTACTAGGTAAACGTGACGTACTTTCGATAATTAATGCACAGCGTTCGTTAAATGTTCATTATTGAGGCGAGGTTCAAATAGTTTGTTTGTTAACTGGCGCGCCAAAAATAAAATAAACTTTAACCTTCGTAAAGAGACAATAAAGTTATTACAGTTTCTTGTGTGGGAAGTGATCGTAAAAACATTACGAATGACTTGAAATATTCAAGCTGTACGGCAAAAACTGGGATAAAAACAAAAATATGCTCCGCGCTCTGTCCTTCGCGGCGGGGTCATTGAACGATACCCGGCGGCGAGCCGGACGTTCAAGTTACAGGCTTAAACAATAGCGATTTTTTTTTCTAATTTAGACGAGGAAGCCGAGTTTAGCAAGTTGAGGTTTTACATCTTGCGGACGTTTTGTCTCATCTTACTTATAGAACTTCAGATACGCGAGCTCCGAGCTAGACGAAGCTTTCCTTATACTATCAGCTTTACCATCATGTGAAACAAGCTTTAGATTATACTTGACAACACAGCAGAGGGAGTGAGCTGGTGTTGCGGTTACATGCTCTTTTACAATGTTAGATCATTATCAGCAGATAGAAGTCCACAACTGAATATGAACCTCCCCAAAAATCTCCACATCTATTGGTCCTGCATCTACCACCATATCTATATCTGTATGTGGTCTGTTGGATGGTAACTTCTATATGCTGCATTTCATCCTCAAAACAACTATGATGATGACCCTAATAATTGAGAAGGATTCCAACTCCTTACCTGCAAGTATTCAGGTTACAATATTCAGACGAATAACATAACTTTTTTTATTTCCTTGACAAAACTATCTATATATATATATATAGATTATATATAGAAAAACATAATTTTTGTATATATATATATATACAATACAAAAATGTATATATATATATATATATATACATTTTTGTATATTGAATAAAAAGACCAAGATATTTGATATTGAAAGTAGTAATTGTAGTAATCCCTAGTGAAGCATACTTCAGTCAGATTCTTCACGGATTCAGTATCGGCGATGAACTGGTGCTCAGCAGCAAGTTAGTAACAATAACTTATGATAATTTATTTTTTTAAAACATAAAATCATGAAAAAGTTAGAAAACAATACAAAGGAGTTAAATTTAAATGTTACCAAGTTTTTACTAACTACGGAGGGACGGGTTAAGTAAAACGTTCGGCTCATCGTAAGTTAAAATAAAGTGGTCCTAGTTGGGATGATATACACTGCACTATATTGTACTCGTCTTGAAATATATGATGTTAAGTCTCATTGCACGCATCCAGTGGACTCCCGCGATTCTCACCAGATCGTCGGTCCACCTTGTGGGAGTGCTCTCAACACTACGTGTACCGGTACGCTGACGCCACTCGAGGACCTTACTGCCCCATCGAACCTCAACCGACAAATCGATGTGGAGATCTTCGGGGAAGGTCTATGTCCAGTTGTGGTAACTTCACTATCTACCTCGCCCTTCAAATAGGTACACGGTAAAGTCTGCACACAGCTGTGAGCTGCAGCGGCACCCTGTAATGAATTAAAGAACTTGGTAGGACAATAAATATATTTTCTGCGTCAATCGATAATTACTATTGAAACGTTTTTTTTTTTACTCAATTTACCGCTAGTTCAGTTGTTTGCAAGGAATATGCGGTGTCGGTGTCGGTGTCTGTCTGTGTCGGTGTCGGTGTCGGTGTCGGTGTCGAGGTCGGTGGTCGCGTTTCGCGCAACCCCCGCCGCAGGTAGCGCGCGGCGGGACAGCTCGCCGATAGCGGTATCGCGATCAACTGTCAAGGTGCGAGCCGGCAGACTTGACGACGTCGAACGCACGATAACAGTGTTTGTTTGTTTGTTTGTTTACGTGATAGCGGTGGAGCGCGTGAGGTTGTAGGTCCCTCGCGATTGCGGCCGCGGCTCCGAGATACGGCGAGGTGGCGATGTTGTAAATAATGAGACCGTTTGTTTTGCGATAGCGGCGGTAAAAATAAAATTCTCGAGATAAATCCGGAGGTAAACAGCGCGCCAGGTCCAGCGGAGCGGCCTGAACAACTGAACACAGGATTTTATCCAATTCGCGAAACTATCAACAATACGCCGGCGGACTAGTCTAGTTTAGACGTACTAAAAGTTAGTTAACTCGATTTCATTTTGTTTTACGTACATGTATATATATACATATACACATATATATATATATACATATATATATATATATATATATATATATATATATATATATATATATATATATATATATATATATATATATATATATATATATATATATATATAATGAAAATGAGTTTCCTTTGTTCGCCAATCACGTGAAAACTGGTGAACTAGTGAAGGTGTCGACATCGTAACACGAGCATTCCACGCGGAACGATCTGTAGATGGTTGTAGGCTATTTATTTTTTGAATTTCATACATCCTTCATAATTCTATTTCTAATTAATATTTGTACACATTTTCATTTGGTATTATCTATGCGGTTGCTATAGTAACGGTTGCTATAGAAAGTCACTTGCGGTTGCTGTTGTTCTCAACGAATAATTTCATTCCAATTTAATTTTAAATTACGGCTAGCCATGCGGCAGCAAAGGGTGTAAGGGATTCCGCCCAACTTCTTACGGAGCCCAAGTCAACCTCACCTGCACGCGGTGCAACCTGCCGAATAACAGACGGGACTCTGACCAACCACCAACCGGCATTAGACCAGCCACCACGCTGGCTAACTAAGGTCTAATTCCCACTCAATGAAGCTCCTCGAGAGACACCTATGGCCAGCAGTGGGCGTTACCAGGCTAATAAGAAGAAGAAGCGGCAGGACGGCCAGTGGACGTCTATCGACTGATGGTGATGATGATGAAGCGGCAGGGGAACAGCTAGTATAATATAATACCGACGTACATGTAGCTTCATTGTTATACTCGCGTGTATCGCTTGCTCTCGGGTTAAGTTTTTCTAGCTTTTAATATGTTTAAAACAAACCGCATCCCCCAACACCTGTATATATCGAAAGCTCTACATGGGGAGGGCTGAATCAAAGCCGAATACTCCTCGGAGCCGTAGCGGAGGATCAGACGCGTCCGTTATAATACATCGCAGCGTTTTATTTTATTGCAGCCATCAGCCGCGCGGCGCGACCTAACGCGACGTGAAATTGTTTCCAGCGAAACTCGCAGCGGCCTGATCAAACTCCTCGTTATACCAGGGCTGGTGATAGCCTATACACTATACACTATACACTACACTTGCTCATTATCAAGAAATCAAAATCGAGGAGACTAAGAGGATATCTTTTATTCGACGACGCTACGTGACGTTCCAGCACTCGATTGAAATGATACTCAATAACCAGGTGGCGTTGATTAGAATGATATACACAGCATCACAATGTGCTTATCGCCTTGTGACAAAGATGTTGAGTCGTTACCCCCAGTAATTTCACTAGCTACAACGTCCTTCAAGCCAGCACACAGTAATGATTGCACAGTACTGTTTGGCAGCAGAAATAGGAGCAGCGATGGTAGTCCTAGCTAGACAGTCTCTAGGCACCGAGACCCTATAGTCAGCTACTATTCATCATCATCAACCAATAGACGTCCACTGCTGGACGTGGGCCTCCGTCAAAGATCTCCACATCGATCGGTCTAGTACTGCTCGCATCCAGCGTCTTCCTGTGACCTTCAGACATTTGGAGGCGTTTATATGGGGGAATTGAGTCATATCACACCACGCTGGCCTAATGTGGGTTGGTAAGAGCCAGAGCCTCGTTTGTTGATTAGCAGAGCTCACCACGAGCAGGTGGGGTTGGCTTGGATCCCGTGAGTTGTTGTGCGAGACCCCTTACACCCCAGCACCACATTCAACCGATGATAATTGATCTATCTGTTGGTGATGAGGCATTCGACTACATCTATTACATCGCAGTATACTAACCATATCTCACTTTTTTACATCATCATTAACGTCGTTCTCCTCTCTACTCTTATCTGATATCCTTTTTACTCATAGTTTATTAATTACGCTCATTAGATACAAAGGACCATGTTTAAATTGATGTACCGTATAATTTTTTTATATTTTATTTAATGTCCTTTTTCCTCACACAGTGGTAAGAATTTTTTTTTTATCAATAAAACGTTGACTTCTAATAACTTGTTATACTTATTTAAGTACAGCGTACTTTAGCGTTAAACTTATAAAAACATTTAACAACAGGATTTAAAGTATTTAACAAACATTGAACAGGTTTTTATTCTGATGAAAAAAAGTGTAAAATGCATTAATGATGTAGTTGGTATGTATATCACAAAACCAAAACATGATCCCTATAAAGGCGATCAATTAACATCTGGCGGTGGACTCGTAAAGATCATCGTCCACTTTTTCTACGCGTGTTTACATGAAACCGGTTGTAACCGGTTCCGGCGGCCGCGCGACCGGCCCGGACTGGATTTAGAAACATATGTTTTAAACACTTACGCGTTCAACTTCCCTTATAGGTCAACGCACGGAGGGACGCGCGCTGCGCCGGTTGGCAATTGCCAATGTCAGGCAACCGGACCCCGGGGACCATCGGGTTGCCATTGGAACAGTTAACGCTTCGCCTATAACCTTAGCTTATAACCAATACCCCTGTAGGGAGTCAAGAACTCGTCTGTCCGCCGACGCGACGAGCCGAGCGGGAATTCACATGATGGTAAGTGATCCGCCTGTCCATAACATGGCACTAGTTAGGATGGTATACATTGCACCACAATGTGTTCGCGGTCTTGTGACATAAGTTGTCGAGTCTCGTTATCCCAGTAATTTCACTAGCTGCAGCCCTTCAAAACGGAACACAGTAAAGTTTGTACACTACTGTTTGTCGGCGGAAGTAGGAGCTGCGGTGCCTAGCTACACGGTCTCCGGCAACAGAAACTTACCACCAGTAACTACAGAACTATACCGCGTATGCTCTCTCGAAATTTGACCGGTGTGACCTTTGCGTCGATGTGGCCATGGAAAGTTGGAGGGTTGTATACATAAGCTTATAAACAGCTTTTCCGTAGCTTAAACACGCTAAGTTATCACTGTTTTACTGATAGAATATTATTGAATACAATTCCACTAGTTACAGCATCTTTTTATTTCAACAGTCAATTTACGTCACCACCGTTGAGCCACAGGCCTAATCCCAATATAATGGCGAAGCATCTCAACAGAGATAAATCTCCTGTAAACTGTACGTTTGTACGAGGTGCCTTCAACAATTCGCAGAATACTATTCATAATAAAATTATTCCTGTAACACACCATTATCTAAAGATTACTCACTAATTGGCCGTTTCTAGAAGGTCTTCGCCACGAGGAATGCTGTAAGGGTTGTTTTTTTCTCCGAAATGGCGGATTAATTTCCAAACAGCGGAGCGGGGTGGGTGATTCGATTCCAAATAAATCTAATTGAAGTGACAAAAATAGACGTTTGATGGGAAAAAGTGAAGAAATCTGTTGACGCCTTGAGCTCCCGTCCTGCGCGACCAATAAATATTTATGACAGGCAAAATCGGATGACGGAAGGCATCAGAGATAGCAGATGAGGGTGGCTGTTTACTTTTTGTTTTGTCTACACTGGCCGAGGACCATGAAGCGAGCTCGAATCATCCACCTGACTCCAACAAAATATAATATCTGCTCATATTTCTGTCGAATATTATTGTGCAAATATTATTAAGTTTCAGTTTAAAAGGCAATGTAGCTAATTACTTCGGTAACGAGATTTAACATCTTATTAGTCACAAGGTGATGAGCATAATGTGGTGCAGTGTATATCATCGAAACTAGCGCGACGTTGTTAAGGCGCGACGATTGTTCTGATCGTTCTCTCGATTCATCGAATAAAAAAGTTGATAAAATAGTAAATGATGAATAGTTTTTTTTTTCATTTGACGACGAAGCGAACAAGACTTTCACCTGATGGTAAGTGATACGCTTACCCATAACAACGTGGCACCAGTTGAGACATAGGATTTCAAACAAAGTGATGTTTGCATACTACTGATTGGCGACAGATATAGACGGTGCTGGTGGGAGCTGGTGATACGCACCTGAATTGAGTGCGATGATTTTATATCCGGAACGCGTCAGCTTGTAACTTAGAGGCCGCCGAAAGATATAAAATCTATTTGTGGGGTACATGTTGATCTGTCCGTAGATTGTGTAGTAATTGTACGAGGCCCTTAGCCGACGCTATCTGCATAATAGAAGCGGATTTGTTGAGTCGACGCCGGTGCTTGGTCGTCTGTGACCTCAGCAAACGTTTGGCACCAAAACATCGTTTGTCTGGTGATAATAATGATAGCCAATTACATAATCCTGATACTGCCGACTGTCATGCGGACGGACATGTGACCAGAACTTTTGCCGGTGTTCAAATCGACAACGAAAACTGAACCAATGTCAATTTTGGTATACGAGTGGGACTTCGCTTAAGCTGCTAACGAATCACTGGAGCAGAGAAACCTAAAGACCTGAAGAAAAAGGTACAAAGCATTCCCGTATTGTGCTCCAGGTCAGCCTCCTACTGCAGTCTAACAATGACAAATGCAACAGTAATCTGCCGGTTTAATTATTTCATATCGTTATCATCATCAGCGCTGTATGCTCATCATATTGTTATCCGGTTGGTAATGATGTTCATCATCAACACATTCATCATCATTATCACAATAGATACCTTGTATCACAAATCGCACAGACTTGTAACTTAATATAGTCATAGTTACTGTATATGTTAAACATTTCGTGAGTAGTTTGTTAACCGTTAGTATTAATTAAACAATAGTAATTTTTTTAACTAAATTAAGTAATTATCCAATACTATAATTATTTTACAATAAAACAGTATATTACATAAATTATAATCTAGGTCGTATATTTAAGATTTAGGGTAGATATGACAGTACCACAAAAATATGAAAAATTTTCTGTGGGTACAGCCAACAAATGGAAGATGCAAACGTTGGTGCGTTCCGGTTTAAAGGACGCTGTAGCTCGTGTGATTACTGGGGTAACGTGACTCAAAATATTGTCTCAAAGCGACGAGCACAATGTTGTGCAGCACCATCTCAATCAGCGCCATGTCGTCACGGGCGAGCCAGTTATCATTAGATGAAGTTCACGATCGTTTTGTCACTTGCTGGAACAAAAGAATCCAAACAGAGGAATGTTTTGAAACCTATGAGAAATTATTAAAAACGTTTACCTTGCAGCACTATTAGCTCCTAAGCTTGTATTTGCTAGGAACACTAGTAATGCCTAGATTTTCCATTCGCTGCCACAAAGCGAGACGGCCGATAGCTTATCAGTCACCTTGCCCAGCCCCAGCGCTGGCACCGCGCACTCGCTTTTATAATTATCCGTCTAGACGTTACGCAATTTTTTGCTTTGACATTTAATAGACTATTTACGGGGTCAATGAACCGTTGTGACGCGTTTCGCGTCAGTCAGTTATTACTTAGCCGGTATTAGTTTAAGTTAATTAAGCGGAGGAAGTAGCAGCCAGTCGGTCGCTTGCATTCATCTTATCTTAATCACGTGATACCTTTTTAATGCGATAACTTGCTGCTCGTCGCACACCGCCTGTATATACATATATATATATATATATATATATATATATATATATAAAGATATAGTACTAATATACATATTATATGTTTTAAGTCTATCATGGATAGAAAGTGGATAATTTTCTTTCGAAATCCCTCCGGACAAATGCAGTCTCGTAGTGCACCAATAGTTACTTTGGAGTATGAGTTTTGAGATCTTGTTGATCCCTAAGATCTCCACATCGATCGATCCTGTACTGCCCGCATCCAGCTGCCTCCCGCAACCTTTACCAGATCATCGGACCACCTAATGGAGGGCCTGCCGTCATTACGTGTTCCGGTACGCGGTCGCCATTAAAGGACCTTGGTGCCCAATTGTCTGTCATCATAAAGCATACATAGCAACAGACAGCTTTTGCAAGTGGATACTGTAATAACAATCACATCTGAGCACATACACTCTGGCTTGAAGGGCGTCGCAGTTTACTGGTGGTAAGTCTCTGTTGCCGGAGACCGTCTAGGTAAGTACCTGCTGTAATGCCTATTTCTGTCGCCGAACAGTAACGTCCAAACAACCGGGGTAACTGTCACCAGCGCAACGTGGTGCACTGTATATCATCCTAACAAGCACCACGTTGTTATGAACAAGCGTATCACTTACCATCACTTACTTCAAATTGATCTAAGTAATGCTATTTATCAATTAAGATCGTAAACTTCGACTCGTCGCTGAAACGAATATCAGAATATTAATGCCTCCAATAAAGTTGTAATCGAAATTCGCATTGACCGCGAACCTTCAACCCCCGCGCGGATGACCTCACGAGGAGTTAAGGTCATTGAGCAGCTATTACAGCTTTCAATGAGGATCTGTATATAGTATGATAGAAAGATAAAAAGTCTTACAGAACGTTTTCAGAGGCTTTGCAATAATTTCTATTTATACCGTCATAAAAGATTCAGTAAAGTTGAAGTGGTCACCAGGACCTTCACCTAGTGCTTAATAGTGTTTGCGCCCATCCTTCTCCTGGGACATCTGAAACTTAAATAACCTTTTTTTTTGTTTAACGAAACGTTGAGAAAAGCGGGATGTTCACCTGATGGTGATACACAGCATTGTGCTCGTTATAAGATTTTAAGTCTCGAAAATGTGCAACTTATGCTGTACAGTATGTTCCAGTTCGAGAGTATACTTAGAGTAAAGTAATATTGGAGCACCTTCTCCTCTATCTGGTAGTAAGTAATGACCAGCTCGTTTATCACGGTAAGATCGATTTACCGGTAAAACTATCGCTCATGATTTAAGACTCCAAACATTAGATGTTACTTTTCTCTTTTATTGGTGGTATTGTCTCTGTTGCCAGAGACCTTCTACTTACCACAGCAGCGCCTGTTGCAGCCGACAGACAGTACTGTGCAGACATTGCAGTGATCCAATTTGAAGGGCGTTATAGCTAGTGTAATTACGGCAGTAACGAGACTCAACATTTTATGTCACGGTGCAATTTATACGATCCCAACTAGCGCCACGTTATGAGCAGCCGTAGCACTTACTATCAGGTGTACGTCCCGCTCATCTTATCGCGTAATTGAATAAAGACATGTCTTATTATTTATTTTTATATAATTAAGCGACGAGACGAGCGGGACGTTCACCTGATGGTAAGATATACGCCCGCCTATATCAACGTGCCGCTGGTTAGGATGTTATACACAACACCACATTGCGCACGTCGCCTGAGACATGAAATATTGAATCTCGTTACTTCAGTAAATTACACTAGCTACAGCGCCCCTTAAACCGGAACAGTAATGTTTCCACAACCATTTTTCGATTGAAATAGGAACTGCGGTGATACCTAGACAGTCTTCAACAATAGAGACCTACCAGCAGTAAACATCGTTAAAGTCTGTTTTTAGTATGGAAGCAATATCATTTTTTTAAAGCTTTGTAGCAGAGCTTTAAAACGTTACGGAGTAGAGATGATGAAGTTCAGATTCAATTGGAAGCTCCGCCGCCGCCACCAGCACCGCCGAGTGCACTCCGACATAATTCGAAATTGGTTTTTGGCAAATTAATATCGTTGCATAAATAATTGCGAGCTCGTTTGAATAATTTCGAGTCCGGCGGCTCTCTCTCTCTCTCTCTCTCTCTCTCTCTCTCTGTCGGAGACAATCTATTAGTTAGGCGTTGAAACCGAATTTTTAATGAAACTCAGTTTTCAACTATTGCCATACTATTCAATCAAAATATATATGTAAACTGAGTAACCGGGAGAGATGAGTACGTAGTGCTGTATAAGGCGACTAAGACGTGACAGCTCCGAATAGGGCATCACTGGTAGAAGGTCTCTGCTGTTCTACCCTTCGAAAAGGTTCCCGACTTGTTGTGGCGGTGGGGCTCAGTAGCCGTGGCTTGATCACCTACGGTGAAGCTAAGAGGAACCTACCTGGTCGGCCGGGGACGTAGAGCCGCCCCAAGGTGGCCGCTCCAGGTGAGCCCCGTGAGCTCACCTCGGATGTGTGCCGGTGGGCTGCGGGGTAGGTGTAAACTTTACAGCCGAGGTAGAGTTACGGAGGAAGAGAAGGGTCCGTATAACGATTCGCCGCTCTCCCTACCTCCGCGACCAAGCAGTGCCGCACCGCTGATGAGGCGGTGGTGTGGCCGTGGGGGAAAAGAAATGTCACTATTGTGTTTCACAACTCTCTCTATCCTCTGTGGCCGTATAACGGTTAGCGGAAACCAAGACCTGATTCGCCGCAGGGAGTCTAGATAGTTCTTTCTCTTGGCTCCCGTGGGCTCTGGGTGACAAAAAATAAATAAATAAAAAAAGGTCTTTGCTGCTCGTCACCGTCCAGGTAGGTACTATCGCAGCGCCTATTTCTATCACCAAGCATGGAAACATTACTGTGTTCCGGTTTAAAAGGCGTTGTTGTAGCTATAATAATTACTAGGGAAACGAGACTCAGCATATGTCTGAACCAACGAACGCTATGCTCGTATACTGCAGTGTATGACAGCCCTACCAGCGGCACGTTGTTATGGACGGGCGTATCACTCACCATCAGGTGAGCGTCCCGCTAACGTTCAGCTCTTTTTGCATTGATGGTTTCATTTCCTCTGTAAGGATTCAGGGTCTTCTCTCGCAAGGATCGAAAGCCGTTGCTCCTGAAACATATCGGTCCTAATGAACTTTTTTCTTCACGTTCACTTCACATGCAACCGTCTTACAAACCAAGTTATGACTTGGAAAAGTGAAAAAGTCGTACGAGTACTTTAGCATAGTTTAGCTTAGTCCATCTCTTTCTTTAAATCGGTTCCTCAATGCTGAGGGTCGTGACTACTTATCGTTAACTTATTCTTAATCTTATGCCAGTTACTTATATTAGCTAAGTACATAGAAAAGTTAAAAACAAGTGTCTGAAAGGGACTTGTTCCACGAGAGAGTCTACTTGTTCACTTAACAAACAGAGAGTTAAAGTTATGTGTGCTGGAGACTTTTACATTGACGAAAACTATTTGTGTTATAAGTTTAAGACACACTTGATTTTCTGTGTTATCCTGGCTGCTATCGGCTGAATCGATTTTTTTCCAATTTTAGTTACTTTAAATCCTATCAAACTGATTTCTAAGTGTTCCGTCCGAATGATGCAATAACAATCCAGCGAAATTGTTCGAGGGTTACGTTTTAGCTGATAGATGAGGCCCAAATGGAACCTTTGTTTGTGAACGTTGAGCTAAAGTCTTTGTCCCGTCGTCGATGGGCGAATTCATCGAATTATACAAATCTATAAGCGATGTTTGAACTTAACAATTTAAAAGTAACTTTATATTCCATCGCGCCATTCTTTCCTAGAAACACTAAATGAAGTCTCGCCCTACTCCGATATTCAAACGGCTCGCTTCTGAATGTGGATCCACTTTGGTCCCTACCCGGTCCAGATAGAGTCCGTTTCGGAGTTTACAAATGAAACTTTTTATAAATTGTAACGACTGTTTCGACTAAATTTTGGTCGTTTATTTAAGTTTCTACTGAAATATATTTGAGATTAAGTGAAATTTCGATGGAAAGGAATTCTTTGATCAAGATATTATTGAACTTCACAACGGTTTCAAATATATTTCTGTATAACAAAGCGGCGAGACGAGCACGACTCCTGATGTGATGCTAGTGAACGTGTGTACCACCACATCGCGAGACCTAAGATGGTAAGTCGCATTATCAACAGATATTAGTAACTACAGAGCTGTTTAATCTACCAGCAAACCGAAGCACTGATTTGAGGCTACAGTATTTGTGTCAAGTTAGAATCATAACGCTACATTACGAACATTTATTAGTTATTCCCAAATTAAATGTAGCTAACTTAGCTTTGTATAAAATACCACTTACAACAAACATGACGTAATGAATACAACTTTGAATAGCATAGTATTGGTTGGTAGTTGAACGTGTGATTGCGTCACTGCAATGGCCCATAATGTGAGTCGAAGTGGATGGAAGTAGAAAAGTAACGGAATCGGAAATGTTTATATGAGAGCAACAAGTTATGGAAGCAGTAGAACTAGCCTGAAACGAAACAGCGGACGCAACAAAGGCTGGACGGAGGCGAGGCAGCGCTCGAATCGATATTGCGGAGCAGCTTCATTGAATAAAACTTCAAGAGAGACATAAGCCCCTTAAAACTTTCACTCAGTGGAACTTCGCAATCAAATTTCAGTATAAGCTAATTGAACTTTAGGCGAATGAAAAAGCTTTGAGCGTTTTAAGCTCATTTAATAAACTTTGAAGTTTCTCTATTATGAGCGCTCCTTACTCCTTACTATGTGTTCACTAGAAATTTATGTGCGGAGTTGTCAGTTTTAAAGAAAAGTTTCGAATGCTTCCGCTTTGCAGTACAAACTCTACGTGCCGGAAGTTCGTAACGTGGGCAACAAGCTTCGGTGAGGAGGTGGTGGTTCCAACAAACGAGAGCAACTGGAACAAATTTCCTCACTGATGACAGATGGCTGATAGTCTCTAGGAAGATCAGGACTAAACAGCGACGTTAATCAATAAAGCATAAACATTACTACTTTTCAGTTTTAAGGGCCTGTAGCCAATGTAATTACCAAGGTAATAATATAGTATTTAAAGGTCCCCGCACAACATCTCACGAGTCTCAAGCCAACCTCACATGCTCGTGGTGCACCCTGCTAATCAGCGAACGAGGTTCTGGCTCCCACCAACCCGCATTGGGCCATTGTGGTGGGTATGATTAAATGATCCCATATGAACCTATCATCCAATCAACGTGGCAATCTTTGGAAGGAGACCTATGTCCAGCATTGGACGTATTTCGGCTGGTGATTATGATGGTGGTGAATATAAGGTATCTCATATCTGGAGGAGACTTCTACTTATTTCAATCGTACCCTACTGAACAGCAGAGCGGACTCAAGCGATTTATATCATATATTATAAACCGAGCAGCGCGTTGGTTGAATTTAATAATAAAGTAGACCTGAAAGTGTATCATTGTCGTTATCTATATGAAAATACTTGGGTTCCGTATAACACTTAAAGGATTAATTGGCGTAAAGTTTAAAGCTCGTCGTCTAACGCAATATATGTGAAGCGTTACTATAACAAGCAGCGCTTGATTTTCAAACAACAAAGCCGTCGCAGCGGCCGCAGCGCGCTCGCTCTGTGATTTTTTATTTTTTATTTTTTTATTACAGGTTGATCCTTTTTCACACAACCCTCCAATAATGCGATTTCAGTGTACGGACTAATTGCATCAGCGACTTGTTTGCAGGAGTTCTTCAAATAACTTTCATTGGTATATCAAGTTTACAATGTTCTATAGCGTTTTGAAAACAATATTTAAATTGTTTATTACTGGAAACAAATGTGCATTAAGTTATGTCTGGTGGCACTTTTTAGCAAAATATGATGATTATCTATTAAAACCAATCTTTTCTATTTTGTCTCCCTTCGACTTCAAGTGTATTTTTTTTATTTTCGAATATAACTACGCCCTTCAGCAAAGAACCGTCGCAATGTATATTTTGTTTAATGTATATTTAATAAAGACGACTAAGGAACAGCCTGTATATACGCGCAGACTGCACTCGACGAGAGGAATTATTGTCACCTGTGACTATGGGACTGGGAAGTGCTAAAACAAATAAAGAGGCAGCGAGACATCCAACTGGCGGCGGGCGCATTGTGCTCGCCGGCACCAACTCCCGGCTCCATTATGGAGATTGAGTAATACCTTCGCTTACGTTCATCAAAGGCCACAACCTCACCCTTCCAAAGATAATAGCCGAGGGCGCGTATTTTAAGAGAAATTACTTCTAAAACGAGATGCTGGATACATCAAACTATGTTTGTACAGACTTATTACTTACCGTTAAGTTTATACGACTGAGTGTTCCTCGGGGCCCGGCTCTCGGCCCGATATTGTTTGTATATAAGATCAAAGCAAAAAGGAGAGTAGTTATGTTATTTTGGGACCGCGTAAAAACCTTTCCCTTTTACCTTTTCTACGTAAACCAGATTGTAAAATTATTGGGAATGATAACGCTTTGTTATTGCGTTAGTTTTACTTCTATCTCACTTTCTTAAGGACTCTTGCGGAAATTGTGTACGGCGGCGAGACGTCGGGCGGTGGGAATATTAAAGTAAGGTTTCCGTTTCTAAAGCAGAGCATAAAGTTCTCAGTTGAGACTTAATTGTATTACATTGGAGTCGTTTAATGAATTTCTTGTTAGCGCTGCAGCCATCAACAAGTCGCTGTGACGTGGATTGGTAAACTGAGCCCCGGCGGACCCTTGCCGCGAAAGTGTATTTATACATCTCTAATCATCAACAATCTACAATTATACTATATTTACCTTCCCCATGATCGTTCTAATACTATTACTCCCACAGTTGAAGCAGTGTGTCAATATACAGAAGGCTGTAGCCACTAAGTAGAGGTAATGTTTAAAGCGACTTATTAAAGACTTGAAGTATTCAGCAGTATAATTTATAAATGACTACTGGTGAGTTTTATACGTGTTGAGGAACTGACAGGTGAAATCTTTTCCGCGTATTGATATCCATTGCTGAATATTGAATATTTCTTGATGTCTGGCCTACGTTTTGGCGGGGGTAGTATGATAACCGATGTAGGCAAAGCTCCGAATGTATATTTAGATGAAAAACTTGAATAGAAAATGCTCGGTCCATGATTTTGGTGAAATGTGCGTTTAGTGTAAAACTATGTAAATTTTTTTCTTCCTCTTAAACGTGTCCTTATAAAGAGTTGGTAATGATACGGAAGTGATGGTAAGGTTACCTTTGTTGTCGTAATAATTCGAAGTGGCCGCGCGATATTTATTCAGGTAATAAAATGTATGCATACGTCCTGTACCTAAAGGTAAGTCATCGGCCGCTCATCACCCGCTCATCCTTCGGTGCTCGCGGATCTACTGCTGCTGTACTGGATGTGAAATTACTTTGAATATATCAAATTCCTTGAATTCATCAAACTACCTTGAATATATAATTAGAAGAAGTAATTACTTTAGAAACAAAATTTATTTAATGTATGCATAGTTAAATCTGTTTGTGTTAACTTTAAGGACTAAGAAAAGTTATTTTAAAATAAGTTATAATGAGTGTAAAGTTATTTCATAACAATGTTGAGATATGATTGTACACAAAAGCTGCATTTAACAACATTGTAGTGTTGCGAGTAAGGTAACAATCCCCATTGAAATTCTTGTCATTTCGTCTCAGCAGACTATTGGGAGTGACTGTACAAATACTTACATTAGTAAGGCATTGTGTCTGAGCTAGATATCTATATGAAGGCAGTTCTCAATAAAGTCTATAACATGCTATTTTGTGGATAAATGCTCATATTACTCCCTAGCAACATTAATGTAATATACTCTCTTTCTGATTAAATAGATAACTGCTCGATTATTCCCTCTGATGAGAAGTAGTTTAGATATAAACTACCTGTTAGTTTTTTAAAGATCGTAATTAAAATAGGAAACTAATTTTTAGCCAGCAATTACTTAAATGTAGTGCAAAAAAATGTCTCATCCAGTATGTGATAGGGCGTGAGGTGAAGCTTGGTGAGGAAGGCTCTCGGGGCAAGCGAGCCCTGAGGCCAAGGACCTCGGTTCGATTACCCGTCTACGTTCGCGCCGCAGACTATACAACTGCGCAGTGATTTGGGTAAAACTTAATTAACGTATGCTCAAGTTGGATCCGGCGACATTTATCAGATACGTTTTTTGTGAATTTACTTCGCGGAGATTCAGATCAAACACGAATTTATTTCTCGGGCCCGTCCTCCGGCGGGTAGCCCGCGGCCCCGTCACACCCGCGAGGAGGGTCACGCGAAAACTTGTCGCTCTCTGAAAGGTTAAGAGTGAACGATCACTTTTTTTTTGGTTTACGAACTGTGGTTTGGGAATAATAACTTCTGATTATTCTTTCCTCCCGCTCCGTGAACCAGCTCGGCGTGGTATCGGCGGGCGGGAGCCGCGATCCTTATCAGCGGCCGGCCGCGAAACTTATCCAATAAACTATTTTATTTACATAATGGTGAATCACTTTGCGAAATAATTACCGGCCACTTCCCGTTTGAGGAATTTATTATTCACTTGCGTTTACTTGAGGCGAAATTAAAAAAAAAATGGTTTACGCAGATCTCGAAATACTCTTAGCAAATGTCATCAACCGGTATTTCAAGCAAATCGAGATTTTTAAATCACCTTTAATAATGACTCATATTAACATACACAGAATTTATATTTGTTTTGATTCTACTATATTTCGCGCAAAGTGGAACACACATCTATCGTTATTAAAGGAAGTTATGCTGTAGCAACCGTCATCTCCATATATTACTATATTCCGGATTGAGGAACGCTGTAGCTTCAAAAATTACTACGCTAAGATCTTAGGTCTCAAAATGATGGACGACATCTAGTGAAAAGATCTTAATTTAATTCTGAACAAATTTCCTCCAACCTGTTAGAAGTATTTCTCGTGTCCTCGTTTTGCTAGAAAAACGTCACTTTTCGGAGACAGTCCAGGTTGATATTGTCTTCGATTTGTGCAGCGAAATGTTAGTGTGTTAACATAGGAAAATTAGTAATATTGCTAGAGATAATTAGACGTGATCTCATCGCTTGACGCGACGGTTGCTGTACAAACAGAATGGTGTATTCCACTTAACAAGTGGTAGATCTGAATTTCATTTACCATTTGATATTAACGTTTTCCGGTTATTAACGTATTTTTTATTTAAATAGCAGAGTGTGGCGGACGGGTACGGTACCATTCGATGAGTAATGCAATCAGCATGCGTCACCCGGCGGCCACAGTTGCAGTGCAAGTACAGTAGGTTAGAAACAATTTTAAAACTCTTTTAAATTATGCAAACAGTTGCGATCTCTATCAAACACTCTCAACCATTTTACGCGCTCACAATAAAACATGTTGCGGTTAGAATTTATTGCTTTAGGTACGACTTAGATCTAGTCTAGATTCCGGAATATATTAAGTTGCAAATATAGCTCTGGTTTTGGTTCCAGACGTTTTATGTCTTTATTATATTTAATATGAGTACGGATTGCGAATTAAAGATCTCGAGTATCGCCATTACACTTGTTTTATCTTAAAGACACACACACAGACACACAGACTCTCTCTCCAATTAAACTTGGAGAGGTAATGATAATAGAGATCTTTGTTATCGTGCGACTACATACCGTATCATTATCATCATCACCAGATAGACGTCCACTACTGAACATAGATATCGATATCCGATATACCGTATCTTCTTCTTGAGCCGCTCTAATTAATGAAGATTGGACACCAGTTCTGATATATCGTATGTCAGTTATTGAGGGACGGTTCGAAGGTCGCTGTATCTGGTGTAATTGCAACGTTGACCATACACTACACAATTTGATATTAGTTTAATGTGGTGATGTGTGGACATCGGAACTGGCGTCACACTGTAACGGATGGACATAGTCTGAACAAACAGTGTAAGTTCTAACGATGTTAACACGGAGCCTGCACACGGGCCAGGTCTCAGCCAAGTCATCGACATCACACAGGTGGAAATAAAAAAAGCCCTTCGCTTATCTTGTGCAGGAGTAAAACAAATGTCCGCCGTGTAGGACAGGCGTCTGGCGGCGGGCGGCGGGCGGCGGGCGGCGTGCGCGGGCGCAAGTCACGACTTGCTGGAGTCGTTGAACCGCGCTCTTGAACCTAATTAAGTTAATGCCGCTTCTAGAAGTGGCTCCACCTCTCGCGAATTGCAATTAATTAATAAATTAACCGCACTGTAAATCTAGGGATCTAATTTTAATAAATTATATACCTTTACGACAGCGGCTGCGTTGCCGTGAAGCGGCGCGGGCGGCGCCGTCGGGGACCGCTCGCGGGTAACGGACGATTCACTTGTTCAAGGAGACGACGGTTGTGATGAAATCGATTTTTGAATTGATGAAGCAGAAGAGAAATAAGAAAAGTAAATCTCAAGATGTCAGGGCCTGAAGAAATTATTAAAAAAAAACAGTGACAATTACTCCGCAGACAAAAGATCGCAAATATCCTCTGCGTCTTCCACCATCTCACCATCTTTGCTGTACAACCCGCGATATCTATATTAACACATGCTTGAAGTTTCGCGACGTCTATCATTTTCAACCGAACTGATTTGTTTATAATTTAAAGAAAAACTTAAACTTGACTGTCTCCCCGTTCGCCTCTGTCGTCTATAAAACACATAAACACTCGGAATTAACTTATAAATTAGCTTTAATTAATAGTAATTATGCGCGCTCGGCTTAACCGCCTGTGTAGCGAATGTTAGGCAGTAAGTTGAAGATAGATGCCTGCAAAATTTTATTACTGTAATTAAATCGGCAGCAAAAATATCGCCATTTACGTTAATTAGCTTTTATAAGGGCGCGTGCGTCAGCCGATGGACCGATGGTCACACAAAGATCTCCATTCCCATGGTACGAGATGATGTACACCGGTGATATGAAGGTTAATCGTTATTCTCTCCCCTCCCATTTCGATGTTATCGTTTCTGTTCAATGCTGTAATAGATAAGTTTTTTTTTATAACGTATTTTACTTGTTCACAAATCGTCAGCAATTTACTTGAGTTAATCTAATTATTTCAAAATTTTACATAAATATACTTTAACCGATAGATATTAAATCTTTGGGGGAGTCTTATGTCTAGTAGTGGACGTCTATCGGCTGATGATGATGATGATGATACTTCAACCGAACAACACGTCATGTTTGCATGCTCACTGTGTGAAGTAGACGTCGATGCAGGTAGGT
Source organism: Ornithoptera priamus (assembly GCA_029034505.1). NCBI lineage: Eukaryota > Metazoa > Arthropoda > Insecta > Lepidoptera > Papilionidae > Ornithoptera > Ornithoptera priamus. The sequence goes on from JARDWD010000827.1 coordinate 593,328, forward strand.
GTACAAAAAGCGGGATCCACAGAGATTTTCTCTATACAACTTACACCAATACAATGAAATAGAAAACTGTTATTAAAACGTTGTAACACGTTGTAAAAGGCTTCATTGCAGTCACACGCAGAGAGCTGATGATGAGCCCGCGCGAAAGCAAACATGTAAATAATGACGCTATTGTTCGCCATTGAAATGTGTGATTTGAATAACGTTACCGGGTTTTGTATTTTATGTTAATTTAATAACAGTTTTTATGCGCAGTGCCCCTCCGCGCACGCGGCGGCCGAACGGCGCAAGCTCCTGAGCTGCAAACTGGCACAACTGTGTACCTGTTCCACGTCAAGTAATAAAGCAAATAAACAAAAGCTTCCTCACAGACATATAGCTGTAAGAGGTCCCGCGCAGTAAACGAGGTTCTGGCTCCCACCAACTCCCATCGGACCACTGTGGCAGGAAATAGTCCATTTAGACTATATCCTGCCACAGGAGGTTTAGAGGTTAGGTTAGGATTTCCTTCCGTATGAAATCCTACCCAGTCGATGTGAGAACTTTTGGAGGAAGCCTATATTCAACAGTGGACGTCTATTGGCTGATGATGATGATGATGATGATGAAACACAGAGGTTCCGATATCGTGTCAGGTGGTGCTTGGTTGTATGTATGGTTTATTCTGAATCTGGACTAAACACAGTCTTACATAAATTATGCCATGTATGTAGGTCGGTGTGACGTTATCCACGCGAGGGACTAACGCGGCAGCTCCGGAACAATGGTAAGATGCATTATCAAGCCATTGGGCAGCGGACGGAATATGATTTATGTGCGCAATAACCATTGATCCGTTGACTTCCCATTATTTGGAAGTCGGTCCCAGCCCAGCGGCAATTACAAATGTAACGCTAGTGAGGGCACGCGGCAGACAATGCCGTCCGCGTGTCGATACAGCCCGCGCTCGGCTGCGATGTATCGATGTATCGATGTAGCGATGTATCGATGTATCGACAGCGCGCCGCCCGACGTGAATACGATTTGTAAGATAAAATAATGATTAAGTTTGCGAAACGTTGCGTCACGAGCTTCGGGCGGCGCGTGATTAAACTTGCAAAAGCAAAATACAGTCGAGCAAAGGTTACTCGGCAACGGCGCTAGTGCTGCGCACTCGCAGCGGCTTATCGACGGCAACCTTGTCACGACTAACTTACGAATAACATAAATATATCCTATATGTTATCAGCTACAAGCCGCCTACTGCAGAGCAAACGCCTCACTCAAGGATCTCGACACCTTTGCTCCCGCTCTACTCGCATTAGGCGACTTCGCTCTAACTACACAACATCTTTGGGTTCTTCTGTCGACTCCTGCTAACACTACATCTCCCCTCGAGCACCTTACTGACTTCGGTTATCAATTCATAGCAACTGATTCATAAAGAGACTGTCTAAATAGGTACCAACACAGTACCTATTTCCGCCGCTAAATAGTACTGTGCAAACATTACTATGTTCCGGTTTGGAGGGCACTGTAGCTAGTTTAATCACCGGGGTAACGATGCTTAACACCCTATATCTAAAGGCAGTGAGTGTAATGTGGTGCAGGTGTATACCATACTAATTAGCACCACGTTCTTTTGAGCGGGCGTATCACTTATCATCAGATGAACGTCCATCTCATCTTGTCAGTTTATTAAATAAAAAAAAACTTTATTTCTAAACGGTAATGTGTAAACTATATTGTATTCCGGTATAACGGATATTGTAGGTAGTGAAATTACATCGTATGTTACTCAAGACGACGGGAAGATGCGGTGTAGTGTATATTATTCTAACTAACGCCACATCATATTACAAGGCTCTGTTTCCTTCGTGTCCTGAGAAGGCTAGAGCACTGTTCACTTAAGTACTAAAATTTTATAGAGTGTTGGGGACAACAGCATTTTGGAAATGGAATTACCTATGATATGATATCATGATTGCTACTTAAAAGTCCCAAAAAACAAACCCACATTGTTTATGGTTATGCATATCACCAAGTCCCGCTATTCTCCTGGCTTCGCCGAATTAGAAAACCATTGAAAAAAATACCAAAAACAGTTGTTGAGTCCATCGACACAGAGCAATCACTAGTGTTGCGCCGTACCGATCATTGTCAATTGGTTCGTGACCAAAATATACGTATCCGCTTATTATCTTAATAATTTTGTATACGATCTCGAGCAGCCGATTCGATTTTTAGCGGATCCAAGGCCCAACGTAACAGATAGCATTTTTAATTTTCGCGTAAAGTATCAAGAATCTTTGATTGCATGTAATTATCTACTAACGTAAAACACAAGGACTCAATTTCAGCTTAATTCCTGTTTAACAGGTTGTTTGACATTGTAAGGCCGGTGAACAATTGGAACAGGACTCTGCTCATCACGGATTGTTGCGGTAGGACCGAAGCGCCAGTCTTCCGTAGAGACCTTTGTATGTACTGACAAGACTTAGGGCCTTGTCTTATGAAAAAAACATCGAGATCATATATCCGCCGTGAAAGCTGTTGTTCTTGGAACGTGTCAATTTGCTCGCGACGTTATCCTTCACCGGAAACTCGAGCTCAGTAGAGATCAAACCTTCACCCAGTCAAAACTTACTAAGTATGCCGGTGGCATTATCAACTGAACCAATATAACTACAGGCAATAGTATGAAAAAATGGTATATAAATTTGTAGCAAATGAACTTTCGAAGTAAAAACGTCACCTTTGATTACGTATCGAATAATAATTAAGTCGACTTAATCAACACATCACTTGATCCGTGAGAGGTTATCGCGATACGTACGCATGCCTTCCTAGTTATTTAATCAGCCTATATATAGAAGCTTGTATATAGCACATGTAGACCAATAACATCAAGCGACCAGGACACGACATGTTTATCTGGTCGTATTCAAGATTAACGGAAACCTGTATCTACAATGATATATCTCTTTATAAATGGATGTGCAGGAAATCGTGGCTGCGTGATATAAAGTAGTCGAAGTAAGAGAGCCCAACTGTCCCGCCTCGCCAGAGACCGAGAGAAATATGGTGAACTGACCGCCAACCCCCGCTAGTCGGAGAGGCACCTTAAGAAGATGAAGATAATTGAATATGTGTCGTATTAAAAGCAGATAGACAGATTAGAAATTTACACACTGCAGCTCAGCTCTGTAGTCTCGGGCTAGTAAGAATAGAACTAAGGTAAGCCCTGTCTGTCGTAGAAGGCGACTAAAAGGGTCTTGGAGTTTTGCGAACCTTGGGGGTTGGGGCCTATTTCGCTCAACAAGCAAACCTGCGTGGGACAGTGTATGGCTCAGCGATGGTGCCTTGGAGAGTTAGGCTCCTCCTCAGAGACGTGCTAACACAAAGTGTAGAGGGGCACCGGTGCATTCTATAAAAGATCCTGGAGCCTCTCCGAATGCACTGATGCAGAGCACCGAGGGGGTTTTAGTGAGTAAAAGTCTTACATAACCCTGACTTCCCCCAGAAGCAGGGTATCTTTCGAATATTTCCTTCCCCGAAATAAAAAAAAGTTTACTAGAAAGTCAATAATGTATCAATTACGACTGCACATATATATATATATATATATATATACATACGAGTATGTATAGAGTATGTGACAATCGTATGCCGCGTACTTGATTTGGTACTTATATATTTATCCCAATTAAATGTTCCTTTCTGATCTTTGTAATATTTTATTCTCGTCGTCTGAAACCTTGATATTAAATTGGCTGTACAGATATATGATCAAATAAATTGGGTACATGTACAATGTGTTATCAATCTCCACTCGAAGTCACCGGGGGACGTGGCCTCGATTCTGAAAGCTATGAATGGAGCAGAATGAGGAATGATTGGATAATTTCGAAATATCTAACGCGGCGCTCGTATTCGCGATCTATATACAATGTGCTTGATTAAGCTGTCTCTGCGCATTGTTCCCGCGGCCACGTATTACACGTTAAACGTCAAACTAACTGACAGACGTAACCAAATTGCGTAAGTGGTAGGCGCCGACCAACTTGGTGACGTTTCGTTAACTTGGCTGCTCAATGCTCGTCTTATCACGTTTCTTATAAGGACCACATCACTTACGACTATTTATAATTAAGATGCGAAAGCTTTCGGCTTCACCAGTGGGACCGCGTTTCTCTCTCATTTGTGTAGTCAGACTGTGGTCCACAAACATTTCCGCTCTGTTTGTTTATACCTTGAAGTCTAGAGCTGCTTAGAGTAAACCTAAGCTGGTCATTGACGGCGACTAAAATTGTCTATGATACTGCGATTGGAGTTGCAGGACGTATATGGTCCTTCTAGAATTCCTCGACAACTAAAATGTATATAAGAAAATATAATTTGGTGAAGATTGTAAAAAGCCTCATAATAATTTCACGTATGCAATAAACACATAAAAATACATATAATTTTAAAATAGTAAAACACAGTTATCCATTTTCACTATTTCGTCATCAGCCGATAGACATCCGCTGCTGGATGTAGGCCTCCCCCGAAATACTCCAAATACAGTCAACATAGCCTCCGTTACCGCTGGGCACTAGGGGCTGTCGTATGTCGGGGTTCATATGGTAATATTTGGGTCATATCGCGTCGCTGGCCTTCTTCTTCTCTTCTCGTTCGTTGATTAGCAGGGTACACCACGAGCTGGTGAGTTTGACTTGGGTTCCATGAGTCGTTGTGCGGGTCAGCTTACACCTCCCTAACATCCCTATTTAGCATTTACCAAATCGAATTCATTACAGTACATAGCTACATATACACGTCTTCAATTTTCAATTAACTTCAACACTCGATGGAACTAATTTCTCTCGAGTTATTCCTTCCAAGTCGACTTTTACGACAACGTTAATACTTTATTCCGTCTTCTTACACTCCGTTGGTAAATATTACACAATATTTACACGACAAAAATTAATGTTGCGTTAACTTATAGGCATTTACTACGGTAACATGTCGCTGTTGTAATATTGCGACATCTAGTACAACCACTGCTGCTTTAACAAGCCAATAGTGTTCAGGATTGATACACGAACGGCAATGTACACGGCTGGTTGGTAGTTCCGGTTGTCGGGGCTTGCAGACGCTCGGCGGAGTCACACACGAGCTTGTCGGTACTTGTTGCGTTCGCGTTTGTTCCTGCGTGCGTATGAAACTAGATTCGATAATATTGTTTACATAATTAACCTCTATTATTAATTAATAATATTCAGTCACCACACAGCAATGTGCAAACGTTACAAGGTTAATGAGACTTTAGGTCTTATTGTTCTAATGTTTTTGCCTTTTCGTCGCATAAAAAAGATAGATAACGAATATGGCCTCAAAAAAACTAAATCACAGTGTTTGTCTCTTATTAAATTTGTCCCTTTTTTTATATTAAGTCCCATTACTTCAGTAATTACATTAGTTACAAAGCCGACCGCACACGTGTACGAATACATGGTAGTACCATAAGCATCTCCTTTCTCTGTATGGATGTTTGACGCAAGAATATTTATGTGTAACCAAGTCAAATATTTATACGGTAAAATTGAATTTTGAATCTAAACCCCGACATCCAATCCTGAATCACTGTTGAAATCTGACTCACCGGTGCCCGTTACCGGTGAATAAGAAATAATTAAAGCCTCGAGAAACCGATAAAATTAATCGCCCCCAAACCATATTGAACTTTAGCACGTTAAAAACAAGATATGAAATCGGACGTCCCCTTACACGGATTCACCGTTAGCGGCGAGGGTAAATCGAAAATGGCGCCAATTTAGGATTTCGTTTTAATTGTTTATCTGAAATAAAGCGATGACACGACGACCGAGAAATTAAATCCTCGAAGAAACAAAAAAAAAAACCCATCCCTTCGAGGGTACATCAGCTCCAATTGTAAAGTCGTATAAATCAGTTAATCGATTCCGACCGATGCCTAATAAAGACATCGCTTAATTGGCGACGGAGACCTTTTTATTCGCACGGAGATAACTGTTTCTTGTTTCATATGAACTGGCGAGAGATTCTTTAACAGAGAGATTTGCTCGTGTGTTTAGAATTGAAATGAATACAAATACCACGATAATATTCCTCAATAACAATGACAACGAAGCCCTAGATGATGAGGAGTGCTCGTTCTTGATACTTCGGCTGGAACACAAAAATGCTTTTACGGCAGCAGATTTACAATGTGATGGCAGTAGATAGCCAGGAAAAGCGGGACAACAAACTACAGACTAAATTCTACTACATGTTGTCTCGGCAACGCATCAGAGGACTCCGTGTTACTGAGCAAACTGTTAGACACTACTGAAGACAGTCAAAACAATAGATTCTAAGGTTTTTTCAGTGAAGAATTATTTAAAATATATACTTTAAGAATTGAACATCGTCTTTATTGCTTTAGCTTGGCTGATAGTCTTTTCATACTATTGGAGAAAATTGTTATATAAATCTATATCATCGAGATGAGACAACATGATTAAGCAAATATAATCATTTGGTAAACAAACGAAAACAACAGACTCCGTAAAATTTTCCATGACGTTATAATTAATACATCGTTTATGGAACACAGTATGTAAACAGTCGAAAAATAAATTGAAAAGATAAGGAATGAAAAAGTTAAAGCGATACTAAATTTTATGTCCGTGTAATATCATTCGTGTAGGATCCAATAAAAGCTGAACGAGAATCGCTCAGGTAATTAATTGGAAGTACTTATGCACTCGTAATCGTCAAGGTCGATGCAAAAGCAGTTTATTTACTCCTGGGATTATTTTCAGATTTCGCGAAAACAGATGTGTTTTGAACAAGAGAAGATTTTGCATTTAAGAACATCTTATACTAAGATTATTTGAGAAAAACTGCAATAGACAACGAGATTCTGAGACATAAGCCGTATCAGGAAGTTGTGATCATTGCTTATGAATACGTTTCAATGATTTACGTGATGGTAGTTGAGATGATCTCTTATTAGCGCACTGAGGGCTAATAGCGAAGTGTTTTTCTGGTCTTTTTGTTTCCAAAATGAAAGCTTGTATTGTGAGTGGATTTTCACAGGATACCAAAAAACAAACCGAAATACAGTATAACTGGTTCAATATGAAACGATTTATGTAATACAATGTTTTAATATTAAGTATTACGTAAGTGGTATATTATTACATGAATGATGAATTTAATAGTGGAAGTAATATAAACAATGAAAGGAGAAGATCTAAATGTGAAAATATAGGGTCTTTTAATTAATCATGTCTGGTCCGAGAAAGGAGCTGACAAGGAAACTATTGATTTATGTGTTCAAGACCATAATTAACTAAATTTGGTATTCTGATACAAATAAACCAACATTTTAATGGTTTAGATTAAATTTTAAAAACGCAAAAACGTGTTCATAAAATAATACTTATATTTGACAGAAATCAATTTCATGAAGATGAAGAACACTGGAATGGATGCCGACAAGTACAATAGCGTCACTGTAAAGAAATTCATATTGACTAATTGATTAGCAATGCGGGTGACCTTGCGAGATTAGATAAAGCCATGCTGAACGCTGGTACCGGCTGATAAAGCGGAAACAGAAGATATCCAATAGCTGATAACGCTCAATAATAGCAACACTGTGCTAAAGTAGATACGGTTTGAATTTTTTTATTAAACAACCAGAGACTGGGCCAGGATAGAACCGGTCATCGTCCGCCGTTTTGGATATTAATTACTTTCGGATGTTTACACAACACCAATTAAGCGGATAGCGTTTTGGAAAATAAGTACACGTTTTCTGATTTTCTTAATTTCATATGCTGTGGTGCTGTTAGAACTGAAAAGCAGCGCACTGCTGTTTGATCTAGAAGTTTTCCAGCAACCAGCCGGTACTCAAATTGATAAAGTTATATAGATGTTACTTATTTCAATATAAGCACGCAGGCGAGCGGTTGGCCTTCCACTTAACAGACAAACAATCTGGAGAAGGTCGCCAGAAGGTGGTAGATGTGGATAATACAGAAAAGTTGGTACAGAGATTTTCGTTGAAACCCAGCAATATTATAATGATGATGATGAATATGCTGTATCATCACCAGATTTGGATCTCCTAATCCTATATATGTTTACTGGAGTCCCGATGTCAACCTGGAATATACAATATAAAATTAGTATACTGTGTCCTTTGTTATATCATAACAATGTCAGTAATAATCTAATATAGAACAATAAAATTCTAAACAGCTGAACCGTCTATGACCTAGACTTTTGCTTCGGTGAAAAGGTAGCGACGTGTTCGAGAGTATACAGCCTAATTCAAAAGGTCCTTCGTGATGGTGATTTCCACCTTTCTAGTCCTACATTTTGCAATCTTTATTTCTGCCGAGGACACTTTAAAATTATGTTTTGATATTGCACTGGAACTGGTTTTTGTAATCTACTTCAAGGCTGGTATACTTCAAAGGTCACATGACCACTTAATATCAAGTGCAATAGTTACATAATAACGTCTTCAAGTGGCATCACTCTTATTAGTTGTCACAGTTCTTTAATAATAACTATTTAATAGATCTGAATTTAGCGGTGATGGTAAGTTGAAAACTTTATTTTCAACTTTAAAATCTCACTATCTTCTTCTTCTTCTTCTGTTGCCCTTTTCCCATTTTATGTGGGGTCGGCACAGTGTACTTCTCTTCCATATCTCTCTATCAGCCGCCATATCTAACTTCTCATACTTCTCACACATGTCGTCTTTCACACAATCTATCGACACTTTCTTCGGTCCTCCTCTACCCTTATAACCATCCACATTCATTCTCACTGCTTTCTTTGTTATATGTTCTTCATCCCTCCGCATAACACGCCCCCACCGCGCTAACTTTAAAATCTCACAATAATGAAGTAAAATAGATTATTGCTTACTGCAATTATATTGTCATGTTTAGCAAAAAATATCAACGCTCATTGTGCGAGATACAACAATCAAATGGAAATAAAAATTAATTGTAACGCTAGGGATATAAAATTTGCATAATTAGGTTTGTAAACGTGATACTGATGTAATATAGTCAACCGACGACGAAGTCTGATGATTGCTTCCCCGATACCAGATGATCAAAACAATAACAATCTAATCGTGTGAAGAACAGCTTCCATTAAAGTAGCAGCTCCGAACCCGATCCATCAAATTAGATTAATGACGGGAATTAACATGTAGAAATGTTTATATTTAAGACAATTCAATTATTGTTTGATCATTACTATTCCGTTTATTAGCTGGTGATGATGATGATTAACATTATTCTATCCCACATGAACACGCGAGAGAAGTTAGAATATCTTCGGCGCCTACAAAAGGCAACTAAAAAGGTGATAATACTAGAGAAAGGATCGTCTTTCTTGTTTGGAGGTTTTGGAGGATTTTGCCTTATTCACCAATACCAGTTTGTAAGGCAAAAACCCTTTCAAGAAAGTCCATGTTCAGCTATTGACGTCAACACAGTGTCATGATAATGATGAAGATGACTACTATAGCTCAGATTTTTGTCATCAAATTGTAGTATGTAAAAGCGCAATGTGATGCTGTGTACATCATTCTAACTAGCGTCATATTATTCTGGGTCTATTAAATGAAGATCCTTGTCATGTCATCGCTTCGCAACAATGAATAAGTATTCGAATGTTGCATCCAAAGCCGAGTCCTCAGCACTTGGCTTTGATGTATTGGGTATACACAGAGACAGCATCACGAACAATGAGATGGAATAATGTTTATCTATTAGCAGTGCTGGTGTGTAATCAGTGAGCCGGTTCCACTTTGCGGTTAGGCATCGCGTTATGGTTGCTATTAGATCGTTTGCCGTGTTATTAAGTCGTGTGGCTTAGATCAGATCTGGGCTGCCCTTGGCACGTTGCACTGAGACTGTACTGTATCTCGCGATATATATATAATAGCGATATAATTACATCTACTTTACTTGCATTATCTGTATTAATTTTTTTTATTCGATTTTCTTCAGTGCTCAAAAATATTGGCCTGAGCTGAAAATGAATGTCTGAGTTGATGAAGGTAAAAAAAGTGGTAGTTCTTTGAATTGTAATAAAATATTTTTGAGGATGTTACGGTTTGTCTTAACCCACCTGGGTAATTAGCTAGCGTACGTAATACTGTTACTGTATTCCAGTAAATATTTGTGTATGAGTCTGAGTATTCCAGGCTACTTTACAACCTTCATTTTACCTAGTATCATTAGCAATTGAGTTTGTGTTGGACTATTGTAAAAAAATATGCACAATTGTAAGAATATTCTCACAAAGCAGCAGCCGTCTGAAAGCGTACTTTGATACATCTGATCTGTAATATAATTTCGCAAGCTACAACGCCCTTCGTCTTAAACATGTTATTTGCAACCTCCATGTCGAATAATCATCTCACTAAGAGCTCCGGTAACACGGACTTACCACTATTCAAACAATAAATTTCATCTGCCTTTCTTTGCACTCCTTCTCATCTCCCATTCTAAAAAGTCTCCTATAAAGTCGTCAAAGTAGAAGAATGTGAGTTATTTTAGCACAATTACTAAAAGACTCATTCAAAAAAAAAAAAAAAACATAAATTGATAGTCAACCGATGACGAAGCGACTCCTTTGGAAATTATGTCGATTAGTCAATAACGTCGCGTCCCTTCCGGTTGGAAGAACATTCTTTTGATTTTTTTTTAAACGTGCTGTCATTATTGATTCCATAAAGCATGTCAGAGCATGAAAATACAGACGCATACTAATATTAATTAGATTATGGCTCTAAAATTTACACAAATTAATGAAATTTCAAGTTTCCATAGCAAACATCAAATTAACAGCTTTTATTTAATTCGTTTCATGTTTCCTGTCTACATCCCCGTTTGCGGTAACATGTCTAACGGTGGGATCGATTTTGACAAGTGTCATTGACAGTATCGTCATCGTTATCATCATCAGCCGATAGACGTCCACTGCTGGACATAGGCCTCCTCCAAAGATTTCCGCATATAGTCACCATGACCTCTGGTACCGCTTGGCACTAGGGGTTGTCGTAAGTAAGGGTTCATATGGGGGCATTTGGACCATTTCTCACCACGCTGACCCAATGTGGGTTGAGATGGGTAAAAAAAAAACAAATTTCTGTAATGGATCGAAACTGCTACGAGGTGATCCGTAAGAGAACTAAGGTTATCGACATGACTCACAGGATAAGTTAGCTGAAGTATCCGATAAGCAATTATTCTCAGATTTGGCAACGGTATCGAATAAGGATGGTCGAGAATTGTGTTCAATGGTATCCACTTGGATAAGATTCCATGCGACATTGGATCGACACGAGCTGATGATTGAACCGAGTAATGTGTCGATCGTAACGTGAATGTTTTGCTTCAAACTCCAAAACCGCCATTATGAAGTTATATTGTAATGGCGGTGTCGGCGGGCCTCTTTGTCTCGCTTAACGCGCAAGTGCTCGTAATTCAGCTGAACCGTTTCCAGTTAATTTAGTAGTTGGAGCATTAAAGCGGAGTTACGGCGGGCATTAGCGAAACGTAAAATCACATAAACAAGCCGAGCTATAATTTTAATTTGTACGCCGGCAGCGGATTCTGTGTAAGCGGTAGTAAATACTCGTCACGTCGCTGCATCGTCATAATTAGATCGTAAACGCTGCGCGGGAGACGCCATTTTGTGTTACACGGCGACGCGGCCGAGTGACAGCGGCGCAGTGACGGCGCAGTGGCAGCGGCGCGAGGACGTATTCTTTATTTAATACACCAAATTTGGTAAAGGGAGTGGATAGAGTCGCGACAGTTGGAGAAACAGGATAGCATGACCCGTAAAGTGTTGCAGTCTCATGGAATAGTGATCTATATATAACATCTTAATACATAATCAGATTTGAAATTTTTCTGAAATATTCCCTGTGAACAACCGCAAATGATATTCTATAGTAACCGTTACTATAGCAACCGCATACATAAAACGTAACTATAATGCTTACAAAAGTGAATTAGGAATGAAATTATGAACGATCTATGAAATTCAAAAAATAAATACCTTATAACGATCTACAAATCTTTCCGCTTTTACGTCGATACGTTCACTAATTTTCACGTGATTGGCGAACCCATTTTCATTGTAAATCTATAAATAACTATACAGGAGATATCCAGAAATCCATTGACTCAACACAACATCTGCGAAATTATTAGACGTAGACACTCAAAATTTGGTTTTACCGTTTAAAAGTCGGCTGAGAATAGATTTTACAAAATTACTTCCCCAAAGCGAGTCACGGGGGTGGTACGGGTAGCAAAGCGGGCGGGGACGTTTGTAGTAATATACAAAATAAGAAATAGATAAGCTTTTACTTTTTGCTGTAGATAGTAAACTTATGAGTGCAATGCGACCTAGTGTTTATCATCCTAACTAGTGCCACAACCTTAACGTGTTAGCTTATCACTTAACACCGGGTGAACGTTGGTCTCATCGCTTCTTTTTCCTTCTTGTCCTTGTCCCATCTTTACTTGGGGTAGGCCCTTCTGGTCATCCTTCTAAATTTATCTCTATTTTGTGTCATACCTTCTGTCAATTTGTTATTCTTTAGATCTTTATTGATCATCGTCAACCAAGTAGTTGAAGGTCTCCCAGGGCCTCTCTCTTTAGTTTCGAGATCCAGCGCCAGCCTAACAATATGCGTTGTTGGTCTTTGCATAACACGGCCGTAACAGCGCAGGCATCTCTCGTTCGTCTCATCTCTTCGATTCTTAAAGTTGAACGAAAAACATTTTCAAGACCAGATTAAGAAAAGTTGACTACTTACGCTGCGGCCGTTTCATATATATATATATATATATATAAACGAAAATCATTTTTTTTTATTTCTCACTTTTTATATATTAGTTTATAACAAAGCTATGAGTCAGAGGAACGTTCATCCAGCAGTGTGTGATGCTCCTGCATACCAAAGACGCAGTACTTAATGTGTTTACATACCACATAATTGTGCTTACAGCCTCCAAACATCTCATTATATTCGCACATTACCTCTTTGCTGCAAAAATGGTTAATGACTCCGCAAAAAAAAGACGTAAAAAAGGAGATATTCATCATCCATCATCACCATCAGACGATAGATGTTTTCTGGACATAGACCTCTCCCAAAGATATGCCGGCTGCAGCCAGCATGACCTCTGGTATTGCCGGGCACCAGAAGCCGTCGTTCGTATGTGGGGACTTGAGGTATTTTCCACCACGTTGGCCCAATGCGGGTTGGTGGGAGCCAGAGCCCCGTTTGTTGATTAGCAGGCTGCACCATGAGCAGATGAGGTTGGCTTGGGTCCCGTGAGTTGTTGTGCGAGACTCTTTACAAAACATATATTACAACTAATATCCCTAAACATAGTATACGTAATATTCTAGACTTTACGTAATATATAAATACTAAAATAATTACTCCCTGGCGCAGTGGCTTTTTTTTAACCGCTGCGCTATCATGGCAGCAGATCTACCACCCTCAACATGTAGATCTGCTGTCATGCCAACATTGCTGTGATCTGGTCAATATTTCCTAGAGGGAGTAGAATTGTTATATATCGTATGAGGATTTTTTCTATAAAAGTAGTTAACAAATAAATGAGAGACAGGATATTTTATACAAGTACACTTCATGTATGTCCTGATTGTCACTCACCATCACGTGACATTGTCAGTGTTAGGTTTTATCAAATATCCCTTCAATGTATTCGCTGGTGGTAAATCTATGTTGCCGGAGACCGCCTAGTGGGCAATTATTAGTCCGTTTTAGTTTGAAGTACGCTGAATCTAGTGAAATTACTGCGGTAACAAGATTTATAATCTTGTGTCAAGGCGACGAGCGCAATGTGGTTTATATAATTCTAACTAGTATGACATTGTTATGGACAAGCGTATCACTTACCATCAGGTGAACGTCTTGCTCGTCTCATCGCTACGTCACATGAAAAAAATCTGTGCAGCGATTACGCTGGTGCCGCTTCCAGTGCGCACGCGCATGCGCACACGCTTGCATTTATTTATTTAGGAGCGCGGTTCGTCGGCCGCGCTCGGCCCGCCGCTAACCTTCACCCGCGCTCTCCGCTCCAAGGTCCCGACTGTTGCCCCGGCCGCTTCCTGCAGCCGCTGACGGATCCAACTGATTAATTGCACTCTTTATACACCAGTCACGTTTTATCACTACCTAGTAATATGCTAACAATTGTTAATTATTAAGCACCGAAATAATTAATGACAGGTCTCTTACACCAGCGGACTTCTGGGCAGGTATCCACGCAACTCCTATTTCTGTCGCTAAACATTAATGTACAAACATTACTGTGTTCCGGCTTAAAGGACGTTATAGTCTAACGAAATTAATAGGACAAGGAGCCTCAACATCTTAGATCTCAAGGCGAAGTGAACAATGTAAATGCTGTGTATATCATCCTAACTAAAGCCTCGTTGTTATGTGCAGGCGTATCGTTTACCACCAGGTCAACGTCTCGCCGGACTCGTAGCTTTGTTGAAAAAAAAAGTGGTAAAAACTGGTGTAGTTTATCATATTAGTCTTTTTACCATATCATTACACTTAGTCGACTAAACTAATTTTGATCTACTTTAATCGGACACGGACAAAAACCAGTAATAAGTATGACAACACTAAAAAATGATACTGTCTTAATAAACCCTCATTAATCAGCATTAACTGTTTTCTTTAATACATACATATACATTAATATCCGCCTTTATAATACCCGCGTTAACATAATAAATTGCAATTGGATATAGTTATCTATAAACGTAGTACAGTACGCAGTACGCATAGATACTAGGTAGTATTAATACGTGCTAGTATATTCCGTGTTGCATTAAGAAGGCACCGTAATAATATAATCTGTGGGATAGTGCGGCCGTCCGCGGGTTGCTCGCAGCCATAATTGCGATGATGGTCCACCCCACTGACCGATAGAGCCTTAATGACAGGTTGCGAACCCCGTAGCAACCCCACCGCCTGCCGCCGCCTGCCACCACCCGTCACCCCCCTCCGCCGCCGCGTGATTTGTCTAGCAAATTAATATTATTGAAGCGCACTGGGCTTATATATTACATACATGGTTTGTATTATAGCATTCCATCAAACACTTGTTCTTTTATTCCTTCACTTGATATTTAGTGATACGCCTGCAGGTTATTAAACCTAATTTTTTTTTCTGGTCAGTGATCTAAAAGAGGTTACTGAAGTTTTTCTTAGCACTGAAACACCTTTCGGGTGCAGTTCCTTCCCCATAAATCTCATCGTCTGTCTTATTCATTTTACTTTCTATGTGGTACAACTCCGTATCGGTATTCTTCTATTCTTGTGTTCTTTTAGCATATACCTAATAAATATACATAAACACGACATGATATAATTTGCGTTTTCTGGGCATAGATGTAGTGTCAGGTTTTGTATACTTGAACATAACTTAGAGTAATACGGAAAGGTAATGTCTAATTTAATCATAAAATATTCTTTATATTTATACCTTAGGTGAAACAAAAAAATTCAGTAAAAATTATTAACATGTTCAAAAATAATTTTCACCCTTCAGGTTTGATAATCTGTTTTTTTTTTTAATTTTTATCTTACTTATTTTTTTAGTGTCGGACTGCTCTAAATAGGGAAACAAGTAACATGTATTATTTCGACCAATTTTTTTTAAAATAAGACTCTAGTCATTAAATTTTCTTAATCAAGCAGCACAAAGGATGTTTAACTGATGGTATATAGTGTACTTAATGGTGGTACAAAGGCTGAAGAGCAATGGCTGCATTTTTATGAATCTCCCATTGAGTAATGAGTTAAGTTGGTCCTGCGTTGTCGTACCAATTTAATACAAAAGACAAGATCCAACATCGAGTGAATAAAAGCACGACCAGAACTCAAGACTAAGACTAAGGCTAGAAGTAGATTGCCATCACCAGGCTCGAGTCCTGCTGCTCTCCCCGCTCGATCGCCTTGTTCAATACTCAGGCTAGTTGCGCCGCCGCTAATTTTACACGAATAAAATACTTTACCGGAGCCATAATTATTGTTGCGCGACAATAAATTCGCGTAAAAGTCGCTCCGAGAGCGTGTTCGTGTGTTCGTGTGTCCGTGTGTTCGTGTGTTCGTGTAAACATGTGACAGGTACGGCGCAGTGACAGCGGCATTGGCAGTGAAACACTCCCGCGTTCCCCCCTTTTTAAAGCGAGCATCGCTTTGATATGTTTACGTCAACTTCTTCTGACGGCATTCCTTCGCTATGCGCACAAATATATATATATATATATATATGTGGACTGACAGACGGCCGAAGAGTTCAGCTGCTGAATTCGAGATGAATTACATATTACTTCAAATTACTTTATCACGCTAAATGCATAAGCGTCAATCTGAAATACTTATTATACTTATAATACACAAAGCGGTGTTTAGATTTCATCATCATCATCAGTCGACGAGCGTCCACTGCTGGACATAGGCCTTCCCCAAAGATCTCCACATCGAACGGTCACGCGTTACTTGGATTTAATACGATAAAAAGATTTGTAAATTAACTCTAATACCTAAAAAAAAAAAAACAGCAAAATGATTTCATCTCAAATTTTATGATTATAAAGTGTAGTTACTTGACCAAAAACTTAGGTAGTTTTCTTCGGTTCTATGAAGACTTTAAAGCTTGAACTTTACCTGGTACCTGTCTTCTTAAATGGAGAAGGGTGTTCACATATCGGTTAGCAATCTCAGTATCTTCTTTGCTTTTATATTTATTTATGTATGATGAAAATCAGCGCTAAAGCCTTTGAGAGTTGAGGCACTAGACTCGTTCTAAGTCTATTTTATAAGGTGTTAGACATTTTCGAAAGCATTCTAGAGTTTAAAAGACGTCTAGAATATTTCTCTGCTTAATGCTGGTACGTCAATATTCTTCATGGTATAGTTTAGGTCAGACCTGATGTCAATATGTGAGAAGTGCTACTATAGGTGTACTGTAAAGTTTTCTCGTGCCTGGGAAATTTTAGGTTATTATTAGATTCCGTTACTCTCTGCAGGGTTTGGCTGTATTCTTCCTTCACTAACGTAAGTACGTCTAGGTGTAAGCGCTGAACATCTAAATATCCGGCAGCATCTCCCGAAATAGGTTATTAGATTATTCCGTATTTTCTGTAAAATTTACTCGAATTAGTTACGCAAAGAGCGACCTTCGTAGAGTTTCTTCTCACTCGAGAGGTATTTCCGGTCCCGATATAAATGATTCGGCTAGGCAACAGAGCGAGGAGATGGTTTTTCGTTGTTACGACAGTTAGAAAAATGAAACGTTTATTATTTCCAGGAAAACGAAAAGCAAATTCACAACATAACGGACTGAAAGGTTTTAAGTAAAGTAGAGAAAGATGCTGTCAAGATTTGGTAAATAACGTTTTATACTGTTCAAATATCGTCTTCATTTTAACCAGTAGACGTCCACTGCTGGACCCAGGTCCTTTATAAGGTATTCCATAAAACACGGACTAGTGGCGGTACTGAAACCCTCTGGCGTAAAACTACAGTTAAGTATCAGAGATCGATAAATGATGTTATCTTTCATCGAGGTTATTGACTATCAATTTAACTGTTTGTTTATTTAATCAGATTTAATTAGTTTTTTTTTTTTAACTACAGTAAAGAATGGCAGGTGAACATTTGTAAGTATATCTAGATATCCATAACACCGGTGATTTGAAGATCGCCGTAGCTAATAAAGTCAGTAGGGTCAAAGTGTTAACTTGTAAGTTAATGTCCCACGTTGCGTTATATAAAAGATTTAACTCAAATCAATAGAAACTCTTATTTGTTAGATTTCTTCTGTTAATAAATAGTTAGAAAAGTATTTTTTGCGTTTAAATGGTCCGATTTCAGGCGTGGATACCTAAGTGAAAAAGTTGTATGATTTATTATATTTTTTCAGCATTTACCTCCTATCCAAAGTCACCTAGAAGTGATGTGGTGATAGGTGAGGTTGTTCGTCGTCGGGTGGGACCCGTTGGCAGTGTGCCGTGGTGACGGCGGCCTTGGTTGAAGCGCAGTAATCTCTATTAGACCACCGTGTAGTCACCTTGACCTTGGCAATGTACGCAAGGTCAGTGCCGCTTGGCGACTGCGAGACTGTTAGGCCATGAGAAACGCGACTCACTAATTATTGCGTCGTTAAACTTTATAAGTATTTTTTTTTTCTTGTCAAAAATGAATTTATAAAATGGTATATTATAAAGCAGGTACTCTGTCTGAATATCATATCTAGATAGATGGTTATCACATATAATATAAGAACTTGCATACTGATGTAACACCATTATTTTTGCTGAAGTAAAAAATAGTGTTAGTATGTAAACAATTTACTAAACAAACTGTAAAGTTATATCCACTTAAATACACTGTCAACTTAGTGTAGTGAGCACGGAGTACACATCATTTATGTTCACTACACTACTACTAATGTTTTTATCAGGGGCAAACACGAGTTTACACAACGAGTGATTCCCGAGTATAAGTAACCCCCGAGGGGGCTCTTTTGTCCGTTTAGGATTAGGCAGTGCAGTAGACAGGTATAATGACTTCACTACAGTTGTGAAACAGCTGATTTAATGGTCACATCGTTTCAACATTTTCTTGGTAAAAATTGTGAACATTTCAGCGCGTACGCACTAACGTGCAACTGCCAGAATAACGTGACAAATTGATTCTGATGATCTCTTCTGAAAACTACACTTTGATGTATAAACTTGTCATACGCTTTTCGCGCTTACCTCTAATGTCGTCATTGGGCCTTTCTACGAATATTTAAGTTGGAGAACTCTCAAGGTGACCTCGACAGTCATAATACATCAGCGAGCCGCGAGCAGTTCGAGCACCACCGCAGCATTCATATCTACCGCCGCACATCATTGAGAAGAGAATTTATTTTATTAATACCCAACTCAACATGTTTGCGTCGTAGCAGTCTTGCAACACTGACGCCCCCAAGCTGTTCCACTCGTTTGCGGCTCGCATCGCCAAACGCTTCGTTTTAGCGCTTGGCTGCATATCCGGTATCCTGACAAACACGTAAACGACTACAATATTATTATATATAAAGTATTATATGTAGACGGCGGCCATTAATCGACGGCCGAAACTACAAACATTTGATTGGCCCCTGAACCGTTGCGGCTTAAATTGTTATTCAGCGCGCGGAACCGATTGTGGGGCCCGGCTGTATGTGGATATTGAATCATTAATGGGTACGCCTCTTAAACCTAGTTACATCGCTCCGATGCAAAATATAATCCTGTCGAACTTAAGTTACAAGCGCTAGCGTGCCCAACGATCATACAAAACAATCGCTGCCACTGAAGTTTGAACACCCAGCTATGTCTTTCGGAGCATTGTGCAGTCGGTGATGAGGCATGGAACAAGCAGAGCCCCTTCTATCGCCAAACACCACACTTGAAAAGAACACTGTCAGCACACCTAACTAGACGAACATCTAGATAAATATTTAATAGATTTTGCATCTTTAATCACTTTTTATTAACTATCATTAGAAGCAATAAAAAAATGTAAGTTAGATTAATGAAGCTCTGTCAAATAACTTCATCCGGCGGAGCGAACAGCAGGACATTCAACTGTTGGTAAATGATCCGCTTAATTATGAGACGCCAATTAAGATAAGACAGTATTAGGATAGCTCCAGCGCGATTTAAACCGTATTACAGCAATATTAGCAGATTACTGGTTCGCGGTAAGTCGACAGTGAGCACTGTGTCAGGTTCCGTATCGAGTTCCATTCCTGTAGAGGTATATGGAAAAATGAAGAACGTTGTCAACTCCTGAATGGCACCACACCAGCAACAACGATACGCGCGCCATTTTGTAGTTAGATATAATATTGAATTCGTGTAGCTGTAGTAATTTTATCATAAAATTGAAAACAACATTGAACGAATTCGTTTGACGCCCCGCAGCATCACTCATCCGTTTCCCCAGCGGGTAACACTTGGTGCCGGAGTGGATGTGGCATGTCTGTCGGCGATTAAGATGCGCAGGTTTATTTGCTATTGTCGTTTTTTGTCCGGTGCGAGGTCGGCTCGTTACGGAATTTGTTTATTGCAGCGGATTGTAGTCGGTGCTAATCCAATTATATCTATAGCTGGATGTAGCTTCATTGGGTTAGCTAATTAAAACATTGGATTTGGTTAGGAGTCTCCACTCTTAGCCAAAGCTGCTTTCAGTCCAACACGACAGATTATTTTCAATGTTTTGGATTCTGACAATATGAGTAGAGAAGATGGTTGGATACTACTGTCTACTTCAGATCCCAGTATTAAAACAGCAAACATCACTACTAGACTTTAGTATACAGTAAGCACATTTTGTGTTGATGTGTAAACAATAATATTACTGTTTCTACAGTAGATATCAATACCGGCTAGAATAATTCTGAAAGTCTGGACTGAAAGCCGATGGGTAAGTTAGGTCCTCGAGTGGCGCCCGCGTACCGGTACATGTAGTGTTGGGAGGCCTCACACAAAGTGGACCGACGATCTGGTGAGAGTCGCGGGACCGATCGATGCGGAGAACTTTGGGAGAGGTTGATCATCATAAAGACACTTTAGCTGATTACATAAGAAATTAGCATTTTTTCGAACTGGCCACATTTATAAATATGCGCTGCAGGAACAGCTTCATGGACTATTGATGTTTACGAGGAAGCTTCTATAAAAAACCTGCTATACGTTTTCGCTTCCGATATTTCCGTTCTCGACCTTTTGACCTCCAAAACCACCCATGAAATATATTACCCAGGTTATTTCTCTAGTAACGTTTCTGTTCAAACTGAAATAATAACGTTTGCACACTACTCCTCGAGAACAGAAACTGTCACTAGGTATCCACCTTGATGGTGAATAGTGGCAGATAACTCACTAAGTACAACTTAACGATAGAAATAAGCAAAAGATATGTTTTAATCATTATTTTTAAAGTTGTGTAAACAATCCGTGCAGTAAAGAATCAGAACAAAGCCTTGTGTAACGGAGCAGGCTGACCAATGCGGACTGCGGGCGAAGTGTTCGCGCACCTTCAGTGTTTGCTTTGCAACAGGCCGAGAGCTGAAGGTGGACCTAACGGTCGAAGGTCAAGAGTCAACGCCCGGCTTTGATAGCTTGCAGCGGTATCCGATCCGATGGTTTTTTCCCTTCATTCTGCATCGCATAATCGAGCGCTACTTCGTACCTTGGGCTTTTCTAGATATTCCAGGTACTTTTATAATTACTATTTTTTTTTCATTAAGTAGCGAGGTGGGATAGGCATTTACGTGGTTGTCAGTGACACCTGCCCGTAAAAGATGGCGCCTGCTAAGTCTACCAGTTTTTTCTACTCTTCGTAAGTTTCTCGTTTGTCCTGCTTCTTTGGATTTTATTTCTTAGTTAGGATGTTCACAAAACACTACTTTATGTTAATCTTTTCAACACTTGAAGTACTATAATTTAATTTTGCTGGATACAATATTCTTCAATTTGGGACAGTTCTTGCATGATCATTTTAGAAGAGCGATGGAGAGAGCTATGCTTATCATTTCTCTAAGGGACAAAATCTGGAACGAAGAAATTCGACGGAGAACTAAAGTTGTCGATGTAGCTCTCAAAATCTGAAAGCTGACAGTGGGCCGGCTTGGTCTATCGTTTCAGTGACGATCGAAGGGGGTGAAGTCTTGGAGTGGAGGCCGCGTACAGATCGCATAAGGACGACACCTTCCCTTCAGATGTACCGACGACATCGTCAGAGCGGTCAAAAGTGGATGGATGCGATAAGCCTATATCCAGCAGTGGACAAATAAAGCCTGATAATGATGACGAGTGATGAACTTTAAAAGACTGAAAAGACACAAAAAGACTTCCCCATGAGGAACGTCGTGTGAGTACAATGTAGTATATTATTAATGTTTAAGTGAAGTGGTTATACTATTAACATTTAGTTTATTTTAGTAACAACTCACATGCACAGTTTTCACGTTATCTAGGTCTCCGTTCTGTTTTATAGCAGATGATGTGCATAGCGTCCAAAACTTTATTAGAAGCATGAAACGCATCTCCTCGTCCAAGGTGATTTTGAAATCTCATGCGGGCGTAATGTAAACCATTGCTAAATAAAATAAACAAACCTTGTTTACGAGTGGCGGCCGCAGTGTGTGCGTGCGCGTGTGTGTGCGTGTGTGTGTGTGTGTGTGTGTGTGTGTGTGTGTGTGTGCAGTCGCAGAGACGAACGGACGGAACAACTCACTTTTATAACCGACGCGGAGGATCACGATAATGCATTACTTTCGCCTTAAGATATTCATTTAATGATACTATTTTTAAGTTTGATAAGAGTAGACGTAGTCCAGAACCTCCAAGTAATGTATAATAGTATGGAAGAGGATGGCCAAAGGATTGCCATTTGGTGTCTTGCAATTTCTATATTTCGAATGTTTTTCTAAAAAGTTGAATCGTCCATTACGGAAACTGTTATGTCTTAAAATATAAATTCTTTACAAATGGACTTAAATAATTAAGAGTTGTTGCGTTTCCGGTGATGCGCCGCGCTATCAGCCCGGCGACACGGCGCTCGACCCGCGCCACCTACATATACATAATGTACAACATTAAACACCCATATATTTATTATAACCATAAATCAGTCTGGGTGTTCTGAGGTGCATCAGTGAGCCGCAGGCAAAGTGCACTGCACTTGTATCGCACTCACACATTCAAATTTCAACCTTAAGACCCTGAGCAAAAGACATAGAATTGTGTTAATTCAATTCGAGCTTTACACCTCTTCAGTACTGTTCAGGTATGTATAAGCCATAATGTAAAAGGCACCTTATTGCGTGTTGCTATGTCACATTTTCGAATATCAATATGATCCATATAGCTATTTCACTTAGCGGATACGTATAAGCAATTTGAATTGTAATGCTTTGTAATAGGGTCGATTTTCAAATTTAAACGTTTGGTCATTAAATCGTTCTGAATATGTGGCGTCGGAAAATTGACCTCAGCTGTGGCGTCCCTGTAAATATTTGCGTCCGACGTGATCCGTGCGAACTAGTAAGAGATTAGGCATGAGGAGAACGAATTTGAAAGGATACCTTCCGAGCTGGACATCATCTCAGCATCGCGCAAATGTTTCTCTGGAGATGTTATATGGTATAGTTTAATTTAAATTTAACACTCAATACAAAAACTAATCTCAAAGCTTTTTAAATACAAATTTGTATAATTCTAAAGGTTCCCGAAGTATAATTTCTGGTACAGCTTAAAGCACTAGATCTATAAAATTTCGAGGCTTGTTAAGATTTATAAGTGTTGTTGTGTATTATGTAGATATTTCTATTTGGTATGAAATCTCTGAACGGTGGAAAGGACATGAGTGATTGCGATATTGTCAATGAATTGCAAATTCGTCCTTAAACCGTAATTAACATTTGATTCGTCGTAATCGAATAGCAGAAACATTTGCGAATTATCGATTGCATTGCATTGCATTGCATTGCATTGCATATTGACGCGATAATTCTATCCGAAAGTGATCCAAAATATTTGCAACGGATGAATAGAATGAGGAACTCGTTGGTAGCCAATTGATTACCTCTTGGCTCGCGATTCCAGTAATAAAAGCTATTTCGGTTTTAACAGCTTCATCGATAAAATCTCGTTCGTTTATATCTCCGTAAGGACGGTCGAGGGGTCGGTAGCCAGATGCCGTACCTTCGGAACATACGTTACGTTTAATGGGGATGTTACTACAATTATTATGATCATGCATATAAATCAACTTCACACTCGCGCCAAGAACTTCACAACCGTCAGGGCAAGAGTTCTACCGGACAAATATAAGTTTAAGTATTTCATTAAAATGGCTTCTGACGAATGGAGACCAGAACAGCTGTTTGACGAAGATGACCTAATCCCGTGTCTCCTATAACAGTTTGGTTGAAGTAACTTCAAATTTTTTATGACAGTTCATATTGGTTTTCTATAGAAAGATTAAAGGAGAAACCTGATGAACTTCAACTTGATCTAGAATTGTACTTGCTATAAAATGAGTTTGTTTTAAGTTAATTATCTGCAATGTAGGCTTTCACGGTTTGTATTTAACATTTGAATTTATCTATGGGTAATGATTAGTTTAGACAGATAAGTTAGCTACCTGGATAGATGTGGACATCTTTGGGGGAGGCTTATGTCCAGCAGAAGATGATGATGATGATAATGATCAACTTTAGTTATACGTCAGGTTCTTTTAAAGTATTGTATGAATTTTATTTAAATTTAAAACCGTTTCAACGTATAAAATATGGTTCAAACTAAATATACATTCGCTGAATTCGGATTCGGGTGAAATTAATTCGGTTTCATGAATGAAAACAGATATTGCAAAAATGTTTGTTCTACCATCATCCGGATGAATGGGTTTATTTTTGGAAGCTTCATTCGCATCAGCTTTTTTTAACGCAAGTTAAACATAACCGTTATAAAATATTCCGAGCGCTCTTCCGTTCTGCTTAGCGACAAAACGAACGCTCGTTAACTGTATAATATCGCGCTGGAGAAGATGTTTGCACAGGACTACATTACGCTTGATGTTTCCACACGTAATCTTAAGTGTCCTTTCCATATTAATACCGTTAACAGCATCTTTTATGCCAACACATAGTAAAGTTCACCCACTACCAGGTTGGCCCTGTTTCCATACATTTTGAACTATTTTCTTTATTCGACGAATGAACGAGGCGACCGAAATGATAATTTAACGGTAAGTGGTACAGCACCACATTATGCTCGTCGCCTTGGGGCATAGGATATTAAGTCTCGTTACTTCAGTAATTTAAATAGCTACCGCGCTCTTGAAACCGAAACACAGTAATGTTTGCACGCTACTGCTTGTCGGTAGAAGAAGGCGTTGCGGGGATTTCATGGGGGGTCTTCGATCACAGAGGCCAGAAAACTACTAAGCTGTCACAATTTGGAGTAGACCGAGGCTAGTCAGAGTATGTCACAAAAATATAAAGTTAAATATTGTGTTAATTGATCAACAGTTATATCTTAAAAGCAGATCCAGAACGAACTAATGAGCTTTTAAACCATATATATATGACGATATAATATGTAGTGTTGGTAGGTCCCCCTCCAGGTGGTCTGACGATCTGATGAAGGTTGCGGGGAGCAACTGCATGCGGGCAGCGCAGGATCGATCAATGTGGAGATCTTTGTGGAGGCCTATGTCCAGCTGTGGACATCTGTCGGCTGAAAATGACGATGTATATATGACAATAATAGCTATATAACTCGTTTGGCCATAAATACTGTTACATAAAAAGTTTTCTTTTTTCAACTTTTAATTATTTTGAATTTGGAACACGTATATATATTATTTTAAAAACTTGTTTCGATTTGTGCCATTCCACATATTTGTTCGTGTTCATTATCAAATCACCATATGGAATGGGGTGGGGGTGTTAAAGAAAATAGTACTGCAGTGATCGCCTTGCACAAAGCGGATGTGGGTGTGGAGCGGACATCTGGAATATTCCAGTCACTTCAAAAGCTCGGTATCAGCCGTGTGTTCGTATATCGTACTATCAACAGATACAGCGACACTTCCTCTGACCACAAGAAGACCGGCAAAGATCAGGGCGGCTGCGTGCTGTTAGCTGTTAGAACTACAAAGGCTGTTAATGCTGCTGAAGCCAGAATTCGTCGAAACCCCAATAGGAAGCAAACATCTTATCGCGGGAAATGAAGTACCCCGCTAGGAGTCTGCCGCGTGTCGCGTGTTGTAACACAACACCTGAAGCGCGGTGCTTGTCGCCGACATACAGGACATGCACTCAATGAATCATTACTGGTAAGGACAGTGGATCGACCAACACGCCTTCCGTCGCGGTGCAGCAGGCAGGTGGAAGGCGCACAAATGTCCTCTGTACCGATGGAAACAATTTCACGATTCAAGAACACTGCAATAAACAAAATGATAAAGTGTACGCTTAGAGTTCTAAAGAAGCTGCTCAAGTGATGGTGGTCGGAAAGGTAAAACGTGGTCATCATCATCATCCTGCGTCAGTAATGGTTTGGTAAGGCGTGTCTTATCAAGGAGTCACAAAACAATTTTTTTGTGAAAAACGAGTGAAAACTTCAACCAAGATGTATCAAGATAGTCTTGGATCATGTTGTGAAACCTCTCAACAATACACTTCTTAAAAATATACCGTCCAGCAGGACTGTACACTTGGTTAAAGGCACGAACTACCCAAGCCCGGTTCGAAACCAACCTTCCGGACTTTATAAGAGCTGAAGACTATTCCTCATCTAGCCTAGACCTCAACCATTTACCCTAGGCTTCAAATTATGGTCAGTTTTAGAAGACATGGCCTCCTGCTGCTCTAAACGACACGGCGACATTGAGTCTCTTTGGAGCAAGCAGTAAGCGGTGGCGGTGGCGGTGGTGGAAAATTCTCTTGGAGACAGTGCGTAAATCCATAGATTTGTGATACGTGACCAGACAGATTAAAGGCCTGTATAAAAGCCGAAGGAAGCCATTTTCATAGAATAAATTTTTTTTCTTTTTTGCTGACGCTAATAAATATGAAGATATATTTAAAAAAAAATTTCATTGCTTCTTTTTTTAAAAAAATGCGTTTTCATTTGTAACGGAACCTATGACCGTACTAGGAATATATATATACATATATATGTATATATACATACATATACATATATATATATAAATCAAGCAGAGGATAAAAATCTGTCAGTGTATTTATCAGTTTCTATGCGTAAGTGCGTGTTTCCTACCGGAAGTGCTTCATTAGTTGTCGAATTCTTGGCTTGCTTTTGGTCTGTAGCCAACTCCTCGGCGTCATTATTAGTATAATAGGGAATAAACTGTTCAATTTAAGATGCTGATGACAAAGAAAAAAAATAAATGATTCAGATTTAACTTTCATCATCATCATCATCGGCCGATAGACGTCCACTGCTGGACATAGGCCTGCCCGAAAGATATCTACATCGATCGATCCGCATCGATATGAAGATATTTGAATATTCGTATATAAGATATATTATTAACTAACTGATTGGTTGGAAAATGAAGCCAAACAAATCTTATTTATTTATACTACGAAGTGACTAGACGGGCGGTAAGCCTTGTAATTTCACCAGCTACAGCGCCATTCAATCCGGAACACAACAATTTTTGCACCGTAGCCTTACCACCAGAACAAACTGCAGTCAAATCTAAAGTAGCTTTATAGGGATAATATTTGTTTTTATTTACACAGCAACGAGAGGAGACGTTCGTCTAACGATAAGTGACACGCCCACCCATAACAAAGTGATGCTAGGTAGGATGCTATACACTATCACTTTTCGATAGTCGCCTTCAGACATAACATATCAAGTCTCCTTACCCCAGTAATTCCACTTGCTACAGCGCCCTTCAATATACAGTAATGTTTACGCACCGCTGCGGTAATATATAACTAGAGGGTAGAAAACAAAGACCTTCGAATAGTAGAATTGCTTGTAACCGAAGACAGCGTCAGAAAGAGGGACCTTCGGAACCCGCAGAAGCCTCAAGCAGTAATGTTATACAAGAAATGTTAATGTTGTCCCGCGCGGCCGCAGTACGAGTTCAACTGGTACGGAACAGAAGGAGGCCCGTCCCGTTATTACTAGGAAATTGATCTGACGCAACCGTGTACAGCCAGAGGCAGTGGTGGACACTTACTATGTCATGGCCTAATAAATATACACTGCAAATTACATATAAATATATATATAACAAACCTATTTAAAACGATTTAGCGTATTCATGTAGACAGGAGATTTCCCCCTATGTAGAGACTTATCACGATATCTCCGGAACAATAAGGGCTGGAGACTTATTATTGGGTAAGAATATTCCTTTTGCCGAATATGGGGCAGCTAAGAACGGATTTTACGAAATGTTACCCGCAAAAAGGGTTGCGGAGGTGTTAATAACGAGAAGGGTTAACTCCTTAGCGGGAATACTTCGGGAATACTTCTGAAGTCTATATTTCAAATCGAATTCTATATCGCAGCCGGCGACAGAACAGATAGTACATTTCATATATCCTTTTATTTGTCTGTATATATATATGTTAATATAACTATTTAATAGGAGTTTTTACTTGTTTGTTTACTTATGTTGTGTAAGTAACGTTTCCGCTATAGTTATATTAATTCGGACGCAAAACGGAACAATGCCGAGTGCTCCGGCTGCGCAGACGTTAAGCAAACATTTAATTCCTCTTGAAATTCAAATGAACGTTAATAAAACTTAAAGTTATGAAGCCGTGAATTCAGATTACATGTTAAATTTTAACGGCCGCCATTCGCTAAACGAGCAATATTTTTTGCTTTAAACATTCTAAATGAATAAACAAATTAACGAGAGATTAAGCTAAAAAAACTAAGTTAATTACGTTAAGTATTTTTAAAATTTCCTTTTACTGCTTTTATTGTACAGAGTTCATTATAAACCCGACATTAACTTAAAGCAAACATTTGATGAGATTAGTTCTTATTGGCACATCAGAGGGGTGTAAGAGGTCCCACACATCAACTCACGAGATCCTAGCCTACGTCACCTGCTCGTGGTGCACCCTGCTTATCATCAAATAAGGCTCTAGTTTCTACCAACACGAATTGGGCAAGTGTAATGGGGAATGGCCTGATTCCCCTCATATGAATGTCTACCCGATCGATGTGGGAATCTGTCGAGCGGGTCCATGACCAGCAGTGGACGTTGATCGGCTGATGATGATGGCACAGCATAAGCATGGGAATAGATAAAAAAATAAGGCATCAAGCTTTAAATTTTGATTGAATTCTACTGAAGTATTCACACGACAGCACCACCCTTAGCCAAAATAAATAAAAGGAAAATACCTGAACCACTTCCGTAGTCCATTGACTAATATCTTACTATGTTTAACATCTCCGAGATTAAGTCCACTGGATTTCAATTAGTAGTAGTGATCTGAAACCCGCATGGGTAGCTATAACCCTCATGCTAGTTGTACTGCTGTGTTGACTCCAGTCATATGGGAACAAGGATATTTTGAGCCAGCAAGCTTCACTATACCATCACATAAAATGTAGTAAGCGTTATCAAACTATTGTGAACCCTTTGTTATATGATACAGTAAGATTACTGTACCCTACGTTATAATCCCATAACGTTGTTATATACTGGTGGCAGGCCTATTTCCGCTGCCAAACAATAATGTGTGAACATTACTGTGTTCCAGTTTAATTGGTATTGTAGCTAGTGAAATTACTGGAGTAACGAGACTCAACATCTTATGTCTCAAGGCTTTGTCCGCAATATGGTGCTGTGTTTAACATTCTAATAGGCGTTATATTGTTATGGGCAGGCGTATCACTTACCTTCAGGTGAACGACCCAATCGTCTCATCGCTTTCTACTATAAAAAAAAATGATATTACTGGTACAATGAATACGGTATAAATATTACCTATGTATAATACGTCCACTGCATAACGACGGCTTAAGCCTTCGCCAAACAGGAAGTGAACATTTATGAAATTAACAACGAATTAATATATATAATGAGGATGAATACTTTTTTGCCGTCTGTACATAGAACAGAAATCATCTATTCGTCTGAGGGATTATTTAAATTAACTATAATGACGGTCATCAGCGAACCCCGCGTCTCGTTTGCCTGATTCGAGAACTGCGCTGGTATATTCGCCCGTAATAGGCCTGCCGTAATGTAATTGTAATCGAAAAATTGCCCGAATTAGCGGCGTAATGTGGACATTCAAGTAAAAAAAAAAATATTACGTTAACCGCAAAGCTAACGTATCAGAATTGCAACTCTTTGTTCTAGATCCGTAACCATTGTGAAATGTCACATCTGTACAAACATTCCGCGATAATTTACAAACATACTGAAACTGTAACATTTATTTGTCGATATAGTTTTCTCTAAAGCAATGAGACGAAAGAACGGTTTACCTGATGATGGTAAACCAGCTCATAACATGGTGACGGTAATAAGCACGATGAACGCTGCACTGCATCGCTTTGAGACATTACACGTTAAGCTTTCTTACTGCAGTAAATGCATCATCAACGACAGTAATATTTAAAATTTACTATTCGGTGGTAATAAATTCCAATTATCAAAAAGCTTTACAATGTGAGATGTAACTGCAAACAGGAAGGCAAGAATCAGTTTGCAATTACCAAGAAGGTATATTAAATACTCGTGCGCAAGGCCGTGTATCTCTGGATCGTCAGTAAGACAATGTCTAGACATCACATCCGCTCTTAGCAACAACCTGTCGCCTATTCTTTTGTATATAAAAAACAATTGCTGGTACTCATGAGTAGATGTTTCAAAATGTGTATCCGTACAACTCTATATTGGTAGAGATAACTAATTGGATAAGCAGCAGGCTTACGAGAGCCAGCATCGCCGGGCATCGAATCTGCTTCCATCGCGCACAAATTAACATTGAATAGACTCGTACTGTACAGACCGCTACATAACTTTTTACAGGCGACCGTCCAGACCTTAGACTGGAACACAGTACTTAACGTATCATAAATTCATTCTGGTCCTCAAGAGTCAGCTGTATCGATCTATATCTTTCCAAAACGAGTTGTGTGATTACTTCTCGTTATCTTCTATATATAGTAATATTATTATTGTGTAAGTCTGTCTCCTTGCTATGTTTTCCCTCTAAACTACTATTTTAATTTTCTTCTGAACTCGTCTTCCTCTTACCCTTTTCCCCATTCTATGTGGGGTTGGCACAGTATGTACTTCTTCATCCCTCTATCAGCCGCCATATCTAAATTCACACTCTTCTTGTCATCTGTCACACAATCCTTCCACACTTTCTTCAGTCTTCCTCTACCCTTGTAACCATCCACATTCATTCTCATTACTTTCTTTGTTATATTATTTGCTTGGATACGTCTAACTAAAGATCAGGTTAAGTAGCGTTCATTGGTAGAAGTCTAGATCCAGCAGAGGTTGTTAATGTTGAGGGTGAAGCTACAGCTACTGTGTCATATAACTCTGTTTGTCTCTCTGCCTCTCGTCTCCGTATCAGTAATGCTCTGGTGTTAGCGTTCCCGCTAAAAGCTCGACAGTTTGTGCCGGGGCCTGCTCTCATCCCGCTTCTGGTAAATCTGTTTCCAATAACAACACACATTAAATTACACGAAGCCATATCTCCGATGTGGCCTCCTTCAAAACCTGGAGCCGGAACTGTTTACGTATCGCGGAGGAATACACGAAATAAGGGAAGAGTAAATATTTGCTAAAGAAACAATATTATTTTCGTTCGTCGTTCGCGGAGTGCTCGCAATTTGTAGTCGATGCGGGTCCTCTGGGCATAGATTACAGCAGCCGGGGGGAGACAGGCAACGTATAAAGGCTCTTTGCTCGTTTCAGCATTAGTATAAATGTATTATCCATCACTGTAACTTCTTTTTAACCATTGATGCGGAATAAGTTTTTTTTCGGACCTGTACGTTTTTGCTTACCTTTACGCGGTGCGATCCAACATTCTCATTAATTTTTTAATGAGAAATGTATATTTAAGGGTAGTCCCACAAATATTTATTAGAAAAATCATCTGGGAGCAAAAATGAAATTTGATTAGTTTTGTTTCTTTAAATTTAGATATACAAAATTTAGTATAGTGCCTATGATTCTTCACGAAATTGACAGCGTGGAATGAGCGTGGTAACTTGACGGACGGGGCTCGGAACCAACCTCACCATTATCTAACCTTCACTACATGTGGTCGTGAATTCGAACAGTGGACCTTTCTGCTGCCTGTGTGCCACGGAAGTTGTAGTATTTAAGGTAAACACTAAGAAATAGTTAAAGTGGCTTCATAACTCTGGTTGTTGTGATCATCTTTATGTTAATAAGTAGTTATCTTTGAAATTCAGTAACTACACAATCTGTTATAAAATGGTTTTCGCTAGCACCTGTGCGACTGCCGTCCGCGGTGAGCTCGCTGGAGTCCAGTCTGTGCTGGCCGGGGCCGGGGTACTCTCTGGCGGCAGGTCGCCAAGTCCGGTCACGTCCGCCGCCGACCGGCCACCGTAAGCTCGGTTAGAGCGATGCATAAAAACTAAGCTTTGCTTTGAACTTTGAAATTCAAATGTAAAATATATCGATACGTTTGCGAGGCAATATGTCGGTGAGCCGTATTCACCGACAGGCAGCACCCGGTTAGCATATTCAGGGGCCGTGTCTGCGGCGCCGGGAGGTCAAAGGCTAGATTTACTCGGAGGAAACGTTATTCGATTCCATTTGTAATGGTAATCTTGGACTAGTAAATGGCGATGGTGGCAACTTCATCGGCGTCCGCTGATTCGCATCGGAGTATCTGGGTATGGACAATTACCAATTAATGACGATATTCTTTTTTCTCTTATAAAACGTACAGTGTATGTCTATTTGTTTTTAAACATTGGCAAAGTATTTCTCAAAATTATACGAAATTTTTATTAAAGGTGCATATTTGTGTATATAATGACCGATTGACGAATGCCGGAAATAAAATGCACGATGTTTTGTTTACTTCAGACAAAGCATACGTACTATATCTCACCTTAGATCATAATTAATCATAAAGCCAATCCGATATGAAATGGGAAACACCGGTCGGGTCTGCCTCTGTTAGATCGATTGCATGCCTACCCATCAGAGCGTCGGTTGTGAACAGTGAACAGCAGCAGGTTGGTGTGCGAGGGGAGCGGGGCGGGGCGGGGACACGTGTAAAGAGTTAGGGAACGCATACGCTCGGAATAGTAATGTAAAAACTTCGTCAACTCTACATAAACTTCCTTCTTCCTCACGCCGGCTCCAAATAAACCTGTTTATTCTGGATTATTTGCGAAGATTTCTTATCTGTGAACGCGATGTTGTCAACCCACCTGGCAACCGGCCCCGCTGCTCGTTGTAAATATGACGTTGTCCACCTAAATAAAAGTGCTCATTCAAAATATGCCCGGCGCTATGCCAAAACGTCGCCGATCCGCTCCTGTGCCGGAACACGAGGGTTTGTCCGGGAGCGGTCGGTCGGTGATTGTGACATTTTTGTTAATTGCAGTATTTATGCAGAGCTTGTCGAGCGCTGCGCACTCGGCCGCCCGTGCATCTGCTGCCGCGTAAATTTAAGTGGCGCGGATTGCAAGCGCAGCGATGCTCGTACACTCGGGTCATATACAACGGAACGCTTAAGAACATACAATCTAACCTAACTATACCCCGTAACTTAGCTTATACAAAATTTTATCAGAAATATATTATTGGACAAAATTAATCTAAAATTATATACGTAACATGCATACTACTGGTATCTGAAGCTTACTGATGATCAAACAATGCAGACACTTGATCGACGTGAAGCATTCAGTATAGGCGGGCACAACAGGTCTGCGGCTCTGGTTCCTAAGCGGCCTGCGTAATGAATGCTCCGGCTTGTTGCGTGATACCGCGGCGAGGTCGTTCCGCAATAGTTTTGAGTCCGAATAAGAGCAAAACACATATTAATCAGTGTAATGTTGCTGCGCCGCGCCGTGCCGCGCCTGTCAGCCCGGGATCCCGCAAGGTAGTGTATTTGGGCCGGGGCGTCAATGTCGCCGTGAATTGGGTCGGGGGAAAACGTGTTAAGGTAAAATATTTACAATATGGAATGATATCCAAAGAAAGTCATTCTTGTATTTTTAGCTCCTTCTCTTGTGAGATATCTAACGTAATGGTCATAGCTTAAAATACGCAAGAGACAGTAAAAACATCTTTTTAATCGATTTAGTGAAAGGACGTCCACAGCTGGACATAGGCCTCCCTTAGAGATCTCCACATCGATCGGTCCTGCGTTGCTCGCATCCACTGATCCAGTTTAAATATATAATACAATACAATTAGTGCTCATATAACATATATATCTAAGAGGAAACTTTTGTCCCTATTAAATAGTGTAAATAGTTCATCTTTGTCAGCCGACAGATTTCCAGTGATCTTGCGCTGCATACATCCAGCAGTTTCCTAAGAGGTTCACCAGTCTGCCGGTCCACGTGATAAAGGGCTTTCCGCATTGTGATTAAGATAATTTTCAGATTTTATTATTTTTTGTTTTTTATTATTTACTATTTATATATTTAGGAGCGTTCGTTGCACACATCGGAGACATTAATACTGTACGGCATACGTACAGCACACGCCGCGGTGTGGTCGATGTAATAAACGAAGGCAATTCCCGGCGCGCGGCTGGCAACCCCGTGCGGAAAATCATTGGCCGGATGTTCTTAACAAAACGTGGCATTTCTCCCAAAAGATCCCTCGCGGCCTCGTAAATTCTCATTATTATACTAAAAAAGAGCAAGAGGAATGCTTGTTCGGTGCCGTTCCCGGCGCCCTTCTAAATATATCATTGTAATACGTAATTGAGATTAAAAGGCTTGCCTGCAAAAGGTGAACACCGTTTTTTCTCATAGCCGGTTTTGTTGTTATTTGTTTTTCTTACACTAAATGCTATTTATTGCTTAGGCTTACTTATTCTGCATTTCGCTTAAGCTGGAGATAATATTTTTGTAATTTTTCTCTTATTACTACGACTTAAATATTTACAGCGTTGCTTATTTTATAACATTTCTACCGGAAGTAATTCAAGAATTGAGTATTACTTGTGATTAGATATTATGCTCTGATAGTTACGACTAGTAAGATATTTTTTATCTTCAGGATCATCACGTAAACAATTATTCTAAAATACTAAAAAGGATTGCATCATAGGACTTTTGATTATTTTCTTCCATTAGTATTAGATTGATATATATATATATATATATATGAGAGATTTCCATCTTTGTAGAAACTGATCACGATATCTCTGGTACCATAAGGTCTGCACACTTAACATTCCGGTAGAAATATTCTTTTTGCTAAATATAAGTCGGCTAAGAACGGTTCTTCAAACTTCATTTCCCAAAGGGAGTTGCAGGGGTGTTGCAGCCAACGTAGCGGGCGAGGAACATATATATACGGGGTATAGTCATAGTTTATGTTCCATGGCTTCTGCAACTGTGCTGTCACCGCTCCAACGTTTCAGATATATATAAGTTTCGTAAATAGCTGATAATGATTATTCCTTTAACTGAATACGATGTAATAAAGCTATAACAGATAATTACACCGGCGCTCTATCGCTCGTGTCTTCGTATAACTTATTCAGGGAGGCTTTTGCATAGCGACTGAAACGAACTGTAGCGAAACACAAGTCCGTTCGCCCGTCGCCGCGGCGGCGACCGAACGCGTTCGCAATAGAGTCGGTGTTTGTCCGACAGGGCCGCAGCGGTCGCCGGCGGCCTATTTTCATGGATAATTGCAATGGACAGGGCGGCAAGTGTGCATTTTCCCGCGCCGCCGCCGTCTGCACTGCAAGACGTATACTTTGAAACGCTTCGCTCCGCCACACACAAATTTGTATCTAAATTTTTAAACGGCTCCCGACTTCAGCGCCCTGTGCTTCCGGCGGCGCGGTTCCGTACATGCCGACGGAGTCATTATCTACCTTACAGACGTTTACCGAGCTTCATTCATTTTTTTTTATTCGACCACACGAGCGAGGCGACGTTCGATGGTAATCAATACACCTGTCTATACTAACATAGCGCTAGTTAGGATGATATATACAACACTACATTGCTATTGCTTTATACATGAGATGTTAAATCACGTTACTTCATTAGTTTCACTGCAGCAAACTAAAACAGGGTAACATTTGCACACGACTGTCCAAATTCCGCAACATTAGCTGCGATGGTGCCTAACCTAGACGGTGTCCGGCAACAGAGACCTACCATCAGTAAGTCGCCATTAAGTGACTAATTCGTATTAAGCATCAGTGTCATATGAATTTTTTTTACTCAAAGTATCAACATAAGCATTTTCACTAATTCACGAACATATTAAATACGATACTTAACTTAAACAAGTAACATAACGTTAAATATTTGAATAATTTTAAGCAATTGATTAACCTTCAGTTAATTTCATAAGATACTTTGCAATGAAATATTTCATTATACATTTTCAGTATGGAATGAAAAAAAAATGTGAAAGCTGTAAAATGCTCTTAGTAGGGAATTTAAGGAAAACAATACTGTTTAATTAAATTAATATGATATCAGTATTAACAAAGCATTATTTTTTTTTTACCTTCAGAACAAAATAACGTTTTTAAAGATAAAACCTTAGTACTAGATTTAGCTTAGATAGTTACTCTTTTAGGCATTATTACGTTGTATCTCCGGACTTCGTAATTAATTACCACTCTATAGTAAGTTATTCTTGAAAAAAAAACCTTAAATCCTTATCCGTCCATTGCTGGATATAGGCCTCCCCCGATCCCCACATCGGTCGGTGCTGAGCTGCCCGCATCCAGCGGCTTCCCGCGACCTTCGGTGGTTCAGTGGGGTTCATATGGGGGATATGGCGCCATTCCCCACTACGCTCGCCCAATGTGGGTTCGTGAGAGCCTTTAATCCTAAATAAGGAAAAAAATAAGTTTTTTTTTTTTAAACTAGTCATTTGTAAAAACCTTTAAACAGCGAAGAAGGCAACGAGCTAGAACTGTGTCATTCGTCTGACATACTAAGGCGTCTTTGTATAATGCAACTTGTACAATTACCGGTGATTTATTACGGGTAATTTGAAGCAATGATGAGGTTGTCCGTAAATTCTGAGGTCAGCAATGTTAAGGACTCGAGCAATCTAACGCGCTAAACGCTCTAGACTTGAATTATATTTACAGTTGCCTGCGCTTCCAATTATTGCATTCAGATTAGGATTTATGGGACTTGGGATGGACTTTGTTAAGTAACACGATGGCACGAGGTTTGATTCCGAAGTCAGGATCGGGATCTATGGTTACGATTATACATACCATCATTTTATGCTCATCACCTTGCAGACATCATATGCTGTTTCGTTACCCCAGAATTGATACTAGACACAGCGCAATTGAAACCGGAGCACAGTAATGTTTGCACAGTAGTGTCTGTCTGCTGCAATAGGCGCTGCGGTAGTACCCACTTAGACGGTCTCCGGCAACAGAGACCTGCCACTGGAGAATATTTTGGGTGAGAGTATTCACTATCTTCTATCTAATTGTCCTTAAATCAAATCTAAAATGGTTAGATCAACTTAGTACTTACAGAATTAATTAATACTAAATTAAATTTTGAGGGACGGAATGTAGCACTAGTACCCGTAACTCTCGAATGATCTAGAGCTTTCGAGAGTTACGCTCCGTGAGTCAGATATCCAGCGGGTGTTCAGAACTAAAGATGAGACATTGGTAATAATTAATTGCTACTGCATCAGAAGAAGTTCTCTAGAAATATCCAGTGTGATATTCTACAGAATTTTCTAGAATATATTTAAAAAATTCTTGAGTGGTAGACATTTGTCGAGGGGATGATTGACTAGCGTTTTAAACTTGGAGGCGATACCAGTTATGCACGACTTGGCTTGTGAACAGCTTATATCAGAGGACTTTAGTTTTCAGGAGTAATAAAAGTTATCATACCAGAATATCGTTATCATTCGGCCAATCATAATCAGCGGGTAATATATCTCAAAAAAAATGGTTTATCTGTGGTTGTTGGTCAAAAGAAGAATGTAGATGTTAGAGGATATTCTTTAGCCTCCAAATTGGGGATTGCATCTCGGAGTGCATGTCTGTGCTCAGTTATAAATGACGAGTGGACGACGTGGGAGCCAAATCGATTCCGCATGGAGTGCGCGCGCGCACACCGCCCGCACGCATGGCTCCCGTCGCCTTGGCATCCGTAAGCACCGCCATGCCAAAACTCCCACTGCCAGTAACATTAAAATCTAAAATTTAAAACTTCCTCTTCATCATGAACAAAAAATCTATCCGTGTAACATGTTTTCAAAAAAACAGCAGCAATTGGTGATAATCCTCTGTTGCCGAAGACTGTCTAGGTAAATACCACTACACCGCCTATTGGAGCTAACAAAAATCGTTTTGCAAATATTACTGTGTTCCGGCTTGAACGGCGCTGTAGCTAATAAAATGACCGGAATGACGAGGCTGTTGAGCCATCTTACGTCTCAGACGACGAGCGCAATATATCATCCTAACAGCGACACGTTGTTACGAACAGGCGTATCACTCACAATCGGGTTAACGTCTCGCTCGTCTCGTCGCTCGGCTATGAACTCCTGCGCAAGTTCACTTAGATCCATGACAATGGATATTAAAATAAGAGCTGATAACCCAGACATCACTGAACCGATTTCTTTTATTAACAACTGAGAACATCCTCCATAGAGTCATCGGCTTAACCAAAGGGCATTGTTTGAAATCGGTTCAGTCGTTTGCGAGGTACTTGTATGCGTTATGGTTTGTGTTATTTTTTTTTCATGTAATTAAGCGACGAGACGAGCGGCACGTTCACTTAATGTTAAGTGATACACCAGCCCATAATAATAAAAAATATATAGTTAGTTTATATTGTAAGGCATAGTACACACTTACAAATAACGAGCAGAAATTAAAACGTTTCCTGTTCCTGTAAAAGCATTTGATAGATCGTAACTTTAGTCTAAACAAGAATCGAACCTGTTGACCTGCTGACCCTACACACGCCGTAACTACAGAGTCAGTCATCTCAACGTTCTTTATACTGTCATTTTTGCGTGGTGACCGTCCATCCATCCATCGCTTGCGCTGGTTCAATGTTTAATGCCGACTGCCGAGTATGTTTCTATTACATGCTGGTATTTTTGATGAGCTTAACTACTTAATATAGTCCTTTCCTGTGGTTCAAGTCAAAAGAGACCCACTTCAATATACGGCATATTATACTAATAATTATTCATAGGCTTCCTAAAAAATCCTCCAAGTATATATGATGAAAATCTGGAACGAAGAAATTCGACAGAGAACTAAAATTGACACGATGTAGTTCTTAAAATCTTCAAGCTGAAGTGGCAGTGGACCGGCCATCTCTGTCGTGTCAGTTACGGCCGATGGGGGAGGAAAGTCTTGGAGTGGAGGCCGCGTACAGGTCGCATAAGTGTAGGACGCCTTCCCTCCAGATAGACTAATAACCCTATTAGAGCGGTCGGAAGCGAGTGGATGCGAGAAGCTGAGGATCGTATTTGGTGGAAGACATTGGGGAAGGCCTATATTCAGCAGTGGATAAACAAAGGCTGATGATAATGTTGATAGACCATGAAGAATAGAGACGTGCTTCAGATGATAGAAGATGATAATAGTACTAAAAAAAAAATTATAAAGAAGTGTAAGTATCAAAACATTTCGTGTAGATATCCTTTTTAACAAATTTGATACAAAATTGGCGGGAACTCGTCTGATTGTCTTGGATTGTCATCCATAACTGATCTATTTGCCATATAAGTATTGCAGTGTTATAAATAGTATTGACCTAGCTCTCCTTTAGGTTACTAACTGCGACTAGCTTAGTTGGAAGCCTATGAGCACCGGTGATGAGTGGACCGATTTGTCTACTTATAGATACAACAGGGCCAATTGCTGTCGCCGATTTGTAGCGTGGATTCATTCTGTTCTGGTTTGAAATGTGCTGAGTTAGATAAATTGCTGGGGTATCGTGACAGCATGTCGGAAGCGTTGAACACTGAGGAACTGATACGATTTAAACGATTCATTATATAGCGGATGGAAATTGAGTAATTTGTCGCTGTCTTCCGTGGCTTGGGCCGGCGTGTAAGTAGAGCGCTTAACGAGGAGTCCCTGGCTGGAGCGTGCGGAGGACGCTTATTTATTTATCGTCTGTCTGCTATCGGCCGATTATGGGCCCATTCAGGCCCGACTAATTGATGAACGGACCGCCATTCCCTCCACGTATTCAACTAATTCCCGGGCCGGCCCCGAGACGTTTCACTTTTGCAAATAATTGCCTAATTATTTATACCTTTATTGGAATTTATATGAATCAGATATCGATTTATTTATTGCAGGTGAAGTTTCCATTTCTAATGGCTGCGATAAAGGATCCTCCTCTTTTATTTGGCACAAACAGACGTCGCGCGCACAAATATATTAACTGTAGATCATTAGAAGATAACCACTGCCCTATATTATATAACAGAGATTATTTCCCAAGACAAACAGTATTAAAGAAAATTAGATCTAATAATAAACTGATCTGAACTGATGGGCGGTATAAGGGGTTCCGCACAACATCTTACGAGAACCCAAGCCAACATCACCTGCTCGTAGTGCGCCCTACTAATCAACGAACGAATTGCTGGCTCCCGCCAACCAGCATTGAGCGAGTGGTTGGGAATGGCCCAAATCTCCCCACATGAACCTCTACATACGACAGCCCCTATTGACCAGTGGTACCAGAGATCATAATGACTGTATGTGGAGATCTTTGATGGAGGGCTATGTCCAGGAGTAGTCGTCAATCGGTTGATGATGTTAACAGTGATGATGAATAAACTGATCATATTTTGTGGAATACAATACAAGAGACGTACGTCCAGCAGTGGACCTCCATCGGTTAAAATTGTGACAGTCATGAATAAACTGAAAGAAACAGCTTCAGATTTTGCGACAGCCTTTTGAGACATTTACAATGAAAACACAGCTTCTATATCAATCTAGTCGAGTTTGTAGTTGTTACTGTTTGCTGATGGTAAGAATGTAGTAGAAAATGGTCTGAATGGTATATCGCGCTAAACAGTAATGTTGTGAACAGTAAAAAATGGTGAAGAGTCTGAGCCTGGACAAAAAAATAATTTACTCTGCACACCAGTGTACTCATCACCTTGATATATAAGATGTCCTCGTTAGTCTAGTAATTTTACTAACTAGAATTCCCCTGAAATCAGAACACAGTAATGTTTGCACACTACTGGTTGGCGGCTGCAATAGGATCTGCGGTGATACCAACTTGGACTCCGTCTCCAGCAACAGAGACCTACTCGTAAATAATATATTCCGAGTCCAGATAAGGTTGAGCCACATCATTATAATCCGCGATAGCTTTACCGGCAACGACACGGCTCAGCTAGAAGCCCAGCTCATTTATAGCCACGGCTTCAGCCTCACAATTGCCAATGTATTTATCACTCCATTGTTCACCTCCGGCCCGGCTCCGGTACGAGCACGATCCGATTCAAATTTGGCCTCGGCGGCCGACTCGATAGCCTTTTGTATGGCAACACCGGGAAACGGATAAACATCGATAAGGGCGTTTTACTTCATAAAGCTTGGTAAAGTTTACACTTTGATAACTTGCGGTAGAACTGGAACTTGCGAGAAAAAACTTAGATGTAATATCATGCAGTTAAAGTTTTAATTAAAGTCAAAACTAAGGGAAAATAACAAGTTAATACAATATGTAAAAGTTAAACTTGACAGCGTTAGTATTTCCGCTCAGGCGGTATCTAACGCATAGTGATGAGCGAAGCAGGAACAAGACCAAGACTGCGATAATCTTGGTCTTGGTCTTGCGTTTTCAGTC
The DNA here is from genome assembly GCA_029034505.1 of Ornithoptera priamus. NCBI lineage: Eukaryota > Metazoa > Arthropoda > Insecta > Lepidoptera > Papilionidae > Ornithoptera > Ornithoptera priamus. The sequence continues at coordinate 635,037 of JARDWD010000827.1, forward strand.
TTACACATTTAGTCATGCTCTTGTCAAACAGCAAGACCATTTTAACTCTTTAGTAGCGGACACACCTCCCCACTGAGGTTATCTTCACTTCCTAACAAATAACCTCATTTATGCTTGTGACGACTTCCTGTTAACGGGCCTCGTTATGAAGATTCCTTTCTAAAATAGACATTTCGTGTTAACGTAAAAATAATCATGAGCTTAAATACAAGTAATAATAAGTACATAGTAAGCAACGTATCGGTCAGTCAGTAAATAAATATTTCGACTTATACTCATTCAGTCGGCACAAAGTGTTGCTGCTGTGGCTGGAGATTTACAATATGAGGGTGGTTTTAATCTTAGCAACCACAGACCTGTCCACGATCTGCAATATGATCTTAAAATCAAACCGGAGATCTACTTAAATGTTACTAAGCGTTATTGTTCTTATCGTATCTAATTACACTATTTTTATCTATTTACTAATCTATGGTTTTAATTATCTAGAATTGCAAAACTATTGTATACATATGTAATCCTTACTTATCCTTATTTCCCTCGTTCACTACCTTACATATTTATAAGTTGTGATTAACTTATTTGTAACTAATCAATATATATATTAGCTCGTGAATACTGTCTCTACCTATTTTAACCCTGTCTCCTACTCCAAATCATGTCTTAGCTTCCTATGAATGAGACAGTCAGCAGATGGAACCTGTTCCTCCTCGGTGTCTTTGTACCACCGGAAACGGTAGAAGTGTTGGGAGAATCCGCCGCGACTGGGCAGGCTAGTCACTGCGCCGCAGAGGCTGTCTCCGTGAAGAGAACGGCCTCGTGCAGCGGCGGTAATAACAATTTACGCGTTTGAAGGTAAATAATGCGAGATTAATTTGCAAGAGGCGGGTGCAAGGCTTCGATGGTAACGAACTGAGTGACCGTGTGTGACCCCGCGGTGCGACGAACCGCGCGGCGGCTACTCCGCTCCGCCGCGCCGCCGTTCGACAAATATCGCATTGCTTTTGAACGGCCGCTTCGCTTGCTGTGCTGTTCGACAAATGTCGCACGACCGCCCAACACTCACTCAGCAGCCACTTTATACCAACTTGATTCATTGTCGGCTCGTACAACAGCACGTGTGTGAGTTAGTAAAACAAACCGGAAGAAACATAATATATTAGTAAGAAATTAATTCTTACTAGCATATAGTACTTTTTATATACTCTCCATTAGGCTATATATATATTAATATAGACTAGCTTTTGATCGTTAATGTATATGTTAATTTTAATGGTAAATCGCTCTAGTCTGGAACAACCTTATTTATTCGACTTACTAATAGAGATTAAAAAATATATTATTGTTGCAACCCCCTGGTCTTTTCTACGATTTAGTTATGGACGATCCCAGGTTCGACCCCCTCATACACCCAAAACTTACCTGTACACGTTAACTGATACTGTAACGTTTAACACGATTGCTGCCTTTTTCCGGTTGTCCTAATATTTGTCTTCATTCCGGAAGCAGTTGGGGAAAATATGTCCAGCCCATATTTACGAAAAAAAAAACCGCCACACCTAAAATAGGAAATGGCTTTAGCCAGTAAACGGATGGCTGTCGGGATTAATGCTCTGTGTTAACTTACACGTCACTTGTCCTGGAACGAGGACACAAAAAAAAATCTGGGTTCTGTGGCGAAATTATTTTTACTAATTGCTAGTTAATTACGTCATCTAATGGTAGGTCAGTAGGAAATATATATATATCCATTAGTAAGATTTTTTAACATATTTCTTTTAGAGAAGTGCTACGTATTTAACACGCGGTAAACTCCAAGTTCAAGCGATAACTTTAGTTAAAGAAACGGTTTAGTAAATGACTTTCGTATTTTTTATGACTAAGCGACGAGACGGGCAAGACATTCACCTGATGGTAAGTGATATGCTTACCTATAACTTGGCTCTAATTAGGAGTGTATACTCTGCATCACATTGCGCTCGTCACTTGAGACGTAAGATGTTGAATCTCGTTACCTCAGTAATTTCACCAGCTACAGCATCTGTCAAATCGGAACACAGTACTATTTGTTGTCTGCAATAAGGGGTGCGGTTTCCGGAAACGGAGACGTACCATCAGTAAAATCATTACCTTGTCTCAATTGTTTTACATGCTTGGTTAAACTCTTAACCCCGCTGCCATTCCTCCTCTCGTCTCCTCCATCAGCTAATGCGGCGCTGGAACAAAAAGCTGCAAGTTGTGCTGCGCTGTAGCGCTAATCTAGTTCATTGTAATTATGCGCATAATTTGCGCACGACGAACACAATTGTCCATTTAACAAGCAACGCTGCTGTGCGCGCGCAACGTCCGCCATTTTGTTTCATTTATTAAACTTTTTTTTTATCATTGTAGTCACCGTGTTAATGAGATCTGATATAGTTTATAAATAGACCAGGGTGTTAGGCATCGCCGCAGCGTCTACAACCGGCAGTGTCCAAGATTACTGTGTTCCAGTTAGAATAGCACTGCAGTTTACGGATTTCTTGTCAAGAGACGGTAATCGGAGATGATTACAGAGATAGCAGATTGGGGTGTGGTGTAACGGGTCCCGCGCGGTAACTTACGTGACCCAAGCCAACCTCACCTGCTCGTGGTGCACCCCGGTAGTCAACAAACGGGGCTCTGACTCCCGACAATACGCATTCGACCAGTGTGGTGGGAAATGGCGCAAATCATCTCAAATGAACCCCTACAATCGATGACGGACACCAGCGTCGTTGAGGGCAGCGTAGGATCGGTCAACGTAGGGGTCTTTGGAGGCCTATGTCCAGCAGTGGACGTTTATCGGCTGATGATGAGACAGCAGATTGAGAATGTGATGGTGAGTGATTCGCCGGCGGGGTGAAGTTCAACACCGCACCAATTGACTACGCTGCCTCGGAATCGAACCAATGATCTCCTATTTAGAGAGCAAGGGGCTAAATTAGTGACTTTGAAGGAAGCAATGAGACGAGCGTGATATTCATCTGATGGTGATTCATACGTCTGCTCATAATAACGTTGTGCTAGTTAGGATGACACAGCACCGTATTGTGCTCGTCCCCTTGAGACAAGATGTCCAGTCTCGTTACACTAGTAATGACACTAGCTACAGCGCTCATTGAACTGGAACACAGTAATGTTTGCACAGAGCTGTTTGTCGGCTGCAATAGGCAACAGAGACCTATTCACTAGTAATGAGTTCGTGTCGTCACTTAAAAATGCTCCATATCAGTGCTCGTTTATTGGATGCTAGAACAGTGACGTAGGCTGGTCGCGACGGCTGTTCCAGGTTCACAATCAGTTACCCGTAATCTATAAAACGCATGCAAATTTCAACATGGACGGTCACAAACAATGCAGCGCGCGTTAGTGCCGCCACATTGGCATTGGGCTGCCAATGCCATGCGGGCTGGAATTCCTCGTGTTGTTGCCGTGAAAAAATCCGGAAGGGCGTTCCTGTGCATGCGCCCGACAAGCGCTGACGATGTTTTATGTTAATTGAATGCGAGCGGCAGAAAGCGTTCCTTTGTACGTCAATTATTGCGAACGCCTCAACTGTGAGCCGCTTCCAGTTCGTTGTGTCGCAACCATTAACCATTATCCGGGACTTACCCGGCTGGCAGTGGCGACATAAGACGCGGTTTCTATGAGAGAACCCATCCACCAGTGATCATTTCCAAATACAGTTTCCAATTTTTATTTAATAACATTTTTTTTATTACTTACGAAAACTATGGAGGCACTACAGGAATCACTCAAGGACTTGTCTGTAAATTTTACCACACAAATGGAGGAGTTCCAGCGCGAGTTGCAGAAATGTACCCCTGCTACCTCTACCACATCTTCTTTAGCGGCTGTGTTTAAGACCGTCAAAAATTTCATGCTTCTTGCACTTACAACTGTCTGCACTGCACATACACAGATTCATCTTCCAGCTCGAAAACTACGATCGCTAAAAGAAAAGAAAAGCCGTTCTTGCATGTCTGATTATAAGCCTATTTCTTTACTCCCGTTTCTGTCCTAGGTTCTAGAAAGATTAATCTCTTACAAAACAACCTCTTCAATCCCTTACAATCCGGTTTTCACCCTGGCCATAGTATTACCACTGTATTACTGAAAATTACCGACGACACTGATCATGGAATGGAAAATCAATAGTGAACAATACTTACGTATATGTTAAGTATTTTGAGCACTATTAACTTATCTCCGGTTGTTATTAACTGGTTTCATAGTTACTTGTTCGACCGTCAACAGCGCGTCCAAGTGCAGAATAATTTCTCCACCTGGTTAAACACCAATGCTGGCGTGCCTCAAGGTGGCGTGGTGTCTCCAATCCTGTTCGCTATTTCATCAATTCTATAACCCATGTCTTATTTTCTTCTTACCACTTGTATGTCGACGATCTTCAAATTTACACTCAAGTTTCTCCTGGCGATCTCTGTCAGGCCGTCCACAGCATTGACTCTGATCTTGCTTGTATCACGGATTTGTGTAAATTGTATGGTCTGAAGGTAAACCCTAACAAGACACAATCAGTCACAATCGGAAGCTCTAGACTACTCTCCAAAAGTAACTGGTCCAGCGTACCGCCTGTTAATCTTAACGGTGACGTAATTCCTTATAATAGTAAAGTTGAGAAGTTGGGTATTTACATTGACTCCTGTCCATTGTGGGCTTACAGGCTTGCAGTTAACGAGATGAGTAGGAAGGTGTATGGGGCTATAGCTCCATGCGCAGACTCCGCAAGTTTCTTCCAACAGCCACTAAGGTTGCGCTTGCTAATTCTCTTCTTCTGCGTATTCTCGACTATGCCGACATTTGCTATCTTGACTTAACCGAAGCACAGCTTGATAAGCTTGAGCGTATCCGAAATTTGCATATGCGGTTCATATTCGTGTTACGCAGATACGATCACATCTCTGATTTTCGCAAAAATCTCAATTAGCTGCCAATCCGTCTTCGCAGGAATACTCGCATTCTTTCTATTTTATACAAGATATTGTTCACTACTCTAACACTTAAAAAAAATCAATTCAAATTTACTTCCGGTTGCCACAGTCGCACACTTCGCTCTTCAATAAACCTTCCCCGTCGCGTCCCCGTGCATTCCTCTTCATTTTTCCAAAACTCCTTCGCCGTTCCAGCGCTCCGCTTTTGGAACTTGACTGAACCATATCCGTTTCACCAGATGCCTATTTTCTTTCAAAACCCACTTAAGTAATTACTATCATAAAGTTTAAATTATAAAGTCTGTCTATTTGTGCTATTGCTTGCATCTGCAATCACGTGTTGTAGTTTTCAATTATTTTGTGCAACACTATCTTTTCACTGCTCTTAGTTCACGTCTTCCTTTCCAATGGGTAGTCTGGAAGATATTGCTTTTTGAGCAATAAGACCGCTCATTGTACATATATGTATATATATGATGTATTCCATGTCCTGTAACTGTTATACAATAAAGGATAAATAAATAAATAAGTGATGTGTTATATATATCTTCTCTTAACGAGCAACGAGCGTGTTGCCTGTGTTGACATACGGATCCGAGACGTGGCTCCTTACTGTCGGCCTTATAAAAAGGCTCAAAGTCACCCAGAGGGCAATGGTAAGAACATTGCTCGGAGTTTCTCTGAGCAATTGAATCAGAAACGTGGAGATCCGCCAAATAACTAAGGTCACCGACGTAGCGCAGAAAATTGCTAGATTTAAGTGGCAGTGGGCAGGGCTCATTGCTCGAAGGGCCGATGGCCGATGTGGCAGTAAGGTCCTCGAGTGGCACCCGACTACCGGTAGACGTAGTATTGGGAGGCCTCCCACAAAGTGGACCGACAATCTGGTCACGGGAACCCATTGGATGCGAGCAACGCAGGACCGATCGACGTGGAGACTTTTAGGGGAAACCGATGTCTATCGGCTGGTGATGATAACGAGCAACCAGTTTTGTTTATAAGGTTTACTCGAAACAGGCATCACTTGTTGAGGAGTCCAGAAGTTAAAACCAAGAGATATGCTCATTGTTTGCAAACTAGTTACAACTACATAGATATATATTTAAATTTTTCATCATCTTATCGAGCAACCAGTTTTCACAGACAAAAGAAGAGGAAATCGCTGTAAGAAGATATTACCAACGCCAGCGAGACTTCGTAAGTATAAAAAAAAACCTTAAGCATATTTAAAGCAGTTCCGCTTATTAAAAAGCTCTAAGTCAAAGTTGTAAAGTTCGTCACTTTTAATATTTGTTGAGAATTCGAAGACGCGCAGAAAGTTTACTTGATGTTAAGTCGTACACTCTCCCGGTAACTTTGTTCTTACTGTGTGGAGACAGTGCAGTAAACTTCTGTGCGTTAGTAATTTTACTAGCTCCTGCACCATTCAAACCGATATCCTAATGTTTGTATACTATCTCAGTATCTACTCAGATAGAAGAAGCCCACCAGAAAAGATAATCATATGTATATATGATAATAATACTAACAATATTTTCAGCATCTTTTACATCCCACTTCAGTTAGATGCAGATTTTAAGAAAATTAGTAAAATCTAAGTGTTCATATGAAGGGATTTGGGCCATTTCTCACTATGCTAGCTCAATGCGGGATGGTGGGAGCAAGAGACTCCTTTGGTGAGTAGCAGAGGTTGGCTTGGGTCCTGTGAGTTGTTGTGCGTGTCACCATATGACAGCCTATAGCCTTCTAAGGCCATGCTGACTGCGACGGTCGCGATAAACCGCCGGATGCGTCAGCGTGTTACCAATCGAATGTGGAGATTTTTTGGGAAAGGCCTATGTCTAGCAGTGGACCTCTGTCGCCTGATGATGATGATGGTGGTAAAATCTGTCTAATATTCCCTATAACACAATAATAATACCGTAAATAGAAAGACCAATTGCCACCGAAGCTCTACATGAATCCAGGGCTGCATATTATGGAATTTAGTGCTGGTAGAATCTAGATTGTTACCACCCCCCTGGTTTAAATTTGTCGTCATGACAACGTCGCTGTATTCTGGCTGCCAACATATGAGAGCTGGAGTACTATAAGCTCGCTCGCTTCACCTAACACGGCCCTGTTGCCACTTATTAGTAACACCATGAGTAATTGTGGTAATGTATCCGCTCTTTCCAGATAAAGAAAAGACAGAATATTTATTTCCGTCATTATCCTAACCTAACCTACCTATCTATCTATACCTACATTATCTCCGTCAGGATGTGTGTGACCATAATCCTTATCGCCGCAAAGCGATCGGGCTGTTTATTAGAGTCGTATATTAGTTTTATGACGTTACAGTCTTATAATTTGTTTGTAGTAATAATATAACTGTAGGAGCGAACTCACATACAGTATATTGACTACATAACAGTATGACATGTAGCTGGTATGCAGTGAAAAATAATGGTGACATTGGGAGGTTGCCTGCACTGAACAGCAGTCGATAGCGAACGCAGGAAATCATGCAGACAGACGTTTATAAAAGGAGATTTCACGCTATCGCAGTTTGCGACGTAAATTGTAGCAAGTGAAACGACCTCGAGACGAGCGCGCACGCAGTCGCCAGGGTGGCTGACCTGGTCAGGGTTGGAAGGTGTCGGTCAGTGCATCGGTGTTTGCGATTAAAAAACATTATGCGACTATCAAATTGTTGACTCGATTGTGACATAAATGATAAATGTCCGCGCCGCTCGATCGTAAATAACATAATACAATTGGTCCATGGATACAATTGTAAATGATGCTGTACAGTTAATATTAATTAGTTTAACATAGGCTGAAATGTGGAAGATAAAGCGTGAGCTTATGAGGAAGTTACTTGAGGCCCGCTAGCCTAGAGTCCGATAAGCTGTATCCGTCGGCAAAACTAGTAGAAGCATTAACCATCATCAGAGAATAGCTGGAAGTCCAAGGTATAATTGCATAAGTTCAGGCTACTGGATATGCAGCTGACGTCGAAGAGTAAGATAATCGTGAGTGGATAATACGTGACCACAGCGGATACGAGGCGAATAGTGTGCTGGTAAGTCACAAGGAAGGCTGTTGCTCTTACTCTGGAATTATTAGTTCCTCGATAGCAGTCTAGGAGATGCCGAGTCCAGATTGGGTGGTTGGAGTATTTTAATAAATAGTATTCAATAGAAATAGACATTTACCTGATAATCTTCTGGAAGATGTAACTAAGATTATAAATGGTTATCCTGGCATTGATTAAAAATGACCATGTTTTTGGGTCGGTGGTGGTTGTTAGGAGGACTACGCGAGGCGGGTGGTGGGGTTAGTGTAAACTAGGATGCATTGTCCGGAACATCCGGCCAAGTTTATGTGTGCCGGCCGCCGGTGCGTTCGGCCGGACGGATTCCAACCCGCCGCCGCCGCGCGCTGATGCGACGTTTTTGGCAAGCTCTCAACTGTCACACGCATCGCGAACCGAGCGGCCCGCAGACCAGCTCCACACAGGATGCTGCAACAGATTCACCGAACATACGTTATACTCACTTACTGGTTACCTACTGATGGAGACAGTTAATAAAGTTATCATTGCTTGGTCTGTATCTGTCGCTAAGCATTATCATGTACTAGTTATAAGGGAGTTCTTACTACTAAAATTACTAATGTAACGAGACAGCCATCTGGTTTCTCAAATCGATGAACACAATATGATGCAGTGTTAGTCATCCACAATAACGCCACTAAGTTTTACGCGAGGGTATGAACGAATTTTGTAATTTTTTTTTTATCTCCCATGAGATCTCCGGTATGATATTTAAATTATGGACAAATATTATTGATAATTTAATTGACAGGAACAGTTTAGTTTCTTATCACCAGAGACAGAAAGGACTATAGTACACAGATCTTCAACCTTCACTAGATGGAGAGGCACGTTAAGAAGAAGAATTGACAGGAACGAAGCGCCAGGATAAATAAAATTATCGTGAGGAAGCCATCGTGGGCATGTGACATCCGCTAACCGTCACTAGGTATGTTTGGTGGAAAGATCTTGATTATTGTGTTACGGGAGTAGGGTCCTTGTTGTCCTCGAGTCCCGGTTTAAGGAGACAAAGCTGTTTATTGAAACATAGCATTATAGCTCACGTCAGCTGAGCGTGGCTGGGTGTGAGCCCGTCCGGAAGCGCGTCGCTGAGGAATTCACGCCGGCAGCGGCTGATATTAATCTGTTCGCGTTGCCACCGGCTCCGGGCGCCGCTGTGCCGTTTAATGCTCGAAATTCTTCTTCTTTAATTAATACGTCCCGCTGTGATCCCGTCTCGTGGTGCAGACCGTGGGAGTGGTGTTATCACCAATTAAGAATGTGAACACTTTAATTTACCAACTAAGATGATATTCTCAAATCGTCGAGAAAATCTTTCTGTCTATTGTAAATCTCTTTCATCGTCACCATTAGCCGATAGAAGTCCAGTGCTGGACGTAGACCTCCCGCAAAGATCTTCACAGAGTTAATTAAAGGGAATTGGGCATTAGTTCACCACGCTGGCTCACTGCGGGTTGGTAGGTTGTCAGAGCCCCTTCTGTTATTCAGCAGGGTGTACCCTGTGCAGGTGAGGTTGCCTTGGGATCTGTAAGATGTTGGATGAATCCCCTTACTTATCTTCTTTTAGATCTCTTTGTAAAGTAAGAAAGAGTATTCCTCAAAAAAAATTGATAATAAGTATAGAATTGTTTTGCAGTAAATATTTTTTCGCTAACTACATTACACATTTGTATGGGAATATTTTTTAAAACGTAATATATTCTCAAGATATCTTTTTATATACGTATCTGCTAGATAATCTAAAGAAGGATATATCTCAAAAAATTATAAAGACGGAGTGGCAAGCACACCAGATCAGTTGACGGTTCATTCCTCTTACTGAAGATTAGCCAGTATGTTCACAAAAGACTTTCTTCTATACAAGGTCAGTACAGTTATTTCACTACTAACGCTTTTAATCAGTAATCACGTTTTATACAGGCCTGCCTGATGGTAAGTACCAGAAAGTACCGTAGCTTATAGACGCTCCTAATCCCAGAGATCTCACAGATACGTTGCAGATCCGGAGATACCGTTCCGTTGCTGATAGCAGGTAGTTCCTCCACTAACTTAATGGTTTTTGGGTATACTGTTGTAAAAAATAAACGCTATGGTGGCGTGGTCTATTCGGAGAGTGTCGTAACACCCTGAATCAGGAGAATATTTATGGTGCCGGGGGAAGGGGCGTATGCTGAAATTTTCAGTACAGCATTGCGTACAAATTTCATATAATAAACGATTTAGTGACCAGTTAATATTTCGGAGCTGGAGTTTATGGTATAAATTTAAATCCAGACGTAAACACCGGATATAACTAACACAGGGCCATATTTTATCCCGGCGAAGGAATAACTGTTTGCAATGGCCAGTTTGTTATAGAATAAAAACATCTAAGCTGGTGGGGAGCTGCCGCGCGAGCACCAAGCTGGCGCAGCTCCAAAACGGATAAATCAGATTAGCTTCAAGCAAATTTGCGGATATAACTTTTTCAGTAAGTGAAATGGAGTGAGCTCATACTACTTCCTACTGACCCTTCCCGTGGCTGCAATTCAAACAACTTCCACGCAGACAATCTGTTTACCATTGAATGGTAGCCAATTGTGCCTCTCCATTTCTGTTCTGGGGTATGGGTAGGTTCAGGCTGGTAGTTTTAGAATAGTAAGAATAGGACTAAAGTATTCCATGCCTGTCGTAGGGACAACTAAAAGGGTCCGCGAGCCTTGAGGGTGGGGGCCCTCAAAGCTCAATAAGAGAGCCATCGGAGGACAGCAAATGCAAGGTGAACTTATATTTGCCGTGGCACAGCGTGGCTGCTAAGGACTGCTTTGCCCTTCCGAGGGATGTTTTAGCCAAAATGCAGTTGGGCACCGATGCATTTCGCAGTTGATCCTAGAGCCGATACTAATGCACTGAAGAAGATCATCGAGTGAGTTTCAGCGGGTAGAAATTCCATATAATCAGATGAAGAAGAAGCAGTGTATCTTTTATGAAGATTCCCCTTGAGATAAGAAAAGGGTACGGATAGGCGCCAGCCGATGGAGGTGGATCAATGCGACATGCGCGTTGCAAATAGAACACAGCGCGCTTCGGAGTCGGCGACGTACACATAAAGAGGTGAAGACTGAAGAAAATTACTGCGACTGTGAATTGATGTACGCTTCCCTCATTTCCATAACCGGCGCACCACTACACGCGCGTGTTATTAGATTAGGCGGCGTGCGCACGCGACGCACACGAGCGCGCCGCTCACCGCTCGCCGCTTACCGCTCACCGCTCGCCGCCGCCTTGTAATTATATTGGGCTATTACTCTCCCAGTCAAACAGACGTTTGCGAAATCGAATCTACGCCCGCCCGTGGCAGAGCTTTGTTAACGGAATGTACATTAAATTACTGCGCCGGCTGTTAATGAGGTTTCAAAACGTCGCTAAAGCGGCCGATGTAGCGACGAGAGCACCACGTCTCCGCCTCTCCGCCTCTCCGCATCTCCGCATCTCCGCCTCTACCGAGCTGCGACTTGCTGCTTTCGAATGCATGAGAGTGTTTATTCCACTAACAAAATCTGAGGATACATTTATCTAGCTTCATATATATCCCTTAATATCTACAGATAGTGTTCACCAACCCGCATGTCTTTTCACTGATGGTAGATATCTGTCTGCCGGAGACTATCCACGTAGGTCCTATTGCAGCCGACAAAATTTAGTGTGTTCCGGATTGAACAGAGTTAGCTAGTTAAATTACTGCGGTAACGAGACATGACATGCTATATCTCAAGCTGACCAACATAGTGTGATGCTGTGAATACCGTCCTTACTTGCGTCACGTTGTTATAGGCAGGCGTAACATTTACCAACAGGTGAACATCCAGCTCATCTTTTCGCTTCGTTGAATTAAAAAAATAAAAATTAAGGGACCAAAGTTCGATTAGTGTAAGAGGTGATTACTTCATATAAAATTATTTTTAATTGTACCCTCATATTGTAGGTACAAACAAAATCGTTCAATGTCTACATCGAATACAAACGTTAAACTTATCACACTTCTCTTTTTCTTCAGAAGTTAAAAAATTAATTCAACTGATTGAATTCGCTACCCCCAATCTCATATGATATTACCCACTGAACTACATGTGTACACCCACACACACATATATATATATATATATATATGTGTATATATATACAAAGAGACAGGTTCCCCGGCCGACTGTACGTTACAGGAATAAGGTTTGATAGTTTCGATACTATCACGCTTCGGTGGAAAATCGATTCGTGAAAAAAACGTTGACAGCTGAAAACGGATGGCGTTGGGGAGGAGTACAGTGGTGATTTGGAACGGAATGAGGGTACTTTTTGTACGGAGATGCGGAATTGGGGGATGGTCGGGTACAAAATGATATATGTATGCAGCGGAGCGCCTGCGGGGCAAGCTCGTGCCCTCGCGAACATACCTACGTATACTGTGTGTATGTACTCGTGATATACTGACAACTGTCACTCTTTAAACCCTCTTCATCTTCATTGTTGGGTGAAGACTCTTCCTTCCATTTATGATCGATCCAATTTACTTAAACGTTTTGGGAAAACCGAATTATTTACTTCTTACTAATGTACGTATTTTAAAATCAGTTGTTTAAACAAGGTCATCGCCATCATCATCATCATCATCATCATGTGCTCTCTTCAAATCGAAGTTTGGCGATTAAAATGAGAAAACCTATTCGATCCTCAGCTATTCTTTTAAACTGATGGTATTTAAATCCGGTCCACTCGTTTATGTCGCCAAACCATTTCCTCCGGTGTCTACCAGGTGCACGTTTTCCAGGAATTTCGCCCTTCAGGATCAACCTTGGGAACTTATAAAGGGATCCTCTTTGAAGGTGTTAGCGACGTATAAAAAGGATACCACACTCGTATTTTCATTTAGAAACATTTCGAAAGTAATATTTAACCGACAAAAAATAGTGGAATCATTCAATAATTTCATACTTAAAACGAATTAAGCATGAGAAACTCAAAACCGGTTCAGCCGTTTGATGGCTTAAATGCTCATATGATTCGTAAATAATACTTCTTTTTGTCTATTTCACAAAGCTACAGGATGGACGAGACGTTCACCCCGTGGTAAGTAATACGCCTGTCCAACACAGCGCTGGTTAGTTGAACAGCACCACACGGTTCATCGCCTTGATTCATAAATCTTGTTACTAATATAAATTCACTAGCTACAGCGCCCTTCAAACCGGCGCACTGTTATGTTCCTTTCAGAGAAGTGCTTTGTATTTAACACGCGGTAAACTCTAAGTTCAAGCGATAACTTTAGTTAAAGAAAACGGGTAAAGTGAACTACTTTCTTATTTTTATGACTAAGCGTCGAGTCGGGAAGACGTTCACCTGATGGTAAGTGATATGCTTGCTCATAACGATGCGCAAATTAGGAATATATACTCTGTACCACATGATGTTGAGTGTAATTACCCCAGTAATTTCATTAGCTACAGCGCCCTTCAAATCGGCACATAGTTATGTTTGCACAGTACTGTTGGTCGGCTGCAATAGACGCTGCGGTGGTACCCAGACGGTGTTCAGCAACGGAGACCTGCCACTAGTGAGGCGAATCTTCGGCAGTGCAGCGACTGGTCCGTACGGTAGATTCCCGGAAGCCGGTCATGTTGTCATTACGAAAAAAAAAAAGGAGGTCCGCAATCATTTGTCCATCAAGCACAATGCAACCGTTAGCGCGCAGGATGCTAAATAATTACGCGCTCGCATTCAAACGCAACGCGACGCGACGCAACGCAACGCAACGGTATCCCGCGCGGCACACTTATTTCTGCACCCGCCCTCTCCCCACCCACACCCCTCTTACCACGACGAGTGCGTTGCACTGTTACTGATAAGCGGCGAATTGTATTGTCTCCACCACTGTACCGTTGCGTGCCGGTGACGGCGTACAGTCGCGCAGGCAACTGCTTCCGTTACACTTTTTCGTTTATTCATATTTCAACTTACAGGATACGCAGGTAAGGCGATGTACACTGCACCACGTTGTCGTCATTACCGCAGTAATTTCACTAGCTGCAGCGTGTTTTTTTTTATTATTCAATGAAGCATTGAAATGAGCGAGACGTTCACTAGAAGACAATACGCCTGCGCATAATACAGAACCACATAGAGCTCGTTGCGTGAGAAATAAGATGGATTACCTTAGTAATTTCTCTAGTTACAGCGCCCTTCAAACCGGAACACAGTAACTTTTGCACAGTACTGTCTGTCGGCTGCAATACGATTGCGGTAGTATCTAGACGATCCATAGCAACAGAGACACTACCATCAGTAAAAGCCAATTTTATTTTAATTGCAGTTTTTAATATTTCTAATTTACCTTCCACTAACCTGCATTGGGTCAGTGTGGTCAGAAATAGCTCAACTCCCCCCTCCCCTCAAATGAAACCCCAATCGTGTAGATATTTGGGTGATACCTGTATCCAGCAGTGAATGTCTATGGACTGATGATGTTGACGAACACTATTAAAAAGCATTTTAACTTTTTGTACAATCGCGTCGATAAATGCTTTCATTTTTAAATTTTTGTTAGCTACATTAAAAATAAACCTTTTTAAAATCTTAACTAACATTTGAATTCTTAAATTTCGCATTGTATCAAGTTACAATTAAGCTGTGGATGATGTAGCTAATTTAGCCAGAATACTCCAGCTCCAATGTGAGGGCTATGATTATACAGACGGATCCTAACAAACCTAAAGGGAAGTTCATAATATAAAGTTCCGGAATGAAATTATTATCCTTTAGGTACAAAACACTGCAGCGCCTCTTGCAGATGACAAACAGCACTGTGCAAACATTACTACGTTCCGGTTTGAAGGGCGCTGTGACTACTGTAAATACTTGGGTAATGAGATAACATCCTATCTCTTAAGGCGACGAGTGCAATGTGGTGCAGTGTATACCATCCTAACTACCGCCACGTTGTTATGGGCAAGCGTGTCACTTACTATCAGGTGAACGACCTGTTCGTCATTTCGCTGAATTAAAAAAAAACTTAATAGTACATGTAGCTTTGAAGACCCCTGTAGCTAGTGGAAAAAAAGTTAAATTTGATCGTACTTCATTGTTTCTTTTCATGTGGACGTCATTTACTGGTCACTGGTAATTAATACTGTGTTTAAGTATAATTCTAACTTAGCACCGTAAAGTGATTAAGTTCAAGTAGCAGCGTCGTTCAGTTGGTTAAATAAATGAACTGCTGGCTCAGCTATGAACGCAAAGATACAACCAGCTATTAACAATGTGCGCAACTAACCGGGCGCTGCAAGCTGTAGTAGCTACTTATTTGTAGCTTTTATGCACTACGTGACCTGTGGGGGATAAGAGGTGATCAACGTCGGCGGATGTCCACTGCTGGACATAGACTTTTCCCAAAACAACGCATCTTATCGCGATGGAAATGCTACCAGTCGCATTCTGTAGATTTTCTCATCTGGTTATAGAGAACCATTCGCTTCTTCTTCGTCTATCTGTGATCAGCTAGTTGGCACTGCAGTTGGCCATACTCGGCCAGGTAAGTATACAAAACATGTCATTACTTAGAATTTCTGACTTAGCAGCATCCAGCACTGGGTAACTTAATCACTAATTGATATATTCCCGAAGTAGATGAGAGAAATATCACTGGCCTAAGGCTTTGTGCAAACAATCTGCTCCAGTATTTTTAATTAAATTTTAATGATGATGATGATGGACCTCGCATGACGTTCACTCGATAATAAGTGTTACCAGTACCATTACAATATGTGGGTGCTGGTTATGATTCTTCTGCAATAATACACTGCGCTTTCTATTCTCCAGCTCTAGCTGCCTTTGCAATTGAAACACTTATCTAACTACTTATATCAAATTTAAAATTACTATATTCCAGTAATATTTTTTACTGCAATAGACATGAGATATCATATATTTTTTAGTTTTAATCTCAACATATTGATTTAAATCAATTCGCAGTCTCTATGATATATACATAAAGATAAAACGAAAACAGTATATAGTACATACTTTAGGTAAACCTAAAGATTAACTCAACTAGTTAATAGTAATAACTAACATGTTATCCAGCCTCCGATATCTAGTGTTACGTTTACTATGTTATATATCTTTGTAGTAATACAAATCACAGTTACATAGAGAGGGATAATGGAAGGAGGAAAATATTAAACGAAGCGAGGTCACTGGGAAATATACCAACGGACAATGTCTACTCATTTAACCTATATATCTAATTATACGAGTACATTAGTATCGCGAGCGTGGTAGTGCTGTGCGTACTGTCGATATCGATATCGGAGCATATATATATATCATCCAGAATTTAAAAGAAGCAGAACAAAGTTTAAACAGAGATAAGCAAAACGACGAACAAATATCTAATAGTAATTTCTTTCTACGGAAGTTGAAACGAGGGTTGAAATGATGTCTAGTTTAAGCAGCATTATGTTATCCTCGTTGACATTAAGTCCCGGTGGCATAGTAATGACTTAAAATAGTATCGTTTAAACAGGTACGGTGGACTGGCCCTTTACAGCCAAAAATAAGCGTTGTGGTGTTTCATACATAGATCTCTGGTAGGAATCAAAGATCTGCAGTATTACTAGATGGTATGTCTGTGCCTAGCAATCTTACTGGCAGTGGGCAGGGCACATTGATCGACGGACCGACGGCCGATGGGGCAGTAAGGTCCTTGAATGACGCCTACGTACCGGTACACGTAGGGTTGGGAGCCCTCCCACAAGGTGGACCGACGATCTGATGAGAGTCGCGGAAACCAACTGGATGTGTGCAACGCAGAATCGATCGATGTTAAGATATTTACAGGAGGCCTGTGTCTAGCAGTGTACATCTGTAGGTTCATGATGATGATGTCTGCGTAACCGGAGACTAGATCATTTGGAGACGGTAGTATGCAAATATTTCTATGTTCCGATTAAAACGTCATGGTAGCTAAAGAAATTTCAGAGGTAATAAGATTTAATATCTTATCTCACAGGGTAACGAATACAACGTGATGCTGGGTGTGTCATCTAAAGTAGCGCCATGTTATTATGAGTAGACGTATCACTTATCATCAAATGAAGGTTTAAGTTGTCTACTTGTTTGTAGAGACAGTAAAGTAGTAGTAGTGCAGTCGAATATCGACAACGGAATGCTCCAGCAGTTGGCAGCTCGTAGTAATGAGTAGGGTCGCAGTTAGCGAGTACGGCGACGGTTAACTGCGTAGTAGTGCGCAGGCGCGCGTTATTAGATAATTCGAGGTAATGTGCGCGCGCGCCGCAAGAGGTGTTAGAGGTCGCTGAACTGTTAATAAATTGATTGCAATTGCTCTGTTTACTGTGCCAACGTCATCTGCCGCCTCGTGGACGGAGGCAGCCGGCACACACATCACACATGTTACATGTATTTATGCGCTGGTTTGGATTTGATCGAAATTATCCGACATTCGGAGTAAAAATTTCTTCATTTCCTGATAGCAAAAGTCCAGATTAAATAAGCTCTTCGCAAGTCCAAAATCTCTAGACAAGTCGTACATCGCTCGTATCGACCGATCGATCGATCGATCGATATATATTAATCGCAGTATCACCTCGAAGATCATAACGAAAGTTAATATACCGCTCGCCGAACGCATATATGCTACTCTAGAAATTTCTAGACAACTTCAAGAAATATCTAGACAACTACTTATTCACTTTTTAGCGATGGTCATCGAACTAAAATCAGCGCCGGACACTCGACACAGCGCGTCGCTCCTGAATGTCCTAGTGCTAAAGCCGACCGCGATAGTTCTTGTAACAATACTTATAATAATGTTACTTATAGATTAATTCCCAAAACCGGAAATGATGACTTCAATGGAAATAGAACATTTAATCGACGGGAAACTGAAACCTTCAAAAATATTAATAAATGCACACGTAAGAGATTGGTACTATCATTTAAAGATAGAAGAAATTAGTTCGATGGGAAGTGATGCTCCATAACAATAAGACACTTCGGATGTTTACACAATTTACTCTTCGCCTTGAAGATAAATTTACTCAGTAATTTCCCTAACTAAAGCATCTAAACCGGAAGAATATAATGTTTGTGTACTATTGATAAAGAGCTGAAATAAATGCGGTCTAAAGAGACTAAAGATCTCATCATCATCATCATTCACTGCTGAACCTAAGCCTCTCCCATAGATCCCACATCGATCGGTTCTGCGCTCCTCGCATCAAGCGAATCCCCGCGACCTTGGTTTGTAAAGGTTCATATGGCGGAACTTGAGTCATTTACCACAAGGCTGGCCCAATGGGTTGGTGGGAGACAGAGCCTCGTTTGTTGATTAGCAGGGTGCACCGCGAGCAGGTGAGATTGGCTTGGGGCTCGTGAATTATGATGCGGGGCTCTTTACACCCTGTCTGTCTGCAACCGCCGTTTACTTGTGCATACATTACTTAGGTGATGAAGAAACGTTACTTAGGTGGTCGTATATCATGTCGACCATAATAAGTTCAATTTTACAAAATAAAAAATAACATAGATTTATGTGAGAATATCGTGTTTACTCATTGAATGGGCCGCAATCATTAAACGCGGCAAATAATGATTATAATTACTGTTATAATTAATTATCGACTGTGAGAGCTGTTATTTGTTTATTATTCGACCGTTTTAACTATACGATACGGTTATTTCACTTGTTAAAAGGTTAAAGGTTATTATCTTTTTTAACCGTCGGAACTATATTATATTTAATGTATGATTGAAAGCTGCATTTTTAGTGTTTAGTCTAGGGGCAACCCTATAAATATATTTTTTTATTATACAAAGTGACCACGAAGATCCTAATGTTAGTCTGATGGTAAGCGATGCAGCCGCGTATAACGTCACGGCCCTAGTTAGAATGATATACACAACACCAAATTTTACTCGTCGCCTTAAGACGAGATGTTGGATTACGTTAACTCCAGTAATTACATAGTAACATAAATATTAACTACATATATAAATGATAATACATAAATAAAAAATAATATAACCATAAACATTAGCTACAGCCTCTTTCAAACCGTACCATAGTAATGTTTGCACAGTACTAGTTGATATAAGCGCTGCGTCGGTACCTATCTAGACGGTCTCCAGCAACAGAGACCTATCACCAGTCTATATCCTACTTTTACATCAAAAAGTTAAGAATTTATATTTCAGTAGTTAAAATTTCATTGCTTGCTCTTAGTGTTGCAGTGGAATGGTTTTTTTATAACTATAACATAGACTGAAAATAAGTTAGCTGACGCAGAACTTCAGTAGTCACTCAGTCCGTCTTTTAAACAGCTGTTTTAAGCTAAATCATTATCAATTGTGTAATACCAGCGCCAGCCGGCCGGCGGTGGCCAGCAAGGATTATGCAGTAACGTACGCAATACGCAATGTACTCACACATATGAATGTGTGAGTACATTGCGTACACTGTGTGGGTATCGTTTAACCCGAATAGTGGAACCGTAATAAGCAACAATCGTCGGTAAATTATAACCGAAAACCGGCACACCTTTGAGTCGCGATAAATAAAGCGGAGACGCGGCGCAAGCGCTCCATGTGTGTGGATTTATGAGGCGGCCGCGCGCAAACCGCCGCACGCCCGCCGCACGCCCGCCGCACGCCCGCCGCGCGCCCGCCGCACGCCCGCCGCACGCCCGCCGCACGCTCTTACGCTTACTGTAAGAACTACACTATTACTGGTGGTAGGTCTCAGTTGCCGGAGACGGTTTAGGTAGCTACGACTGCAGCGCCCATTGCAGCCGACAAACAGTACTGCACAAACATTACTGTGTTCCGGTTTGCAGGGCGCTGTAACTAGTGTAAACACTAGGATAACGACAGAAGAGATTGGTGTATATAAAGCTATCGTTCAGAGCAACACTAGAGTACCGCGCCCGATGTAAATGACGTTATCCGGTAACAGAGTACGTGGAAACCGATCGGGGTTGTATCATTAGCTGGCTGTGAGTTGTCATGGCAACCGTTGGTATATGAGCGCAACACAACGCCGCCCACTCGCCGCTGCAGCGGGATTTGTTTACTCAGTTATTTTCGGCCGCATCGGACTGCATTCGCGGCGATTTCATCTCGGCCGCCGCCCGCGCGGATTCAAATCCACAGCCACTGTTATAATGTAGGGTCGTCACGCTGTACTATAATTAATGATTAATTAATATAATGACCTGATGTAAGAGATAAAAAACTATTATAATAATCATAGTGATTATCATCAGCTGATAGATGTCCGCCAATATTACAAAGATCATTCTTTATAATAAATTAAATCAGTTTTTAAGATGACGGGACTTATATACTTTTTCCATATATGCTTGTTGGTAACAATGAGGTGCTATTTGCCAGGCTATCCTGCATCATCAGCGCCTGTTACTTTGAACTATGTTTGTCTACACCTAACAAGCAATTCAAAGCCTATGAAATATTACTTCGACTGCGAGGCCTCCGAGAACAAACACACCAAGAGCCTAGATGAAATCTAGGAACATCATACATGGAAAATGAACAGCTCTCTTGTTGTTCCCACTCGTGGTACTCGACGTGTTCTAGTACAATCAAACAATCGAGGCTACTTGTTCATCGTGCAGGTCAAGTGTACATTGGCTGTAACATGTCTACGAAAACAATTGTTCTCGGAACATTATGGTTCTTTCCTGTTGTTCTCCTTCACCGGAAGTTCAAGCTCATTTGGAATCACATTTGTAACGTATAGAGTATAAATACAAATTTTGATTGTAGATGAGATACTCTTACAGCTCATCTGTTACTGGGCTCGTGGACCAGGATCCACGGCCTGTTTTTAAAAAAAGTATACTACTTGAAGCGTAATTATCTGAGGGCGGATTTTTGTATTGTGTGTCTGGATTTTTACTTTCTGGTGAAGCTACTTGATCGTCGGAGACGGGCTCGGGTCCGTTCTCCAACCACCTTCGCCTGTATCGGAAACTGGGCATAAGTTCAAGTTAGGTCATGATTAGATGCAAACATTACGAAAATAACTACATTTCCTTATTTTACCAATTTTAACTTCAATTGTTTGTGCAACAAAAGCTATAGGTGGTATTACTATGATCCGTTTAACCGAGCAGCGACGGGGGGTGCAGCCCCGGCGGGTGGCGTGGGCCGCTCGCCGGGCAAATTGCGCCGGGATATTTTGTTTGGTGAAATGAGTCCTTTGACAGCGCTTCCGTTAATTTTGATAGCACAAAAGTTTCGCTCTTAATTTGGTGCAGTGCGAGCGCCGCCGACGTTTTGTTGTGCAAACATGCGAGCCTCGTTCGCCGGAAGCGGCGGTTGGATTCGCTTTTTTTTGTCACCATCCCGCTTGTAGGACCGCCCTTTGGCGTGTTTTGCTTTAAACCCCTATGAGAGCCTTTTTTTTCACCGGAGTTGATAAAAAATCCACATTCAATCCACTTGTTAATTAGTTGGCGGGCAAGGAGAAACTCGCCCTTCCGTTTGCCGATGAAATTTCAATAAAACACTTTTCAGTGTAAGTAAATTTACATGAAAAGTTCTTTGTGGTTGCCGCGAAACCAGCCTTTCAACATTTATGAGAAACCTGTAATAAATTACTAATAATGATATTAATTTTTAGTCACTGTTCGTCAACACGTTATAGACTTAGACCTTTTAGGAAGTTAGTGTTAGACACTGAGCTTGTTTTTCTGATGAATGAAATCAACATGTTCCAAGCAAAGCAGCTTGCTTAGAAGCTTTATCTTGGACATGTGACAGGTATTTCGGCTAGTGTACTGAACAAATGACCTTGAACCTATCATTCATTGTAAGAGAAAGCTCTGACACACGCTGGTCAGGACATTGAGAGGGCTGTTAACCCTGGGTACGCTACTATTGCTTTTATTACAGGAAGGTTCATTATGAAATCTGTGTAATGGCTTCCAATAAATATATACTTTGATCTGATGATAATATCTTTAGCAGCAACACGAACACATTACAGAAGCAAGTCAACGGTTCACGGAAGCCGTTTAGTTCTGACGCGGCGCGCGTTAACATTATATCAGGTGTTTTATTGACCGGAAGTCTTATGCTGAAAACGCGTTTCCGCACCTGAAAAACGTAAACTGTTTCGGGTTTAGCTTGACAACGGGATCGCGGCGGTACGAGGGGTGCGCGGGCGAGGGTGAGTTGTAAATTTTGCGATTTTTTCTCTTTGCCGCAGTGTTTAGTACCCGCGAGCTGCTCGACATTGTACACTTTAAATTGCGTGTGACGTTTTTAATTTCACACATGCTCTTTTCGCGGCGCACGAATTATTTTCAGCTTAACAATTTTAATATGAGAATGTTTTCATTAAACTTGTAATAAAATACGAATATTTGAGTACAACATTTTGAGAGCAAATGTTTATCTCTACTGTTGGAAGCGGCTAGATGAACGGAACGTTCGCAGAAACTTGTAATTCGCTTGCTCATAACAATGCGGTAATTAATTAAGATATGCATACAGATACACATAGAGCTAATAGCCTTTAAACGTTAGATTTGAACCCCTGTTGCTGCATTAATTCCTCTAGCCACTCTTCCAGTCGGAGCATGGTTACGCACAGTTTTAAATCCTCAAATCAATCGACGTGAACACATTGCAATAATTACCATTATATCGAATAGTATTGAAATGTATTATTTTGTTAATCATGAGGAGTTAATTGGAGAAGAAAGCTTTTAAAAGTCGTAACGTTCCTGAAGCTGTCAAAGAAATGAGAGTCATGCATCGACGAGTGACACGCGACATCGCGAATGCACCGCGGGCAGTTTCGCACGGCAAACGGCGCACAACGTACGACGCCGACGGCGCTGGTGGTGAGATGTTCGACATGGAGACGTGTAAAACTCGAATTGAACGCGTAATAACTGTCGAGCTTTCGTTAGAGGAGCGCTATCCGGACTCCCCGATGACACGAGAGGAATGTCAACGGTCGAGTTCGCATAACGACCTCCTTTATTTTAAGATTTGTTTTCGCTTTCGCTTTTAGCCGAAGAAAGGTAAAGAGGGAAACGTATTTACACATTACTTTAACTACAATTGGCTAACATCAATTTCACTTATTCTTAATACTAAATGTTTTTTATTTTTATCCGACAAAATATCGAGACGAGCGAGATGATCATCCAATAGTAAGTTATCCGCTCTGCTAGAACAACGTGGCGCTAGTTAGAGGTACTCTATCACACTGTGCTCGTTGCTTTTACACGTTTGATTTTAAATCTCGTTACCCCAGTAATTTCACTACCTATAATATATTCAAGTAGGAACACAGTAATGTTTCCACAATACTGTTTAGCGACGGGAATCATCAATCATCGATGATACCTACTTAGTAGAAAATGAGGCTGCTTGTCTTTCACATGCTGTCAGACGGAACTTGGCAACGTTGTTATTACGACAGATTTATAATATGGGGATGGTAGCCAAATAGGAACAACCCTACCACCAACTAAACTCCAAAATATGTGAAGTTATCGCTACGGGAACCTTAGTAACATTAAATAAACTAAGACCCACAGAAATTGGCATTTGATTTATGTTAGGTCTTAACTTCTATGATGATGAAAGGTTTTCTATAAAGAAATATTTTTCATTCAAAGATTTATTATCCCATCAAGTCCAAGGAACCCTACAACCATCTGCAATATAAGTAATTATACACATGTATGGAAAATGTACAAGTTTTCCGAGATTCTGCTTTTGGAAGTCTGCCCTCCGTGGATTAGTGTTCTCAAAATATTCCCAATAAATATACGAATGTATGAACAAATATAAGGATACACGACAAGGCGCATTTACTTAACTTGGATTAAGTTGTATTCGTCGCATGTCGTTTAAATACGCAAAAGACTTGGCTACTACTGTCGTGTGCCAGCAGCGAGTAAAATGACAGAAGACTCCATCTCATATCTCAAAGAGAATTAACGGTTTAGTGTGGAACAATCTGAACTAGCTCTTACTATTACGGATATACTTGGAACTACTTGTTAAGTTGCATTTGTCATACTAAAAATTATAAAATAATGGCAATAATTAACATGAAGGTAAGTTAAGAAAATGGATAACTTTCTCCTAAACATTGAGAAACGTAAATTAGGATATCTCTCCGGGCAGCTTCAGTACACGCGATCCTGTTTGGAAGAAGGTACAGTACTTTTATAATATTGCCCGTTTTTTTTTTTTTTTAAGCATTCCCCTGCGTGTTTTGGGTCAGGGCCCTTTAATGTCCATTTCACTTCACATCTATTTAATTTAACTTATTGCTTACTCCCCTTTCGTTCTTCCGTCTTCACCCATCTGTGGCGATGACTTCTATCTTCTTACCAATCTCCACTTCACACTCATGCCTTTCCTTTCAAAATAAGGGACAGGGGGTGAATACTGACCGTTTCCGGTATGTAGTTAATTAAAATTAACGAAATATGCGTGGAATCGTGATGGAGTACAATCGCGATGCCACATCGGTCTGTGGCCGGTGAACCTGTGAATGCAGAAGTATGGTTTCAATTATTTTTATGGGCTTAGCGGGCTCCGTGCGGAATGGCCGTGAAATAAATTCTTAGAAGCAGACCAATTAGCAACTGTACCGCTATATTTAGTTCAGATAATCAACACGTGTGATGATCTCTGTGTGTGTGCTCCGCGCCCTGCATCCTCGCATTCCTCGAACGGCTTTCAAACGCTGCTCATTCCGACGCTAAATATCCAACACACAAACTAAACAATATAATGATTTAAAGTTACAGTTCTAATATGTAAGTTAAGGACTTACGAGTTAAGTTGCAGTACTTTGCGATCAATTTTAGTATCTATATATCATCTTTGTATCGTCTCATGTTCATGCTAAAGATTATCTTATAGTCAAAATGGTATCAAAGGATGTACTCCTCGATTTAACTACTGATCCTTTCAAGTCTTCACATTTAACTATAATACATGAATACTTGAATAGTATTAAAAAACATATACTATGTTTAGTTCTCCCTACCTTAATCCAAGAGGTTTCACTACTATAAAACTTGGTGGAAGAGTGAAGCCAATCAGTTTCCGGAAAGACGTGTAATTTGAACACCGTGTACTTGTACAACAGTCATGTGGGTTTGCGTGAACTAATTACCGGTAACAATAAGCAATACTTTAGTCAAAACAACTTGTTACTGCTCTTATAAATGACAATGTAGAATGTTTTTTACTAGCGGTAATATTTTCCTATTGTAGCAATTGTATGTAAATTAACTTATTTTTTTATTGGTAAACAGGAAAAATGCTTGCCAAGTTAACATAGCTGATGCAAGTAAGACATGAAACGGTCACCACCGCTGGTATGTGTTACGGTGGGACATAAAATATTTAAGGCTTATTACCTTTGTAACTGATCGATGTGGAGATTTTTGGGGAAGGCCTATGTCCAGAAGTGGACGTCTCTCGGCTGATGATGATGATGCGAAATTTAATTTCAAATGTTGGTTAAGATTTCAAAAACGTATATTTTTAATGTGATAACAAAAATCAGGCGAAAGCACTTATCGACGCGATGGTACAAAACGTTAGAATGCTTATTAAAAGTATTCATCACCATCACTATCAGCCGAGAGACGTCCACTGCTGGACATAGGCCTGCCTCAAATAACTCCACGTTTGTGAGGGTTCAAAACACTAGTTACTTCAAAAAGTATTTGATAGAAAAATATGCGGTTCAGTTATAATTAACCGTAATGTCTCTAGCCACAAAAGTAATAATGTCCGATTATTTACACTAGTTCCCTGAATCACCGGCACACAGATTCGTGTTAAATGCACGGCACCCCTCTTTTTCAGTTCGGTTCGCGCGAAACACTCGCGACGGTGATCCAAAACGCTGCAGCGGTAAAGTCGTCAAATCTGTTTGTCGGTTGATTTTATTTAGCGGTCCGCCGGTCTCGCCCACGGTCATAATTTTTTTTTTACATTTTATCACCCGAATGAGATTCACGAGTGTTCGCAATTAAAACATTATGATCGCATAAAAAACAACAACAACAACAACGGCCGCAATTTGTCTCAAAGCGATCGTTAACGCCGTTTGATTGTTTGATGCGAGTGCGTTTCGGGAACGAATAACACTTTGTTCACCCTTTCAATATGCAAATGATTTTTGTCTTTACACACTACTTCATTTTATGACGGCAGCGTGATAGTCACGGTTGAGGATCAGGGAATGGACTGGCATATATGGGGCGTACGGATTCTTCCGCCGAACCAGAGACCAGACCAACAAGAGAGAAAAGATTCTACCACGCTGATCGACAACCTTCATTAGTTGGAGAGACACTTTAAGAAGGAGAAGCGTGATATGAAGATTTTAGAAGATATATGTGTTGGAACAAAACTTACTAATCCTTTGATTTCCTATCGTCACGATTACACTAGCGAGTGTTTGTTTCACATAAAAAAAAAACTTTTTTTGTACGGTAAACTGCTTTTTCAATCGCCGCCAACAGACTGTCGTCATACCAAGCAGTATTTCCCATTTTATCATCCCCCCACCACCACCACCCCCCTCCATGAACCGAGCTCGTAATTGGTCGCCTTTTTTATATACATTAAATAGAAAATTTTTTAAAATTGGACATTGATAAGGCACATTTTATAGAACATTTTAAGTTTACATTAATTTGTGTATAAACTTTCACCGAGCCAAATCTAATAGCTTCTACTTGTATAGATATATATATATAAATATATATATATATATTATGTGTAGGTGTTTTAATCAAACAATTTGCATATTTAAAAAAGCGTAGACATTTCGTCACGTCCGCGCGCCGCGACGGTCGGACTGCAACTACACATAGACGCGTTTATTTATTTCACACTACCTTCATTAACTAATTTGTTGACTATCACATTACCCACATTAGTTGCCGAATGCCGTATGTTTAGAAGTGAGCATATAGTGATGATGTTGATGATTGCGTAAATAAGCTAGCAAAAGACCGTATTTAAAAATACCTTCGTTTTCAAAGCTAAAGACAGGACAAGTTTTATCATCCTTTTTTTGAGAGAAATCTGAGAGATATCAGATCAGCTGATAATCTCCAAATAGCTTAACTAATTCTTTAAACTATAGCTCCACGAATCTCTCTTTTTGTCTCTATTTGTTTTAATTTAACTACGGTTTGCTCCGACTTAAACGTTGGTGTCGTTGATTATCCGTTTGTATATTTATCTTAAATCTAATTTTACTTAAATACTTATCTATACTTGTTTATTATCAAACACAATTTGTTTTAATAATCTTTTACTGCGATTCATTTACAATATTTAGTAATCTAACCTGCTGTTATTATTTTTTATATCACATATATTATTACTATTTACTTCTTCGCTTATTTCTAAGTCATATTTATCTCTCTTCTGTTTATGGGGCATTCTGTTTTCTGATACGTTATACTCCTCGTTTGTCTGTTTGATGTCTCTTATTGTTAGATTAGATTAGTCTTCCTAAATCATTTTCCACTGCCTAGTATTAGTGTGTATAGATTGTTGTGGCCTGCTAGAAATGGGTTGTAACAAATGAAATTTAACTGTTAACATCTCACGAAATAGTATAACTAACGCTCAGAAAGCATTTAGAGATGAATGGTTGTGATCATTCCGTCGCCGTATTTGAATAAAAGCAGTTAAGCCGTTCAAGAACTACGCTACATACGGATACATTCGTCAAATATCGGATAAGTTTGGTTAGTATGTTAAAAGTAGATAGATCTGCTACGTATTCCCATGTGAAATAAGCGTTCCCCCTGCAGCATCCACCGGCGCGGGTCAAAGGTGGGCCGGCGTCGTAAATAACGACTAGTCCAGCTCTCGGTATATCTTCGGCAACATAAAAATTCCGCGAGAGGCCCCGCGGCGGAAGCCTTAAACAGGGCGGCGAACTTAACTGCTTCGGCTCCTTTGATGTTTTAAGAAATTGTTTTGTTTTATCGTCAGTAACCGCGCGCGACCCGCCGCGCACACGCAGCGCACACGCAGCGCACACGCAGCGCACACGCAGCGCACTTCGGCAACCGACTTTATTTGATGAATAATAAACAATCCCTGGCTTCTTCAGAAGTCGCGCTCGGCCAATAACCATTTGATGTATCTCACAGAGCGATTATATTCATTTGCGTCGTGTGGATTGTTCTAGAACTGTTAATGAATTTAGATTGTTTTCTACGTGAAAATCGTAGACATGGTCCGTTAGGTCTATGTGTACGGATCAAGACTTAAATGAAAAGAAACAAAGTATTACGGATAAAAATTTTCTCAAGAAAATAACCCGAGGCACGAAATCATGTAAAGTATAACCATTAAAGGATTAGAGAAGTATTCGACACGTTTTTTTTAAATACTTTGTTTTGGAGACTGTAGTAGGTCAGTCGATATTATCGGTAGGGTCTCTGTGACCCATTTGAAAACTGTGACTTTAGAGTTGAACTCGATTTTTAAACGCGATTACGACGAAATCAGCTTTATCCGTTCGGTACGTTTCGTCGTAAGTGGGTCCAATTAGAACTACAAACACGGTTACACGTGAACGCGGAACTGCGGCGGGATGTTTCCGGAACTGACAAAATCTCATCCGAACACACGCTCATCGGGTAAACGAGTTAACGCCGCCCGCGGAGAGTTAACTTGTGCTATTTTCCTGTTAAGATTTTCTGAAAAACTCTCGGGAAATCCGCAAACTGAGTCACGCCGCCGTGTGTTTGTAAATAGCTCGTGTTCGCGCCGTAATTGCAGTGTGACACGGCACTAACCGCGCAGCACAACCGTACACTATTCAATTACCGACGTACGATACTATCACCGGCTCGTAATCACCGCATTCGCTACGCCTGTTGTTAGCGTTGGCCAGAGCACTACGTTGGCAGAGGTAACAGGAAAAGTTGCTATCCATTTCCTGGAATTGTTCCATCTTACCCATCTATTACACGTCGAGGGTAAATTGGAGGTAGATTTTTATATCCAAAATCAGCGAACACTTATCCTCAAAGATTTTCCCGAAATCTAGCTACAATTTTCACATTATTATAACCCATATGTCAACATTCATACACCAGAATATTCTGGGCGAGCGCTCTTCACGACCATCTTCAGCATAAATTACTTAACAATAGAAAGCAATGAACTCTTTTGTTTTTGTTACAATACCAGTGGAACTTATTTCGCAATGCGAGTAATATTCTCAAGTATCTACATTCGTAACAGTGGGCTGAAATGCTTCGCGGCATGCATTACCCTCTCCAAGAGTTCCAAGTGACGCTGCCGAGGCTCGAGCGGCCCCGGGTAATGACACTAGCAATTACAGCGGCATCTCGTACGTGCCCCCTAACCCTCAAACTGACACTGCTCCTTCCCCTCCAACAACCCTCCCCGCTACTGTATCAAGTGAGTATTAGAAATAAAATGAATCTTAGGGATACGTTGAGAAGTTTATACATCCGATTTTTTTGAGTAATTGTTGTTATATCGATATTGTTCAGATTTTTTCTTTCCCGGAAGTCGTAGCTCAATCGAAATCGAACCCATGCTGCGTTTATATGTCAAGAGCTTACGATCTCGCCTAACATCATTTTAAATAACTGAACTGTAAGTAAAGAACAAATCATTCAAACTTGTAAGTGTTTATTATGTTTGATAAAACGTACTCGAAGATTAGTTTTCCCAGTGGACAATAGCACAGCTGATCTCATGACAAGTTTACACTTACTTATCGGGGAAAACGACTGTCCCTCGAACATTAAGCTAACCCCACCAAACTTTTGTTTCAACTAAAATGTACCCTTTCGCGGAGTTCACAATTTTAAGACCTCGAATGAGCTCCCCTTTTCTCGATCACTTTCAGTTGTTTACCCTAAAGACTTGTTCCTAGAGAATAATTTAACCGATACATTATATCTCCTAGTTTCTGACTAATCATTTAGTTAAACACATTGTTATAACACATTTTTGTTTACTTATTTCAATATTGATTGCGTTATGATGTGGAGAGCCTTCCCGGTCGCTAACCGGATGCAGACGGTTCTGAATCACCGCAGTACAATGCCCAATACAATTGGATTATCAAAAATTGCCGCGGAAATGTGGATTGTTTTGAATTACTTTTTACACTAACTGGTCTGCGACGAATCGCGCTTAATTAAAACGATGTAATTAAAATGAACGTTGAATGTTAAAAAAAAAGTTATACACAAAAACATAATCGGAGAACTCAACAACAGTTTGCTCATTGAATTGAACACTGACAACTTTTTCCTTATAAATGTATCTAGAACGAATGCTCTCAAAAAATCTGTCGATGAATATATACTGTGGCGTTCGGCAACTAATGTGGATAATGTGATAGACAACAAATTAGTTAACGAAGGTAGTGTGAAATTAACAAACGCGTTAATGTGCAGTTGCAGTCCGACGGTCGCGGCGTGCGGACGTGTCCGAAATGTCTACGCTTTTTTTAATATGCAAATTGTTTTATTAAAACACCTACACATAATATATATATATCTATACAATTAGAGGCTGTGATATTTATCTCAGTGAAAGTTTATACACATATTAATTTAAATTTAAAATGATCCATAAAATGTGTGACCGATGCCTATATTAGAATTTTATTTACTTAATGTATACAAATATTTATAGGATAAATCACTTTTTGACTTTTTTACTCGTTATTGTCTGGATCGGCGGGATAAATCGACCAATCACAATACCAGTTTTTTTTTTTATCGTTCCCCGTGCGTCTTTTGGGTCAGGGCCGTTTACTATCTATTTGTTTCAATTACCATCTTAATACTTTTCTCATTCCAATATTCTCTTATCTTTTATTCCATTCATCATTTTACTCTATTCTTCTTCCACACTTCTCTTCTCTATCTTGCTACATTCCATTCATCTCCTCTCTCGATTTGCGAGGACCGTCGCCTTCTTCTATGTTGGTTTCTAGGAAGAGCCTGAAAATAAATCATCCCCTGTAGCATACATTTCCTCCTTGTTCTTCATCCTGCTTCCTTCCTTTCTTTTTCTTCTTCCGGTTTTTGTTTTTACTCTTTCCTAATTTTATTTCTTACAATTTATTTACATTTTTACATTTTTTATACATTATTATTCCTACTACATTTTTAAACCTTATTTAATTTTAGTATTCTTTCAATGGCCCTCCTATAATATCCCAAAAATTTCCCACGACTCTCGTCCTCACTCATCAGAGAGGCAATGACACCTGCTTCGATCCTCCTTCCTATTTCCATCTCACAGTCATACCTCTCTTTCCCAAATAAGGGACAGAAGGCGAGGATGTGCACCACGGTCTGGTCCACCGCTGGGTCACAGAGGTACGCGGGACTCTCCTTGAGCTTGAACCTGTGAAGGTACTCGGAGAATCCCCCGTGCCCAGTGAACATCTGGACCAAGACCGTGTCGAGTTTCAGCCGACGAAGTGAGCGATATGCCGACGCGACGTCCAAGAAGAAAATCCTCGTTGTCGAAGCGGTCGTACCTTGCACGTACCTCCTGTTCCATTCGTCAAGCGTTTTCAGCCTGAGCTGACGCTTGACGAAGGAAACGGGGCAATCCTCGTACGCCGGTCTTCTTTTATTCTTCAGGGCTGCTTCCTTGGCCAGTTGGTTCGCCCTTTCATTTCCCTCCATCCCCACGTGCGCCTTCACCCAAAATAACCTTACACTCGTCCCTTTTGCCCGCGCTTTCATAATGTTCTCTTTTACTCGGAGCGCCAGGGGGTAGAAGGTGTCAGGTCTTGCGACTGTTTCTAGCGCGGATCTCGAGTCGCTAAGTACGGCGCATGACTGCGCCGACCCGCTGGCCGCGTACCCCGTCGCTTCCACTAATGTCAGCAGCTCTGCCTGGTATACGGTGCAGAAGTTGCCTAACTTGAGTTTCCTGTTGGTAACCTCTGCGGCGTTCCGCATAACGCTAAACGCCGCACCCACCTTGTCGTCGATGCGGCTGCCGTCGGTGTAAATAGCCGAATCGGCAGCCGAGGTGGCAAGTCGGACCTCCTCCGCACTTTCCCCCAGACAGGAGAACTCCACACCAACCTGCTCAGACGGGTGTGGTAGTCTCAAGTGGCTGACTGGAACCTCCAGCTCCTGGTCTCCTATCACTTTCCGGGAGTGGCCGCGCTTTACCTCAAATAAAGTGGCCGCTTCTTGGACCCGAAGGTTCACAGGAAGCAGCCCGGCAAGTACTAGGGCCGAGTGCAACGACGCGGTATGGTGAGTTCGCGCAATTTTCTGCGCGAAGCCACGCTGAACCGCATCGAGCTGCTTTCGGACCAGCAGCTTCTTAGCCGTCGGCGCCCATGCACTCGCTGCATACAAAATTGTCGGCTCCAACACCGCCAGATACATCATCCTGATCACCTTCGAGTTCAACCCCCACGATACTTTTGCGGCTCTGCACAGCTGACGATAGAGCCCTTGGGCCTTCTTGTCCACGTTTTTCACGTGCGTGTTGAACGTGAGCCTATCGTCAACTGTGAGGCCTAGTATCCGAACTTCACGAGTTCGACAAAGGGGCTCTCAACCCATACTCAATATTGGGTTGTCGTACTTCAGCTTGTTGGTTAGCACCATCACCTTAGTTTTGTGTGGTGCGGACCTAAGCTTGTTTCGGACACCCCAACCGTGAATATCGGCGAATACCACATTTGCCTTTCTCGTGATGTTCCCGGTCTCTTGCCCCGAGAAGATGAAAACGACGTCGTCTGCGAACGCTTGGCAGTGTGTCCCGCTCTTGGCCACCTCCTCCAGGAGTGGATTGAGGAGGAGGGTCCAGAAGGTTGGGCCGCCCACGGAACCCTCCACGCACCCCTTGGTGGTATCTCTGGCGTACTCCGCCCCCGCGTACCTTACGGCCACCTTGCGATCGCTAAAATAACTGTCGACAAGGCGCCGCAGGCCGACGGGGCAGCGAGTCTCCGCCAGTCTGCACCGTATAGCAGGCCACCAGGCGTTATCAAAGGCTCCCTCTATGTTCAATGATTCCAGCACAACGATCTCCTTCTCCTTCAACCGAGTTCGTATGTGCTGGATCAGGTCATACAGGGAGTCTTCGGTACACCTTTACGGCATAAAGCCGTATTGGCGGCTACTGATATACGGCGCAGTGTACCACCGGATCCTCCGGATCATCATCTTCTCTAAGACCTTGCCCATAACAGGCAAGAGTCCGATGGGCCGGTAGGATTTCGCGTGCGTGTAATCGTCCTTATCGGGCTTCCGCAACACTACGACCGCTGCCTCCTTCCATTTCCTGGGGAAGTAGGCGAGAGCGAGACACCGGTTGGAGAGCGTGAGAAACAGAGCGGCGTCCACTGCGATGGCCGCCCGGCAGATGTCGGCAGTGAGTCCGTTGAGGCCAGGAGCCTTTTTCGCATTGAAGGTCGACACGGACCATCGGAGCTCCTCCATCGTGAAGGAGGGTTCGCATGAATCATCATGACCCTCCCCCTCGTTGACTTCATCGGACTTGGCTCTTACAGTACAGTGTTCCTCATTGTCCTTCCCGGGGTTATCCTCCGGGAAGAAGACCTCCGCAAGCATCCTGGCTGATCCCTCTGCGTCCAGCACCTTCCCTCCCTGGACGAGAGAGACGTCCTCACGCCTAGTCTCCGTGCGACGTATCACACGGTAGACGCCGTCCCACATGGTCTCGCGCTCCTGCCGCTCACAGAACTGCTTCCAATTGGCGGTCTGAGCACGCCCCACCTCGAGGCGGTAAGCTTCCTTCGCGTCGAGGTAGTCGCGCAAGACCAACTCCTTACGGGCCGGCCGCGCGTTCGGGATCCGCCTCTTCTTCCTCAAGACGTCTGCCTTGAAGAGAGAGAGCTGTTCGGACCACCAGGGCAATTCTGTCCTTTTCCTCCCGGAGACCTTCGGCAGGACCGAAATCGCAGGTGTCCCCCACGGTTTCCACATACCGATCGACGATGCTGTCCAACGCCCCCTTATCGGTGACTTCCGTCACCTTCGCGCCAAGCTTTACTTGCACCGCGAATTCATGGCTGGTAATCTTCAGGCACATCTGAAGCAAACATGCATAATGACGTTTATTGAGATTAAAAATGATTCTCCGTAATTAATCTCCGAAGTGCAAAGTCGTGTCGGTGAGGAACGTATGCTAATTTATTGTTTTATAACGCATTTACATAATCGCTCGTGTGTATAACTTAGCCCGTCTACATGTCCAGCAGGAATCACTTAGATGATTGACGTAACTTTCTTTTGTCCGTCATGGTTAAGCATAATGTATTTGATTTACTAATGGCGAAGATCCTTTTAGTCCTCAAGAACTATTGCATTTTTTCATATTAGCCAATAAATTTGTCACGGTCATTGGACATGATGTGAAATTGCTTGGACATGAATGAGGATTAGTTTGGCTAAGAAAAGTGGATATGGGGGAACTAATATTATTATTATGAAAAAAATATATATATATATATATGCTTATATTAAGCAGTGTACCAATTGTACATAGTCAGTAGGCAACTTTATGCCATAAATCAAACCAAAATAATAAAATTTTTACTCTTTTACACCAAATCTCCACTGAGAATCCAGTCCGGTTTGGTGTAACAAAACTTAATATGGTAGCAGTAAACATCTCGCAAGGTAAGCAAGTAATAATTCATCAGAGCTGTATTTATATTTAAGATCAATATTATGACCTGGATAGTGCATACTGTCTAAACTCCGCGAGCAAGTCCAGCGGCAACACTAGCTCGCGATAATATCACGTGAATAGTGATTAATATACACAAAGTATAGTAATTGTCTATACTCCATTGTTATATCAACGGTACAGTTCTCGGTACGGACGCCACGGGATGGGTCGGCACGATCAAAGGTTCTCCCGTCAGAGTGCAGTAAAATGAATAATTTATTGCTTCAACACTGACGTTTAATTAAATCTGATAATTAGAGTTGGTTGTCTACAAAACTGCATCAACTAACGCATTACGAAATATATATCTATCTCTCTTTTATCAGTTCCTAAGGGTTGTAATTGATCGCTCGGCCTTTATTTATATATTGGCTCCTTACATATGGAATTGGCGTTTTGTACGGTAGGAATATAAAGTATTTTTTTTTTTTTTGGAAAATATGTTTAATTAATCAAAATATGCATCGTTGTTATCCACTTTATGCAATTTTACTATCTCATAGGTAGTTCATTGATCCCTTCATTAAAAGAACCTTGGGGGCGAGAATCAATAAACTCTTTGAAAGCGGTTTGGACTGCCGCATCGGAGTTGAATTATTTTCCTTGTTGTCTAAATTCCGGAAAAAATGGTAATCTGTTGGGGCGAGGTCCGGGGAGTACGGTGGGTGTCGCAGACCAATTGTAGCTCATCTAACTTAGTGGCTGTTTGTTGTGCAGTGTGTGGTGGTGGTGTTGCGTTGTCGTGAAGCAGCAGTGACCTGGAGCGATTGACCAATCTCGGTTATTTAGCAGCTAGTTCTCCCTTCATGGTCTGCAGTTGCTGACAATAGATGTCTGCCGTAATCGTTTGGTCAGATTTTAGAAAGCTGTAGTGAACGACACCGGCGCTAGTCCACCAAACCCTCACAAGTTACTTTTTCCGAGTCGATTTTCGTTTAGGACAGGATGTGGCTGGGTCTCCATGGTTCATCCGTTGCGACGAGCGCTTCCGATTATCGTACAGTATCCACTTTTCATCACCAGTAATGATTCGATTTAAAATCCCTTCATCATTGTGTCGGCTGAGCAAAGTAACACAGCAGCAGCAGCCGACGCGTGTTCGCAGGTTCAACTCAATGCATGAAGTACTCATCGTTCAAGTTTTTTTACTTCCCGTTTTGCTTCAAGTGGATTAATACAGTTTTGTCACACCCCGAAGCCTGCAGCTATCTCTGCAGTGTTTTGTGATAGATCCGCCTCCACAATAGCCTTTAATTCTTCATTTTCCACTTTGGTCTCCGGCCGTCCACGGAGTTGGTTCTGAAGCTCGAAATTTCCAGAACGAAAACGTTGAAACCAAAAACGTACCGTGCTTTCTTTTGCGACACCAGCGCCGTACACATCATTAATCCTTCGAGCTGTTCCTGCAGCACTGGTACTGGTGCCACGGCAGAACTCGTACTCGTAAATATACCGATATTTCACGTTTTCTATTGTGTGGCAATAAGCGACGCCAAAGAAAAAAATAATGAGGAAAACGCAAATGAATGACTGTTTCCAAAACTCAAATGTAGCAGCTAAGTGAATTTGTAAATTTGAATTTGGAATTGTTAACCAAAGAGGAGATATTTCAGATCAAATAGGTCAGTGCGACAAAACGATAATTTCATATGTAAGGACCTAATACATGTTCAAACATATTTTTTTTTTTTATTAACGTGTGTAACAAAATGCTAACGAAACGCACACCCCGTACCAATACCGGGCCGGTAGTGGGGTAGTGTCGGACTCCAACCGACTAAAAAGCTTCACACGGTATTCCATCACATCCGTAAGGAATGCACGAGAGTCGCGTGATAACGCTTTAAACAGTTCTTCCGCAACCCCCGTTCGGTGCCCGGATCGAACGGGCCCGCCTCAGGGAGGGATGTGCAGCATCCCTCCCAATTGACAAAGTCCCTATCACTAAGTGGCGACGCGTCGGAATACGAGACCCGTCGCTAGATATGTCCCAGGAACCCTTTCCTGGGGCGGGGGGACACCGGACCAACAGCCCTTGTCGGTCGCGGCGCCAGGTTCCTCTGCCTAAGGAGGCAAGCGGCGGTATGTTCAAACATGGTACTATTTATGAGTACTGAATACTTTTTAAGCACATTACGTAGAAATGTGTGATTTGGGAAAACTTACTTTTTATGAAAATAGCATCTCCATCCCAGTAGTGGGACAATTGAATAGCTTTTGTTGACGACCAAAAATAACATACATGAAGCATGAACATATTATCTATCAAAGCGTTAATAGTTCTCTTTCTACTGCTTCTCCCAACAATTTATTTATCCTTGCACGTATCTATGGAAACCTTTTGATATTTATTGTTTATCTTTTCTTGCACTGTCATCTCTATTTTATTATCTTCTACTTCTTATATTTGCTTTGCTTCTTAACACTTTCTCACTTTGTATTTAGTCTTACTCTAGTTAAAGTACCATTCTTTTCCAACGCATTACATATTAAAGTAATGATATCTGCTTCAAGTATAACACATTACTTAACATTGAACCACCTAGCAGGATTAACCCTAACTTAGTTATCATTAGAGTTTTTATTATTAAACATCTTTCCCGTTGCTATGTAACCATTTATAATTACTATGTTTACGTACATAGTAATGTTTTATAAATTTTTGTTTTTTGAACTTATTTCTCAAAATATAACTTATTACTTGCACTCTTATATCCTGTTAAATCTTATTCACAGGACGTTCCGTCGCTGTGCGTACGAGAAAGTGTTATTGCTTGCGATAATGTAACCAGGTTAGGTGCCTATCCCATCTGATCATGTTAATGTATCAATCACTAGATTCCTAGACTTTTATCTAAACTATTCCCCGGCGATGGAGACATGGCACCGGCGATAGATGTTTTAGACATCGCTCGCTATTGAAACATCAGGATGCAACAGCTTTTAACGTTGGTGTCAAGTTCCTCATTGTCGTAATAATTGACAAGGAACTTGAATACGTAACACTCTGTTATGGGTGATCTAAATCGTTGTATGGATTCACTTTTGGATTCGTGTAATTGAATAGGCATCTAGTTTTGTCTTTATAAGGAACATTAGCTCGGATCTGAATCATAGGCTCCACAGCTGGCTCGGGCTGCGCGCTGCCACTGATAAATTGCTCGATTTTGAGTCATATTGTTATGTATTTGATAATTGTGTCATAAACTACTTGTTTATTGCTGATGATAAATCATTTTTTAACCGCAGATTCATAACGTTTTAACTGTATGGCGCAGCACTGTTGTTTATCTCGTTAAAATTTGAGTAGGAACAAGATTTGATAAATTCGCTGTGTTTGCCATTATCCAATCATTTCCATGACAGCATCACTGTGTTTCGGTTGTAAATATCTCAGAGACGGCGTGTTCCGACAACGATCGCGTGTCACATTGGGGTTAAATGTCAACCTATTTATATACGTACTTGTAAGAACTTATATATACAAGTACGTATTATACCGACCGATCGATGTGGAGATCTTTTGAGGAGGCCCATGTCCAGCAGTGGACGTCTATGGGCTGATGATATTGACGATGTTATGAAATTTTATTGTATATATTAAATAAGCATTCACTATATAATAATATAAAAATATTGAACATGAATTTGAATACTCGCTACATGTATACATATTGATGGTCAACTACATCGGCATCAGTCACAATATGTACTATAGAAAAAAATATATTTTTTATATCATCATCATCATCATCAGCCATAATAATATATTTTTCATATAATTATTCGCATTGTAAAATAACAAAATGTTAAATGATAATGCATGTCAATTGTTTCAAGTTCTCAGTAGCCGCGGCCACAGGCCTGTTCCGAGAAAACATCATGCTCTGAACTATACGGCACGGAAACAAGCGGACAAACAAGGTCATATAGAAATATACTCCATCATACATATACATAAGGTCCTTAATAAGGTCCTATTTGGTCTGACTCCTCTTGAAGACTTTCATTGCTATGTGAAGTAAAAGTATGTAAAAGTATTTGAAGGAAAGGTGTAAATCACATTTAAGTTAAAGTGAAATTGCTTTACCATCTGATGTCTGAAGCCAAGATAGATAACAAAAGGATGTAACGCTAAAGTAGGTAAACATGCTCCAGACCCTGAAAATCTACATGGTGATTTCCAAGTATCCAGAGAAAAGAGCGGTTGTACATTTTGGTATCTAAGAATGTTGTAAGGTCCTCAAGTTACGACCACATACGAGTAGACGCAGTAATGGTAAACTCTCCAGAAGATTGTCCGACAATCTGGTGAAGATCGTGGGATGCAGCTCGATTCAGTAAGAATGCGACAGAACAGTGTGGAGAAGCGACGTTACAAATGTGTCAATTACCTGATAGTATAGGAACGCCCGTCCATAATAACGTGGCGTGGGTTAGGATTATGGGTACTGCACCAGAGGGTGCTCGTCGCCTTAAAGGTTAAAATGTTTAACTGGAACAAAGTGAACATGACCGGTTTCCTGGTGGTATTACTGTAGATCCTATTGCACTGGCCAAACAGTAGTGTGCAAACATTACCGTGTTAAAGGGTAAAACTAGTGAAATGAGGAAGGTAACGGGACTTAAAATGTTATGTCACAAGACCACGAGCACATTGTGGTGCTGAGCGTGTCATCCTTACTGGCACCACATTGGTTTAGGCAGGGGTAACATTTACCATTGGGGGAAGTCATTCGTTTCGCGGCATCGGTGGATATGAAATAAAATATATTTGTACTGGCTGATAATGATGATGAATTATGTATCATGTGTTCCAAATTCTGGATAGACAAGGTAAAAGACGATCCAGAAACTGGAGACAAAGTGAGCTTCAATTCTTCGTGTTAATACAGAATTACTTTAAACAAATAAGCCGGCGGGCGCGCGGCTAGGTCAGGAGATGATTGCGACAAATAGGGCAGCGAGCTCGGTCAGCGGCGCACCACCAGCACGCCGGAGACAGCTGGGGACAGTTCTTGTGTCTGTCCGTCGCACAACTTCACATCATCATACAACACAGCAACGAATCTCGAAACTGGTCTGGCCTTTACCAAAAAATGCTTAATATCAACTCAAACATAGTATCGTTATCTTAGCAATTTTACAATAATGCCCTTCGAAATAAAAGGGGTGTAACGGGTCCCGCACAACAACTCATGGGGTCCAAACCAACCTCACTTACCCGTGGTGCACACTGCTAATCAACAAACGAGGCTCTGGCTCCCGCCAACACGCATTGGGTCAGCGTGGTAGGACATCGTCCAAGGCTTCCCTCTCATGAACTTATACAAACAACGGCCCCTGGTGCCTGTCGATGCAGGTAGCGCAGGACCGATGTGGGGATCGTTGGAGGAGGCCATGTCCAGTAATAGCTGATGATGATGACCCTTCAAAACAGTAATCGGCAGCGTTTGTACTCTATATAAATATTATAAGACCTACGAGTGTAAATAATATTTTCAAGGTAAGCAAGAGACAAGGTTAAGGGTAGGTATAATAAGTAATATGTAAACAATAGAAATAAGGGCGTTATAATATTATAATGGCAGATAATAAGATAGGGTAAGTAAAAGTATAAATTGTCTTTGTGTAATGTGTTACTGGGGTAACGAGACAACATCCTTATGTTTCAAGGCGATGCACGCAATGTGGCGCACTGTTTACCATCCTAACCGGCGCCACGTTGTTGTGGACAGGCTTATCACTTACCATCAGGTGAACGTCATGCTCCTCTTGTCGCTTCATTATATAAGTTTTATAAATAATAGGATAAAAAATATAAAGCCTTGAAGAATTATATCATTTTGAAATCGGAGAAAAAAGAGATATCTGGAGAGCATATTAAATAGCTGGTTTATTAAGGTATTCTAGAATGTTCTATAGTTTACTGAAATATTGTTATAGACATCGTCATTAGCAAGTTGAGGACCATAACCCGATATAGGCCAGCCACAAAGACCTCCACACCGCTCTGTCCTAGGTTACCCGCATTCAGCGGCTTCCCGCAACCTTCATCTTGTTGTCGGTCCACCTTGTGGAGGACCTTCCATCTACCGTCTATAATAAAAGGCGGTAACCAAATTAAATCGAAGGATACAACGCAAACCCGCCGGCATACAAATATAGTGCGCAGGAGTTGAACACTCGCCTGTATTTTATTATCTATAAACACACGCACACGCGCGCGCGCACCTCTGTGTGCGTGCGTGCAATACCGCGCGTCATCGCGCACTCCTCAATTTATCGCGCGGCGGTGTAGCGCAAGATATTTTGATATTTTGTAACATTTAGGAGTTTTTTTTTTAATTCTAGAAAGCGACTAGACAATTGGTCAACCGGATGTTAAGTGATACGCTTGCCCATAACAACTTAGTGCTAATTAACATGTTACACACAGAATCACGTTGTGTTGAACGGTTGGAGACATTAAATGTTGAATCTCGTCACCGCAGTAATTTTATTAGGTATAACGCCTTTCCAACCGGAACAGAGTAATGTTTGCACACCGCATTTGGCTGCAGGAATGGCCGCTGCCACATTCGTTGTCAATATTCTTTTATAATAACAATATAACTAACGCAGTAATCCCTGCCCGACTTTATTACTAAACAACAGTGAGTGTACGTCTTTGAAGGCGGCTGTAGCAAATAAAATAAAATCTGTTTTGTTAGGCCCTAAAATATTTAACTTACCCATCGTTCCTGTACTGCAAGGTTCAGGAGTATTAGATCAGATATACCATTGTACCCTTTTAAAAAAATTTCAGTGAGTACAAATCGAATCATTGCGAAGTTCGGTGTGGAGCATTCGTATTAAACAAAAAAAAACACGTATAATTTTCGTGGATTATCTAAAATTAAATAGATTAAAGTAATTAAAACAGTTTAAGTGTACAGTTCTCTACCTAATTGCCTTCTAATTAACCTTCAAAGGTTAATTACTAAACAATCGTACAATTAACATTTTATATTAGCCTGCTAAATAAACTACAATACGTTCAAGGTCACGGCGACGTAACGCAGCGAAAATAA
The DNA here is from genome assembly GCA_029034505.1 of Ornithoptera priamus. Classification (NCBI taxonomy): domain Eukaryota; kingdom Metazoa; phylum Arthropoda; class Insecta; order Lepidoptera; family Papilionidae; genus Ornithoptera; species Ornithoptera priamus. The sequence continues at coordinate 677,000 of JARDWD010000827.1, forward strand.
ATACAAGTATCAATTGCGATAAGTCACGCTACACTTTCGCGTGTGTTGATGTAAACAAGGCGTGGCGGTGTGTGCGCGAGTGCACACACGCACGGCGCGTGTACGCACGGAGAACGTATCATTGAGCGAGGTCATGGCACTCGGCGCGTGCGCCGCTGTATACATACGTACACCCGAGCGCACAGACATACCTAGTACTCGGGTTCACTACTCGTGCAGATAACTTGCTGTTTTTTTTTATATTTACGATGAAATCTTGTAAACAAGTTCGGTCGCGAAAAATGTTTGTTACATTTATTACTGCTGGTAGGTCTACCATCGCAGCGCCTACTGCAGCCGACAAACAGTAGTGTGAAGACATTATTGTGTTCCAGTTTGAAGGGCGCTGCTGTTAGTGTAACTACTGGGGTAATGACACCTAATATCTTGTCTCAAAACGACAAATGCAGTGTGGTGCTATTTATCATCATAACCAGCGCCACATTATGGACAAGCGTATCGTTTACCATCAGGTAAACTTACGGTTCGTCTCCTCACTTCGTTGAATAAAAAAAAATACGTCTTTCTATACAGCGAAGAAGGATTCGCTTGAGGAAGCTGACAGGAGTTATAATCGAAGATCGGCATTAGTGGCGTCTGTTGGTGACGTAATTGTCCTATTAGCCTTTTACTATCAATAAGGTAAATATTTAGATGATATCGTGGTTCTGGGGAGAAGGTAGGGTTGCGTAGATGAGATTAAACCCGCCCGGTGATCATTCTCAGTGCGATGGAAGGAGCCCCATGGTTACCTTGAAAACATAGCAAGGAGCGTTTGAGACTATGCACAGAAGAATGATGATCATAGCACGTGGAAAACAGTGAAAGTCTGTTTGATGTTATTCTTTTTTCATTCAATCAAGCGACGAGACGATCAGGACGTTGACGTGATGGTAAGTGATGCACCTGCCCATAGCAAAGTGGCGCTAGTTGGGATGTTATACACAGCACCACTTTGTATTCGTCGCTTGGGAGGTAAAATGTTCAGTCTCGTTACCCCAGTAATTTTGCTAGTTACAACGTCCTCCAAACCAGAACACAGTAACGTTTGCACAGTACTATTTGTCGTAGCAAGTGGTGAGAGACGGTATCTGCCTCCCCACTGGGAACGAGGCGTGATATGTATGTATGTATAGGCGCTGCGGCTGGTGCCTAGACGGTTGCCGGCAACAGAGACCTACCACCAGTAAACTTGAATTGAAGCTGTTCCCCCACGGTCGCGTGCCGACGGCTGCAGCCGATGCGCCGGCTGCGTCAACATATCCACATAACGCGCAGTTTGTAAGCGCGCCGCGTTCAATGCAGCAAGTTATAAATTGTCGCTTATCGTCCGACACTCTTAATTAACATATAAATAAGTTTCGTTGATTTACAAAGCGACAGGTGGTTTTAGGACATCCGGCGACAGGTTTCTAGGTCATCAGGTAATAAGATTTCAAACAAAAAAAAACATGTTTAAGCAGGTATTAACAGTTGCGTAAGGAAACGTTATCAAGCATTTTGATATACAAAAGTCGGTACTGCTGTTTGAAGAACACCAGCTCTTGACTCTTTCCTAAATTACTGTATCACTTATTAATGTATACTTTGATAATATTTATCTGTTGGAGTTAACGTTTGGCACAGTGCTTCTCAACCTTTTTTTTCGTTCCTGTAACCTAGAGTAAAACTTTATTTATGACGAAAGACAGAAGAGCTTCTTTTCTTCAATAATCTACTAGATACAGCTCTTTTATAGGTCCATGAGCCCAGAATCAGGTAAGCTGTAACAGTCAATATGACTTTCAAGCGATAAACATCTTCAAAAAGCAGAAGCTCTTCTACTCGAAAGGCAGTAATGTTTGTATGCTGATTTTGTGATACATTGCGGTGTCTCCTGCGCATGATGGATAGGCTCATCTCAGGATACAATTCAGCCGAGTGGAAGGTACCGTGAACTCGTTCACTGCATACGCGACACCTCGCTTCAACAAACATAAACTCGATTATCCTTTGGAGGGGAGCGGGGCGATGAGTCGCACGCGGAAGTCCTTGCGGATCGCAATTCACGCATAAGGAAACAATTAGTGAGGTCACCGGTTTCGCATTTGCTTAATCCGTCCATACGGGCGAGCTGCTTACTGTGTGCTTATTGTGTGCTTACTGGCGATGCGTGTGTCAGTGTAAATGTTTGAGCCGACGGGCGGAAACGCAGCGCGCACGCACACGAAGGTCGCACAATAAACGAGGATTCGTATGAGGCTGAACAGTTATTTTGTCATATGTCATTTCTTACTAACGCTTTACATTTAACTGGCCAACGGTTAACTAAACGCCCTTTCACTTTACAACCCCTGTACTTTAAAATAAATTAAGTTTTAACAAAAACATATAGAAACGTCTACCTCAGTATCGTCGGAATCTTCTTCTTCGGTATCACTCTTGACAGAGTGGTCGTGGTCATCACTTCAGGTGTTGATCGCAAGCTTAACAGTCGCCATTCCTGCTGATGGCCGTCTTCCTAGTGCATTCATATAGTGGGCAACGATGATGAGCCATTTACTGCCGCCTTTATCCGATCAGTCCATCTCATAGGCGTTCTTCCTCGTGACCTGGTACCCTCAATCTTTCCCTGGACCACAAGTCGGTTCAATAGCTACCTCCCTCGGCGGAATACGTGGGCAAAAAAGGTTGATGCCGAGTTCTCAGAGTATAGAGCGAGCAGTTTCTTCCACCACCACATCGTCGGAATATGATAGTATAAATTATAAAATCCCTAGTTTCATTTTAGGCAGAGGTCGCCTAGTTGGGTACCATCAACATCTATTACTGTTAACTAGTATTAAGCATACACTAGCTGTTCCTTGCCCGCTTCGCTGGCAGTAATATAGAATTACATTTGAAATTTACACTTGAAATTTGTCAGGAATATTCCCGCCCTGCGGCAACTCGCCAGCCCCCAGGGCCCCTTGCCGTTATTAACACCCCCGCAATTCCCCGTGAGGAAAGGATTTAGTACAATTCATTCTTAGCTGACCTCTCAATAGCATAAGCAATAACTCTACTAAATTTTAAGTGTTTATCTGATAGTGTCAGATATCTCATGATTAGGTAATAAATCTCTGGATAACTCCATAAGGGAATCCCGCAGAACAGCTCAAGAGATCCGAGCCAACTTCATCTGTTCGTAGTGCATCCTGCTAATCAACAAACGAGGCGCTGGCTTCTACCAACCCGCATTAGGCTAGCGTGGTAAAAAAAGGCCCAAAGTCCCTCCAATATGAACCTCTACAGACGGCGACTCCTAGTGCCTAGCGGTTTTGGGGGCAGGAGATGATCAACCGATGTGATCTTTGATGGAGGCCTATGTTCAGCAGTAGACGTCTATCGGCTGATGATGATGATGTATACCAGTAATATAACTAGGTTAAATAGGTTATATGTAATATATAAGTAGTCCGGTTATACATGAACCACTTTATTGGAACCCCTGTCGCGGCAGTAACGGGTATCCGCGTTATTTCATTTACTTAGCAACAACAAACAAATAAAATGGAAATTATATTATTGTTAGCCGTGGAAATCTTGTCAGTAGGGTTTTTTACTGATTTATTAAATCAATATAAACAATAGAAAACCCCAGCTAATTACTCGTCAGCCGTGTCTTGGAACAACGGCTTTTGGATAATTCTCTTCGCGCGAGAAGTACAGCAGCAGACGGGAGATGTTGCTTATCTATGTTATTAGTTATTAATCCATTTTTTTGGCAATAGGGAATGATCTTTATAATATACTCTTCATCTGAGGGAGAGACGGGCAAGATTATGTTTGATCTGTACCCATTAAAACCCATTCGGCGTGTCGCGCGTGACCTTGGGATCTTTTCTAGATGTACCGGTGCCTCCCTGCAGTCGCCTTAATGAAGGCAGTAACTCTCCCCAGCAGCCACCCTTTGATACGACAAAGTAATGATTACTTTTTATCTATAGTTCACCCTGAGATGATTTAGTGGACTATGAGTCATATTCTTAATAGTCGGAGACTACATGGTTATTCTATTCGGTTTAGCCAAATTTTTCTTAAAAAAACTTGAAGTAAATACTTACTCAGCGAAATCAAAAAGAGCGAATATTATAATCGGAAATAGTTTTTTTTTTTTCAAATTTTTTCAACAACAATCCCCTATCAAGGAATCCATGATCTTATATCAGAAAACAAGAATTTTGTTACCTTATCATCTTTTTTGATGAAGGTAATCAAATCCTTTAATTCTCTTCAATTACAAGGATTATAAGAAGACTCCTAACGTCCCATGGCAGCAAGATCAATTCCAACTGATCTTTAGTGTTCAGAATATATCGAGGCAATACGACATCCAACATCCAGCGCATGGCTGGAATGGGGGATAAATTGCCACAGATCGGCTTTACGAGAAAACTACCAGAACAGTTCCAACATCGGGAACATTTGTGGGGAGATGTTATAAGATGCACAGTCGTAAGAGATGCGCTGGGCAGGAACCTTCGGAGTCAGATCGTCCAGACAACATCCCAAGTCTGACCACGATCGTAAGACATGAGGCTATGATCTTAGAGAGAGATAAGATACACTTAGGACAGAAGTAAGTCAATAAGGTACCACAATGTAGTATAGTGAATTTTTTTTAATGAACTTTTTACCGAAAAAAATTAAAACTCGTTTTGTTTTTTTGAAAAGTAATAAAATCCCACGCGCCGCAAATAAAATTTGACCGGAAATGTAAAAATTGTAAGGGAAAATATTCCAATGAAAAGCTATAGCAAAAAATTATTTGGTTTCAGCGAAATATTTTAAAGTGATGTACGTATCCATCCGTTGTCATGACGATGATGATGAATATATATATGTTGAACTTGGATTGGGGATATAAGGGGCCCCCATTACTCACGGGACCCGAACTAACCTTACCTGCTCGCGGTACACCCTTCTAAGCAATAAACGAGGCTCTGCCTCCCACCAACCCGCATTGGACTAGTGTGGTGGGAAATGATTTGGATCCTCCCATTTAAACCCCTACAAACGACGTCCCCTAGTGCCCAGCGGTGTCGGAGGCCATGCTGACTGCAGCGCAGGACCAATCGATGTGAAGATTTTTGTGGGATGCCTGTGTCCAGCAGTGGACATCTATCGGCTGATGAACTTAGTTAAAATTCTGTTAATTTCACCGATGACAGGCTTCCGCTGTAGAAGACTAAGAAGGAGCTACCAACCGAGCTCATAGTTCTGCAGCCAAATGATACCGTGCGAACATTACTGTATTCGAGTTTGCGGGCGATGTACCTAGTAAAGTTACTAGGGTAACGACACAAGGTTTCATGTTTCAAAGCATCAAGCACGGCCGGATGCTGTATATATCATGTTGGCTTTCACCACATTGTTATGGACGGGCTATAAGGCACTTGATAACCTGATGCCTGTATATTTCCTTATCATTCAAAGAGATATAAAGATTAAAATCGTCCTCGATATCCAAAATCCATAGAGGACTAAGTTCAAGAGTGGATGACTATCGTCTCATGATGATGATGTTCCACGTATCTCTTATTAATATCCTTAGGTTTACAGGTAGAGAGATATATCAGATTTGACATAGCTATGGTTCATATTTCAAGTTAATATAGCAGCTGCGATACCTCAGGTGTGTCGACTGTCCATGGGCATCAGCGATCACTTTCCACCAGGTGAAGTGCTCGCTTCTTTTCCTAGCCTTCCTATTAAATACTCTTCAACTACAGTCGAACCTGATGACGTCGACCCTGACACGACGAATGGACTACTGTATTATCTGTGCTACTACTATACCATCTAGGGATGTTATCCGCGCCGCTGATTGATTCATTAATATAATTTTACTGGAACCAACTGGAAACATTACTGTGTTCCGGATTAAAGGGCGCTGTAGCGAGTGTAATTGCTGGGATAACGAGACTCAATATGTTATGTGTCAAAGCGATGAGCGCAATATGGTGCTATGAACACTATGTTAAATGGCGCCACGTTGTTATGGGCAAACGTATCGCTTACCATCAGGTGAACGTCTAGTCGCTTCATAGAATGAAAAAAAAACCGATGTACTTAGTATCTACTGATATTATTCTCTATGGTCTATTTGAATTAAATCGTAGTTTAATCTTAATGTTTAGGGTGTACTGTGCATTGGCGAATGTTTTCCATTGTTTACGTAAAGTCGGAAGATGTCGAGTTTTTCCGGTTCAGTAATTCGCGTCGGTAATTAGCTATTGACACGTTATACCCGGTGACCGTGGGACGAACCCTCGGACTAATGGAAGGCGGGTGGGAGGGTTCGAATTTATTTAGAGTAGTCCGTACTTGTTATAAATCTTTAATGAGACTTACCGTTTATCTCAAAGCGACAAGTGTTCTGTTTTTTTTTTGAAGTGAAGCGTCGAGTGGAAAGGGCAGTTCACCTGATATTGAGTGATACGCCTGTCTATAACAACGTGGGACTAGTTAGGAGGTACACTGCACTAAATTGCGCTCGTCACCTTGAGACATAGGATGTTATTTCGTTACCCCAGTTAATTTAATGTAGCTACAGCTCCTTTCAAACCGGAAGACAGTAATATTTGTACACTACTGTTTGGCAGGATAATCAGGATCATATTTTTAAACGTATCGCTCTTCGAAATTTAAAAAAAAATTGAAAGGGTTGACTGTACAGCTGAAGAAATGAAGAGTTGTCTTTATATAGATAAAAAATGAAAGCTGAAGCCACAACTCCTAACAATCGCCGCGACAGCTTTAACGCGACCCTTCATCATTTCATACACTGCGTCACGCGAACACGAGTGTGGTGTGGAGTGGTGTGAGTGGACCGCGCGTAGGTGTTCGTGTGGCAACGTTGCCTTGGACAGTGGTAAATATTGATTTTGCCATTAAAGTGTTAAGATTAATCGCCTGTCAAAGTTTATTGTTTTGATCGTTAAGTGGTTTTGCATACAAGTCGACGGGGCGACTTGTTCAATCATGATTGTCACACCGCTGCGTCGCTGGACAACTGTTACCGTACAAAAACAATAAAAAAATATATTATTATTTTTATGTATTATAAAGCGACGAGATTAGAGGAAAAGTCACCTGATGATAAGTGATACGCCTATTCATAACGTGGCGCTAGTTAAGATGTTATACACAGCACCACGTTGTGCTCGCCTTGAGACATAAGATTTTGAGTCTTGTTACCACAGTAATTACTCTAGCTACAACGCCCTTCAAACCGGAACATACTGAATCAATACGATATGTGGGCCTTCATAAAAAGAGCGTATCGTCTCCTTAAAGGTCGGCACCGCGGCCGCGACCTTTCCGGTGTTGCGACCGTCAATGGACGTCAGTGATCACTTTCCATCAGGTGAACTGTTCTCTCGTTTGCTCACACTTCCTATAAAAAAAACAGCAATGTTTGTCGACTGCAATAGGCGCTGCAGGGTTGGTACCACGGTTCTATCGAAGGGAAATCTTCTAAAAAAATACCCAAGTGTTCATCTTCAGGTCGTTGCAGGATACTCCGGGATTTCCTATGGAGCGCACCGGTGCCTCCCGGCACTACGCTAAAGCACCTCCCAGGGAGAGCTGTGACCCTCCTCAACACCATCGCTTTGATACAAGAACTAGACCACCTTATACTTGTCGTTCATTCCAAACTCCTTCGTGGAAAATGAGGGTTTCCACCTCCAAAGTCCAAAACATTTCAGTCGCCTTCTACGACTGGCAGGGCTTACCTTAGTCCTATTCTTACTGGCCCGAGTCTACAGGGCAAACTGCGGTGGGTACCTACCTAGACGGTCTCCAGCAGCAGAGACTTACCAGCAGAAATTATCAAAAGCTAGAATATCATAAGTTAGATATTAGATTAAGCAAAAAGGTGTAGGTAAACTTAAGTAGGATTAAGAAAAAAACATGTAGATGTGAATAATCGACGGTTGTCCTTACTTATTTAAGAGAACGGAATGCAAGAAGGAAATAGAATGGAGAATGACAAAGAGGTGATTACGAAAGTGAGAACTGATATGAAAGAAGAAACGAAAGTAAGAGAGAATGTGTGAAATGAGACGAAAATAAATGATGATAAAATGTAAAAAAAAAAACGCCCCAGCCTAACAAAACTAGAGTCAAGTTGAAAAAAACTATTATTAGTTAATATTCGCACACTGCACCATGGCGGGGCGGAAGTGGTCGCCGTAGCACACGATATTAACAAGGAGCTGAAAGTGTTTCAGTTCAGCATTTTCATTTACATATAAATAAAACGAAATTAAAAAGCAACTAGACATTCACATGAGTTATTGCCCCGGGAGCCGCCATTTTGTTTTAACATGTATTCATAACTTAACTTCCACTTCGCTACTGAATTAAGTTTCAGTTTAATTAAAAAATTTACTATATTCCGCCGCGGTGACACCGTTGTTCCAGACGCTGTGCCCGCCCAGCCGTGGGCAACTTGGGAAATGCACTTATATGCTAATTCGAATTGAATTGGACGTAAGTGTTTAAGCTTCACGTTGCCGCGCCATTTTGAAGAATGAACTTAATTTTATAATTAAGTAGCATAGTTAAACTAAAATAAATTTAAGTTAGTTTCTATAACTTTTAGTCATTATTAGTATTTTATTTTCTTATTTAACGAAGCGACGAGAAGAGTGGGGAATTCCTCTGATGATAAGTGACACGCCTGCCCGTAACAACGTGGCGCTACTTAAGATGTTACACCCAAGAACACATTAAGCTAGTCGCTATGAGACTCGTTACCTTAGTAATTACACTGGCTACAGCGCCCTTCAAACCTGAACACAGTAATGTTTGCACAGAACCGCTGCGGTGCTATTATTATTTTTATCGTAGGGAAATCTTCAGATAGCTGCTTCTGGGGGGAGGGTCAAGCTACCCAGTCCCGGGTTCTCTTACAAAATGAATAGTGTCCTCACAGCTTCGCTTTGGTACGACAAGAGCTAGACCATCACGTACTTGTCCTTCATTCCAGGTTCCCGTCGTGGACAATGAAGCCTTCTAAGATCATGAATCCGAAAACCCTTTTAGTCGCCTTCTACAACAGACAGAGCTTAACTTAGTCTTATTCTTAACAGCCCAAGACTGCAGGGCAAGCTGCGGTGGTACCTGCCTAGACGGTCTGTGGCGTCAGACCTACCACCAGTAGTGGTGATATTAGTTTAATATATAAATCTTTTGTTTCACTCATTTACTGAGATATCTCCTACAGAGCGGACTCTGCACACGTGTGCAGTGTGCGGATACCTAAGACGTTCGTTACCGGTAATTGTGACCGCGCGTCAATGACATAAATCGAAGCTGGACCTCCCACCGGCGCGTCGGGTCCACGCGAGGTAATATAATGTGCAATTATATTAATTATTATTAATTAACCCAGCGCCAGTATGGAAAATGCGCGCCATTAACAGCACGCAAGCTAAGTTTTATAAATAAAAAAGGGAAGTGAGGGGATGGGGTGGTGTGGACAAGCTTCGCAGTTCGCAACGGGGAGGTAGGAGGGAGAGGAATGGAAAATTGTTGAAAGAGTCATTATCGATACCTGGATGTATTCAAATAACAAAAATTTACTTCATTTATATAAAACGAGTAATGTCATTAGGATTATATACACTGCACCACTTATCGTTATTAGGATGTATACACAACACCACTTATTCTTTTCATATGATCTAATAGTTCATATATCATATCATAGTTCATAGTCTTTCCAGCGAGAGGTTCTATTGATGGTAATTAATACGCCTATAACAGCGTGGCGCTATTTAGGATGATATACACTGCACCACATTGCGCTGATCGCTTAAGACATACGACGTTAAGTCTCGTTACCCCGGTAATTACATTAGCCAGAGCGTCCTTCAAACGGGAACACAGTAATGTTTGTACAGTACTGTATGTCGGCTGCTATAGGGGTTGCAGTGGTATCTAGACGGTGACAGAGACTTACCACCAGGTAGAATTTTTCAGGAGTTAGAAAACATGAAATCACTTAAAGTTATCATATATTCTTATATATTATTAAATGTAAGTAGATAAGTTTGTTTAGGTGAACGTCTACCCGCGGGTCCGTTCCGTGTGAAGTGGTGTAATAAACAACTGGGGGAGGAAAAAATCACCCAACATTTACCACCGCGGCCTGAACCAACTGTAATGTAATACGCGTAAGCACCGCGCGTTCTACCAGAGGCCCACGCACGAGAATAGAAGATAATGCCATCAATCACGGCCCCAGGAGAAATCTGGCGAAAGTCGTTTAGTTATTAAACGGGGGCCTACTGTACTCCTTACCCCCTCTGCTGTGTGCGGCGCGGTTTATATTTGTGTGTATATATATACGCGCGGTTTACATTGTCTACGCAGCTTTGGCTTTATATGCGCACTAGCTATCCCCTCTCCTTCCACCGGCTCTACGGCCGTATCGACCCCGAATGGTTGAGGTACGAATTTTTTAAAATCCCTTCTTACCTGACCTATACTCGACAAAAGGAATAGTGATGCGCAAAGCAAGAACAGGGCGAAAACTTGGACAATATTTGCGCCAAGTTGTCCAATTCACTTACCTTGGGAGTGTCATGTCAGAAACTGGGGGTAGCGATGAGGACATCACTCCATGTATTGCCAAGGCTCGAGCGTCCTACGCACGGCTCCGACGCGTCGTGTTAAGGTTAAAATATTCCAGTCTACAGTTAAATCAATACTGCTATATGGCTTTGAGACGTGGAAGGTCACCAAGATCATCTCGCATCAGCTCCTGGTCTTTGTCAACCGTTGTCTTCGTCTAATTTTCGATATTCACTGGCCCGAGAAAATCCGTAATGAAGGTCTCTTGGAGCTCTGCTGCGAATCACCAATCGATTTACAAATCAGGCGTCGGAAATGGAAGTGGATTTGTCACACTCTTCGAAAACACCCCAACTATATTCCCAACCAGGGTGATTGGAAACTGCAAAGAAAACGCAAGTGCGATCGCCTCGGGCATCCGTGGCGCCGCGCAGTAGTAGAGGAGACGAAGAAGAACGGTAAGACGTGAGATGAGATTTAACGTGAAGTCCAAGATGGAACGCGATGGAGTATTACCGTGAACGTCCTTTGCCTCATCTTGAGGTCATAAGGTGTTAACGATGATGATGACCTTCCTACGTAAGTAATATCTAGAGATAACCTAACGTATTGATAAACCTACTGAGGGTTTTAAGACATCTGTCATTCTCATAAAAGTACATGAGAAAATATATAAATAAGTTAAAGGTATATTTTATTAGCTGAAAAAATTTACAAGGGTTTGCGTCATGAAAATATTTCATAAGTAGGTGCGAATTTAAAATATCTTTTAGATAAGGGTAGATTGCAGTAGTCGCAGTCGGATTGTTTTCGATTGTGCGCTTCGATAAGGTAAAGCGATCTATTCTGTTATATGCGACACCCTCCCCACTTCCGTTTCTAAGCAACTGAACGAGTTTTGTTTTTTTTTTATTTAAAAGATAATTGTACTGAGAACCTTTTTAATAATTTGGTTCAACCGTTTTTGAAACCTACACGACGTATACACACACGCCGGCGCGTGGCACAAACAAGTGCTCCAGGCTATAGGCCGGGTACTTTAGATATGAAGTGTCCGCCGGGGAGGAAATCTGCGTCTCCGTCAGGAAAAGCAAATCTGGCCTTTCCGTCTCGAGATGGTGGTGGACGGCATTTAAGTTCGAGTGAAGTCCCCTGATGTTAGAAAAATCCACAGCTAAAGTGGAGGGGAACTTCCTCGTGATTGGGCTCAGTTTGCACCCAGCAGCTGTGATAAACGACGCTTGATGTGCCCCCCCAGAATACGATGGGCAGCCTGAGCCAGAGCTAGAGGGTAGCATCTCTCGCTCTCGCTCAGAGAGGGATTCTCCAGTCTCTAAGAGGCTGGTACCCTCCTGGGGTATTTTATTTTTATCACTCGTCGCCATCACAAAAGAGCATAAGGGGTGGGGAAGGAATAAAAAGACAGGAAGGGGCCAACTGATACTAATTCCCACACGCAACGCAACAGTCCCTAGAAAATCTGTCGCGATACGTGTAGTATAATGAAAGTGCCAGTTGCTATTGGGCCCCGAGGTAGAGGGATAAGGGCGCCGGGACCCTCACTTACCAGTCGAAACGCGGTGGCCTCTAGAAAGCCCCCACTTCACGCTGATTTTCTGCGAGAGGGTAGTGTTTCACCGGTCGATCCTGCCCACCTACGTGCTACAGCGAACTGCAGACATGGATCTACTACCGTAATAATACAATAATATATACATACACAAAACTACATAGAGAGAAATAATTAGTGTAAAAAGAATAAGGGTGTGTCAGAAATAAGAAAGATTAAGTTATGAATGGATAAGTTGCAGGTCTAGAGTTAGAGTATAAAAAAAAATTATTATGAAGCAGTAAGATAACTGCCAAGCAATTACTGTCACAACTATTTAATTATAAATAATATAATGACTTAAATCCCCCATATGAAGCCCCTCGAGGCCGAGCTGATTGTGGAATGTCGAGGGAAGCTGGTGGACGCCGTCAGCGCGGGATCGATCGATATGGAGATCTTTGTGGAAGGCCTGGCCTGTAACCAGCTGTGGCAGCCATCAGCTGATCATGATGATGTAATAATATAATTTATGTGTTGTATAATTTTTTGTATAAAACAGCTTTGCACATATAAAACGTATATTTTCCTGCGTTTGTTTCTTAGAAATTTCATCATCTATAATTATTGTGATGAGGGAAAAAAAAAAACATCGTACAGGTTCCCATAGACGTTACGCTACACGCGCCAAATACTAAACTTAACCTGTGACAGAGTATGCGACACAACACTGTACAGCTAAAACGTAGTCGTGCGAAAGTGGAATCGAACCGCGGACCTTTCATCAGCATGAGCTTCATCACAGCCCTGTAGTCTCGGACTAGTAAGAATAGGACTATGGTTAGCCCTGCTTGTCGTAAAAGGCGACTGAAAGGGTCTAGGAGTTTCGCGGACCTTGAGTGTGAAGAGCCTCTTCGAATGCGTTGATGTAGACCACTGAGGGGATTTTGCAGAGCAGGAATCTCACATAACCCTGACTACCCCCGAGAAGTTTGGAATCTTTCAAATATTTCCCTCAGAAACCAAAAAAAAGCCTGATTTTCATCAGCTTGCTACGTGTCCTATTAACTCGAAACTATGCCTAACAATCTTCAGTAAATCCATGCCATAGACTATATATGAGTACATGTGAGGATGTATACACTGCACCATATTGTATTAGTATAAGACTTAAAATGTTAAGATTCGTTATCAGCGACATAGACATACTGTGGTAGGTCACTGTTGTGACTGCCTATGTACCACCGTTAGCTCCTATTTCTAACGCCGAAAAGTAAGAGTGCAAACATTACTGTGTTCCGGTTTGAAGGGCGCTGTACATAATGTTTTTACAAAACGACAATTCATGTTCTAAAGCGTCGAGCTCGACCTGTCGGGTAGTGATATCACTTGTATTTACGTAAACGTCAGCTCGTTCAGCGGTATATAAAGGTGCGAACGTGAATGGCCGCCTTTATTCCTGTCTACGTGACTGCAGACAGCAAGACGCCGACGCAATCGAGCCGCGGCCGCGGCCGCGCACTGATAATCGATATCGCTGCGATACAGCAACAAGTAACGACCCCGCGGCCGCGTCATCATCACTGATCATTTCATTTCTCCTCACCTTCAAGCGACGAGTCATGCGGGACCTTCACCTGATGGTAAGTGATGAACCCGCCCATAGTAACGTCGCGCTAGCTAGAATGGTAAACACGGTCTCTTTACCCAAGTAATTACACTAGCTACAGCGCCCTTCAAACAGGAACACAGTAATGCTTGCATAATAATGCTTGTCGGCTGCTGGTAACCAGCTCGCCAGTCTCCCGCAGAGACCTACCACCAGTAATTATCATTCAAATGTTTAAAGAACCTACGTTAGTGATATGACAAGAGCATCATTATATCACCATCATCCAAAGATGACTATTTAGATCTAACAAACGTTCAAATATATATATATATATATACGTATATATATGTATATATATACTCTTATATATATATGTATATCTTCTTTTCTTATTAATATAACGACCTGCTCTTCATAGGCCTTAAAGATTCTTACTGAGGGGTAAATGGGCTGTAGTACCATCACGCTGCCCAATGCTTATTGGTGGCGTGGTCAGAGCCTCGTCCCTTAGTTAGGTGCACCGCGGGCAGGTTAGGTTGACCACAGACACACACACACACACACACACACACATACATATATATAGATAAACTTATTTATTTATTTATTATGAAAAGCTAATGGTAATATTGATTTATAACTTGGATCAAAGTCAACAGACACTTATGACTTATCACGAGTGGATATTTAGTGTTAGTCTAAACGACAACTTAGGACACTATACCATGACACTGAGATACCATCAGTATATAGATAGATAGATAATAATAGATATTATTTAAACAAATATAACATCATTGTCCCGCCAACCCGCCTTGTGGCTGGAGTGGTGGGAAATGGCTTAAATCCCCCATGTGAATCACAAGTAACGATTACCCTTAGTGCCCGGCGGTACCGGAGCCCATTCTGCCGTATACCGTCTACTGAAGATTGGGGGACACCACCGGAAACGGACAGCGCAGAACTGATCTTTAGGTAAGGCCTATGACCACCAGTGGACGTTTATCGGCTGATGACAAATATCATTGTTTAATAATAAATACAAGTGTGCGTGTGCGTGTGCGTGTGCATGTGCATGTGCGTGTGCGTGTGCGTGTGCGTGTGCATGTGCGTGTGCGTGTGCGTGTGCGTGTACGTGTGCATGTGCGTGTGCGTGTGTATATATATATTGGTAGATACGTGAACATCAATTCCACTAAGCGAACGCGGAGGGTCTGTATAAAGCCGGTTACACACACGCAATGCACACGGACGTTAATTTGACACGAGACGTCCGTACTTCGCCTTGCAGCATCAGACAGCATATTCAGAAGCCGGCTCGGCTCGCACAGGGTAATGCGCCAACGAAGCCGGCGACTATTTCCGGCAAACGTCTACGACTCCGGCCAAGGAACTCTTGCGACTATGCGACGGAACTTTTAAATGAATTGCGTCTGTTGTGCCGATGGATTAGAGTTCTCTTACAATACTTAACTCTCTAGTTCGATTCCAGGATATGTCCTTGTGTTTGGATCACCATCATCTCAACCGATGGATGTCCACTGTTGGATCTCTTGCAATGTGTTCCATTCCGTTCCGTTTGTGTCCATGGGCTCCCAGCGATTCTTTTGTTGTCGGTGCTTTTGTCGCTACCATATTTGGGTTTGGTTATTGGTACGATTTATACCAATCCTCACAATATCCTTTGCTATCATCCTAGCGTTACTACTTCCGGCTGTCAGCGGACAAAAGCCGATTATGGACGAGCAAGCTTCACCCTCAGCCTCATTGTCAATCAACACTATGTCTTTGACAATAGATATATATTTGAGATTAGACAGTTTAAAAAACTATGTGATGTTTTCCAAGTGATAGTTTAATTTATTAAGTATTAAAGTTTTGCTACTTATTGATGCTTTAATTCAATACGTTAAATGGACATTGATGTAAATTTTCTTGGGGAGAGAAGGTTGCTTTGATGATGAGATTTTTTGGCTGTAATGTAATCTGTGGGAGTTTATTTAACATTAACAGTTAGTGCATTGGTCTGTGCGGCGCGCGATGCTGCGGCGAACATTGCAATATTGGCGGCGGCGCTCGGGCTTCCGGCTCGCAACAGAAAAGTTTCCGTTTGTTTGTTTAAAACGGCTCACATTTAATTGTGAGCTCCCCCCACGGAACCGTGTAATGGTACCAAAGTGAAATCTTCTTTATCTAAAACGGGCTAACGGCAATATTTCTCAGTTTAACTGTAAACGAGGCCGGAGATCAACATGTTAATGTTTCAGTTGACTGGTAAAGAATCCGCCTCATACATTTTAGTTCATTGTTTTTATATATAAACAATGAACACAGCACGAGATCGAGGGTAGGTTCAAGTTATACACTTGATAATTTTCGTTCGACTAAACAAGGAAGATGTCAAAACAAATTCGTAGCACCAAATAAACCGGCAAGGGGTGGGGGGAATATGTTGGAATGAAGCGAACTTACAAATTGGAACATAATATGAAAAAATAAAGAACCCGACGGTATCCAATACTTAATAAATATTAAACGACCGTTTCACCCCTGAATAAGCAATCTATCAATTTAAATAAATTCACCCGAGGCTCGGAGGGTAAATAAAACGCAAAGAGGTCGAATAAATACTATTACTTCTACTCATCTTACTTGGACCCCGAAAACTCTTCGCAGAAAATATAAAGCGGAGCGGAATGAAATACAACCTGGAACCCACAGGCACCACTGCCAAGTAGACTTTTTTTTATAAAATGAACGGTGACTATACTGGCAGTGGAATTTCACCACCATTACAGGCTATTGCCGTCCACCGCTGGACGTAGACCTTCCCATTCAAATTACAGCCAAGCTATGCAGACGGAGAGTGACAGGTAGATGGATTTGAATGAAACCACCATCCAAAACCCACCAAATCTGGATCTACAATCGAACATGTGACCTTCGTGCTTCTAGGCCAACGGTCAGACACTGCAACACGGAAGTTGAAAGGTTGGTGACCAGCTCTGAGTCAGCACCGTTATTCGTCCATTTCAGTTAACACTGAACGTTTTAAAGCGCATGTCTCACAGAGCACAGCGCTAATTGATGAATGCGACCATTTCAGATCATATCGGCTGATAACAAGTTAAAGCATTGTTACTTAGAATAATTGTTGCATCGCTGAATGTAAAAGAACCGGTTCCGGTTTGTTACTTCTAACAGTATAAATGAAGTATAATGTAATATTTCAAACGCGAAACAAAATTACTGAAGCCTTTTATATATACTAATTATGATATTGATATATTTGTAATGCTAATTGAGATATTTAATCATTTATATGATACAGATGTAGGGATCGAATCGGAAATGTGGAGATCCGCAGAAGAACTAAGGTCACCGACATAGCCCTAAAGATTGCTAGACTTAAGTGGCAGTGGGCTGGGCACATTGCTTGAAGGACCGACGGCCAATGGGGCAGTAAGGTCCTCGAGGTTGACCGACGATCTGGTGAGAGTCGCGGCAACCAACTGGCTGATGGTGAATCATTTATACACACATAATGATATTCTTTTATATACCTCTTACCCCCCACCCTGCATTATCTACTTTATCGTCACAATTATAATCATCAATGCCGTCATCGTCATTATCGTTGTCTACATGTTTCCATCACTAGATTTGCTTCTCTCTCTAAATAATCTCATATGTTCAGAACATGGAAATGGAGAGTGCTGATACGTAATAAATAGTGACTATTGAATAGACCATCATTACAAGAGATCTATCTCCAGCAGTGGACGTCCATCAGTTAAAATGATGATGATGATGATGATTGAATAGTTTAAGCCTCTTTCTATTCAACAACTTGATAATATTACTTTTGACTATATGTAACATATTGATAAAGGTTTATCACACTAGTGTGGTGTCTTCCTAGATATATATTTTCCTAATGGAAAGACATACTTTTTTTTAGCTTTACATGGAGGAAATGCCTTCGCATACCCGCCCTCGTGGAGGCAAAGACAGGTTATGTCGGTCTTGCACCGACTAAAACCTTCCACCGTGTTTCATCTTTGTTGCTTTACGGCAGGGCCTCGGGAACGCTTTCGCACACATCTGCGATCCTGTCAGCGGCGGCTGCATCATGCAGTTCCACCACGGGGAGGAGGACCTTTTTCTTTCCACTTCAATAACGATGCACCGGGGAACACAGCGCGCCTAGGCCTTAGTCAGGAACCTAACAAGGGACCTGGGCAATGGATCCTTCGAAATTTGTCACGGCAAGAGAAAAACTCTCCGGACTTCCTGCGGCGGATCTGGTCTTGGGTTTTGCTGCCAACCGTTATACTGCTACGAAAGATAGGGAGAGCGGTGAATCGCAATACCGACATTCCACTCCCTCCGCGACACCACTTCGGCTGCGAAGGACAATACAAACCTGCTCCCGCAACCCGCCGGCACACATCCGAGGCGAGCTCACGGAGCTCACCTGGAGCGGCCACCTCGGGCCGGCCGGGTAGGTTCCTCTTAGCTTCACCGTGGGTGACAAAGCCACGGTCACTGAGCACCACCGCCACGACAAGACGGGAACCTGTTCTATGGAAGGACATCTAGCTTTACTATAAACATTACTGGTTTTTAATCAGGTAGGGTATGAATAGTTAAATTACAAGTTACGAAACTTAATGTCTTAGGTCGTAAAGTAAGCTAGTACTCAAATATATATTATATATATATATATATATATATATATATATATATATATATATATATATATATATATATATATATATATATATATATATATATATTATATATATATATATATATATATATAAACGAGTTTGAAGATAATAATGAGTTTATAGAAAAATATTATCCGACTACAAATAGAATGAAAAAAAAATTGACAGGCACAATAGATCTCCTTTTCCTTTCCACCCTTAAAATAAGCACTGAATCGAGAACCCCACTCTTGTGGTCGGTTGGAAACTGTTAAAGTATCCGCCGTTACAGCGCCTTTGTTCCGCGCGAAGCCTCCATTTCCAGGATCAGTTCTCATTAACATTCAATTCCATGAATTTTTAATGAACTAAGTAAAACCAATTATGAGTCGTTATCTGAAGCGCGCGAGTCGTTAAATCATCGCATACATTAGACGCAGGCGCACGCGCACGCGCATGCGGGCCTGCATCTTTATTCACACAACGGCGTCGAGTATTTACAGTCAACTTGCTTCACAGAGATTTTTCCTCACAACATGACTATATGATGCTGCTTCTTTTATTCGAGGAAGCAACGACAGCAGTTGATACGTTCCTAACTATCACTAGTTCAGGTGGTATACACTACATCACATTATACTAATGTTTTGACACTTGATTTTAACTGTCATCACGCCAGTAGTTAAAAATATCATAAAGCACATAAATTTGACATTTAGACATTTTTTTTATTCAATTAAACCACGAGACGAGCGGAATATACACCTGATGGTAAGTGATACGACTGTCCATGTCAACGTGGCGCTAGTTACGATGGTATACACAGTGCCACATTGCGCTCGTTGCCTAACAATAAGAGATTAAGTCTCATTACCCCAGTAATTACACTAGCTACAGCGCCCTTCATTCCGGATCACAGTGATGTTTACAAACTAATGTTTGGCGGCTAAAATAGTAAGCTTGGAATATATACAATTTCTGGCTACGGTTGAGAGTTGTTCCCTGGGGCTTCAGCGAGACGGACGGTGAAAACCGATGTGGTTTTAGAGGACGGAGATCACACTTAAACTGACTTCTTCCAGGAGTAGGGTCCCAAATTATATTATTAATGAAATATCATTTTATATAGCCATTCTATTTAATACCTACTGTTAATTAAACATTGCTTCTTAATCAATTGGAACAGTTTCCGTCAAGGTATGACATGGGAATCTTTGTCATGAAAATCACGCTGGCCTGATGCGGGTTGGCAAGAGCAAGAGCCTCGTCTGTTGATTAGCAGGGTGCACCACGAGCAGGTGAGGTTGGGTTGGATCCTGTGAGTTGCTGTGTGGGAACCCTTACACCCCAACCAACTATAGCAGTAACAAAAAACATTAAATAAATACATGAGTTATTCGTCAGCTCTGCGCCATGACTAAGCTGTACCGGCGCGATGTGGATTTCCGGTGTATAATTAAAAACTAATTCCCTTGTTTTCGCCGTGTTCCGAGTTAACAAAAGCGCATTAATAATCCTTCATTACTACACGAATTGCATTACCTTTGCTGCAGACAAAGAACTCAAATTTGGCGCGTACAGCGATTTGTCGGGACGCCATGTTGATTCGGGCGGGCGCCATCTTGTTGCCGCTTATCGCGCTAAACGATCGCATCGGGAAAAAAATCATTCCGCTGATCTCTTAACGCGTAAAATGATAATCGTTTGAATTAACATAATTAGCTTCAATTTGAGCACGAGGTGTCCCAAATTGTGTATAAATTTCGCGAAACACTCTTTTTGTAGTGCTTTATGTTAATTAAATTTCAAATGAGTTTTTATTTTCGCTTTATCCTTTTAATTGGATTCTTTAAGTATATCTGAATGCGGAATTGTTTGTTTCAAGCTGAAAATTCTGTATATGTAATTTCTTTGTTACACCTATTTCATATAACTCCATCATCATCATCATCATCAGCCGATAGACGTCCACTGCTGGACATGGGACGGACATACAAACATATAACTCCATACATACTTTAATTAATTTAAATAATTAGTGATTATCCTGAACTTCATGTGTCACCACCAGCTTAAGTTTTCGTTCGCTTATTTAATAACAAAAATAAAGTTTCCGTATAATGTAAATGTATAACTTGGGGGCAACATGACCGTCAGTTATATGCTGAGATTTTTTCTTCCTCCATTCAAACTTCTTAAGTCCGAGTCAAAGCCACTTTGTTTTACTTAAACCGAGGTTAAGTTGGACTTGCTCAGATATCTGCCATTAGCATAAAGTTGGCAAGAGTCCGCCGCGGGATCCGGTGAAGTTACGCTGAAATTGATAACTTAGTGCTTGATTTTAAGTCGGCTTTTCCCTGTTTATAGCGCATTTATGCTCTTTTTTTACAACTTAAAACTTCGAGTAAGTAATAGCTTTTTACTAACCTATTACACTTCCACGAACTTTTTCCATTCAAGCGAACTTTTGTTGCACTTGATTAATAGTGATAGTTTTAGATTGTACTTTTAACTAAAGGATAAATTACAAAAATAAAACGTTGCGCGGAGTTAAGGGAAGTATAATGATAAATGAGAAAAATTACATTCGAGGGGTGATTATGGTGCCACCAGGTAACAATGTGCGACTTAGTAATAACACGGATCTACTGATACATATATTTTATTTTGTCTCTTTCATTGTTTTTTTTTTATTATTTATTACTACCTCCTGTTAATAGGTATTATGCCGGAGACCGTCTATGTGGGTACCACCGCAGCTCCTATCTCTGTTAACAAACGACAGACAGGGTGTAAACATTATAGTCTTCCGGTTTGGAAGACGTCGGAGTTAGTGAAATTACTGAGGTAATGAAATTTAACATCAAATATCTCATAGTGATGAGCACAATATGATGCTTTGTATACCATGTATATGCATTGTTATGAGCAGGACGTTTCGTCGCTTCATTGTATAATAATATATCTATTATGAAAAGTATCGAGCAACGTTTAAGCTTACTTAATAATTAACTTAGACACGTTAACCGCTAAGCGAATGCAACTCAATCCCGAGCGGGTATCAAGTTACAGTGCGACGCGCCGAGTAAACCGACAGTCAATGAAGTAGTTAATAGAACGGTTCAAGTTAAAGACCGCACAGTTAATAAACTTAAACATGGAGTATTGGAGTAGCAGCACGGAGCGGTGTCGTTGGCTCGCGACGTATCATCCAATTCAGAGGCAGGCAACATCCGGACCCATAAATCAATACGCAAAACAAGCAGACGCGGCCGATTCGCAGGAATTAGCATACGTAAATTGTTCTCCGCACCTGCGCATGCAAAGCCGGATGTACGGCCTAGTCTACGGCTATTTATTGCTGCACACACTACAGACGAAAAACTGCGGCGGAAACGTTCAGTTCAGATTTAAAAGTAACCATCACAGAAATATTAAGTTGCTTCATTCTACGCATGCGCCTGTCGATATTTGTTTTATATAACGACGTGACGTGAAGAAATGAAGTTGGTACCAAATGATGATCATATTTTCACATTACTACTTTACTATTATGACCTTGAAACATGATATGGGAGATACAACACACCTTTATTCCAAGAGTCCCATGTTTCGCATTTGAAATGATGACAACGTGCATGCATTATATGCAATCGTTATTTATAGCGTCACATAGCCACGTCGGTCCGCGTCTAAGTAAAAAAGTTTAAGTAAGCGATAAAGTAAGGCTTCAGACATCATGCGCTAATAAAATGTAAATAGAGTAATGTAATGTGCACGTTGGACTGTAGTCTAGTCGCAGCTGAAGCTGAACGACCGAACAATCGGTCGTTTCGTTCGTAATAAACTCTCACGCGTACAAACCGTAAAGCTAATGGCCTACAAATGTATCCTTAATTTCCTTAATCAAATTTATAGTTGAACGCCGCGGGGCCCTCGCCGCCTCTTCTTTTATCTTGAAAGATGCTTTCAAAGTAAACACAATGGAACATAAAACGGCCGGCCGCGGTGCAAACGAATAAAATAAAGAAATCTCATTTAAGTGATAAAACCATCAGCGGGAATGGTTCGCGTTTGTACTGACAATGGAAACACTGCCCCGAGGTGGAGCCGGGCAGGGCTCGCAGATGAAATTTTATAATGGCCGTAAAGGAAATCGAAAAAATCCGGCTCGGAGTGCGCGCGCCGTTTATACATTTCACATTTCAGATTTTACAACGCCCGAACACCGGGCCGGAATTGATTGATGGATTCACCAGTTCGAGATTTAACTGCTGACGCAAATGGAACTGGTTACGACTAGATAAAAGTTAGTTAACGTTTGGATGTAACTGAATCCGACAGTGGCCCAACAGTGCTGTGCAAATATTCAATATACTGTGTTCAGGTTTGTGCTGTAATATCTTATATCTTAAGGCAACTAATGTGAAGCTGTGTATATCATCTTAATTACTAAGCTAACATCTCGTTCGTTTCTTGGTATATCAAAAAAAAAACTAACACAGACATCATACAGCCAACGTTAAAGCAATCACCAACTATGTTATATATGAATACAAATATTATTATTTTTTTCGGGTACGAAAAATACATTAAATAAGGGAAAATATTTACTAATACTCTATGGAATTGTAAACATCTGTAGAGGAATTTGAAGACTGAAAGATTAATTAAGCGAGAACAAATCATATACAGATGGTGCAGCCTGCGATGGCCGGTGTACGTAATAAATACGAATGCTCCGATAGTGCGAACGTCGCCTTACAACGAACACGGAGGCACCGAAGTCACATTTCCTTGAATACGAAGCCTCCGTCGCAGCAACAATAGCAGTTCAGGAGACTGCTCCTCCGACTTTTCTCCGCGCTCCCATTTCTATAGCTGTTTGTAATTGGTCGAGTGCTTCAGTCGGCGGCTGCACTCCGTTACTTTCAGCACCGTTTGCTGCTAAATGCTCAACGTTCGGAATTGCATCTGAATTTACTTTTTTTTTACTTTATTCTGCTGTCTTTGTTTACGTGTTATTAAGACTGGTTATCTTATGCTAGTTAACAGATTTCTAGACTCCACTGACTACCTAACTAAGATCGCGACGCGGGAAATCGTTTGGAGTAGTCGGTGACCAGAAAGGAACGTTAATCTCATCATGGAAGTCAGTAGGTTGAAAAGAAGATAATCATCCAGTTCATAAGCAGGTGGATCATAGATACATAAGAAGAAAGAGATATGGCTACAGTATTATTTCTTTATACTTTCATATGAAATTGGTACATAAGTCCAGGGAAACTAAAATAAGTTAAATTTTTATTAACATATATTATTAACAGATTCCATAATTACTTAATTTAATATATGGTACTTTCGGAAAATGAACTTAATAACATATTTCAACTTTACGAAAATCGGAGTACGTAACAATGAGACGAGCAATTACCGCTGTACCTGAATGTAAGTTATTAGTTCATAACTTTGGAATGCAAACCGCCACTGCAGCTGCTAAGTACCTCGAGCTTAACTCTGAAATACATTCAGGTTCCAAAACCTCATAACTTCGCTTTAATCTTTAGCCAGATGAGGGAGGGCGAGAGTATCTAATTCAGCTAAGATTACCCGCGTCTGCAGTCAGCTCCACTAGGACGTTAGACTAAAAACCTAATAGAATTAGCATAGAAATAGTTTCGGACCGGCGTTCGCTTCTTTCAGAGCGACCCCCATCATCGCTTCATCCATTTGCCCTGGCCACATTTCCAGGGAGAGCTTTTGTAATCTTTTCAATTTCATAGATTAATACACATGTGATCCGTAGACGCGACATTAGTAAAGTGCCCGTAACCATCAAACATCTAAACAGCTTCGAATCTTATTCTCAACTATATCTTGATCACCCTTTCAGGGAAAAAGATAACTTAAAATAGAACCTAGGTAGCTATGTACTATTTTTTTTTAATTTTACCAAACGACGGTAAATGACATGCGCGCCTATGGCAATGTGTACGCTAGTTAGGGTGTTATAAACTCCATTAAATTACCCTCCTCGTTTTGATAGATGTTGAGCCTCGTTAACCTCAGTAATTACACTAGCTACAGCGCCCTTTAAACCGGAACACAGTAACGTTTGCCCAGTACTGTTTGTCAGCTGCAATATAGGCTACGATGGTACCTAGATAGTCTCCAACAACAAAGACCTACCACCAGTAACGTTACCTTTTAGGTTGCAGATTCAAATGAATTCCTAATTGACAGGATACAGCTCTGGACTAAAAATCCTTTACAAAATAAAGTTTTGGCTGAAAATATTTAAAGGTGGACTTCCGCGCTGTATAGTTTACGTCTATAATATATCTCTTCCCCATGAAACTGGAGAAAACTCTATTGATTAGTTTACATACGATGAAAAATCAAGTAGATAAATTGACAGAGTGGTTATGGTGCAGGTCTATAGGAACGGAGGGTTCTGCAAATAGAAACATCGGTTCAGGAGAAATATTGTTACCACTCGATAGTTATTTATAATAAAATGCGACAATCCGTCCTACTGGTGGTAATGAAACGATTTGTAATAACACCGAGGAGTTCAACTGGTCACACAGCATCACCCATCAGATTTTTGATAATTAGACAAAAAGACTATAACAGCATCACATATTGCTGGCCGTGAAACAAAAGATATTAGGTTTCGAAAGTAATCTCACTAGCTACAGCGCTTTTCAATCAGGAACATGGTAATGTTGGCACTGCAGTGGTAGTGAGACGGTCTCCGGAAACAGACTTACCCCACCCACCACTTCAAAGTTGTCCAAATAATTTCCCTAACTATAATACTGTTCACATTAAAGCAATGTAATGTCTCTTTATTGCTTCTTAAAGACGGAAGTAGTGTGATTGTGCTTACTCACGCTGGTTGTAGAGGAGAGGAAGATCTCGAGAGGAGTTTTAAATTAATCATCTAGATTGAAGAGCGGTGTAGCTATCCTACCCAAGCTGGTGCAGTAATGAAGACGCATTTTGATATTGGCTGTTCTACAAAAGATTCCCATTGCAACTTCCTTATTAGGTGTGATTATAATGTTTAAGGGAGAGTTTCTAATCAAGTTATTAAGCTGGAACTTGAATCAAAGCGGGTAGATTGTCTAAGTTCTGTTGAATTACAGAATACCTAAGTTGCCTGAAGTTGGTCGGTTCTGGCGTTATGATATAAGTCCATCGTCTAATTTCGCTTCAGTTCATTTTAAACTTCCGTCAAGTATTAAAAGTAGTTACCACCGAAGTTTACTACTTATGTTACTGCTTACATTACCGCTTGTAAAGAAGTCCAAAATTATACTCTTGAAGACAATAATTAATACTAAAATTTATCACTAACTTAAGGCCTATTTTGATAAGCCGTTTACAGGCATATAAGTAATGTAGTAATATGTAACTTTATTAAACTGATGTAGTATATAAAATTGGATAAGATAACCACTGATAAAAAGGCTCAGGGTCATCCAAAGGGCAATGAGCAAGGACTGCGTGATCGAATCAGAAATGTGGAGACCCGTAGAAGAACTAAGGTCACGGACATAGCCTAAAATATTGCTAGACTTCAGTGGCAGTGGGCAGGGCACATTGTTCAAAGGTCCGACGGCCGATGGAGCAGTAAGGTCCTCGAGTGGTGCCCGAGTCGAGACGTGGTGTCGAGAGGCCTCCCACAAGGTGGACCGACGATCTGGTGAGAGTCGCGGGAACCCACTGAATGCGAGCAAAGCGGGACCGATCAATGTGGAGATCTTTGGGGTAGGCTTATGTCTAGCATAACAACGTGGCACTGGTTAGTATGATATACACTGCACCGTGTTGTACTCGTCGTCGACATGAGATGTTAAATATTGTTATCCCAGTAATTACACCTAGAGGATATCCGACAGCGGAGACCTACCACAATTCGGATGAAGAGGTTGCCTAACGATCTGTTTACATAATTAAAGTTGCGATCCGATAGTGACAGCATAAGCTAAACCCTCAATCGCACAGTTCCCTCCACAAACACGAAGCACTTAACGAGCTCTTAGAAAGGGATTAAATGGATAGAAAAAAAAACCCCGGGATAAGTAAAAGCAAATACAGATATAAAGCGCTGGACGCATTTGCATACAAATGAAGTCGCCGATGTGTTGGCCGAGCGGGCGGCGGCGCTCCGAGTGCTCCCAGCGACTGCTAGTTTCCTTTATTTTGTACAAGTTCCGTTTATTTTACGGGGGGATAGGACCTTTTTTTTATTATTATCCTTTCATTATTTTCATTTGAGGCAAACGAAAAAGGCGCGGAGCTATAACGGACCGTTTGGAAAGCCGTTATGGCGGCAAGTGTACAAATACCCAAGTCCGCAATAATGAAGTTGTAGTTAAGTTTAAAGCTACATAATATTACTTTGCAGAAAAAAAATCTGTTGTTCTTATCAGTTAGAAGGTCCTGGATAAGGATATTACCTATTTATTTAAAGACCTAAAAATCTATACAGAAAGCGTACTTCACGGTAAGTTACTTACATAACTAATGTAACAAACATGCACAAGGTCTGATTATTAAGATTCGTTAAGTATTGGTTAGGTACACAATTTCATCTTTGTCAAACTACCCCATTAACAAAAAACGAAACTTACTTGTTTTCCCTTATCCGGTCGCGTTTCCATAAATTAGAACCCATTGAACAAATCTAGTGTGAACAAACAAGAAACTCGATAAATTTTTATAGAAATCCATTTACCCCGAGCTTAAATATGATCGTAAACTAAGATGCTTAAGAGGTGCTATAACTTGAGGAGTACTTGATTTTCTTAAGCGAGATTTTCTTATACCGGGGGTTGAATTCTTTGCCGCGTAGCTCTAAGCGCATTTGGCGCTTTCTGCTTTGTACTTCTCAATGAGTGCTTAACGCTTTCTCTTTTCTTTACTTATACTTATGCTGAACGGTCTGCAGTTTCAAAGTTATATTAAAAAAAACAAATAAGTATAACATTACGCCGAATATGTATAGCACAGTATAATATAGTTTATATACACATCGAAATTAGCTGCGTTCAAACATATATTGCTTACACTTGCATTTAAGTATGTCTATTTGCAACTTTGAGTTGCATCAATATATATATGTGTGTGTATATATATATATATATACATATATATATATATATACGAACAAAAACAAGCGTTTTCGTTGGTCTAAATATTTTAATTTTATACGAGCTCGTATTCGTACAGCAAATCGATGAGAACGTAGTCGACATCTTTCAGCACACTTGCCTGTATGTCCCCTCGATAACGAATGGTCTCGTTACTTCATTAATCTCATTAGCTACAGCATCCCTCAACCAGTTGCAATAACCGGCTCCCTGCTCGAGCTCACGGCGGAATGGAATTAACGTTAACAATATCTCACCGTCTCAATTCGTGTTATTGTAAATGTGATTTATCTTTTTCAGTAAACAGATGCTTCGAGCCAGTTAGACGCTCATTAATTATTCTGCTACACCCTCCCAACCCTCCTCCCTCGCGGCCCAACTTTCTACAAATTGACATCGCGATTTTCACCCTTCCGTTATTTTTCTGCCCACCCCTTTATTTTTTAAATCGGCGCGGGGTGCACGCCGGCCGCCGACCGACGTTTTAATGAGCAATTAATTAAATTTATTCCCATTAAGGTCCGCGGTATCGCTGGAAATATGATGGTATTGTAATTTAAGGGTCCGTGAGGGTTTCCAAACATTTTAATCTAGATTGAAAACGAATTCTAATTTTAACACTTTAAAAACTGCCGTGCTCAGGGTCATCGAAAGGTAATTAAGTTGCGGCACAGTCTATTACTGGTAATGGGCAAAACTATTGTTCAAGTTGTGGATCTGGCGATTCTCAACAGATCTCATATTTTTGTTCTATTCAACAAATCGACTGGACTAGCAGAATGTTCACCTGATGGTAATTCCCACTAATACCAATGTAGTGATAGTAAAGCGATGTATATTTCAACACGCTGTGCTCGACGCTACCATACATAGCCTTCTTCACTTTAATAGCTACAACGACTATCAAACGCAGTAATTCTTGCATACTACTGCTTAGCAGAAAGAGGAGCAGTTATACAACAGGCTAGCGTTTCCTAATTTTCACGTAATGTTAAGTGACAACCTTGTCCTACGTAACTGTTGCTTTCCCATGATGTCTCCGGGAACACGGCGATGATCGATACAAAGGAAGATTTATAACAGTTTCAATAAATAGATATGGTAACTAGGTTCCTTCGAAAATTAACCTTCAAACATAAATATCCTTCCTCCATAAAGTTTAACCAGGAATCTACACGTCACCAGCAAGTGTTTCTGTTGTAGATATCCTGCGTTAAAACAAAGGGTTTTTCTTCTCTCTTATTGAAGTAATCTGATCGAAGTCCACAGGATTGACGCTGAGATAGACTATATACATTCTTGAGAGAAGTGGCAATAGACCATTCTCAGGGTACCATACCATCATATTTAGAAATGAGGTCATACGTTAAAACCGAAACCAAACACTAAGGATTTCTTTGAAGTTATTACGATAAACATGAATTATTAAGCGTTTAGTGTGAATGTAAATTGGAGTCGTGTAAAAAGGTTTACAGTGAAAAGTATCAAGTACCTTTATGCTCTAAATATTTATACAAAAAAAAAAAAAAAGATAACAAATTGGTCTCGCTCTGCGGACCCTCAGGTACATATAATATAATGCGGTTTTTTTTTATTAAAAATGAAGTCTTTACGTCCATGCAATCGTTTGTCAAGTAAGCAACTTATATATATATATAAAACAGACAAACATGTAAATCAGTATATATCGTCATCAGCCGATATACGTCCACGGCTGGAGACATGCCTCCCCCAAAGATTCCCACGTCTGGTAGGGGATTCATATAGAGAGATTTGGGCCATCTCCAACTACGCCGACCCAATGCGGGTTGGTGGAAGCCAGAGCCTCGTTAGTTGATTAGCAGGGTGCACTACGAGCTGGTGAGATTGACTCGGATCACGTGTGTTGTTGTGCGGGTATGTATATAAACCTTCATCTTGGTCAGTTTTCTCTTGCTAGATTGATCTTGTTGGTCAAGCAGCAGATAGCAGTCTCACCAACACAACCTTTTCTAGATCTATCCATTTTATCATCCCCGTAGTCATCGAGTTTTCCCATTTTATATGGAGTCTGCTTCATCCTGTCCATAACAATATGGCGCTAGTTAGGATGATATACACTGCACTTGTGATCTTCGTCTTTTATGTATTCTCTTTCATATGAACCTGAATCTACGAGCACGTTAGTTGGCGTGGTCACGAGTCGGTTGCCAGACACCAGCTAAGTACGTACCACCGCATCTCCTATTACTGCTATCAAATAGTGGAGTGAATTACTGTGTTCAGGTTTGAAGGGCGTCGCAGCTAATGAATATGCCGAGGAGATTTAATGTCTTGTGTCATAAACCGACGAGCATGTTATTGTTACGTTGTATATATATATATATATATATATATATGAAACTGAAGATTGGCGATTGAGAAAACCAATTCGATCCTCAGCTTTTCTTTTTAATTGATGGTAATTAAATATCATAAAAGGGGATGCGAGGATATTAGTATCGGGAAGAGGTTAGGGGGGTGACGAATAGCCGCCAGGCGGGGTTATTTTTAACATATATCATGCTACGGCAAACAAAGCATTTATAAAGTAGTGAGTGCGTTATTCATCTCATTTCGCGGAATAAAAAAAAAATATCTCCCGATATGGAACGTAACAGTAACAGTGCCCGGCGCGATTGCGATCGGACAATGGCGATTAGCAGAACCAGCGGTTATTACTCGTTACCCGGCCGAACGCCAACAAACAAAGAGATGACACCGCGCCGCCGTTAAATTAACTAATAAAGTACGAAAAGAGGTCGCACGCGCAGGTGCTCCCCGACCGGAAGTCGCTTTGGCACGGATTCAGGTTCAAACTGTAAAAATTATCCACAGAAGCAATAACGTGTTACATATTTTATTCCACACTACCGCAGCCGCCGTTCAGTAATAATGGCGCCACTTCCGGTATCTAATTATTTTCTTATTATTATATTTTCTACTTCCAATACGTCCTTTATAAAATCTTGAATTGAATCCGCAATTGAAAGAGCTTCGACAGGAGTTTCTCTGAGTGAAGTAATCGGATATAAGGAGTTATAGTAACATAATCAAACTTAACTTACACTTGAATAATGTGCATAGGAACAGTTCTAGAAGGACTGATGGTAGATAAGGTAATAAGAGCAATTAGTAGCCGCGGTATGTTAAAACATGTTACTGGAAGGTCTTTCACAAGGTGAAACGATCTGGCCAAGGTGTGGGAATATCGCTGGAGGCGGGCGATAGAGTCTATCGGCTGATGATTGTGTCTGCTTTAGTACAGGTTCCACAGGTTCTTGTCTAGATCTCTAACGGAGAGTTAAGTGTTAACTTATCTCGGTTTGCGAAGGGTTAACTCCAGTTATGATTAACTGCTATAAGATAGACGTCGACTGGTTTCAGTCGATCGATGGCTCTAATGGTTTCGGAGATTAGCGTTCTCAGACAACTTGAACCTTTCCATAAATATGTCATCATCACAAAACACAGCAGACAATCTGAACTGATGCTGGCAAGTCCGCATCAGAACAATATTGGCAGGTAACGAAACGCAGCGGGTTTAAAACACAGTTTTATTTCGGTGCATATTGAACGCATTGAATCGTTTGTGAGCGCGTTTTCAGCGCTTTCAGCTTTGTTATGCGAATTCCGTAAGCGCTGAAATGAAGCTCGTCGATGGCCGAAAGCTGCAAACTCTGCAGCTAATGGCGTAATGGAGCGGCGCTGTGTGTTCAGCGAGGGTCAGCGGGCAGCGCGGTTGCATCCGGCGGCGGGCTGGTCGATCGATGCGTTTCCGCTGCGTATCTGTATATATATACAGTTTACATATATTTAATATTAACGCGGTGTTGTTAAGGGACTGAATTTTATATGATGGTAGCTCTCATTTGCCGGAGACCATCATCAGCCATACTTGTCAAGCAGCTGATAACTACACTACGCAGACTGAAGCCGTCGCAGTATTCAAAAACGATGTGGCTGGTAAATATAGATATATCATCCTGTGATAAAGCACCCAGTGCAGTATGTTGCTGTGTAAACATCTGAATAAAATAATAATATCCGTCTGTGCCTGCAGCCTAGTCCTGGAATTTCCATTTGCAAGTTAAACTTCGCTATAACCTAAATCGCAGCAATGAAAAAGACAAGCGGTTATACTTTTAATGAAATGGATTCATTCAGTGTTCAGTGTTTACTGTCGGGACGAGAAAAACAACTGTGCAAACTGGCAGCAGTTGTAATATCGACCTCAATAGTGTAAATTAGTTTCCGTACGCCGGCGGCGCGAACGTTCGCCGGGAAATTGTCTTAACATCGCAAAGTACCCCGCTGACGTCGTGTTACCGGTAACTACTGGTGATGTGCCGCTCTGAGACTTCTAACGAGGAATATAAGTTATTTATTTTAAAACACATGTTACTTTATTTAACTATATATAACAACTACAGTGATAACTTAACGTCGGGCTGTAAGGTATTGTGTTCAAGTTATATTTAAGTCGAATACAGATTTATTCTTATCCTCCCTTGTCGGTAAGAGGGGTGTAAGGGTCCCGCATAACAACTCACAAGACCCAAGCAAACCTCACCTGTTCATGCTGCAACCTGCTAATTAACAAACGAAGCTCTGTCTCCCGCCAACCCTCATTGGGCCAGTGTGGTGCAAAATGGCCCAAATCCCCAATATAAATCTTAACATACGACAGGTCTTAGTGCCCAGCGATACCAGAGACAATGCTGACTGTATGTGGAGATATTTGTGGGAGGCCTATGTCCAGTATGGACGTCTCTCGGTTGATGATGATGATGATTCCTTGTCGGCACACTCTTGCGAGAGTGTGTGGAGAGCGGTGGTGGTCGTCACGTGGCGAGCTTTGCAACCGGTTGTCATTCTTCACATACTGTAGCTGTTTTTAGATTTATTAGTCACTTGATTGATAGTAGGTTTCCTTTTTCATCTTACTGTCTCTGCTGATGAGCCTGGACGCTCGCTGTGGAGTGACGACGCACGGCCACAATATGCAGATGCTTGCTTTGATGTATAGGTAACTGCATAGCTTTCTGTATCTGATAGTGTCATCATAATTAACTAAATTATTAATCAAATGATGACGTGGAATTTATGTGGCTACCGTGTTGTGTATGTACTTCAAGTAGCACCTGATAATAAGTGACACACCGGTCTACAAAAACGACACACTAGATAGGTTGATATACACTGCACCATATTGCGATCTTCGCCTGAGATATATGTTGACTCTCATTACCACAGCTACACTACCTACAGCGTCCTTCAAACCGGAACACTGTAATGTCTGTCGGCTGCAGTAGGCGCTGCGGTGGTACCTACCTAGACGGTCTCCAGCAACAGGGGCATTACCAGTAATCACAGTGTTCCGTGGTGTGGATGTCGATATCGACAGTCCGGCCGGCGCCTCGCTACTGAAGAGCCAACGGGCTTCCTTCAAACTTAACGCATTACCCCCCGGCTGCAGCGGCTCCAGGCGAGAACTTGCGTAGTTAAGTTACACCTATCACGCGTAATTACGTGCTTTATATCGTTACATAAAAACTTTTTCGTTAGCTCTTAACGGCGTCGCTCATGACTGCCCGCTTTATGTCGGCGGTAAAAGTTCAGTTGGGAGCCAACTTGACAGCCAAGTGCGGACGTTCACCTGGCGGTAAGTGACGCGATCTACGCGACATGAGCTCGGACACTAACGAATTCTACCCTTGGCTACGAGAGACTAGTTGGCAGGTCTCCATTACCTAACCATGCCCGTCTGCTTATCATCATACCTGCTCTAAAATTGAGTATTTATTACTTTTAACAATTCGTACAACTCTTACATTCTTCTCTTCATTCAACATTGTTTCTCCTTCCTCTCCTTTACTCGCTCATATTATATCCTTCTCCCTTCCATCGCATTGATAAGGACAACATATCATTTTTTTTTAATTCTACTAAACGACGAGAGGAGCAGGTCGTTCACCTGATGGTAAGTGATACGCTCGCCCATAACAACGTAGCGCTAGTTAGGATACCGTATCAAATACACAATACATTAATTATTTTATCTCCTCTTTGGTAGTACCATAGTACTCTTATATCACAAAGTAGTGT
Organism: Ornithoptera priamus; assembly: GCA_029034505.1. NCBI lineage: Eukaryota > Metazoa > Arthropoda > Insecta > Lepidoptera > Papilionidae > Ornithoptera > Ornithoptera priamus. The sequence continues at coordinate 710,807 of JARDWD010000827.1, forward strand.
TACTAGTAACTAGTAATCTATAGAAACAGGCTTTATTTCTTTGTGTCATTCTTTTAATGATATCCTTGCAATATATTAAAAGTATGTGATGGATATTGTACTTATTAGAGAGACGATGCTATCACCTCGGCTCTTCCTCTCCCTTTCCCATAGGCTGGTGGTATAGTCTGGTGAACTTAAGAAGAGAGCGCTATCTATAATTTGTGCTCTCTTTAGTCGCCTATTCGGATAAGTCAACAATATAGCAAGCCTGAGTATATTCAGGAGTGTGGGAGACTGTTTAGTATATATACTAACGCGACGGCCATTTTGTGAAATGACAGTTTGGAGTCAGGATATATTACGAAGGTTGTGACAGGTGTGGACTAAATAGGAAACTTGTACAGGTAAAAGAAACTGTCAAGTAATGAATCAAAGGGTTGTTCTTCCAATTAGAATTAGGATGAGTCTCGTAGTACTGATGATAGTTCCCTATTACAGGAAACCTAGGTAGGTACCACTGCAGTGCCTACTTTCTGCCGACAAACATTACTGTGTTGCGTTTTGAAGGGTCTAATGAGACCTACCATCTAAAGTCCCAAGGTGACGAGCGCACTGGGGTTCTATCATCTTAATTACCACCATGTTATGGGAAGATGTATTTCATACTATCAGGTCAACACCTTGTCTTCTGGTTTAGATGAATTAAAAATAAAAGGTATGTACTCCAACTGCGACTAAATAGTAATGTTCAAAAATTACCATTTATAAATAATGAAATTACTACGGTAACGATGAAGCTGTAGACGATGAAGAAGGAAGCGTAATTATTACCATCAAATGAACTTTGGGACACGTGATACTCGTAACTGTTACCGGGTCGGGGGCGAGGGTGGGGGCGAGGGCCACTATTAATATCGCATTACGAGCGACAAGTGTGGCTCGATTTAGATATACGATCTCTTCACACCGGCGCATAGAGGAAATGATATAACTTAAACTTGATGTTGATTTATTATTGTACATTGTTTTTAAGTGTGACAGAGTTACTTAAGTTACTTGTATATTCAGATTTAAAATGATAGATATGAGAGTTTTTAATATATTGTTACTACCACCAAGACCAGCGTTGTTGGTTGAAACATCCCCACGATTCCTCTTGAGTCGCAACCCTGAGGCGGCAGAAGCAATATCTCTACCAAATTTTGCGTGTTTCCGTCTGATGGTTTCGCAGATTTCGTGATGAGTCAATAGATATCTCCTCTATGTAAAGAAAATCATGATTAGCCCATAGACATTCATCGCTGGTCATAGGCCTCTCCCAAAGATCTCCACATCGATCGATCTCGCGTTGCTCGCATCCAATGGGTTCGCGCATCTTTCACAGATCGTCGATCCGCCTTCTGGGAGGCCTCCCAACCCTACGTACACCGGTACGCGGGCGCCACTCGAGGACCTTACTGCCACATCGCCGTCGGTCTTTCGAGCAAGTGCCCTGCCCACTGCCTAAGTCTAGCAATCTTTGGGCCTATGTCGGTGACTTTAGTTCTTCTAGGGATCTCCACATTTCTGATTGGATTGCGCAGAGGAACTCCAAGCATAGCCCTCTCTCCATTGCCATTTGGTTGACTTTGAACCTTTTTATAAGATCGATAGTAATAAAATAGATTACTTCAAATAAGTTCAAAGTCCAAACAAAGACTTTTAATGTCTACTTAAGTATGTTTGAAATCGATCATCACAGTTTCTGAATGAATTGAGAACCTGCTTTATATTTAACGTAACGTTATTAAATTATAACGATTGAAATGATAAAACGCTTTCATCACGATGAGAAGGCGTTAACGTAAGCGATGATCAGATGAAAACGAAGAAGAAGAAGAAGAACCGATTATAACTGAGTGAGTTTAACGAAAAGCGTAATCGCGCAGTTACCGCGGCCGGCGTCGCGGCTCTAATGTTAAAGAAATTATCACGTTAGGGGCCCGCGATGGAGGAGATAAGCATCTCGGCGCTGGCTAACGACGGCCCAACCGGAATTTATGATTTGCGGTTTAAAAACCGCTTTGGCGGCGGCACGCGGCTTCGGGATCACGAGGAGTTGCGGCTGCCACCTGACGCACTGATACACGGGTAGCTTCCACAGTGCAGTCAATAATATCATCAAAAGGTTATTAATGCTTATTACTTTATAAGACTTAGAGTAAGCACTGGTGAATGATTTACCGGTAGTAGGTCTCTGTTACCGGAAACCGTTTAGGTAGGTACCACCGACCAGCCCTGTAGTCCTAGGCTAGTAAGAATTGGAATAAGGTAAGGGCTGCCAGTCGTAAAAGACAACTAAAAGGATCTAGGAGTTTCTCGAACCTTGAGGGTGGGGGTCCTTATCGCTCAACACGCGAATCGCTGAGCCATGGTGCCTAGGAGGGTTAAGCCCCTCCTTAGAGAGGTGTAACACGAAGTGTAGAGAGATACCGATGCATTCTGTAAGAAATCCCGCGGCCTCTCCGAATGCACTGATGCAGACCACCGATGCGGTTTAAATGAGTAACAATTTCACAGAACCGTGTCTTCCGTCCAAAAGCAAGGTGTCTTTCGAAAATTCCCTCCCCCTCCCCAAACAAAAAAAAGGTAGATACAACCGTAACTCTTGTTTCTGCCGCCAAACAGTAGTATCCAAATATCGCGCACAGGCGCTGTAACTAGTGAAATTACTGGGGTAACGAGACTTGGCATCTTATGGCTCAAGGCGATACAGTTTACACCATTCTAACGTGCGCTACGTTGTTATGGGCAAGCGTATCACTTACCATCAGGTAAACGTCCTGCTCGTCTTGTCGCTTCGTTGAATAACAAAAAAAAGTTATGAAAGATAACCAATGTACTAGAAGTTTTGACTGAATCAAACAACCCTGTTCTGAATCCTTTACAAAAGGCCTAGAGGTATCTTACTGTACGCATCAGAACCTGTGTGTTGTATAAGGTGTTGATTGTTAGTCCTCTAGCAGAGAGCAGTAAGGACCTTCATTCCAAAACCGCGCGAGAAGCTTCTCCAAAACGCAAGGGTTTATTTAAGCCAATCTCTTGTAATGAAATCCTGTCAGAAATTTTTTTAGAAAAGATCAAAACTCATTGTTCCTCATAAAGCCGCGTGACAGAAGGGGTGGGTATTTTAGGCTATACTTCAACTTTAATAACCATGGTCTGAATATGGGGTAGGTAATGATCGGGGTAGTGCGGTATAGGAAAGATTGAGAGAAGGTTGTTCACAAGGATCATTGTCGTCGGTGGTTTACGGAAGCGCTCTCGAAACTCCGTAGGTATCCGAAGGTATACCAGAGAAGTTTAGGTCTTAAGAGCATACGAGTCACTTTAGCCTATATTTGAAATGTATATAATTTGAACGCCTCGTAAACCCGATAATTGTAAACATTAGTTGTATGTAGACTATAATTTCCGTTAACACCGTGTGGTACGAGCTCATCCGTGGTGTAGTCATCGACGCGAAATCATCGCGAGTGCGTCAGCCGTCATGATTGCTGGTTTGTCTGATGCTGCATACTCACATAATTGTGATCTCACGTCGAGTGAACGATTTGCGATGATCTAAATGTGATTATTCATGATCACACGCTTTATCATAATTCGCAGCAATCGGCTGAACCAGTTATTATAGTAACACCGCAAGTAATATGCTTCTTATATCATCACCACCGTAGCACCTATCGCAGCCGACGAATAGTACTGTCCAAACATTGTTATATTCCGGTTTGAAGGGCGCTGTAGTCAGTGAAATTACTCAGGTAATGATAGTCTTACGTAATGTCTTACGTCTCAAGGCGACGAGCACAACGTAGTACAGTATGTAATATCCTAACTGGCGCCACGTTGATATGTACAGGCGTATTTCTTACCATCAGGCGAAGGCCCAAGTTAATCTCGTCAGATTGTTGAATAAAAAAAAAACTGTTGAATTAAGGATTCCCATAATTAGAGATAATTACTGTAGACGCTGCTTATGGTTTTTAGAGGAATTGGTGCTGAAAAGTTCAAAGGGAAAGTCGTTGCGTCAGGTTTTGATATGATTCTCAATCTCTTCTAGATCGGGGGAGGAGGAGGATAAAAGGAGTAAATAGGATGTGTCGGATTAAATTATTTTATTGCGAAAATTTATTATTATGTCAGCGATAAACAATTTTCTCACACTAGCGTTTCCCGATTCATTATCTCGCCATATAAGAGTATAACTGGCACTTCACGGCCGCCCTGCGGTCTACCTATCTGGTCCTCGCCTTATAAGCGGAGCTGTATGGACGCTAAAAAAACCTATAAGGACTAAATTATATGACTACACGCGCAGTTCCGTGCGCAGGAGTTAGTTCGTGTCAGTTATTGAGAGGAATGGTTGTAATGGACTCGATGTCTCTGTACGGAATTATGCTCACGGCTCGTAGATCTGTTTAGAACAAGTTATTTACAGGTTTTTTTTTTTATGAGAATTAATGATGATACGGACGATACGATCAAGTATTCAATATATCGATAAGGCGCCAGGATCATCACATCACGACGAGCTCACCACATTAAGTCATAAGATCGTAATCACAACAACTTGCTACAACAAGTACATGAGCTTTTTAAAAGGGGACATTGAAAACATAATATGCTACTTAACTTGTTTAACTTTACTGCTTCTTAGTAACTAGTATCATGACAGTAATTGTAAAAATTACTAACATAGAAACAGATACAGTAAGGTATTAATTACTATTAATAATTAAACTAATAGTTCAATGTAACAGTGAACTGAAACACTGGGTTAGAATTTAAAATAAAAAACAATTGGAGATTTCACCATCATAATTTTTTTTATACTACGAAGCGGTGAATTGATCAGGACGATCAGCTGATGGTAAGTGATACACTATAACGAAGGCGTACTCATTAACATAAGTTCATTGCGCTTATTGCCTTCAGATTTAAGAGGTTAGGTATCGTTGCTCCAGTTATATTAGCTATAGCGCCCTTCAAACCGGAACATAATACTGTTTGTCGGGTTGAAAAGGAGCTGCTGTTTTACCCACCCGAGTGGCGTGTACAATAATCACCACCACATTAAGCAGGAACTGAAATATTCCAAACAGGTATTGAGGTTAGTTGCGAGCGTGGCCCGCTGCACCACCGGGCGTTACTTATCCAAGTATGAAACTTAATTAGCTGTTTATCCACTTCAAGTTGAGGCATTCGCTCAATCAGCTCACGCGGAAAACAACTTGACAATAGAAATGCCTAACACGGAATGTTAAGTGGTCATCACCATTTTAGTCTGTCATGAATGCGAACGCGCGGAATGCCGTTTCATTAGGTTTCTATATGGCGGACAGTTGGCCTCGTGTAAAAACACTTTGTCTGCAGGCATCTAGATAAATCTTAATGCCTAATAGTGTTATAGGTTACACGACATATATCTATACTATTGTTTACATAAATAACAATTTACTTGACTTAAAAGATTTTATCTTGAGATCAAACTGCCAATGATAATGACATCCTAATTAGGATGTTTACACAGCAGCGTATTAACTTATCACCTTGAAGTAATATACATACATTGCTACAGTTGTGTTAGCAACAGAACTCCTATTTTTTTTTACACAATCTTAAGAGCTAAGTAGTTCTGATGCTGCTTCAGGAAGATGGAAAGCGCTAGATTATGGGTTCATATTTTTTTAGGAACATCCACCGCCTTTACAAAAAAAATAATCTTAACACACCTCTTCTAAAAGTTAATTATACCAATTATTTATATTTGTACATTATTTAATAATTTATAAAATAATTCTCTCCCACTCTCTCTCTCTCTCTCTCTCTCTCTCTTTCATTGTGCTATAATATATCTCCAACGTCCACTGTAGGCCCCTTTGTTTAAAGCACCCTGTATAGTGTTATCATTGCAAGGACAATTTCTGCCATCAAACAGTAGTAAGCAATTTTAACTGTAGTCCTGCTTAAAGGATGTTGTAGCTATTAAATTACCAAAGTAACGAGACTTCTAATCATACAACACATCTAAATCAGCAACATCCATATAAGTGTCTGTTTTGCCTACCATCGGTAAGTCCAACTTCGTCTCATAGCTTCGTTGTAGAAAAAAAGGATTTAATTTATATTACATATAAAAGTATTAAATCGTCCTTCGTTAATGTACTTAACATCCGTTATAAGCATTTCACATGCAACTTAGGAACGTTTTGTCGTTATAAAGTTGCAGAGAAATTAATAAAACGGAGAAATATGCGTGGCGCGGCGGAGTTACCGGTTAAATTGATGACTCGCGCCGGTCCCGAAAGCCGATTAAAAATTCCAGCTTTAGATCTAGATAGCGGCTGAACCTAGCCCGCGCCCAGGCACCCAGGCACCCAGGCACACAGGCACCGACCGCGCACGCGACGCGCCGGAAGTACAAGCCTTTGTTTGTACTTGGCGGCGAAATACGAGTTGTAATAAAGGCGTTGACGTAAACACGACTGTTACATTTTTTTTATTGAAACCATTTGTCCAATTGAGGGTTGAGGGTTGAGAGAGGACCCAGGACATACCAGGTGAGAGCCTCTATACCGGACCTCTCTCGAAATATATGTATGAATGGTAAATTAAGCGGCAGCGCCTATTTCCGGCGTTTGATAGAGACTTGCAAACGTTGCTGTATAAATAAACGGTGTGGTCTTCCACATTGAGTGCGAAGTATGGAAGAAGGAATCATCATCATCATCATCAGCCAAAGATCTCCACATCGATCTGTCCCGAGTTGCTCGCATCCAGTGGGTATCCCCGATTCTCGCCACAGTCGTCGGTTGCTTGGAAGAAGGAAAAGGAATGCTAGAATGAAAATTAATCCTAGAAGATAGAAGAGTGAATGATAGAACTAGAATGGAAGAAGTAAATGAGAAAAGTGAAAATTTAATAAGGTGGAGATTAAGAAAACTACGAAGATACATCATCATCATCATCAGCCGATAGATGTCTGTCCATAAGGATTACGCGATGAGACGAGCGGGAGATTCACCTGATGGTAAGTTATACTCCTGTCCATAACAACATAGCGCTAGTTAGAATGGTTACACGACACCACATTGCACTCGGAGTTTTAAAACATACGTGTTGAATCTCGTTTCTCTTGTAATTACACTAGGTACAGCGCCCTTCAAACCGGATCACAGTAATGTCCGCACACTGCTGTCTGTCGGCTGCAACAGACGTTACGGTGGTACCTAGACGGTCTCCGGCAACAGAGACCTTTGGGAAGTTTGGAGCTTTTGTATTCTCTCGTGTGGGTATTTGAAAATCTTAATTTTTCCGTTATCAATAGTTCAGGGCGCCATTTTTAATTTTTATTATTTTCTTTCCACACAGGTTTAGTTCGAGTGTGGTTTTACAATAACATTGACTCTAAATGGGTTAAGTCACGTTTATCGCAAACTGCGCAGTGCAGCGCTTATCACCCCGCAACCCTCGCGCCCAGCCCCCGCGCGTCCAGCCCCCGCGCTGATAACGCGCACGGCGCCCGTTCAGCACCAATCAACAAACATTATTTTTATACATCTGTCATATACCATCACCAATTATTGCATTACCTACATATCTCTATAGCAGCATCATCATTTTACTGATGGTAAAATACCTGTTACCGGAGACCATCTGGTGTGCGAGTAACGAGATTCAACATCTCATATGTCAGGCGATGAGTGCAACGTGGTGCTGTATAACCATCCTAAACAGACCCACATTGTTATGAGCAGGCGTATAACTTACCATCAAGTGAATCTCTCAGCTCGCCTCGTTGCTTAATTCAATAGAAAATGAACATATTACTGCTGACAGGTCTCTGTTGCCAGAGGTTGTCTAGGTAGACCACCGCAGCTCCTATTGCAGCCGACAAACAGTACTGTGTAAACATTACTATGTTCCGGTTTGAAGGGCGCTATAGCTAGTGAAATTACTGGAGTATCGACATTTAAGATCTTATGTCAAAAGACGATCTGCAGCGTGGGACTGTGTAACCATCCTAAACAACGCCACGGTGTTATAGACAAGCGTATCACTTACCATCAGGTGAATGTTCCACACGTCTCGTATTTTCCTTCCTTTCTTACGAGAAGTAGAAATGTGGGCATTTTTGGGAGAGGCGTATGTCCACCGGCGGACGTCTATCGGCTGATGGTGGTGGTGTCTCGCTCGCGCATGACCCGGTCCCGCCCCCCGCGGTACCGCACTCACCCCTTATCGCCGTTTCAATTTTAATTACTAATTAATACTAATAAATTGTAACAATATCATCTGGCAAGTTGTTCACAAGTTATTACCGGCTTATCAGACCCTGCACAAGCACCGCGGTCCACATTAATAGTGCCAAGACCTTAAGGGACAAGGAACGATTACTCTGCAACTATGTAACTGCAGTAAGGGTCGATAAACATTCACTGCGTGTACACTTGGAGTTCACAGAACAATTATGACCATCATTTTGACCATTTATACACTGACCGTGCGCTGATAGCTGATAGCATCAATAAGTGATACTCCTGGCTATAACAATTCGGCGCTAGTTAGGATAGTTAGCTTAAGATTTTAAGTCTCGTTACCACAGTAACATAACTACAGTGCCATTCATACCGCACACTACTGTTTAGCAGGAGAAATAGATGCTGTAATGGTAATCGTGTGGTGGTAAAAATGTGATGGACCTACCACCAGCATGAGGTTGTGTTTATGTTGCCTGTTATAAGTCTCTATTGCCGGAGACCGTTTACGCAGGTTAGTGCAACCGTTACTGTGTTCCGGTTTGAAGGGCTCTGTGACTAATATAATTACTGGGGTAACGAGACTCAACATCTTACGTCTCAAGCGACGAGGACTATGTGTTGTAGAGAAATAATATCATATTTGTATGAGCTTTAAGAGCGAGTTTACAAATGCGATTTCTCGCAGCGAATGAATTACTTGAGATGACAGCGGAGGACACTGATTACCAACTGACATGGTGAGGAAAGTGATGTTTCTTAAACAAAATCGAGGAGAGGCAATATTCGTCATATGTTCCGCAAGTGTCAAGGATATACAGCTATTCTTCTGCGCTAGTTCTCATCAGCCAGATTACTCCCACTGTTAGGCATAGACCATTGGTTGCACCGCGTGCAGGTTAGGATGATTGGGACTCCGTAAGACGTTGGTCGGAACCCCTCACAGGTTAGTTACATAGGTACAATTTAGTCGACTAGTAGCACTATCAGCTATCAGCTATCAGCACTGGGCCGGCTTATTTGGAGTGGGGGCGCGCTATCGCGGCCGCGCGTGTAAACGACTGGCGGGCCGGGTTATCTCGATGCGTGATTGATTGATTTGCGCGTAACATTATTTATTTATTGTGCGAACATGTGCAATTAGCTGCGTTTACATCTATTGACCTGTGCAGCTGTGCAGCTGTGCTTGTGCTTTATGAGCCGTCAAACTGCGCATCAGCCGCGCAACGCCCCGCCGGCTTACGTTCTTTACACAACACAAACCGTTTACTCACTGCGAGCTTTTCTTTTTAACTGTACCTCACTTTCATATAATATAATGAAGCCCTCATCACCATCATCTTCATCACTCATTAGACGTCCATTGTTGGACATAGGCCAACCCCAAAGATCTTCACGTCAACCGTTCCCCCGCTGCGTTTAGTTCCATCGGACACCAAAGGGTGTCGTTTGTAAGGGTTTCATATGAGGGGATCTGGGGCATTACCCACCACGCTGGCCCAATGCGGGTTGGTGGGAGCCACAGTCTCGTTTGTGGATTAACAGTGTGCACCGCGGGCAGGTGAGTTTGGCTTGGGTTTCATAACGCCGTGGTTGTGTGTTATCTGGTGAGAATTGCGGGAATCCATTGGATGCGAGCAACTTGAGACCGATCGATGTGATCTTTGGGAAAGACCTTTGTGCAGTAGTGTACGTCTATCGACTGCTGATGATATGTTCCGAACGGAAATCCCGTAATCTCTACTAACGCCGAAGATGACCACCGAGGGGATTTTAGTGGGTAAAAATCTCTAAATAACTGTAACTTCTCCCAGAAGACTACCTTTCCGAAGATTTCCCTCTTGAAACCAAAAAAAAAAGTCTCGTGAATTGTTGCGCGAAACCCCTTACTCCTCATAATTACTTACCGTAATCTTACGTGCAGATGGTAAGCAGCGAAGATGTTATAACGGCTGATTCATGGTGACAACTAAACCCTTCCTCCCTCCAAAATCCAACACTTGTGGATTGGGAACCTCAACACCTCGGTGTTACCAGGCAAGCAATCAGCTGTATTATGAAGGCAGTTAAATATGGTAATCTTTTAACTGGACACCAGAAATTGGCGCCGCGCCGAGCAGCAGCATGCATTGTGTCCTAACATGAAGGCCAAGGTAGTTAAATCATCACATCATCAAAATGAGTAAGATGGTCTTATGTTTATGATTGTTTACTGTCTATACTTTTCGACGGATTTACTATGATTTTTTGATTACTACATAACAGTTAGGAGCTGGAAAGCTACTTGATTTTTTTTTGCTTGCAGTCAAGATGTGACGATTTTTTTTAATGACCCTCGATAAACTCCCGCCGTGTGAGCTAATAACCGTCCTGCTTAGCTGCAGAGCCCCACGGGTCACTGGTCTCAGCAAATTGCTCAGCATCATATGGTAGTGCGACACTTAAACAATTTGCCAGTGACCCCGTCCCCAGCTCTCACGCAAGGGCCCATGCTACGTTCCCAAGGGGCCAAGACCATCCTGCCTGATCGCGTCATCGCATTAATTAAAACTTGAGAGGAACCGAGAGATTTAACCGCTTTTAGTACGACTAAGCAACAACACGAGGTGACAGTGAAAGTGACTTGATGGTATCCCTCACCACGTTAAAACTAAGGAGATTAGGTACACCCTAACGCTGTATTATCATTAACAGATTTACTGCTGACTGCCAAGTCAATCATTCATTAATTACTGCTGGTAGGTCTCTGTTGCTGAAGACACCATCATCATCAGCCGATACACGTCCACTGCTGAACCGAGGCCTCCACCAAAGACCCCCCCACATATATCGATTCTAGGTTATCCGCATGCAGCGGCTTCCCGCGTCCTGCCGAGCACATGGGGCCGTCGTTTGTAAGGATACGTATGGGGGGGATTTGGGCCATTTCCCACGACCCTGGCCCAATGCGGGTTCATGGCATTCAGAACCTCGTTTGTTGATTAGCAGGGTGAATCACGAGCTGGTGAGGTTGGCTTGAGTCCCCTGAGTTGTTGTGGGGGCCCCCTACACCCCTAAAACATATTCCCTCCATAATATATTTGTACGTAAATGAAGCCGATGATTCATCTCGGTCTTGGTAACTGCATTATCAATTTGCTGGTCATTAAGATCAGTGAGACGATTTAAAAAAAATAATTCAATTTCTCCCACAAGTGGGGGCAATAAAAGAGCTGAGCGATGCGCCGAGGGCCGATTCGGGGTTTATGCGGCCGTTATCAACTCGAGCAATTTTTATTTGCCTGTTGATTCACGAACTGCGGATTGTTATTAGCCATTAAGGCGGAATATATCATATCCGGCAGGCCCTCCGCGCTATCCGGGCCCGCCGACCGGATAACGCGCCGAGAACGCGATAAATTTATTAGCGCCGGCGCAACGTCACTTCATTCCTCCTTTAACTGCAGCCGACGGTTTTAGCTCGCCGACACCAGATCCACCAGCCCGAAGTCCGATGAAGCTGCAACAGTTGTCGATTCAACTTGCCCAAACTGCATCAATATTAAAAAAAAAGCTGCCAACGGAAAATTAACGGGTGTAAGGATTTCCGCTTAACATCTTATGGAGCCTGAGTCAACCTCACCTGCAAGCGGTGCACCCTGCTGAATAACAGACGAGCCTCTGTCCACTCTCCAACCAGCACTAGGTTAGCGTGGTGAGTAACAGCCCAATTCCTCTCAATGAACTCCAGCATGAGTAGATCTTTGGGAAAGATATAGGTATAGCAATGGACGTCTGTCGGCTGATAATGATTATGATGATCGGAAAACGAAACGCATGAGAATAATATAATACTCGAACGAGCGAACAGTTCATCTGGTGGAATGATCACTGTCGTCCATGGACAGTCGCCACAGCAGAGGGTGCGCGGCTGCACTGCCGACCTTTAAGCAGGACATCATAAGAGGCATTGCGAAATGGGATATAACTGGACACAGGCTTTCCTCAAAAATCTCCACGTTTGCAGGCATTCATATGGAGCAGTTCAGTTTTAAGCATAGAAAATTTCCAGTGTAAGTTTTGAAGATGTGGAGACGAAGCGAAGATAGCAGCAGGATGGACATGGACCAGGACTTCCAATTTTCCGATTCGCAGTTAACGAACATAAGTACATAAAGATAACCTAAGTGTCTTCTATAGAAGATATGCGTTTAATCATCAGCAGATCTCTGAAACTACTAGACGTAAACACTCAAAATTAGGTACAAATATTGCTCTCAACAAACAGTAGTGTGCAAAAATTACTGTGTTCCGGTTTGAAGGGCGCTGTGACTAGTAAAATTACTGTAATAACGAGACCAAATATCTCATGTCTGAAATCGACGAGTATAATGTGTATAGAACTTCCTAACAAGTGGTTCCTTGTTACGAGCAGTCGTATCACTTACCATCAGGTGAACTGGTACTTGGTATGATATAGGTTAACGAAGGGCTTAACGTAAAACAAGTTATAATAAATACAACAGTTAAACAAGCATCAACAACTCAATTTGTAGCCAGGAGCCTAAAGGGAGGGGGTGTAATTGGGCGAATGTTTCATAAAACTACGCAATGAATGATAAAAATCGCCAAAGGTTAAATAACTTATTGTTCGTAATAAACTTGAGGGAGAAAGTATTTTTTTTGTCCGCGCCTAAGCGTTTCACCATATTTCAATGGTGGTGTAGTTGGACTATAAACTCCTTTGATTTATTTTTATGGCGGCCGCGTGGTGGGCCGCTAAACGAGCGTTTCTTCATCTTTACACTACATCATACTACATTTCTTTAATTTAATCATATTAAATATTATACGTATATATAATCGTTCGATAACATTATTTAGAAGTATATATATATGCAAAAGGAAGAGACTGGTGAGACGTTCATCTGATGGTGACTAATACACCTGTCCATAACGTGGCACTAAGATGTTGTGGTGTACACAGTTACATAATCTTCGCCTTGATACATTAGATGTTAATTTCGTTACCTCAGTAACTTCACTAGCTACAGCGCTCTTCAAACCCGAGCACAACAATGTATGCACACAGCTGTATGAAATAAGAGCTGCAGCGGTAGATCTACACCGCCTGCAGCAGCAGACGCCTTCACAAGATTTTTCTCTATGTTTTAGACAGTAGCTGTACAGATTTTTTTTTATTTAAATCATCATCAGCCGATAGTCGTCCACTGCTGGGCATAAGCTTCCCTCAAATATCTCCTCGTTAGAGTTCATTAAGAGGCATTGGGCCTTAGCCCACCACACTGGCCCTGTGCGAGTTAGTGGGTAGTCAACGCCTCCTCTGTTGTTTAACAGGTTGCACCGCGTGCAGATGAGTTTAACTTGGGCTCCGTGAGGTATTAGGCGGAACCCCTTACAACCTACCGTTACCCCCTACCCCCTAAACAACAATAGGAGCTCACAATTCCGAAGAAAGGAAAGCATGGTTGTTTAGAACAATCAGTCACATTCATGTAATGGTAACCGGAACCAGTGCTGTTACAACCACAATCAGGGAATGGTCATTAACCAACCGGGAGGGAGTATTCACCCTTGTCAAGTACTCGTATGGATCAAGTCGAAAACGTCAATGTTATAATGAGACGTATCAGACAGACGTTAAATTGTTATACTGATCAGCTGTTTCTATGGCCCCATGCCGCGTCAAACCGAGCTGGCCTGAGCTTTGGGCTAATGGCTTTAGAACCGAAGAAAGTGCTTGAATTGGATACTGGCGGCGCGCTACCCTGCAACGGTGCAAGTTCACGACTAAAGCAAATGCAATAAAGCTTTTAACCAACAGCAAAAAGAGGTGTGTCATAATTACCCGTTAAGAAATTGTAATTCGAATAAGGGGTGTAAGGGGTGCCGCACAACAAGTTGCGGGACCCAAGACAACCTCACCTGCTCGTGATGCATCCTGCTAATCAACAATCGAGGTTTGGGCTCTCACTAACCCGCATTGGACCAGAGGGATGGGAATTGGCTCAAATCCCCCCATACTCCTCTGGCGCAGCCAAAGTTAGTCTTGGCCTCCGACACAAGAGAGCAGCAGCGTTGTCTGTCTTGCACTGTCTCTTGCCTGTCAAATCCCCCACATGAACCCCAAACAGACGACGGCTCCTGATGCCTAGTCGTAGCTGGATGCGGTCAGCTCAGGACTTATTGATGTGACAATCTTTGGTGGATGCCTATGTCCAGCTTTGGGCATCTATCGGCTGATGATAAAATTGTAATTATTCATACTCATACGACTCATGAATATAGTCACTTCATATATGATATACCATTTGCAAAGCAGAACGGTTCATCTCGACGGAACAGTCGTCTGTACTAAACCGTCGATCGTTCAGATCTGCAACGCAGCCTCCCATCGGGCACAGTGCTGAATAATACGCAGCAGCCACCCCCTAACTAACACAGGCCGGGGTTGCGGTTGCGGTTGCGGTATGGATTCAGCTGTTGAATGATGCCTTTCAATGATTATACTCGAACCATACAAACTACAAAATGATCGGGACCATCAGCTACTGGACGATTGGTGTACGGGAGCGTTAATTTACCTATAAACAACATTGGGTTTTCCCACAAGTCAATTTTAAGGGTGGTAGTGGTAACAGAACCTGCAATGACTCACTGAACAAGATGAAAGATGATGTATATTACTTCTACTTTCTTCTGTGTTCAAATCACGTAAAATCTCTTACATTATCAGGGGTGTATAGGTTTCCGCACAACAGCTGACGGGATCCAAGCCAAACTCGTCTGCTTGTGGTGCATACTGCTAATCAACTAACGAGACACTGGCTCCCACCATCCCATCTTGGTGCAGCGTGCTGAGAAATAACCCAAATCTCCATATACGTGCCTACTTAACTACATACAACAGCCCCTAGTGCCCAGCGGTACCGGAGGTCATGCTGACTATATGTGAAGAACTCTGGCGGTTGCCTATGTCCAACACCACACGTCTATCGGCTGATGATGAAGAGATTTCTTTCTCCCTCCTTCCTTCGAGACACAATCATATAATTAGCTTTATGTGCAGTTAATACAAACGACGTGGCAATTCTTGCAGAAGGCCTATGCCCAGCTGTGGACGTCTGTCGGCTGATGACGATACAGTATGTTACTTTACCGTTATAATATTCTGGTTAAGTTTAAGTTTATCTTACACAACAAGTTTCAGTGAATTGGAAGGTTTCCGATTGTAACGCTGTTTTAACAATTAATCACTGCGAGAACAGTTCATAACTAACGTCACAAACAAAACAATGGCAGATCGACAAACCGAATCTAATTAAACCGCCCTCCGCCTGCAACCGTAACCGTAGCCGTAGCCGGAGCCGGAGCCGGAGCCGTAACCGTAACCGGATAAAACCGTCGGGCATTCGTAAAACATTTCAAATTAAAACGGCCCGTGTCAATATCAAACTGAACCGTGCCGTCCGACAAAGCATTGTTTACGGATCTACACATTTAATTCCCGGATTCCGGGAGCCACGTCATTTTACACAGCGGATAGTATTTCGGGGAATTTCACAAATTAAAATCACTGTTTGCGTTTTGTCATACCCCCCCCACCCCTCACCCCCCACCGCTACCCTTACCCCATCCATTTCATTAAATGCGAAAGCTGCAGAACGACTGCGAGGCCGACTCTATTCCAAGCCCTACACTATACAATGAAATCGGCGTTGAAAATATCTGCCATAATCATTTATCAAATACAAGCTCGGTGGAAGTGCAGCAGCGAAAGCAGCTGCGATCCTCAATGAACTTGAGTAAAGGAAAGCATCCTAAGAAAACTGACAAGCTCCAGTAGCATCAGATTTCATGAACATGTGATAACCACCGCCCTAGGCCAGCGTAGCGATTATGACCTTGAATCGCAGTTGTGTGAATGTTATACTAAATTTAAGTTTCCTTTATTATCTTAAAGTAAAGACTCAGGATTAGAACAAAACATGAAGTTGATGTCAAAACAAGAGTGTATTAGAAATAGTGGGAAGGTAGTAGAGAAAAGAAGTAAATGTAATTAGAAAGTAGTTACAAACATAAATGTAAGTAATGTTATAGAGTAAGAAACATAGAGTAAGAAAGAAAGAAATATAACAGACTAGTTCTGAGAAATGTAATGGGAAGGGATAGAACTGTAATAGAATAAGAAATGTGGTGAAGGATGGGACGTGAGTTGTACAGAAATATGAGTAGACGGAAAGGAATGATAGAAAATGTGATGGAGGAACGAGGAAAGAAATGGAAGATAATGTGACGGAAAAATTTGAGAACTGGAATGTGAAAAGAGATTTAAAATCACTTGCCCCGCAAAGCAGAGGAACGCTGAGTAAAAACAATAAAAAAAAATAGTAAAGACTATCTAGAAGAATATCCCTTGATATTCATTGGATCCTTTGGTATAAAGTTTCAATGTAAAGTAAGTGAAAATGTAAACGACAGATTCTAAGTCTGTTAATAATTTCTGTTTGGAACATTAACTTAGTTTTAGTGTACATGTATACTTGATTCAGTTGTTGTAACCTTTCAGGTGGATCAAGGAACACATACCTTCATAGGATTTTAAACTATGTTTAGGAAGGACTTTAAAATGATTATTTGTAAAATATTCAGGCCGGCAGGATGTTGCCGCACGGCACCCTGATATGAGATGATAGCCTTCCTACAGCTACAGCTTTTTTTTAATGATGAAGTTTGTGCCGCAAGCTTTATTGACAACCATTGCAGCTTCATCCGCGAGCTAAGATAATAAAAAAGAAAAGAGGAAAGAAAAAAAAATTAAATTAAACTATAATTTTAACGAACACAATAATACAAAAACTAAATATATACATATACATGTAGATAAAGTTGTATGTAAAAGAGGGAGGAGAAAGGTGAGAAAATAATGGATGCGGAAGGGTTGAAGAGATGGATAGTGCTATAGGGGGAGAGATAAGGAGGGTGTAATTAAATATATACATAACAGCTACAAAGCAAACGCGAATAAAATTTATACGACCACAGATTAGCAGCGTTTAAATTATAATTTTCACTGGTTTCTCCATTTCCACATGGCATTGCCATCAGTCTGGGCAAGTTAATAAAGTTATTAAAGAAATATACATTGTATTAATCCATTAGGGGGTGGGAGTGGATTGCACTTTTAATTATTATTAATAAGAGCGAGTTGGTCCCAAGTCGGGTGCAGCAATCAACTTTATTGAATTCAACAAACATTTTATAGTACTTTAGGTATTAATTAAGCGACGAAGCAGTCTAGAAAATGCAGTAAAATTGATCGGAGCACAATTGAGTCGTTTGTGTCGCAATCAATTAAACAAACGCAGCAATTGGGTTAGTGCATGATTTCTGCAATAAGTTATCGTGTCATTAGTCATGCGCGATGAGTCGGCCGGCGGGAGAGCGCCCGTGCAGATACGATATCAACACCGGCTCATTTAGGACGCCCGCCTCTAATGTTGCAAACGCTGCTAATCATTACGAGAATTTATTACTACCAATGAACATCGAGACGAAAACGTCCGAGGAATCTCGCTTCAGATAACCTCCCTGCGCTCAGCGTGTAATATCATAAAGGATAATGATAACAATGAATAACATTTCAGATGGATATTTTGTTGAGACGTCGTCGTTATTCGTTCGACGCTTTTGTACCCTTTTAATATTTCCCGATGTAAACTCGGAGCGTAATTTGTTCGAAGCGGTCTGGAGCAGTGCCAGGACCTCATCGCCTTCCTCTACTAAGAGCTGTCATTTTTACAGGAACGTCACTGGCCAGGAGGACGCCTATTGTCTGCCGAGCGCAGCGTTTTGCACGTTTCTTCTATAATTTCACTTAATGTGGTACTTTTATGAGGTATTGATAATAACGCCATCTATGAACGGGACATCAAAACCTACCTACACATATTCATCATCACTTTTTTCTAAGGATGTGATTAGTGATTCTAATTACTTAGCAGGAGTGTTATCCCGTTACAGATATAAAATTCTAGAAGATAATATTTATCGGTATAGTAACATACAAAAAAATTACATTAGTAGTTCCCCCATTCCTGTACTTGGATCATCTTCTTGGATGCGTTTCTTTCTTATTTCAACTATACTACAAGTCGAGCAGCAGGTAGAAATTTTACACAGCAACTTATCGTTCTTATCACCGTGATTCATGTGATCTAATTACTGTAGTAATTATACTAAACACTGCGCCATTCTAACTATACGACAATAATATTAGCATTCTATTGTCTAGCGGCAGAGATAGGCGACGCTGTGGTATATACCAGAATGATCTCTGGTTACCGTAAACGTAGAAAACAATTTTAATGTGCTTTTGAAGGAATAAATGATAATTATTGAATCATCATCACTCGATAGTCCACTGTTGGACATAAACCTCCCTCAAAGATCCCCACCTCGATCGGTCCTGCGCTGCCTGCATCGCCGGGCACTAGGGGCCGTCGAGGAGTTCATATGGAGGGATTTGACTTATTTCCCACCACGCTGGCCCAACGCGGGTTGGCGGGAGCCAGAGGCTCTTTTGTTGATTAGCAGGGTACATTACGAGCAGGTGACGTTGGCTTGAATGCCTTGAGTACTTGTGCGGGAACCCTTATTATTGAATAGTATCAATTTACTTGAAGCGAAAATGATGCGATTACAATGTAAGAGATTGACACGAACACACAAACAGACAACAGGTGGTACTCTCCTTTTTCTTCCGAGTTAAAAATATATAAAGGAATCGTGTTTGATTAATTAAGCAACAATTAGGTTGAGCCTTCCGAGAATAATTATAATTATATCCATGAAGTCTGACAAAATTAAACAGTTTAGTGAGAACACGGTTCAAAAGGGGCCGCTTAACTGAGATTTAACTTTAATATCTATTTTGACCTCGCCCCGGGTCCGTCAAATGCAATAACTTTAATGAATTTATCGTATCGTAAATAATATTAATGAATATGCAATTGTTAATTTGGGCCGGAGTAAATCAGAGCCGGCCGTGGGAAAGAGCGGGAGTTATATTTTCTTTTATACACACAACGATTTTTAACGTCGCGTCCACGAAATCGAATTATAACCTGTTTTCGAATGATAATCAAAAAAAAAAAATCACATTAATTTACAGCCAACTTTAATTGCTTCCGAAACAGAAGTTTTCAGAATCGAATATTCGTTTTGTGGTTGAAATATTATACCATTAATGTCCGCCGAGCTACGCGCCTATAATTAATGAACGAGTTTCCGCTTTTAATATTATAAACTCGATCCCTCTGTCACACCAAGAGGTACACGTGGAAATTTTAATCCATAAGCATCAATTAAATTTAGGGTGCCGTTTGTGAGCTTTCGTGGGTCATGACCAACATTAAACTGTCATTGGGAACTGTCTCTCGGAAAAACCCCAGCTTCGCTTTTCGCTTTCTTACAATTATATTTAAAAAAATAATAATAATGAGTATATTAGAGGAAGTCTGAAAGCTGCTCCAGTGACAGAGAAGTTGGGGAGCAAGAGGTTAGCGTGGTACGGGCATGTTGTGCGGAGAGATGAAGGACATATAATGAAAAAAGTAATGAGAATGAACGTGAATGGTTATTAGGCTAGAGGAAGACCGAAGGAAGTGGGATGGATTGTGTGAAAGATGACATGTGTAAGAAGAGTGTGAATTCAGATATGACGGCTGATAGAGGAATATGGAAGAGAAGTACTTACTGTGCCGACACCACCTAGCTGGGAAAAAGGTAGGAGGAGAAAGATGACTATTATTAGAAAAATACAGGATAAGAAGAACAAAATTGGATAAATATTTCCATATTCAAATGGTTAGAGTCTTAGACATTTTTTATTCAGTTCAAGTCTTTAAACATTTCTGCTCGCGACTCCGCTTGAGGGAGCTGTACGGAAGTAATTAACCTGCACCACGTTCTGCGCCGGAAGCTGCTACCGCGTCAGCTACTGTTGATACGTGTCGTTACTTCGCCTTAATTATGTTTTAAATACTATAATAAGCAATTCAAACTATTTATAGTAAGAAATAAAGTACACTGATAATAGTTTATGACTCCAGCGATGAGTTTAAAAACAAAGGTACATTGTTAATAACGAAATTGTTCTTAATTTTCCTAAAATAACTTCTAAGCTGTTCTTTCAACTAAAGTAAACCATTTGAAGAATGGATGGCGAAGAGAAGAGCCATACAAAAGCATTAATAAACGACTGAGGAGAGGTGAAGAAGCAAAAAAGATTTAATTTGTAAATTGACCATTGGTGTTCAGAAACTGTTTGTTTAAAGGATACCCTTATTTTTGGAGACAGCTCATACCTAAGTATAATAAAGTAAGAAGAGAAGGAACTGTAAAGATGACGAGTTTGGACCAAGAATGCAAAGGATAGAGCCGGTTGTTAGCAGTAGGCAGTAGTTGAGGTTTCTTACCAATTTACTTACAATAGATAAGAGATATAATTCTAGTTTTCTAATTATCTATTAGCATACTTTAGACGTCCGTTTAATGAGCTAAGTTGGTATCAAGTTAGCGATGTCAACAGGAGTGTTCATGAGCTGGGCAACTGTGCCGCGGGCGGAGTCGCGCGCATTAAGCCACATACATTATTCATGCGCCGCGATACGCGCGCAATCAATTATTTAACATGTAAATTAAACGTGTCCCATCGCTGGGCCAGAGCAATACCCCCGCAGAGGAATATTAAACCCGGCAGCCGGTTAGATGAACATCTCCTCGATAAGCATTTGAAGCACCCTTGCATACGTTTGTTTAATAATTATAAGGTTAAATATTTCCGGGTGAACGACATGCTATCCAACTAACCAGCATTGGGCCAGCCTAATGTGAAAAAGCTCAAATCAGTCCATATAATTCCTTACTCGATCGTTGTGGGAATCTTTGACGGAGGCCTATGTCCAGCAGTGGACGTCTATCGGCTGGCGATGGAACGACATGCTTACGATGTCACTGGTGATAAGACGATAGATTATAGTAAACTTAACAACATAATAAATCAGCTGGTATTTTTAAACTAGTAGGTAAGATTAGACCCTCAACAGACTCGACTCCACCGTCTACGATACTCTCCGAGTAGCTGGAGATAGAACGAGATGGCGAAACATCATGCAGACAAGAATGATGGATTGAGGTAGACACGACACTCGGATATGAGGGATACGATTTGAAGAGGAAGGAGGTAAGATTATATCATTTATAATTACAAATACTGAAACGATTTTGGATGGCGGAAGGATTTTTGTGAACCCGCTATATTTCAGCTGATATAAAGCTAAGAAGCTGCAGATAAACATACTGATGGCATCCAGACTTGACAGTTCTGTTGTAATTTTGACAAACAATCCAATATTTGTATAACACTGCTTAGCGCCAGATGATGGCTCTGCGGCGTTGCTTATCATTATCATTACTATTAGCACACTAATATATAATGATAAATTGGTGATGAAGAAAGGAATAAGGTGTCCTTTAAATCCCCTGTTTCTTTAAACACATATTGTTTAATTGATTAATCTTAGCCATAAACATGTATGGAGTAATGTAGATTTCTTACTCCTAAACGATAAAACATTTTAGATTTAGTTCTATTGTCTTTGTTAGATACTTATACCCAGCTCATTCCTAGCAATAATTCAAAAAGCCGTTTGATGATTTCCAAATCCTTTTTAATCCATCTTTTCTTCTTAGAGAATTATTATAATTATTAATTGATTCTTTGTGCTATTGATATTCCTGCAGCGTCTACGCTCTGTCCGCTCTTCACACGTGAACTCCTGTATCGCTAATGTGTACGTTATCATAATGTTTTGACACACGTGAAATTTACGGAAGCGTTCAAGTCGATACCTCTTGCCTTTTTAAATGGCGAATACAAATTGTTCTGTCGGATTAATGCCACTTCCTTTTTCCTTTCGAAGATCACAGTCGTTATTGTAAAGACGTTCACGGATATAGTCAACTGCATTCGTCAGCGGCAAGAATAAAGTAAACAAAACAGATAATAAGGAAGAAAGGACCTTTAATCTAATAACATAGTTATAAGAAGTGTAAGACACCCTGCCTGCAGACGGACCGACATCATCAGAGCGGTCGGAGGTTGGTAGATGCGAGAAGCTGAGGATCGGAGCCTATATCCAGTAGTGGATAAACAAAGGCTGATAATGATGATGATGACAGAATATATCTTTAACAGATTATCTATGTATATATAAGAGGTTTCCATCTATGTAGAGACTTATTAAGATATCTCTGGAACCATAAGGGCTGGAGATTTGAAATTCGGTAGGAATATTCCTTTTGAAACAATTTTCCAAAAATTTTTCCCCAACGGGATTTGTGAGGGTATTACGGCCAAGAAATCGAGTGGGTAGTAGCTAGTAAACATTTGGCAGATTTGTGATAGTAATAATACAAAAGGTTTGGATCGGTTGAATAGTGATCTTACAACCCGTTTTTATTACAGAATTTATAAGAGTTTCTATAAAAAAAATATATTTATCGATCACGAGTAAGGTTTATGGAAATTCAGGCAACAGTACAGTGGTTTATGCTACTTTTGATTTGTGTTTTAATGAATAGTGTTTTATTTATTCCATGCAGACGTACAGTAGATAAACGAAACATTTATCTCGGGATCGATATCGCGTGGAAAGTTCGGACGGCTCGCGGCCAAAAATTTTCAATCACGCCATAATCATATTATGATTTCCAATGGACATTGAAATACACATGAGGGCATCAAGTTAATGACGAACAATGAGAACGTGGCACACAGACGGTCGAGCGGCTGCCGGTGAACTGTTCGTGTCTATGATAATTAGGAAATTAATGATTTTACACGGGTTAGTTTACATTTTCTGAACTTATGCGACTGTTATCTATTACATCAATACAATGGTTTATTGAATGCTATTATTATTACGTTATAATACAGAAACACGAAATTAATTATTTAGAAGCGATTGGATGAATGATTGTTATAAAATGGTTGTGTGATGAGGGAAGCGGCGCGGCGGCGTTGAGCAGCTCCCAAGATGTTATATTGTAAGGGAGAGTGTTCATTACCTTCCGAACAACTGACGCGTTTCCGGGATTTCAAATATTATGGTACTTACGCAGATGTGGCATTTCTTTTTCAATTTATAACAGTTTTTAATTTCATAATCTTTGATCCCAATATTGATGTCAAATATTCCCAACAAAAACTAAAATATCTTTATTATAGATTACACAGCAACCTTCTCTCTCTATTGGGGTGAGGGTTTATTTCAAACCGAATCGTATGAATAATGATCAGCTCATTAGAGCAGCTCATTAAAGCAACAACTCGGTATTCAAATGCTCAAATTCCTCTATTTCAAGTACGGCGTGTGTACCATTTTCATAATATTTAACAAGAGCACTACATCCAATGAAGACTAATTATTCGTGTTCACGATCCTCTGCACTGAGGAAGTAAACCAACGCCTTATTCATCATCATCATCGTTATCATTACTTTATAGCATATTGTTGTCCACTGCTGAAGGTAAAGGTAACTGCAATCCAATGCCATCCATATACAACGATTCCTTACGATCTTCATCAGATCCCCAGCTGTATCCCTTAGGAAAATAAAAATAGGTACAATCGTAATATTCTAATTATTATTTATCCCCTCTGCTAATAATAAGCGTTATAATCTTGGAGTTGTTCCGCACGGGGCCGGGGATATAGAAAATTTTAATAAAATACGTTTCTCGCGTAAACTGGCATCACCTCCCGTCACAGATCTCCTAAACACTCACAAATGTACCCCGCGACCGAGTACACCCTGTTTCTTGCGTGATAGAATCCAAAACGGAGATGAGGAGCGCTTTCGGAGCTTGACAGGAGTTGAGCCACTCTGTAAGGCGGAGATGTGTCGAGATTATGAATTTGCTGTTAATAATTTCCAGTCGTTTCTCAAACTTAATACAATGTAAATATTTTTTTTTTCAAATAACACGACTTTATTAAAAACTACATCTGTACTTAACCTCCTTTCTTTATTTACTATCAAAGCTCTACTACTCATAGTCAATTGTATAAACGCAATTATTTCTCTTCCGGTTAGTTTTCATATTATAATATACATTTGCACTGCTAATTTAACTTACTATAAAAAATCTAAACATAATTGCAAACTAGAGCTTATTAAGTTATATAACATTGATGTAATCGTCAAAAGAATTTATATAAAATCGAATTGAAAGTAGTACTTGTTTTTGTATGTTAAAGCTGAGAAACTTAAAATCGGGAAACTCTGCCAAATCCTCACCTCGCGAATACCCCAATGTCTCAAGACGAATGTTTTTAACCAATTCGTCCTCCCCATCTTTACTTACGGCGCAGAGACGTGGCACCCGACCATCGACCAGAGACCTACGCTTGGTACGAGTATTTCCCTAAGAGACAAAATCCCGAACGAAGAAATTCGGCAGAAAACTGAAGTTGTCGACATAGCAGCCGATGGGGGAGAAGAGTGTTGGAGCGGATGCCGCGCACTAGTCGCAGATGTGAAGGTCGCCCTCTCTCCAGATGGACCGACGACATCATCAGTGCGGTCAGAAGTGGGTGGATGCGAGAAGCTGAGGATCGCATTTGGTGGACGACATTGGGGTAGGCCTATATCCAGCAGTGGATAAACAGTCTGATAATGATGATGATGAAGTATGGTAAAGGACTTGTAAGTTTTATTGAATGCTTCCCATATTATTTAAGTACTACCTGACAATCGCAGACGTTATTCTTCCAGTGTTTATTTTGTGTCTAAGTATCTGCAGGATGACGTCTGCAGGTTATTAGGTAGACGTCATACCTATACATCCTAAACAGAGATCAACCCACAGGAATCGCAGAATTTTTTTTTCTTGGCGACGATAACAGTGGAATTTGTTGGAAGCGATACTCGCGTCATATTTTTTATATTAATGCACAAACTATGCCGAAGGATAATATCAGGATAGTTTGGTCATTATCCTTTACGAATAATCTGTTATATTGCTTGTGCATGACACATGACAATACACAACTCCATTCCCATAATGGCTGGGTTGGTACCTTCGTGTTGAATGACTCGCGCCGGCGGATAACACACACACACATATATATATTTATCCTCGTCTGAAGTTACTACTACATTATTAACTTAATAATTTCCATTTAAAAATGATATATTATTTTATATACAAATTGGTTTATGTACAGGAAAGAAACTATCTGCAAATGGTCCCTGACCAATACGAAGATAAATGTTTACAAAGCTCATTGCGTTCACAAGGGTCCACAATTTAAACTTCTCTTTGTAATATGGTATAGTATATAATGATGATGATAATACTATTATTATCATCATCATTATCAGCCGACAGATGTCCACTGCTGGACATAGTATAGTATAATATAATATTAGCTACAACTATTTGTCTTCATTCACATTTACTTGGATTCAGTTTTCCTTGACCTTAGTCCAAACGCTCGAAGTCACCCAAAGACAATGGAGAGGGCTTTGCTCCGAGTTTCTCTGTGCGATTAATCAGAAATGTGGAGATCCGCCGAAGAACTAAGGTCACCGACATGGCGCAAATGATTGCTAGACTTAAGTGGCAATAGGCAGGACATATCGTTCGAAGGACTGACGGGGCAATAAGGTCATCGAGCGGCGCCCGCGTACCGGTACATGTAGTGTTGGGAGGCTTCCCACAAAGTGGATCGATGATCTGCTGAGAAGCGCGGGAACCAACTGGATGCGAGCAATACGAGACCGATCATTGTGGAGATCTGTGGGAGAGGCCTATTTCCAGCAGTGAGCGTTTATGGATTGATGGTGATGATGATGATGATGATTCCTTGTCTTTATTCTCTATGAACAGTCGAGGTTCTTCCGCGTTTAGTAGTCGACTCTGAACGTGACCGCACTATGATATACTAAAGTGACTTTCCAATAATCTGAATCACTCTAATATTGATAATGTACCAAATAAAAATTTAATTAGTACTAAAACGAAAACGAGATCTTTACGAATTACAAACTTAATTGCAGACAGGATATGACGACGGGGTGGTCAGGAGGGGAGGCTTTGGACACGCCCCGGACGAAGAGTAATGATTTATTTGCTCGCTTTTCCCGAACAAAGGCTTCATAAAAATTAATTTTTTGCAAGAAAACTTATCATTTCCATTAGCTAGCACAGAAGTTGCTTTGCGTGACTTACTGAATTACATTTCGCTAAATATCATCACGAAGTAGCAGTTCACATCAGGTTTATGGTGCTTTTCAAAACGGACCCGTTAAAGATAACAGTTCAATGAAGCCAGTAGAAGTTTGCGGCATCGTTGAACTAAATGATTTTCAGGTAATTAATCTAATTGGCGAAGTCGAAAATTAAATTAACCAGCAGCTGACTGCGCTTCCGCCACATTATATGTTTGTTGATAAAACTACCCACATTATCAGATCCCGCGGCCCAATGCCCACAGCCCACCGAGGGGAGAAGTATATTCGGTTGCGCGTTACAAGCGAATCACTGCAACCAACACCACAACATCGATTTTAATAACATAATCATTATTACATAGCAGTAATCATCACTTCCTGGATTTATTGGTTTATCTTCCACCGTTCTCTTCGCAAGATACTTACCGCACAAAACTCTCAAGTGGTATTATCAGATAAATGATTAAGATCTTTAAAAAAGTATTTTACCTCTATGCTTAACCACCTGCTATTTGGATCTCAAGTCGCTTCCCAATCATCATTATCATCCTTTGTTTATCCACTGCTAGATATAGGTCTTCCCCAATGTCTTCTACCAAATGAGATCCTCAGCTTCTCGCATCCACGCACTTCCGACTGCTCTAATGATTTCGTCGACTTATCTGAAGTGAGGGCATCCTACATTTCTGCGACTTGTCCGCGGCCTCCAGTCCAACACATTTCTCCCCCATCAGCCGTAACTAACATGACAGACATAGCCAGCTCGCTTCCCAAACAGGAAGTCGAAGAATTAACTTGTTAATGCAGATTCCCCTTTAAATTTATAAAGCGCTTTAGTAATAGAAATTCTCCTACCATTGTCTGCAAAACAAAATCCAACATGAAATGATATCATTACTGAAGACAAATTCGAGTTTCGGAAACGAGCCAGCGGGATGAAATACGTAAAACAACTTCAGCGAAGTCAATACAAAACTACCCTCCAGCGGAGTTCGGAAACTCTTCCGTCCGTGCCCAGTACATCAGTTGGAAACTGAGCTCTGTGAAAGGACTCGTGTCCATTAGATCAAAAGACAAATTCTTGAAGGCGCGCATCAGGAACTTCCGGAGACTTATTACTGTATTTAATTAATTAGTCTGGGAGAATTCGTTTGCGCTGTACCTTCTAGTTGGCTTTAAATAGGGTAGATGGGACAGTAGTCGTGAGGAAGAGAACCAAGATGTGTTATGAGGAAGAGGAGAAAAATTAATAAGAACGTAATACAAATGTTCTTTTTAGGCAAAATGTTTAGACTAAACCTTTCCTCTCGAAACTCCTTTATATAAGAAAGAGGAAAAAGATTTTTTAAAAGTTTTTTTAAAAATGGACGGGGAAGAGAATTCGTAAAAAAATTAAGAAGTTCCGAATTAAGAGAAACAAGAAAAAGATTCCTCATCAACCTTATCCTCATGTATGAAAAGCGAACGGCGTTAGAATTGTTTCAAATTCAGCAGATACCATATTCGTAAGCTCTTTATAGTAGATGGCAACAATATTAAACTAAGATTAAATAATAACCTAAAAAATTTAAGAAAAAGCAAAAAGATGAAAATAACTTTTCAACCGCAAAGGAATAGCGGACACTGTCCCTGAGCAACTCCCGACTACACCGAGCTAACATGGAAAAGATAATTTTAGAGGAACCTGTCAACCATGATTACAAATCAATCAATCATCAGCCGGTAGGCTTTCACTGCTGGACATAGGCCTCTCCCAAAGATCTCCACATCATTCGGTCCTGCGCTGTCTACATCCAGCAGTTTCACGCGACTTTATAGTCAGCATGATCTCGGGTACCGCTGCATACTATCGCTTGTAGCGGTTCATATGGGGGGATTTGCGTCATTTCTCTCAACACTAGTCCAATATGGGTGGGTGGAAGCCAGATCCTCGTTTGTTGATTACCAATGTGCACCACGAGCAAGTGAGATTGGCTTGGATCCCGTGTATTGGTTTGCGGGACTCCTTATATCCCTGATTGCATATATAAATATGTATATATCTTAACAAAACATAAATTGGAATTGATGAGGACTTTTCTTCGGAACTTCCTCTTCAAAATCCTCTTCCTCTATCTCATATATATATATATATATTTAATAGGAAAGGTTTTGAGTTAATTGAAGACTTAATATGTTTGGCCTAAAAAGAATATATTAATTATGCTGTTATATATTTCTTCTCCTCTTCCTCTTTCTCATCATGTTACTCACAACATCTTTATCACGTCTGTCCCATCATTCTGATGTACTTTAAAATTTGCTAAATACTTTTATTTCTTCGCAGGACCTGAATGGCGTAAATATTCGACGTGTTTTATAAATGTTATAATTGGTACAAAAAAAAAAACCTTGCGAATATCATCATCATCATCAGCATATCAAATGCACGATTCAGTTCCCCCGGAATGCAATTAGATATGCCAGTTGATAGTCGTCTGAACGTTTGTTCGGTGCATACGAGAAAGTGAAACTTTAAAATTCAATTTTGCTGTGGTACCTGGCGCGTGGAGGATGGAATACTGCAGACAGCTAAACAATGAATACCGCTGGCACCAACTAAACAACACCACATTGGCCGATTCGAACCGGTTATCTCCGTGTCGCTGAGCTAACAGCCACTGCACCATGGAGGTTGCTGTGTCCCAAATGATACGACTATGATTTTAATTTAGTTCACACTTTGTTATTACTCTGATCTCTTTGTCTTAATTTTTTTTATATTATAGGTACATAACACAAGTAGTTACTAAACTAGTTTTCAATCAGTTCTATTCATCATATTTTTTTTTTATTACACCCGAGTTTCAAACCGGATGTACTTGTTTAATGCTTCCAAAAGAATGACGCCGTCGAGTCCTGTGCTTATACACAACCATTACTGTTTCATTTTGTAATTAAATAAAACGAAGCCATTTTCACATCATTAAAATTCTCCTTTTCATACAAATGTTAATGAATTTCCTTTTCATTTTTTTTTTTGTTAATTTCACGCAAACGGGAAGTAAATATTTAAGCTTTTTGGATTGCTTAAATAATGTTCGCTGAGATTTGTGTGCGTTTGCTCCGATGATATCTGCCGTAAGTAATAACGTATGCTACACACAATAAAATGCAGATTAATGTAAAGGACACTATTTAGACGCGGCAGGATTATTTTGTAATTAATAACTTATTCAAAATAAGTTATGAAAATGTACTGATTAATTATACAAAAGTTTATGTCGAACTCGTTGTAAATCAGCTCTAATTTATCATGTGAACTGTTCCCTTCGGGATCGCGTGAAGGTCCTTAAGCGAGTCCGACGGAACAATGAGAGCGTTGCGAATAAAAAGAAAACCGAAATAAACATCTGACCAAAAAAAAAAAATAATAATATATCGTGGCAAACAATCAGCGACACGGCGCGCGACCCGACCCGCACGCCGCGCAAATTACACGGGGCCCGACACAGGGTCACTTAAAAAAATCCCCATCGCAATATTCTTAGAATAAAGTACTTACGGTTTTGATTTATGTTGATACCAATTAAAAAACGATTAAGGATGTTTACGATGTCCTGGATTTATATTTTTTCCCCGGCCTCCGCTCGCTGTGTAATAATTTATGTCGATTTAGGATCGGGCGCGGTATCGCCGCTGTATTTAATTATCGTTAATGTCCCACCCAAATGTGAACATTCGTTTTAATTATTTCTTTTTTATTTATACGTTATCAAATACCTCGGCGGGGGATCGCTTCACTTGTAATACGGTAGTTTTGGTGGAGGTAGTGTCTCCCACCCCGCCCGACTTCATACAAACGTCCTTTTCGCTTTATCATCAACACTGCATTCAGCCTACAACGCACGACTAATTATACCAACATCTATTCTCACATCCCCAATCTTCTGCTCCTTTGTCACGTAAATTCTTGTGAAGTTAAAATCAAATTTGAATTCTAGATAAATACAATGTGGTTGACAGAAGGACCGATTTTTCAGAGATCTATCAAAAGAGGACACCGTCCTTACATTTATAGCATACTTAACGACACATATCAAAGAGATAAGTTCATAGCTATGTAAAAGCTTTCGTTTGTAATCATATGAAAAAGTAATTAAATATACTTAACATATATCAAACGATCTGCAGCTTCGTTGGCGATTCATCATGTATCCTTATTACTCAAAGTAATAACTCCGCTTCCATTAACATATATCTTCATTCTCAAATTCTGTTCCCCTATACATCAAAAATACAGTTATTAATCATGGTTAACATATATGAATTTAAACTATGATGAATGAACTGTGTTATAATATATAAATCATCATCATCATCGTCAACTGATAAGCCAGAATTAATAAATACATAAAAACCTTTATTTCGTACTTGAAATCCATAGTGACTATACAACCAAATATATAAGGTGTGTTCACAAAGAAGAAAAGGAAACCATAGATATGTATAACTTACTTTTTCGCCTGTTTTGCGTTATTATAACAGGATAAACCCTTTTTTAACTTATATTCAATAAACAGAGAACAATATGAAATATCTATCTAACATTAATTGACGACGTGTACTTAACTCACTTAGTCACACGCACATAATGTATGCGAAAACCAAATTGAGCGAATCGCCGCGTCGGTGCCGGATCTCGCGGGCCGCACAGCGTCAGGCCTTGGACGGCAGACGGTCGGACAATGGGTGATAAGGGAAGCCTGCGGTCGGACGCACAGACGGACAGACGGGGAAACCGTGTGTGTTGGCATACAGCGCACGCACGGCCCTGTGGTCGGCGAGGGAAGCGAGAACCGAGAAGCGGCGGAGGCGGTTTTTCGGCGAAGCTGCGGTTATGTTCGCGTTCCCTTTGCATTGAACCTGTTTTACATATCAGGGGGTGTATAAGGTCCCGCAGAGGGTGTAAGAGGCACAAGAACTTAACCTGCTCGTGGTGCACCCTGCTAATCAACAAACGAGGCTCCGGCTACCACCACCCGCATTGAGCCAGCGTAGTGGGAAATAGCGCAAATCCTGCCATATAACCCCTACAAACGCGGAGATTTTTGGGGGAGGCCAATGTCCATCAGTGGACGTCTATCGGCTGAAAATGATGTTATATATATTCTATACTATGCTAGCTTAAGTTATTAAATAACTTAAAGGATACAGCATAGATCCTTCAATGATAAGCCAGCACCACATTGCGCTTGTGCCGTCTGACCATAACGTTATCTTCACATTAAGGTTATTAACTTGCAAAACTAGACTTGAACTTGCTAAATTCTATTATCTATAATTGGTTAGGTATCCTAGGTCCTATTTACTTTAGGGATAGATATATGGATTTTAAATAAAAACAACCTCATCATCAGGACACAAATGATGTGGTGGCTGGGGTCATCACCTTTGGTAGTGACTAAAAGTGGAGAAGACGAGTATTAAAGTAAACACTGTGGTTCTTAGTAGACCTGTCGCGAAATGTGTTCCGACCAGGACTCTATTTTCTGATGATGTTGAGCGCTTGGAGGCGATTTTGACTATTACAGTTTATCTGATACTTGGCTCGTCGACCCGGCTCCACGGCTTGTTATTGACCAGGTCGAGGACCGATGCAACTAAGGGCGACACCAACTGGATATTTTTTTTTTGTAGAAAATGAAACGAGCGAGATCTTCACTTAATGCTCGACGTCAGCTCATGGAAACGAGGCGCTAGTTATGTTAGACCTCGTTACCTTAGTAATTTCACTAGCTATAACTCCTTTCAAACCGGAACACAGTAACGTTAGCACAGTACTATTTGTCGGCTGGAATGTGATCTGTGGCGGTACCTATCGCGCCGGTCACCGGCAACAGAGACTTACCACCACCACGTGTAAACCCAAAGACCTGACTGTCGCGATGGTGATTATGGTGATTCACCCCAGACGATGGCAGTAGAACACGATTCCCTTACAGTGACAATTAAGACCTGGAGACCTTACATTTGAATTCATACATCGTTGTATCAAAGATGCCATTGAAATGTCTATACGAAGCGTCGCCGATTGCCAATCGCCAACGATATGGCACATTGCCAGTATAAAAAAAATCATGGCTGATTTGTATGCGGCGTACAATGAATGCGGGGGAGAGTACGTGGGGACCGGGGGGTGTGGGGGTGGTGGACCGGCGCGGGTGTATTTTATTTGCAACAATAAAATTAAACTCAAGTTTCAAACACCTAGGATAATTTATTGCCGCTGCCCGGGACACGGGGGCGGTTTTATTATTTCATCGCTTTTACTTGTTTTTAACTTAAATTAAAAGCCTTCTTTATTATCACATTCGTGATACGTAACTTAAGATATAGTTTATACGGCTTCGATTGTGATGATTACATCATGAATAGATATCCATTACATATTGTAACATATCACGTGCGACTTCTTTTTCTTCGACGAAGCGACAACACAGAGTAGGACGTTCACCTCATGGTAAGTGATACGCTTGCCGTGCTGATGTGGCGCTAGTTAGGATGATATACACAGCACACTGTGCCCGTCACCTTGAGACATAAGATGTTAAGTCTCCTCAACCAAGTAATATCACTAGCTAAAACTGGATCTTAGTAATGTTTACACAGTACTGTTAATCTACTGCGGTGTAGTAAAGTGGCTGCCTAGTGGACCAAGTACCTGTTGGGGATCTCGGGATATTAAATGAAGGTAGTATCGGAGCAATCGCGTTGGTAATCGATAGGAGAGGCCTACGGACAAAATGGACAGCGATAGGGTAGGATAGGAATAATATAATTAACCTAATATCTTCGTTACGTTGTCGTTCTTACATCTTCTTCTACTACAATTCTTGTTCATCTAAATCTTCTCCAGGAGATACCGCCGTCTGTTATTTTTGTACAATTACTGGCTGTTTCTTCCTTAGTAAACACCGCAGCAGCTACTTTTGTCGGTTACTGGCTATGTTTCTTTCTTAGTAAACACTGCAGCAACTACTTCCATCGGTTACTGACTATGTTTCTTTCTTAGTAAACGCTGCAGCAGCTACTTTTGTCGTATACTGACTATGTTTCTTTCTTAGTAAACACTGCAGCAACTACTTCTATCGGTTACTGACCATGTTTCTTTCTTAGTAAACACTGCAGCAGCTACTTTTGTCGATTACTGACTATGTTTATTTCTTAGTAAACACTGCAGCAACTACTTCTATCGGTTACTGACCATGTTTCTTTCTTAGTAAACACTGCAGCAGCTACTTTTGTCGATTACTGACTATGTTTATTTCTTAGTAAACACTGCAGCAACTACTTCTATCGGTTACTGACTATGTTTATTTCTTAGTAAACACCGCAGTAGCTACTTTTGTCGGTTACTGGCTATGTTTCTTTCTTAGTAAACACTGCAGCAGCTACTTTTGTCGATTACTGACTATGTTTATTTCTTAGTAAACACTGCAGCAACTACTTCTATCGGTTACTGACTATGTTTATTTCTTAGTAAACACCGCAGTAGCTACTTTTGTCGGTTACTGGCTATGTTTCTTTCTTAGTAAACACTGCAGCAGCTACTTTTGTCGGTTACTGGCTATGTTTCTTTCTTAGTAAACACCGCAGTAGCTATTTCTATCGTCAGTAGTAGACAAACGTTACCGAGTTCAGTTTCGACATCGTAGTAGTAGTAGAAGTAACGAGTCTCAAGGAATTCACTTATGAGATGATCATCATTATAATTATCACTATTGTTTATCCACTGCGGGATATAGTCCTTCCCCAATGTTTTCCACCAAATGCGATTCTCAGCTTCTCGCATCCACCCATTCCCAACTGCCCTGATGATGTCGTATGTCCATCTGGAGGGAGGCGTTCTACTCATCTACGACCTGTACGCGGCCTCTGCTCCAAGACTCTTCTCCCCCATCGGCCGCTACGTCGACAAGTTTAGCTCTCCGTCGAATTTCTTTGTTCTGTATTGTGTCTCTTAGAGAAATGCCGAACATAGCTCTCTCCATTGCTCGATGAGCTACTTTGAATCTGTGGTCCAGTCTGATGGTGAGGTGCCATGTCTCCGTGCCGTGAGCGTGGGGAGAATGCACTAGTTAAACATTTTCGTCTGAAACATTATTGTATTTGCCCGGTGAGGACGTGGCGAAGTTTTCCCAACGCTGCCCAGCCGAACCAAATGCGTCTATCTATCTCTTTTCTGAAGTTACCTCGGCCAAGTTTTATAACCTGTT
This sequence comes from Ornithoptera priamus, assembly GCA_029034505.1. Classification (NCBI taxonomy): domain Eukaryota; kingdom Metazoa; phylum Arthropoda; class Insecta; order Lepidoptera; family Papilionidae; genus Ornithoptera; species Ornithoptera priamus. Next base: position 745,647 of record JARDWD010000827.1, read on the forward strand.
CGAGGTAGATGTGTTCTTTTACTTCTTCAATCACCGCGCTCCCGACGGTTACTGGACTATCGATGATTAAATCAATGGACATGACTTTAGTCATGTCCAAATTCATCTGCAGTCAGTTACGAGATACGAATGAAGAATAATTCCATAGATTATGGAACCCCGTTCAGCGTTCGTCAATCAATGAGCTGACATTACTGGATGAGATTCCGACGGAGCTAAATCAAAGTCTGGAATGGAAGTGGAACTCTTTTACGTTTTTAATCCTTCTACAAAGGATAATTTAAAATGAATAAATCTTAAAACTCGTTCTGATGAAAAAGGCTTTTACCATCTTGAGCATATGCTAAAGATATGCATAGACTTAGTTTAACTCCTAAGAGTTTGTTCGTATGTTTATGTCATTTGTTAGTATTCTTTTAAGATTTTATTGAATCCACAACACTAAGTTTAAAGTGATTATGCATTACCAGTTTACTGAAGATACGAAAGATCTATCATCATCACGAGGTGCCTTCTTCAAACTGGAGTCTATCGGTCAGATTGAGAAATCTATTTCGATCTCCTTTATCTCTTTCTAACATTCTCCATAAATTTTGTGGTAAGATTTGCAAAATATAATGCGATTCGCGCGAAACTTATTTTTATTTATTCGTTATTTACGACTGTGCACGGTATTGCAGGGATGGTGGGGATGGTGGGGATGGAAAGCCTTAAAATATTTTCAATGCTTTATTCATTTACCAATACGTCTTGTCGTGACTGGCATACTGTGTGGCCACTGCGCCGAGAGGGAGCGGAATGACTATTCTCCGATTTTAATGTTTGATCAACTGATACAGCTCATGCAGGATTCTGAGGATGCAGGGCTCGCAGACTTAGGGCCTGAATTGAAACATAGATACAGCTCTACAACCTGACACAAAGATCAAATATTATACACATAAAATGTTACATAAATATATGTAATATGAAATTAATCTATCGCGTGGACTAAACTATGACATGGTTTCATCAGCATCAACAGCTTCCAGCGTTTCAGAAAAATGGAGCAAAACTAATGGCTTACGGCCCTAAAAAAACTGTACAACATTTGAACCGTTTAATCATAGTTGATAGAGTTTTTGTTTAATAATCTAGATAGGGCGTCGGAGAAAGTCTTATTTTATTGCGACGTTGAAATCAAGTTTGTATTCACCATGTTTTCATGTAATTAAAAAAAAAACAACATTTTTATTGTTTGTTACAAGCAGTAAAGTATCCAGCAGTGGACTGACAGAGGCTGTTGATGTGATGATGATGATGAAGAGGGTATTCATATCTTTGGTAATGCATAAAACAGTGCTTGAATAGTAGGTGAGGTGGCAGGTCATTGTTGCGGGAGACTCTTTAAGTAGGTACTGCCGCTGACAAATAGCAGTGAGTTGGAGGACGTTGCATCTCGTAATGATAGTGAGGTAACGAGATTTAATAAGCGAGCTCAATTTTGTGCAGTGTATGCCATCCTGACTAATGCAACGATATTATAGGCAGGCACTTACCAACGCTTCCTCGAATAAAATCAAAATTTATTATCCTTAACTTTCTATACTGCAGCAGGGAGTTTTACCCGGAACTGCACGCGAGGTCAGTTACAGGCACAGATCGTGAGGAGATGCGTGTTGATGATGATGCCTACTGTATGAAATTCTGTATTGGATTTATTTGTATGTGTTATATTTTCACTGTGTGTTCTAAATAATTAGATAGATGACAGTGCGCGGTGCCGCTGGGGTGCCGGTGGGGTGCGGGCTCGCCGCCGGCGGCGGGGCCCCGCGCGGGCGCCGCAGCTGCGTCCAGTTTATGCGCCATCAAAGCCGAGGCGACGATAATGGGGGGCCGCAAGTGTGCCTCTCGTAAAAATGCGCCACTTTGAATTTCTACGTACACCCGGCTGCGACGGCCCGGCATTGCACAGCCAACGGCACCCGCAATCTGGCTTAGCCGGAATAATGCTTTACATCACGATTACGGCGACTGGGGGATGAGAATGACATACGACATCATTCAAGAAATTAACATATCAACATAACAAATTCACAGCATCTATTGTTCCTTCTCTTTGGTTTTAAGTTTTTTGTAAAATCAGAAAGGGAATCATCAAATGTTATTAAAAATCAGAATCGAAGTAAATTAAAGGAGCGTATCCTTTTACATCACGCCAACCCGCTTTGGGCCAGCGTGGTGGGAAATAGCCTCAATTCCCTCATATGAACCCCATGCTGAATGTATATGGAGATCTTTGGGGGAGGCATATGTCCAGTAGTAGACGTCTCTCGGCTGATGATGATGATCCTTTTACAATCACAATTTCCCCGTTTAGTACACAAATAATTAAATTTATTCAGAACGGGAAAACTTAGAGTAACAGAGTACGATTGTGTGTTGATAACTAACTGAAATATAACTGTGTCGCAGTTAGCAGCTACCACCTGCATAGGTACGTAAACAAAACTAAATATGAGAGTCATAAGAGAGAGAAAAAAGAATAATAAAGAGGGATGGGGGACAGATAATAAATATATATGCATAGATGTTGTATACATAGACAGACCTACAGTTTTACTTCAAAGAGAAGATGGACCGACGATCTGGTAAAGGCCGCGGGAAGTCACTGGATGTGGGCAGCAGATGACCGATCTTTGAGTGAAACCTATGTCCAACAGTGGACTTCTATCAGCTGATTATGAAGTACCGCTATTACACAAAGTACATATAGTGCTGTACACATTTCGAGATATGTCTCTTTCGACTGCTAATAAAAAAAAACTGTTTACTTGTTCATAAGGTCGACGTACGGCGACGTATATATGAGCAACAAATATGTAGCTGGACAAAAATGGTCAACGCACAGTGCACGCGTGGGCGTGGACATGAACCCACCAAACTGATTTTAGCGCAGCTAATAATAAATGTCTATAGTCTTTATTTTAATTGTAATGGAAAGACATTTGACCCTAATTTCACAAGATATACGAGGTTAAAGATGGTGAAGAGGATCCAGAATACTCTGACTCTTACATGAGGGTGATGGTAAGCAGGATCCGAAATAGACTTTATCACCCTCCTCCCCACGTGACCGTATGTATGTCTCTGTCACTGGAAACTGTGTAGGTAGGTACCATCGCAGCGCCTATTGCAGCCGACAAACAGATGCAGACATTGCCGTGTTCCGGTTTGAAGGGCGCTATAGCTTGTGAAATCACTAGGGTAACGAGATACAACATCTTATGTTTTAGCTGTCGAGTGCAATGGTGGTGCAGTGTACATCATCTTAACTAGCGCCGCACTGTTATCAGCAGGCATTATCACTGTCTATTAAGTGAATGTCCTGCTCGTTCCGCTGTTTAGATGAATTAATAAAAATACTGGAAAGATTTTCTCTTTTCTGGTAGTGGTTCTCTCCCAGCAACCCGCTTTATATGGGAACCCCCTACATACGTGGAGATCTTTGGGAGAGGTCCATGTCTAGCAGTGGACTTCTATCAGCTGGTGATGATGGTGATGGTTACTTTTAATTAGTCAGAGGTTTTTATAGGACATCTAGACTAGAGGGGACAACTATTTCTGATCTCAAATAGATGATTATGTTCTAGTGTATCAAATAGCAACCTATGATGCTCCTATGATTGCAATACAGTTGTGTGTAAACATCCTAACATTATCTTCATTTGAACTGACTGAACATTCACCACTGGACATAGGTCTCATGTAATGTGTTCCACAAACCATGGTCTTTTGCTGTTTGAATCCAGTGACTCCCACCGATTCTTTTTATATCCTCTGACCACCTAGTGGGTGATCTGCATCCTAACAAGCGCCACTATATTATAAGGCTGATAAGGACATGTTGATGCCGTTTTAGGAAAAACTGGTGGTGATATGATGGAGTCGGCTAAATGCGACACACGTCAGGGCTCCAATCACCCCAGCAGCGCGAACAAAACACACGGGCGAGCAGCAGGAAGTGCAACAAGAGCTGCGCGAGTCGAAAGCGATGTGTTTATAAATACGGCACTCTCACCTTCGCGCGCCGTCCCAAATTATCCGGCGGGCGGGCGCGAGCCACGCGCGCCCCGCGGCGCACGCACCCCGCCCGTCATCCCCTAGCTCCTACTCACCAAAAACCGGTCCGACCACTTTATAAACAAATACAGCTCGATTGATACATTCCAGGAGACATTACCTAACTAAAATCACCGATGCAAATATTACTGTGTTCCGGTTTGAAAGGCGCTGTAACTCATGTATTGATTTTAGTAATGAAACTCAACATCTTATGTCTCAAGACGACGAGGCGCTGAATGGTGCTATCTATAGCATCCGAACTAGCTCCACGTTGATATATGCGGGTGTGTCACTTAACATCAGGTGAACGTCCCTCTTGTCCCGTCGCCTCATAGAATAAAAAAAAATCGTTAGTGTTAAACCCCACTACAGTCGCAGATGACTAATTGTTGCCGGAGACTGTCTAGATAGGTACCACCGCATCGCCTATAGCACCCGACAAACAGCACTGTGCAGGTTGCTGTGGACCGGTTTGAAGGGCGCTATAACTAGTGAAATTACTGGGGTAACAAGATTCAATATTTTATCTCAGGAGAAAAGAGAAATGAGATGCATTATATATCATCATCATAACCACCGCCGCGTTGTTATAGACGGGCGTATAACTTACCATCAGATGAACGTCGCGCTCGTCTTGTTGCTTAATTGTATAAAAAAAATTATAATCGCTGTCGCTTATTCAATGGACCACACCCAAAAGTGCAACATACTGAGTTGCGTGGCCCTGACTGGGCTAAGGCCAATCGCCTTAGGGTGAACACTTAGTCATAAAATTAGCGAGTAGCGCGCAAAAAGCGAACGGTTTTTTTTATTATCGCGTTCGTACGTACCCGTTACTGTATTTGAAATGTTTCAAGGAGTTATGTAAAGTTCAGGCTCACTCTTCATCCGACAGAGGATATCAAGCGTGAGGAAGGATCCTAATTAGAGTTTTCGATCTGAATCACCATCATCATCAGCTGGACATAGATCTCGAATCTTCGATCTGAATATCAATGTGAAATACCTTATCATTCAGTTTTTAAGTTACAGTATTATTTACTTGAAATTACCAGTTTTTTTATTTTGACTTTAACTTGGCATGATACCAAATGAAAGCGGCTGATGATGATGAGGAATGCCTGCGTAGAACACATTGGCCCTCATATAAATAACTGTGACTGTCTCTTTACCTTTACCATCAGGTCCACTCGGCAAGGCATAGCTCTATCTACTACATTTGTAGTCGCTCCATCAGATTATCAATCATCATCAGCTCATATTGATCCACTGCTACATATAAGCTCTCTCTATACTTATGTCACCGACATAGTCCAAAAGATTGCTAGAGCCCCAAGTGGCAATCGGCAGGAGACATCGCTCGAAGGACTGACAGCCGATGGGGCACCAAGGTCCTCGAATGGCGACCGCGTATAGGTAGAGGACAAGCAACTGGATGTGGGCAGCGCAAGATCGATTAATGTGGAGATTTTGGCAGGAAACCTATGTCCAGCAGTGGACTTCTGTCGACTGATAATGATCATACTTAATTCATTTATTTAATAAATGTATCCAACAATATACTAAGTCTGATAGATACTTTAGTTCCGGTTTCTGAAGATTTCAATGACCACTGCCTACGTGCTGTTCCGGTTTGAAGGATGCGATGTTATATTTCAAGGTTATGTGGTCCATATCTTAACAAACTCCTCGTTGATTGTGCAGAGGAATACCCTACTAATAGTTAAATCTATGCACTTGATGACTTGCTTCTTAAGAGACGGTGTTGTCTGTGATGGTGATGACGACGAATGATGGTATACTCCTTACCTTTCCATCTCAAAAAATATAAAGCTACAGACATATCAGTACATAGTCATACATTTGATATTAATTCATATAAGATTAATGAATAATCAGTTTTTTAACCACAGATCAGTCGCTGCAGCACCACACTGATGGTATCCTTCTGCACCACAGATAATACATTAATTTGTTATCTGTTCAGATATTTATTGAGGTTCTCATTGTGCGGTTTGGAGCGACCATCTCGCGACATGAAATGTATGCGGCAATGATCCATGCAAGATACGCGTTAAACGGACAAGGGTGAAACGTTATCAGCTAATTAACATTCATTATCGCTGCGCTCCGCAAAAGTGCAAGGCGCGCCCTTGACGGCGGCCGCGCTGACGCACACATGCGCACGCGCACGCGCACGCGCACAGGGACGCGCGGACATGTTTATTATTTACGAACGCTCCGTCCAAGGTCCCCCGGGTAAGGAGTCGTCGGGAAATTGGCATGTGTTTACTCTGACATACCTACACCGGTATTCTCGGAAACGCATTAACCGCGGGGCCTCACCACCAGCGTTTGGCATTTACACCGCGGCCGAGTGCATACTATAAAGGCACAGATAAGATTAACTATGTATCCGTGTAAAAACTCTACGGGTACTTTTTTAAACTTGTTAATGCGATGTTAATATATTTAAAGTGTCGCGGGAGACCGCCGCTAAATTAACTTATGCAACTTAAACTCCTTTTTATTTCTTTATTCGAGGAATTGAGGAGACTGGAGAGCGACAATATGGCGACAGGATGATAATCTTTTTTTATTTCACTTAGGAGGCTACCTGGCTTGCTGTCCGTCTAATGTTGAGCGGTCATCGCAGCCTGTTACCGTCAGTAACACCAGAGGTATCACCAAGCGTGTTACCGACCCTGCAAAAACCTTTTCACACTTATTATGCAGAACTTGATATTGTGCCTCCTGTGGAAAACCTCGACAGGTAACTCGTTCCACAATTTGATTAATTTCTGATGATAACATCTCTGAAATTGGATCGTATATGACTACTGCAGTTCAAGGAGGTGAGGATGAACCCTCTGCCGATTTCGAGCAATGCGATGATGGCCTGTGGCCGTGGGCATCATGTCAAACATTTCATCAGAACACATCTCGTTATAGAGGCGGCAAAACACACACAAGGAGGCGAAACCTTTCCTAAAACCAAGAGCTTCGATACCGTTCAAAGAGACGGTGTTGAACAGGGTTACATTTCCCTGAAGGTCTTTAGGCGCAGTGTAGGAAGGTGCTGGTGTTCCGTAGTAAAACCCGTGTCTCCTACAACGCAGTAAGAATGGCCACCGAGGGAGTTTTAATTCGTCAAGCGTCTTCAGCCTAAGCTGACGCTTGACGAAGGAATCGGGGCAGTCCTCGTATACTGGTCTTCTATTATTCTTCAGGGCCGCTTCCTTGGCCAGTTGGTCCGCCCTTTCGTTTCCCTCCATCCCCTCGTAAGTAGAGCGTTACTTGCGGTCGCTCTCAGGTACGTTCCGGAAAACTTCAAACATTAAATGGAAATTATAAATGCCCCCCACTGTGATATGCGGCAAAGAATAGAAGATGTATATCATATATTGTCGGTATATGTCCGAAGTAGACCGCTGAGGGGAATACTGTCGGGAATATTACAGATTGACATCAGAGTGGTCGTACAAGTCAATGCATTTTACTTGTACCGACATCAGTAGCAACTAGAAATATTTATAACTTGATTGTGTTTACTTAATTAAGAATAGCAGGTCATTTTTTATTTATTATTATGTTAATTAATAATAATAATTAGATAATAGGTGTTTAGGTGATGATGGAGTTGGCATATTCTTAGGCTGAAAGCAGGTAAATCTTAAATATAAGAAAAGTTTAAGATGACTGTCGATTGGTTAAAAAATTGTTAAATTAAAAAAGTTTGTAATTTATCTGAATTGTAAGGTTACAGTTAATTCTGGAGAACCTAGCTCATGATTAAACGTCTTCTCTTAGCCGCGATGATTAGTTGTTAACAGAGGGAAGAAGCGGCTAGTTAACCACCGAGCGCTAACAACGGAAAGGTACGCCATCCTCGGCTTTTGGCTTGCGGAGCTTGCGGAGGCGGAACAGAAAAAGCGAGCTTTAAATATTCAACAGCCAATTGAGGCTGAGGAAAAAGCTCTGGGAAATTATTCCGCAGCGCAAAAAGTGAACTGGCCGCCCGCTGCTAAGGCTGACTTAATTTCCTAGACATAAAGTTTAATTGCCCACATAAAGCTCTATTGTTTTAGCTCCTCGTCCCTTTACCGCCCCGGCTCCGTTAGCAGTCGCGTTACGTCCGCGCCCTGATGACCTTCGACGCCATTTCCATTTCCGCTACATTTTGGATCTCATTGTGATATGATTTTGTTTTGTTTCAGCCGTAATGAACGCTTTTTGTCTTTACTATCTTTTATAATGTACATAACACTTTGTTATACTGAGTAGGTTGCTGTGCTATCGCATGAGAACAGGGATCTCATCCAAGAATAGCACCTGCAATTTAGCAAAAGATCCGCTAATTTGTGTTTCCACACCAATGGTGCTTAGTGGACTATGCTGGTGTTCTATAGAGATGCTGGGCTATTCTCAATGCGCCGAAGGTAACCACCATCAGATATTTACCACAATCCTACCGTCAACCAGAGTTTTGAATATATTACATGCTATACTTAAGCAAGCAAATAAAATTGTTATATTAATTAGTATACCCTTTTAAACAATAAAAAGATGAGATGGGCAAGATGTTAACCTGGTGGTAATACGCCTGTCTATAAGACAGTAATGCTATATAGGATATTTACGCAGAACCAGCACAGTTCTAAACTGAAACACGTTGCGTTCAATTCCTTAAGAATAGTTCTATTCCTTTAGTTGCATCATATCAGCCATCAACCTGTGACTTCTCCCAACGACCATTGACCTCTCCCAAAAATCTCCACATCGATCTTTCGAGCGTTGCAGTCAGCATGGCCTCAGGCACCGCCGGCCATTATGGCACGTCGTCTGTAGGGGTTCATATGAGAGAAATTGGGCCATTTCCATGTTAATGACAGCCAAAGCCTCGTTTGTTGATTAGCAGGATGCACCACGAGCAGGTGAGGTTGACTTGGGTCCCATGAGTTGTTCTTTACACCCCTTAGTTCCTATTTATAGTAAAACGTTTCTATAAACTTTTCTAAATGTGGGGCTAGGAAACAAACATGGAAGGATTTTGCCCTTAATCACCAAGCTTTTCAGGCGGGTTGGTGATCGCAGTACTGACTCTATTGCACCGATATGGCTGTAGTGTTTAAGTCAGCCAGTGTTGAATGGTCGGTTACCAGAACCGCGTTGATCAATCTGCAGGATGCACTACGGGCAAGTGAGGTAGGCAGTTGATGAGATTGACTGGGACCGAGACTCCACCCCTGTAATAATAAGTATCAGCACTTCAAACAGCGCAATACCGTGCTTTGTGGAACACATTACAAGAGACCTATAGTCCAGCGGTGCACGTCTATTGGTTGAAATGATGATGACCTGTCTTGATGCTTCGTTGCAGATAAAGTTTATGCTGCTAGTGTTATGAACGACTTTCACAGCTCCGTTAAAATCCACGAGTTAAAAATCATAAGGTGCATGGCAATCGGATTATGTACATAACTTATCGACCTCCATTACAGGGATGCACAGGCGCACGGCCAGGGAGTAGGCACATTAATGAATCACCCCCGCCTATTAAATCTCATCCAATTAGCATCGTAAAACTTCACCGCGCCCGTAAACTCCTTTCATGAATTATAAAGGGCGGTAAAATAATTTCCTACGCGAGCTTAAACTGGGCCAAATACGAGTGGGTTAAGTACACGTAATGGTTCCGCTAAGTTCTGTACCACTTCACTAACAAGTTCTATTAAGTTATTTACATAATTAATATCATTTGTTGTTGTCGTCGTTTTTTTATTGCTCCTCTTTATGTAATAGTTTACGAAATGATCGCTATAATAGCTCGAGGGTAGGTTTTTTATTGCAAACATAGAGGGATGAGTCAAGTTAGACTAAACTTAAACATCGTCAGGAAACTTGCACTTGAATTGGAATTTATTCTAAGGTGTGTGAAGTCACCAATCCACATTGGGCCCGCATTGTAACTGTGGCCCATCGCCCTCATATGAGGGCGAAGGGCCACATGAGGGTAGGCCTGTGCCCCAGCAGTGGGGACGTAAATTGGCTGTTGAAAAAAGTCAGACTTACAACTTGTAGTATTGTGACTTGTGAATATCTTTGTAGTAATCAATTGGGGTGTAAGGGGTCCCGTACAACATCTCCCAGGATCCAAGCCAGCCTCACCTGCTCGCGGTACACCGTGCTAATAAATAAACGAGTCTCTGGCTCCCGCCAACCCCTATAAATGAAGGTCGTAGGAAATCGTTGGATGCGGGTAGCGCAGGAGCGATTGATGTGGTGATCTATGAGGGCTGGCTTACGTCCAGCTGTGGACGTCTATTGGTTGATAATGAATGGACCCTACCCAATGCACACTAATCTTCTTATTCGAAGATCAAAGACAACTTCACTACAGCTCCTGCTTGACGGTACAAAGGAATTACTTGTCCGCATCTCAGCTATGTAACGATGCGGATACCATCAAGCCACTGGATAATGGTTACGGTGGATTTAGTTCAGCAGTGGGTAAATATAGGCTGCAATTATGATGATGGGAGATAAAGTACTCTGGGCGAGCGCGCTTCATTATATTCGTGTAACAGTAGCGCGGAAACATTACTTTGTTCCGGTTTGAAGAGCGTCGTAGAAAGAAATGTTTTATTAGTCCAAAACCTTTTTCTTTTTTTTTATATATATAAAATAATTTACACACAATGCAACCGGACCAACATGCACTACGCCCAGTCTACATGTGGGCTCCTTTTTCCAGTCGGTATCACTCTTGACAGAGTGGTCGTGGTCATCACGTTAGGTGTGGGCATGCACCAGCAAAACTGATTTCCACTGCCCATACACACTACCCTAACTTAAGACACTGCTGAATCCAGCAGGTACCATCGAAAGGAAAACAAAGCAACATAAAGGGTAGGTACAATTTTTTTTCTTCACATATACATAGTAAACGACATATGAAAACAAACGCCAGCGGGAAGTGCTGGAACATATCCTGAGGATAGTCGGATTACAGATTTTTTTTCTCCATTATATGTCATGATTTATATCTAGCCTTAAAGCCATTAATTGTCTTTTAGTGTCTAAAGAGAGAAGAGAGATTGTTCCAACACTTCGTAGCGTTATACTTAAAGCTGCCGCGAAAGGCGGGTAGCGGCAACTACTGGAGTATCAAGATTAGTCGACGAGCGCAATACAGTGTCTGTATCTTTATCACTTGCCTTCAGGTGAACATCTCGTTAGTGGAGTAAAAAAAGCATTGATTGTTTCAATAAACAAAACCGACTATAATAACGTGTCGCACGTTGACATTACACATCATAGTTTGTATTGAGGAGAGGCAATGTATCATTTAGCGGTACCACATTCAGCTGCAGACGTATCCATAAATGATATCACGAGCATCTCTTGGAATGTCAAATAATCTGAAAAGATTCCGTTCTAGTTTTACAGCTGCAGCTTATATACACTGCACCACATTGCGATCGTCGCCTTGACACACGATCTTAAGTCTCTTTACATCAGTAACTACATTAGACACAGCGCCCTCCAAACCGGAACACAGCACCTACCTATATGTGCTCCTGTGACAGGGATCTATCACCAGTAAACACTGCACCACGTTATCGTCCAAACAGTGAGCGGTGGTGCCTACTTAACCACCCCCGGAAACAGAGACCAACGCCCTTGTATACACCACAACATCAATACATGTATCTAATATTAACTACTATTACCCCTTGTGTATCGTTACCCAGTAATTTCAGTAGCTACAACTCGCGTAGTAATGTTTGCATACTATCCTTTTTAACATAGCTATAGTGGGATAGAATAAGTGATACGATTGCCCAACAACCTGGGGAGCTGGTTAGATTGATGCACAGCATCATATTGTACCCATCGCCTTGATACAAAAGATGTTAAATCTCGTTACCGCAATAATGTTATTAGCTACAGCCGTTCAAACCGGAACACAGTAATATTTGCACGGCACTATTTAGCGGAAACAGGAGCTGCTGTGGTATGTACCTAGACGAATTCCGGCAAGTTCGATGATCGACGATTTATGGATGTTGTTAAACCGACCAGAATGATTAATCTTTATCAATATTGCCTTTGTTGTCTTATTACCCGTAACGTTTTTATTGAATAGTCTCAGGACCTTCATCTCAAGGATATTTATGATCTGTTAAGATATATACAATAGTAGGATGAATATTCATTACTACAGTTTCATTCCGTTTGAGCATCATTACTTATTTATCATTCCTTCACACTTGCAAAGGGTTCTAGCATCTTTTGACGGATTTGCATTGTTTATTAATTTGTTAGACCCCCGCACGAGTTTAAGGGTCGTATCACCACAGTATGTACTGTATGAATACCGCGTTAAATAAAGTACTGAATAAACATTTCAGAAGGTATGTTTTTCTAGTACTTTTTATTCCTGTAAACATTAATACTCAACCCTTTGTTTGCATGAGGGAAGCCATCGACCGCTTTGCGCCGTAAACTTATTTATTATTTAGAGGCTTGTTGTCACGCGAATGCAATATCTCACAAGTGTAACTACATTTTGTTGTGCTTTAAAACAAAACAAACAAATTACTGGTAATCAGGAGTTGTATCGCTACATTACCTATTATCAATTTGAGGCAACGAAACTCTAGAATTTGTAACATAGCCGAGCACCTAACCAATCCGTACTTAGCCGAGATATATGTCCCTCCCCAGTATCGAACTATAGATAGACCTCTGCATTACAACGAAAACGTTTAACCACCCCTTATATATTTAACATCTAAATTATCTAATTAATAATTCAATATGTAATTCAAAGTTTCGAAAGTATTTGAAAGGGAGCGCAACGATTTCATAACGTTTCAATCGGAGCTATAATTTTCCAATTTCCCCTTCGATTCCCGGTCACATAAATTATTACCGGCTCTGATAGACCGGGTAATAATTGATCCAGAATATCAAAAAATTCTTGAACAATTTCTTTTAATACTCTATAATTACAAATCGCCATGATTTTATCACTTAAACTTAAGCTAAACTGAAATATATAAAGTTAAACATTATAGCACAATTGTAGTTATACTTTGTTAGTAAATGATGTCAACTCGTCATAGATGATACACAAGACCGCTAAGTGACATATAGTATTATTTTAGTATGATATATACTAATACATAGTATTTATCACATGTTATCAAACGACAGATATAGATCATCGCGATGATCAAATCACTTATAACCTCTACCATCAAAACATTAACAAAAGTAGAAATTATTTCTTCATCATCATCATCAGCCGATAGACCGTCCACTGCTGCACATAGCCTTCCTTTAAAGATCTCTACGTTTGAAGGTCTTCATATGGAGGAATCTGGGTGGCCCCACACGCTGGCTCAATGCGTGTTGGTGGGAGCCAGATCCTCGTTTGTTGATTATCACGCTGCAGCACGAGCTGGTGAGGTTGGCTTGTGACCCGCGACTACAACAATGTGATTGTAGTTAGGGTGTTCACACAACACCACAAATTCAGTAATATCACTATGTATTATTATTTTTCGATTGAAATTACGATCTATAGCAATTAGTTAATTAACATTAATAAACTTAACGTCCATTCGTATATGTGTAATGTTGCTTTCAAGCCACCCCTAACAATCCCCCGCCATAATACGCGCTTAATGCTCCACAACCCAATGTATTGTAATATCCACTGAATTAATAATAAACTCTAATTCATGCTTTAATTAACTATTTAATTATGCTAATAACAACTGGTTATGTGCCCACGTGTGAATACTATAACCCTCACATTAGATAGAACTACGCATGAGCAGACCAACTGTGCTTGCAGACAGGATTGATATCTGCCCTTAAAGCTCACCCTTATAGTCACCAACTCAATGTTCCTGTAAGCAATTGGCAATATCAGGTCAGCTGTTTCATACCTAGGTACTGTAAGCTTATAAGCCCTGCCTGTTGTAGAAGGCGACTACAAGGGTGTAGGAGTCCCGGGAGCCTTGAGGGTGGGGGCCTTTACCGCTCAACAAGCGAAACTGCGTGGGACAGCGTATGGCTTAACGATGGTGAATAGAAGGGTTAGGCTGCTCCTCAGAGACGCCCACACAAAGTGGACAGGTGAGATCCCGGAGCCTCTCCGAATGCACTGGTGTAGGTCACCGTATGGGTTTTAATGAGTAACAATCTAACTCAACCCTGACTTCCTCTCAAAAGCAAGGTATCTTTCGAAGATTTTCCCCCCGACACTATAAAAAGAGGTAGTGTAGACCTCATTAATGTGATCACGAGCTAGCAATAATAGTATTAAAATAACATCTACCTGATGTAAGTGACTAAAGATTCTACAGGTTCTGCAATTTTTGAGCTTGGAGAACCTTCATCTCTCAGCAAGAAAACCCGTGAGACAGCATATGTGACCTGGTTCTGTGATCGCCATAGTTTAATAAGAATAGTAAAGAAGAACCCCTAGGCATCAATGGACCCACTATCAATTCATTGTAAATCAGTTATCATCACAGTTAGTTTCTGCTGCACCGACTTCACCATCTTCACCATCTTATACCTGCTTAGCTTTAATTGCTTTAATACTATGGTAAATTAAGGCTCGTGAGGAAACCTGCACATGAATTGGAATTTATTCTAAGGTATGTACGAAGTCACCAATCCTCATTGCGCCCGCGTGGTGACTATGGCCCATCGCTCTGATATTGAGAGTAGGCCTATGCCCCAACAATGCGGTCGAAATTTGGCTGTTGACAAAAAAAAATTAACGTTAAATGTTTATTGTTAGCGTTAAACAATTATTTCATTAACGTCATAAATCGAAAGAGTAGTAACGAATTAATTGTTTCCGGCGTGCGATCCTATCGAAACGAAATCAAATACTTCCGTTGAGGCGCTATTGTATTCTCTGTTAATAATATAGTATAAAAACCCGGTCATTATGTGGTGTAAGCGGTTAAACAGTGGTTCAGAAATAAATCAAAGCGAACAACGCCGGAACCTTCAGCAGAGGCCTGCGCCGCAGCGCCGCAGCGCCGCAGCGCCGTAGCGGCGTAGCGGCGTAGCGGCGTAGCGCCGCCATTAACGGGGTATCTTGATGAATAGCTGAACGCGAAGTGATCGCAGTTCAAACAGCAATTTCCCATGGCAATAAACGGCCCATAAATACAATTACTTAATGCAAAAATTGATTTACGGCTTCGAGTGGGTGCGTGGCGGCGACGGTGTGCGCGGGTGGGGGGGAGCGCCGGCACAACGCCAAATATCACCGATTCGCGCCCAAAAAATACGTCCATACATAATTTTAATGGTTGAAAATAATAAGCGCGACTCATACATCACCGGCAACGGGCCGCTGTGTTTGATTCGCCGCGTGTTTTTTTGGCTTCATAACTCGGAGCCGCTGCCAAGAGCAGGGGGAGATTTAGTACGGCCGCGCCCCTCCATACAGCTAAATACTTTATTTCACTTATTGGCACCGACGTCGCTTTAATGCTTCGTTTATCGGCGATCCTTTGATTTACGCGTTCGATGAAGAGGTCTACCGGCGAGCCGTGGCGGACGGGTTCCGTTCATTGCTCCCGTTACGTTAGCCGTGATGAGAACCCTAAACATTCTGATGGTCCTGATCATACATATAAATATTATTAGAAGAATATGTAATGGCCACCACCGCGGCCTCTAATCAGGAAAGCGTTAATTGTAAAAACTGATGGTAGACCTCTATCGCTGGAGACGATCTAGTCAGGTACCAACGCAGCGACTTGCAGCCGACAAATAGCAATGTGCAAACATTACCGTGATCCGGTTTAAAGGGCGTTGTAATTAGTAAAATTACAGAGGTAACGAGATTCGACATACTGTCTCAAGGCGATAAGCGCAATGTGGTGCAATGTACACCGCCTTAACTGGCGCCACATTGTTATGAGAAAGCATATCACTTATTAGGTTGGGGGAAAGTTGGTTCTCATTTTTTAGGAAATTTCAAAACATATTATAATAAAGTTTATTTATATTTAATTAAGTACGTAGGTACCATTTTGTTTGATAACTTGTTGCCAACTTGTAGGTAGGTACGGGGATATGATCCCATTGCTATAGAAATTCTGGGACTTCTGATCAAAATACCGCTACAAGTGGTTTTTTCAGTCCTCTCGTTATGTTAACCTGATACTGCCTAAAGAATTCTGAGGAGACCGAAACAGGTGGAAATCTGAAGGTGCAGTGTCAGGACTATACGGCGGATGTATTAAGACATCCCAGCCAAACTCTCTCAATTTTTGCTGATACTTGCAGAGAGCTTTCTTGAGGTTTATGGATTAATACCGCCAGGTTACCGGGTTTTTTTTTTAATTAATTAAACCACAGGATGAGTGTGATTTTCACCTGATGGTAAGTGATACGCCTGCTCATAGTGCAGCAGTACATTTTACTCGTCGCCTTGAGACGAAAAATGTTGAGTTTCGTTAGCTCAGTAATTTTATTAGCTACAGCGCCCTTCAAACCGGAACACAGTACTGTCTGCATACTACTGTTCGTCGAGTGATATAGCCGCTGCGGTGACATCTACCCACAGTCTCCGGCAACAGACTTATCATCAGTTGTAATGGATATGGAATGTAGTGTTTTTTTTTAAGTACAAGGTCTTTCAACTTTATCAAAAAAAATTGCAACGGCACAATTCGGGTACCTATGCGGCGAGTGTCATCGCACCTCCTCGACCGCGGTCTTCGACCCAATTACCCGGAGCAGGCGACGCCCGCGGATGCACCGGCGCACTGCGCGTCGCCGCCAACGTATCCGCCCGCGCCGCGCATGCGCTACTGCTCGAATCGCGCGCAGCTCTTTAAGACTCCTCTGCTCTGTGGCGCTGGGCGATCTGTATTGACGTAAATCATTATACGCGCTGCAACGCCACGTAATGGTTTGTTTCCCAATTGGTTCGGGTTTTTGACCCGGACAAATGACCGGAGCGCGTTTTTTTTTTTTTTGATGCTCTTTGATGTGGGGAATTGGCAATTTGTTGATTACTCCACAGCTAATGAGCAGCTCTTATATTTATCTCAGCTTTAATTTGACCGCAGACGATCGTGCGATATTTTGATATTATAATTATCATCATCATCATCATCAGCGAATAGACGTCCACTGCTGGATATAGGCGACAAGCGAAGAGCTCCATGTTTGCGGGAGTTCATATGAGAGGATTTGGATCATTTTCCACCACGCTGGCCCAATACGGGTTGGTGGGAGTGAGAAGCTCGTTTGTCGATTAGCATGGTGCACCACGAACAGGTGAGGTTAGCTTGGGTTCCGTGAGTTGTTGTGCGAGACCCCTTACAGTACAGTTAATCACGCCTTGTGTCATAAAGTTCCCTAGTTCGATTCCAGGGACACTTCGTAAAGTTTACCCCCTATTCTAATTAACACATACATATTGTAAATCTGGACAGTTTCCTGGTGTACGCTTCACCATTCCCATCCTCATTTAAATTGAGAAATCCACATATCGTTGTTTGCTAATTAGAAAGGTTATTCATTAATATAAATAGTATTAGTCTAGGTTATAGAAAAAGTCTAGAATTAAGTAATGACAATCTTATTACAATTTTATTCAGATAACTTCAAATCTAAGCAGCAGTGTATATTTTATATATTTGTATGATGATACTACTGCTTAACAGTAATCCTGTCTAAAGTAGGCTGAGATGTAGTATCTGATGGTAAGGCATACTAGTCTAGAATACCTCTATTTACTTAAAGCCTTCCAAGATGGTGTATGAAAGGAATCGTTGACGGCATTCATGTGAATGTCCTTGTTGTCTCATCGTTTAATTTTATAAAAAAAAAATATCATAACGGCCTGCAGGATACAAGAATTGTCAGGTCCGCAACGAGGGCGGAACAATGAATTGGAGGCGAACGGAAATCTGGCACCGCATCAAAGAGAGTGGCATTGTCTTTCTGTTACATTTATTTTGCATATCAATGCATTTCATACGTCTCATTAAAGAAAACGCACATCATCGCCGGTTTGTTCTCGGCCCACTTATGGGATTGTAATTTAAAATGAAAAAAAAAAAAAAAGAGTACGTACGAAACAATGTCCTTTGACACAGTCCCGTTTTGTTCGAACCGTGAGCGTTTCCGCGAACTGAGTGACAAAGTGGGGACTGACCGCGGCTAATTACTGCGCGAACGTACGGGTGCGTATTGCGTCACGAACTGCACGATGTAAAACGCGACGTTGTTTTCTCATCATCATCATCAGCTCTTGTTAATCCACTGCTATATATATGCTGGATATATCTTCAGCTTATCGCATCTATTTCCGACCGCTCTGTCCATCGCTCACCGTGCAACTTGAAATTGGTGGACCAGCCAAATGGTCAAGTGCCATGTCCCTGCACTGTATGTGAGGTTAAAGGAAATGGAGTCCGACCACTGGCGAAAGTGAACCCCTACAAACGACGACCCCTAGTGCCAGACGATACTGCAGGCCATGCTTATTGTAGAAGGTCGCGGGAAACTGCTGGATTTGAGCAGCGCATGACTGATCGATGTTGAGATCCTTGGGGAAGGCTTACGTCTAGCAGTGAACGTCTCTGCTGCTGATGATGATGATATATAGCGATAAAATAATTTTCTTATTCGATCGGGTATTAAAAATCTATGGTATCCGAAAACGCGCCCGTACGTTCTCGCGGAGTCTTCAGCCGAGGCATTCGGAATATGACAATGCACTTTCAGCGGCAGCGCGATGCGCCCCCGAAACTGGGCCGTGAAATCGACGCCGGGTTTTGTTCTCGTGTAATCCGCATTGTGCCGCTGCAACCTTATGACGAACGTGCATTCCTTCAGCCACCTCACCGCCCGGACGATGACTGAAAAATGATCACGTTTGACAGCGTTTTCTACTCGTTACCCGGAGTCTGATGCCGACGGAGATTGTTTCGGAATGCGCGCTGCATTGTTGTAGTGACAGCGATCACTTTACTACAGTTGACAGCTGTGAGTCACAACTCAACAATGGTTTACACTTCATGGCCGCATAGTTCGCCTTTTTAAATTTATTACGTCTTTTTTTCTTCGAACCGACCAGACGGTCGGGGCGATCACCTGATGGTAAGTTAAGATGTTATACATTACAGCACATTGTAACCGTCTGAGACATAAAATGATGAGTCGCTTTCCCCCAACAATTGCGTTACTACAGCCTCCTTCAAATCGAAACACAGTAATGTTCGCATACTACCCTTTGCATATACCGTACTTGACTATCAACCCATTGGTCTGGTTGTTACCCCATTATTACTGCTATATTTCGCTGGTGGTAGGTCACTACTTCGGATAACCGCGTACATACTACCACAGCTACTATCTCTGCCAACAAATAGTCATGTGCGCAGATTTAGAAGGATGTTGTAGCTAATAAAACTACTGTGGTAACGAGACTCTTCCCATATTATGTCTTAAATCAAAACTACCTTATCTGTATATCATCTTAACCATATTATCATACGCGTACTACTTACCATCAGGTAAATGTCGCGCTCGTTGTGTAGCTTCGTTGGTAGAAGTGTACTTATGATATAAAACAGTAGTGCGCAAACATTACTGTTCCTTTTTGAAGGGCGTTATAGCTAATCCAGTTACCGTGGTAATGAGACTTAACATCCTAAGCTTTAAAACGACGAGCTCAATATTACATCAGCTGAAGTTCCTTTTTTTCCTATCGCTTCGTACAATAAAGTATCACAACATACTAATAACCAGTCCAAAGTGCAGTAAGCAGGTCAGGGATAGATCCTTGACCCGTCGTGGTGCTACTGACCGCTGTGCCGGCGGGTAGGTGGCGAAACGCATTAATTCTGTTGAAATTATGAATATCCGATTTCCATACAAAACAATCAATAACTGAAATAGATCATATGTGACCTATTTAAATGTTCATCGAACATTTGTGTGGCGCAATCGGAATACAAAGTAATTGTATTGTTTGTAGCTCTTTGTTGTCATCGTCAGCCGATACACGTCCACTGCTGGACATAGACCTGTCCCAAAGATCTAATACAGTCAGCATGGCCTCTGGTACCGCTGGGAACTAGGGGCAGTTGTATGAAGGGCTTCATATGGTGAGATTTTGGTCATTTCCCACCACACTGGCTTAATGCGGGTTGCCGGGACCAGGTCCTCGTTTGTTGATTAGCAGGGTGCACCACAAGCAGGTGAGGTTGGCTTGGCTCCCGTGAGTTGTTGTGCAAGACCCCTTACACCCCAAGCTCATTTCTTTATTAGAGATAAGTTTATGGTACTTGGCCATATTTGATCGGTCCTGTCATCAGGTCATTAAGAATAAGACTAAGATAATTAATAGGAGCTTTAGTTGTATGCGCTTTGAAGGTCCATGGTACCAACTAACCAAGTCAAGTATGGACGATAAATTCAAGGTGATGTGGTAACCAGGTTGCCATGGAGGGCTGTGGCCGAGACGTGGTTAAGAGTACAGGGAGGTAGCAATGTGTTCCGTAGATCTGCCGGTGGTAGATCAGTAGTGTACAAACGTTACTGTATTCCGGTTTGAATGGCGCTGTGGCTAGAGAAATTACTAGGATAAAGAGACTCGACATCTTATGTCTCAAGGCATACACCATGCTAACAAGCGCAACGTTATTATGGACTGGCGTATCACTTATCATCAGGTGAGACGTTCCGCTCTGTCTCTCGTGGAGTAAAAAGATCACGAGGTCACCTGCGACCCACCGAATATGACAATCGAAAGCATTAAATTGATAAATACCCTACCCAACCTTTGTCTTTCTCTCCTCAGAAGCGGGGTATGTTTTGAAAATCTACCCTTCTGCTATGAAAAATCCTTACTTAATGTGAATAGTATTATTAGTATTATATAGGATGGTATACACTGCACCACATGTTAAATCTTGTTACCTCAGTAATTTCTCTAATTACAGCGTCCTACAAAGCGGAACAAGGTAATGTTTTATCAATACCGTTTGTTAGCAGCAATAGGCGCTGTGCTGATATCACACTGTTCACCCAACTTCTCCAAACAAAAAGATTTACATATGATATATATGTATGTATATAATATATTCATATAGAAATGTGTGCGTGTGTGTGTGTGTGTGCGTGTGTGTGTGTGTGTGTGTGTGCAGTTATATTCCAATCATAATTTTGGTGGAGCCGATGCGCTGCGTATCCACTTTCCTCGTATTAATTCACATGTCGGAACGCCGACACAAGTGGGTGTCGCGTTCATTTCGCGGAAACACCGTGTACAGTCGCGAACGGAACTGTTTACACTAATTATAGTAAATTCACTGGTGGTACGCCTCCGTTGGCGGAGATCGTCTAGTTGGGCACCACCGCAGCGTCTATTTGTCAAACAACATTGTGTAAATATTATGTGCCGATTTGAAGGGCGCTGTAATTAAAGAATTTACTGCGGGAACGAGACTTAACGTTTTATTAATTCTGTGTAAATTAGTAACTAGCGCCACCATGCGATCTCGTTTATCAGTTACTACTACAGTTTTTGCAGAAAAGTAATCAAAGATACAATAGAGATGATATGAAAACCCAGAAAATAGGAAAATAAATCTTAATAATTGTAAATAAATAAAATAAACAAGAAATATAATAGATAAAAAGAGAAAACAAGATGTAGATGTAATAAAGAACAAGAAGGAAAACATGAAACAAGATAAAGAAAAGAAAGTCTGAGAGGTGATGTGTGAAAAAAGAAAAACAAGAATATGTAAAGACGAGAGGATCTAAGAGTGAAAGAGAGGAAGTATGAAAGAGGAAAAGAAAATATTATAAGTAGGGAAAGAAAAGAAAGACACACTCCGGCCCAACACAACACGGGGTGGAACGACAAAAAAATTACAGTGTAAACATCCTATATTGATATGTAGTCATGATGTATTTCGTCAAGTTTGTAACGAGAGTAGTGAGATTATTTCCCGTTAGCACTGTTGTTCGCGACTGTCCGCCCGCTGACTGCGTTTGATCTCTTCACGGCGATTATGCCTCGAATTATTCATACCAGTGATGACACCCAGATAAGCGTGACAGCGATGTTTTATTTATCGAACGTATCGCGTTAGGGGCGAGGGGCGAGGATCGAGGGGCGTGCGGTGGTGGTCACCGTCCGGGCCGAGTTCATCTAACCTGACGGTAAAAAGGAAATCCTGACTTCCACGCGGCTGGTTCAATATTAATTGTTTTTTTTTTAATTTAATTAAGCGATAAGATTAGCGGAACGTTCACTTGATAGTAAGTGACACACCGGCTCATAACGTAGCGCTAGTTGGGATGATACACAAGACACCACATTGCACTCATGGCCTCCCCCAAAGATCTGCACATCGATAAATGCTGCGCCGCCCGCATCCAGCTGCTTCCAGGAACCTTCACCAGATCGTCGGTCCACCTGGTGGGGTACCTGTTAACACTACGTGTTCCGGTACGCAGTTACCATTTGAAGACCTCAATGCCCCATGGGCTGTCAGACCTCAGTAATTTTACTAGTTACAACGCACTTCAAACCGGAACAGAGTAATGTTTGAACTAGTTCTTGGCTGCAATCGGCGCTGCGATAGTACCGAGATGGTCTCCAGCAACCGAGACCTACCACCAATTATTAAGTTAAGGTAAGTTAAGTAACAATGAAGCTGAAGAAGAGTATCTACAGAGAATGTTCTAGATCTCGTATATATTTTACTGGAACACAGTAACACTTTTACTGGTGGTAGATCTCTGTTGCTGCAGACCGTCTAGGTACGTACCACCGCAGCGCCTGTTGCAGCCGAGAAACTTTACAGTGTTCCGATTTGAAGGACGCTTTAGCTAGTGAAGTTACTAGAGTAATGACGAGCGCAATATGGTGCGGTGTATACCGTGTTATTGAGCAGGCGTATCACTCACCATCAGGAGAATAAAACGTAAACGCCGTCATGGCGGCGACAAGGTCATGTAGCGGTGGTAACTAGGCAGACCAGTTCGAACCCTGGCGCAACACACAACCCCGGACACGTTTCGGGTTCCGCATGCTATTATTATTTCAATGAACGGTTTAAACATTTACACTGAGCAGGGTTCTGTTACATTTCACCCTCGCTCTGCACCCGGTTCAGCTCGCTTGGCATTACTCCAATGGTTCATTTCGATCTTAACACGAAATGTGATTTTTAACTGCTATTTATATTCGGACTGTGAGACCGTTAGCTTCAAGTATTCATTATAAATACTAGGTTTTTATATTATATATATCATTACATGTACAGGGAATCGCGGGGTCGCGGGATCCATGCCAACCTCACCTCGTGGTGCACCCTGCTAATCGACAAACGAAGCTCTGGCTCCAGCTAACCCGCATTGGGCCAGAGTATTAGGAAATGGACCAAATCCCCCAAAATGCACCCCTACAAACTAAATATTTTGGGGGAGCAGTGGATATCTATCGGTTGATGATGATGATATACTATATATTATATATAAATACTGGCACGATTAATGAATACTTAATATCTATTTACATACTTGACAGTATTTTTCCACGTCAACCTAGGTCTGTGCTGCATAAGATGTTTATACATCATTGTGTGCTGGGAGCACTTCAAACCCGAAACTGTACCCGTATATAAAAGATTTCCACCTATGTAGAGACTTAACACGATATCTCTGGAACCATAAGGGCCTGGAGACTTGATATTTGGTAGGAAGATATCTCTAGCCGAGTATAGGTCAGCAAAGAGATATTACCCTCAAACGTATTTAAGGGGGTGTTACATCCGGCATAGCGGATGGAGAACAGCTAGTATAGTATACATAGTAATACATTTCCATACTTGTTATCGACAAAAATAACTGTTATTCTGTACCTAATCGGTCCTATAAGTGAGACAATGGGAGTAGTTTAAGTATTTTTAACTTTGTTATATTTAAGCTCACAAACTTGTGCTTTCAAGCTTTACTTAAACATAAATTTAAAAAGCTTAAAGTTCATTAGCTTGATGTGGAGAAGACTTTTCTAGGTGGGTACATGAAATAAGAGGAGATCTATAGAAAACTAAAGCTTGCTGATATATCCCAGCTGATTAGCCAGATAAAGTAACAATTGGCGAAGATTTGACAACCGGTTAGACAGATCCTAGAGTGGAGCGTCTGTGGGCTGGTGAAGATAGTAGAGAATGAGTATAGGCATCATCAGATCGGGGGTTTTAAAAATCGATTTTTTTTTGTGATAAGGTTAAAAGTTGAATTCTATCTCACGTGGTGTTGTGTGCTCTGTTCTTGTATACACCAACGTCATGGTAACCGTCTATGATCGACTGGCGAGTTGTACCATAATGAAACGACGATGATGAACTTTCACGAGACCGCGAACTCCTCGAGGACAGTGCAGCCGCGTATTCGTCCGATGCGAGCTCGTTACGGACGTAATTGTTTCGTTCATAATGAAATTAGGCCTCTATTTCACACGTCGTTACCGCCGTGCATTGCATTTACGGCCCTTTGTGTCTACACAGCGTCAAACGATACTGAACCTTACCACATTAACGTAAAGTCTATTATCGTACGCAGCTGCGGCAGTTAACATAATACGCAACAAAGGAAAATGGATGTTAAACTGATTTGTAGGGCGAAATGAATCTGTACTATTGTATTCGTTCTGATTGTATGCCGTCCATCGCAAATGAGGGCTCATGGTGGCCACTTCCACAACTTCCACGTCGGCTGACCGATGCACCGGACAATGCTTAACTTATTAACATCGGCGCACTTAATTCACTTGTATCACTTTCGCATTATTAAAAACTAATTTGTGCACGAGTGTACCCTTAAAGACATTCACCTAAATGACACTTGTGACAATATTTACATCCATCAGCCGGCGATGATGATGATGATGATGATGATGATGATATCTACATAACGACTTAAGGTTCCCGTTGTGCTGATAACAATACATAAAATTTGAAGCTCTGCCATTGCAGCTCGATGATGGAGTCAGGAGATGCGTTGATGAAAATGTTTCTAACGTAAACTCTGAGGATCATTTGCCGGAGACCGTCTAAGTACCACCGCAGCTCCTATTGCAGCCGACAAACAGTACTGTGTGAACATTACTGTGATCCGGTTTGAAGGGCGCTGTAGCTAGTGTAAAAATTGGAGTAACGAAACTCAACATCTTTTGTTTCAAAGATACGAACACAATGTGGTGCAGTGTATACCATCCCAACTAGCACCACATCGCTATAGGCAGGCGTGTCACTTACAATCAGGTGATAGTCTAGCTCGTCTCATTGCTTAGTTGAATTAAAAAAAAAAAATATGTTTTTATGTATGTCTTTGTTAATGCGCGCAGTATTAATAGCGTGTAATGATCATCCATTATCACTCACAAACGAGTGTTAACTGCGACGAACTTTACAATTTCCCTTTTGACGGTCAATCGCTTCTGATGAACTTGGCACCGTTCGCGAAACACATTATCATTTTATTACAACAAAAATAAAGCGCGGGGCACACTGGGAGAATTAATATATATCATATAAATATTACCCTTATGGATATAATGGGGTCGGAGCTAGTGATATTACTATGGTAACAAGACTTAATATCTCATGTCTAAACGTGACGAGCATACGATGCAGTGTGTATCGTCATAACTACCCCAGTAATTTAACTAGCTACGACTCCCTTCAAACCGGACCACAGTAACGATCGCACACTAATGTTTATCGGCTGCAATAGGCGCTGCGGTTGTACCTGCATAGACAGTCTCCGGAAACAGAGATCTACCTCGGCGAAAACGGAAAACGTTGGGTCTTATTACCACGGTAATTTTACTGGCGATAACGCCCTTCAAACCGGAACAGTAATGTTTTTCAGCTGCAATAGGATTTGCGGTCGTACTTACCTATTCAGTATCCGGCAGCAGTGACTTACCATCAGTGAAAACAGAAGACGTTGGATCTTATTACCACGGTAATTTCACTAGCTACACCGCCCTTCACACCAGAACACATCAGCGTTTGCACACTATACACTGCACTATATTACGCTCGTCGCCTGAGACGTAAGATATGGAGTCTTATTACTCCAGTAATTACACTAGCTTTAGCACCCTTCAAACCGGAACAGTAATGTTTACACAATGCTGTTTGTCGACTATAATAGGTATTGCGGTCGTACCTATCTAAACAGTATCCGGTGATAGAAACCTGCCATCATTGAAAACAGAAGGCGTTGGGTCTTATTACCGCGGTAATTTCATTAGCTACAACGCCCTTCAAACCGGAACACAGTAATGTTTGCACAGTTCGGTTTTTCAGAGCTAGATTGTCTCCGGCGACAGAGACCAGTAAATAATATGTGGTCGGTGTGTTGATGTTGGCGGCGCAGTGTTGCAAGTCATACGCGGAAGGCGTGAGTCAGCGTGCTCGTGCGCATCGGCCCACGCGCACGCTCCAGCGCTGCCGCCGTCTGGGTTGATTTATGATCTATCTACGCCGAGGTCCAGCGGTGGGCCTGCGTACGCGAGCGTATAAAACACTATATTTACCGATACACTTTAGCACATCGATGCTCCAGCGATGCTGTGATTCATGAGCATGCACTAATTTGTAGTCATACCGAGCTGGAATAAATCTACCCTCTCACACGTGTACATACCTTAACGGTGACGTGGTGGTGTACTGTGGTTCAAGGTCATCGAGGTCAACGGAGTACAGTCGGTCTGGTGGTCTCGAGGTGGTGCAGCATACACTAATTACAAACAGCTATCTTAATATTCCCATACCTAGGATATTCTTATAACAAGATATATATATTTGTGGAGAACTTTCGGGCAGGCCTATGTCCAGCAGTGGACGTCTATCAGCTGATGATGATGATGATGATGAATTAAAAAAAATCGCGTGCATCGTATTGTATGTGGGATAATATGAGGTGAATGTTTCGACGTGGCTGCATGCGCAGTGCAATCGTCGGCCGCAGCCTTGATAGCGGCGCGCCGGTTCCGGAAACTCCTGCGCAGTTTATTCCTCTCGTAAAATTAAACTGTGCGCCGACACAAAGTAAATGGATGCAACGTTAATTCGCCTCTGAGTAATTACCTTTCGATAATGTTAATTGCGTACAAGTCTAACTCCGCGCCCGAGGGCGGCGGTACGATGGCAGTGTTGATGTTGAAGTCGAATGGGACGGCGGGGCTGATAAGCTTTTATGGGGGGCGTTAAGTGTTTATACCACCAGTGGCTGCGCCGCGTCGGGCAGCGGCGCTTAACTGAGCTTATACACCGTACATTTAACACTTGAGATTATTAAAAATATAACTTAATGATTTGCTTTAAAACATATCCCAATCTAGAAAAAATCTTGATGATGTTATATCTTCAATTCAAAGAGATGCTGTTTGAATTGCAATTTTTTCTTGCTGGTGGTAAATCTATATTGCTGGAGACCGTCTAGATACCACAGCAACTACTATTGCAGCCAATAAACAGTAACTGTGTTCCGATTTAAATAGTGTTGTAGCCATTGAAATTACCGAGGTAATTCGACTTAACATATATATGTTGGGAGGCCTCTCACAAGGTGGACCGGCGGATCTAGTGAGGAACGTGGTAACTCAATGGATGGGAGCAACACGTGACCGATCGATGGGGAGGTCTTTGGGCGAGGTCTATGTCCAGCTGTGGGCGTCTATCGGCGGATAATGATGATATATGTCTCACAAGGCAGTGCTGTCTTATACTATTCTTACTAACACCAAGTTGTTATGGGTGAGAGCATCACTTATTATTAGGTGAACGTCCAGCTCGTTTCGGCGCTTCATTACGTAAAAAAAATATATGCTTTAGATATAAACAAATATGTTAGTTTGTTATACTGTGTGTTAGGAGACCGCTTCCAAAAACGAAGACAGACGATAGTACTGATGACAAATCTGATGATGGAACGGAAAAAAATCGATCCTGATTAAAAAAAAAAGCATATTTTTAAAGCGTTTTATTAGCATTACTTACGCTCTATTCTGTTAGTATAGATAAATGAAACGATAGTTTTATAAAAAATATATTACTAAAATAAAAACAGCAATGAAACACAAAATCAAAAACAGTTGATGCTCGGATCGACGAACGCGCGCGTGCGACGGAAACTCGTCATATATTTGGTTGCAATTTGAACCTTATCTCAAGGCAACACGGAGCATTTACGCATAGACTGCGCGCCCGGGCGTTCTTCGATCCGAGTATAAGCTGTTTTTGATTTTGTGTTTCATTACTGTTTTTTTTTTAAATGATGCAAAATGTATAATTACTTTAATTAGTATCCATTTATCTAAGGCACTACGTACCGGATGCTTCTTCTCGAAGCCAAGAGCATCAGACTCGTGCGGAGCTACGAAAACATATACCGCGCCAACGCCGCTTCCAGTGAATTTATTTCCGTTGTAAATTACTCTCAATGAAAGCTATTTCGTTTTATTATATTATTAAAGTTATTATTGCGCTTTAAGCGAACCATTGCGCCGGCGCATTAAAATATTTGTTTATATTATACAGCAGTCGTTACGCGCCCGCGCGCGATTGAGCAATTACGAACCCGCTCCATTCTACCCGCGACACGAACCATGCTATCACCACCATCATCAACTGCCGATAGACGTCCACTGCTGGACATAGACCCTCATAAGATCCCCATATCGATCAGTCTGGCTTTGCCCACATCGCCGCAAATCAGAGGCAGTCGCTTGTAAGGGTTCAAATGATAGACGATTTCCCACCTCGCTGGACCAGTGTGGGTTGGTGGAAACCTCGTTTGTTGATTAGCAGTCTGCACCACGACCAGGTGAGGTCGGCTGTAGTCTCGTGAGTTGTCGTGCGGGAACCCTTACACTCCACGAAATGTATTATTGAAATAACTTCTAGTTAGCTGCATTAATATAAAAAAAATATTGTTTTTTTGTACTCATATAGTTTACAATATTTAAAAAAAACATACTGGAGATAAGTTAGAGACAGTAGAAGTCTAATATAATATTTCCTCCTAAATTAAATCTAGTACTTCCTTCCAATATAATATAATGAGTTCCGCCATTTGAAAGATGTAAGTTTTACCGGAAGTAGGTTTCTGTTGCCGGAAACCGTTTAGGAACCACCACAGCTCCTATTGCACCTACCAAACAGTAGTATGCAAGCATTACTGTGTTCCGGTTTGAAGTGTGCTGTAGCTAGTGTAAACACTGGGGTGATAAAACTCATTATTTTACATCTTAGGCGTAAAGCGTGATGCGCGAAAAGTGTGATGTAGTGTATATCATCCTAACTAGCGCCACGTTATTATGAGCAGGCGTATCACTTACAACTAGGCGAACATCCGGCTCGTCGTATCTTAAAAAAAATGTTTAACTGTATTTTTATATATTTGAATAGATTTTAGTAATTTTGTTTTTAATATATTTAATCCTATCATCTCATCTCATGGAGTGCTCTCAAATTCTGGTATCAAGACGTGAAAGTCCATCAGCTGGAACAGTATAAAGCGGACCGGAGTTTGAGTTTCAAGAACTTGTGAATTCATTTGGCTGTCTACGAGTTTCGGTAGGTGTACAGCTAATGCGCCGAACACACAGCTTCCAAGGATGGCGGGGGCTGATATTTTTTTTTAACTAAACAATAGATATAGTCCTGTTCTAGTAATCTAACTAGCAATGGTAACGTCCACACAGTCTAGATAATTATCTTACTTATTAGACTACAGAGTTAGTACTCATCATCCAATAAAGCACCAAAGTTTCATTTTATTGTGGTGCAAAAATGAGAGACTTATTTAAGGAGCAGAAAATGATGATAATAAGGATATTTTCACAAGCACCACATTCTGCTCGCCGCCTTGTGTGAAGTCCTGTTACCCTAGTCTTTTTTATTCCATGAAGGACTAGAGGAGCGAGACGTTCACCTGATGCCGTACCGCACCTTGTGCTATCCGCCTTGAGACGTGAGATACAAAGCTCCCAGTTACCACAGTAAATTCGCTAGCTATAACACCCTTGAAACCGGAACATGATAATGTTTACACACTGCTGTTTGGCGGCAGGAATAGGATCTGTGGTGGTACCTATACCGATGGTCTTCCGCAACAGAGACCTATTACAGACATAACATACAAACGAGTTCATGCTTAAACAAATTTATGGAGGTATCGGTCATTTAGTAGGTAAATGGTCAAAATGATGGTCATAATAATGGTCAAAATGATGGTCATAATGATGGTCAAAAATACAGTAATTATGGACACGTAGTATCACAAAGAACATACCATAGACAAGTATCGCATATTTACCTAACGAGATTAGACTAAGCCGCAGTACTTCTTCACCAGCGATGATTTACGAGCAGGAGTATAACTTACCATCAGGCGATTGCCCTGATCTTCCATTTGGTGTATATAAAGTTGCTGTACATCCGCAACGGCCGTAGGTGTGCGGCGGGGATGTGAGTGACCCGACGGGGCCTATTCTGCACTAGCCATTCACCCCGGCGACGTCCAGACGACCTGTTACTCAGTTCAGTTGGCGCATCGGATGCTTATGAATGTTTATAGAGGCCTCATCGGGTGGAAATTGTGTTTGAGAGGAAAATTTAACGCTGACGTATAACGCGCCCACTTAGGGAATGGATTATCAGCGCGGAAAGTTGTTTTAGGTAGACTAACTTAGATCTTTAAAGGGTCTATACCTATTTTGATAATATTATAACAATATACTTGTTTTAAATCTTGAAGGTTAATCCCATCTGGCGTCAAGTTTCTTTTTATTCTATGAAGCGACGAGACGAGCAGGATGTTCACCTGATGGTAATTGACACACCAACCCATATCAACGTTATAATTTTATGTACTGATCCTTATTACGCTGGTTTCCTTGAGACAAATAATATTGTCTTATAACCCTAGTAAATTCATTAGCTACAGTGCCTTTCAAACCGGATCACAGTAATTATCACCAGTTAAGTGGTGATTTGGTATGCGATGATGAAACTCACTAACCTTAGTAATAGCCTGTTTACTTTATTTTTGCAGATACTTATGTAAGATTTTGGAGGGTGGGAACACTGATACCAGAAAGATGTTCTCGTTTACTATATTTATCAAGAATGACGAGCTGGTCCATATCATTGTAGTGGGCCAAGGTTCAATATTCCAGTTATTCAGAATTGTTGTATAAAAGTTGAAAATGAACAGCCGTCTATTTCAAGTAATGGAAGGATTTAAGGAGAATATCTATTTACAAATATTATACGTTATAATCAGTTAATCAGGAATTTAGTATAATAGACTTGAAATCGGTGGCACTTTCCTCCATGGTCTTGCGTTGTTCAGATAGCCTGAATGAAAAAAATTTTAACACCCTAAACATCTGTTTCAATCAAACACCAACTCTGTTGGGACCTTTGTTACCCATTGGCTATATACCTTATAACGTGAAGGTCTCTTATTCGATCCCAGGATTTCATGCTGTACTACTTACATGATTGGTAAGTACGGTATCTCCTGAGCCGCTCACTAGCTGCTGTACTCATACTATAAATGTAGTGCTTCTTAAAGACTAGTCTAGAAGACATCTATAGACTACCTAAACCGATGTGATTCGAGGTTATATGAGTATTGTAAATATAAGAAGAAAATCTGTTTAAAAATAAACAGCCGTTTGAAGATAAAGATAATATATTGCATTATTCACAAGTCTTCGACAGTTGAAGCCGCTGGTTCCTGAACTAGGAATTTAACCTGTATCTCAGGAAGCAGTACCTACTCCCAGTTTCATAAATTAAAAAAATGTAGGATAGTTCTGTGCGTTTGTCTGTGCGTGTGTGTTGTACATATGTTTCAGTGGAAGTATAGTTAAAAATGAGGTTAACCATGAAGGTAATGAATAAGTATCGAGTCAAACAATAACATGCTCGTTGTGAACAAACGGAAACGTATCGGTAAGTAATAACCGCCTGTTGGTAAACACAGCTAAGCAAGCGAGTGATGAATATTCATAACGTTACGAACACTCGTAAAGTAGTGAAAGAAATGAATAGTTAAATCAGCGGCCCTTTGTTCGCGTCGGCTTCCGCGTGTGCGGTTGCGCGTCGCGGGAGACAAAGGGTCCGAAAGTGCATGACTCACGCGCACTCACGCGCACTCACCGCGCCGACGGCACTGCGCGCGGACCGAGGATCACTCGCCACCTATATCCTTGCGACCGGTCCTTCTTTTTATTCTGCTAAACGACCTTCACCTAATGGCAAGTGATACGCCGGCTCATAATAATATGGTGCTAGTTGGGATGATATACACAACACCAAATTGTACTTGTCTTGACATATACTATGTTATGCCTCGATACCCCAGTAATTCCGTTAGGTACTACTCCTTCCAATCCGGAACTGTCATAATTGCACACTACCGTTTGTCGACTGCGATAGGCGCTGCGGTGGTACCTTCCTAGACGGTCTCCGGCAACAGAGACTAATCATCATCAGCCGGTAGACGTCCACTACTGGACATAAGTCTCCTCCACAGATCTTCACATACAGTCAGCATGGCCTTCGACTACCGCTGGGCACTAGGGGCTGTCGTATGTATGGGTTCATATGGAGGAATTGGGCCATTTTCAACCACGTTGGCCTAATGGGGGTAGGCGGGACCGAGAGCTCCGTTTGTTGATTAGCGGGGTGCACCACAATCACGTGAGGTTGGCTTGAGACCCGTGAGTTGTCAATCATCATTACCCAATAAACGTCCACTGTACATAGGCTTCTTCCTAGAGATCCTACTCCACTAGGTCCACCACTGCCCACATCCAGCAGTGTCAAGTAATCTTCACCAGTTCGTCGATCAAACTTGTGGTGATCCTTACATCCTCATTGGCCGTCAGTCCTTCGAATAATGTGCTCTGTCTATTGCCACTTAAATCTAGCAACCCTTAAAACTGTCGTTGACCTTAGTTCTTACATATAAGGAAAGAAGCTGGATGAGGGTGGCACAAAATCGATCGATGTGGAGATCTATGGAATATGCCTATATCTAGCAAGATATCGGCTTTATCGGCTGATGTTGATGATGGTGATATTTCCACAAAGGCTCCTTTCAGTCTTGGCCGCGACATACGAACTGTTGTATGACGTAGTAACTGGTAACCCTGGTGGTGTTTACTTAGAAGCCTACACCAAGCAGAGACTTATCACTAGTAAACACACACAAAAAACCATATTAATGTTTATGTATAGTATATTTCTCATGATGCACCATGAAGCACCAGGTCATCATTCCGCTTAGACAATAAGATGACAAACATGGCGAAGTATCTCCATGTTATGCAGAAAGTGTTCCGATCTGAAGACGTTTCCAATTTGATTTAAAGAATATGACGTCATGTAATCCATCTTCACTGGAGGTAAGAGATGGAGGATGAGTGACATGGAGAGGAGAAGAAGGCAATCGTCACATGAATGATCCGGAAGTATTAGTTAAAAATATTATACGAGAAATTTGCTTAGTGCCTTATTACCGAATAGTCTATTTAGTGCATATGTTATAAACGAAGTAAAGTTAATTTAAGTTACTACCTAACTTATACTTGATCTTTATTATGTACAGTTCATTTCCGTTTTGGGACTTATAACTTTTTTCCTTATAAAAGCTAAAGGTGTGTACAGAGTTGTCATGATCCGCGAATTCCGAATTAGGAGTATTTCTTGTACTTAGGGAACCAGTTTAGAAGTACAGTAGTATCATACACAATTTTTTTTTTAATTTATAATATATGTATTTATCTATACGTGTACGTGTGCTTGTGTGTGTGTGTGTGTGTGTCTTGTTTTAATAAGTATTTTTATTATTTTGTATGAGCACCTATTCTATTAGAGAAAACCTGTGAACGTTCCGCGTCGTATTGCTGTCGTGTCCGCGAAACCCCATTAGGTGTATCACTAACAAATTGTACGGAACCCACGGGGTCGTGGGGTCTGCACACTCGGCCCTTATTCCATTTATATCACGGCCGCGTAAACTGTATTTTAATTTCCCTCATCAGACAGCTGCCGGTTGAGTCAGCAGCGCTGCCATTGTTCGCGGACGCTCTCCGTAACGCCGTTTAAGTTATGTTACTGCGGGCATTACTACAGTAATACACTAATTAGCGATATTTAACTGAATTAACGCTTCCTCTTTATATTAACGAACCGGTAAATATATACGAAACACGCATAATAACAAACAAGTATAAATAAGTGACAAAGAGACTCTTTTAAGTAGTACCTAACTGCTATAAATGAAGGGTTACTTTGAATGAATTTAACTTATATTTTACAAAAATAAAGAAAGTATGTAAAAATCATTTTACAGGGGAGATACGGAGACATTTTTTTATAGAAAGACTGGGCGAACAAACAACCATTTCACCTGATGTAAAGTGATCACTGACGCCCATAGACAGTCACTAAACCACAGGGGTCACGGTTCAGTTGCGGACCTCTAAGGAAATTAATGGTGATAGGTGTTTGTTGCCGGAGACCACCTGTGTAGGTATCCCCAAATAGTACTCTGTACCGGTTTGAACGGGGCTGTAGCTAATAAAATTACTGAGGTAATGAGACTTTACATCTTACGTCTCAGGGTGACCGTGTTCTAGTGTTTACTATCCCGAATAGCACCATATTATGAGCAAGTGACACACTTATTATCAGGTGAATGTCTCGCTCGTCTCTTATTAGTATTGGTTGGTACTCTATTCGAAACGATAATAACTAACTGCCAGATCAGCTTGGAAGATGACAGTATATATACTACCGTTTTAATCCTCAAAGAATTTCAACCCTCATTGAAAGTAACACCATGATAATAACCTGCTCCATAGATTGACAGTTTTCGTAAATATGTGTCGTTTGCCAAGTGTTACTGCTGTACCATAGACAAATAGTCTCGACCTTTCACTTATGAGAAGACAGTAAACCAAGTATTAAGAACAGGTAAGCTGTTCGTATAATAATTAATTAGAACATTTTCTCTGAACCTGTTATCTTAACTAATTAGTAATCCGTACAGATCAAACTATGGGAATAAAGTGATTTGTTTTCTATGAAAATATTCTACGGTGATAGTTATTTTCGATACGACCCCACCTGATGGTAAACGGCGATGAAGTATGATGGTAAATCGCATTAGTCTAGAAGTAACCTATTCACTCTTCTATCGTAGATACCTGGACGTAAAAACCCTAGACTGTTCTAGAAAGAAACTAACGAAGGAATGAATACCAGCAGTGTGTCTAGATTACTGATGGTAAAAGAACGATGGCATAATTCATATCTAGCGCACACTCTCCGAAATGCAATCGATAGGACATCAAGCAGCTCGGTATCCTACGTCAATGGTGCAGGCTATCAAGTCTAGAACTTAACAGCTCATGGTCACCAAGTATAGTAATGGCAGCACCTGTCATGATTAAAATACGATTTCTTATCAAATCTCTTGATAGTTATAAACAACCATAGAGAACTAACAAAATTGCTACGGTTGGTTGTCTCTTCTTTAAATTATCACCTTCCCTTATCAAGAATTGTTGCACTGTGCGTGTCACCTGCTACCGAGTGATCTTCACGATCTCCTTCCTACATTTTAAAAATAAACACGTAACGCAGACAGATAATTCAGTGCATAAATACACGTATGAGTGTTACTGTAATCCGCGTAAATTAAAACTTATTGCCTGCAAGGTCGGCGGCGGCGTGGTGCCGGAATTACTGAAAATCACACAGACCGTCTGCAGCTGGAAATAACGAACTCAGCCTTAATGCAAGCGCGATAAGGTCGCAATTGCAACGGGCAACGTGTAGCGAAGTGCATATGTAAAGTTGCAACTCCTGACCTTAAATGAATTCAGCGTTATTAACATTTGTGTTTATTTTTCCAATTGCACCGGCGACCAACCTCTTTATGTGTTCAAGATCTAGCTGATTGTATGGTTGACGACATCTCCGATGTCCCAGGTTCGACCCTGCTGCATGGCATTCATACGCTCACAACCATTTTCATACAAATGACCTATACATACATTTCGCGTGGAATATACTTACGATTAAATACTAAAATATTTTTTAGTGACTAACTAGATGTTAAGAGATGTGAGGATCGAACAGGCACATCTAGAATATTCTAGCTCTCATAAAGTAACCACTGTACCACAGAGGCCATATAATATGTCGTCTTAACGTTATTACGCTCAAGTATATTTAGCAAGCATTCATTTTATCTATAGATAGTTGAATGAATCCATTTAATACATCAAACGGAGACTGTATCAGTCAACATCCAATGTAGAGATGTTCAGCATCAACATCGCTGCGGGAGACGGTTGACAAAACGGCAATGAGATTATCCGAATGAGACTTGCTTTCCTCGGCATCCGTGCACGTCGGGTGTTCAAAGCGAACCTCACACACGTATCCTGATCTATATGTATTGGGTATTGAGTAGAAATTCAGAGATCACATCAATGGGCACACCCTGTATACCTCTGTTGCTGGAGATCATCTAGCCGCCATCTCCATCATATATACACCACAACCATATATACAAACAAAGCAAAGAAACCATGGTTTCATGGAAGTGAAATAGTACAAGTGTGCTCGACTTGCATCGTGTTTTACTGGAACCTACCTAGGTCTCTGTTGTCGGAGACCTAGGTAGGTTCCATCGCAGCTCCTATATCTACTGCCTAACAGTAATGTACAAACATTACTGTTTTCCGGTTTGAAAGGTGCTATATCCAGCGATATTTCTGTTGTAATCTCTTATCTAATACCTTGAGGCGATGAGCGCAATGTGGTGTTGAATATATCAACATAATCAGCGCCATGATATTATGGCGCGGCGTATCACTTACCATCAGGTAAACGAGCTGCTCGTCGCGTCGCTTCGTATAATAAAAAATAGTACTGGTTAACTTCAGTGAAAGAGTAAATCTTTATGTGTATACAAAAGTACAAGTTATCATCATCATCAGCCAATAGACATAGACCTCACCTAAAGATCTCCACGTCTATCGGTCCTGCGTTGCTCGCATCCAGTGGCTTCCAGCGACTCTCACCAGATCGACGGTGTACCTTGTGGTTGACCTCCCAACACTACGTGTACTGGTACGCGGGCGTCATTTGAGGACCTTACTGCCTCATCGGCCGTCGGTCCTTCGAGCAATGTGCCCCAAACTACCTAGAAATGATGAAGCAGTAACAACATTTAAATGATGCAGCCAGGCTCTAAATAAGCAAGTTGTAAGGAAGAACTTTTTATCTTACTATTATCTTGTTTGTGCTAGGTCTCTAATCTTGGAGATCGTCTAGATATCCATCACCGCAGCTCCTATTTCAGCCGCCGAACAGTAGTGTGCGAACATTACTGCGTTGCAGTTTTAATGGCACTGTAACTAATGAAATTACTGTGGTAACGAGACTCAAGTCTTAAGCGAGGAGAGCAATATGGTGTTGTGAATACCATCTTAAGTAGCGCCACTTTGTTACAGGCGGGCGTATCACTTACCCTTAGGCTATCATTTCGCTCATCTCATCATTTATTTGAGTAAAAAAAAAAGGTGTCATTATGATGACTGTTCTGAAAATGTGAAATAATGTGAACCTCGTAAGGAATGCTGATCGTGTATGATTTAATGGGAGGCCTGTGTGAGGAGCGCCCGCTGAAAGATATATGTATTCCTTAAATTTGCAAGCGCACTCATAAATAAGGAGACGTCGCGAATAACTCAGTGTTCAGCGCCGGCGACCGGAAGTGTCGCGGTGTTTAGCGCCGATTTAACCTCGCCTTTTTACACAAGGAAACACGTGAACGTTAATATATAGCACGACGCGATAATATGATTTCTGGAAACGGCGTTATAACGAGCTGGGGTTCCTTCACCTCGGGCGCGCGACAAAGGGAGGACGAGAGGATCCCAAAATGGCGTACGACTATAAACATTGTATTAACTGGCGAAGGACGCTCGCGGCTCGCCGGGTCGTAGGGCCGGCCGGTGGGCGGATGGGTCCAGACGGCCCGGTGACTGACCCGCGGCGCGCCGTAAATCAGCACATTAGTGGACCCGTGGGCGAGAGATTATTGCCACAGGATATGGCCATTTCACTACGAATTAAAAATTAACTTATATATACCTTTGTAAAGGAACAGGCAAGGATACAGTGATGTCTCAATTTCTATACAATGTAATAAAGGACCACATGGTGGTGAGCCTTTTTTTTTTTGTTTCGGAGGGGAGATCTTCGAAAGATACCCTGCTTATGGAGAGAAGTTAGGGTTATGTGAAATTCTAACTCACTAAAACCCCCTCGCTAGTCTGCATCAGAGCATTCGGAGAGGCTCCAGGATCTCTTACAGAACACACCGGTGCCCCTCTACACTTGGTGTTAAACGTCTCTGAGGAGGGGCCAAACCCTTCTAGCCTGTCCCACAGATTCGCCTGCTGAGCGATTTGGGTTTATGGTAACGGGCCTGCCAACACTACGACTTCCGGTACGCGATCGCCATTCGAGGACCTTGGTGCCCCATCGGCTGTCAGTCCTTCGAGCGATTTGTCCTACCCATTGCCACTTGAGGCTAGCAATCATTTGGACTATGATGGTTGATAGAAGCAGCTGGATGCAGGCAGTGCAGGCTCGATCGTTGTGGATATGTTTGAATGAGGCCTATGTCCGGCAGTGGACGTCTGTCGGCTGATGGTGATGGTGAATGTAATAAATATATAATAGAAACGAACTAAATTGACAGTTAAAATATTTATCCTGCATTAATATTGCTGGAGAACATCTAGGGACACAGCGCAGCACCTATTGCAGCCGATAAACCAGTGCACAAACATTACTCTGTTCCGGTTCGAAAGGCGCTGTAGTCAGTGAAATTACTGGGATACCGAACATAACATCGCTCGAGCCAACGAGCAAACATGGTGCTGTGTGTAACATCGAAACTATTATTGTTATAGACAGGCGTATAACTTACCATCAGGTGAAAGTCTTGCTAGTCTCGTCGCTTCGTAGAATAGAAAAAAAAATTTCATTCAGAGCTCATAAAATTAGATACCAAACAGCTATAGCTAGATCTAGCCATTACACATTAATGCTAACCCTCGGTAATACCTATCTAGATATAAAAATAGAAATCTCACACCAGCGTTAGACTACATCATCATCAGCCGATAGATGTCCACTGCTGGACATAGACCTTCCTCAAAGATCTCCACATCGAGTTCCCGCGACTCTCACCAGATCGTCATGGGAGTGGGTCGACCTTGTGGGAGGTCTTCTAACACTACGTGGACCGGTACGCGGACGTCACTGGAGGACCTTACTGCCCCACGTTTTACTATATATATATATATATATATATATATATATATAATGAAAATGGGTTTTGTTTGTTCGCGAATCACGTGAAGACTAGTGAACGTATCTCGGGTGGATACATGAGCTTTCGACGCGAAATGATTTATATATATATATATATATATCATAGATCCTTCATTATTTCATTTCTAATTAAATTTTTTAGACATTTTCATTTCGTGTTATGCGGTTGCCATAGTAACGGCTGCTATAGAAAATCATTTGCGGTCGCTCCCAAGGAGTGTGTCAGACCAATTTCCAGTGTAATTCTATATTACATCCAGCGAATCGGAACCGCTAGATGATCTTCTGAGATTAAGTGTTCTATATGATAACATGTGATGTAATACAACTATAGCATTGCGCTAACGTAGATTTATCTCTATATGTCTTTATCGTCGTTTCATTTTGTTAGAGGCAGCTGCAAACGCCGATGTTACCCACATGGACATCCGAATGTCAAATGTGTCGCAGAACATTATGTTTTAACCAGCCACATGGTCACCAGATGACTGGAGATGACCTACAATAATATGACACCACCAAACATCGCTCTGAACAGAACTAATATGCGTTCAATGATTTGACTAAGTAAATATCAACAAAGAAGCTACATAAACTATTTTTTTTTAAACAGCTGGACGTTCACCTGATGATAAGTGACACCCATAAAAACGTAATGCTAGTTAAGATGATATATACTGCACCACGTCGCCCATATCGTCTTGAGATATAAGATGTTAACTCTCGTTACTTAATTACATTCGCTACAGCGCCGTTCAAACCGGAACATAGTAATGTTTGCACAGTACTGTCTAGCGAATGCAGCAGGAACTGCGGTGGTACCTCATAATCATCGTGAGCTGATAAATGTTCACTGCTGGACATAGGCCTAGCCCAAAGATTTGCACACGACCGGGTAGGGATTCATATGGACTTGGGCCATTTCTTACTACGCTGGCCCAACGCGGGTTGGTGGGAGTCAGAGCCTCGTCTGTTGACAAGCAGAGTGCACCACGATCAGGTGAGGTTGGCTTGGATCCCTTACCTAGACTGATGGTGTAGTTGTACCTAGACGATCTTAAAAATGTATCGAAAACTAAAGGAAGTGTGAAGTTTAAGAAATTGGAAGCTGGAAGTAATCTGTAAATATAAATCCAATTATTAGAGCAATTTCCGAGGGTGGTGGAAGGTTCAGACGTCGACAAAATATGTCTCAATAATTGCAGAACACGGCGCCGGCGCTGTTGGCTCGACTGGCTCAAGGTTGTCACCACTTACTTATTGTAACCAATATATTCCTATTAAAATAATACTTTTAGAACTATTGTTAAACTGTATGGTGAAACCCTACTCTCATTAAATGGTAAAAGGTCTGTGCTGCCGGAGACCGTCCAGGTAGCTACCACCGCAGCACCTATTGCAGCCGACACACAGTACCGTGCAAACATTACTGTGGTCCGGTTTAAAGGGCGTTGCAGCTAGTGTAATCACTGGGGTAAGGAGTCTTAACATCTTATGTCGGCGACGGGTTCATTACGGTGCAGTGTACATCATTCCAACCAGCGCCACGTTGTTATCGGCAGGCGTATCACTTACCATCAGGTGAACGTGCCGCTCGTATGATCACTTCAACTTATGAATATATATGTTCTCTGACAAGGACCTAAACGCCGTTAATCATACACTGGTCAAGTGTGGGTTGTCAGATGTCACATTCTACCGAACCTGTTGCTCATGGAAGACGTCGGTCTCTTCGCAGTGGTTTCCTTTGCCAAAAGTGTACATTCACGCTCAGGCTCAATGGGAATCGGAACCTGTGTCTTTCCAAAACGTATTGCTTGTACGGACGCCATACCCACTTCAGCAATGGAACAATCAGAGAACTAGAAGACGTGGAAGACGCATAAGAATATCTTCACTGCTTCCACAGTGCAGAAGCTAACCGCCTTCCTAATACTACAAAGGTTTATTACTATAAGAAATTCGACTAAAATTAAAAAAAAAACATTAATCTACTCTCGGTATATATAAGAAAATAAGAGATGAATGATCTCTGAGCAATAAGCTTACCCCGTGAACGGTACCAGTATCATCATTATCATCATCAGCCGATAAACTTTCACTGCTAGACATATGCCTCCTCCAAAGATCTCCACGTTTCTAGAGATTTATGTGGGGGATGTTTGGGTCGTTTACCACCACGCTGGCCCAATGCGGGTTGGCGGGAGCCAGAGCCTCGTCTTTTGATTAGCAGGGTGCACCACGAGAAGGTGAGGTTGGCTTGGGTTCCATGAGATGTGCGAGACCCCTTATGCGTGTTAACTTCAAAATACAATTTGGTAGACTTGTGTTCAGTAATGATCATCAATAGCCTGAAACGATGATGAAATATCTGAACGCAAGTGGTCACAAATTGCGAAGGTTTAACTTTTTAAACTTTAATCTAGACCTGAAGTTAAATATGGTCACTTTGAGCAGCTCGCCAACCTTACTCCGCCCCGGTTGCATTTACTTTTAATCTCCCTTTATTTCGAGTGCAAGAATGTGTTGCGTGTTTGTCTTTTGTTTAGCGATCCCATCCGACTGGCAACAAGGGATTCCGTTTCTTCGGCGACAGCTGTACGGGGGTGGGGGTGTGTTTATTTGGCGTCTAGTTGTTGCGCCAGTGTTTGCTCGCAATTTACATGCGCAGAGGGCGCGGCGGGGGTGAGCAGTTCACCAGGATTTGCACCGCTTTCGACAAATGATTAACTTGGTAAGTGTTGGATATTGTTACATCATGATATATCACGAAGTTCATATCATTCATAATTTTGTGATGAGCTAAGATTAGAAAGAACCTATTTAAATAATTATCATTTTTTATCATCATCATTTCTTCAGTATAATAAGCGCTACTGCTGTGT
Source organism: Ornithoptera priamus (assembly GCA_029034505.1). Lineage (NCBI taxonomy): Eukaryota > Metazoa > Arthropoda > Insecta > Lepidoptera > Papilionidae > Ornithoptera > Ornithoptera priamus. The sequence goes on from JARDWD010000827.1 coordinate 788,173, forward strand.
ATCATCATCAGCCGATATATGTCCACTACTGGACATAAGCTTCACTAATCGATCGGTCAAGCGATGCTCGTATCCAGTGGGTTCCAGCGTTTCTCACCAGATTGTCGGTCCACCTTGTGGGAGGCCTCCCAACACTACGTGTACCGGTACGCGGGCGTCACTCGAGGACCTTACTGCCCCATCGGCCGTCGGTCCTTCGAGCAAGTTCCCTGCCCACTGCTATTTAAGTTCAGCAATGTTTTGGGCTATGTCGATTACCTTCTCTTCTATAACTAACACAGCTGGATATAAGCCAGTTTCAAAGATTTCCATACCGGTAGGAATTGTAATGGGGAATTGGGCCATTTCCCACAACGCTGGCCCAAGACGGGTTGGTGGTAGCCAGAGCCTCGTTCTTTGATTAGCAGGATACACGACGAGCAGATGAGGTTTGCTTGGATCCTGTGAGTTGTTGTGGGCAACCCTTACACCCCCTTAAAACTTTTTACATAAGCTATTAATATAAACATTAACACCATCGTCGCGGTGGAACAATACGAGGGCAGCATTACGAGGTCCGAATCCATAAAAAGTACTTCCATGACACCATCAAATATTTTCCACCTCGGTAACGAGCTGCTGAAACTATAAAAAAGTTCTTAACCTTTAATACACAGCCGTTTTCGCGGACGGAGTACATCGAGCGCTCTGCTGGAGGACGTGGAGCGGCGGAGCGATGGCGAGGGTTCGATGGACTGCATGCACGTCATTAGAGATGTATGCATGCACCTAAAGGGACCCGTTTTATTACGGCACAGTTTTATAGTTCCGCCGCCGGCCGCCGGCTCCAGTTGCGGCGACGAAGTCCACCCCAGCATCAGCGTTTTCATATCCACCGAGGGTAATACAGAGATCACCCTTTGCTTTTCTTTTAATCTAGTATTATTATTTTGGGTCTGATGATTATTATTTTTATCAGCACTTGATGATACAGCAGTTGTGGATAGAATATATCAGCTCATGTCGTTGCTTAGCCTAATTTGAATTCATCCGATTACTATGTTTCAGCTTGAAGTCTATCTTCAGTCTCAAGGCGACGAGCGCAATGTGGTGCTGTAAATATCATCCTAACCATCAGGTAAAGGACCAGTTCGTTTCGTCACTTCGATGAATGAAAAAACAGACAAAACAATGGCTAGAAAATAGAAAGCTAAACGTAAAACCCTATTTTCTGAAGATGTTGAGCGGTTGGAGGTAATTTTGACTCTTACAACTTCTCTGATACTAGGCTCGTAGACCTGAATCCACGGCCTGTTAAAAAAACCTGAAAACGATGCGGTGATAAATCTGGACACCGGCTCGCCGTGTCCTGTGTAAAATTGCTACAGCGTGGACTAGTGTATACTTAGAATATTCCAAAAAGGACTACTTACCACACTCACCACAATTTACTTGGTTCACCAGAGCAGTATTCAGGCTTGAAAGCTCCTGCTTGTCTTCACATCATTCCCTATTTACTCACGAAGTCAAATCTGTTAAGTTTAAATATTGCTTAAAATGGATTAAGTAACAACGATACTAATTATAGAAACAGAAATACTTTTCATCGGTGTCAGCTCTGTAAAAGTAATTTGTAAAATCGCATCTCTCGTGGCCCCACATGATAACCAGCACGTCCACCCCCTAAGCCAACTGTTTTATGATCTGTTACCGGCTATATGAAGCGTTGAATTCATTTTCGCCCGCTGAACACTTTATATCTATTCTTTATCACAAGCTATATACATATACAGAACCCACATACATATGTATATATATATATATATATATATATGTATGTATATGTATATCTGTTGGTAGATTGCCTAGGTAGGTACCACCGCAGAGCCTAAGGCAGCCGACAGACATTACAGCATTCCGGTTGAAATAGTGTTGTAGCTAGGGTAATTACTGTGGTAACCAGTTTTAACATCTTATGCTCCAATGCGACGAGCATGATGCTGTGTACACCATCCTAACTATATACTGGTGTATCTCTTACCATCACTTTAACACCGCGATCGTCTCGAGTCGGATAAAAGTATGTCTAATTTTTTAACTACTATTTATATATTAATGTTGAAGTTCATTTGGGGGGAGGTAGATGTAGTGTTGGGAGGCCTCCTACACGGTGGACCGACGATCTGGTGAGAATCACAGGAATTGATTGGATGCGAGCAACGCGAGACCGATCGATGAGATCTTTGGAGGAGGCCTATGTCTATATATTAATTTGTTTGTTAATTCGTACATATAACTTATATTATCTATATGTATATAAGTGATATCCAGGAACCCATTGACTCATAACGAGACCTCCGGAACTATTGGACGAACACTCAAAATTTGGTGGAGACTTAGTTCCGCCAGAGAGAGATATATTATATAAACAATCGTGTTTATTTGATGTTGCAAGTGGCTGCAGTATCTCTTGCATCCCAAGGATCCCAACTACCTCATAATCCTGACCGTGTATCGAAAGAAAAATAAAAAATATATTTTCTATATAGAAGACAAATAAACATTTTCACATCACTCAAGTTTACGTAATATTAGAAAGGGAGAGAGAATCTCCCAAAGAAACTAAACAAAATACAGGTAACAATCCCATTACAAGTTATCAAAGCTGGGGATAAACAGGCGGGGGTACGAAATAATTTGCCCAATGGCTGAAATTTCTTTTCTTCTCTCAACTTCCGGTCCCTTCCATTTTCCACTGACAATCAAACCGTTTGAGCTCTCAAGGCGTAAGCTGAAAACATTTCGGCCAAACCTCTGACCCTCCCATCAACTAATACGCGGGTGGTCCAGTTTATCAACAGTTAGCGATCCTAAACATTTAAAAATATCTATTTCATCATTAGCCGATAAACGCCCACTGCTGGACATGGACCCCAAATATCTCCACATACAGTCAGCATGGTTTTCGATACCGCGAGGGTACTAGGGGCTATTGTATGTAAGGGTTCATATGAGAAGATTTGGGAAAATCCCACGACGCTGGCTCAATGAAGACTAGCTGGAGCCAGAGCCTCGTTTCTTGATTAGCAAGGTACACCACGAGCAGGTGAAGTTGGCTTGGGTTCCGTGAGTTGTTATGCGGGACTCTTACACGTAACTGTACTCGTATTCTACCAAATATACGAGCATATTAACATGAACAGCACTCTTAACATTCCAACTTATATATCCTCGAAGTTTTCGATATTTTCCTTCACCAGATATTAATTGGGGAATGAACCCAAACCTCCTTGAATTATAGATCGAGTGGTTCAATCGCACTTACAGCTTGAAATACTAACCTAACCTAACCTAACAGATGGTTCCGAACGAAATAGAGTTAATTTGAAACGAAAAATATTCCAACTCCTTGACCAGATGACCTCTCAAAGTATTGTTGTCCTGAACACTCAGATCTTCGTCGCTCGCCGCTCGTCGCTCGCCGCTCGTCGCTCGCCGCTCGCCGCTCGTGCCCGACGTCGCCGGGTTATCCCCCGCGCCGCCCGCTAATGGTGCGCGGTCGGCAGCGGCTGTGTTTGTTTACTTTTATTGTCGAGATAAATCTATCCTAACTGTCCCGATAATCGCCGCTAACTGTTTGCGTGATAAATATGCCGCTCTTTATAAACATACTGCTGGTGTACACTGCTGAACTTATTTTTAACCACCCACCAGGGAAAGAGAGTGCTGGGAGACAAGAATTAGAATTGGTTTGCATTTCAGTCTGACTCCATTACATTCGCTGATGTTATTTAAAATATTTCATGCTTCTGCGATGAGTTGGTAAAAGTGATGGATCTGGACACTTTACAATTGGAAAACGGTCAGGTTTGTTTCTCACTGATCTTGAGGATCTGGTGTAGGAAAACATCTGGAAAGAATTTACAAAAGCAAAATTAGCTTTGGGTACCTCTGGGCCGGTTGTAAGGGGTCCCGCACAACAATTCACGGAATCTAACCCATCCTCACCTACTCGTGGTGCATCCTGCTAATCAACAAACGGTACCCTGGCTCCCACCAACCCGCATTGTGCCAGCGTGATAAAAAATGGCCCAAATCCCTCCGTGTGAACCTCCACAGACGACGAGCGATAGTGCCCAATAGCGAATTAAGTCATGCTGACTGCAGCGCAGGACCGATCGATCTGAAGATTTTTGGGGTAGGTCTATGTCCAGCAGTGAACGTCTATCGGCTGATGATGATGATATTATCTCTTTCATTTACTAGTCTTAACACTTTAATATAATATTTATAACAGATTTTTCTTGCATAAACGATTAACAACAAGAATATATAAGAACCTGCTGTGTGAAGGAATACATCATCTCATCATCATCATCAAGCCGATAGAAGTCCCACTGCTGGACTTAGACATCCCGCAAAGATCTCCACATCGATCGGACCCGCTCGCATCCGGTGGCTTCCTGCGACTCTCACCAGATCCTCGGTCCACCTTGTGGGAGGGTTCCCAACGCTACGTATACCGGTACCGAAGGAATACATAATCGAGCAAAACTCCATAGTAATTAAGTCTAGTCTGATAAGTTCCAAGATCTTTAAACAATACCAGCCGAAACAGAGATGCTATATATTAGAAAATTATCACCTTCCTAACTCCTCCCGTGTGATCCGGACTCGTACCACGGACAGCAGTATTACATAGCAACCGATCAGCCATTGGACCATGCAAGCTGTAACCTTTGGCTACAATCTAATCAAATGATCGCTTTCAATATTAAATTTATTCCAAGGAAATGTCTGAGTTCTCCCAATAAATACTCATGTTTCTTTCGCATAACGACCTCATCATTGTAACCAACCGTACCGTTGCCCCGAGCTCTATCGTTTCCGTTACTGTGTTTCCTCAATTCGCCATGAAATTTCACCCCCTTACAGTCCTTTTTTTCAACTTGCTACCGAAACGAGATCTGTTTTACTATAAACTGTATAGACTTCGGTTCAGCGCGATATAAGATCAAAGATTTGATTTGAGCTCTCATTGTGGACAACTGGGAGACAGCAATTATACAACCAACCAACTCTTGTTGTCAACCTTCTCCCACTTTAAAGCAACAGGTGTTTCTGGGTAAAGAAATAAGTGCTGATGGGAAAAGATAGGTAGAAGATAATCGCTGCAAATCCTCAGAGTATTGAAAAGATGCATTAAGATGAATAAAGAAATAAGACGATATAATAGTAAGTATGACTATAAGGGGATAAAAATAAAAGTATCTGGAATAAAAAGGATTTAATATGAATAGGAATATGTTAGTAAATAAAAAGTGACTAGAAAATATGGAGTAAAGTGTGAGAGAGTAAGAGCAAAGAAAATGATATATCAGAAGTGGCGAATCTTCACTCACAAAGGCGATGGAAGATGGAATAGAAAGAAAAGGAAGAATGAAAAAGAAAAATTAGTATGGAAGAATAATAGTAAAAATCATGTAGGAAAAGGAATATAATGACATTTTCCCACAAAGGTAAGAGGGGAAAGGACGATAGGATATAGAACTCCACCTCTAGTGGCCTCTGCAACGAACAAGAGACAACCGAGTTACAAGGCAAATTTATGCTTCATCATCATCATCAGCCGATAGACGTCCACTATTGGATATAGGCCTCCCTCAAAGATTGTCCACGTTTGTTGGGGTTCATATGGAGGATATGAGCTACTTCCCACCGCGCTTGTCCAATGCGCGTTGGTGGGAGCCAGTACCTCGTTTGTTGATTAGCAGGCTGCACCACGAGCAGGTGAGGTTGGTTTGGGTCCCGTGAGTTGTTACACACTTACACCTGTTTTTTACTAGCTTGATCTAGCTAGCTTAATCTTTACAAATTAAGCTATTATTCGGAACCGTCAGTTAACCGGAAATTGAAATAAATCTCCACCGGAATTGAACATTAACCTGTTGGTCATTCCAACGTTTGAACCATCGCAACATTTGTGGAGTTACTCAACTTGTTTATTAAGTTAGAACAAGTTATATGCTTCAAGCGGATACTTCAGGTCTTAATTGCAAGTGAAGTTAAAAAATAATCCGTTTTAAGTATTGCTTTAAGTATTAAAACTAAAAAGCTCCAATTCAAGTTACAACTAAGTTGACGCTCATCTAACGATGTTTCGTTATTGATATTTATGCTGCTTTTGGAAGTTTTAATTATATCATCAGCCGATATACGTCCACTGCTGGTCATAGACCTCGAAATCGACTAAAAACGGCACAAATCCATCGAAGAAGGATTAGTTCTGCAATTGCTCGCTACAAACATACTGCGTTGGCCAATCGGCGAGTACTATTTTATAAGGGTCGTCATCATCATCAGCCGCTAGACGTTCACTGCTGGATATACGCCTTCCACGAAGATCCACATAAGTCAGCATGGCCTCCAGTACCGCTGGATACTAAGGGCTGTCGTATGTAGAGATTCATATGGGGTGTTTGGGCCATTTCCCACCACGCATACTACGCAACGCAATACTACGTATACCGGTACTCGGGCGTCACTCGAGGACCTCACTACCCCATCGGCCGTCGGTCCTTCAAGCAAGTGTCCTGCCCACTGCCAGTTAAGTCTAGCAAACTTTTGGGCTATGTCGGTGACCTTAGTTCTTCTGTGGATCTCCACATTTCTGATTGGACCGCATAGAGAAACTCTGAACGTAGCTCTCTCCATTGCCGTTGGGGTGACTTTTTTCCTGCTTACTATTTACTACCCTAATTATTTCATTAGTCTTTAACTAAAAACATAGACATCACAAATGTAATGAATCATCATTGCTGAAGGTAGAAACGAAATTCAAGTTTTTAATGAGTCTTTTTTTTTGTAACGCGCAAAGGAATTAAGCGTGGGTGTTTAGGCAGGTCCATTAGCCGGATGTGCTCCGGCGGAAATGTTTCCGGCAACTAATTAAAAGCAAATAACCAGACTCCGTGTTGTGGTTGTTTGCTTTAGTACGGCCGCGCTACGGATCTGCGGGCGGAGCCCCGAGAAGCCCCGCGGAACCCTGTGCTTATTTTCATATTACGGCGTAAACGTAGACCAAACATGGCTACGAAAGCGTAGCGCCGTAGCTCCATTTAAATTTATGATATAATACCGGATATCCATTCCCGTATAAGAGCATTACTCAAGCTTTTACGTCAAAACGAGCGCGTGCTTAAAAATCGCTCGCGCAAATTAAAGAGCTCCTTTGGACATGTTTTTTTTTTAGAATAGAATATTCCTATCGTCAGTCTGTCCCACGGCAAGTCGACTAGAGACGGCACAAATCCACGGAACAAGGATCAGTTTTCCAAGCGATCGCTACAAACATACTACGTCTGCAAAATCGGCAAGTATTAATTTTTGAGATCGTCTTTATCATCAGCCAATAGACGTCCACTGCTGGGAAAAGACCTACCTCAAAGATCTCCACATACAGCCACCATGGCTTCCGGTACCACTGGGCACTAAAGGCTGTCGTATGTCATTTCCCACCCGGCTGGCCTAATGCGAGTTGATGGCTGCCAGAGCTTCGTTTGTTGATTAGCAGGGTGCACTACGAGCAGTCGAGGTTGGCTCGTGGGTTGTTGTGCGGGACCCGTTAAACCCCATCGTCGTCTATTTGCAGCGCTAGACCACAATAATCGAAATTAATTACCCTTTACTGGTGGTAGATTTTTGTTGGCAGTTACCGTCTTGGTACCATTACAGCTCCTATTTCTCCCAACGAACATTACTGTGTTTCAGTTTGAAAAGCGCTGTAGGTAGTAAACTTAATGGGTTTTCAATATCTTGTATCTCCTGGCGACGTGCATAATATGCTGCAGTGAACATCATCTTAACTAGCTCCACGTTATTACCGGTAAGCGTCTTACCATCATCATCATCATATTACATACTTTTATATTAACTATGACCACTGTCATTAATTTTCAGATGGTCTCAATATTTGTATATAATATTAACGGGGTTTCACAAAACCTAATGAAGCGATGGAGAAACATCTAAAGACCTTAGTGTCTCCTAGAGTATGTCTTAAGTAGACTTTCTCCTTTGCCCTGTAGTCTCGGGCTGTTAAGAATAGAACTAAGATCAGCCCTGCCTGTCGTAGAATGCGACTGAAATGGTTTTTGGATGCGTGGGCTTTGGAGAGTGTGGTCCTCATTGTCCACTATGCGAGGCCGAGAAGCACTAAAGGAGAAGTACGAGGTGATCTAGTTCTTGCAGTAACTAAAGCGAGGATGTCGAGGAGAGCTGGAGCTCTCTATAGGACGTACTTTAGGTGGCGTACCGGGAAGCACCAGTGCCTTCCGTAAGAGATCCCAGGGCCTTATGCAACGCAATGAAGATGACCAGCGAAAGGGTTTTAATGGGTAGAAAACCTGACATAAGCATGTCTTCCCCCAAGCTTTCTCCAGTAATAACCGCATCTATCATCAACAACTAAATTGCAACTTCTGTCTAAAAAACATTATAAATATGCAGCTATTAGCGGAAGGTAAACTTTTGCACGGTTCTATTTCACCCCGCACATATTCCGCTACCCCTATGCGCGCCTGTTAGCGATGTCCGACAAATTCAAAGGCAGTTTATTGACAGGTAACTATCAGAGCATACACTAAACAAATATTGGCTCCAACATTATTAAACTTGTACAAATGTTTGCGAATTGTACGTTTGCGCAGCGAATATTAATTCAGAACGGTATGCGGTTAGGTCGCGTCTAATGAATATCGGTTACTTTAACCGGAAAATCTCAGCAGTAAGGGTAGCGGGCCGATTCCAATTAACATATCATCATCAGCGATGGCAGTCCACTGTTGGACATACGCCTTCCTAAAAGAGCTCCACATTGATATCTTGCGCTGCACGGTGGTTTCACCTTCGAAGGAGCTTTCCACCATTACATGTACCGGTACGAGGATAAACTTCAGAACTTTATGTGACAATCTACTAATTTTTATATTACTGGTCCTTTTTCCGTTATGTCCTGGTCCTGTGTCCGAAAACACACGCATTAAATCCGATATTTCAATAAGAAAGATCAAGGGCAAGAGATCACTGAGTCAATCGCCTTCCCGATGATCCGACCAGATACAGGCACCAACATTCCTAATGCCCTGAGATGTGCCGAGAACAGAACGGTGTGGAGACAGCTGGTTTAAGCGTCATTAAGAGCATTTCAAGACAAGCACGACCATCATTCATGAAGTACACGAAAGAGAAGAAGAAATGCAATGGAGGCAGAACGTTGTATTTGTCTCATCCAACTATGGAATATAAAAAAAATTTCCACATCAACTTAACCTATTACTGTTCGAAAGCTCTTGAAACTTAACTAAAGCTGCTCAGTACTAAGTGAACAAAGCTCAACTTGGCAACAATCTAAACCACACACACACACACACACGCATAATTTTAGTCAACTAATAGCGTTATTACGAGATTCCAGTAACGCGGCGCACAAAGGAGGCCGCCGATAAATTACTGCCGATACCCGCAGACTAACATCCTATTGGAACAAATTAGCAGTAACCCGATTAAATTAAATTGAACACAAGGGGTGAGGGGGTGAGGCGGCGCGGCGGCGGCGCGGGCCCGCCGACTTTCGCCGGATTCATATATTGGCTTAACAATTTGCTTAAGTGAAACCCGACGCTTATTCCGCGCTATGCGATATCGAAACGATATTGTTCCGCTGCGAGCGACGAGTAAGGTAAGGGTTCCGTAAGTAAGGTAAGACCTCATCTGCTCGTGGTGCAGCCTGCTAATCAGCAAACGAAGCTCCAGCTTCCACCAACCTGCGTGGTGAAAATGGCCCAAATCCCCTCATATAAATCCCTACCTACTTGACGTAGTAATCTTTGAGGGAGGCCTATGTCCAGCAGTGGACGTCTATCAACCGATAATTATGATGATGATGATGAGCGATGGTCGGACGTAACGATAACAACTAGGGGTAAGTAATGATAGAAAGAAATAATATCTTTGCAGGTAAACGTTCTATAGTCGAAAATTAAGAGGCGAGACGCGCTGGACGTTCACCTGATGGTAAGTGATACTCCTACCCATAACAACGTGACGCTAGTTAGGATGATATACACTGAACCACATTACGCACATCACCTGCGGTATAAAATGTTGAGTCTTGTTACCTCAGTAATTTCACTAGCTACAACGCCCTTCAAACCGGATCACAGTAACGTTTGCACAGTACTGTTTGTCGGGTGCCATAGGCTCTGCGGTGGTACCTACCTAGTCAGTCTCCGGCGAAAAGGACTTACCGTCTACCGGTACGCGGACGCCACTCGAGGAAGGTTTCTAGTCATAAACTTAACCCTAGAGCCAAAATTACCAATTCCTAAGTCTGCGGTTGCAGCAGACTCTAAAGCTCTTCCTGCTCCAAAAGTACCATATGCACAACATCCTTTTAAGGCTTTTAAGATGATTGGAAATCAATCTCATAACATGTTACTTTTTGCATGAACAGTTATCACACAGTATAAATAGTTAACGTTAGGTTACACCGCGCCGCCCAGACTCCGGACCGATCCGTTAGGTCTCGTCCGTCAGCTCTCCGAGCATACCTCGAGTTCGCAAACTACCCCAACGTTTCAGCAGATTTATAATTAACTTACATTCGCGTATCTGACCAATAACACGCGATATTACGTATTCACGACCTAATTATATTTGATTAGTATCCAAACTGTGAAAGTCTGGACTTAGGTACACAACTAGTAAATGAACAGCCTATATTTATATATATAACTAATGGTGGGGGAGAGCTATGTCCAGCAGTGGACGTCTATCAGATGATGATGATTTACTGAGAGGACGTACACATGTAATAACATTATCTGCCGCCATCTAATCTGATATCTCAATCAGATTAGACGGCGAGAGGTAATTAGATAACAGATAAATGCGTCTCCAACTGTAAACCGGATCCTGTCGTCAGACCGCGTACAGCTCAAAGGCGCATCCGAACTTGTTCAGCGCGGTGGATGCATTACCATGTATCATTACGTACGGAGTATATATTGGAATATCTGCTCGTGATATTGAATTCCGGCAGAAATGGATCCCGCACGCGCCGGCTGGAGTCAGCTCAACGAGGCTAAATCAAAAGGCATCTCCGCGCGCATCGGAGCCGGATTGCCTTTGAGCACATCCGCAAACATCGTCGCGACGCACCAATACACGAACTCTCCCGCTCCCCGCCCGGCTCCACGTGTATGATTATTAAGCAACGGTGCGGCAAACTGATACCCCGAACTGGTATCCCATAAGAAAGCCCATGACGGGGTAATCCCCTAAACGCCTCTAATCCTCACATATTAAATCGAAATTTGAATAACATGGCCTCAAGCGTACAACAATCCCATTTACACCGTACGACTTATTTTATATTATTAAAGCATACGATTAACAAAAAAAAAATTTTTGCTCTCATTAGCAATGAGATCTAAGATGACTTCAAAGACCTATGTCCATAAGTGAGCGTGTTCCGCTCGATGATAACGGCCATGTTATGATCATCATCACCGTCTAATGCGGAGAACTTTAGATGGAGTCATGTCCAGCAGTGGATAACTATTGACTGGTGGTGATGATGAGGTGCTTCATGATGCTTACCTGCGTAATACATTTAAACGAAAAAGAAGTTGCTTAATTAAGACGTCTGACGAGTCAGGAGCCCAGCAAGGCGTTCACGGTGATAGCCATGCTCGTAATAATGTGGCGGTAGTTAGGCTGATATACACTGCACCGTACTGTCCTCTTGCGACATAAGATGTTAAATCTCGTTACCTTAATACGTTCATTAGCTGCCTCACCCTTCCAACCGGAAGACAGTAATATTTGACGTCACAAATAACAGCTGTACCTAGACAGTTTCCAGCGGTGAATAAGCACTACTGCTGCGATGGAATCAGGTCGTCATTTAAACTTTATTTTTCTCGTGGTCGTATCGTGACGACGTCGTGACGTGTGAGGGTGCAGTGACGGCTCGAAAATATCGCCCCATCACGCCCCCCGCCGATTGAATAGCCAACTAATTTCACAGTCGCGTTGCCTTTTAAAGGCTTTGAATTTTGATTTTGATGTGGGCTTGTCGAACGCAGCGCCGGGTGGATTTGTGCACTCGCCCCTCTCTAACTCACTTTTATACCCTCAAACAAACTGAAAATACCCTCAACCTTACCTTCAACACCAACAAACCATCAACCTGGTGGTAAGTTATACGCCGAATTATAATAACTTGCTATTAATTAGGATGATATCGCTATAGATCTGTAGATGTCCGTTGCGGAAGACCGTCAACGTACCCCCGCAGCTTCATCTCTACCGACAAACAGCAGAGCGGAAACATTACCGTGTTCCGGTTTTAAGGACGTAGCTAGTGAAACTACTGGAGTTACGAGACCTGAGATCTTTTGTCTTAAGGCGATGATCACAATGGGAGATCACATTATATATATCAGCTTAACTAGCGCTACGTTGTTAAAGGAAGATGTATCACTTATCTTCAAGTGAACGTCCTGCTGGTCTAGTCACTTCACAGAAATAATAAAAAAATTTTTAGTAGAAATTGTACTCGTTACTTCACACATAATATGAGTATATACATATGTATATATGTGTGTGTATGTATTTGTTATAAATAATGTTTTCCATAATATTCTGTTGATACATTTAAAAGAATAGCGAGACCTTCAGAAAACTCCTCCTCCTCTTAAGCTTTGACGACCGGAACGGAAGTACTGTTAACGCGACGAATAAATAATATCCCGGCGAAGCTAAAAATCCTTTTACAGAAGCGTTGTCAGGATATGACGGATGTGACAGTCAATACGGTTATCTTTATGACCGAACGCATCCTTGTAACGAAATACACGCGGAGATACAGCCCTGCAAATAAATTCGGCGCTCGCCGCTGACCACTTCCGCTGCGGTGCGCGGCGACATCGGTTTTCTGTTGCACCTTCCTTTTTTATTTTTTGCAGACACTAACAAGTTAAAAATACTCCCATCCTGAACCTTATATCTGTAAGCATAAGGTTGTTAATCGCTTGAAACGAAGATGGCCGGTTTGCGAGGCCGTGCGGTACGTTCGCAAGGCTTGGCCCTGCCGGGAACTGATGTTGGGTGCCGCGTTAACGCTGATGGTATTACATATAAACTACCCTCTGTACGCGGCTGCAGCCGTTGAAAAATATTTGCTTTTATATATTTTTTGTGAGGTATAACGGGTCCCGCACACACGGAACCCAAAACAATCTCACCTGCTCATGTTGCATCCTGATAATCAATATACGAGGCGCTGGCTCCCAACAACCCGTTTTGGCCCAACGTGGTTTGTAATAGCTCAAAGCTTCCAATATGAACCCTTATAAACGTGGTGGCCTTTGGAGCAGTCCTACGTCCAAGAGTAGATGTCTAGCGGCTGATGATGATATTTTCTTCTCCCAACAACCTCTCTAATCGAGAAACGTTTGAATACTGTATTGTATTACTTCCGCAAAGTACTTGTACCTACATTGTTTTTTTTATTATTCAAATAAGCGACTAAACCAGCTCGAACTACACCTGATGATAAGTGATACGCCTGTCCACAACAAAACGGCACTAGACAGGATATAAACTGCACCACATTGCACTCGTCGCCTGAGATAAAATGTTGAGTCTCATTACCTTAATTACACTAGCTCCAGCACCCTTCAATCCGGAACACAGTAAACTTTCCACACTACTGTTTATCGGCTGCAGTAAGAGATGCGTTGGTTCCTACCTAGACGATCTCCAGCAACAGAGACCTACCATCAGTTAACACCAGAACAGTAAACATTGTGTTAAACAAAATTTTTTTTTTTAATGAATATTTGATTTCTTTCCCAATTCTATCGGACGAATCTAGTGCTTTAGGAATTACATTAAAATACCTTAAACATTTCTAGACGCACCGGAAGGTCAGGATGTATGTGAACGAAACAGATATGATTGCGATATCGCCACAGTATGTAACGGTTAATTAGCTCACAGCGCACTAATTAATACTTCAACACTTGACCCTGCCGGTTCTTCGTGAGCATGGTAATAGGAATTTAATGAGACCGAATGGAATCGCGCTCGTGGGGGTAATAAATTTCAATATGACGCACCCCCTGAACTCGCGCTAATGTCACTGCGTAGGTCAAAGCCGAGACGTCTCTATACATAAAACGAAGGTCGTTAGTTATTTGACAAGACTAACCTTTTTTTTTTATTCTCCGAAGCGACGAGACGAGCTGCACGTTCACCTGATGGTAAGTGATACACTTCCTTATAACGTCGCGGTAGGTAGGATGTTATATATAGCCTCATAATGCGCTCGTCGCCTTGAGACATAAGATTTTAAATATCGTTAGTCCAATAAGTTCACTATCTTCACCGCCCTTCAAACCGGAACACAGTGATGTTTGCACAGTACTGTTTGTCGGCTGCAATAGCAGCTGCAGTGGTACGTACGTAGTCTTCGGTAACAGTGGCGAAGCACCAATAAACCGTAAATAATTAACGATATATACTATCACCCCTTTGGATTTATTCCCAGCAGTGGGCTTCTTTAAGTTGTCAATAGTGATGATGATAATTACTCTTTTAAATCTTCACATTCGTTAACGTTACATATTTACACACATACAGACTGGACTGATCGATGTGGGGATCTTTGGAGGAGATCCATAACCAGCAGTGGACGTCTATCGACTGATGATAATGATGATCATATTATTTATATATATATGTGTGTTTTTTTAAGTACTACCCTCTCTTACTAAGTTCTATACTTTAAATATTGATGAAATACTTGACAATAGTAAAACATTATATGTCGTCTCGTTTTTTACTTATATATATATATATTATAAAATGAAAAGATTTCCAGAGTTTCTTCTCCACAAATTGAATTTTCTATCAGCCCTTATATTTGAGAGGTGTACTTTATTTTTCATAACTTCAGGGAGGCGACATCAAAAGAAACACAAAAAGGGGCGCGAGTGTGTATTGAAACATTTTAACTTAATACTCTTTGGTCTATGGTTTTTATTTGTAGTAAATTTACTTTTGTGGAACCCTTGTTGTGTGAACGGGGGTTCGGTCAAGTCAGCGGTAAGTTATGCAACGGGTTCTCTTCCTATTCCAAGTTAACTTCGTTATCATATAAGTGCTAAAGTATACTGGATGCTTCACCACACGCCTCACTGTGTAAAGTGTCTAGCGGGGGTGGGTTGTAAAAAACCCTACAAGCATAGATAGAGGCGGCTGTAAATCTACGTAAACAAAACGCTGGCACTTACCATCAAATTGAATACGTCACAAAACAATGAAAGGACATTAAGGAGTCGTCGCCGCCATGCGTCCTCGTTACCGGCGATACGGACCCCGCCCGGCGGAATCTGTTCCCGAAATGAGTTACGCCCGAGAATACACGACGCGCGTCCGACGAGCAATACGACCCTTATTACCGCAGTAATAGGGCCGTCGGCGGACGGTAACGTGCAGCGGTTTATTCCGGAAAGGGGAATCGTGTTTCAGCCGTCATTAAATTTGTATCAAAAAAGGGCCACGGCTTTCAGCGTGAGTGATTTTTATATACGCGTCCGATAAATTATGCGCGTTGGAATTGTGCGCCGCAGTTCGCACCTGAAAGCTCTGGACTTCTGAGGAGGACAGACCTGGTGGCAGGTCTCTGCTGCCGAAGATCGTGGGCTGGGGTAACGAGACTCAACATCTTATGCCTAGGGCGAGGAGCGCAATGTGCAGTACATACTTTCTTAACTTGCGCCTGTATGTTATGGGCGAGCGTATCACTCACCATCAGGTGACCGTCCCGCTCGGCTTGTCACTTAACTACATAAGAAAAATCATATCTATATATGTGTAAGGGATTACCTTATATGTGGAGACTCATCGCGATATCTCCAGAGCAGTAAGGCCTGGAGACCTTAAAAAATTGGTAGGAACACTCGGATTGTGGAAGCGTTACCGCCAGCAAACAGGGCGGGGAACAGCTAGTATATATATTTACTGGTGGTAGGTCTCTGTTGCCAGACACCATCTAGGAAAGCACTATCGCAGCATCTATTTCTGCAGCCAAACAGTAAAGTGCAAACATTACTGTTTCCGGTTTGATGGAGTTATAACTAGTGAAATTACTGGGCTAACGAGACTCAACACTATGTTTCAGAGCGATGAGTGCAATGTGGTGCAGTGTATATCATCCTAACTAGCGTCACATTGTTGTATTATAAGAAAATGGCAATTGTAGGCAGGCGAAAAGAAAAAAAATTTATACTATTGTTGAGCGATCGTTTAAAAAAAAGGAGTACTAGCAAGGTTTATATAAAAGCAAGGTTTCAGTAGGTTCCTTCCGTTGGTATTTTAAAATGCCTATGGCGTTGAAGACAGTTATAGTGGAACCCGGAATGTTCCAACTGCCATTACGTGAGCAGCCGAAACGGTTTTATGTAGCCATATTTACAATATGATAACGTAAGTTCCAGCATCCATCGCCTCTGATAGGAACCGAGGAATATGATAAAGCATGCATCTAACCGCTGCTCCTCGTAGATGCAGTGGAAAGTTTCACAGACATCATTAAATAAAGGTAGGTAGCGTCTAAACAGACTGCGGGCCGGTAAAACTATAATCGTAAACTGCGTAAACGATACAGCGACAGCGCCGGAGGAGCCCGGCGGTCGCTGGCGGATGTCGGTGGAGGCGTGCACATATATTATCCAATCAAGAGGTCCCGTTAGCCGGCTCGAGGTGGCACGAGGTGGCGCGACCTGGCGCCAACCTTTATTGCGTCGTCTGGGTCTGCGCCGGCGCAGGCCACTTTCACTGTGCCGCCTGGAAAGTTGTCCATTGCTCTTGATACATGACCGGCTCCTTAGTTAAACTACATATAATAGTAACTGCAAACTTCACCTAATTCACTTAGTGTATTAAGTCTAGTCTAGTCTTGACGAAGTCTACATTGTCCTTTTAGTAATCGGCAGTACTGGAATGGTAATTATAATTAATTATAAAACATATAACTGGTCACACAATAAACACACATTTGATATATTGTCAGTAAGTTCTTGAACACTTAAAGGGAATCGGTGGAATTCACTTAACTTTACTGGTGGTAGGTCTCTGTTACCAGCGACCATCTAGTTAAATACCACCGCAGCTCCTATTACTGCTGCCAAACAGTAGTATGCAAACATTACTATGTGCCGGTTCAACCGGCGCTGTCGGCAGTGTTATTACTGGGGTAACGAGACTCAACATTTTATGTCTCGGGCGACGAGCATAATATAGCGCAAAATATATCATACGTTGTTATGGACAGGCGTATCACTTATCATCAGGTGAACGTCCCACTCGTGTCGTCGCATTATTGAATGATTAAAATTCAATAACGCTAAATATAGATCAATGATAAGTTAAGAAAATCATTGATTTTCATACATCACCAACAGGCAATGTACGATAATCACAATAAGAACCTCGTGGGTTGTATCCGATACTGTTTTACCTCCCTTAACTAAACATTTCGAAATAGGACATCATACATCGTCGGTTACTTTCCTAATGGTTTTTATAATTATTACATATCCTAGGGCATCTGGAAATACATTAACAGCTAGAAATGTATCTGTTTACAAAATAACAAACAAAACATATAACGAAAATATTTTTATTGATGAATCGAAGAAAGATATTAATCATTTAACAATCCGGAGCTCTAAGGCGAAATCGATTGGTTTAATGAATAATTTATTTTGTTAATCGAATAATAATTCAAAGGCAAAACGATAAATATTACATTTATACACGAGCTTCTGTTGTACCCTTTGTTTGTATTATTTAATTATGTATAAATAATCCATTTCAATATCAATATTCATCCAAGCTTGCCAACTGTAAAGCGCCTGAATGTTTGCTAGTAGCAAATTTGCTAACATACATATTATTGCTTCATAATGTTCGCTTATTATAATACGAAGAAACAAGTCATGTACGAAGATAGAATAATAACCGTAAACAATATATGCACAGGAAATTAAATTCCTCGCATTGAATATGTCACTTGTTGATAAAATTTCCTTAAAAAAAAATTGTAATGAATAAAATATACAAGAAAATAACTGATTCGTGTGTCTTATTATCTATTTTACCTACTCTTAAAGTTGGATCTTACTTATGCAAATTAAGACAGACTATGAAATATACTCATCGAAAAGAGATGAATTTTCATGATCGGAACACACTGGAAACATTATAGATAGTCTGTCTATATATAAATAAATACTTGTTGAATTAATAACTTATGCTTCAATTTCGTTTAAGCTTCAATTTCAATTTGAAACGCACAGAATACATGAATTCAAACCTCAATAATCTAAGAACGAGAATCTAAGAGCTATTGTTGAGGAGATGTCTGCATATATTAGAGGGAGGGTATTTTAATTATTCGTATTGATAAGCCAGTGCACGTCCGTCCACTCGAAATACTTCCACCTCAACTCTTCATCCACCAACGTGCTCTATCAGCTGCCAGCAAGGGACATGAATAATAATACGAAAATCAAAATTTTAATAAGTCTACCTCGATGGAATTCACTCATGGCTACTATCTATGTAGTTACGAAAAGTACTGTTTTATCTAACATGGGTTCATGGCGTAGTATGAGATATGTCGCAGTGAAAATTCATACAGGGAAGAAAATCTACATTACACTTAAGAATTGCTAAATAAGTATTTTCATTCAAAACACTTAACAGAATACCGGCAATAAAGTTTAATCTGTATGTGTCTATTACTATTGCTTACTATCA
The DNA here is from genome assembly GCA_029034505.1 of Ornithoptera priamus. Taxonomy (NCBI): domain Eukaryota; kingdom Metazoa; phylum Arthropoda; class Insecta; order Lepidoptera; family Papilionidae; genus Ornithoptera; species Ornithoptera priamus. Next base: position 807,046 of record JARDWD010000827.1, read on the forward strand.
AAGTTTCTTCTTATCGTCTACTACATCGTTATCTTCTACAATTTATTTCATCTTTTCCAGCTCTCGAAGATATTCTTCAGAGTATACCGTAGATTGTACATTCTCATTTTTCAATACAGTATTGTTCTATAAACTTTCCTCTTTCGGGCTTCAATACGTTCATACTGTAGACTGCAGCTAAGCTATATCTTGAAAAGTATAGAAAATAAAAATATGTATCATAAAATGTATTGAAAACCTTTACTTTGGATGTTCTAATGTATTAAGCTGTAAGTAATGTATGTGTCAGATAGCAAGTGTATTACAGATTTGATTATTAAGCGTCTTTTCAATCATCTTCAGTGAGGAATGAATTATTGGATATTGACCTCCTCTGAGGATCCTCACAGTGATTGTTATTGCTCTGTGCATATATATCTGTGATTCCCATAGATGTCGGCTATCACTAACCTCTTACTACGATTTCATCAGTTTCTCGAATAATATTCCTTGTTTATTATCACTAGAGGTTAGGTGTTTGGAGCTATATCGATGAGATCATTCGTCCTATAGCAGTTCATTTGATTGCATGAGGAAACTCCGAGTACAGCAACTCCATTTGCATACATCCATTATTTTGCATTTAACAACAAAAAAAAAATTATCTCAGGAAATGCTGAAAATGCCGCCGAAATTCTAACGCATCTGTAGCGAAGCCGGCTTCCTCTCACTTTTAACGAGCGAAATAAAAAGCAAGCAGAGGTATCCCTCTGAAAAAAAGCTCCTCCTCTCATGCGCTGCACTTTGTACTCTGCACACTGCACACTGCACACTGCACGCCGCGTGCTCCTCTAAAACCACTAATTACTGTTTTTAATTCAATTGAAGCAAGGGGCGGGTGATGTTAAGAGATTGCCGGATTCATTATACGGCGTGTTCTATTTTCGCGCGGTCGCAGTTTTTTTTATTTCAGCTTTTGAAATGTTTAAAAGGTTTTGCACTTCCGCTAAGTTTTTCTTCTTTTAATTACTTAAAGGAGCACCGTGCGATGTGAGTGAATAATGAAGTGACCTGCCTGGATAATGAGAGCAGCCGTCTCAATAGCCTATATACATAACCTAAAGAAAAACCTATTTATACTGGTGGTAGGTCTCTGTTGCCGGAAGCCGTCTAGGTTGCAAATATTACTGTGTTCCGGATTGAAGGAAGTTGTATCTAGTGAAATTACTGGGGTAATGAAACTTAACTTCCTACGTCTCAAGGCGACGAGAGCACTATGGTGCCGTGTACAACCTCCTATCGCCACGTTGTTATAGACTAGTATCACTTACCATCAGGTGAATGCCCCGTCCTCGTTACTTTATTAAAAAAAATATTATTGATGTTTTTTTTATCTATTTAATAAAAGGAAGAAACTACAAAACGCCAAATAGCACTCCGTACAGATTTTTTTTTAATTCTACAGAACCAGACGAGCGGGACGTTCACCTGATGGTAAGTGATACTAGTCTATAACAACGTGGCGATAGGAGGTTGTACACGGCACCATAGTGCTCTCGTCGCCTTGAGACATAAGATGTTAAGTCTCTACGCCAGCAATTTCATTTTTTTTTAACTTAAGCGACGAGACAAAAGAGACATTCACCTAATGTTAAGTGATACGCCTGGCCGTGACAACATGGCGCTTAGAAGGCGACGGGTATGATGTGGTGCTGTGTAAATCAAACAGCTCTCCAGTAGCAACCCTAATGATTGTCGTCTTGGGGACATAAAATGTTAAATTTTACTACCCCCAGTAAAATTATTTGATCACTATACCTAAATTAGGTCTACTTTGAAGTGATGTCGATGAAGAGCAGCCTTAAAAAGGTAACATCGAGCGCTCGGTGGTACTACACCAGCCGGTGCGTATCTCGATGGTAATCAATTCGTTTTTTTTTTTTCGAGACTACACCTGTCATTCGGGGCCCGGCGGGGGATCGCGTGATTTGAATACAGACTGTGTCACAGTGTAGAGATACCAGCTGGACCAGATACGTAAATCAAGAAAGATGGTAGATTTACGTAATGATGCTAATTATGATAGTAACACTGCATCATACAAATCATCCTAGATCCGTGCGATCCTGTTCTGGAGAAACTACTTTTCTGGTGCTGGTATATACAGGAGATATCCAGGGATTCATTGGCTAATCACGAGATCTTTTAAACTAGACGTTAACAGTCAAAATTTGTTGAAGATGTTGCGTCTGCTGTTTAGAGGGCAGCTAAGAATAGATTTTACAAAACTCCTTCCCCAAAGGGAGCTGCAGGGGTGTTAATAACGAGAGGAGGCCCTGGGGTGATTCTGATAAAATTCAAATCTACCTCTATGTTTAAGTGCATCACATATATCGATAGATGCCGTGAACATCCCGATCCGGGTAAGTAGGATTAAAGAGGTTTACATCCAGGAATTGACGACAATAAGTTGAACTGATGATGAGATGACCAATATTGGTAATGCTGTCGCTGACTCCGATGCCCTGCGGCTGTACGTATTAAGATGCGGCACTCGTCCCTGATTTCGCTGACGAGAAGCCAGCGAGTTGATTTGGACGATTTGTCTTCTAATGTAACAGGTTGTTCGATGTAACAAGATTGCTGAGCGTCAGGACTCAGCGTCCTCCTTGCAAACAAAAACAATTCATCGTGAGATACATTACCGAACTCCGATAATGCTAATTCAAGGATCACCTTTTTGAATTCAGGATAACAGGTTAGCGTGGTGCGGACAGGTTATGAAGAAGAAGGACATATAACGAAGAGAGTATTGAGAATGAACGTGGATGGTTATAAGGGTAGTAGGAAGACCTGAAGGAAAGTGTGAATGGATGGTGTGAAAGATGACATGTGTAAGAAGAGCATGAATTCAGATATAACGGCTGATAGAGGGATATGGAAGGGAAGTACATACTGTGCCGACCCCACATAGCTGGGTGAAGGTTAAGAGGAAGAGGAATTCAGGATAACAGATTAATTTAAAATCAAAATTTTAAAGTACTGGTGGTAAGGTCTCTGTTACTGGAGACTGTCTAAGCAGCACCGTAGCGCCTATTACTGGGGTAACGAACGTAATGTAGGGCAGTGTATATCATCCTAACTAGCGCCACATTGTTGTAGGCAAGCGTATCACATACCATCAGGAGAACGCCTTGCTCGTCTCATCGTGTCCTCCCATAAAATACCACAGCCAAAACTATCGAACGATCATCCAGTAGTCTCACGTTACATCAGGGGAAGGTTACGTAACAGATAATAGAACGATGAAGGGATGAAGGTAGACGGATAAACAAACCGTTATCCCCCCCAAACGGAACGCTCAGACTTTAATGCGGTAATAAATTTAAAAAGTTTAGCGCGGCGCGGAGGGGCGCCCACACGTTGAAACAATCGGGCCCCCGTCCAACTTCTTCGAGGTCCATTCTCCTCTCTATCTGTTTCAATTCCCTCATTAAGCACAATAAGAGTACCACAATCAATTTCGAGTCGCGATCCTCCTTCGCCCACACACTGACGCGTTCCTACCCTCTCTTAATTATACCGCAATAAGGTGCAAAATGCGGTGACCACTTGCGGCGGGGACTTGCAGCGTGCGGAGGCTGTCCATTCATTGCGGAGAGCATAGATTGATGGGCGGAGCTGGCGGAGGTACGACGCTGGTAGTGGCTTACCACAACCGCCGCGCTCCTTTACTGCAGACGACTGATGTATACATGAATAAAGTTATTAATGCAAAGTTGCTCGGCTGTCATCCGAACACCTGAATGTACTAAGTTCTAAAGGAATCTAGATTGTTTACTTACTGGTAAGTAACACACTAGCTTATGTCAACGTAACGCTAGTTAGGATAGTATACACTGCACTACATTGCACTTCATTGCAAATGTTAAGTTTCATTACCCCAGCAATTTCACTAGCTACAACGCCCTTCAAACCGGAATACGGTTCTGGTTGCACAGTGCTGCTGTGGTACCTATCGAAACGGTCCAGGCAACAAGGAGATAACACCAGATAAATTGACCAATGTCAGATATTTTCTGTAGGGTACAATAAGATAATAGTAACGATAGTTTTATATTTGTTGAAACTTTGAGACGAGCAGGTTAATGAGGTAGTTGTGGCACCGCCATTTTGTATAGAAAAATCGTATCGGATCCGTCACTGTGGATTCAAATAGGACGTGGCTACAGCTCGTACAGGCGGCGTAAAGAAACTTCGGCGGAGAGCAGCCGCGAACAAGTTAAAGGTTGGTTGAAAAGAAAAATTTATTTATAACACAGAGCAAGACGTTCACGTGATTACAAGTGATACGAACAGAGCGATAGTTGAGATGTCTACTCTATACCGTTATATTCGTCATCCTGTGACTGATGGTATACCCTGTTGGGCCAGTAAATTCACTGGTTATATTACTATTCAATCAGGAACATATATGCATATGATGAGTGAAGTTTGAAACACGAGCAGAGCCGGAAAGGTGGGTATAAGTAAGAAAAAGAGGGAGAAAATACTGATGGTAAACGTAATGCATCTTAAAGGTCCTGGTCCATCTGGAAGAACAATAAAAAAAACCTAACCTAATCTATATACAAAATACATTAAGGAAACTTTTGTGCTTGTTTAACTCTTCTGTCAAACGGATCTATGTACCTATGCTGGTGGTAGGTCCTTGCTGCTGGAGACCCTACATGTAGGTACCACCGCAGCGCCTACTGCAGCCGACAGACAGCAGTGTGCAAATATTACTATGTTCCAGTATAAACGCCGCTGTAACTAATGAAATTACTGGGGTAACGACGAGCATAATGTGGTCCTATGTATACCATTATAACTAGCGCCATATTGTTATGGGCAAGTATAAATTACCATCAGGTTATCGTCCCGCTCGTCTCGTCGCTTCATCAGGCATTTTTGGGAGGCCATAGCAGGGGACGCAATATAATTGACATTAATGATTAGGATAGATTTGTTTATGTTGGGGGGTTGTAAAGTCTTAAATATTTTAATTCCTTAGGTAAAGTGATGGTTGATGCTATGGTGGTGGATTCGGGTGGTAATCCATTACCAAATATGAAAGGTATCGAGGCGGTGCGTGCGGTACTTCCACCTGATACTTATAAAGAGGATGGAGAGCAGTGGCTCCACTCGGCGACGTGGTCTCATCAAGGCCTTTCGATGTCAAAAGCGCTGAATGAGGAACCGTGGCGTTTAGGCCGGTATAAGTCTAGCATACTCTTCCGTTGACCCATCCAATGCAGTATTTCTCCACGAAAAAAAAAAGGGTAAAGTGGGGGTTAGTTTTTTGTGTTCCCACTGAAACAACGGATAGCCGAGAGGCCGTTACTGGGTAGTGATAAGGAAGATATTTTAAAACGCTCACACAGTAAACGTAGTTCACAATAACAGTTTACCGGATTGCGCTGCCGCAGTTTCATTCGGCGGAACCCATTCGGCGCGCGGCGCTGCGCAGTTTTGGCTTCTATACAAAAAAAAAAAAAATACGCAATAACACTTCCGGGACTAACAATAACTATTAACACACCCACTTTACAGTATTATCTGTATATCTAGTGTTATATTCCATTTTGTTAGGTTCGTGTGTGCTTTATTGTGAGTGCACTACGGGCGATTATAGGTGAGAGTCCGTTAGTCCGGATGCATGTAAGTCGAGCGTTTAGCAGCAGCGACGACCGCTTGAGAATTGTTTAGCTACGCATTCAAACTTTTATTTTAACTAAGGAATGTTTCCTTCAGAATTCTACTACAATCAATAATACCTCATCATCAGCCAACAGACGTCCACTGCTGGACATAGGCGTCTCCCAAAGATCTCCACATTCTACCAATAATACCTATACCAGAACGATTTAAAGATAATGATACTATTTCAATTCGACAAGGCTCGACCACGATACCACCTGAGGTTAAGTGATGATGTAATCTGTGGTGATAAGGAGCACTAACCTAATTACAGCGTATTCATTCTACTTGAAGTACCCACGCTGTGTTTGGACGGGAACAGCGATGCGGGCCAGTAGTTCCACTTCTTTGCTGTTCTTACGGAGGAGGAGCTCATATCACGAAGAACTAGAAAACATCGCTCGAAGGACTGGCAGTCGATAGGGCACCAACGTCCTCGAAGGCGACGATTCGAACTGAGTGCCTGGTTAAATGAAATACATTTTTAGTATTCAAAACAAAGATGGCGGTCAGTTGTGGTGTGTGACTGTGTTCCGGTTTGAAGGGCGCTGTTGCTGGTGTAACGAATTTAACATCTTGTCTCAAGACGACGAGCGCAATGTCGTGGAATATATACTATTCTAACTAACGCCACGTTATGCGCAGGCGTATCATTTACCATCATGTAAATGTCCGTACGTACGCGCCATCACCGGCGCGCGTAATGGCGGGCGGACCTATCGCCGTTCCATTTTTAAAATACGGACTAACTGTCAACGAATGACTAATATAATTTGATGTAACTGGCAGCTTTTAATTAATTTGGCCGTACGCCAAGTGCGCACGGGCGCGGGCACGGGCACGGGCGCGGGCACGGGCACGGGCACGCGCGTGTAACTTTGTAAAACATATTCGTTCGGATTTCAAAATAAATTACTTTTTTTTTCTATATCTCCCACGTTAACAACACATGCGTTTTATTCGCACACTCGCTTTTATTTTATAAAACTAAGCGATCACATTAGCGGGACGTTCATCTCATGGTAGGTAATACGCCCGCGCATAACAACGCAATAGACACACTGCGATCATCGCCTGAGTTAAGTCTCTCTCCCCCTGTAATTACACTAGCTACAACGCCCTTTAAATCGGAACACAGTAATGCCTGCACAGTATTGTTTGTCAACTACGATAGGTGCTGCGGCAGTACACATCTAGACAGTCTCCGGCAACAGACAGCTGCCAGCAGTAAACTGCTGTACATATTTCAGCCGTCAATACTGTACTGTGGAAACATTTCCGTGTCCCGGTTTGAAGTGAGTTGTAGTTAGTATAATTACCAAAATAATGTTACTTAAAATATTATGTGTCAAGGCGACGATCGCAATGTGATGCCGAGTGTATCACGCGTATAACTATCGCCACGTTGTTATGGGCGGGCGTATCACTTGCTATCACGTGATCGTCTCACGCGTCTCGTCGATTCGCCGAATAAATAATATAAAAAGTTTATATATCAATTGTGTCGCCTCTTTTCGTTAACGAACCCACTCAACCCCGCATCCGCCGGATGCGGTAATGAGGACAAATAAAAATTATATTTTCATATTACATATTTATTTACTTGTGTATTAAATTAAACATTTTGTCATTGGGGGTGAGTTTATGAAATTTTGAGAAACGAGTTATTATGTGATTAAACGAAGGTAGTAGTTTTACCCAATTAAAGCAGAATATCAAATATAATAAAGACCTGTAGCCCAGGGGTGAGGACTCTTTTTTTTTTTTTCATTCTTAACAATAACAAAACCATTACATTCACAGGATATTAAGTAAAAAAAACGTGTTAAGTTGCAAGACATAAAATGGTCCGACAACACTGGCGGATGTAAATAGGATAAGATAGTGTTAGGGGGTAGTACATACAACTGGACGGTCTCCTATGAGAGACCAGATAATTCATAATGAGAGATCTTCTTCTTAAAGTGCCTCTCCAATTAGTGAAGGTTGGCGATCAGCGTGGTACGGTCCCTTCTGTCTTTGATTCGGCGGTATAATTCGGACGCCCCAGATATGCTAGTCCATTCCCTGATTTTCCTCAACCATGACTTTTACCCTCTCCTCACCTTGGGTGAAGATCAGAAATGTTCAATTTTCTAACATATATGGAATTCATCATTCTTCAACGAATATAATGACGATAGGTCTCTCCGTCTAAGTACCACCGCAGCTCCTATCGCAGCCAACAGACAGGACTGCGCAGACATTACTGTGCTCCGATTTGAAGGGAGTTGTAGCTAGTGATATTATGATAACGAGATTTAACATTTTATACCTCATAATGATGAGGATATCTGGTGGTGCGTATGTCATCTTAACTACCGCCACGTTGTTATTAACAAGATAAAGGTTGTAGTTAAGAAATGGCTCAAATTCCCCAACATGAATCCCTTCCTGGTCGATGTGGGAATCTTTGGAAGAAGACTATGTCCAGCGGCAGACATCTATCGGCTGATGATGATGATAACAATTGTCAAGGGACAGAGTAAAAGTATTAGTAATTTAAACGAAGTGTTTACCCGTACAAATAGGTAAATAAAACTTGATGAATATGGAAGGCACTATGTGCTTAAAAGCTCTTCATGTAGACGTAATCTTTCGGAATTTGCATTTAACTGCACAGTCCGGCTCCCCTTTTTAACCTTTCCCCCATCCCCGGCAGCCGGCAGCCGGCAGTCGATCGCAATTGGGATGCCGTCGGAAAAAAGCGAGCCTCTCCTTCAATACGGCGCCGGGAATTGGCGAAAATTGGCACTTGACGCCTCCGCCCGCGCTCACTGCTCTTTACGTGCGACAAATTTTACAATTGTTTTATCTCCGGACACGAGAACTCCATTTTTACCAAATAACTCTTACTACCTACTCTTACTAAAGACCAGACAGTATTCATATCTCCAGACTTAATATCATTAGCGATAAGCAAAGCAAAATCGAAACCAACGCTTGGACAATCAATATTGGTCTTGATCTGGTCTGTTCGGTCTTGATCTTCTTTAAACACTACTAGTATTGGTCTTGGTCTTGTATTTTCAGTCTTATAACATATTTTGTCTCCAGAATAAAAGCATCATCATTTGAATGAAATTTTTATTCTTTTATTTATTCCTGCACATTTAGTCCTTGGTCCTGAATAATAGGTCAGTTTTGGTCTTGGTCTTGCTGAAAGCTAGATCAACTTTACTCATCACTAAATATCATTGTTCCAAAGATGTTTGCTCACAGGCTTTCTCTGGTCGATCTATCTTGTAGGGAACCTGTCGACATTGGACTCTATAAGCACCATAATTCCACTTAAAAACTCTACCAGTTCTATTCCGTGGGACATGAAGATAGCAATTAGTCAAAGACAAAAGAAATTATGTACTTAGGTACAACTTTTTTTTATTTTACAGAGAGAATAGACGAGGGGGATGTTCACCTGATAGTAAGTAATACTGCTGCCCAAAACAATTTAGAATAATATATACTAAAGCATATTGCGCTCGTCGCTGGAGCTTAAGATGTCTCGTCCCTCCAGTAATTTCACTAGCTATAACGCCCTTCATATCGTAACACGGTAATGTTCGCACACTACTGTTTATCGGCTGCAATAGGCGCTGCGGTGGTACCTTCCTAGACTATCTGTAGCGGCATACACATAATACACATATAGCGAGTAAACTTGAAAAACAATTTTCCACCCCATACCATTCTTAAGGGTGTAAGGGATCTAACAACAACTCAGGGGCACCAAGCCATCCTGACCTGCTTGTGGTGCACAATGCTAATCAACAAACAAGGCTCTAGCTCCCGTCAACCCGCTTTGGGCTAGCGTAGTAGGGAAATGGCCCAAATCCCTCCATCTGAACCCTTACAAACGCCTGCCTCTGTGTCCAGCGGTAGTAGGCACTATAAATTAGCGGCAAACCTATTTTCTTTGGAGGAGGTCTATTTCCAGCAGTGGACTTTAATCGGCTGATGATGATGATGAAGATCATTTTTCAAGGTTTTTCAATGCCAAGTATAATTGACATGCGCCATCATATATAAAATAAACCAAAAACTAAATTAATATACTTACCGAGTAAATTATTTGAAGTGGATCCCATTAAAACCGGACAACCGGACATGTTAAAAACAACACCGGATTAATAAAGAGTTTGTGGTTTTTTCCAGTTATAACTGTATATTTGCATATAAGACGTAATTGTGATTATACACAAAGAGATGCGATGATGCGTTGAATTAAATTTTATGTCGTGTAAAAGTACTAAGCGATGAGTAATAGTGTACGGTACGGAGCGCTGCGCACGCGCAGGCGCAAGGCCGCGTGACTCAGAGACGTACAAAATCATCAACATTATCGTCAGCCGATGGACTTCAGGTAGGGATTCATATGGGGTAATTTGAGATATTTCCCCCAACGCTGGCCCAATTTGGACTGGTGATCGCCAGAGCCTCGTTTGTTGATTTCGTTATGGAACAAACCCGAAGAGCGTGACGAGCTGATCATTGAACATTGTGTTAAGCAGCTCAGCATTTCATAATACGCTCATGCTTTTTAATATCACCAGCTAATGGAGCTTTTACCTTGTTGCCGCAGCAGCACCTACTGCGGTCTTCTACAACAACTGGACATCTATACATCAGTCCTAGACCCATAATTCCCAATGTGATCCAGGTGAACCTTCAATTTCCACGGAAGGCTCGACTGGGATCTACATCAGCTCTAATCTTCACATATTTTTTGTACCACTTAGGCATGCGTTCCGCCTGATGTTGAGTGGTCACTACCCCCAGTAACACCAGGGGTATTACATATTTGGCCGTCTATTGAGAATATGGTAGAAATGTAGCTGCAGGGGGTCTACCGGAACCAGCAAAATTTTTAAAATAGTCCTATGGGGAAAAATTCTGGAACCTCTGTTCTAGGCGATAATGCCACAGTGCTAGTACTAAATTTCCGATAAAAATCTTTTACACTACAAAGATTGATTATATGGGTTTGATGTTCACCTGATGGTAGTTTATACACCCAGTAGTCTAAGTTTAAAGGCAGAAAGATTGAGGTCTTTGCCTTGATCATCTCAATGGATGAACATATTTGATACCTCGCCAACAAACATAACAATGTTTCAACGAAAGAAATTCACTCAGCAGATATATTATGATTCCTATAAATAATCGATAATGATATCAGTTCTAACCCCAACCCTTATTTATAGACTATTCACCCTTTCCACTATGTAAGAAGTACACCAATCCAGTTTTAGCTTCCACCAAAATTCCCCACCGCTCTCCAGCTCTATAGTCGACTTTAAAGATAGGAAAAGTTCGCGATTCATTGTAAGTACTTGCTAAGGCGAATTTCATAGCGGGGTTGATTTTAATCAAAACTTAGATAGGGCGGGACCTTCCGGCCGGACATAAAACTGGTGGCGAGTCAAAAGTTTAGGGTCTAAGTAGTGGTGATGTAACTTAACCGCAATCCAACGGAATTGTGAAATTACTAAAGACCCTCCCTAGCCTTTAGCATTTCCACGCAGGCTTTATATAACCTGCAGCGGATTGCGGCAACATTGGTTATAATTAAAAAAAATTACTAAAACAATTAAAGTACAATGATGATTATATGACAATGATAATGATATTTTTTTTTAATTTTTGTGTTATATTACAGTTAACGTAACGTTAAGTTACGTGCGGCCGTCGGTTTAACTGCGCGACGGACACCAGATGAAACGTTCGTTTAATATTGTTCGTGTCGAAAATAATGTTTAAAGTGTGACAAGTGCGTTTAAAATAGAGAGTAAGGAGCTTTAGTCACCAGCGTGAGTCAGAGCACGGGCCGGTTAAAATAACCGCGCGTTACATGACTAAAGGTTAAAGCAAAAACTTCGGCAAGGTTAAAGATTCAATTTACTTCTGCACCACGAGATTGTTCAGTGGATAGTTACACGCAACGTGACGTTAGTTATATCAAACTTCCTGTTAATTTAAACTAGATATTGGCTCTATATTTCATCGGGTGAACGTCTTTTACTTCCATCAGCTGTAGGTTGTTGAAGCAGCTGAACAAAGAGTGGAGGTGGTCGGTGACGTGGGCGCACGGTAAGGGCTCACGTGTCGCGAGGAGTTTGACGAGTTCATTAAACCGACCCAAATCGTAACAAAGTGCGGCGCATGTGACAAATGTGCATATATTGACGCGGCCCACTTCCGCCACCGCACCGCCACCACATTCAGCCACCTGATGTTTGCGAAGGGCTTTTTAATAATCGCAATTACCAACGCTTGACGTATGGTGCAATATCAAGCGGAACAACCTTCAATGATGAAGAAACCTAATCGAACTCCAACAACTCTTAGTACATACTAACTTATACTATTTTTTTTTTCAATTATACAACGTGACCAGTGGAACGTTCACCTGATGGTAAGTTGTACGCCCGTACATAGCAACGTGGCGCTAGTCAGGATGATACACACAGCACCGCATTGCGCTCGTCGCCTTAGACTCGTTACTCCAGTAATTACAATAGCTACAGCGCCCTTCAAACCGGAACACTGTAATGTTTGTCGGATGCAATAGGCGCTGCACTGGCAGCCGACAACAGAGGCCTACCAGCAGCGAAACCAGACATTAGTATATTAAGCGAGCGACACAGCTCGAAGGTCATTCGATGGAGTACAAAGATCCTAAAGCGATGACCATATCTTGGCAAGTTTAGGGTGGGACGCCTGCCAATTAGACGACCTGGAGACCGCAGGGAATCAATAGATGCATCTGACCAGTTGCACTGGAAATAAATTGAGATGATCTATATTCAGCGGTAGACAGAGGATGATATGAAACATTAAGAAATCTTTTCTCTCGCAAGATACGATCAGATGCTATTGAATCAAGACAAACGAAAAAGGAGGGAGAAAAGAGAAAGAGATATCTCCTGTCGCTGCTTCCTTTTACGTGTCAAATAAAATGGTTGCTCAGTTATCGTCTATATTTGTTTTATCATACTTGTTAGTTTTTAAGTAATATATTTTTTTTTGTTATAAAAAAATTTTTTCTCAATCAGTTTTGTAATCATTTTTTTTTTTCAAATCAAATGAAACTGTGTCAATATTAACATTTGTTAGGACAGGAGTATAGAGAGATCAAAAACAAATATATCTAATGAATTCTTCATCTGACTGCGTTCATAGTTCAGTTCAGAATGAAGTATTAAATACAGTCACAAGTAAATTTATTAAAATATATACACAAGTGACTAGGAGGAACTTCTGAAGCTGTAACGTAGTGTAACAAAGCTGTAACATTGCAACAACACAAACGCGGACGCTCATAAATCAACAACGCGTACGGCGGAACTTCGCTGTAATTAGCGACGTACGGTCCGCAAAAAAAACTGTAGTCATACGATCAAAAAAAAGGAATATTTACACAATATCACAAAGTAAATTGATTATTCGATACGATGATTATTTATATATGTATAAAAAAAAAGAATTCGTTTACTTTCTTTAATTGACCAAAGGTTTACTATACTACAATTTTAAATGTTACCATGTAGCGTTAGAAGCAGATAAAACTCAGCAATGCTGTCATGGTGACTGATTTACATCGTGATGGTGGTAAATAGCTAAAATAAAAAAAAACATACCACCACACAAAGTTTTGTGGCAATTGGAGATTGAATTTACCACCCATTGTTATAAAGCGGATTTAAGCTACAACTTAATTATTATTAAAGAAATAAAGTTATAATGACTAGATATGTGTACTTTACCACACCATCATGAACATCATCTGACAGAAGCCCACTGCTGGACATAAAAATTATATTTCTGTCATATTTCAGCCGCCAAACAGTAGTGTGGAAATTTTCATTCTTGGTGGATCTCTTTTGCCATGTACCATCGCAGGCCTGATATTGCAGCCGACAAACATTACTGTGTTCCGGTTTGAATGGTGCTGTAGTTACTGGTGTAACGAGACTTAACATCTAATGTTTCAGGCGACGAGCGCTATGTGATGCAGTATATATCATCCCTACTAACGCCACGTTGTTATGAGCAAACGTCACTTATCATGTGACCATCCTGCCGGCTCCTTATTTAAATGAATAATAAAAACATTGTATTCCGGTTTGAAGGCGGTTTAGCTAGTGAAATTACTTGTGGTGACTCATGGAGCAGATTATGGCACTGTGTATATCATCTTAAATAGCTAGTGTTACCATCATCAGGTTAACGTATGCGGCGCGCGTGGAATAATAAAAATGGTATTGGTGGGTTAGGTTAGGTTAGGAGTTACTGAGCAGTTCTCACCATCACCGGCAGTATAGGTCGTGTGGATATTCTAAAATCCGTTTTAATTTTCTCTGCCGACCGTACAAGAGACAACGCGCGAAGAATGATCGATGTGTTATTAGATCAGCTGGCTACGTGTAATGAGTCATTAAATGTATCATGCGCACGCGGCGATATACATTTACACGGCGAACAAAGACTTCACACGACACTTAGGTCTTTTCTCTTAGTATATATATATGTATATATACATATATATATATATACTAATAAGTATATATATATATATGTTTTATGATAATGCAGCTCCGCTGTTACATTTGATTTAGTATATGCATTTTCTTTTTATGACATAAAGAGATTCGAGGAATTCTTTTATCTGGAGATAAATGTGCCTCGTTACTACTTAGGGAGTCTGAGGGGTCTCCCACAACGACTCATGGGATCCAAGCCAATCTCACCTGCTCGTGGTGCACCATGCTAGTCTACATACGAATCTGGGTCTCACGAATCCGCATTGGGCCAGCGTGGTGAGAAATGGTCCAAGTCTTCCCATATGAATCCCCAACCGATTGATGTCGGGATCTTTGGGAGAGGCCTCTGTCCAGCAGTGGACATCTATCAGCTGATGATGTTGATGCTAACATAACGCCACATGGATTTGTGTCTATATAGAAACCTGATGAGTTTTTTTTTATTACAAACAGTAGCTAACAGCTCATTGCTGGTTCTATTCTCTTGGTCAGTGAAGGTATATCAGCTAGCCAGCTGATCACGTGAATATAAGTGATCTATGATTCCCACGAGCAAACGTATCACCTGTATCTTCTGCAGTTAAGTTGACATTTTATACAGAACTTAAGTTAAGTCGCATTCAAGCTGATTCCGTAAATATATTCCATTAACATTTATAACCCTCCACCTTTTAGGGGCGAAGTATATTAACCGTTTCGATTTTTTTTTTTAAACTCAGTATAGTTAGAATGTATTGAATCGATACTTAATATCTAAGTTAGGGAGGGTGTTATTATTAATCTGTCGGTTCAGATTAATCGAGGCCCCGTACGTTATACGTTACGTGTAATAACTTATTTCGCGAGATCAACTTATCGTTTGACCTCCGTCCCCTCTTTTTTTTCCCTCCGCCCAGCCGAGCCAACTAACCGTAAAATTAAACCTTTGATTTTCGAAGAAACGATTTCGTACGAAACATTTAATTTTTCCCGTTCCAGTTAAATGTTTTTTTTTTTTTAACTAACGTAATTACAGTAATTTCAGTTTCGAGGGTAATTTTCGAATCAAAGGTAGGAAACGATTTCATTTTGGAATCGGATTGGATTGTGTTCAAAAGGTTTTTCCCTTTTAATGTTTTTTTTTTTTAATTACGGAAGTTTAATTAATTCTTTGAATACAGCTCTCGTTAATCTACATTGGGTTAGTTATACTAGTTTAATATTTAAGTAAGATCGTTTCGTTATAATAATCCGGTTCGTTGCGCTTCGGAATAAAGCAACTATCAAACGGTTATCTGCTGTAGAAAAAAGTATTTAAATATATATGACACTAGCTGTTCCCGCTTTGCTAGCCGTCATATAGAATTTGACATTTGTCAGAAATATTCCCACCCCTTTACTTTTTGGTTTCCGGAGGGAAATCTTCGAAAAGATACGCTGTCTTCTGGGAGAAGGTCAGAGTCACGTGGAGATTTTTACGCACTAAAATACTTTCGGTGGTCACCTTCGGCGTTTGGACAGGTCACAAGCTTTCCGTTCGGAACACAACTGCGGAATATTCCCATAGTCCCTCGAGCTTTCCTCCGTTATTAACACCCTTGTATTTCCCTTTGGGGAAGGGATTTACTAAAAACCATTCTAAGCTGACCTCTAAATAGCAGAAGAAATATTTCTACCAAATTTGAAGTGTTTACTTCTAATAATTTCGAAGATCTCGTGATGAGTAAATGAATCTCCGGATATCTCCTACATTAATTGAGATATACATATATATATAAAGAGCTTTTTATGTGTCTGATGCTGACTGGTACTAGATATTAGAACAATATATCATACTGTACTCCACCTTGAGACACAAGATTTTAAAGTTCGGTTCTACAATAATTTAACTATATACAACGCCGTTAGAACCGGATCTTTATAACTTTTAATGCTTGTATTAGAGCGTCTCCTACAACTGGAACGTACGAGTATACTTCATTAAGTATGTAAATAATTTTCACACGTAATTTCAGTTAAACGCGGGTAAATGACGTAAATCCTCCCACGGGATGCTGCAGCGACGCCGCGAGATCAAACTGCGCCTTAACATCGTCCGCTTATTATGTTCACTTCATTTTAATTAATCCGAGCACCGCCGGAGTCGTTTGTTATTCGCTTCCGTTAAAGAAAAACGAGTGACAACTCGGGTTGTACACAACGTCGGTCGCTGAGTGAAATGGGACGGCGGAAATTTATTCCCTCTACTAAATTGAGAGACTTCCGGTGTTTATATCGTCATCAATATATACACATCGTCATCATCATCAGCCGATAGACGTCCACTGCCGGATGTAGACCTCCAGCAAAGATCCCCGCGTGTGTAAGCAGTCATGTTGGGGGGATTAGGGTGATTTCCCACCACGATGGCCCAGTGCGGGTTGGTGGTAGCCAGAGCCTCGTTTGTTGATTAGCAGGCTGCACCATGAGCAGGTGAGGTTAGCTTGGGTCCCGTGAGGTGTTGTGCACACCTCAGCAGGATGTAAACATTGCCACTACACCAAGTCCGAGAACTTCCCGTTGAAGACATTTGTTACGGACGGATCGCTAGGATGTGTACACAGGCTGCGATGGTAACTAGACGGTCTCCTGCAATGGAGAGCATACCATCACAGGTCAGGTCGGATTGGGACCCCTTACACCCCTAGCATCCACCAATCATCTACATTATATTCATATTCAGAAAAAAAATAGGAAGTCTATATGAATGAATATAAAAAATATTGTAGCCCAATGAAAAACTTTCTCATCATCAGATATTAAGGAACACACACAAAGCTGGTGGTAGGTCTTCGTCAGCAGCACTTATTTCCGCCGCCAAACATTACTGTGTTCCGGTTTGAAGAGCGCTGTAGCTAGTTGAATTACTGAGGTAACGAGACTTAACATCTTATGTCTACAAGCGACGAGCTCAATGTGGTGTAGTGTATATTGCTCTAACTAGTGCTACGTTGTTATGGAACGAGCGTATCACTTACCATCAGGTGATCGTCCCGCTCGTTAAATAAAAGAAAAAAAAAGTTTTTTTTTTCTGAATTTAAGTTTGCTTTGAATGTACTAGAGCGAAACATTTTTACACATCATCGAATTCAGACTAACCGGAAGTTCAGTTCCCGCGTTTTGAGGGATTTATATTGGGGGGATTTCGGCCATTACCCACCACGTTGGTCCAATGCAGGTCGGCGGGAGCCAATACCTCGTTTGTTGATTAGCAGAGTGCACCACGAGCAGGTGAGGTTGAGTTGGGTCCTGTGAGTTGTTGTGCGGGAACCTTCACATCCCAAGACTATATGCCCAAACTAAATCGCGTAACTGGAGATTTCCACCTATGTAGAGACTCATCAAGTTATCTCTGGAACCCTAAGACCTGGAGACTTGGAATTTGGAAGGAATATTCCTTATGACGAGTATAGAGGGCAGCTAAGGATTTTACAAAATTCTTTCCCGGAAGGGGGTTGCAAGCGTCTTTCCGCCAGCAATTAAACGAAGCAACGAGACAAGCTGGACATTCATCTGATGGTAAGCGCTACACCTGCCAATAACATGGCGTTAATTAGGATGGTATACACTTCACCACATTGCGCTCGTAGCCTTGAGACATAAAAAGTTAACTCTTTTTACCCCAGTAATTCCACGACCTGCTTCTTCTTCTTCTTAAAGTGCCTCTCCAACTTGTGAAGGTTGGCGATTAGCATGGTACTGTCCGTTCTGTCTCTGGTTTGGCGGAAAAATACGGACGCTCTAGATATGCCCGTTCAATCCGTGATATTCCTCAACCAGGACTCTTTCCATGTCCCCACCTTTCGCTTTACAGAAACTACTATTTATAATTAGCTGCAGAAGATCATGTCGCTGCTGACGGAGTACATGACCGAGGTAGATTTTACGTTTCTTAACCTTAAGCATGAGGATACGCTTTTCGCCAATTCGTTGAAGAACACTGACCTTGGTCACTCTCTGAGTCCAGCTAATGGATAACATGCGTCTATGTGTCCACATGTCCAAAGCTTCAATACGTTTTTCACTACCGTTTTTTTGTTTTCGGAGGTGTAATCTTCGAAAGATACCCTGCTTCTGGGGGGAAGCCAGGGTTATGTGAGATTTTTACTCTATCAAATCCCCTCGGTGCTCTGCATCATTGCATTGTGTGGTGCCTCTCTACACTTTGTGTGAACACGTCTCTGAGGAGGGGCCTTACCCTCTTAGACACCATCGCTGAGCCATACGCTGTCCCACACAGGTTCGCTTATTGGGTGACAAGGGCCTCCACCCTCAAGGCTCGCGAAATTCTTAGACCCTTTTAGTCGCCTTCTACGACAGGCAGGGCTTAGTCCTATTCTTACTACCCCAAGAGTACAGAGCTACGTTTTTCACTACCTACAGTGCTCTTCTAACTGGACTACAGTGATGTTGATCGGCTGCGATAGGAGCCGCGGTGGTACCTAGACGGTTTCCCGCAACAGAGACCTGCCACCAGTTATGTGAATATTATTATTCTTTACATAAACAATTTAATAATAATAATAATATAACGGTTTTAATGCAATAGTTCGGTTGTGGAGCTTAATAACGTGCGGACATATATCAGTGCGCGCTGAAAGAAACGCTCGTGATATATTGGTGCGCGAGGCGCGGACGTCATATGGTCGGAATTTATGTACAGAACCAATTAAACTAGACGTAATGAGAGATATATTAAATCTCGAAATGTTTTTACACAGCTTCCGATCCCACCTGATGGTATGCGGCGATGTAATATAGTCTAGATCAGGAATTTACTCGTAGTAACGACTTCTGTAAAGCGTCTGGCAGTAAACGAATGCGTATAGCTAAAGATTGAGCTAAGTGGCGTTGCTTGACATAGACCTATGTCCAGAGGTGAACTGCCGCAGGCTGTTGACGACGCTGATGATCAGGAATACCCCAATGTTTTTGAGCAAGATACTCCTTTTCCACTCAGACCCCATAACTAAATTACTTCAATAATCCTTAGTCGCTATCTCTAGTGTCCCTTTTCTATTGATAGAAAAGAACGTAATTATCTTAAAACGTATCAAATAACAACTTATGTCAATTGTTAGGTGTCCTTGATTTTTAGACCTCGTCGAACGAAACCAATTTCGACCCCAAACGGTCGACATCAACCATTTTGTCCAATCCCTAATCTAGGTTATGACCTAGATTAGGGATTCCCTTCCCTAGTTAGAGAAGATTTGTCTAAAAGAAGTGTAATCATTTTTATCTTAAGATATCATAGCAAATGTTGAAGATTGAAAAAAAAACATATTCATCTTTTCCGGTAGATTAACTGCTTCCGCATTACAGTAGCGAACTACTTTGTAATACGAATATTCTTAGTTCGATTCCGGAGAGTTTGATAGACGGCAGAATATACCGAACCGGCCTGATTTTCTACATTCAGCATTACCATGTTCAGATTTACAATGTATACCGGAAGTGTTCTTGGTGAACGCGCTTTCAAGTCCACGTCCCCGTCGTCAATATAACGTAAAATTATGATTAAGTGTTATATCAGCCTGTTGAAAGCGAGTCGTGAAAGTGGTTTAAAAATAACGCGATTTGTTGGGGATGTCTTATTGAAATTTGTTAATTTCATGAAAGGTTAGTTACTTGACCTTCTGTTAATTTTAATTCTAATTAAATTAACCGAATATTTCGCTGAAAGAGTAAATCCTGAGTGAAAACTCCGCTCAACAAGCGCGGCCTTAGCGAAATGTTTATTAAACAATTTCGCCTTACAATTTTGCTTTAGCAGACTTAGTTGGCAGCGGTGCTCAATATTATAATCCTCTTATGTCTACGATACAGCACACGGCGAGCAGCCAAGCTGCACTATGCAGGCGGAAGCTCGCGAGCTGACGTAAGCTCTAAAGCTGTAACGTTAAAGGCGGGAATAGCGTGGAAGCCTCCAGGGAGATGACGTCGGACGCGCGGGGTACTGTACCAGTATTGAAAGTTCTATGTGATGGGCGCATTTGATGGAACCATGTATACGCTGTAAGCCCACTCCAGGCCGCTGGAAGGTGCTTAATGGGGATCCTCTTTTACTCTCGACGAGCTTTTCCACGTCTCTTATTTCGTGATTACGCTCTAAATCCATTCGCCAACGTTATATCACGATTTTTCATCTTACACGGTTATATTTTAACATCACCTAACATACAACACTTCCGGGCCGGAAATTTCCAAAACTAATATCAATTTTTTTTTATTGCGAGAAGTGACTCCGATCATCATCAGCCGATGTACGTGCACTACTAGACATAGGCATCCCTCATAGATCTCTATATCGAAGATTTCGTTGAAAGGAATTGGGTCTTAGCCCACCACGCTGGCCTAGTGCGGGTTGGTGGTCAAAACCACATCTGTTTTTCAGCAGGGTCTACGGCGCGCAGGTGAGGTTGACTTGGACTCCATAAGATGTTAAGCGGAACCCCTTACACCCCCCAGACTTTCATCTGATAGTAACTGATACGCCTATACATTGCACCAAATTCCGCTCGTCACCTTGAAACATAAGATTTTAAGTACGGTCACTACAGTAATATGACTCACTACAATACCCTTCAAACCGGAACACGCTTGCATTGATACCTACCTAGATGGTCCCCGAGAACAGAGACCTACCACCAGTAAAAACTTATTAGTTCGTGTAACTTGATGACGTGGCGTTACACTCGTTTCAGCGTATTCGAGGGTAGTTTTTGCACCATATCACGGACCGATGGAAGCAAATATTTGCGGAGCGGTTCAGGCTGTTTCCGTTCAACATAATTGCGCGCAATTCATAGCAAATTACCGCGATAAACAAACTGCGCATACGCGTGCTGCGCGATATGCAAATGTTTGCACAAACGCACGAACGGAATGGCCTGTGGAAAGGCAGCGCGGCTACCTTCCATATAAAGATTAATCGTTCAATTTGCTATGCAAATTCAACTGATGATGTCCTGGCATCCTGTATTCACAAAAACGGGGAACCCGTCCTGCCAGAGAATTTGGAAAAACAGCAGATTAATTGCGGTATAAAATACTTAGTTTAATTGACGCTGTGCCTAACCGCCTGCCTTGTGGGTAGTCCACGAAAAGATTGGATTTTTTTTTTCATTAAATTCCACAAGCATCTCTTAAGAGTCTTCATTTTTCTCCCCAATGTTCTTACAGTCGCCAACCCAGCCAGCGACGTGAATTATGGGCAATACACCGCAACGGCCGAAATCATGACTGAGCATAAAATAAAACTCAGCATGTTTAGGATAACCTACCATATCATCCAATTGTTTCTTGAATTGTAGTAAATGATACTGAAGTAACATATACCATCACTTAACTCATCAAACATAATCATCGATAGACGCATGGTGCAAGACATAGACCTCACCCAAAGATCACCATTTGAATCGTTCTTACGTTAATCGCGTCTGCTTTCCTGCGACCTTCACCAAAATATTCGGTCCACCACTTTACAAACTCGCAGACCCATCCGCCGTCAGTCCTTCAAGCAATGAGCCGTACCTATTGCCACTAAGAGTAGCAATGCTTAAGGCTTTGTTAATAACCCTAAATCTTCTAAGGGATATCTTCCTTCTTGATTCATCCGCGGAAAAACCTCTAGCCATAGCTTTTGGATGTTTTTAAGTCTCTTTATAATGCCCATTGCGAAGTGTCCACGTCTTAGTGTCATAGTTAACTCAGTACTGAACCGCAAAGTGTTTCTTTGAAGAACCTCAATATAAAATCGTGTCAAGTATGTAAATTATGAAAGCAGTTACTCACACGTCGATACGTTAACGAAGCGATTTTTTTTGCTTTAAAAAATAAAGTTAATCGCTAACCTGAACCGTCCTTTAACTAAAAGGTTATTCCACGAAGGTAGAACACGTAAATAGTTAGTGTAAAAACTATTAGCGTGACCGCGCGCCGCGATAAATAATAAATGAGCGCGGTCGCGAACCCACCGCCCTGCCCTAGCAACTGTAGATTTTATGCATTTTTTTTTATTTTATACAAACAAAGCCACGAAACAAACAATAGTTTAATGTTACATTCATTAATACAGAGGCAACCCCCTGTCAGAACAATATAGAACTGAAATTTACACAAGACATAAACTTGTGCGTCTCAATACTCCGTTACTTTAACTTACGAAATAACAATGTAATTGAGAAAACTTTAACGAAAATTATAATTTCATGTGGTGGCGTGTCACCGCCGTTCGTTATTGCTTTTTTATTCGACAAAGCAAGGAGACGTATCTCTTATGGTAATTGACGCGTCTACTCGTAAAATAAGAGGCTAGTCAGTGCAATATGAGAATTGTTCTTTGATATAAAAACATTATTTTAACCAAATTATTATAGAAAAGGCGATTCGTGGTCGTAAGTAAAATAAATGCGTACATTTGGGAAAGACCACAATTTTCACTTTAATTCAAAATATAAAAGCACTGAATAGTACAATTGCAAAAATAAATACTAAAAAAAATAAAACTTATCGATACATTTGCATACGCGATAAAGGTAATATTCCGCAACGAAATCGTCTTGTTATTTATTTTACCGAGCGAAACGAATTTCGGTTCCATATCGAATATTTTCCCGGATGCGCCTGTGCAAATAAAATAGCAAGAGCTCTGTTTGCTTACTTGTTGCTATTTACAATAGATATGTGTTAAAAACAAAAACAGAAATTGAATTTTACATTTTATTAGTAATTGTAAATAAAAGGTGGTAATAAACAATTTAGTAAATTTAAGTTCTTTTACGAGTGTGGGGCTAACCACTGATTTTAATATACCACTGTACATACAAATGCTAACAGGAAAAGGTCAAGGAATTTTCGGCATATAAGTCGAATAATTAGCCATTTATTGCTATGAAAAGGATCTAAGTCGAAAGCGAAATAGTTTAAGTTACATTGAAATAATTAAATAACTTATAGATTATATTTACTGCGTTGTTTGCTCAAAACTATAACTAATACGTCCAATTTTAAGCCGCAATATCGCTTGCAATTACCTATCCCCTTATTCGACGCAAATCCTATCAAACGGATGCATCTCGCTGGGTGTGCATCTTGGGTTCATTAAAATAAAATAAGTCAGCAGATCGCTAACAACCGGGGAAGCCGGCGGCAATTTAAAAAATGTTGCAGCGGCCCCCGGCTGCCGATGGAGGGCGCCGCGTCGGCAAATATATACGTCTTGCGGGGAGTCGGCCGCCGTCGCGTTGGATTTGTCAGTCGGCAGGTCGGAGCGGCGGGCGGGCGTTCGTGCATCTAATCACCGTCAGCAAAGCAGGTCGCACAAGACTTTACCAGCAGATTTTACTGGTAGTAGGTCTCTGTTGCCGGAGACCGTTTGGGTAGGAACCACCGCAGCACCTATTGCAGCCGACGAACAGCAGTATGCAAACAGTACCTTGTTCTGGATTGAGGGGAGGAGTACCTAGTGAACAATTAAACAGACTTAACATTCTGTGTCTCAAGGCTCTGAGCGCAATGTGGTGAAGCGTATACCATGTTAATTAACGCCACGTTGTTAAGAGCGAGTGTATCACTTACCATCAGGTGAATGTGCCACTCGTGTAGTTGCTTCGTTAATTAAAAAGAAACGATAATATGAGAATAGGTAAAACTTAATTAGTTTATCCCGGGATCCCATTATTAAATCAAACACCAAGTATACGTCAACACAAGACCTCAACACACAATAAGCTCATTCTACGCAGATCAGACTGAGAACATGGGTTAAAAAAACTACAAGTACTTCGTGATAACTGTGACATTCAAGACTGTAAGTGCTGTAATTCATTTGAAACGAATGAGGAAAAAATAGCTAATTATATGTACTTTCCTCAGAAACCCTTCTTCAACTATTCACTTTATTAATAACTTGTAGGGTCAAGGACATGCAAGCGCTACTTTTGGTCTTGCTGCTGTTAACAGGCTGCGATGACTGCTTAACATCCGGTGAGTGCTATACCTATCACCTTAACGTTATAAAGAAAAAAGTCGCTGTCCGTTGAACTATCATGTTTTATCTGACAGCTTCAACCGCATGTGATTTAGGTAATTTGAGCTCATGTTAGATAATTAGCCATGATTTTAAGGATGTGCGTCCTTTTGGATTTATGGTTTATAGAACAACAATATCCTGAAAAAGTTTCATTACCTTACTGACGGTACTCCTGACTCAGTGGGAGGCGGAGAGATCCCCTTTCGGCCAGGAAATTGAGTGAATGTTTTCCAATTTAATCGCATCTGCTTTGATACTTTACGGCTCCGAGTCCGTGTTGCCGGGGCTTGCGGGCGCCGTACGAGCGCCGTACGAGCGCCGTACGTGCGCCGCATGTAATCCCGGCCCGAGACGCCGGTTCAGGAGTCCGATTCCGTCCGAACTTACCCAAGTTCTGTTTAAATTATACCAGTGTCAGGTCAGGGAGAACGTCTAAGTAAATGCTGCACCGCCTATTCCACCCAGCAGTGTTGTGCAAACGTTACCATGTTACGAGCTGACAGCCAATAAACTTATTTATGGTTAGCAATGTAGGGTGTAAATAACCTAACTGAAACTGGATTTAAATAGTCAAAAATGTTCTCTTCGCCGTATATAAAGTATAATGAAAGTGTAGGTCGGGTGGGGGTAGTCGTAAATTATAAGTACGGAAGAGGTAAGCTTCCGAATGGAGGAGGCTTAACAAGAAATTATAGCTCCAGCCAGTCGTGCGAGCGGCTGCATTTCTATCATTCAATGGAGCTCGATTCCTCTTATGTACTACATATATATCTCACAGTCCTGGAAATAAGGCTAACAGGAAACAACTCCAGGAAAAGAGAAATAGTTTTTCTACTTGTACGCCAATCGGGTTAGTTATTAGCTTTAAAGTTGAAGAGTAATTTGTTGGCAAATGTCATCAATAGGTTGATGATGGGAGACAAAGTGTTGATTGCAAAGTGGTATTGAGGAGTGACGGAGTCAAACGATATATCATTTATATAAACACACAGTGAAGTAATCACGGATAAACGAGTGGAACGTACCGTTGTGTTGTAGTGGAATTGATTAAAATAACAAAATTAGCGCTTTACAGCGGGGCTGTGTGTGCGCTCAATGTTGTGCACACAGCGCCGGCAGCGCTCGATTCGTATGAATAATTTAACAGAAATTGCAAAGACACGTACCAAGCTAATTTGAACTAAAGCAAGGGAAAATAGTGCAGCTCACTAGAGCTGACACTACCACCCAATATATTCTATTAGTTTTTCGGAACATCGTGGGGGTTTTAGTCGGTGCAAGTCCGACATAACCTGTCCTTACCCCCGCGAGGACGGGTATGCGCAGGAATTTCCCACACGTTAAACAAACAAAAAAAAGCTTACCTGCATCCTGGTGCACCCTGCTAATTAACCAACGAGTTTGTGGCACCCGCATTAGGCCAGCGTGATGAGAAATGGCCCAAATCCCTTTGTATGAACCCCTGGAAACGACTAATGTGGGAAGCGCAAGACCGTTCGATGTGGGGATCTTTAGGGAGCCCTGTGTTCAGTAGTGAATGTCTATTGGCTGATGATGGTGTATAAATATGAGATATCCAGAGATCCATTGACTCATCACGTGATATCCAAAACTAAGCCACTTACAAATGTTTTTTTTTTATTTAATTAAGTGACGAGACGTCTACTTGATGGTAAGCGAAACGCCAACTCATAACAACTTGGCGCTAAGGTCTTTACCTCAGTAATTTCACTAGTTACAGCGCCTTTCAAACCGGTACACAGTAATAACAGTACAGTTCCGTTTCTCAGCCTGCAATAGGCGCTGCGGTGGTCCCTAGACGGTTTCCGGCAACAGTCACCATTAAAAATGTATATCTGAATTTGATGTGGTGTTAACAACTCTATATCAGATATCTCGAGGAGTATAACAAGGAATGTGTAAGGAAAGCAGGCGCTCTTGTAACGATATTTCAAGATGGCCATTCTAGTATTTCATAGGTCGCCGCCGCTCCAGCTCCGAATGCTGCACCTCCTCAGCACTGCAGCGGCGGCTGATAGATATCTGGAAAACAGAGGATAAATTTCTTAGATAATGTCGATATCATTGCAGGAAACTTTCGAACCGGAAACGTGTAATCATTGTGCGAACGCGATAGGTATCGGTTGTTTGTGTGGGACTTCCCTTTGTGCTTAAATAGCATTTTTTAATTTACGATCAGTTTCCTCTATAACATTAGGGGTCGTAGTATCAACTTTATTATAGTGGATGGAGCCGGAAACTTGACAAATGTCACCTGTAACATCCTGGCAGCACTATCGTCGACCTTTACGTATATCTGGACTCAAATTTGCGACGACGGCAAACTAGTCCTAGAGATAAAATGGCGAAAAAATAACCAGCAGTGGATAGACAAAAGCTGATAATGATGATGATATATAATAGAGATAGACTCATCACGAGATCTCTGGAACCGTAAGGAGTATAGCTCAGCCAGGAACGTATTTCATGAAATACCCTCAAAAGGAGGAAATGTTACCCCTCCAAACTCCTTGTGTAGATTTCGTAAAATTCATTCTTAGCTGACGTCAGATAATGGTGACAGTTTCGAATATCTGATGATTATCCAATGAATCTCTGGATGTGCTATATATATCGAAGACAGTATATAAAGCTCGTGATGTTCCATGTCAGGATTTCTGTAAAGAGTTTAATCCACAACAACTGGTGACAGGTCTCTGTTGCCGGAGACCGTCGATGTAGCTACCATCAGAACGCTTATTTCTGCCGCCAGACAGTACTGTGCAAACATTACTGTGCTCCGGTTTGTAGGGCGCTGTAGCTAGTATACTGGGGTAAAGGGACTCAACGTCTTATGTTTCATCGCGACGAGCGCAATGTGGTGCAGTGTATACCATTCTAACTAGCGCCACGTTGTTATGGGTAGACGTATCACTTACCATCAGATGAACGTCCCGCTCGTCTAGTCACTTAATGAAATAAAAAAAAACATCTTCGGGGATGAACTAACCCTTACTAACCGTGACAGTGTTTGAGTATTTAGGGTAAGTACAGATTATAACAAAACGGACATGAGATTAATCTTTACTCGTGCGTCATTTTAATGGTGATCAGTCCAACGGTTCTTGGTGATTGCCGTTCCCGAACAATATCCGGTATTACACTACTAATGCTCTACATCCAACAAAGGGTCCGTTCAGCAGTAAAAACGGATGATGCGGTTAATGGTGACCTCAGTATAATATAATACTCCACGTATATATCTAAAGCCATAACATATATTACCTCCTTAATATATGTGTATAATCTTATAAACTATATAATAATAATAATAATAATAAATTATTTATTTCAGATAACTATATACGATCCATATTAGGTATTATATAAATGATTTTAATTAAATTTATCTACTAAAGTAACAGTTATAAATATCAAGTATATTTTTCATTGCCAATAGTAGTAAATAAAATAATAAGGTTTATTACTTTAAATATGTCGCAGGGGGTGGGTAGGTATTGAGCGACTTGTGCTCCAGGGAACGGTTGAGGGTACCAGGACACGAGGAAGAACGCCTATGAGATGGACTGAACAGATAAAGGCGGCAGTGAATGGCTCATCATCATTACCACTATATGAATGCACTAGGAAGGCGGCCATCAGAGAGAAATGGTGGTGGTGGATTCAAGCCGACCTCACCTCCTCGTGGTGCATCCTGCTAATCAATAAACGAGGCTCTGGTCCTCTCCAACTCGCTTTGGGCCAGCATGGTGGAGAATGACTCCAATTCCCCCGTGTAAACCTCCACATACGACAGCCCCTAGTACCCAGCGGTACCGGAGACCATGGTGACTGCATGTAGAGATCTTTGGGGGCTTGATGGTGATATATAATATATATAGATAATGTGAACCGATATTAATTTACCGAAGCTATATAACTGTGCCATATTAAACTTTAACTCATTTATTATATTAATAAGTTAAACTATACTTTAACCGAACAAAATTAACTTAAACAATTTAACCGGCGTATAGTTTATGATACCAGAGCTGAGGCTGTAAACGGTCCACGTAACTTTAGAACCAACACAGCTGTTGTAACACGTTCAACCTGAAGCCAGTATGGAACCAACGTACCCTAGTATAAAATACTTGGAATATAACAAGTATTTCTTTCTATTCCACGAAGCGACAAGAACAGAGGCACGTCCACCTGATGGTGATACACCCGCACATAACAACGTGGCGCTAGTTACCATGATTGATGATCACCATATTTGCTCGTTGCCTTGACAGAACGTGTTGAGTCTCGTTACCCCAGTAATTTCGTTGCCCACAGCGCCCTTCAAACCGGAACACATTAATGTTTGCACACTGCTGTTTGAAGGCAGAAGTAACATTTAACCAGTTTTATAGTGTAATAAATAACTATAAAACCTAATGATCTAGATGTTTTATCATCATCATCATCAGCTCGTGGTATTCGACGAAAGGACTGTGACTTACCTACGCTTATTTAAATATTTTCATCTGCTTCCATTTCTTCAAATTTCCTATATCATCATTAGATACTTGAAGATATAATGAATAAATTAGGGTTTCATACGAATCATCATAGATATGTGGAGATCTGCAGAAGAACTAAGGTCACCGACATAGCCCAAAAGATTTCTAGATTTAAGTGGCAGTGGGCAGGGCACATTGTTCGAAGGACCGACGGCCGATGGGGGAGTAAGACCCTCGAGTGGTGCCCGCGTACCGGTAGGCATGGTGTTGGGAGGCCTGCCACAAGGTGCACCGATGATCTGGTGAGAATCACGGGCACCCACTGGATACGAGCAACAGGAGACCGGTCTATGTGGAAATCTTTGGGAGAGGCCTATGTCTCAGCTGTGAGCGTCTATCGGCTAGTGATGATGATGATAATAATGACGAATCATCATCAACCGACAGACTTCCAATGCTGAACGCAGGCCTCCCCTAAAGTTCTCCACGTCGTTTGTTGGAGTTCATTGAGGGGAATCAGGACCCTAACTAACCACTCTGGCCAAGTGCGGGTTGGCGGGTGGTCATAGCCTCGTCTGTTATTCAGCTGGTTGACTTGGGCCCCGTTAGATGTTGGGCGGAAACCCTCACACCCCCACAAACATAATAAGTGTTAAATTTTTTTTTTTGCAACTGACCACTGCAATTTTAGGACAAACACATCACAACATCTGCCGAATTGGAATAATCACGTGAAGCAACACTTGCATTGAGGTGCAGCCCTCCAGTAGCAGCAGACGCAAGATATAATTACACTCAAATATGCGTGTTGAGTGATCTTTACCTCGCAGTAATGAAATATGGTAGGACAGCTTTCTTTATTGCAGGCTTTGATTAACAAAAAAAAATTAAATTCGACTGTGTTTAGTATCCGGCGGTAGCAGAGGCCATACTGCCTGCGTTGACTGACGAGCTGCTGAAGGTCGTAAGGAAGGATCGATGTGGAGATCTTTAGGGGAGGCTTAGAACGATGATGGTTAATATATATAATTTTAGCAGAAACTATGGGTTTTTTGTACTACAGCAAAATTGTTGAGTGATCTGATGGTTGTGGTAAAGGGAACTGATAATCATGTATCCTGCATCTACCGGTGTGTACGGAGGAGCGTCCTCATCATCATGTGAATGCTATTACTGTTTGGTAAATAAGAATAGATATTTGTATATATATATATATATTGATACTGTACGGACAAACAAATGAATTTATCGTCGTATAAATAAGCATCGCAAAAACCTCAAGGCATTAGCTGGTATTGTTTCCGGCGGAGTTACGTTTCCGCAGGGTGGGGGTGCGCCGCCCCGCACGCGCTCGTAAATTGAACGCCGCATGATTTAACTAGTGTTCGCACCTAGATCTAACATTTTTATTCTCTTGCGCATTATCTAGACTATTGTACAGTCGCGTAGACAAATGTTGACATAGTTTAACTGGTGGTAGGTGGTGCCACCACTTCCATTTCCGCCGTGGAAGGATAGCATTCAAACATAATTATATTAAAGTATATAACATGTATATATCTCTACAGTAAACAGCTTGCATTCTAATATGGATGTTACCCAGTTCGATTCCTTACCTCACATAGAAGTTATTACCAAACCTGCTCATCATCATCATCAGCCGATAGACGTCCACTGCTGGACAAAGCCCCCCTCCCCCTCAAAGATCGCCACATCGGTTAGTCATGCGCTGACCGCATCGCCGGGTACCAGAGATCTTTGTTTTCAAGGGTTCATATGGGGAACTTGGGCCATTTCTCACCATGCTAGCCTGATGCGTGTTGATAGGAACCAGAGCTTCGTTTGTTGATCAGGGTACACCACGAGCAGGTAAGGTTGGTTTGAATCCTGTGAGTTGTGCGGGAATCCTTACAGCCTCCTTGCAACCGAACCGGCTATGTTAGTATATTGCCATGTTTCGGCTGTTAATAGAGCTGGAGTAATATGCTTTCATCATCATCATCGAAAGCCATCTATTTTGTACTATCAAACTCCACCATCTTAGACCATTAGATCATTTATCCTATAGTAATATAAAGTACAATTATGTGGAGATAAGCGAGGCGTTCCTTATAGTCATACTCGTCTCCAAAACAATCAGACCCTAGTTAGGATCATATACACTGCATCTCAATATGCCTACAAAGACAATGAATGTGAAGTCTTATTACTTCAGTAACTTACTAGCTACAGCACCTTTCATACCAGAGTACTGTTTGGCGAAAGAAATAGTTCCTGTCCTGTACTAGGATCAACGGTCGCCGGCAAGAGAAATCTAAGGCCAATAATATCAGCGATCTTTGGATCCAATGATGCTGTATAAATCCATCAGATTCACAGCATATCCATATGTATATGTATAACATATGTAAATGATAGTGATAATTTTTTTTTTAAATTTTTTCAAGCTCCCTGAAAATCGGGGCGGCAACATTACCTGAGTGGATTCCTTTCCCACATGATCCAAGGATTTTATTTTGTTTTATTTTAATTCTTTTTTTTCTATTTTGTATTTTTTTATCTCGTGGAAATAAAAGATATATTATTGTTATTATAAAAAAATAAACTATATATAATATATTAATATTTGCGTTGTGTCTCACTTCCGCTTGCTAGTGTACCGTATATATTTGCCATATTTCGCGGTGCTCCGTGGACATACATTACTCCCTCTCTCCCCCGCCGCTCCCTCCGCTCCCCCTTTTCCCTCATCCCTCCCCGGACGTATAATAAGACGATAACTAACGCTGTCCGAGCCATAATCTAACATCAAATCTGAATAAGTTGCCCGGGGAAAAATCGGTAACTATGGGGCGAATTGATTTACTGCGGGCGGTGTTTGTGTCCCCGACGCCGCTCGTGCTCCGCTAATGAAATATGCATTGCCAGCGAACCGGAGCGGGGCTCCGCGACCGAGCACGCAAAAAAAAGTGTCCCAATAACCGCACACACATGTTTTTATCACACATAAAACAAATACTTACGAGTTACATCGCCTATATTAAATCATTTATCACCCCAATATTCTGACCGCTTCGCTACATCTACGGTTGATGCAGGACCCAGCTCACCTGATAAAGGACAACCATCCCACTTAATGTTGTCACCAGCAAGAATAAAGTCAACTCCATTGATCCACCACGGAATCTAATCGACTATTGATGAACATTATATATCCAAGAAAGCTGCCGCTTTTGATTGTCGATTTGCCCACTATGTTTTCCTTCACCGGAAGCTCAAGATTCGTCAGGATCGAACCCTCGTTTTTGAATCTATCACCGCTTTTTCCACTGGGCATACAAAATAGAAAGTGAAAGATATAGATTTTTAACAATATAGTTATTTTTTTTAATGTTATTACTTTAACTAAAGCTAAAGAGGATATAGTAAATACCATTGAGACATCTCATAATCAATACAGAAGGATAATTAAAATTTGTATGAAGGTGTGGGAATATTAAATTAAATACTAATTATAAATATATACAGTGGTGGTCATATAATTAGGAATACTTGTTATGAATAAAAAAAATATAATTTCGACATACAAATGTTCATAAAAAATATGCCACATTCAATAATTAATAATTATGCAATAATATAGCCATTCAAATAAAAATCTCATTAAATGCATAAAATATTAAACATATCTTAGTTTTAATTACCAAATGCGTCTTACACATGTAGGAGTTTATTTCCTGTTGCTGGTCGCCTGCACGCGTAATTAGAAACGAATTAAAAAGGCATCCATGGCGCGTTCTTTTTTTGAAATTGGAGAATAACATTTCTTTCTTGGCTTTTTCTATTATTTTCGCGGCAATTAAAAATTTAATTCTGTATTTTATTTCGTTCAAAATGAGAAAAAATAAAAGAAACCACCCCAACCCAAGTAAAGGCTCCAACCAGATTAAAAATGAAGTTTTTTCGCCTGATGACCCGAGAAACATCTCGTGAAGACTGATACGCCGATTAGTGGAAGCTTTTTTAACAACACGAACGATTAGGACATCTTCTGGGAGAAGTTTTTCTTGTCCGAGCCTTTCTAAGAACATTTTCAACAGTTCCATGTAATTTATAATGATCAATTGCATTAAAAACTTTCTTAACAGAATAATTAAATGCTCAGCTATTACTCTGTATGCACTTATCATCTATATGTATATTAACAATAATTTGCCTACTCGTATTTGACGCGTCACAACTTTTATTTTTGCTCATTTTGAACAAAATAAAATTCTGATTAAATTTTCAATCGCCGCCAAAATAATAGAAAAAGCCAAGAAAGAAATGTTATTCTCCAATTTCAAAAAAGGAACGCGCCATGATGCTTTTTTAAAATCGTTTCTAATTACGCGTGCAGGCGGCCAGCAACAGGAAATAAACTCCTACATGTGTAAGACGCATTTTGTAATTAAAAGTAAGATATGTTTAATATTTTATGCGTTTAATGAGTTTTTTATATAAATGGCTATATTATTGTGTTGCATGATTATTAATTATTGAATGTGCATATTTTTTACGAACACTTGTACGTTGAAGTTATACTTTCTTTATTAATAACAAGTGTTTCTAATTATATGACCACCACTGTACATACCACAAACATATCAGCGGGTGGCCGGGATTAACTCATTCCATATTAAAAACAAACCGGAAGTACGGAAATAATTTGTTTAAAGAACTGCACAGAGAAAGGGGCAGCATAATAAAGACAGTCGGCCATTTTTATATCTTATTTGTATTGGCGATCGATAATATGACTATTTTTGATATTAATACAAATATAAATCTTCTTGACCCTTTGTCATTACAAAAACAATAAAAAACTGAAATTCTCAAACGTGTAAAATAATTAATTTCGCCCTTAATCATGATGATTATTGGCGGAAATAACAAAGTGCCAACATAACGGAATTGTCAATTACAAATCTGTTATATTTCGTGTTACAAATCGAGGTAAATACAGAAGAACATAATAAAATTTTTTGACAGCAAATTTTACGTCCACCCTGTTGGGGCACAGGCTTACCCTCAATATGGGGGCGATAGGCCATAGTCACCACGCGGGCCCAATACGGATTGGTTACTTCACACACACCTTACAATAAATTCTAATTCATGTTCAAGTTTCCTCGCGATGTTTCCCTTCACCGTTTGTATTGCGCTGTTGTTACTTATGTTCACGAATGTACATAACTTAAATATTAAAGTCATCAGTACATGACTGAGATTCAGACCCGCGACCTTCGGAATGTAAGCCGCACGCTCTAACCATTAGGCCAGACAGCTGCTGCTAATAAAATATTGTTACATTGATTTTACGGTAGATGCCAGTACCGTGAAGTGGAGGCTGGCCACACATACATCTTTATTATATATGAGATAAATATTCTACCGGTACCCCTATCTCTGCCTTTGGGAATATTTATCTATATAATAACATATATATTATCATCATCTGCCGATAGTCGTCCACTGCTAGACATTGGCCTCTCCAAAAGATTTCCACGTTTGCAGGGGCTCATATGAGGGCATCTGGGCCATTTCCCACCACGCTGACCCAATGCAGGTTGGTGGGAGCCAGAGCCTCGTTTGTTGATTACACCCCATGCATATATATACGATCACATATTTGTGTTCACTTACATGTTACTGGTGGTAGGTCTCTGTTGCCGTTGACCACCAATCTAGGTACCACCCGAACCCCTAATTTCACCTCTAAACAGTAATGAGTAAATATTACTATGATTTTTTAAGATCGTAGTCGAGAGATCAATAAAGTATTATAATTTGATTTTAAGTCTTAATTCTCGTAGCACAATGTGGTGCTGTGTAATCTGGCACCATAACCAGCATCACGTTATGCGCAAGATTTTTTTTAGTCAATTAAGCAACGAGAAAAGCGGGACGTTACCTGATGAGAGTACATCTTATTTATCGCAGGGGAAATCTTCTTCAAAGATACCTTGCTCCTGGGGGGGTATACAAGGTTATGTGGGGCTTTTACTCACTAAACTCCCTCGGTGGTCTTCGTTAGGTCATTAGGAGGGACTTCGGGATATCCTACAGAACGCACAGGTGCCCCATTGC
Organism: Ornithoptera priamus; assembly: GCA_029034505.1. Lineage (NCBI taxonomy): Eukaryota > Metazoa > Arthropoda > Insecta > Lepidoptera > Papilionidae > Ornithoptera > Ornithoptera priamus. The sequence goes on from JARDWD010000827.1 coordinate 842,040, forward strand.
GCTCTGTTTAAAACATTCTACAGAAGGGCAAAGTCCTCCTCAGAACCCACGCTGTGCTACGGCAAATACAAGACTACCATGCATTTGCTGTACTAAGGCTCGCTTGCTGAGCTCTGAGTGCCCCTCAAGGCTGACGAACCCGAAGATCCTTCTAGTCGCCTTGTACGACAGGCAAGGAATACCTTAGTCCGATTCCTTATAGGTCAAGATTACAGGGCTTATGATAAGTACGCCCGCCGATAGTAACAAGGCGCTAGTTAGGACTGCACCACTTTACGCTCATCGCCTCAATACGTAAGATGTTGAGTCTAGTTACTACTGTTTGTCGGCTGCAATAGCAGCTGCGGTGATGTCTACCTAGACAGTTTCCGGCAGCAGGGATCTACCACCAGTGTACTAAATATATACCAGGTGTAACTACGAAGACTGATAATCAGTCCTTACTGCACGACAGCGAGAATTCGGACGGGAATCAGTAAAGTAACCGGCAGCCCGCCGGATGTGTTATCAATTATATAGTAATGTCCCGATTTGGATTCAGCGCGCCGCCTCCGCGATAATAAAATTCATCACGAGAACCTTCCGAAGGCAAAAATTAATATTCCTCGGATGTAACCGGAAACATTATTAAGGAGGCTGCAGGAAGTCGCTTCGGATTTTTCGAAGGTTTGTTTTATGATCGGCGCGATCCGAAGTTGGATTCCCGGTGAGTTAGCAAATTAGTTAAAGTTAACTAACTACACGATCAATTGAACTGTCATTGACTGGTGGCAGGTCTAATGACAGCGACCGTCTAGGCACCACCGCAGTTCTATATCTACCTTCAAACGATACTGAAGGCGCAGTAGCTGGCGTAATTACCGAGGTAACGAGACTGAATATTTTATGTCTCAAGGCGACGAGCGCAATATGGTGCAGTGTGTACCATCCTAACTTGGGTCACGTTTTTAAAGGCGAGGGTATCATCTACCATCAGGTGTACGTACCGCTTGTCTTGTAGCTTTATAGAATTAAAAAAAAAATTGTAGTAAAATAATTAAAAAAATACATTGTTGTGTAAATTTCTTCATATGTTTATTATTTTTTTTTTTGTACAATTCTTCCCGTCAACAGTTATTATGAAGTTGCGCCGCTTTAATTACCACTGTGCGATATATAGCCTTAACATGTGTACCCTTAAAGGAGAATGAAAACTTGTGTGTAGAAAAAAACCGCCCTCTGTAAGAGGTCACCGTATTACCCACCGAACCACCCCGATGCCGCCCCCCCCGTGATAATTTATTAGGGGCGGTGCGCGCTCGATGAATTACTGCAAATTAAAATCGCTTAATGAATCAAGTTAATTGCTTTAAAGATTTGTTTTTCGGCTAATTAAGATACGGCCAGTCACCTGGGGAAATAATAATCAGTTAAAAATTCCTGTCTCCTAACAATCAACCCCCGTTCTGATTTTATTAGGGTACATTAAGATTCAGAGAGATGAACGAAATGAAAATTCAGAAAATAAAAAAATATCTTTTTAAGTAATGTTTAATTGAAGATAAAGATGAACTAACAAAAAATGTTATTTGTATGTTTTAATCGTTATTTCTACCGTTAAAGAGTAAACAAACATTACTGTGTTCCAGTCAAGATTACTAAGGTAAGGTGACTTAACGTCTCAAGATGTGTTGCACTGTAAACATTCTAACTATCGCTACATTGGTTAAGGAAAGTGTCATTTGCTTCCGCTGCCTACCAGGTGCACGTTTTCCAGGAATTTTTCCCACCAGGATCAACCTTGGGAACTCATAAAGGGATCCTCTGGAGGTATCCAAAAAATGCAACCTTTCTTTGCATGAACGTTGTCATCAGCCTACGTTTGGTTTGATGACATAGAGAAGTGGAACGGGTTAAATACCATCAGTTAAAAAGACTAGCTGAGGACCGAATTGGTTTCCTCAATCTGATCGCCAAACTTCAGTTTGAAGAAGGCACCTGATGATGATGATTTGCAACTTCAGGCAAACGATCTGCTTAACCTTACTTGAATAAGAGGTTCTTGATTACGTAAATGTTATTGTTGGATACTATCTATAACCAGTATGCTGATGTGCTGGCGGATGCCGTCGCCGTCATCAGTCGACAGATGTCCACTGCTGGACGCAGGCTTCACCCAAAGATCCCCACATCGGTCGATCCTGCGCTGCCTGCATTTATCGGCTTCCTGCGTCTTTCTTTTTGTAAGGATTTATATAGGGGGATTGGGGCCATTAACCATCACGCTGGCCCAATGCTGCTCGATGGGAGCAAGTACCTCGTTTGTCGATTAGCAGCGTGCACTACGAGCAGCTGAAGTTGTGTTGGGTCCCGTGAGTTCTTGTGCGGGACACCTTATACCCTGGAATAGGATGCCGTAAAACCTTAAAGACTATCAGGTTATCTCCATCTCATGTTATCTCTAACCGGAAGCTCAAGTTCATCGAGAATCTAAGCCATGAACTTTCCTGTAGAATAAAATCCGACGCACGTATAACAGAGCCATTCCCGCAAACAGACTCATGAAAACTATGTCTATGTAGAGCGGAATACGAAGAAGAGATTCAGAATGGAAGGTCAGAACGATTCCTCAAGTCTTCAACATGAGATCAGACCGTTTGGACTATAAACTGAACTTTTTTGAAAGCGTTTAATTAAACATCACAATTTTAGTGTCACATTTGCACAGGATTACGAACCGAGCCGGCAATTTCATTACGAATCATAAAGCTGACGGACCCCTGCTCTCCTCCCCGTGTCCACCTCATCCCCGTCATCCCCCACCCCGCTCGCCCACTGATTAATGCGCGGGCACAGCTTACTGTCAGCCAAATAAGCTATGTGGAAGCCGTAAAAAGCTTAGGCCGTGCGCTGCGAAATAGTGATTTAACATAACACTAAATATTCATATTATGGCTCCAGCGGCTTTCGTCTAAACGTGGTCAACTTGATGTAGTGCTTGTTATCTGGACAGTTAAAGTATGTACACAACACCTATATATATATATATATGAAACTGCGATGTAAAAGGTCCCGGACAACAACTCACGGAACCCAAAGCAACCTCACCTGCTCGTGGTGCACCCTAATCAACAAAAGAGTCTCCGGCTTCCACCGACCCGCATTGGGCCAGCGTGATGGGAAATGATCCAAATCCCCCATATGAACCTCACAAACATGGAGATCTTTGGTGGAGGCCTATGTCCAGCAGCGAACGTCTATCGGCTGATGATGATGATGTGAAACTATAATATAAATGAATATATTAAGTAATTTATACGACATCGGGAACCTATTTTGAAACAGTGGACGATAATGCGATGAGATGATGGTGGTGATGATGATGATGAAAATCAATAATGATTTCTTAAACCTTTCATCAACGATGAATCTGATATTTGCTATTCTAATATATAACTGTAGAAGATATACAGGCTTTTAACATTCAAAGAAATCACAGGAGATTACATAAAATACTTATGTCTGAAGATTTGAAACTCCGTACATCGTTTTTACTCTCATTTATCTACAGTGTCACCCGGTTTTGAGTGACTAATGCCGTCATTGATGAAGCGTACTCAGCCTCAATATTCTGTGATATGTTGATGGCAATAAGATGACAAAGTTATTATGATGTAGATTTATAGTTTTAAGGGAACAGCTAATTGGGATTGGGAATACTAAACACGGCAACATGTGAGTACCGGATTCGAACTAAAGACATGTTACTAGCGAAACTGTTAACCACTGCGTCACTAAATCAGTTCTTATTCGGAAGATATTTACGGAAAAAAAACGGGATTGGTATCGCCTCAACTAAAGATTCCAATTTCACGTTGAATGGATTCGTGTAACGAAACGAAGTCGTATCGGTTCCGGAAGCCCGCTCAGAAATGTGTAACTTACCACCCCGCGTCTGCGGAGCCACGTCTCGCTACACGAAATACATCATAATCCGCAGGGCTTCAATTACCGCGGTAATGGCTAATAATTTACGTAAATGCCGTCCGTAATTGATATGTCGGAGCTTATATACAGCGCGAGTTGTCGCCGTTTGTGTACAAGGGTGTAATTTGTTTACACACACACACACACACACACACACACACACACACACGTGTTCATATTACATCAATGTAAATGTTTGTCTGTTTGTACATCAATTACTGCGTCATGTGTTCATAGAATAAAAAATAAACGGCAGTTGATTGAACTTGGGTTTGGGTTCGAACCTCACGGCGCTGAACGAGAGACATGACTTAGAACAGTCATCTTCTGAAAACTGGACTAACGTCATGTATCAAGTAACATTAGCCCAGTATACTGATTAACTGGTCTTTGTCCTTATGGACTACTACTGTTAGTTGCGTCAACTATAGACGACTAACTAGCAATGAGAGAGAGGGAGCTTTATTTTCTAATCAAGCATGCTGTGATTAATAACACTAATAACGATATAAGCAAATTAGGATGATATACACAGCATCACAGGTAGGTAGGTCTCAGTTGGTGTAGTCTAGGCAGGTGCTACCGCAGCTTCAATATCTGCCGCCTAACATTACCGAGTTACAGTTTGAAGGGTGTTATAGCTAGTTAACAGTCGACTAATAAGGGTCAACACATATTCTGATAAGGAGATACAAATAAAAGCTGCGGCGGTATATACATATATACATCAATATATATACACATATATATATATATATATATGTATTTATATACAGGAGCGTCGATGGAATCGCTCAGTCCATCGACATTCAAAATTCATTATGCTAATCAGTAGTACGCCTTCATGATAATTACAGTCCCGCGGTGCCTCCACTCCTCGATATTACAGTAATTACTTGTTACTCGAGCAATTTGGGCGAACTTAGTTTCAACTTACGTCAAAATTAGATTATGCCGAGGATAACTGACGTGGCGGTTTAAAGTTTTAATGTATTTAAATTAGTTAAAACACTTTTAATTAATAATTTTATTGGCATTACCTCTCACTTGGAGACACCAAGCGGTGGTGGTTAAGTGGTAGATATATTTGGGATATTGAGACGTTTGGACGAGATAATTGCGATGTGGCGTTGTGTAAATATCTTAAAGAGTATCTTAAGGGGTAAACTCATATGCTTAATTACTAACTAATCCGTAATAGTAGCATTATACTTTACCAATCATGATTGTATATATTCATTTCTCTTATCATTGCTTCTAGAAGCTGCTGGGGTTATATGTATGTAGAGTAATATCCTCACCAAGGATTGCCAAGTTCTTGGGTCATACGGACGTATAACCTACCACCAGTATAACCACGTGAGCATCCTTGAAATTATATAAGAATTTTTAAATGATTAATAGGCATCGCAGCGGCGGAGGAGCTGGCATAACAATATAAGAGCACGTCACTATTTCCGCAATAGAAATCTACTCGGGCCCCGCTACATTTCCGCCGGCGTTCGCGCGTTGGCGTTTAAATAAATAATAAAAGGATCCACCCGATCGGGGCCCCACAGGAAATTGGATCCTCGCTGCGATCTGGGAGCTTCCTCGCGCGGTATCAGTTTGTGTAGTCACTCCATCTCGAGCGGCGCGCCGATAATTCAATGAAGAAAAAAAAAACACCCCATCGTTGTACTTTTAAAAAAATATTTACAACTTTTGACGTTTCACCTGGCAACGCTATATTACACTGGTAAGTGTTACGAGTAATGTAGTCTTTATTATTATCATATTAAATAACAGAGTCCAGGAATAGTTGAGAGAGGTGGTCCAGAATACTACACTCTCTCACAGTCGGAAGATTTACAATATGAAGACCATAACGAGCTAGACGGGTATGATAAGCACTTCCGATCAACCCCTACAACATGTGGCTTTAGAACTGAACCAGGGACCTCCGTATCACCAGGCAAGGGCTTATCTAATGAGGTACTTAAGGGCGGATACTCGTATTAATTCTCAACATACTCTGTTCTTAAAGTGTAAACCAAATATAATGAACATGCTGTCTTCTTCTTCGGTATCACTCTTGACAGAGTGGTCGTGGTCATCACTTCAGGTGTTGGTCGCAAGCTTAACACGACGTCATTCTATATATATACAATACAATGTATTATTTATATATGGAGGAAGAGGATAGCGTGATGCGGGCATTTGCGGAGGGATGAAAGACATATAACGAAGAAAGTAATGAGAATGAATGTGGATGGTTATAAGGGTAGAGGAGGACCGAAGGAAGTGTGGATGGATTGTGTGAAAGATGACATGTGTAAGAAGAGTGTAAATTCGATTATGACGGCTGATGGAAGGATGTGGAAGGGAAGTAGTATGCTGTGCTGACCCCAGATAGCTGGGAAAAGGGCAGGAGGAAGGAAGAACATTGTGTCATATCTTTATATATTACGACGTAAAGATTATGTAGCTAATCAGTCCAGTTTGAGATATAACACTCTTCTGTTTTGATCAGAGGTTAGGGATAACGATGTAGTAACACTACCAACAGACGAGGAGATGAGGAGACGAGCTCACTAGAGCCATTAACGATCCCAATCCAGTTACCATCGCACCGTGCAATAATTCAACACAAAGAGGTAATACCGCGCGAACTAATTTATGGCTAACTCGATTACTGCAACTGCGTTATACTGCGCAGGCACACAGCCGGAAACTACGAACTGTTGCAGAACAACCCACCGGATGTATGTACACGTATAGCTACCACTACACATTTTCGTCTACGGCGCTTCTATTATTTATGGGTTTATTACGGTAAGCTTGCACTTCAATCGAAAGATTCACACAGAGTCGAACTCTGACGTTAAAGGGTAAATAAATAAGTTCTAATAAGTTAATATTTATATTTATTTATTTAATAACTAAGGGTACAGAGGGTGGACATAACACAGAGACATTTAGTAATATATATATATACTAGCTGTTCCTCGACCGCTTTGCTGGCCGTAATACAAAAATTATACTTGAAATATGTCCGAAACATTCCTTGAGAGGAAGTGTAACCGCAACCTTCTATGGCAACCGTTACTATAGCAACCGCATAAATAATACCAAATGAAAATGTTTATCAAAGTTAGTTAGAAATTAAATGATGAAGAATCTGTCAAATTCAAAAAGCAAATAGCCTATAGCCATCGACAAATCGCCCCGTGTTGATACGTTCACTTATTTTCACGTGATTGGCGAACAAGTAATCACTGGCGGGTATGTAACTCTGTATGTCGTGGAATACATTACAGGACACCTTTGTTCAGCAGTGGACTACCATCGCCCGAGTTGGCGATGATGACGGCATGTTCCTTGTTGCAATTCCTTACCCTCACCGAACAGTTAGCCGCGCTGCAGTTCAGCAGACAGCTCAAAGCGCGACTCCCCGACGTTGCTAATGTTAATAAGGGATTCAAATTCAGCGGGCGATCGGTTTCCGGTTCACCGGATATCGATTGAGTCGTATTCGGGACGCGTTCACGTGCTCCGCCCGCGATACATGTAGTTATAAATTTAATGCGTCCATATATGTGGTAAACGGTTAAACCGATTATGTAATGCAGTGTAAATCTCCTTAACCATTAACCCCTCATAGCAATAGACATTGGTCTGCCGACATCTTTGAACTCTTCACATCCCATTACCACTTAAGACCAGCTCACTTCTATTCTATATTTTAAATGATTATCACAACCCTTTAGTAGTGGTAAGTCTCTGTTTGCGGTTAGACCAGACTCGGGCTAGTAAGAGTAGGACTAAGGTAAGCCCTGCCTGTCGTAGAAGGCGACTAAAAGGGTCTACGAATGCCACGGACTTTGAGGGTGGGGGCCCTTCACGCTCAACAAGCGAACCTGTGTGGGACAGTTGTATGGCTCAGTAATGGTGCCTAGGAGAGTTTGACCCCTCTTCGGAGATGTGTTAAAACAGAGGGGCACCGGTGCGTTCCATAAGAGATCCCGGAACCTCTCCGAATGCACTGATGCAGACCATCGAGGGGGTTACAGTGAGTAAAAATCTCACATATCCCGAACATCCCCCTAAAAGCAGAGTATGTTTCAAAGATTCCTCCCTCCCTCTCCCCCGAAACAAATAAAGGTCTCTGTTTGCGGAGATCATCTAGGTAGATACCACCGCAGCTTCTATTGCAAATATTACTGTGTTCCGGTTTGTAAGGCGCTGTAGCTAGTGTGGTTACTGCGGTAATGAGACTTAACACCTTATGTCCGAAGGCGATGAGCGTAATGTGGTGCTATGTATAACATCGTAACTTGCGCCACATTATTATGGGCGTATCACTTATTTTCAGGTGACCGTCCTACTTAACCATTATCTTATTTATATATTTATGCGTAAAGAGATTTTCGTAACAAAACATGTACAGGAGTTCACAAACACTATTTATTATATATTTGGTAATACAATCATAGTAAATGGACTCCATATATATATATTTATTAACATATACTATATTAGTATGTTATATATTTAATACACACTTGTCTTAAAGAGGTAGTATTCCAAGGATGATGAAAGGATTGTTAAAGGCGACCCTTACTTATATATAACTTATATCGCATCTCACTTTGATATACGAAAACAAAACAACTTTAATACAGTTATACGGTTTTATTTAAAAAAAAAATAAACTAACCGGATGTGGGTGAAGGGGCTAACAGTTTCAGCGGCGGGGTGAGTTGTTAAGTAACGAAGTAACTTAGTCGGCCACCTCGCTGCGGACTGCGACAAAGAAAAACTTTTCTTCTGTCTGATCGAAACTGTCAACGGCAGCCATTGGGTAGACGGTGCCGCCGGATGGGCGAATAGCACTTGAAAATGAGTGGCAATGTTTACTTCAATACACTCAACATCCCTAAGAATTCTAGTGTTTACAGATATAATTAGTTTAGACCTAGAATTTATTACAACCTTTTATTCATTTGTATGTTGTATATAATAGGTGAGTTTATATAGCGGTTTACGACTCGAGATGGTGCGGCTTTGGACCTTAATGAGCTTGGACTTCCGGCGAAGTAGTGTCGCCAGGAAATAGGTATGTTCCAAGAACACCTTCTGCAGCTAAAGAGTTTTGACTCTTCTCTTGTAAGAGAAGTCGCAACAATGGAATAATTAAGTGCATTCATACATTTATGTACCGTTGCTTCTTATATACACGCTTCGGTAGAATCTAGTGAGTGCTCTCAAAACACCTTCAGTATTTACAACTGGAGGTGGAACGCACTCAGCCCTCTCCCTCTCTCCACCCCCCTGCCCCTGTTGTAAGTACACGTAGAGTCCACTAAGTAGTCCGGCGCAACACGATCCGCCACTAAGCTCATTTCACCCGCTTTGGTTTTATAAAACTGGGTAAATTCCTACACGAAATTCGCTGAAACACCACCTCCTAACCCTCGGATGCGGCACACACAAACGACCATTCTTTCTAACGTCTTTTAAAAGGAATCCAGTTCAATAGTTTTTTTTTTTTTTTTAAATAAAAGAGCTTTTATGAAACTCAGTAGTCAAAGAATATATTTTCCCCGACTATAACATTCGTAATACTTTACAATATATATATATTTACCACCCCATTTTTTTACTATAACCTAAAAAAACAAGGCATTATATTTTAACGAATGTCCCGAGTTTAAATGACAAGTTAAGTTCATACTTAATTATGACAAGTTAACACAATTGAAAGACGTTAAGAAAGTACAAATTCCTAAACTAATGTAGCAGCTTGAGCGATTAGGGGTTTTAAAATCCGTTTCAAAACCCCTAATCGCATCATTTCCAGTGCCCCTTAAATAAAAAATTAAAACGAAAAAAGAAAGACAAAAGATGAGAGAGAGAGACAGATGTAATGTTTTCTATGACTAAAATAAACTAACTTTTTAACTAACTTAATAAAAACATGGCCAATGTGAAATAGAAGGGAACCTTACAGTAATAATTTGAATCATTAACCCTAGGTATCTTTAACCGGATATCAACAACATGTTAAATATCACAGTTATGGGGATTTTTGTGTGAGAGCTTGGAAACTTACGTGATGGTAAGTAATCACTATTGTCCATAGTCGGCCTTAAAACTAGTCCAAGCTGTGTTACCGAGCTAGAACTGAATCCCATACCAATCAACAAACCTGTTCCTACGTACGATCTTACTCTGGTTGTTTTATAAACAAATATAATAAGTCGCCTCCAAAACTTCGTGCAGCATCACACCACATCTCCCCCGGAGTCCGCAAGCTGAATGAAATTTCAGTAATTTGGTAAAGCGAATGCAAGGTACGGACGGGTCCCGGGCGGGATTTTCTTACAATCCCTGCTTTGTTTTGAAGTCTATTTGAAGAGGTACGGCAAAATTATCAGGAGCCGCCCCGCCCTCACAGCGCCTCGCATCAACAGCTCTATCACACTGGTCGTTGTGTGTGAACAGTGACGGAGCTATAACGAGCTTATCACCAGATTGATAAGGTCGATTGTTGTTTGCGCGGCGGAGAGCTTACAATGGTTACTGAGAGCTTTTGAATATTATATCTGTTGATGCAGATTAAGGAATGTTTTCCTGTTTCGTGTTCGTCTTTATCTTTCATCTGGTGTCTCTTTATTTTATCAAGCGGCAATGGTTCAGTTCGTAAGAGCCATGAGAGAGTCTCGAGGAGATGCAAGTTTGATTCCCGATGACCTTATGTTTGTTGCGTCACACTTTCAAGGGTAAGTGACATCACCCAAGCTGCACTTAACCCTAATGGTTAATAAATAACTTAGACTTTCTCTTTGTGAGAGAAGTTCCTCATCCCCTACAATGACAACATTAAGGTGTATATTTATTATTTTTGTTATACTTTTGTAAATATTTAACCGTGCAAAATAATATCGACTGGATTAAGATCTGCATATTCAGATGTTTTTTTTTTATCTAGAGCTAACACTTGATCAAAGGTGACAATGAAGCTGAAATGGTTTAAGAGTGTTCGGCTAGAATACCCGAGCGACGCATTGACCCTATATACACAACAGCCCTGTTAGCCAAATATGTTACCGACACGGATTTTTAATATAAGGGAGGTTAGAAAAATACGAGACCCTACTCCATATGGCCGTGGTATCCAGTTATATACTTCCTTGATACTTTAATCCATTAACCGCTGCGCAACGAAGGTATTAAGAAAAAAAATCAAATTAACTTACTACGTACTCAAATAGAGTAAACGTGGGATCGATCGATCTGGAGATCTTTGGGGAAAGCCTTTGTCCAGCAGTGGACTTCTATCGGCTCATGATGATGATGATTTTTTGCTTCAGCCTCAGTATTCATTAAGTAAAAATATTTATGGAGTTCATTACCAAAGTTGTTATTCATGCGAAATATGATATAAAGTTATATTTATACACCTTTCATGAAATTGTTCATAAATCATATTTTTCGCTTATAAAAATTAAAAAAAATAAAAAACCATTTTATACCCTTACATTAATATTACAAATAAATTTGACAAAGGTAAAAGGAGACGGCTCAGTTAATGCTGGTTTTCAGCCTGCACTTACTTCGTAGTTAGGCGCTAGGGTCCCAACGGTGATCTATTAATTACTACATTTATTGCTTAGAAAAATGACGAATTCTTTTAATTTATGAAAATAAAATAAATTAACCCACTTTAAAGATCGTAAAGAAATAAAATAAAAAAGTCGTTCACCGACTAATATATAAATATGAGAGATAGTAAAGCGCTGGGCCATTATAAAACTATGACCACATTAAACCCTCCATTACTCCCCTTCAAGGAGTGGCTCGACATCATTTTTTAAAAATTTCAAACTTGAAAGCGGTAAGTAGAGGGTGGTGAGGGGGTAGGGGATCATGCAAGCCATGAAATATCTGATGCACGCTGACATTTAATAACGTTATTGCATGAGCGAACGCGAACGCGCTCCTGAATATTTTATAATTCAGCTCCGACACTCGGCGCGGCGCTGGTTACGGAAAGCACAAGCTGGCTGCACCCCGCCGCCCCTGCTGCGGAACCCCCGCGGGCGGCTCATAGATTATTACACCAGCACGTTCTAGGATAACTTAAACCTGTCAATAGTATACTTCTACGCAACAAACAGAGAAACGGTACATAGTCATGATTGTTCATTACTTCTTGAAGAACCTGATCAGATGAGAGGAATTCACTTTTCTTAGAAATCACAACAATGACAATAAGACTATGGTCCAGTTACTAAGTTCTCTACGTGTTTGTGGTATAAATTAATGAGCCGTACCACAATACATCCCCTCGTGTTATTGGCAAATCCTCCTTCCATGAGAGCGTCTAAGTAACCAACAAAGTATTTCTGCTGATAGGCGATACCTACACATGAGTTCTATTTCTCGTATTCTTCAAAGATGGTCCGGTTTACGAGTTCTCAAGGTTGATACAAATTGGTGTAACTCCTTGAAAATGCTCCTGGTAAAAAATTATGGAGAAATGATGTGACGACATGGAGTGGACCGGATTTAAACACTATCAGTAAAGTATAGCTAAGTACCGGATAAGTTTATTAAATCTGACTACCAAGCTCAAGTTTGAAATGAGCACCTTAATGACTCAGTCTTGATGATGATGACACATGTTCAAATAGCAATACCTATCTACACCTACAAAAGTAAAGCTACTGTAAATGTGATGCTGAAAATCCCGAAGACTCTTTGTTATAGACAAGTAATTACCAGGTCTAGGTCGTCTGAATAAATTTAAGGGTTAGAAAATTTTTATTCTTTGACACAGAACATTATGAAATGAACGAGAGAGAGCTGTAGGTCACATCGCATGGCGTGATGTGGAAAGGACCTTGTGCTATTTGCGAAGGACAAGTTCCAATGGACTTTCGAGGATATGATCAAATCACTCTGATTATCCTCAAACGAATACGATTCCAATGTCAATTGCATCATCACTTTTACTGTATCACTAAAATTGGTTTTACAACCCTGCTCTAAGTTCCTGATCTAGTTTTGTTAAAGGGTCGCGTGTTTGATACTATTGAGGATATTATTTATCTGGAGTAAATCTTCAGGAGATACTTAAATTTTAAAGAGGAGATGGGATAGAGTTATGTGAGATCTTTATATAGTAAATTCTTTCTGACAAAGGAAGAAGAGGAAATTCCTATGGGTATAGAATAGATGATGTGGAGTGAATGAAGTTTTTTTTTTTATGTAACATACTAGGCAAACGAGCAAGACGGGTCACCTGATGGTAAGTGATTCACCGCCGCCCACGTCACTAGCGACGCCAGTGCGTTGCCTACCCTTCAGGTAAGAATATGCTCTTTTCTTGAATAACCCAACGTCGCAGTTGTCGGGGAAGACCGCTGATGGCAACGAGTTCCAGATATTTACTGCGCGTGGCAGAAAACTGACAGCAGACGGAAAGCAGACACATTCATAACACAGGATAAATGCTAAGAAGAAGAAATCCTGATCGTTGGTCGCCCTCAGTGCATTGTGAGGGATCGCATATGTTTTACTACCCTCTGTAATTTTTTTTTATTCCACCGCTGGATACAGACCTCTGCCACTACTTACCTCCTCACCAAGAAAGCCTCTCCATGTACATTAACAGCGATAATAAATAGAAATATTTTCATAAAATATATAAACGAGAGAATTTCTAACATGAAATAATTTCGTTAAATAACTTCTTCCTTAGGGGTGTGATGGAATTTAAAATGGAGGAATGTTTTATTGTGACAGGGTCGCGAATACTTTCGACACCAACGTCCCCCGCTCGCCGGTTGGACCCCGTCTCTGTCATAACAAATACCTTTTCCCTCTCTCCCAATTCGCGTGAAACCTCCGTCTCATGTGCCCCCAGGTTTTTACTCCAAGTACAAATTAAAAATCCAAGGGTGCTATCTCTACAACCACCAGCACTTACTCGTAATTTCACATTATCTAGATAGTTGAATCTAGATAATAGTGGTAGGTCTCTATTACAGCTGACAAACAGAAGTGTACAAGCATTACTATGTTCTGGTTCAAAGGGCGCTGAGGCTAGTTAATTTCCCGCCAGGCAAAATAATGTATTGCTAGAAGCTACTAATTTTTAAAAAAAAAAATTATATAAACATGTGCGATAGCTTGTCGTATGTCTCTCGAAATACACCCCCGGTTACAGTCCCCCGTGTAAGTTACACCCTTCACTAATGAACGCGGGATTCTTTTTCGATTTTCATACAAAACAAACGGGGGATTATTTTGGGCAGACAGCGGCAGGTACTCGCGAAATGACTGCGCGAGCTCTCCCAATTCTGAATAAACTCGGATAATGAATGGGGGAGGCGCAGGTGACCGGGGGGGGGGCCGCGGGGGGACAGATTAAAAACGATCATTAATTAAAAATTAATGAGTGCACAGTGGGCACTTGTTTCATACAAATGAACTTTACTAAAAAAAGTATCCACGCGTTTTCCACCTAAGATTACTAGTAATCATTAATTTTATACTTATAATAGGCTAACACTTTATTATCACTTTGTGTTAAGTGATCAGGTGGTGGATTCATTTATCGATCAATTTACAATATGATGATAGCTCACAAGGACTCAAAAATATTCAACTGCTAACCAAGCTGGACTGGACCCTAGAACAGAACCAGGGACTATTTTATATATATATATACTATGTATATAAGAAATTTCTCCCAATATCTCTGGAAGCATAGGGCCTGAAGACTTGAAGTTTGGTATGGATATCCCTTGTGCCGACCTTAGGTCAGCTAAGAACGGATTTTACAAAATTCCTAACCCAAAGCGAGATCCGTGGATGTTACGACCAGCAGATGGAACAGCTACCGAGACATGGTTGGTCGCATTGCCATGGAGGTGATTAGTGGTAGAGAAGATGATGTCTTCGCATTACGTTGGCGAGTACTTTTTAATATGAAAGAAATGTCACAATTGTGTGCAGGAATCCTTCGAATACTTGACCTGGTGCTGCTGCGACTGTACGCTGGAATTTTTATATTAAATGAACAGAACATACCCTCGTCTGTATTAAGGATATTACAGGATTCCGAAACGTAATAACTGATCCATCGACGAGCCGTGTTGGCGACACAACACCACGCTCTGATGTGATTGAACTCGGCTCCATTACCGAGTTCACATTATTTCGTACAGGGTTCCTATGAGCTAGCTCCTGCATCCGGCTGCGTCTGTTTAGACCTTTAACAACAAATCTTGCAATGGACGTGGAGGTCTTTAGAGGAGGTCTACGTTCCGCAAGATATGTCTATCTACTGATGATGATGGTGATGATGAAATCTTGTATAAACTCTCAGCTTTATCGAAACAGGAAATGAATAACTTCAGTATAAACTTGGCAGAGACTGTCCAGGTAGGTACCATCGCCAGCCGTATAGTCTCGGGCTAGTAAGAATAGGAGTAAGGTAAGCCCTGCCTGTTGTAGAAGGCGACTAAACCGGTCTAGGAGATTCGCGGGCCTTGAGGGTGAGGGCCCTTATCAGTCAACAAGCGAACCTGTGTAGGACAACGTATGGCACAGCGGTGGTGATCTAGAAGGGTTAAGCCTCTCCTCAGACGTAGAGGGGCACCGGTGCGTTCTCTAAGAGATCCTGGAGTTTCTCCGAATGCACTGATGTAGACCATCGAGGGGGTTTCAGTGAGTCAATTTTTCACTTAACCCTGACTTCTCTTCAGAAGATACCCTATCTTTCGAAGATTCCTTCCCCCTTAAACTAAACAAAAAAAAAGGTAGTTACCACCGCAATGTCTATATCTGCTTCAAACGGTAGTGTGTAAATATTACTGTGTTCCAGTTTGAAGAGGGGCTGTAGCTAGTGAAATTACTTAGGTAACGAGACTCAACATCTTATGTTTGGAAGTGATGAGTGCAATGTGGTGCTGAGCATCCTAACTAGCGCCACGTTGTTGTGGACAGGCGAATCACTCGACAAACGATCCACATCCCTCTCGTCGGGTAGTTCCGTCCATCATCCCCTCTATAATCTATGATTTTGTTAATTACGGCCGAACAAACGGAACTCTTCATGTTGTGTACGACAACATTATACGTTGTTACCGCCGTAATTTTCCAATGAGTTTCAAAGTTTGCCTTTTGGCGCAAACAGTTCTGTATGGTGGCTCCGCACGCGATGCTGCCGTGGCAAGTTTCCTCTTCGTTATTAAAAACGTTAATTCGCGGTTTTATCAGTTAACTGATCCTTTTGATGCGAGGATAATGCGCGAGGACTCACTATCACGACAGCATGGTTCAATTTGTACCAGTACCACAAGTTTCTATTATTAACTTTGCAGTCTTTAACTTATGACTCTAAAGTTGATAATATCATGGTCCTTAGGACCTTAGCTGTGGAGTGTACAAAGATCATGATGTTGACGATCCTATAATTAAGCAGTTAATATATAAAATCATCATCATCATCACCAGCCGATAGACGTCCAATGCTGGACATAGAACTCCTCCAAAATCTCCCTATACAGTCATCATAGCTTCCGGTGTCGCTGGGCACTAGGGACTGTTGTATGTAGGGGTTCATATAGGGTAATTTGGGATATTCCTCACCACTCTGGCCCAATGCCGGTTAGCGAGAGCCAGAGCCTCGTTTGTAGATTAGCCGGGTGCGTCACGAGCTGGTGAAGTTGACTTGAGTCCCGTGAGTTGTAATGCGTGACCCCTTACATCGCCTGAGACCTAAGATGTCTCGTTACTCCCGTAATTACACTAGCTCCAGCTCCCTTCAAACCGAAACACAGTAATGTTTACACACTGCTGTTTCTCAGCTGCAGTAGGCGCTGCGATGGTACCTAGAGGGTCTCTAGCATCAGAGACCTACCACCAGTAAATAGCTTGGTGTCTATGGTATTATATCTTAACCAGCTTAAAAAATTTTATACTTTTTTTTAAATTAACTTTATCTAGCTTAACTGTAAAAATAAATAATTTTTTCTTTTTCTAGTTTTGTAATGTAACGTATAAACTCACTTCTGTCCGGATAAGTTATTAATATACCAATATACCCAATAGTTGGTCGATACGCGAACATACCGCCTCGGTAATGCCTCACCACACACTCCTCCGGGATTCGAAGATGAAAGAGAATAATTCCCGTAATATGAGATTTAGGGGCGGGACTTTACCTGCGCTCGCTGAAAAATACCTTTCACTAAACACTGAAAAATATTTCAGTTAGCCGGGCACGAGCATAAAACCTTCGGATGTAATCGGGCGCTGCGCTTCCACTGTGAAAATGAAGGCTTTAAAAATCCAACGGCGAGGTTTATGCAGCGCGCTGCGGAAACCCGCCCCGGCGCCGGAGCACCCTCCGCACTACCCTTCTGATAACTTGAAACGGTGCTGTCTAATAAGTTGGGGTAAGACTGGACTTTTCAGCTCAAATCGCACCGATCACATTACACGTCTTTACTTCTATTTTTTACTGACGAGACGAGCGGGACGTTTACCTGATCATCATCTTCATTCGATGGCCTCTTCAGAGTGAAGTTTGGCGATCAGTTCGAAAAGATCTATTTGATCTTTAGCTATACTTTTTTATCATCATCATCAGCAGATAAACGTTTGCGAGGGTTCATATGGGCGGATTTGCTCCATTGCCCACCAAGCTGGCTCAACGCGGGTTGGTGCGAACCAGAGCCTCGTTTGTTGATTAGCAGGCTGCACCACGAGCAGGTGAGGTTGGCTTGGATCCTGTGAGTTTTTGTTCCCCCAAGACCCGTTACTATTCTTTGCAACTAATGGTATGGTACCCGGTCCAATTCTTCATATTATCAAACCCTTTCTTCCTCTGCTTACCAGGCGCATGTTTTCCAGGAGTTTCGCCCTCCAGGATGAACTTTGGCAACTCATAAAAGGATGCTCTCTCAAGGTGTCCGAAAAGTGCATCCTTTCATTTTTGGTTGTCAACAGTCTACGTTTACAGTTAGCTCTCTTAAGGACTTGAGCATTGGAGACAAGCTGTGAGCAGCTTTTACCTGATGGTAAGTGATGTATGGCTGCATATTACATGGCGCTAGTTAGAACCTACTCCACATTGTGCTCTCTATTTTTTTTCTAGCTATAACTTCCTTCAATCCGGAACATATTACTCTCTGCACACTGCTGTTTGTCGGCTGCCATAAACATTGCGATGGGACCAGCCCAGACGGTCTTACACAGATCTACCACCAGAAACTGTACATAGGATAAAGCCTTTTTTAAGGATATATTAGGTGGTCCGTTGATCTGCTGAAGGTTGCAGAAAGCAGCTGGATGCGGGCAGCGCAGGATCGATCGGTGTTGAAATATTTGGGAGAGGCCTATGTCCAGCAGTGGAAGTCTGTCGGTTGACTGATGATGACGATGATAAATAATTACCTTATAAATATGGGAAAGGAAAACAAATATTCTCCAATCAACAATCGAGTACAGATCAAATAGGTCCTCACGCGGGGACTAATATCAAACGAATAAGCACTTTGATATCCGGCCAAATAAATCTCGGCTGAGCCCTCTGAGGGCACGCACTCCGCGAGTTTGCGGGCACAAAGACGCCGGAGGGTAGGGGAGAGGCGGAGTGGGGTTGGACCCCGGGGGCGAGTGCCTAGGCGTTCGCAATACCTTATCGCTTAGGGCCAATTAAGCAGATTGCATTTATATGGATTCCACATAAATCAGGATCCGTTGCGTTCCGCGTCGAGGGAAACGAATTCCCCCGAGCTGGGGCCACGAAAATGGCATTACTTAAGTTAAACTAAATTAATATGAAGTATAACAATAACTTAACATAACCGTCATTTTCGAAGAACCATTAGCTTTATGGCCATGCGCCAACCCACACTTGACTAATTTAATTTATAAACAATCACGTTTCTCTGTTATGAGTTAAGGCCGTCCTTTATTAATATAAAGGATAGTAACTTCGATATACCTATAGAATTTTGGTATTAAAACATAGTTTTTAAGTTTATAATAATAATAATAAGTTACTGGTCTTAGACCTCTGATAGAGGTTGAAACAGAACGTCATATTTTCTCCTCTCATCACTCTTGATAATTACACCCTTTTGTATCAAAACATTCATTGGACGATAGATCCTCAAATTCTTCTGTCTTCCTCTACATTATTACAATGATAACTTTATGTACTTGATCAATATCACACTTAATTGCTCATAAATTTCAAAGCTAATAATGTTTGTTACTTAAATTAACTTGTATAATGCGCTTGTAGCAATCCGCCGGCTGCCTGGCCCGCGCGGTGCTTAGCGACATGTCTTACAGTAATTTAGTTTAGTCGGATAATTAACGCATTTCCTTCCTTACATTTTCGGGTTTCCTGGGTTATATATTACTTTACCTTCATCTCGGTATTACTTAAGTTATCTATCTGCAGATTCGGATCCGGCGAACACTATCCACTTTGCTTAAGTACTATTTCTTGTACCGGAAACCTGTTTCATTATAACGTTTCATCAAGTATCCTTACATTCACTACTTGCTTGCTGTTGTATCATATCATCAGTTTCCTTGGTGTTAACCTGATCAGGTTTTTATAAACATGGTTACTGGATACGGAAATAAATATTTGGTCATTTCTGTTTTAATTTAAGTGTTTTTTAGCTACTTTAATTGTAAACGGAAGTTGAAAAAAGGTATGTTAAGTATCATCAGCCTGATAGACGTCCACTGCTAGGCGTCGATTTGTCGATCTCGCAACTCGAACTTGCGTCGATCTCGCAACCAGTGGGTTCCCACGATTCTCATCAGATCGTCGGTCCACCTTGTGGGAGGCCTCCCAAGACTACGTCTACCGGTACACGGGCGCTACTCGAGGACCTTACTGACCCATCGGCCGTCGGTCCTTCAAGCAATGTGCCCTAGCTCACTGCCACTTAAGTCTAACAAACTTTAGAGCTACGTCGGTGACCTTAGTTCTTCTGCGGATCTCCACACTCCTGTTATAGTTACATCACATTAAGTATAAAGGATAATAATACTCATACACTTATCCTTATTATCCTTTTATTCTATGTAATAGCAAATCGATCCGTCGATGAATTTAATTCGTATGAAAAAAGGTATAACAAAGGTAATGTCTGTTCGGAAAAGTCAGCGGATGCTGCGGAGGCGGCGACGCTTAGGAAGTGGTCGCTAATTGGCGACACTGGAAAACGGGCCCATTATTGGGAGGGCGAGGGTTGAAGCGGCAATTTTTCCCATTTTCAGTGGCTTTCAGCGTGGAATATTCCACGGAATTCGTGCCGCGACTGTGCGACGGCTAATTCGGTAACAGTGCGACGCGAAATATTAGATCCCTTCCGCTTCCGGCGGGCGACGCTCAGCCGCTTTAATTGGGCACCGAAGTTGGTTCTTAATGGTGGGAAATAGGCTCCTCCATTTCACGTACAACTTTGACATATCTAATCGTATACCATTTTGTTGTCAGGTTTATTTAAGGCTATCTAACCAAACCCAAACCCCGCCAACCCCCACTGAGCCAGTGTGGTGGGCTACGGCCCAATTCCATTCAATGAACTCCACTCCACACTCTCTCAAGTGCACCCCGGGACTGGTGGCTGTGCTGTTCATAACGGAGGATTGAACGATGTGAAGATCATTGGGTAAGATCTACGTCCAGCAGTGGACCTCTATCAGTTGATAATGAATCTAACCAATACTTCTTTTCATCAGACTCTGATCATTTCTTTAATTACAACAGACTATTCACAGTCTCCAACCTGCAACCCAAGGTTATACAACTTACTCTTTAGTATCTTCACCTCCATTACATTTAAGAGGGAGAGCATTACGATTGCTTATAAATAACCAATTTTTTTTATACAAAAAAGAGAGGAGAGGGATAGAATGTTCCATATTAATAAGCCATACTCCTGGTCATGAGAATGAGGCATCAGCTAGGATTTTTACACGGTGCGTTGCAGCTTATCAGGCAATTAAACGGAGAGAAGCTAGACGTTCACCTGATGGTAAGTTATACACCCGCCCATAGCAAAGCGGATATACATGTTATGTATGACGACGACAAGCACAATGTGTTGCTGTATGTACCATCCTGACCCCACGTTGTTATGGGGGTATCACTTACCACCAGGTAAACGCCTCACTCGTTTCATCGTGATGTAGTATAAAAAATACTTCATTGTTCTATCATCTCTTGTACTATTGCAGTGCACATACGTATCTTCGTTATACAGTGGATTAACTGATCTTTAGTAAGAAATTTATATATATATATATATATATATATATATATCTATATCTATATATATATATATATGCGTTTTTCTATTTGGTCGCAATAAACTGTTTTATATATAAATCTATATAAATGATGTTCTTGATAAGTATGAAGTTATTTATACATTAAAATATATAACTTGAACCCGCTTGGCGGTCGGCGGGGGGCTCGCAATGCATCCCGCGCGCTCACTGCGTCTTTTAAATGCCACTTTGAAATTTATTTCCGCTTAGAAATAGGGTAATTATGTCGGCACACGACACCCTTAAGGACATAATTAAGGACCTGAGCCGCGAAGGGCGGGCGAGAGGGACGCACCGCGTGCGCCGCGCGAGGGAGCGGGAGGAGGGTGTGTGCAAAAATAAATGTTTTATTTTTAATGAACTGCTAATTAGGTGCCGCGAAAGATTCCCGCTTCCGCTTCCGGAAACTACGGCGCCCCGCATCCGGTCGCGGTGAAAATCGGCGGAGAAAAAAAAAATTATGCGAAAAATGTGCAAATTAAAATGCGTGTAATTAACGAAATTACAGCGCCCGACGGAAACGGAAGTTACCAGCTTTTATGTATAAAAAACATAACTTAAACTTACCGGCGAAATTACTAAAGTTAATTGGTTTAGATTTTACAAACGTATTAAGGCTTTTTTTTTAAAAAAAAATGAATACTCTTCATTGAACTTCACATTTTTTCAAGTGGCAATTGGACCGGACATGATGAACGAGACTTTCACTTTAAGCTGATGATAGAGCCTTCCAACCTATATGGTTCCGGATTCGAACCACAAACGACCGTGCTGCAAGGATTAACCACTGCTCCATGATCATTTAATATGCATGCATGATCCTAAGACAATCTTTTTTATGATAACATGATGGTCACCTTATTATAAGTGCTCATTCACTCATTACAGCGTGATGGCATTGCACACATCCAACAACGGGTTGATAACTATCACCATTTCGGCTAAGTTAATCTGAACTCGATTATTCTGATCTTCATGTTATGTGTTCAAGCTACCTTCTGCAGTCATAAACGAAAATTTTACATATTTGTCGTGCTTATAATTTTGAACATATACATACCATATAATAACATACGGCATATATATATAACTAGTTGGCCATAAATACTGTTACATAAAAACTTTTTAACTTTAATTATTTTGAATTTGGAACAGCTATATAATTTATTTTAAAAACTTGTCACGATTTTGCGCCATTCCACATATTTGTTCGTGTTCATTATCAAATCACAATATGGAATTGGGGGGAAAATAGTACTGCGTGATCGCCTTGCACAAGGCGGATGGTGGAGCGGACATCTGGAATATTCCAGTCACTTCACAAGCTCGGTATCAGCCATGTGTTCGTATATCGTACTATCAACAGATACAGCGACACTTCCTCTGACCACAAGAAGACCGGCAAAGATCAGGGCGGCTGCGTGCTGTTAGCTGTTAGAACTACAAAGGCTGTTAATGCTGCTAAAGCCAGAATTCGTCGAAACCTCATTAGGAAACAAAACAAACAATCTTATCGCGGGAAATGAGGTATTCCGCTAGGAGTCTGTATTGTAACACAACACCTGAAGCGCGGTGCTTGTCGCCGACATACAGGACATGCACTCAATGAATCGTTACTGGTAAGGACAGTGGATCAACCAACACGCCTTCCGTCGCGGTGCAGCAGGCAGGTGGAAGGCGCACAAATGTCCTCTGTACCGATGGAAACAATATTCAGGTTTCAAGAACACTGCAATAAGCAAAATGATGAAGTGTATGCTTACAGTTCTAAAGAAGCTGCTCAAGTGGTGGTGGTCGAAAAGATACAACATGATCATCATCCTGCGTCAGTGATGCTTTGGTGGGGTGCCAAATATAATATCTCCTTATCAAGGAGTCACAAAACTACATTTTTGTGAAAAACGAGTGAAAACTTCAGCTCAAGTGTATTAAGATACAGTCTTAGATCATGTCGCTAAACCTCTCAGCAATACACTTTTTAAAAATATACCGTGGACTTTCCAGTAGGACTGTACACCTGGTCACAAAGCACGAACTATCCACGCCGGGCTTTAAACCAACGTCCCGGTTTTCATAAGAGCTGAAGACTCATACAGCCCAGACCTTAACCCTTTAGACTTCAAATTATGGTCAGTTTTAGAGGACGTGGCCTGCTGCTGCTCCAAAGAACACGGCGACATTGAGTCTCTTAAAAAATCTTTGGAGCCAGCAGTAAGCAGCGGCGGTAGTGGAAATTTCCCTTGGAGACAGTGAGTAAATCCATAGATTCGTGATACGTGACCAGACAGATTAAAGGCCTGTATAAAAGCCAAAGGCGGCCATTTTGAATAGAATAGTTTTTTTTTTTTTCCTGAGACTTATAAATATGTAGATATACATTTTAATAACATTACATTACTTCATTAATATAAAAATGCATTTTCATTTGTAGCAGAACTTATGGCCGGATTAGGTAAGGTTTTTTTAGAACAATATCCGAGCACCGGATGTGCGATTTGTCAGGTAACATGTCCTGGTAATCCAACAGGATCCAGACGCATCCGTCTTAATTAATATCTGTAATGGCGCCGGGCCCGCCGTCATAATCAATTCAGTTGATACTGACTAATCGCGTTTAACTTAGCGGACATGTTGTCTTACTTAATATAACTTGGGCGGCTGACTTCGCTCACAATATACTATATCACATAATTATATTATACTGGTGGTAAATCTTCGGGGAAGTATGTAAGTTAGGTACAGGACAGTACTGTGCAAACATTACTGTGTTCCGGTTAGAAGGGCGCCGTGGCTAATGAAATCACTGGGATAATAACATCTTAGGTCTTCAGCGTGATGTGGTTCAATAACCATCATCCTAACCAGCGACATATTCCGATGAGCGGATCATATTATCATCATCATCATCAGGTGCCCTCTGCAAACTGACCTTTGGTGATCAGGCTGAGAAAACCAATCCGATCCTCAGCTATTCTTTCTAACGGTTGGTATTTAAACCCAGTCCATTTCTTTATGTCATCAAACCATATCTTGCGGTCATATACCATCAGGTGAACATCTCACTCATCTCATCACTTTATAGGATAAAAAAAAAATTAAGACTGATTTTTAATACCTGTTATGTTTACTTTATTGTTTTATTATTTATTTTAGAGACGAGCAAGATGTTGACCTGATGGTGAGTGATACGCCTGCTCGTAACAACGCGGCGCCAGTTACGATGATATACATGAGCCACGTTACCCCAGTAATTAGCATAAATAATGATCATCACTATTAGCCAGAAATGGGCGCTGTGGTGGTACCTACACGGTACACTACACGGGTCTTCGGCAACAGAGACCTCATCATCATCATTATCAGCCTTTGTTTATCCACTGCTGAATATTAGCCTTCCCCAATGTCCACCAAATGCGATCCTCAGCATCTGGAGGTAATGCGTTCTATACTTCTGCCACCTGTACGCGGCTCCACTCCAAGACTTTTCTCCCCCATTCGGTCGCCACTGACACGTCAGACAGAGACCTACCACCAGTAAATTAATGTTTTGAAGAACTTAATGAGTTATGATTACAAAGGGGTTTAAGGCATTACCTAACAAAATTTTAAGGTCCGATGAATCCGCAATGGTTGTCGATGAAAATGCGACGCAAACATCACCATAAAAAAAGTGTATGGTCGTGTGCAGCAGCGCAGGCTGTTCCTTTCATCTTACATTCAAAGGGAAAGGTTTCACGTGACGGCAGCCGACGGGCGAGACCACCGCGCGACTGACGCCGCAGACGGGATCGAACCTGCACCCACCCACCAGCCGCCAGCCGCCAGCCACCAGCCACCTACAATATGACGAAGCGAAGAGTTGCTGCTATGATTTCGAGCGCTTAAGATATTACTTCGGTTTTTGTGCTGATGTTCTTTTGGTGCGAATCACAAGCGACAGCGTATGTTGTGAGATTTTTAAACACCGCGCTCAGCTTGTGACAGCGCAACCACACCGACAACAACTTGTAACACTCATCGTTCTTTCTACGAAAGGAATAAGCAAAAGAAGGCCGGCAGAAGTCCACTGCTGGACATAGGCCTCCCCCAATGTTCCCCACATTGATCGGTCCTGCGCTGCCCGTATCGCCATGCACTAGGGATTGTCGTTTGTGGGTTCATATGGGAGGACTTGCGTCATTTCCCACCATACTGGTTCAATGCGGGTTGAGCGGGTACTAGAGCCTCGTTTGTTGATTAGCAGAGTGCGACTATGAGCAGGTGAGGTTGGCTTGGATCCTGTAAGTTATTGTGCGGGACCCCTTGCACCCTTATATTATAATTAACTAATAATAAATGTGATCTACGCATAGTGAAAGCCACTTCTAGAATGTTTTTCTTTAAAAAAAATAGTTTAACAAAATGTACCATTATTATTATCTCAAGGAACCAAAGAATATAGCTACTGTATAAATAATCACTGTATTAGTTATTTTTTTAATTGCAGTTAGTCGACTATCCCGTGACTTGGACAGTCGGCGGGTATAACACGTGAGCTGTCCTCCGGGGAAATCTTTTCAACGCCGACGAGGGTTCCCGGATTAACTTACGTTTAATACGTCAATGCAATGCCCCGCCGACTGTACATACATTTTACATAATCGCCGATCGGGTCCGGATCTATCTGCGGCCGGATGTACCGGATGACATCATCCGTCTTCCAAACAAATCGACTTTCATCTCTGCTCTCACCTTTAAGTTAGGTATTTTGAAATTTCTCAATTTAATTTTTTTATTCCACGAAGCGAGGAGACGAAAACGTTCAACTGATGGTAAGTCATACACTTGCTCTTACAACATGGCGCTAGTTAGAACAACGTACACTGCACCACATTGAGTTCGTCACCTTGATACAGAAGATGTTAAGTCTTGTTACCCGAGTAATTACAGTAGCTGCAAGGCCCTTCAAACTGTAACGCACTAATGTCTGCACACAGCTGTTTGTCGGCTGCAATAGAAGCTGCGGTGGAACCTAACTAAAGGGTTTCTGTCAAGAAAAAAATACTACTAGTATTTTTGTACTTATAGAGTTATGTATAATCATCATGCTCGCACCTTCGTCGTTTAGACGTTCTTTGAATGTGGATCTGGAGCGCCGGCACCGCGGAGCCGCTCGCAAATAAACCTAGATGTCCCCTTTCATACACTACGAGCTACGAGCTACGCGCTACGAGGTACGAGTAATAAGTCCCCGTCGCGGGGACGCATCCGGTCGTGCGGGGCTGTTTGCATTGTAGGCACTAGCCTACGACGCCGCCCGCCGCCCGCCGCCCGCCGCGGCTGCGGACTAATTAAAAAACTAAACCAAGCGCAAGTGCGTAGAGGGTAACACCACACGGCACACTCACAACCCTATCACGGTTCGATTCTTCGGCCGATAAACGTCCACTGCGAACACATACACAATATTATATTCACTACCAGTAAGTAGTGGGGTGCAAGGGGTCCCGCGCAAAAACTCACGCTAGCCAAGCCAACCTCACCAGCTCGTGGTGCACTATGCTCATCAACAAAGCAGGCTCTGGCTCCCGCTAGCCCGGGGCCATTGGGCCAGCGTGATAGAAAATAGCCTAAATCTTGCCCCATATGAACCCCTACATACGACAGTCCCTAGTGCCCAGCGGTATCGAAGACCATCCTGAATGTGTGTGGAGATCTTTGGGGGAGGCGTATGTCCAGCAATGGACGTGTATCGGCTGATGATAATAATGGTGGTAGGTCTTTGTTGTCGGATCGGCATCGCCTATATTATACGCTGTAGTTAGTGTAGTACTGCAATGTTATATCAACTAGCGCCACGTTGTTATGGACGGGCGTATCGCTTATACCATCAGGTCAACGTACGACTCGTCTAAATTTGAAAGGTGCTGCTGCTGGTGATATTCCTGTTTAGGATATAATCCTGCATCTCAAATCTGTGACTGCAAGACAGCGTGTAAATATCCGAATTGGTGCCTCATTCTCATGATCAGGCGTGTCGCTTATTACTATGCGAACGTTTTATTTTTTTTGTTTATTCAAATAAGCAACTAGACGAGTGACACGTTCACCTGATGGTAAGTGATATGCCCCCCCCCCCGTCATAATAAAATGGCGCTTATTAAAATGTTATACTGCAGGCATTTCGCTCGTCGCTTTTTATATAAAATGTTGAATCTCGTAACCCGAGTAATTACTTTAGTTATAGCGCCCTTCAAACCGGCACATTGTAATATTTACACGGTACTATTTGTCGGCTGCGATGGAAGCTGCGGTGGTACCTAGACAATCTCCGGTAACGGTAGGTCGTTTAATTATGTTATACTGGCGGTAATGCTCCAGTAAACCATAGAGGTTAGTACCAACACCACTGCAGTGCCTATTGCAGCCGACAGTGCTATAAAAACATTCCCTTGTTCCGATTTGAAGGGCGTTTTAGCTAGTGAAATTACTGGGGTAATAGCATTTAACATTTTATGTCTTAAGGCGACGGGTGATGACCTACCACCAGTAAATTATAGAAACGTTAGTAGATATAAGATAAATAATGTAGATCCGGTGTTCGTAGAGCTTGATGTATGTTTATTAATTTGTGTGAGTGAAATAAGCTTTATTATTAATGTGTGCACCGGAAGGCCTAGCGTTAAATGTGTTCTAATTAAGCCTTCATCAGCAGCACTGGTTCAGCCCGGCGCGGCGCCTCCGCAATGTTCATAATTAGCCGAGATGAATCGCTCTTTAAGTTTATTTCAAATCCAATTACAGTTACTATAGCGGAAGTAAGTTATTAAAAAAAATTACATGCGGAATAGATATAATGTTTTTTATTATTATTAAATTAACTGACGGGATGAACAGGACATTCACTTGAATGCAAGTGATACGCCCGTTCATACGAATATGGCGCTAATTAGTTTCTTAAAATAAAGATAATAATAAGACTACTTCCTATCGCACAGGATTTTTGTTACCCTTAAGCATTTTTATAAAATAATTACCTATATAGGATAGGGAACCCTTTTACAAGTATAGACCTTCTTCAGGATAAGGACCTTTTACAAATGTAATAGACTTACTAAATAGAAACTTATTTGTCTGGTTTTCAGGTTGTCTGGATATTTTTCTTATTTATTTTAAAACTGATACTTCTTTATGATTTCGTAATAATATTAAACAATAAAAGATAAAAAACACAAGCTCTCAACTCTCAGACGGTTGTTAAATTTTTTTTCCTTTTCTCCTCCTTCCTGTTTGCTGAAGGGTTGTATATATTCTTTTGCCTCACGGACACCAACCGCCTAGGGGTTGATTCGTCGCTTATTATTGATCTACACTTATCCCTGCTGTTTATGGTACATATCCTTAATTGTAATTACATTATTTATAATGAACAGTTGTCAATCAAAATAATTATGTAAAAATAATAATTGAATAAACAAATAACCGCGACGGAGTCACTTGAAAAAAAAAAGCATCCAACAATACAGCGACGCACACAGGGGCGGAGCTGCACACACGCGCGCTATTAAGGGCGTCGTTAACCCTTGTGCTTCAGACGGTGAAAACAAGCCCCAAGTCTCAGGGGGTGTGAGAGGGTTTGTCGGGGCGGGGGCGGGGGCGGGGGCGATGGCGGTGGCGGTGGCTCGCGAGGGTACCGCGCGGATGTCCCCTTTCATCGCGCTGCGAGTAATGAGTCGCCAGCTCCGAGCCGCCTTCTATACACGTTTTTTTTGATACAGTAAAAGTACGCAGTCGCTTTGAGCCAACAGTTATCCATGTGCTCACGCTGCAGTATGAGCCCGCCTCAGCGACTTGGAGCAGGTAAAATTTTTTTTTAATCGTTAGAATATTCTAAATCATCCTGGACGTCAGAGGACATATACCTGCTCCACACAGCTGCTATTATCGCCATGTTATTTCCTCTCTTCGATGACGACCTAAGTCAGAGGTTTTTATTATGTATAAAATCGTTCATACTTCAAGCGCCAAAAGTAGATTTAGAAAGAGAGAAAGAAGCAGAAGCAATCAAAAGTAATGATATAGTATACAATACCATTAATTGATAAACTTTTTTAATTTTTGAAAAAACATTAAAAAGTAGTACATGTTGTTATTTATAACAACAAATTAGGTTAATAATAAACTAAACGTAAGGTTAGTGCGTATACATAGATAAGATAATATTAAAAGATTGACAAAAAAAAAGATTATAAAGAAAAAATGAGTAAATAGAATGAAAAAACGAGTTCAATGAGATTCTTGGGCTCTGATATCAGGGGAAAGCGAATAAAGAATCATTTATTACCCCATCCCTTCGTTGATCTTTACATTTGTCATTTAGTTTTAAATTTTACTATCTTATAGTTTTTCTAAATTACGGTAATGAACGGAAGTAACTAGTTTTAGAACTCATATGGTTTATCTTATTCACAGTGTCAATCTTTTCTTCGATATTTTTAACACTTAAACTCAATAATAAGTTACACTCTTATCCTTCATACCTCTCAGACAATGACAGGTCCGCTTTACCGACGTAGCTGATTGCATTCCTTACGCCGCCACCGCCATCTGTCGACCCAGCCGGACTCCACACTTCTTTACCGACGGAGCCAGTCACGGCAAAGTTCAAATTAAAAAAATGTTTTATAATAACAATTTTTTATTTATATATATGTATATATATAAACAGTAAGTACATTGCGGACGGTTTCCGGCAATAACAACCTACCACAAATGTGGTTGGTATCTGTTGCCGGAGATCGTCTAGATAGATACCACAGCAACTCCTATTGCAGCCGACAAACAGTACAGCAAAACATTACTGTATTCCGGTTTGAAAGGCGCTGTAAGTATTGAAATTACTCCAATAATGAAATTTAATATATCATGTCTAAAAACAGCAAGTACAATCTAGTACATATATAGTCCTAACTAGCGCCAGGTTTTCATGGGCGGGCGTATCACTTATCATCAGGTGAAAGTTTCGTTCGTCCCGACGCTTTATCAAATAAAAAAATAGAGACATTTGAAGGGAACGAAACATCTTAAGTAACTAACATCATCATCAGACGATTGACGTCCACTGTTGGGCACAGGCCTCCCCCAAAGATCTCCACATCAATCGCATCCAGTGGGTTCCTACGATTCTCATCATGTCATCAATTAAATAACTATACAGTAATCAAATTTTGATTTCTAACTAATAAATGTATGATCTCTTTATAGGTATCCTGAAAAGTATTTGTTTGTCAACACTATTGACTATTCGTAAGAAATCAAAATATTATAGTACATATAGTTGACTATGTCTCATTAGCGTGTCGTTGCAAGCAGAAAGAAACCACCCCGATCAATTCCCTCTAAACTGTCCGACTGCAAAATGTTTACATCCGGTCGGAAAACGAACGTGAAACAGTCATATGGTGTCCAGCAGTGTTGTTTGGTAACCCGACCACCTGCAATTAGATAATTAAGCGAACGGTGAAGTTTTCACCGCGCGACCGCATAATTGCTAATAATATGACCATTGATGTATAATTACCGCTCGTAAATAGCAAGCCGCGGCTAAACCGCGCCCGCCCGGATGTGCACACTAATAACGGCTTAGAACGTGGGCAGGTAAAGGCTACAGTTAATTGCTACAGTTGTAAATCATACGTGTGCGCTTATTGTTAATAATATATGGGACTGTACGGCTCCGGTTGCATGGGGGCCAGCGCTGAAAGCGGGGCATGAAGAAACCATACATTACAATCGAGCTGTAATAGAAGTAAAATCCTTCTGTTATAGATCTCAGTACCTTTATTAGAGGAAGTCTGAAAGTTGCTACTGAGAAATTGAGGAGCAAGAGGACAGCGTGGCGTGGGCATGTTGTGCGGAGGAATGAAGGACATACAACGAAGAAAGTAATGAAACGTGGATGGTTATAAGGACAGTGTGGATGGATTGTGTGAATGATGAAGAGTGTAAATTCAGATACGGCGGCTGATAGAGGGATATAGAAGGGAAGTACATACTGTGCCGACCTCACATAGCTGGGGAAAGGGCAGGAGGAAGACAGATGTTAGTAGCTCGCGTATTATTATGACATTACTTAATTACATAACATTTTTGTGCCTGTTGTACTTCTATATTATCGGAGATCATCTATGTAGGTACCATCGCCAAATGTACAGGGAAACTCTGGGGTTGTAGCTGGTAAGGGTCCGTCATAATTGTTCAGTAGCCCCCAAAGCAGAAAAGCATCCAATGCAGGATTTCCTAATAGTGTCTAAATATTACTGTGTTACGATTTGAAGGAAGCTGTAGTTGTGAAAATATTAAGGTAACGACACATAACATGTTATGTTGCAATACCACAGTAAGATGCAGTGTATAACATCTTATCACCATGTTATTGGCGCTGATCTCGTTGAATATAAAAATCTCTCATTCTTCCCGAATAATAGAAGTGTGTATATATTACTGTTTCCAGTTCGAAGGTAGTTGTAGCTGGTGAAATTATTAGGGTATCGAGATTTGATATCTTATCTCTCAAGGGGATGAGCACAATGTAGTGCTATGTATATCTTGCTACCAAGCAAAGCTTTGGTATGAACCGAGATATCACTTACGATCAGGTGAACGTCTCGCTCGTGTCTTCGTAGAATACATGTAGTATATTTGACATAAGAGACACAAGACAATAAATATATGTTTTCACAAGTTTTTTATTTTGTACTTTTGTCTACCCGTACAGGCTTACTCTTCCACTAAGGTTAACCGGTAGTAAACTCAGTATTAATTGAACTCATCGGTACTATTCCTTTTCTACTTTTTTGTATTCAACGAAGCGATAAGACGAGAGAGACGTTCATCTGATGTTAAGTAATACGCCTGCCGTTAGCAACGTATCGTTGGGATGTATTACCCTGCACCACATTGTGCTCGTCAATTTCACTAGCTACAACTCCGTTCCAATGGGAGCACAGAAAAGTGATGACCACGACCACTCTGTAAAGAGTGATACCGACGAAGGAGAAGGAAAGTTTGCACAATACTGTTTGGCGGCGGAAATAGGAGCTGCCGTGATGGCTAGTCGGTTTCTGGCAATATCAGCCACCACCAGTATCTTCCAAAGTATCAAAATATCCAGAAATATAAGAAAATAAACATATTATAATTAAAAATTATTTTATAATGTAATAACTTAATTATACATAGGCTCTGTGGAGTCGTAGCACAAAACGTAACGGGTTGTCTGGCGCTACGTGGCGCGGCGTAGCTCGCCGTAGCGCGCCGTAGCCCGCGCCGTAAGCGTGCAACAGTTATCGCCTGCAGCTCGTGTGCCTCTTGTGAGAGCGTCTCTCGAGGCTCCCGGGCGCGGAGTGCTTTGTACTCGAAGAACCGCTTTTGAAGCGATGACTAAAAGAGGAAATGCATACCTCTGAGCCCCTCATTATAACGAGGATTTAATATTTCGCTTCCAGCGTCACACGAACGAGCATTCTTTAAGAAACGAATACCTTTGCGTTCAATTATTATTTATGATTCAGTAAACTCGTACAATAATTATATCCTGTGTATCAGCGAACGTTACACGTTTATTTAATTACTAGCCGTTCCCCGCCCGCTGTGCTGGCCGTAACACCCCGCAACTCCCTTCGGTGAAAGAATTTTGTGAAATCCTTACTTAGATAGCTTCTGAATGGCAGAAGCTTTATCTTTACAAGATATTGAGTTTCTACATCAGATGCTTTCGAAGATCTTAGGAAGTGTCAATGAATTTTTGTATATAGAGACTAACATCCCCGCAACATCCTTTGAGGAAGTAATTTTGTAAAATCCATTCTTAACTGACTTATTAATAGCAGAAGTAGTGTCTTCACCCAATTGTGAGTGTTTACGTCGAACATTTCGTGATAAGTTCATGAATCTCTAGATTTCTCGTATACTATACAAAGACTTACTACACCTAATATGAACAAGAATTAAAAACCTTTAGGTACTGAGTGATAACAATGGCGTTAAGGTATTTATCACGTCAATCCTCCCCTAACAATGGGTGATATATATCACTCGAATTGCCGACATAATTGATGATTAAATAAAAGCTATGAAATTATGTTTTTTTTGTAAAAGGTTCTTAGGAAGTTTCATTTGACAACTGTATAATTACATATTTTTATAAATTTTGTCACAGACAGATAAACTAGATACGAGCTTATAGTATTGATGAAATTGTTTACTTATTGAAAAAATATTTTACCTGAAGATCTGATAAAAACTTTACCAAAATGTCCTAATTAATGTAACTATACAACACTACTGTTCTCCCCGTCTTCAGTCATAGGAAAGTGTGACTTCTTTCGCTGAAAACTCACTTTCTTTATCACTTAGAATGACATTGGAATGTATTCAGAAGTTGTGTATTGAAAAAAGTTTGATTTTCTCTTTTACATATTTCATGATCACCACTACGTTAAATAGTTCGCAAATAGTATCCCTTATCAGCCCATTTATTATTATATTTGATTGGGAACACTTAATCTAGGTGTAAATGCGAGGTCTAGAGAGCTGAGCCAATAAAGAAAAAAGCAGCACCGAAATTCGGCGAAGTCGGCTGTACCTTTGTAATGAAACGAAACCCCCACTCGATTATTCACAAGGGCGTAAGTAAACGGGGCTCTTCAGACTGCACAGAACGTCGGCAACATGTCTCGAGCGCGTCTGCGGAATGAAATGTGATGCTGCTGTCCCACCCCCGGGGACTACCGCCACCACGTCCCCATCCACCCCGTCCATCGAACACCGAAATCGCGCAGGGCCCCTGGAATTCAAGCCGCTCCGCTGCTTCAAACGCTCCGGAAGCTCTCGAGCTGCGTGCGATAAATAGACATTAATGGATATCAAACTGATACAGAAGTCACACACGCCGTCTGCAGATACCTGACCAACATTCCACTCCAGCGTAAGTTTCATATCTATTTATATATTTATATATATATATATATATATATATATATATATATATACATATCCTGTTTTCAATTAATTCTTTAAGGGTTTACGTAGACGAAGGTCCGACTTACTATCTGTAGGTAATCCTAACGTATCTATGGATCTATTAAACACTTGGGATAGGGCAAGCTGCTGCTGGCCCGGAGGTTATACCTCCTTAGAAGCCTTTTTTAATACACCGATAGAAGCGTGGCGGAGTTTACATATGTATAATTGAATACAAATATAATAAAGAATAAAACGCGCCTTTCAACCGTCTGCCTGCGTCGGATGTTTGAGTTTTTTGGTCACATTGACAGGAAAACTTGGAGAAACTGGTTGTTACTGGAAAGATTGATAGTAAAAGGTTGCGTGGACGGAACCCAAAACATTGAACTGGCCAGGTGAAGGAGACCATTCAGACACCTTTATATGACGCTATACAGAAGGCATCAAATATAATTAATTGGCGTAACATCATTAAGAACAGGTTATCGATGAGGAATCATGACCCTCAGCATTGTGGAACCAACTTAAAGAGTGAGAGAATTTAATAAATATTTAAGTTTTAAATAAGTATTAGTAATAAATTCCGTTCATATCCGTATAAAAGGTACGAGGTATATTAAAATACTAACCTCATACCAACGACCATATTAAAGATTAGTTTTTGGGATAAAAAGCTGTATTATTGTAATTATTTTGGATCGGTCGGCGCAAAACTGATCGCTGAGCACATCTAGTAAACTTATGATCACTAGTGGGCATCTTACTACTAATAATTACAATTATAACCTACCATGAGACAGTATATAACATAAACTACTCTACTACACAGTTACATTATCTTAGTAACATTCAATAACTCTTAAAATTAAAAAAACTCAGCTTTTTAACATAAGGAATACATAAAAAGTAGATTAAGTCATTTTGTATTAAGTAGGTAAGGGAATGGTACAGTGCGTTCGTGGATGCTGTAATCTCGACTGAGAACTACTTCTTAACACCTTTTCAGGCACTTGGCTCCTTTACTAAGTTGCACTTAGCGCGGCAAGAACTCGCCGCACTCGCCGCGGAACTGTTACAAGTGTAATGCATATCGCTTAAGTGAAAACTTAACGAAAAACATTTCGCGATAAGAAAATATTCGATTTTCCTATTAAAGATGATAAGAAGTTTAACTTTACCTTACTTTACAGGAATTTGTTAAAATATTTACACAGCATCGCAACACACTAATTATTAGATTTTTTCTATTGTAATTTATAACTTATACTCTTCTTTCTTACTCTCTTTCTATCATTCTCTGCTCATCTATCACACTTCTTTTCTTCTGTCATACTACACCACATTTCCTCCTTTCATACCCCTCGGAAGTAAAGACGTCGCCTTTTTATTTTTTACATCCTGTAAAAGACCTGAAGGTGATAAAAAACATCTTTTTCTCTATTGCGACCTTTCTGGATTAAAACGGTACTGCATTGCTTCTGAAATGTATTTTGAAGCTAGAGTGGACTCGTTCGACGGCATACAGAGGAAACGCATCGGATCATCCATCGCCAGGCTTGGCAGAAGTAGTAACCTGGTAGTTCAGGAATTGGCAATGAGGTCGCACTATAGCTATACTTATAAACAACTTGACCGGGGTGAGATTTTCTATATTTCTTCCTTTCATTTATTATTAATTAGTTTATGGATTAATACTTTTTTCTTTCTGTATGTTCTAATAATATGGATCTTTATTCAGAAATAAATCTTTATCTAGTAATATTTAATTAATTTTTTTTATTAACAACCAAAGTTCGAATATATTTAACAGTAATTGTTCTCCGCCCGCTTTAACATCCCCGTAACTCCCTTAGGGGAAGGAATTGGGTAAAATCCAATCTTAGTTGCCCTATACTCGAGAAAAGGGTTATTCCTACCAAATTTCAAGTGTGTAGGTCAGCTCCAGAGATATCATGATGAGCGTCTTCGTAGCTGGATATCTCCTATATATGTATTAGACAACATGACTTTACTCACATAGATAGTAAAGATCGATGAACACGAATATTTACTATTCAATATACCTTATATATAGAAGAGTGGGATGGCGATGAAGTAGTGTTTGACCTGCCCGTGTAGACCAGCAGATAACAGGTTCACCAGCAGTGTATAATGTCACCGAAAAGCATTTGTTGGAGGGCGAGGTCGCCGCGCCGACAGACGACATTTTGATTCAGTACGACTCCGGAACAATAAATCAACGAGGCACACTTGTCAATTATCGTTTGTAGCGACCGCAGGCTGTTGCACTGCGCGATATCATAACATGGATGAGACTATTGAAGGATGGAAGCAAAAAAATTGTGCTATCTTGATAACCTTCACTGGTGGGAGATCGCTGTTTCCGGAGATAGTATCACGACCCTATAGTCTCGAGCTAATAAGAATTGGACTAAGGTGCGCCCTGCCTATCGTAGAAAGCGAATAAAAGGGTCTAGCAGTTTTGGGGGCCTTAAGGGTGGAAGATATTTTATATTAGTAATTATTGATAACCTAATATATAGTAAATGAACACAAGCTATTCAAAACTAAATATAAGTTAGTGAAGATATTTCTTGTGATTTATCTTACATACTTTATAAAGCCTTAAGTCAAGATCATATCTTAATTGTTAACTACATCATCATCATCATCGGCGGATAGACATCCACTGCTGGACGTAGGCCTCCTCTAAAAATCGATTGGTCCTATACTGCAGTCAGCATGCCATCCGGCACCGCCGGGCACCAGAGACCTTCATTTGTTGGAGCCCATATGAGAGATTTGAGCCATTTCCCACCACGCTGTCCCAATTCCGGTTGGTGAGATTGTTATTTACACATCTACTTATTCCAAACCTTGAGATCTTCGATTTATATCAAAAGATGCTGTGTATCGTTATCCTAGAATATATTTAACAACAATCTCATATAAACAGTTAAACTATTTTACAATACTATTCTTTAGTACTTCATCATCAGCCGATAGACGACCACTGTTGGACATAGGCTTCCCCCAAACATCCCCACGTTTGTAGGAGTTTATATGGGGATTTGGGCCATTTCCCACCCAATGCGGATTTGTGGGAGCCAGTACCTCGTTTGTTGATTAGCAGGCTGCACCACGAGCAGGAGAGGTTGGCTTGGGTCCCGAGAGTTGTTGTGCGCAACCCCTTACACCCCTATTCTTTAATACTTATGAAGTAGTAACTTAGACTAACTTAAATTCTCATTAAAAAATCTTTATCATTTTGTTGGTAAATATTGTTTATAAAAGAATAATATTCTTATCATAGTTAGTATATAACCAATATATTTAAATACATAACAGTTAATAATATAAATTAAGCATTCCAAGTTACAGTTAAGTATACTTTCAAGTAGCTATTTAAACATTGTGTAATAAAATGTCTAATCCACATTATTCTAGCTCGAGTGGAAATCGTTACCGTATATTGGCAGCGTGATAAGGGAATACGTCGGCTAAATATATATCACGAAGTCTGCTTGGAAGTGTATTGATGATGCACCGGATTCATGGTGATATTTAATTCGCTAACTCTTTTAGTATTGGTGCAAACGTCCCAAATGAATGTCTTCTGATCAGTGGATGAGGGTAAGCTTTAACATTATAGATCTGATGCGGGAGAAGAATGTTTCTTCCATCAGAAGAGCAAGAATTATTTAGATAAACATATATGCTGTTTTAGATCCTCAGGATAAAATCGAAAAGAAATTTGCTTAAAAGATTTAGGGGCCCATTGAAGGTGACCATCTCTAGCTTTAGTTCTTAAAGTGATCCAAGAGAATTCCTAGGTATCTACGATGGCTCTAATATTCAAATTTTTTGTCGACTTAACGGATTATGGTAGAAATGAAGCTGTAAACAGTCCACCGGAACTAGCTGAATTTTGAAAGTGGTCCTGTAAGAAATAGAGTATTGGAAACTTTGATGTAGAGGATTTTCGTGGGTCATATCTCTATATAAATGTGACTCTTACGCAAAAGCAGAGTTTCTTTTCAAATTTCTCTCTACTTCCGGTAACAAATAACAAAAAAATACAAGCATTCAATAAGTAATTACTTATTTTTATCTATATTTTTACTTTGTGTTAAAATTCTGTCTCACTGTCCATATGAGGCTAGGACTTCACTTCATTTGCCTATAAACTTACTTCTAGTGTCTTTAATTTCTGATCTATCAGTTTCCGTGATAACTGATGGATCAGAAATTAAATAGAAAAACAAGTATTAATACCAAATATCAGTATAAAGTTAGCAGGACCAACATTAAAGTAACATGAACTATATTCAGGGTTTCCTTATCATTACATTTCCTGATGATCTTACCGCTTGTGGAAATTTTCATATTGCGGCATAATTACAGTCGAAGGTTTAATTATAATAACTACAAATATAAAAGTGATAAATAATAGACCGACTTTCACTTAAAACAGAGTGAAAGGAGCTTAGTATTAATATTTTTCTTCCGTCGGTGCGAAAAAATGAGGTGCGAGTTAGAGTATAAAAATATCAATAGCAATGTATCTCCGAGGACTGAGTGCCGCCGGTGTGATATGCTGTGGTGGAATTCAATTTGTTTCGTCAGGGAATTACGGACGGCGATGGCAGGGGGAGGGTATGGAAGGAGTAGCGGTGAGAACATTATCAATACACTACCCCCCGGAACCTCCGGAGCCGGAGGAGTCCCGGCTCGCGTTTTTATCTTAAGAAAATCTAAAGCCATTGCGAACACCAACGACAAATGAACGTGGATAACCGTTCCTAATATTCTTCATTCTCTCATTGGGTAAATATACTATATAAGATAATGTTCCTGCGCAAGGAAGGAAAAAGGAAAATTAAAAAAAAACTACATAAGAAAGTTATTACAGGGAATCGATAAATTCAGCAAAGAATAACTATTTCCGGCAGGTTCAATCAAAAGTTAATCACATATGTATTAAGTTTCTTATTTAAGTATAGCAAGATTTATCAATTTCAAACTTTTAGGAAATAAGTAATAGTACTTAAAATATACATAATATATTATTTCCTTTAATATTGTTATTAATCTTTTTTTTGTTTGTAATAATGTAAACATAATGCTATCGAACCTGGAAAGGCAACTACTCGGATCCCAAGCAAATATTTGGTTACGGAAATTTCTAAAGTCTGTGATGTTATTCTCACAGGTATAAATCAATATTTTTTTTAATTTCTTTAGAGTTACATCCACACTACACTAACGGAAGTTCAGCCCCGCAGCCAGCTATCCCAACAAATGGTAATTGACACATGTTCATTGCGGATGTGTGTGCAGTCCCGCTATTGACGTATTATTTATAAAAATTCAGCACGATACAGCAGCGCTTGAAATTCAGCATTTTCATCAAATATATAATAAGGTAAGACATTAGTATTATTGGTTGTTAGTCCCCGTTTCCGGAGACCATCTAAGTCCAGCCGCAGATCCTATTTCTACCGCTGAGGAGTACTATGCTAACATTTCTGTGTTCTAAATTGAAAGACGCTGTAGCTTATCAAGTTATTGGAGTGACGGGACTTAACATACCAAGGCAATGCCAAACTAATGCAGTATATAGCATCCTTATTTATCTTCATCATCAGCTCCCACTGCTGGCTAAAGGCTTCTTTCAAGGAATGTCTATAAGATTGTATTTGCTAATGAATGTTTGATTTTTTAAGTAATTAAAACTATATTTTAATAATAACTATAAAAAATTATATCTATATGTTGTGACAAATATATGAACATTATTATATGTGAATAAAAGCAATGATAGTTCATCCTCCATCATAAATGCGATGGATCCTATGACTTGGATAAGCATGAGGTCAATTCCCAAACATCAACTTTCTATGAAGAAAAACATAATGTTTGATGAAGAATTTTCTAGGATATGCGACTTCCGCCAACCGTGCATTTAGCCTTGGTGAATTATGGACTGAACTGACACTGAGAAACCGGAACGGCTTGTTTGTATATTCTGATGTAATATTTTAAAGCGGGAACGTTCTGGAAGCTCGTGTATAATATAAGCTCGCGAAATGTAATGAAAAGCTTGCACCGTTAACAAACTGTGCAGACGACGACCCGTTTGTTCGGGACGTCAACCTAAAAGCTCATCCATTTTAAAAACAAACTATAAATCAATCTTCCCAATTCGGCACACCGCTACAAAAACACCTGACTGCGGAGCCAGTAATGGATGGCCAGCGAAATAGGAAATAAACCTCGAGCAACGCGCTATTTCCGTTAAACGGCAGGAGGGATGAGATTTAATAACGCTGTCTTCTTACAACGCGCTTTTTATACAACAGTAATAATTAATATATATATATATATATATATATATATTAATTGATAAAGCGACGAAAAGATCACAGATGTGAAATTATACGCAGAACTATAAAAATGTGGCACTGGTTACAAATCCAGCATCTTCTTCTCGTAGCGCCTCTTCATATCTGAAGGTAGTTGACTATTAAAATAGCGCAGGTTGGAAGAGTTCTTAAGCGGAAGCGATGTCGCTCTACTCGTGGAAAAATCGAGCAACAATTTTATATATTTTTTTTTCTAAGACACTCATTAAAAAAAAATCAAATACTAAATGGCTCTTTGATTAGTATCATTTTCTTTTCCTTCTGTATTGTATAGAACAAAAACGTTTGCTTTATAATCATCACCACGAGAGACCTTCTTCAAAATGCAATTCTACGAAACTCACCTGACGATACTAATCTCGTCTTCCGGTTTTATAATGATTGGTCATTAATATAACAAACGAGCACAATTACTTTTTAAAATCCAATTGAACGGGTCAAAAGGCACTAAGGGTGAATATTTATAAAGACCTGTTAATGAAATGAAATTTCGTTTAAACTTTCACTCGAAATTTTCCATTTTACGGGGAAATTTTTCATTTAATTTCGTATGAAATTCACATTTAACCGGATCTTGCCGCGAAGGTCTACTTACACTATACGATAAGTCGGTTCACATTATGTTAACACGATGTTTCAAGTGCCGAAACGTTTTTACGTTCGCGTCACTTCGTATTTACCCACCACCACCTAAGAGTATACACCAATAAGACCTCCTTTTTTACAGGAGAATATCTAAATAACACTATATCATATCCTTTCTATCGCTGATCCTTATATACCATTGCTTCTAATAAAATTACAAAGGAAACTAGACCTTAAAGTAATGAGATAAAACAAGTACCTAATTACTTACCGACCTTTCGAAAGGCTGATCAGCTACTAATATCTATTACTTTGACGGTCCATCTTTTTAGAGAATAACTTAAAGTTGAAACTGGAGCATAAATCATACTTCTCAAGGACCTGATTTAAAAATCCGTTAAAGATTAACCGGCGAGCGATTTTCGCGCCCTTAAAAGAGAATAATTGCTCGCATTACTGTGGAATCCGCACAGACAAGATTACTTTCACCTTAATGCTCGTAACTCCCGTAATTAAGACGACAAACTGTAGATTAACATCTATTTATTGTCCTTGTTAACTTTTAAGCTTACCCCTCCATAGGGGTTATTTACGCATCACATGTATCTCGGTCGGAAAACCCACTCTTCATTCGGTACTAAGGCACCTTTCTCAACTCTGTACGTACATCATTAAAATTAATAAAGCCGCTTTTATAGTTAAGCATTGATGTAATTCAATATTTCCGGTAAGTTGTTAAAAAAAAAAACGCTTTCCGAAATGTTTCACACAAGGCTCCCGTTATGAGGGTCGCTCCATCATCAGGCGCGTTAACAAAACCCGAACACGCCTCGCCCCGATCGCGTGATTTACGCGCCATTAGATTAACCGATATTTATGATGCTAATTAAAATGTAACGGAGCTTCCACGCTTAAAATTAAGTTATTTACAACTACTACATTCGGTAGGGTTATATTTAAAGACTTTATTGTATCACAAGCCGAGTTTCTCATCTTCATTTCATCTAGCAAGCGAACAGGCGAACAGGCGAACAGTATACGTCACGCCTACAGTAATACAAAACGATGTTTATGCAACACTGAACCATGCTCGTCGTTTTTTTTATTTAAAGAAGCGACGAGATCAGCTGGACGTTCACCTGATGGTAAGTGATACGCCTGCCCATAACGAGGTGACGCTAATTAGAAATGTATATACAGCACCACATTACACTTGTGGCTTGTGGCCCTTCAAACCGGAACAAAATAATCTTTGCTTACTGTTTAGCAGTTGATATAGTCGTTGCTGTGGTACTTGCC
Source organism: Ornithoptera priamus (assembly GCA_029034505.1). Taxonomy (NCBI): domain Eukaryota; kingdom Metazoa; phylum Arthropoda; class Insecta; order Lepidoptera; family Papilionidae; genus Ornithoptera; species Ornithoptera priamus. The sequence continues at coordinate 884,681 of JARDWD010000827.1, forward strand.
TGGACGGTCTCCAGCAACAGAGACCTACCACCGGCATATATGGTATTGTTATATAAGACACAAGCTGTTCCCCGTCGCAACTGCAACCGCCGGTTTTTGTTAACACCCCCGCAACTCCCTTTGGGGAAGGAATTTCGTAAAATCCATTCATCCATCCATCAGCTTACCTCTACATGGCAGAAGCAGCACGTCCACCGCTGGACATAGGCCTCGCTTAAAGATCCCCACATATATCGGTCCTGGACTACACGAATCCTGCGATTTTCCACGACCTGCCGAGCACATGGGGCAGTCGTTCGTAAGGATTGATATGGGGGGTTGGGCTATTTCCCTCCACACCAGCTCAACGCGGGTTGGTAAGAGCCAGAGCCTCGTTCGCTGATTAGCAGGGTGCACTACGAGCAGGTGAGTTTGACTTGGTTAATAGTTTCGGAGATTTCGTGATGAGTCAATGAATCTCTAGTTATCTCCTACACACGTAAAGAGATGAAGGCTCATCACCTCTTACCTTGACCTCTTGCTTTCATCAAGAACCAAACGAGCATGAGTTAGTTAAATGAAAAACATGGAATTGGTGACGAGCTCCGGAATCGCGGAACTGGCGTACCCTTACCTCCCGAACTTAATACACAACGTAAAAACATATTGACGTTGCTGGATGTAGACTCTATTCGTACCCCTGTAAAGCTGTCGGAGGATGACCAGGTTAAATTTGTGATCTGATCGGTCCGCTTGGGAAATTTGCGAGTGGAGATGGCTGGCAGTTGGCGGGAAGTTCCTCGTAACGATATTTGTTCGCGTCCGTTTTGAGGAATGCAAAGCACCTAATTACGTCTTAGCAACCGCTGTTCTTGGATACTTCTTTTTTTTTCTTCTACGAAGCGACGAGACGATGGTGACATTCACCTGATGGTAAGTGATCCGCCTGCTCGTAATAACGTGACGCTAGTTAGAATAGTACGCAATGCATTCATCTTAAGGAGATGAATGTTGAGTCTTGCTACACTTGCTGCAGCGCACTTTAAACCGGAACACAGTAATGTTTATACTACCGTATGTCATCTGCAATAGGCGCTGCGGTGGTATCCACCTAGACGATCTCCAGCAACAGAGACGTACCATCAGAGAAGATTACCATATATATACGAGAGGAACGACAGGATCTAATTAGTGGCTTACGGTCTTTGATTTGCTGGTGGTAAGCATCTTGCCGAACACCATCTAAGTACCACCGCAGCGTCAATCTCTCCTGACAAATAGTACTGGACAAATGTTACTGTGTTCTGGATAAAATTACTGGAGTAACTGGACACAACATCTTAGGTCTTAAGGTGACGAGCGCAATGTGGTGCTGTGTATACCATCCTAACTAACGCCACTGTTATCAGCAGCCGCGTCATTGGATGCGGGCAGCGCAGGATCAATAGACGTGGAGAGCTTTAGGGGAGGCCGATGTCCAGCTGTGGACGTGTGTCAGCTGATGATGATGCTTCATTTACCATGAGCTGAACGCCTCGCTCGTCTCGTAGCTACTTTGAATACTACTACTTTTATAGGAACATCTTTAAAACGTCAAACATATATGTCATTTATGACCTAGACGTGTCTAGATAAACTAAACTAATCGTCGGTAGAAGCTCAAAGTAGTTGCGCGTAAAAACAAAATGGCCGATCGCTTATAAACGGATGTGCCATTACGGCTGTCGTTAGGCGAGATTAATGTTACAATCCAGAGCTTTTTTTTTTCTATCGTCTAGACACGCTTGTCGCGCAGATGTGAATTCAATGCACTCGGGGGACACTTTTTTTCCAGTGAAACACGCAACCGAGCGGGATCACTTAACGTCAACTTAACTATACGTGATCAACGAACTCGACATGTAACGCTCAACGCTGCTTTATTGTGGATATTGAATTAAGATGAGACGAACAGCATCAATGAGCTCAACATTGTGACATAAGATATGTAGTCTCATTACTACAGGTCTCCGCTGCCGGAGAACGTCTAAGTAGGTTCCGGTTTGAAGGGCGCTGTAGCTAGTGTTATTAGGGTAATGAGACTGAACATCTTATGTCTCAGGCGACGAGTGCAATGTGATGCAGTGCATACCATCTTAATTAGCGCCGCGTAGTTATGGGGCGGGCGTATCACTTACCATCAGGTGAACGTGCCGCTCGTCTTGTCCCTTAATTAATAAAAAAAAACACTACCTATAGCTTCTTTTAAAAATGTAGTAATTAGTCTTCAGCAATAAAAACATTTACTGGTGGTATGTTTCTATTGCCTAAGGCCGTCAAGGTAGGTTCCACCGCAGCGCCTTTTTCTACCACCAAACGGTACTGTGTTCCGGTTTGAAGGGTGTTGTAAATAATGAAATTACTGTATTTTATGTTTCAAAACGAACCTATGTTGGTGGTATGAATACTATCCTTAACTAACGCCATGTTACGGGCAAGCGTATCGCTTACCATCAGACAAGCGACCCACTCATCTCATCTCTTCGTTGAATAGAAAGAAAATGAGTCGAAAGTAATGCTATGGTTTTTTTATGGTGTATACCGCCACCTTGGTCCAGGCCTGACGATCTGGTGAAGGTTGTTGGAAGCAGATGGATGTAGGCGGCTGATAACGAGTGATGATACCGTCAGCTCGAAGCTCTGATGCTGGTTTCTACGTGGATACGCGGATTCAAACATTGGACTGATCGCCGGCGGTATCACAATTCGGACATGTTGATTGCGATCAAAATCAGTTTCCGCGTTCATCTCGCGGCAGACAACAATCTGTCATCTAAACACGCAAACATTTTATGTAGACGAAGCTGTGATAACTCAGTACACATCAGGATGACCAGGTCCGATTCCAAGATATGATACCGCAGCTTTCATTTAAAAGACAACATCCATAGGATACCAAGCAGAAGATGACCATAATGATATATATTTCTGACTTCAAATCTCTCCCTTTTTTTATTCCATTAAGCGACCAGACGAGCTGGACCTTCACCATATGGTAAATGATACGCCTGCCTATAACAATATGGCGCTAGTTAATAGCATATATACATCACCACATGGCGTTCGTCGCCTTCAGACCATAATGTGTCGAGTCTCGTTACCCCAGTATTTACAATAGCTACAGCGCCCTTCAAACCGGAACACAGTAATGTTTGCACATTGTTGTTTAGCAGAAATAAGCGCTGCGTTGGAATCAGACAGTCTCTGGCAACAGAGACCTACCACCAGTAAACATCCCCCCTTTCTGTATTCATGAGCCCCTATAGTGGTAGGGTGGGATTTATTTACGTATTTATTTAATCAAATTTGTAGTTATGTAAACATATATAGATATCTTCTTCCATCTCATGTTCCTAAGTGGACTTGTAAGGAATATTAGGACAGTAATTAAGGTAGTAAGTTGTAGTACACTTAGTTTTGAGTGTTCCAATAAAGATTACAAGTGGAAAGGGAAGCACGGCTATATCCATAAAGCGCCAGTCGAGCGATCACCGCCCGCTTGTTTATCTCACACACCACTAAGTGAATCCGGATAACGCGTGCGAACGTGAATGGCCCGCCTTAAACTCGCTGTATGGATATGACGGGCATTATTCAAGCCACGGGGGGGCCCGCAGCTCGCCAGGGGTGACTGTCTGCCTGAAAGATGTTTTTTCCGTGTTACGTCGTTCCGTATAAAAGATTCGGGTCAGGCGACGCGAACGCTCTCCTTTTACGACGAAAAGGCCGACACCGAGGTCGTATATCGCCGCCGTACCAATATTTCGAAAGGGCAATCGTTGCTACAGCATATAATAACATACATAAGGAAATATATATAATGTTCATTAGCTTATTATATATAACAAACAAATATATATATATATATATATATATATATATATATATATACGTTAAAGTATCACAAGAAATTAACTTGTGTTATATTTCATTGATAATTTGTAACACGATCAACTTCAAAGTCTCTTACAGCCGGATAACGAACCCTGCTAGGTATAAGCCTTCCTCAAGGATCCTCATTGAGAGGAATATATGCCTCAGCCCCACCACGCTGCTCAGTAATAATTGGTGGGGGGTCAGAGTCTCGTCTTTTGTTTAGCAGGATGTACCACGAGCAAGTGAGTTTGACTTTAACTAAGTAAGATGTACGGAACCCCTAACACAACTTCAAGATTTATCTCAATAAATAAACGTTTTGGGCTTGTGAGAAAACCTAAAAATAATTATACATAGAAAAGAGAACTTCCTTTTTTTCCTCGGTTAAACGAACATAAAGGAAAACATTTGTTTAAACAGAATAACGATAAGTAACAGCATCTCTGGAGACCGGATCTTCTTTTATAATCGACGGAGCGACAAAACCAACGTTCACCTGATGTTAAGTGATACGTTGCGCTAGTTAAGATGATATACACAACACCTACTTGTGTATTAATGTCACTGATTGTTCGAGTGATAAATGAAACGAGAATTAGATTTGTGACTATTTCAAATGATACGGTTTAGATCTGCTGCAACTCTTCAATTAACAGTTGACAAATAGCCCCGTGGGGTCCGCTCCGCGCGAGTAGGACCTCGCCTGCACCGCCACCCCCACCCACCCTTACAACGAGAAACGATCCTTCCGGCTCGTCCTCGCAGACTGTATTGGAGAGATTGATTTAGTGCTTTTGTAAATGGAAATTCCTTTAAAGTTTTATATAAGCTAAAAGTAACCGAAATTGTTTGGATCTTCGCGTTGTGTGACGGGGATATTTAAACATCACTTAATGTTGAGTGATAACACGTGAAATATACAATAAAACTGCTGGAGTAACAGGATATCGTCAATTTATCTTATTACCAAGAAGGATTCCTTCACTCACAATCTAAGTAGGTGCCACCGCAGCGCCCATTGCAGCTGATAACCAGTACTGTGCAAACATTACTGTGATCCGGTTTGAAAGGTGCTGCGGCTAGTGTAATGACTAAAGTAAAGAGAATGATCGTAAGATGTTGATCTTACGTCTCAAGGCGACGAGCACAATGTGGTGCTGTATATATCATCCTACCACCACGTTGTTATAGACAGGCGTATCACTCATCATCAGGTGAATGTCAAGTTCGTCTCGTCACTTAATTGAATTAAAATTAAAAGATAAAATCTTTTCGGAGGTTAGACTTGTATGGAAATATTTACACTTCCTCCCCCAAAATGTATTCGTATATAACTTGTATATATCACCTGACTGATCTGGTCTGGTCATCTGTAAATAGTTTCCCTGCAAAAAGGTTATATAATTACATAAAATACATTAACTGCTATATAACTAGGTGCAGTTAAAATATACTAACTGCGCCGTTAACCGCAAAATGCGGAAATAATTATTTCCATAGCGATACTTGAATTTTAATTGAGTTGCTGCGGTCGTGCGTGGCGATGGGCTTGATAAAACCTGTGTTTTTTGTTGATGATCATTAAATGCGGCTCACGTGATAGTAAGTGATCATTACCACTCATGTACCGGAGCGACGTGCACAGTACGAACTATGTACCTGTATCATCTGGCGACAGACACTTGAGATAAATGGTTAGAGGGTTTACTGGTCTCTGTTGCCGGAGATAGTCAAGGTCAACCACCGCAGCAGCTATTGCAGTCGGTAAACAGTACTGTGTAAAAATTACGGTGTTCCGATTTGAAGGGTGCTGTAGCTAGAGTAATTACTGAGGTAACGAGACTAAGCATCTTATGTCTGAGGCGATGAGAGCAACGTGACGCGGTGTATCATCCTAACTAACGCCACATTATTATAGTCGAGGATACCACTCACGTCGCTTAATTGAATAAAAAAAATATATAATTATTGATAAGTATAGATAGATAAGTTTTTTCGCGATGAGGTAAACAGGACGTCCACCTGATAATACGTGATACACCTTAAGATATATACACAGCACTAATATGTGATCATCGCTTGAAACAAAATATGTTATGTTACTTTACGAAATTCTCGTTCGTCGCTACAGGAAGTCTTGGCGTAGTGGTAGTGATCATGCTGTTAGTATAGCGCCCTTCGAACCGGAGTAATGCAATATAACCACACTACCATTTGACTTTAGAACGGAACGGTTACATCCGCTGTAGTTATTTCCGCCGGCGAACAAGTCCCGCCCGTCGCACCGCTTGCTTGTATAAAATCGTGACGTTATCGAGTTGTTACTTAGAGAAACTTGCTCCTCAAGTAAAGGCGATAGTTTAAAACTACAAAATAAGAACAAAAGTGTAGTCGGCGAGTTGTGTAGCGAAATTGACGTTCGCAAGTGCTTGATGCCCAGCGGCGAGCTGACCGGCGGCTACGTCCTCGGAAAGTCCTGCAACGCCTCGCCTCGCGAGATTTGCGAGCGGAGGAAACTTTCTCGCGATCATTTCATTTGCTTATTTCTAACTTCCGCTTCGATAATGTCCATGCTACTACACATCATCATCAGCCGATAGACGTCCACTGCTGGACATAGGCCTCCACCAAAGATCTCCACGTTTGCAGATGTTCATAAGGGGATATTTGGGCTATTACCCATCACGCTGAACCAATGCGGTTTATTGATTAGCTTGATACACCACGAGCAGCTGATATTGGCTTGGGTCCCGTGAGTAGTTGTGGGGACCCGTGGCACCTTAACTACACACGGAAACGGAAAAGCCTTGAATTGCCCGCGAGGAACCAGGGTTAACTGATGGCAGATTTCTGTTGTTGGAGACCGTCAAGTACAACAACAGCTCCTATTTAGCCGCTAAACAGTAGTGTGCAAACATATGTTCCGGTTTGAAGGTTTTTTTCCACTAAGGCACGAGGCAAAAGGGATGTATACCTGATGATAAGTTATACGCCAATCCATAACAACGTGACGCTAGTTTCGCACATTGTTATCGTCGCTGTCAGACATAAGATGTTGAGTCTCGTTACCCCAATAATTACTCTAGCTACAGCGCCCTTCAAACCGGAACACAGTAATGTTTGCACACCAATCTTTGGCAACAGAGGTCTCTCCTCTCACCAGTGAAGTTACAGGGATACCATCTTAACTAGCGCCAAGTTATGTGCAGATGTATCACTTACAATCAGATCGCCGCGTCACTCGTTCTTTTATCAAAAAAAAAAAAAACAGTATAGTCCCAGTTGTGGGCAACAATAAAAGTCCAGTTCAATGTTACTTTAATGATATACCTAATCCCATATTTTCATTGATATAGACAACGCGAGTGCATTACATGAATAATAATTTGTTTACTTCTAGCTATCTAACAGTAAACAAATTCCTACCGTCATAGTATTTTCGTTGTATAAATAATCATTCCTCTGTTTAGTGTTTAATTAGGCTCCGATACAGACCGCCTGGACTGAAGTCTAGACGCGAAAAAAACAAACAAATGTATTAACAAAGATCCCACCCCCGTGGGAGCTCGCCACTGTACAGCCCTGTGTCTAATTATTTAATATTATCTACGAAATATTTAATATCTTTCAACCTTTGACAAAAAAATTGGAGTGTTATTAGTTTAACGAGCTTGTTAAACGTTCACTTGAAAGTAAGTGATGCGCCTGCGCAACGTACCGTTATTCAGTATGACATACAACTCACTACAATGCGCTCGTCGCCTTGAGACACGAGATATTATGTGTTATCGCAGTAACTTCACTGGTGAGAGAAGAGACCTCTGTTGCCGGAGACAGCCTATCTCTCCCGCCAAAGAGTGGTGTGTTCCGGTTTGAAGGGCGCTGTAGCTAGTGTAATTACTGAAGTAACTTCCTTAGCTACAGCGCTCTTTAGTAATGTTTGCACAGTACCGTCTCTCGTCTGCATTAGGCGCTGCAGTGGTTCTTAACTGGATGGTCTACGGCGATAAAGACCACCAGTAAACTGTTACCACATCAACCAGTAAAGAATTACCATCAGTGTTAATACGTTTACATTTCATTACCGGTAATACGTCCGTAATTAGTCCGGATCGAAATTATTTCGGTACGCCGTGCATGAAAATTGAATCCGACGGACGTTGTAATGTCATTTCAGTAGTACGCAACTGAATTAATACCGTTATCCCACCCCCACCCCCCACGGCGGCGCAGTAAACAATATACATTATTTACTATATATCCAGGAAAATATTTTTATCGATTATATAATAGAAAAGTAATTATCAATAATCATTACTGCTGGTAGGCCTCTGTTATCGGAGATCGTCTGTGAAATAACAGTACTGTGCAAACATTGCCGTGTTCGGGTTTGAAGGGCGCTGTCATCATCATCATTATCATTACCCGTCAGACGTCCACTACTGGATTGGCATACCCCAAAAATCTCCACATCGATCGATACTGCACTGCAGTAAGCATGGCCTCCAGCACCGCCAAGCATTAGCGCTCGCAATCTGTAGGAGTTCAAAAGGGGAGAATTTGGTCAGATACAATGCCGAAAAACATTTCAGAGGGTAAACCATCAATCTGGTGAAGGTCTTGGGAAACCTCTGGATGCTGACAGCATATAGAAATAGTATAGAAATATTACTGTACTCAACTTATGATGAGCCTTTGTAAGATTGCCGATCCTGTCTTAATAATCTTATGGTAAATGTTCGAATGGTGACCGTGTACCAGAAGACATAGTGTTGGCAGGCCTCCACCAGTTGGTGCTACGATCTGGTGAAGGTTGCGGGAAGCCGCTTGATGCGGCTAGCGCAGGATCGATGTGGAGATATTTGGAGGCCCATGTCCAGTGCACGTCTGTCGGCTGATAATGATGAAATGTTTGACGCAATGTGATGCTGCATAAACATCTTAAGCATCACTTAATTATTGTCTTATTCTTAAATTATACTTTTCTTATATCGTATAAAAAAAATTGCCAAACACGCAACACTAAGTGACTGTGTATGTCGTGTCAACTTCTCCCCAACGCTGACCGGCGCCTTTGTGAAGATATGACGGGCATTATTCTACTCCCGGGCGGTCCCACCTCGCCCTGGTCAGGAGACATCACCGCCGGGGTGACTTGAATGAGTTTCGGAATGACGTAGGTTCGGAATTATATCCGTGACACGCCAAAACCGGTGTACATTACACTTGTAATAAGTTCGCGTAATAACTTACATAACTCGAGCGACAGAAAGCAACAAATGCTAACGTTAAAACGTTATTATAAAACAACCCTCCAGCCCTCTAAATATTCCCACCGCTGGGACCATTCCTCACACGGGGACAGTCGAGACATTTAAACTGGTAAGTGCGAGTTGGGTGACGCAACTCCTTGTGGGAAGTCTGTAAACTTTTCGATTTCCTTACAGTTTTCTTTCACCGGAAACTGAAGCTAAGCTAGATTGCTAGCTAAAATTGGAATGCTTTATGATCTGATTAAGAGGCACCAAAAGGTCCAGAGGCTGCAAAGACCTCTATAATAATTTTTAATGGACGAGTCATAATAATAATTTATAGGTTCCGTTTGGTTAATTAAAACATACAATGTATCTAAAGGGCGCTGGACATCTCAAATACTTGTTGTATACCTTGCATATCGATTGTATATATATTTCACACAACATCTTCTTGCTAGACCTTATCCCATCTTTACTTGGGGTCGATCCTCCTGGTCATCTGCTCTAAATCTACCTCTATTTTGTGTCTTAGCTTCTGTCAATTTGTTATTCTTTAGATCTTTATTGATCGTCAACCAAGAAGTTGTAGGTCTCCGAAGGCCTCTCTCTTTAGTTTCGAGATCCAGCGCTACCCTGACCATATCATTGGTCTTCGCATAACATGGCCGCACCAGCGCAGAGGTCTATCTACCATTTTCTTTTAAACCGATTTATTTTTAAAGGAACCTCTGCCATGTATGTTCTTCATCCTGTCCTCTAGGGTAACTCCTGCCCAGCTAAGCATACGCATTCTTTGCTTTTGTCTCTTGGTTTTTTACCAGCACTCTGAACCATAGAGCATCGCAGGTTATATTGCTTTCTTATAGAGCTTCCCTTTAACCCTAACTGGCATTAGTTTATCGCACAGGGTACCGGAAAGCGATCGCCATTTTTGCCACCCAACATTTATTCGATGGATAACGTCTGCTTCGTTTCTCCCGTCAACACTGATAACGGAGCCTACTTAAATATACTTAAAACAACTTACGTTAACTTATTCTTAAGTAACGTTATTCGATATATACTCTTTGAAAGTAATGTGACAAGCTTTATGAGCGTATTGTAAACGAACTCTTCTACGTTTTTAAAAAAATCGCTTCGAACAAAAAAAATGTTCTGATGCATTAACGATCAGCACAGGAGCTTTGCGACGAGTCATCGTTTATATACACCACCACCACCACGTCTTGGCGGAACGCCGTCCAAACTTTACGTCGCCTCCAAACATTACCTCCACCAAGCAACAGGACAAAGTGTCAGCACATACGAACTATCCGTTCATACAGCATACATCGCTGCGTTTGTACTGAACTGAGGTATATCTTTAGCTGTATAACCGTCGATGTATAACGAAACTAACATTTATCGCTCACGGCGTTGAATATGGATGCGGCAGTCCGCCGACATCTTCTGTCATAAATTGTAAACTTTAGTACGGTTTAATATAATATGCCACCTTTGTTAACATGCGCTTCTGTAACCAAATATTGGTGTTTGCAAGTTTTTGAAGTACTGACGGGTGCATTCATTAACTCCTCACGTGGGTGGGGTGCTTGGAGAAATTTCCCTGTTACTGCCGCAGTCAGCTGTTTAAGAAATACGATGGATAAAGGAGGCTGTAGCTGACAAGTTTTCCGCTCTAAAGTGTAGTGTATTTCTATATACTTCTTTTTTTTACAAATGCTATTACTTGACGTTGAATGTAAAATATAGGCGTCCCGCACAACAATTCACAGGACCGAAGCCAACCTCACCTGCTCGTGGTGCACCCTGCTAATCAACAAACCAGGCTCTGGCGCCCACCGACCCGCCGTATATGAAGCTGTACAAACGCGGAGGTCTTTGGAGGAGGCTTATGTCCAGCAGTGGATGTCTAGCGGCTGATGATGATCTTGTTGAATATATTTAACTGTTTTCTCTCACAAAGAGAGAGATAACTACTTACCCAAGTGAAGGTTTGTGAATATGATACATCGGTATCGGGATCGTATCGATTTCTTGGCGATGTTTTCCTTCACCAAAAGCTCGTGCTCATTAGGAACAGAACCGCATTTACTGCCTCACTAACTGGTCTAGCACGGTTCGCGTTGACATTAATGCGAAGAAGGTTATTTTCAGCCGTTGTGTATAACAAGTGAGCCCCACTAAAGTATTAAACAGGGAAACCAGGAGCAGGGGAATCCTCGAGCCGGTAATCGCTGTACGGTATAGATTAACCGCGGCTGAAATTTAATTTAACGACGGCAGCGACCACCTGCGGTCGGGCGGCGGTGATATATGCGCCCGTGGCCACTACACCCGCTCTAAAACTACCACCAAATAGGTTGTACGCACGAGAACCTTCCTTTTTTAATGTCTAACCCACAGTGACGTCATTTAAACTCACCCCCGCCCGGTTAACCGCTATAAACTTAATAAATCAGTCAAGTTAAATTTTCGGTTCATCTATATATGTATTGAAGATATCCTGAGATTCAATAACTCATCACGAAATCCCCGAAATTATCTAGGTCAGCTAAGAACAGATTTTACAAAATTCTTTCCCCAGAGGAAGTTGCAGGGATGCTACGGCCAGCAAAGCTCACAGGAAATTACTAGTATTAATATAAATAAGGAAGTAAGGGAAAATTAAGTAATGTACATCCACCTAGTATTTTATCTGTGTACCTTCATGAATTTATTTATTTATTATTATGATAGGTTTCTGTCGGTGGAGACCTTCTTGGTAGGCACCATCACAGCGCCTATTGCAGCCGACAAAGAGTACTATGCAATTTTTTTTTCAACTAAGCGATACGTTCGCCTGATGGTAAACCCATGGCAACTTAGCACCAGTTAGGATGATTTACACTGTTGTGAACGTTACCTTAAGATATAACATGTTAAATTTCTTACCCAAATAGTTTCACTAGCTACAACGCCCTTCAAACCAAAGCACAGTAATGTATCATCAGACATAAGCCTCCCCTAAAGATCCCCGCGTTTATTTCAGTTCATTTTGGGGAGGTTTTATCCATTTCCAACCACGCTGGCACAATGTGGGTTAGCGGGAGCCAGAGCCCAGTTTGTTGATTAGCAGGGTGCACCACGAACAGGTGAGGTTGGCTTGGCTTCCGTGATTTGTTGTGCGCGACCTCTTATAGCTACTGTAATGTATACATACTACTGACTGCAGAAATAAGCACTGCGGTGGTACTCAAACTGTGTTCGGCTACAGTGACCTACCGTCACTAACATTTCTGTTTGTTTAAAGGCGCCTCCCCACCCCCACCCCCACTATTGGGGTTTAGGCGGAAAGTATCCGCGGGCCGCAAACGCGAACAGCAAACATTTGCTCAGGTGAATCCGTACGAGATAAAAATTCGTCACGCCCCGCACACAAGCAAACAAACAAACAAGCCAACACTAGCGCCGCTCACCGAATGCTTTCAATCTGCAGCAACAAGCAGGCCCTCGTGTCGCTGTGTCAATATTGGTGGCGCAGGGTGTGCTGGTGAGGGTGAGGCTTAAGTATTTGGTCACGTGTTGGTGATGCCGCTGTCGCGTTATACACAATGTTTGCACAAACATTTGGCGTTGTGTGGTACTCTCGCGTTAAACATATATACACTATTCCATCCCTAGGGGATGGAACCTACAGAAAACATAAAAAGTATCAGTTGGCAATTCACCATTATATGAACGAGCGGGAATTTGATATATTTATTCATTTATTACCTTTTCTGTTGGAGAAGCAACGAAGGAGACGTTCACCTGATGATAAGTAATAAGTGATATAGCTAGACGTAAATGACAAGTACGAACTAATCTCGTGTTTGTCTTAGTTAAGAGGTGATGGGGAGGTTACGTCATTCACCGGGATCGGTGTGTTCTGTAGGAGATCCTAAGGCTTCTCGCAAAGCACTATAGATGACCACCGAGGAGGCTTTAGTGGGTATCAACTTCACATATTTTCCCCAGAAGCAGATATCATTTAAAGATTTCCCACTTATAATAAAGATAAGAAAATACCTGTTTCAAGTGGTGACGAACAGACATTGATGGCAAGAAATAAAAAATTTTAAGATGATTATGATGATGTGATCAACACAAGCTAGAATGTTTAGATCATCATCTCAACCGATAAGCGTCCACTATATATAGGACTGTTATACTGTGTTCTCTTGTCTATCCATCTTTTTTTCACTCTCCGGGGTTAATGTTCAAAAGATACCTTACCTATGGGGGAAAGAAGTACACGAGTTTATAATCACTAAAACACCCTCGGTGGTCTTCATCAGTGCATTCGCTTCTCCAAGATCTCTTACAGAACGCACGTGTCAATGTAGACACAAATCATTAGCACTATCATTAAGCTACAGCAAGTATCGAATCACGTCGCATTTGCTGCTCCATTTAAAGATTATTGTAACCACACACAGTCCTGGACGACATGGAGCTTCCATCAGCGAAATGTAAGTAAACAAACGCGCGGAGAGGAACCGTGCAAGTAATATAAGAGAGCTCTTTGATAATACAACGGCACGCCGGTAATAAGGCTGTGCTCACAGATGCGGCGACTGGTAAACATTACCTCGTCACTTATCATTATATAATACGTACATTTTCAACCCCGCTTCATATCAATTGCGTCGTAATTGAAAGAGGTGGTCGCCGCCGTCGCGAAAGCAACCCTGCCACCCCCCGACACCGCACAAAGTCGACTGGCGTACATCAAATTGCGAATATGATGACGCTTTCCATACCCTGTGCTGTTGTTTACATCCCTAAGTCAGAGTGATAAAGTCGAAAACTTAATCCGGATGCGCATATCTTCAGGCTCCATCTGAAAGATGTGGCTGTAAATTAAAAACGCCGTCACCTTAGACGGTCGCTGGTACAGAATAGGGTTGAATATGGCGCAGTTGACGTGTTTTTAGGAATGGGGTCAACGGACTGGGGACCCACGTGGCGCCTGCAATTGCGCAGTTTTCTAAACCCTCCCCTGTGCAGTGCTTTACAAGTATATCTGTGTATGGGGTGAGATAAGCGCACCATTAGTGTCCCCATAACACTGAACTGTAGTTAAAAGGACAATTTATTGACAAACTGTTATATTATTGTTTATATACAATGCAAGGTCTAGTGTACCTGGTTAAAGTTGAGCTCTTGCCCATCAAAAATTACTTAGGCACTTAAATATCTTCATTTTTATATATAAAATAGGGTATACGGGGAGAATACCACAGGGTGTGCTCCTCCAGTCAACCTTTCAGATTGTGAAGGGAGCAAACAATATAACAATCAATAGTAGTACAAATACAAACGGACATACATATCATCATCATCATCACCCGATAGACGTCCACTGCTGGACAGGCCTCCCCCAAAGATTCCCAAATTGAGTGAGCATTCATATGTCAAGATTTGGACTATTCCACACCACTCTGGCTCATTGCGGGTTGGTGGGAACCAGAGCCTCGTTTGTAGATTAGCACGGTACACCACGAGCAGTTGAGATTGGCTTTGACCCCGTTAGTTGTTATACGGAAACCCTTACACCCCTTTTACAACAGCTTATGATAGATTTATATCGTTTAAACGGGGGAGATAGAGGAAATATTGAAGGCAGGTTTATGGAACCTGATCTTTGTCAGCGAATAATGATCACTATCATTAAGCGACAGCATCAGACTGGATCTGTCATTAAATAATGAAGACGTATCACACTCTAGAAGTATTATATCATCAGCTTAGTAACACAGACTATCACTTGTGCCGTCACCCTACGCATAGGGCCCTATTTAGGTGACCCATATACGTCCCTTAGGGGAGGGTGAGCTGCACGAAACTGCAATCAAATATATGATTTCGAGTACAAAGACCTTTAAACCCTTAGGGGTTGGCGAAACGAAATATCAATTATGATTTACAATTTCCTTATAACACATTAGCTTAGTATCATCATCATCATCAGCCTACAGACGTCCACTGCTAGACATAAGCCTCCCCCAAAGATCTCCTTGCTAGAATTCAATGAGGGGAACTGGGCCTTAACCCACCACGTGCGGGTTGGTAGGTGATCAGGTGTAGCCTATTATTCAGCAGGGTACACCACGTGTAGCGAGGGTTGACTTGGACTCCGTAAGATGTTGAGCACATATTTATATAATGGATGGTTAAGGATTACCGATCTCCTTTCAGTGCCTCGATGGCGCAGGGGCAAGTTACTACCTGATGAGATAAGGGTGCAGTTCTATCCCAACGCCAACAAGGTTTCTCAGACGAATTTTGTACCACAGGCAAATTGTAAACATGCCGCCGGTAACCTTTACTTTACTATCCAGTTATCAACCTTCGGCTTCGTAACTTAACATCATGTGAAGTTCAGGTTAAGTAGTAACCAATTTTAGTTGCAAATATCACTACTTTATTCTTTTTCTTTTGGTTATCAGCGTGGTACAGTCCTTTCTGTCACTGGTTCTGCGGAACAATTAGGACCCCCAGATATACCAGTCCATTCCCTGATATTCCTCCCCTTGACTTTTTCCTTCTCCTCACCTTTCGCTTCTCAGAAACTGTAGCCATTATAATCAGCTGCAGAAGATCATGTCGCTAGATGACGGAGTACATGACCGAGGTAGGAGATGTTACCTTAAGCATGAGGTTACGATTTTCGCCAGTTCGTTGAAGACCACTTTACTGTAAGGTGATAAATAGTGCTTTAGCAACAATAGGTGATAAGTTATAACTTAGGTGAATAAATATTCGCGGTTGTGTTACTAACGGAGATCTCGTGATCTCTCCAAACGCCGAAGGTGACCACCAAGGAGGTTTGAGTGTGTAACTCTCCACATAACTGACTTCCCCCCAAAAGGCAAAGTATCTTTTCGAAGATTGCCCTCCGGAAACCAAAAAAAAAAAAGGTGAATAAATATTATTCTACATAACATACAAACGAGCGTATTTTTATAGGGTCTATCTAATAGTTTCTAATGTTAATATTCTCATACATTTTATATATATATATATATATATATATATATTATGTTGTGCTATAAAGTTAAAGAGAGTAGAACTTAATTGACAAATTATTGAATATAAAGATTCAGTTTCATCACCAGGTAAACTAAAATTACAAATAAAGAGACAAAATATATAAGAACATGCCCATACTCTTAAACACCCCCATATATAAGTAACAATATATATATGTATATATGTTGGCATGCCGAAGAGTATTTTCACAGATGTCGAGTAAAAACTAGAAATATAACTTGAAAATAGTATTACAGCTGAACGCGTTGTAATTAAGAGAACGAGGGGCTCCTGACGGCGGGGTGTGCACCCCTTCAGCTCGTTGAAGTGGAATGTATTAGATCCGAAGCAAAATCGAATTAAGTAGTCATTGCCAAACGAAATGTTAATTGGAGATTTCATTATAACGATGCGCTGACTACTTAACTGAAGAATTGTTAGAAATTATTACTATAAAGCAAGCGTGAGGGTGTGCAGTAAGGGAGCATCTCATAACAGATGGCATCTGCTGAACTGGAACCAGCAGCAGATAGGTTTTTCTTTTATCCTACAAAGCGACGCGACGAGCGGTTTGTTTACCTGATGGTATATGTACTGCACCACATTGTGATCGTCGCCTTGAGATGATGAGTCTCGTTACCCCAGTAATTTCACTAGCTACAGCGCTGTTCATTCCGTAACGTAATATGTTTGCACTCTTACTGCGATGGTACCTACTAGACGGTCTCCGGCAGCAGAGATCTGCCACCGTGTGGTGGTGGTATAGCAGGGCGGCACACCACCAAACAGACGGGCAGACCGTGACGCCATTTAATGGCAGTTTTCTCGGCGGCAGCCCCGGCAGACGCTCGTTAAATTGTCATGCTCCATTCGACGCGGGGCAAATTGGAGGCGCACTTTGATTCAGAACTGTCCAGGCATTGCTCCACTCAAAGGGGAGCCGGTTAAATTGGGCATTAAGTTATGAACTTATCTTTAAGTCGAGCGCTCCGGATATCTTAAGGCTGAGGGAATTCGTTGCCGTTACGTTTAACTTAGATAGAGGGGTCAACAGACTGGCGACTGTTAACGGCGAGACTCATCACGTCTCTTATGTCCTCGTAATGTATTCATACTAACATCCCTCCTCTTTCAAGTGAGCTTTATAACTAGTATGTATAAAATTAAAATGTCTGGATAAAGTATAAAAATAAGTTATTAAAAATAACTTCCATTATATACTTAATATTATACATATAGAGAAATAATATATAATCTATCCGAGTATACTCTTTTCATCTAAGAAATAATCATCATAAAGAAAACATGAAGCGTCACATCAAAAAAAGTGATATATGCTGCGAATAAACAATGGTTCAAAATTCATCATCATTAGCCGGTAGACGTCCACTGCTGGACATAGTCCTTCTTCAAATATTTCCACATCAATCGTATAGAGATTTATAAGGGGACTATTTCCCACCACTAGCTCAATGCGGGTTGACGGGAGCCAAAGCCTCGTTTGTTGATTAGCAGGGTTCACCACGAGCAGGTGAGGTTGGCTTGGCTCCCGCGAGTTGTTGTGTGTAAACTTAGACAGTTATTTCATATTTTAAAACGATAGATAAGTTTTCAGGAGCTCTTACTTAAAAGTATAAGTAGTTACTTGTTCGCTCTATTTCGTGCAAGTATAAGTTGGAGTGCAGGTTAACACAGCCGGGGCCGTGCCAAGCGGCGGCCAAACATTTGCGTTGGCAAGTTTTATAACTGCCGATGCATGCATGAATTAAACTACGAGAATATGCTCACAATGGCGGGCGCTTACTGAATTTTATACAGGCTCCGAGCGGATCACCACTTGCGGGAAATTCACTTACCCGTGTAATGATGTCGGCCGCCGCAAAATATATTGAAAAAGTACTTGACTATTTCTACATATA
Source organism: Ornithoptera priamus (assembly GCA_029034505.1). NCBI lineage: Eukaryota > Metazoa > Arthropoda > Insecta > Lepidoptera > Papilionidae > Ornithoptera > Ornithoptera priamus. Next base: position 902,805 of record JARDWD010000827.1, read on the forward strand.
GTTGCCGTTACCCCCCACCCATTCCCCCAACTTTACTGACCGTAATGTAAAATTAGACCGCAAATGACTTTCTGTACCAACCGCATGTCTTTACAAAAAATTCATTAGAAATAAAATCGTGAACGATCTATAAATTAAAAAAAAATTGCCCTATTCTTCTTCTTCTCTTTCGTGTACTACATAAATGAAGGTCGTGCTTGTCCTGAAATGATCTAGATGCGTGAACCAGCTGCCTCCACATCTCTGTTCTCGACACACCTCAGAGCATTCGGTATGTTGGTGCCTCAGATTGCTTGTCGGACCATTGCGTAAACGATTGACTCCCTGATCTCTAGTCCTAAATTTTTTCTACTACAACCAGTTCATCCATATGGCCTATAACCAACAAAAAAATTGTCCCGCGTCGAATGCTCATGTTACCGTTTCGATACTTTACTAATTTTCACTTGATTAGCGAACAAAGGCGCCCTTATTCTACTTGAACGGGGGGCTTTCTCTCACAAGGAATCAAGTAAGACCTTTCCATCTACCTGGTCAAATGCGAGTTGATTGATGCCCACATATCAATATATAGCATTTCTTAAAATCAAATCGGTTTTGAGGCTCAAACTCAGTGAGGATTGAACCCAAGCCTCTGATTCATGTAGCCCCTGCGACCTCCTTACTAACTGAACTATTATATCTTTACAGCCCATAAATTAAGTATATTTTATTATAGCGCCATCTCTTGACAAACTAGGTAACTGTTATACTCATGTAAATAGGAGTGACATCTATTAAAATAAAATAAGTAGATTTTTTTTGTTTGAAATATTCAATGATTACAAAAAAAGAGTCTTTTTATTTACTAATAGTTGAACACAAAATTAAAACCTCTATATTGAATACAATCACTTTTAATCATCAGTCATTCATTATTAGTCATCGGGCCATGCTTTGAGAAGATGTGACAAAAAGAACAAGAGGGTTGGAGGATCAAGTTATTTAAAAGAAATAATATAGCCGCTTACAGTGGGCCAGTGGGCCTTGTGAAAAGGGTCAAGTCGCACAGAGAGCCATGGAGGAGTAAAGGGCTATGGTCTGGGTTTCCCTGCGTGATAGAATCAGAAACGAGTATGCACAGGAAAACTAAGGTCACCGACATAGTTCAAAAGACTGTTCGCCTCAAATGGATGGGGCACCAAGGTCCTCGAATAGTGACCGCGTACCTGAAGACGTAGTGTTGGCAGGCCCCCCACCAGGTGATTCGACGATCTGGTGAAGGTTGCGGTAAGCAGCTAAATGCAGGCAACGCGGAATCGATCGGTGTGGAGATCTTTGGGAAAGAATTATGTCCAGCAGTGGAAGTCTGTCCGCTGATAAAAAAAATACATTAATTGGAAAGAAAATGAACTTAATAATACTTAATATTTTTTTATTCAATTAAACGAAGAAACAAACGGAACGTTCACGTAATAATAAGTGATACACTCGCCCATAATAACATGGAGACAGTAATGACGGTATACACAACACCACATTGCGCTGGTCACCTTGAGAGATACGATGTTAAGTCTCGTTACCCCAGCAATTACATTAGCTACAGCGCCCTTCAAACCGGAAAACAGTAATGTTTGCACAGTACTGCCTGTCAGCTGCTATAGGAGCTGTGGTGGTACCTACCATGAGGTTCTGCGGCAGCAGACATCTACCAGCAGTAAACAGTGTTATAAACTCAATACAGCATTTTTTTCTGTAAAAGCAAATAAATTCTGTTTTCATTAAACCGCTGCTGGCAACCAATTCGTGACGAAGAGCGCCGTGTGACAGGCACAATGGCCACGAGCACAAAGGAGCATCCAAGATGTCGGCAGCGGGGCTTCCTTCCGGAAGATATTCGATATAACTCACGGCCGTTGGCGCGTGATGAATTTCACGGTCCTTCAAACAAATGCTGGACCGTTTGGACGTCAAGTTATGTACAATCTTGTGCGACGGCGTGACCATCCCAACTTACATGTTGTATGTAAATTGTGTCATCATCATCATCATCAGCCGATAGACACCCACTGCTGGACATCGGCCTAAAAGGAAGGTGGCGGTATTGTAAATTAAACAAATAATCAAATGAAATTTTTTTTTTATCTGTATAACTGTTTCTCTGGTGCAGGTCCTTGTAACTCGTATTTCTGAACCCAAACTAATAGGCCAACGTTTAGTATGTTCCTGTTTGAAGTACGCTGTAGCTAGTCAAAGCGACGAGCACAATCGGGCGTAGTGTATACCATTCTAATTAGGTCTACATTGTTCTAGTCGGAGTTATTACTTACCTGAAGTCTTGGACGTTTTGTTGGTTGATGGAATGAATAAATATAGATGTATATGTAAATAAGATTTGAGGAGATCCGCTGAAGAACCAGGGTCACCGACGTAGCTCTACGAATCGCGAAGCTGAAGTGGCAATGGGCGGGACACACAGCTCGTAGGACTGATGGACCTTGGAGCGCAACGGTGGCAGACCCTCCACGGGATGGACAGAGGACATAAATGGAATCGCTGGAAGCCACTGGATTCAAACAGCGCAAGACCATGGTTTGTGGAACACACTACAAGAGACGTATGTAAATAAAAGGTGTAAGGATTCCCGCAGAAGTCACGGGATCCAAGCTAACCTCGCCAGCTGGTGCTCCCTGCTAATCAACGAACGAGTCTTTGGTGCCCAAGGCCCCGCATTGAGCCAGCGTGGTCCAGCTCTCCATATAAATCTCCGCCCGATCGATATCCAACCGTGAACATCTATCGGCTGATGATGATGATGAAATGATGATGTAAAATAACTAACACCCCTATTTTCGGCGCGATGGTTAAAAAGCGACAGTATCCAACCAAAGCCACAAATTCGCTTTACAATTGACCCCAATGAACCCGCAAGCACCGCGGACGGGTCGTGACCTTTACTAATACTTTAAGTTTATTGCAATGTGGCGGCAGAGCACGCGAGCCCGCCCACAGGTGGGCCGCGCCGTTATAAACTCCCAGCTCGCCGACTGCCGGCTACAGCACCGACTTCAACTTAAAATTCGTGTAGAACTTAATTGGTGCTATAAATCAGCGAGACCGTCAGCGTGTGCTGTCCACGACTTCGCCGCTGATATTCAGCGGTGCGGTTAGTGTTTCAGTAACTAAACGGTTATGTAATATTAAGTACATGTGTGTGTGTGTACTACATGGTAGTTAGGAATTGGCTAAACCGATTTTATCACAGTCTCTTCAGTTTGAAAGTAGAGTCAATCAAGAAAAGGTCTAATCTGTTTCCTGTGTAGCCGCGTCGCTGTCCGTAACACCCTCGCGACCGGTTTTTTTTATTAATTGAATTTACCAACGCTTGCATACACTAATACTATAACAAATTACGGCTATAGGGGGGAGACATTCAGACTAGGAACTGTTTAGAAAGAAATCAGTAATTATTCGTCGGAGCTGGTTGGGTGAATCGTTGTGAATATCCAGGGAAGTCTCGTTGAGCAACTTGTTGCTACTCAAGCTCAAGCTATTAGTCTGGAAATTGGAGAGTTTGATCAGAAAGCTGTTCTACGAATGGATGGCTGAGACGGAGTTATTTTGCACGTAGGATATCTAACAGGGACACGTTACTGAAGTTTTTGTAACCATGGAGAACAATCTAGATTATTGTTAAAGATTTTGGATACAAACAATGAGTCGTTTAATAAACAGCGAGTAGAGAGATCATTTCGAAGTGTGGAAGATGGTTTTTGTATGAGAGGATATCTCGTTTAGAAATGTGACAAGAAATTTGATATCTAACGAATTTTTTTTGTATCCGTTCCTGCCTTAATGTATGGGTAGCGTAGTTTGGCCTCCCAACAAATGAGCAGTGGTCCAAAATATTGCGCACTAAGCTGTAGTATAGGATAGTTTTATAATATGTAATATAATATGATAAAAATTAACTTATTGTCAAAGATAACATCTAAATCTTTTCCCGGTAATATTTCGTAAAATCCGTTCTTAGCTGTCCTATACACGGTTAAAGGAATGTTCATTTCAAAATTTCAAGTCTCCAGGCCTTCCGGTTCCAGAGTTATGGTGATGAGTCTTTACGTAAGTGGAAATCTCTTATAAATATGATGATTGTACGATAGATGAAAGCTACAGTGCTCTAATATATTAATTAAATTTTTGTGGTTAACATCAAAAGTGGCGTCTGCAAACAATTTATGGTGTCCATTATTATATATATATATATATATATATATATATATATATATATATATATACATATATATTTATGTAGATGTAACAATGTCCGGACCGAAATATCTTTATTGTTAAGGATAAAATGCTAGGAATTCGCAAGGGATCACGGGTATTCGACGCTTAGAAAATTATGTCAATTTTATTAAAGTACGCTTTTGGAAATTCTCATCCCCTCCACTTCTCCCCTTCCACCGTGTTACCAATTATAAATACAGCGCTCATACTTAACGAGCTTGTTATTTTCCTTTTATTCGCCAAAGCTACTAAATTGGGGTTTGTTCGCATGGTAAGTGATACAAAAAACTTTAACTTAACTAAATATGACAAGTTTGAAGAGTATCCAAACAATGCTGTACATAATCGAAATACCTTCACGTATAAGTCTGGAATCGAACCGGAAACCACCGTGTCACAAGCCTAATATTAAACGTAGGTTAGTTCTAGGAAACGACGAGACGAGTAGGACGTTCTCCTGATGATAAGCGATACGTCTACTCATGACAACGTGACGGTAATTAGGATGATATACACTATACCACATTGTGCTCGTCGCCTTGGGACATAAGTTATTAAGTCTCGTTACTCCAGTAATTACACCAGCTACAACGTTGTTCAAAACCGGAATACAGTAATATAGGTTTTGGTATATTCGTTGTCGGTACAAACCTGGACGGTCTTCAACAAGAGCGACTTATCTCCAGTACTACCTTACCACAGTCCTGATGCAGCATTTATCGAAGGTAGTAGAGAAACGGCAATATTCTGATAGTTTATAAAAAGCCTTTTCACACCCCATTCTTTCCGTATGCGGTGGCTTTTAAAAACCAAAAAAAATATATATTCCGAACGGAACGTGTAAATCATCACGATATGGCCGACAATAAATCACTTACGCAGCGGGGGATGGAGCCAGGGTTGACCCAACTCGCAAACAAATATGAACATTTGTGCTCAGGATACATTAAGGTATTCCCACCAAAACGTACTGGGCCTGCATGGTGAGAAATAACCTGAATCCCCCCATATAAACCCCCACCTATGACAGCCCCTAGTGCCCAGTTATACCGGAGACTATGCTAACTGTATGTGGTGATCTTTAAGGGACACCTATGTCCAGCAGTGAACGTCTATCGGCTGATGATGAATGACTGAATATAATTAAGGTTTTTGACAGATAATTAGCAATGGAACAAGCAGATCATTTTATGGTGGGTAAATACCATTATCCATTTACATCCTTATTACAAAAATCGTAGCGATGTTGTAGTAAGGAGTTAACTCTTCTTAAACACCATCTTGCTGTTCACTAGCACATGTGTTGTGGACTCGGTGAATCCACTTGGACTGATCATATCGGACCAACGTTATATCTCGAACAACGAAACTTCCTCTACTGTATCACAGATGACTGAGCCATGGTTACTAATCATATCCGCCTTGATAAATCCGGCTCCAATTTTTAAGAAGTCCAGCAATTCTAATTCGACCAGCATTTAAAAGAATCTAGCTACCGTATGATGTCATATTGAAGTACTGAAATATTTGCATGGAACGTCATAGTTTAAGTTTGACGCGTTCCAGATCCTTGACTAGTTGAAGGAGGTTGATGAACACCGATGTGGTAATAAGGTATGTAAGGATACGGAGAGTGGTGAACATTTCGGAAAGGCTGCAATGGCAACCCTGCGAGCACGGTGTTCCATGCGACAGTCCTGAGCGAGCCGACGTGCATCGCATGCCTCCGCCGCCTGAAACGGAACGCTTGTACCATTACACTTTATGAAATATCGATTAAAACGGGCACCGACTTTAAAAGCTTTCGCTCCGACGTACCATTGTTCGTAGGCAAAGTGCTAACGGTGGTTATTTCACACCTTATCCACCCCAACTTGACTTTGAACCGTTTAAAAAAGATCACTTATTAAGACAGAGACAACTACTAAACAACACATAAACCGAATCGAAATCGCAAGTAAAGGGAAAGTCGTCGTAAAGTTTCGTAAGGAAGATTTACGCATCAATCAAAGGAACGGTCGACGGCGTGATAAAAAAAAACTGTTGTCCCATCAACAATTTTGCTAAAAACATACTTAGAGCTACTTTTACTGGAGACATGTCGTCTTAACAGTATCCTTACGACCCCCACTATTATTACCGATGGACTTAAAGGCCTACGCACAACAGCGCCTAAAACTATCCCTGGCGTGCATACAAGCGACTATCAGTCTTATTGCAATAGCGGTAAAGTCTAATATTGTCCACGGTTCGTTTCTCATAAAACTTAAGCGCATTCTGAACGCGCGCCTCTCGTCTCCATAAAATATTTTACGGTGGAAATAAAACTGAATACTGCCTTACTACATAGTACGGGGAAATTGTCGCAACGTTTGTCCGCACAAGTTTGCGACTTATATGTTAATGTGCGCGTTTCGTTTCGGATACTAAACAAGTTAATTTTTTTTAGTTTGGGTTTGATTGTCTTCGTACTGGGATGACCGTGGGACATTGGTAAAAGGACACTACTACACAACTTAGATAAGCATTTAAAAAAAAATAATATCACATATATATTTAAAATAAAAATAAAAACAGATCAAGTATCATTCCTCCTTGGCCCCACACTGGACAAATCTGTTCTTGTGACAGAGAAGGCCACGAGTTCCGGTTCCGGTAAACCGACATTATCCATAAATATATTCATTCCAAATTTTGCTGGTCGTGTTGATGAAGGGCTTACTTATTTAAAGACCTATTCTAAATGGAAGAAGATCTCAGCAGTACGACGCATGGTGTAAAAATGGCCCAAGGTGGTTTAACTTTTGTGCCGTCTACCATAAGTATATATATGTTGTTATAACAGTGTTTTATAATATATAGATCACAGTGTAAAAGTACAGTAAGTATCATGACCATCAGCCGATAGACGTCCACTGCTGGACATAGGCCCCCCTCAAATATCTCCACATACAGTCACCATAGCCCCGGTACCGCTGGACACTACGAGCTGTCTTATGTAGGGGTTCGTATGGGGAATTTGGGCCGTTTCCCACAACGCTGGCCCAATGCGAGTTGGCGGAAGCCAGAGCCTCTTTTGTTGATTAACAAAGTATACCACGAGAAGGTGAAGTTGGCTTGGCTCCCGTGAGTTGTTGTGCCCCTTACACCCCTCAGTAACTATAAATTATATACTGTGTGCTAGGAGACCGCTTCCGACAGACGATAGTACTGATGAACCCTATGATGAGGGGACGGGAAAAAAATCGATCCTGATAAAAAACTAAATCATATTTGTAAAACATTTTATTAGCAGTATTTACGTTCCATCATGTTAGTACAGATACATGAAACGATAGATTCATAAAATATACACTTCTTTAGTAAAAAAAACCCAGCAATGAAACACAAAATCAAAATCAGCTTATACTCGGATCGACGACCGCCCGGGCGCGCAGTCTATGAGTAAATTCTCCGTATCGCTATGAGATAAGGTTCAAATTGAAACCAAATACATGATGAGTTCATGCTGCGCGCGCGCGTTCCTTGATCCGAGCATCAGTTGTTTTTGATTTAGTATTTCATCGCTGTTTTTTATTTAATAATGTATTTTTTATGAAACTATCGTTTTATTTAGCTGTACTAACATGTGGAGCGTATATAATGCTAATAAAACGTTTTAAAAATATGATTTTATTTAATCAGGATCGATTTTTTTCCCTTCCATCATCAAAGTTGTCATCAGTACTATCGTCTGCCTTCGTTTTCGGAAGCGGTCTCCTAACACACAGTATATAGGAGATATGCGGAGTTTCATTTTCTCATCACATTTCCGAAGGTAATAGACGTAGACACTCAAAATTTGGTAAAGAGATTGCTACTGCCATTTACAGGTCAGATTAAAAGGATATTAGGAAATTCTTTCCCCTAAAGGAGTATCTGGGGTGTTACGGCCGGACAAGTGATCGGAGGACAGCTGGTATATATATGTATGTGTATGAGAGAGCGTAGAAGGCTCGCTGCTACCACCCCACGGGGATACGCACTAGCAAATTGATGAAAGCGAAAGATCAGAGACGGCCCCTCCTGGAGCATGTTAATGTTAAATGGCCGCGAAATTAGAAAGGCGGGTCGCCGTCGCCGTGGCACGGGCTGTGGCGGCAGTAAACCTGCTACCGAATGTATCGGGGCAGTAAACATTTGTGATACGGGTAACGAAGTAACTAGGGGCCCGGAGTAATGAACGAGCTGCCCGAGGAGACTTCTCCACTTTTTGCATCCACTCGCTTAACAAGCTCGCCCTAAACTTGTTTCAGGTTTTTATGTACACAATGGAAGGGAATTTTATAGCTTAAGTAATCTGACTACTGCGGTCGCTTGCGTTCATATTTACTACACTAAATTAAATATTTACTATAAACATGTACAGTAATATCTATTCAGCGTTATAGAAGAACGCATTGTACGGCAATTCTCGCACAGCGCGCTCGTATAGTCACACGAGGTCTCGTATAACGCGTTATGTACTAATGATTCACGTTCACGAGCTTAAATCTAAAGCTAAGTAAATACTACGTTATGAAAGAAATGTTTTAACTATCAAAAAAAAATAATAATATATATATATATATATATATATATAGTTAGACATCCACTGCTGGACATAGATCTCCCCCATAGATCTTCACACCGATCGGTAGGTGCGCTGCCCGCACCCAGTGACTTTCCGCCGACCTCCACCAGATCGCCAAACTACTTTATAAGGGGCCAGCATTATATCTACTGGTACGCAGCGGTCAATCGAGACCCTGACTGCCCCATTGGCAGTCAGTCATTCGAGCAATGAGCCCTGCCACAGCTACTTAAGTCTAGCAATCTTTCAGTCTATGTCGTTGACCTATGTTCTTCTAACCAATTCTATACACCTTTAACAGATACACACAATATTTAAATTGTAACTGTATACATTAAAAAGAGAAACACCAAACATAAGAAAAGAAGAAAATAACACTTTTTTTTCCTTCTATTTACTTATTTACATTTCAAAGAAAAGAATAAAATGACATTTTTTATTCTACTATATAGTTATTTACGTTTAACAGAAAAGAAGAAAATAACATTTTTTGTTCTTCTGTTAATTTATTTTACATTTAAAAGAAAAGAAGAAAATAACATTCTTTGTTCTTCTATTTATTTATTTAATAATTCTCTCGTTTATTTAAATTTTCATCGCGATCTAAATCGATATTAAATTTGAGAACAGATTAAAAATAAATTTAGCGCGCGGCGCCTCCATTGGATGCGGTATCGTTCTAGTTAACGACGCGGGCTCCGAGCAAACTGAGTGAAAATATTCATACGATGTACGCGACAGCGAGACGAACGGATGCGGCATATTTACTAAATAATCTTATCACCAGCGGCAAAACCAAATTGGTTGAATGTGATCTGCTCGTTCAACCCATCTGATACTAAACCATTAGTGATAAACTGTGATTGCAGATGGCAGTAAGAATATTATGTTTCTTTTATTATTTGGAGTAAAAAGTACTCGCCTTATCTTTTACTAAATAGTAGTGTGCAAATACGATTGTATTCCAATTCGTTGGACTCTGTAGCTAATTAAATTACTGTAGCAACGAGACGTACGTTACAAGGTCTCTTAGATGTGGGTGCGAATGACCATTCTTAAGGTCCAGTACAAGATGACTATCCTGTAAAACTGTCTTACCTATTATATGAAATATCTTTATTTACATACCATTTCACGTTTTTCCAGAATGGTGAATAATCAGCCATGGCATACTTTTAGTGAAAAAAGGCCCTGAATCCCAGCAGTGGGAATATTTAGACTACACTTTATTCCACATTAATATATAAAAAAAAGGTATGTTAATTTAAGTGTTACTATTATCAAAAGGTTTCAACCTTCTGCAATTTTATACAGAAAAAAGGTTTCTATTGTAATAGGGGGATGAGAAAGTATTCAATCACGACAGCCTTATTACTTCTTTGGCAACTTTTCTACGTTTCATGTTGTTCAGGGTTTATCCATGCACGCCCACTTGAAAAATTTACCCCGCAGTACAATGCGCCGCGGGTTGCCATAACATTATGCTGAGTACACTCACGACCCTTTGCCTGAGTGGAGATCCGCGCATCAACAGAATGTTCTATTATTTATATGTATTTAAATCCCTCTGTAATAATACATACGTAACATAGAGAACCCACTTGAAGTTTCCATTGCCAGTAATCTCACAAGGAATGCCTTTAACTCATGCAGCGAGCTTCCCGAGGGTTAGCGCAAGTTGTTCGTTCAAATTTTGTCTATATTAAAATCTTTACTGACGCCGCTTTCCGGTGAAAGACGGTCTCATAACTCTTATCCAGAAGGGTGTGTAATAACTTCGGCAGATCTCATCCAAAATCCCTCAGTGCCTGAAGACCAAAATAACTGATAGCTCTGAAAGGTCAAAACTAACTATGGCCTCGTAAGAAAGCTTACAATCACACAGCGTGTGATGGAGATGACGAAGATCTGGAATATCCCTGCGCGATCATATAAGAAATGAGGTGATCCTCAGGAGAACCAGAGTTACTGTCATTCCTTTGTAAGTCACAAGGCTGAAGTGACAATGGGCAAGGCACAAAGCTGGAAAAACCGATGAACGTTAAGGGGTTAAAGTGATCATCCCCCACAAGTTGGACAGACGACAATAAAATAAACGCTGAAAGTCATCGGATTCATACAGTTCAGGACCGTCTTCTGAAAAATGGATATCCATTGGTTAAGATGAAGAGTACAGTTTGTTGATGGCAGGCCTCTGTTGCTAGAGACCATCTAGGTACTGTACTACCACAGTTCCTATTCCTACCGCCAAGCAATAGTGTGCAAACATTACTGTGTTCCGGTTTGAAGCATGCTGTAGCTAGTGCATAACATCCTAACTAGTGCCACGTTGTTATGGGGACTTAACATAGGGTGAACTTGACGCTCGTCACGTCACTTCGGTGAATAAAAAAAGTAGTACGGTGTCCCAAAGCTCGATGACTGTCCCTTGTTATGGAACAACTGGACGAGAGCACCACGGGACTGATCGATGTGGAGTTCTTTGGCGAAGGTCTATGTGCGGCAGTGGACGTCTATCGGCTGATGATGATGTTGGAACAACTGGGTCCTCCATTGACTGGTTATTAGTAGCTCGTTGGTCGGGAGCCGTGTCCGCGGATAAGCGCTGCCAGTTGCTCGCGCACTCCGCCAAGTTGGGACGCCGCCGTCGCTGTACAGTCACGTGCAATAATAACTGTACACCTTACTCAACTCTGCACTATACCATTCGTACAATGTTTCGTAATTTGGATGCACGTGACTGTACCTATGTTGACTAGTCCGTGGTGCAGTGAGTAAGCTTGGCTTGTGGTACGACGGTTCCCATAGTATTACGCTTTTGAATCCAGTAGCTCCCAGTGATTCTCTTTATGTCCTCTGTCCACCTGTTGGGGGGTCTGCCAAAGCTGCGCTTTCCGGTCCGGTTGCGAGGTAGCCATTTCAACAGTCTCCAACGACCATCGGTTCTACGAGCTACCTGCCTCGTCCATTATTACCGCGGCTTTGCGACTCGTAGAGCTATATCGAATAATCTAGTATTTCTAGGGATGTCCTCATTTCTGATTTGATCACGTAGAGATACTCCAAGCATCGTCCACTTTATCGATCTTTGGCTCTGAGCTTTCCCATAAGGCCCATAGCTCATTAGCGGCCAAGTTTCGAAGCCGTAGGACATCACTTGTACTTCTTGTACACTTGTAATTATTTTACCTCACCTTCATGCGATCATGGATCATCACTTAGCTAAATGAAGGGAGAAGAGATATACAAACATACGCAGTACCTGCAGCATTATCGTGTAAATGTTTAACTAAAGTTTCATTAAATGTTATCAATATAAAATATAAAATCTAAGAATAGCCCAGTTCAGAGTTAGGGAACCTGGAAAAGGATAAAATCCTGCCCGTTACCGAAGCGTTGGATAAAAAGAGAAAAGGCTTTGCGGCGAGCGCGACCACGCCAAACAGCAGCCGTGATCTGTCCAAAACCTCCGCAATTCTCGTGATTTGCTAACTTATTGATATCATATTTTTTTATATGTAAAACTGTGAAAAAATCTTATGACCTAGGTATATATATATAGAAAAATTAATGCCTATAGGCGTTTACCAACCTTTAGTGTGATATTGTATGTGTTAACTGTGTAAAGTAAAACGGATCGTTATTGACGCAATTATAACTGAACCGAATTTTGTTTTTAAGCTATCGATAGGCAAGTACATGAGAATTGGTTATTCAGAGGTTAGCTTTATTATCACTTTATCATCTTATCATCCATCACAACAGGAAAAAAATATAAATGTAAAAAGCAACTCGGAGGGAACAACTTTGTAATTGTTTGTGCTGCTGCTGCTGTATGCATTTATATTATATAAGCTGTTGAGAAGTTCACCAGCTTTCCTTATTACCGTTACCAACATGTCGTACGTAATTTGCTGATATTATGATGATTTGGTTGAAGGTCTAGACAATAAGAAAATCTTCGATGGACGAAATTATCCTATACATTTATCGGACGGGATGATCGTTCGGAGAGCTACACTACACAGGGCTGCCCACTCGCGTACATCTCAAACAATTACGAGCATCCAGCTCGCTGGTTACGGCCATTCGGAGGCAATCGTAAAACAACAAAGAGGGTGGGCAGGACAAGTAAAGTTGTAATGCCTATTACGCACCGCTGATATAAAAGCTAATGTACCGTGCGCGGTGCGGTTATGGTGATTGTTCTACTGGAGATACAAATTGGCCAGGTACAGTCGCGATCAGCACCAACGTCATATACCGCTACTGTAAACTACACTTACAAAACGTTGATTTTTTTATTTCATCATTATCGTCAACCGACAGCTGGAAATATCAGGGTTTCCTGCAACGTTCACGAAATCTTCAGGTCAGTTTATAAAGACCTGCCTGTCCACGACAGCATTGTAGCAGCAGATAAAGTTTATTGGTTATATACCTAGGCGAATCCAAAAAACCCTACTACACTCCAAATATAAACCCTGAATAACTAAAGCAAAAGAACAGACATTACCATTTTTCCACCATGATGCCTAACTTCAGGTCATCGGATGTCACGTTTCAATGGACGGCGTAACTCTTCGAATATGACAGTTTCTTCAATACATTTTTTTCCCACCAAAACCAACTACAACAAGTACTCTCAACATCATCATCAGCCGATAAACGTCGACTGGTAGACATAGGCCTCTCTCAAGTACTACCACATTGATCACGTAGGAATTTATATGGGGAGATTTAGGCTATTTCCCACCACGCTGATCGCCAGAGCCTCGTTTGTTGATTGGCAGGCTGCATCACGAGCAGATGGGGTTGGATGTGTTCCGCAGGTTGTTTGTTCTTACAAAGTGATCTATAATTACATACTAACACATATCTTGATGGTGATAAGTCTCACTTGCAGATCACTTATTAAGTAGGTACCACCGCAGCGCTTATTTCTGTCAAATGGTAGTATGCAAATATTACTGGTGTTCATCTTAAAGATCGTTATAAATATATAAATTATTGTGTATATCATCTTAACCAGCGCCACGTCCGCATCCATAGCAAAGTTCTATTAAGTCAGAGTTACTCGATTATATTCTAGCATCCATCTTAATTGATTTTTTATCTATGGTAATATTTATTTACTACTGCCAAAACATTTTCAATAATATTGTAATAATACGTAATAACTGGTGTTTCCAACTGTACACCGTTTTCCGCGCAGTAAAAAATCAGTTGATGAACTGAAGACGGTTAATTTCCTGCCAAATACAACTTTATATTACGAACGGGGAAGTAGAGAAGAAGTTCCGTAATAAATCGACTTTATGTCCGTTCGCTATAAAAAAAAAAAACTTCCTTAATCAATCTACTTGTATGAAAAATATTTACTTGGAACAGTGTTCGCGGAAGTTCCCAAGTTATTGTACCTGTTTTATTGGTGATTTACTTTACTGTGGAGCGGGTTCACTGTAAATAGGTTTATTGCGACTTGATATACTATATCCGATAATTAATTACTTATTAATGTATTCATTGATTTTACATAAAATTTAAATACTTGCGATTGGTAGTACATATAAATTTATTGTTAAATAAACTGTAAAATCAACTAGAAAATAGCAAATAAGTTAAACAGATACCTGGCAAAATTTATATATATATATACACTTGCTCTTCTCCGGCTGCTTTGCTGTCCGTAATGTAAAATTATACTTGAAATTTGTTTGATATATTTGTAACCGCTTAAAACCGTTACTATAGCAACCACGTAAACAACACAAAATAAAAATGTCGATAAAAGTTCATCAGTTCAAGTTCAAATCATCTACCAATAATTTCGCGTTAAATGCTCATATTGCCATGTTCACTAGTTTTCACGTGATTAGCCCGTGAAACACATTATCATAATATATATATATATATATATATAGATATATAATTTATAGCCAGACAATAAATTACTTAAAATATAAGATCGCAAATAATCATTCGTGACTAATAATAGTGATGTGTGTTTGTAATTAATAAAACCGTTAACTGTAAAAATCGAAACCACTTTAGATAGGTGACAGCACTATTAGCTAACCAGTCCACCCCTCACTGTCGATGGGAACACAGCTGTTAGAGCGAGTACTCTAGTGTACAGCTTATTATTAAATTTTAAAGCTTATTAACTAGTGACATTAGTGAGGTAATAAGACTTTATCACTCGCCATCGAGTGAACTCTCCGCTCGTACTGTTGAATAAAATAAAAAATGGCGCGCATAAATGAAACGTCCTCCTTTGTCGCGCCACTTTGTAAGTGAGATTTACTACCAACCGCACTGATTGTTAACTCCCTTAGGTATATAAAGCCTGTGAAACAGCACAAGCGATGAAACAACTAAATAGTTTACGTTACCAACCTTTAAAGTATATGTAAGTTTTTTGGCAACCAAAATGACATACACTGTATATTACGCTCGTCGCTTGAGACATAAGGTGTTCAGTCTCGTTACCCCGGTAACTACACCAGCTATAGCGCCCTTCAAACCGGTACACAGCTATGTTTGGACTGTACTGTTTGTCGGCTGCCATGGGCGCTGCTGTGGTACTTACCTAGACAGTCTGCAGCAACAGAAACCTAACACTAATAAATTATTACATAATTTAGGGTTGCTAGATACAAATAATATAAATTAATAGTTGAATAGGGGTGTAAAGGGTCTCGTATAATAACTCAAGAGACCCACGCCAACCTCACCTGCTCGTGGTGCATCCTGCTAATCAACAGACGAGGTATTGGCTCCCACCAACCCGCATTGGACCAGCGTGTTAGAAAATGACCCAAATTTCTCCATACGAACTCCTACAAACGACAGCCTCTGGTTCCAAGCGGTACCGGAAGCCATGCTGACTGCGACGAATGTTGACGAGGCGCCGGAACCAGGGTAGCGCAGGACCGATCGACGTGGAGATCCAACCAAAAACTTTTTTATACTATAGCTGAATTTTTTTGTCTACAGTGGTTTAATGCTTGACCTCATTTTTACGCCACAATGAAGCCATGGATGGTGAAGTGTGTTCCAGAATACTTTGACCTTCATATGTCGACAGCTAGAACAGTGATGTCTTTATAGTATATTTACGTTGTGGGCGTGCTTTGTGGATCACATTACAACAGACCTATGTCCAGCAGTGGATATCCACTCGGTTGACATCATAATGATGGGACTGGTGACTAGCCAGGCAAGTCCTAAAAAACCCTACACAACGTCTCGATATGTGGTCCCAGAATGTAGCCAAGGACCTCTAAATTACGGAGCCACTGATGCTTTTTTATATATATATATTATTAATATCATCATCAGCTGATGGATACCCACTGCTGGACATACGCCTCCCGCTTTGATTCCCACCTCGATTGAGTACGGATATACAGGGTATAAGGGGTTCCGTTCAACATCTTACGGAGACCAAGTCAACCTCACCTGAATGCGGTGCACCCTGCTGAATAACAGACGAGGCTCTGTCTACTCACCAACCCGTACTGGGCGAGCGTGGTGAGTTACCGCCCAATTCCCCCCTCAATGAACTCTGACAAAAGACGACCCTAAGTGCTCTGCGGGACCGGTAGCCGTTCCGACCATAACGGAGGATCGATCGATGTGGAAATCGTTTGGGGGAGGCCTAAATCCAGCTGTGGACGTGTATCGACTGATAATGAATACTGGGTGGGATTTGAGAAGTTTTGCACTACGCTAGCCCAATGCGTGTTGGTGGGAGCCTGGCGAGGTGAGGTTGACTTGGATGCTGTGAGTTGGTGTACAGGAACCCTTGCACCCCATATTAATGAGTTACCCTAAAACTTAAAGTATGACACACTTGTTGTAAGTTATCTCTTAAGTTAGACACGCTCACCTTCTGGTGCACAAACCTTAAGAGTAAGCCGTAATTCGGATCACAATCCGGCATGGAGATCTTGTGCCAAATTATCGCTTCCTCCGTCCCAATCAGGACCCTGATGGGTTCCCTTTGTGATAGTATTCACGGATACGAACTATTTAAGCGTATTATCATAAATTTTTTACGTGAACCGTTTTCAATTAAATATGCAGGTCCTTATAAATGGAGACCACATATTGGCAAGCGCGCCGTCGATCTGGTAGTAATCGTAGTGAGTCGTTGAAAGCTGATGGTATTGAAGTGGAAACTTGAAATTGATTCGGCAACTCTATGTTCACAAGTGGTCAAGGGTGATGATTCCAAAAGAAATCTCTATCCTGATCCATCTCAGCGGAGTTACTCCCCGTTTTCGTACTCATCCAAAGGATATGAGAGCAAAGCAGATCTTCGCAGCTTCTCCATGTCTAAAGTTATCCGACAATACCTCCATAGTCAAATGGCTGAGTGGTAACCTTGGAACTCAAAGTTCTCTGTTCCGGGAGCACATGAGTGTTTTAGTTGGTCGCAAAATTTTTCGTACCCTGGCCAGGAGTTTGCTCTGATGGTAGGTCTTAACCACCGCTCCTATATCTGCTTACTAATAGTAGTGTACAAACATTACTGAAGGAGGTAAGGGGTCCCGCACAACAACTTACGGAACCCAAGCCAACCTCATCTGCTCGTGTGCACTATGCTATTCAATAAACGAGGCTCTGACTCCCACCAACCAGCGCCAGAGCGGTGGGAAATAGCCCAAACCCCTCTGTATAAACCCCTACAAACGAGGCACGCAAGAAGCCGCTGGTTGCGGACAGCGCAAGGCCGAACAATGTGGAATTCTTATAGGAGCCCTATGTCCAGCAGTGGACGACTAACGGCTGATGATGAAACATCACTGTGTACCATTTAACGAGACAATATCTTCTCTGTGTATGTAATACTACCAAGCTAACGTTGTTATTAACATACATATCACTTACCATCAGGTGAACGTGTCAGTAATCTCGTCGCTTTGTAAAATAAAAAAAAATTGTATTGCAGCTTTGAACAAATGAGAGCTAGAATATTCTGGACGAGGACCCTTCATCATCTACTGATTCGTTTTCAATTCAAAACCATACGAATCGGTCGTGTTAGTTAGTTCACTATTGATGAAGACACTCCGTCTGTATTATAAATGGGGTGCATACATTCGCCAGTGGAAGGCGACTAAAATAAGTCGCCGGGGGGGGGTTTGGTTTTGGAATCGGCGACACGTACCCGCGCGCTGGCTCCGAGAACAATAAATCGCGGCCGTAAGAGCCGCTCCACACGTGACCGCTTTAGCGACGCGCGTCACGTCACCGCGCGTGTGAAATGACCCTTACGTTTCCGACGTAAACGGTATTAATGTAAATACACCTTTATATTAAAACTTACTTATATAAAGCGAACTGACAAAGTGGAAGATAACTTCTCACTTCCGCCTCCAAACGGAAATGTTTGCACACTATTGTAAATCAGTTCGAAGGTCGCTGTAGCAATTATTCTTAATACATTTTATGTCACATGACTTCCACTAATGGTAGGTCTCTGCTGCCGGAGACTGTCTAGAAAGGTACCACTACAGCGCCTACTGAACCCGACAAACAGTACTGCGCAAACATTACTGTCATCCGGTTTGAACGTCTTATCTCAATACGACGAGCGCAACCTGTCGCTCTATATAAAATCTACGGCCAGGTTGTTGTGGACTTGGGTGTGCATTTCACTTACCATCGGGTGAACGTCAGGCTCGTCTCGTCGCTTCAAGGTCCAAGAGCGACGGGAGGAGCTGGTTTGTTTTTAGTATTGACACAGAAGCGCCAGCCAAGACATTTACTCCTCACGTTCATCAGTTATAGACTGGTTATCAGTAAAGGAACATTAAAAATTTACCTATGAACTTCTACGCAGGTCTGGTCGGCCGTATTTACCCCTTTTTCCAATAAAACACGATGCGATCCTAGGGGATAACGCGAAAGTTTCGCATTAAAAAAACCTGCCGCTCGCCGCCCGCCGCCCGCCGCCGGACCTGCGATACTTAGTAAAGGAGAGAGGGTCTTTTTTTCCATAACTTTTCCACTTCTAAACCGAGCGTTAATTAGTTTTACTTCGGAATTTCAACTTTCCTCTTTTTTTCAGCTCACCGGAGCAAAAATTCAATCGCCATTCTTTCAAGTTTTTTTTTTATTATTATTATTACTCCTTTCCGCATATTTAACAGGAATAGAACAAATTTCAGTATTTTTGTAGCTTAACTATTTATTAGAGAGATATCATTTTGGTATTAGAAGCTACGATGTTTTTTTACAATAGGAACAGTTATACGGTGGTGAGGGTCGAGGAAATTGATGGTGACGCGTGCCCCACTCAGATTACTCAGTCTTTCATATATAGCCGAAACACAGCAAAACTACTATGGCGACGGATTTGAAGAAAAAACCAGACAGATTTGCCACCAAGTAAAGACAACGGGGTATAAAGGGTCCCGCAAAACAACTTACCGTACCTAAGCCAACCTCACTTACTCCTCCCCAAAGGGTTCTCGCCTTTTCATGGCGGTGGGGCTTAGTAACCGTCGCACAGACACACGGTGAAGCGAAGTGGAACCCACCCGGCCAGCCCGCGGTGAACGGCCGGACCGAGGCGGTCGCACCAGGTTAGAGCACCGGTTGGATAACTGAAACTCACCAGAGCGGCCGGGGCTGCAGAGGCGGCTTTATGCTACCTTGTTCGGCCAGGCTGCAATGGCAGTTTTATACTGCCCTCTGCAGCCGAGGTGGAGTCCCGGAGGGAATACCCTCTGCGACTAACAACGGGTGGCGGCGGGTCCAATATCGAAACCGCCGCAGGGAACCAAGAAGAGTTTTTTCTCCTGGCTCCCATGGCCTTCGAATCACGGATTCAGGGGATCCATCGTCTGCGCGACTGCAAGAGGGCGAGGACGGGAGCACGCTTCATGTTCCGGCGTATCCCTGCGGAGGTAGAAAGGGAGGCTTCATCCCACCCTCACGAGGTAGGCCTGCGAAAACGGCCAGCGCCGGCGGGATTGCAGATGGTGCAAAAACGTTCCCGTAATCCCGCCATGAGGCGACGAGGAGGAACATCGTGGTGGTTTTAGGCGGTGCAGGTCCGACATAACCTGTCCGTGCCCCCGCGAGGATGGGTTTACGCAGACATTTCCCCCGCGTTAATAAAGAAAAAACTTCACTTGCTCGTGGTGAACTCTGCCAATCAACAAACGAGGTTCTGGATCCGACTTGGGCCGCATTGGGCCAGCGTGGTGGAAAATAGCCCAAGTCCCCCCATATAAACTCCAACAATCTACTATTGCCCGGCGATGCGGGCAGCGATGTGGGGATGTTTGGGAGAGGCCTGATGATGATGAAACTCCACAACATATGAGCTCGAAATCAAACCAGACACCACCATGTCACTGCGCCACAGAGGCAATAAAATATTATACCTTACTTAAACAATTACTACGTAAAGTAAGGAAAGTACTTAAAGAAACAAGCCTTTTGATGATGATTTGGCAGCTCACGACTACTTAGAGCATATCACAGAGGAGATCAATGCTGGTGTATATACTGGTATACCATAATTAGAAACATAATGAAAGACTACTGGTGCCCGCGTACCGGTAGACGTTGTGTTGGGAGCCCTACCACAAAGTGGACCGACGATCTGGTGAGAGTCGCGGGAACCAACTGGATGCAAGACGCGGTGCAGATCGATATGGAGAAATTCTGAGGGGCCTATGTCCAGCACTGGGCCTCGAATGATGATGATGAATGAAAAACTCTTCAGGACGCTCTGTTCATAAAAATACCAAAAATGATACACGAACAGTGTTTTTCGTATTTAACTGTCTTTACCTTTAATCAATATAAAATAAATATATAAGATTGACTGGCACCAGGCTGAGGTGGACGCTCAATGGTGAATACAGCCTATTACCTAACGTACCAGTACGTCATCATCAATTCAACTCATGGCAAGAGTCAAACTACCAAGAAGAAGATGAGAGCAAGAATTGTTGAAATATATAAGTGGCATAATATACCAAGGAAGATAGCGAAGTAATTACTTGATGCGAATTATTCGTTTGACGGTAATTATTAATCTAATCTGCCAACACACCCTTGTCCAGTACCAGTCCTTATCAGGGAAGACTCCTACTTCTGTCAGTAGAAACATTAAAGAGGTTATTATTTAACGTGATCGTTGACAAGATAAATAATAAAGCAACGCTCGTATCTTCGCTTTGTTAGTACAGCTCGTCTGCAGGCTTTGTGTTGACCGGTTATCTGCGTATCCCCTCGCGCGAGGGTCGAGCTGATATATCAAGGGCATCTCCTAAACAGCCATAAACAGCGTCGTAAAGCTGTTTACACGTTTCCCGCTACGCCCGCGATCTGATCGCGTTGAAACAAACACAACGCAATAAAACCTCATTGCAATCAAATGTGAGAATGATAAAAATTGTTTATCTGCTTTTATGGGCGGCTCTCGTTACTTCTCACCAACGATCATTGATGATTGATGAGTAAAATTGGTATTGGTCTTGGTCTTGCGAAATGGCAAGACCTTTTATTCAAGACCAAGACCAAGACCAAATGTACAAGGCTAAACAAAACAATAAAAATTCCGTTGAAATGGTGAGTTTGTGAA
Organism: Ornithoptera priamus; assembly: GCA_029034505.1. Classification (NCBI taxonomy): domain Eukaryota; kingdom Metazoa; phylum Arthropoda; class Insecta; order Lepidoptera; family Papilionidae; genus Ornithoptera; species Ornithoptera priamus. The sequence goes on from JARDWD010000827.1 coordinate 924,302, forward strand.
TCACAACTTGAACATATGGTTTTTTTCTGGAAACCAAGACTATGTATTAAAGCAAAAACCAAACCAAGAGCAATATCAAGATTGTCCACATCTTGGTTTTGTTCTCGCTTTGCTCATCACTACTGGCGGCTTGAAAATATTGTATGACGGCTCCGTATAAACCAACAATCATCAAACCGAACGGATAATGTTTAAATTTTTAACTGTCGTCAAACACAGAACTACCTCTGAAGTTCAGCACCTAACCACTTGGTCTCGTTACACAGAGATACAAAAGTCCATCATAATCATCGTCAACAGCTGATAGATGTCCACTGCTGAACATAGGCCTCTCACAAAGATCTCCACATCGGTCAGTTCTGCGCCGCTCGATACCAGTGGCTATGGTATGTAGGGGTTCATATAGAGGGATTTTGATAAAACATTAATTATTATATTAAAATTTGTGTAGAAATAAGTATAAAATAAAATTATCGAATTTTTCCTAGAAATTCGTTAATTTTTTTTAAATTATTTCAAAAATTCATAACTCCAGAAGCATTGTTTTTGTATAGGATATTCCATACATAGATAGATAGGATACGAGGTATACTTTAACCCCTCCACATCTTTAACACCTATTTTATCTTTCACCCTGTACATCTAAAAATAAGTTTTCTTTGTTCGCCGATCACGTGAAAACTAGTGACGTAGCAATACAGGAACGCTATATGATCTGTAGATAGTTACAGGCTATTTATTTTTTAGATTGGATAGATCCTTCATCATTTTCTTTTTTATTAACTATTATGAACAGCTTCATTCCGTGTTATTTATGCGGTTGCTATAGTAACGGTTGCTATAGAAATACATTTGTGGTCTGATTCTACGTTACGTTCAGCAAAGCCGGCGGGGACCAGCCAGCATAGTATACATAGATAAGTATCAAGCAACAAGTGAGACCAGATAATTCGTTCGGCTGGATCTTGAGACGCTCTCCTCTACGAGCATCTTGTTTATTGCGGTCGTTTGCGCTGAACGGAAGCCGCCACCAGGGAAATTAGGCGGTGCCGCGATCTGCTAACGGACATCCGCAACTTCCGACTGACTTGTGTACATGCGGCTCTGTTTTTTTAACACCTCAATCATAACGAAGCGTGCTGTATGCATTGAACCTGTAATGAAGTGTGCAGCGTTGCAACTACGGAACAATTCAACCCAATTAAATATACCTTTACAGGAAAAACTACTTGGTATTTCTATCATCTTGAAGCAACGAGACAAGTGGAACTTCCACCTGATGGTAAATGATACGCCTGCCTATTACAATCTGGCGCTAATGATACTCACTGATATAGTCTGCACCACATTGCCCTTGTTGCCCGAGTCATAAGATGATGAGTCTCATTAGCCCACTAATTACAATAGTTATAACGCCTTTCAAACCGGAACACAGTAGTGTTTTCACACTACTGTTTGGCAGAAATAGGCGATGCGGTGATACCTACCTAGATGGTCTCCGGCAACAGGGGTAGTTCTCAGTGGAACTGTATCAATAATGAACTATCATCATCATCATTATCAGCCGACAGACGTCCACTGCTGGCCATAGGCATCACCCAAACATCTCCTCATCGATAGGGTCCAACTGTGAACTATTACTTGACCAGAATGTCTCATGTTGGTAAGAGACAATGCGATCTAAGCTAGTAAAGCATGCGAGCTAAGAATTCTCTGGGTTTCTCGTTGACAGTCGGAACAGATCATTGCCGTTTTGCAGAAGGTTGACAATATGATGATGCTGGATAACTGTCCATACTTCTATTTTATATGATCCTGACAACAAAATAAGAACCTCTGCGTTATTCAAACGGTTAACCGCAACAGTGGCAATCAAAATGGCCCAGCAACTTAATACCCGTAGCTACGTGTTTACCCGGAAGTGCCGCCGTTCGACATCGACCCAACTGCAGCGCCAAGAGGCGGTGCACCTCGCAGTCTATCTCTTAATATCGGTTGCTACGTTACCTGCCTTTTCGACTGTCGTTTCCGTTGCGGAGCGTGCCATAAGAATCGACGAGTACCACCACTATAAATAACTAAATAGTCAAAGAAATTTAAACAGCCGTGATCATTTTCATGGGGTAATGATGAGAGAATCCGAAGGAGGACTAGGGTCACACCGATGTAGCTCCAAAAATTCGGTTGTTCATGTTAATAATGCCTTTATAGTTTATTAGATTATAACTGTATGTAATACAACTGTCCAGAACAGAAAGCCTTTTAAGATGTCTGCAAAGCATCTCGTTTCGCTCATCTTGATACAAGAGGGTAAGTATCCCCCCTTACATTCCTCGTTCGAGTAGCTGCGGCGCCTTTCAATACCATAAAATGAAAATATAAAAAAAATTCTATGAATAATGTTAATGTAATGTTTTCCACTTCCGCTATCGCTTATGCTTTGGGTTATTCTAAGATCCGCCGCGAGCGACGGATATGAGCGGGCTGCGGATGTTGACGTCGCAGGTACACCCGCCGGCGGACGGTCCGCCTTTGATTATCTATGCTGAACCTAACCAGTGTTATGTACGTACCTCACCAGATCACCGCTGCTGATTTCGCCTCCTTCAGCAGACGTCTACAATATTGATAAAAAAAATAATAGGTAGTTATAATTACAGGAAGTGAACTATATGAAACTTTTTGGTGTGGATAATGAATTCATATCACAAATGATGAAATGGCGGGAACCTACTGGATGCGAGCAGCGCGTGACCAATCAATGTGAAGATCTTTGCGAGAGGCCATATCCAGCAGTGGACATCTATCGGCTGATGATGATGATGATAAATATGACTTAAAACTTAGAATAAACCGTATTGATACTTATTCTATCCGGACAGAGCCTAAATGTAAAAAGGTGGTTCACTATTTTATCCTATAAGCCTCGATATATAAACTACGTAAAACTGTTCGAACTATAGATAAGCAAACCGTAACCCTCAGGTCCGGATCTAGTAAAAATATCCTAAGGTAAACCCTGTCTATCGTAGAATGAGATTAGGTTTCGCAGGTCTTTAGGGAGCAGGCCGTTATCGCCTATGGAGACAGCAAATGCTAAATAGTCTTTTATTTGTTGGAGCGAGGGTGATAAGATAGGTTTTGCCCTTCCTTGAGAATTAACCAGCCAAAGTACAGCAAGGCACCGGTGCGTTCCACAGTAGATCCACTCAACTCCCCCAAAAGACTAAAAGAGGTTAATGATAGAGTATTAGTGGATGAAAATTCCATATAACTTCGACTTGTTTAAGAAGTAGGGTATCCTTTGAAAATTTCTCATTCGATAAAAAAAGGACAATTATAATCTATGTATACAACAATAACTGTTATATAATATATAACAGATTTCCATCTATGTAGGGACTCATCTCTGGAACCATATGACCTGAAGAATTGACATTTGGTAGGAATATTCCTCTACCCGAGTATAGGTCAACTAAAAATGGTTTTTACGAAATTCCTTTCCCAAAGGAAGTTACAGTAATTTTATTAAGCGACGCGACGAGCGGGAGGTTCACCTGATGGTAAGTGATACGCCTGCCCATAACAGCGTAGCGCTAGTTAGGATAATATATACTGCACCGCATAGCGCTCGCCGTTTGACACGTAAGATATTGAGTCTCTTTATCTTAGCAATTACTAGTAACAGGGCCTTTCAAATTGGAAGACGATTCGAACACTTTACGTGGAGTTACACTAATATTTAAGGGGGTTGGAGGAGGGAATGATCGCTTCTCCTCCGACGCCCGGGTCTCTGGCAATGGATGGCGAGGTTAAAGGCACTCTCCCACCCGCTTCGCAGCCTTCTTCTGTGACATAACTTTTTCATAAAAGGCAAGACAGACGTTTCATGACTCTTTGCTCTCCACCACTGCCTTCACGACAGCGGAATATACAACAGAGAGTAGCACAAGTGACGTTGCAGGAGTGTTACTATCAGCAAAAATTATTTCGAGAAATACAATCTTTTGAAGAGATCCTCACCTCTGGCAAGAGTAAAAGTTCAGGCGTTATTTTCTTTTGCATGCCCGATAACATAAATCATGCCGTGATCAGAATATATCACAGTATTTATTTATACCGAAAGTTCCTTTATCTTTTTCCTATAGAAAAAAAACCTTCGGTACGATTATCGCGTTTTATGTGCGAGGACGAGCATTTTCGTTTTACGATCGACTAGTTACAAGTATTTGATACGATAAGGAGGAGGGATGATTCGGAATACAGTTGCGACATTTTCATCGGTATGTATTCCGTTGTCGATTTGAGAGCCGGCCGTGAGGGAGAGGAATGGAAGTTAAAAAATTTTTACGATCACACTCACTGGGATGTTTACTGGTTCACATCAAACAGGGCCGGTGCGGATGGTCATAAATTATAATCAGAAAAAACAGCGATGGATGTGGTAAGATACTCCCACCCTTTCCCTCCACACAGCCCTCTGTCGTTCTAATAACATTTTATTCGCTTTTTTATTGCAGCACGTAAAACTCAAACGAGTTTCTAATGAATGCAATAAACAAGTACTCATTGCATTTGCACACACATATAAAGCAAGTGCCCGTGGTGATTTACCAACGATAAAACATTTTTAAACATCTAAACCAATCACAGTTTGGTCGTTTCGAAGCTGGACAGTACGTTCACCTGATGACGCGACGAAGACGAAGACAGATGACAGTACTGATGGCACGGAAATAACAACGATCTTGATTAATAAAAGAAATCATATTGTAAAAATGTTTTATTTACGCTCTATTATGTTAGTATAGCTAAATGAAACGATAGTTTCATAAAAATACTCATTTTATTATTTTACTAAAGAAACCAGCAATGAAACACAAAATCAAAATCAGTTTATACTCGGATCGACGACCGCCCGGGCGCGCGCGCAGTCTAAATGCTCCGTATTGCTATGAGATAAGGTTCAAATTGAAACCAAATATATGACGAGTTCCCGCCGCGCTATTTATAGTAATTTTTTTTATTTATAGTGTGCTAAACTCTTGCTCTACTCTGTTCCACCCTGATCACCCTCATTCTATTATTTGCTTATTACGAGTATTCTAGTACTTTCTAAATAATGTTCGCAGACAAATAATTAGTTTTTATATGACGAAGCCATAGCTATATGGCCATAGCGTCCATTATGCTCATCGTCTTGAGAGGTTCGACCTTATGTTTCAAAACCTCATTGATGTCACTAACTACAACGTCCTTTAAGCAGGAACACCGTAGCACTTACAGACACTGTTTGGATAGAAATAGTCGTTGCGTTTCTACTTGCTTATATCAGTGATTCCGATACAGGGAAGGTGGTCGAGGAACGGGGAACCCGTCTCCGACAACCAAGTGGTTTCGTCAGAAAGCAAAAAATCCAGACACACAAAACGAAAATCCGCCGTCGGATAACTACATTCCAAGTAGTAAAGTTTTTTAAAAACAGGTCGTGGATCCTGGTCCACGATGCTAGTAACAGATGAGCTGAAGAGTTTATTTGAATTTCAAACGCTTAACATCTTCAGATAAAAGAAGACTTGCCCAGACGGTCTCCGGCAACAGAGACCAACCACCATTATAAAGTATGATTTTTTTATTTCTCTGAATTATATCTAGAAATATCTGGATGTAGTCAAAATATGAGGGTACATGAGCGTTTCTAAAAATGCTCCCATTTTATTTAACCACAAAAACACGGCCCCGATCTCAAACGGGGGTAACGTGAAATTCACCCCGGGCTGCCAAAACACCGCTGCGATGCGGCGACTGAATCTTTTTTTGCTTTGCAGATACAGAAGAAATGTGGATATCAAAGAGTCGGAGGGTGGGGGTTGGGGCGAAAAAACGAAAGGTATTTTCGTCGTTTGCGAAAACCAGCGCCATGTTTTTAACCGGTTTTTATTTGGACGATTTGTGCTGTGCGCCGCGATGGTTCTGCGTTAATGAGGAACAGGGGATGGAGTCTGTTGCAGGAGGTATTTGTTTCAACCCTGCCGATGTTTAGCTTTCGTTAACAATGTCAACCCTTCGCTGGGGATGTCCTATAAATACGTATCTATCTTGAGCTGATACATTAACCAAGAATTGGAAGATAGCAGCTATAACTACTGCAAATGTTTCTATCAATGAATCATTAAACTATTGTCTGATGGAACTGGTACTTAAGAGAGCTTATGAGCAGCTCGTGAAGCTACTCAAATAAAGATGAACCGTTAACGACACACAGCCTCATCATCTCATCATCAAACATCCGCTTCTCGCGTAATACTCTAGGTCCCTCACAGACGTAACACAGAAGTGCTACTACAATGGCTAATTCGCGATATGAAGACCTGGTAACAATATCCACGGAGTTTAACCAGGATTTCATGTTACTGAGGGTAAAATATTAACCACCGGACCGCGAACAATACTCACAACACAGATCACTCATCATCATCACCCAATAGTGGTCCATTGCTGGACATAAGCCTTCACCAAAGATCTCCACATCAGTGGGTTCCCGTGATTCTCACCAGAACCTCAGTCCACCTAGTGGGAGGGCTCCTAACACCACGTGTACCGGTACGTGGGCGCCACTCGAGGATCTTACTGCCACATCGGCAAGCCACTTAAGTCTAGCAGTCCTTTGTGCAATGTCGGTGACTTTTAGTTCTTCTGCGGATCTTCACATTTCTGATTTATGACAGATCAGTCACATCGAGATATTATAGTCATTTCAGTATTTTTTTTGTATTTAATTAAGCGTTGAGACGCGCTGGACGTTCACCTAATGGTAAGTTATACGCCTGCCCATAACAACGCAACGTTAGTTAAGATGATATACACAGTACCACATCGCGCTCGTCGCCCTAGACATAAAACGTTGAGTCTCGTTACCCCAGTAAATATACTAGCTACAGCGCTCTTCAAACCGGAACACAGTAATATTAGCACAGTACTGTTTGTCGGCTGAAAGGGGCGCTGCGGACAGAGACCCACCACCAGTGAATATGATAATAATATGAAAAATTAATATATACTAGTATAAGAAATTTGACCTCTAAAATAGTAAACTAATTAATATTTTACACTCTAAGTAATAAATGAATACAAATCTTATTTTTACAGTATATATCTAACATGTGGTGTGAGGGTTCTCGCAACAACTCACGGAACCCTTTTTTTGGTTCCGGGGTGAAATCTTCAAAAGAATTCTGCTTTCTGGGGGGAAGTCAGAGTTATGTGTAGATTTTTAGCCACTAAATCCCCATTCGGAGGTCACCTTCGGCGTTTGGAGAGGTCGCGGGATCTCCGTTCGGAACTCCACCGCGGCCTCGCTAACGCTATGCTGGGATAGCCCGTCCCGGGGTCTGTCTTATGCAGACCCTACTGAGTACTACTTAAATGACCAGAGACCACGTCCCGCCATTATCCTCCTCAAGGTCGTTTAGAAGGCGATGAGAACCCCTTATCGACCGCCAACGACCCCAAAGCCCCATTATGGTAGGAGAACGCCCATCACCAATGCGGCATGCTGACGCGCGGTAGCTCCACGACGGCTTCATCTCCGAACGGGATCTGTCCTCTCTCGATCACCGCTCGACAGCCTCCTTTTGTACCATAACAGTTTCACAAAAGGAGGCAATGTCTCTCTAAATTCACGGAACCCAAGCTAAACTCACCAGCTCCTGATGCACCCTGCTAATCAACAAACAAGGCCTTGGCTCTCGCCAACCGGCATTGGGCTAGTGTGGGGGAAAATGGCTAAATCCCCTCATACGAACACCTACAAAGGATAGCCTCTAGTTGCAAACGATACCGGAGGCCATGGTGATTGTGATGTATGTTGGCAAGGCGCCGCAACCAGGGCGGCGCAGGACCGATCGACGTGGAGACATTTGGACGAGGCCTATGTCCAACAGTAGACTTCTATCAGCATATGATGATGAAGAAAAATGTACAGAATCTGATGTTACGCGATAACCAAAAACGTTTCTATTCTTGGGCCAACGTGTTAGGCAATGACCAAAATCCTCCCATTTGAACCCCGTCATACGCCAGTCCTTAGTGACCAGCGGTACCGAATGCCATGCTTACTCTATGTGGAGATCTTTGAGAGAGGCCTGTGTTCATCAGTGGACGTCTATCGGATGATGATGATGAAATCTAACATTACTACAGCGTTAACTTTTACACAGTATCGTTACCAAGAAAGAATATAGGCTCTTATATATATATATATATATACTAGCTGTCCCCCGAACACTTCGTAACCGTAACATAAAATTAGACTTTACTTAACAACCGTTACTATAGCAACGGTTGTTATAGAAAGTCTAAAAAAATTATTAGAAATAAAATGGTGAAGGATCTATGAAGCTCAAAAACCATATGGCATGTAACCATCTACATGTCATTCCTCGTCGAAGGCTCATGTTGCCGTGTCGATACCATCACTAATTTTTACGTGAATGGCGAACAAAGAAAACTCATTTTCATCACACATGTATATATATATATATATATATACATATATTTAAACGAAATATTTAAACGTAATTATGGTTCAGGTTTGTTTGTGACAGAAGCATTTCATCGCACTAATTATGCTCGCTGCAGAACTGCAGCGTCAAGCGGGAGCTGGCTAACAGCAGTATTAAAAAATTAAAACCAACCCCGTAACCGCAGCCGGCTTACTGCAGCTACATTGCAGTGAATGCACTGAAGACTTCAGTTAAACAGTTTAACAAAGAGTTAAACATTAAATTTTTACAATTAAACATATATAAGTGACGTTTGAAGATCAGGATGTTCACCTGATTGTTGTCATGAGGAAGAGGCTTCTGTCGTCATGATCACCACCACATTTTGTTCGTCGCATTGGAACAAAATACATGGGAGGCCTATGTCCAGCAGTGGACGTCTATCGATTGATGATGATGATGAATATGGAATAGACACTACTTCCCACTGCTGGGATTAATGCATTCTCACAAATAGAAAGTTAGCTTTTGAGGCTATTAATCCAAAGAGCCATGTTAGTACAGTTTGTGAGGCAGTCGTATTAGGAGTACTCTCATTAAGCTTCAGCTTGCGATGGATGAAACCCTTGCTGGGTAACCGACATATTCATCAACAGCTTTCGTGGACTCGAATGTCCCAACCCACACTTGACCAGCATGATAGATAAATTGCTTTCACTATTAATAGTTGTTATGGATAAGTCGTTGAGGATTACTAAATAAGTTTCGAGACTTGTTCGTAGAGTGAGTGGGGGGGGGGAGTGGTAACAAACAGCCTCCTCGTCTTGGTAGATATCGCAGGATCGCGGAGCCGCTCGTCCGCATCCAGCGCGGGCCCCCTGGGAAATTAGCAGCGGCGTCGCGTCGCCGACACTTGCACACCACACCCACTGTGCAGTTTTAAAAGTTTCCAAACAGCACCGCAAATATTTGACGCGGTTATTATTTTTTTAATAAAAAAAAATTAATACGTTTCACCGGCAACAACCCCATTGAGATCATCGCCTGGAGCTATGTAAGGGATGTTTCGATGGTACTCTCAATAGTTTTACTAACTGCTGTACTTTTAAAATAGATAGAAGTGTTGAAGGAAGTGCTACAAGCATTACCCCACTCTTTGTGTCAGGAAGCCCATAGTCCCAACAGTGGGAATACACTTAGGCTTAAGTCTGTAAATAATAGTGGGAAGTACCCAATATAAACTATAATAATACATTTAACACAACACATTTTTTTCTCTCTGTTATTTCCTCTTTACTATTGTTATATCCTCAAGAAATTATTTGTATGTGACATTGTAACGGAACCTGGTTCCCGATATACAGGAATTACTTCTTTTTTTTGGGTTGGGGGGGAAATCTTGGAAAGATACCCTACTTCTGGAATAAAGTCAGGATTATGCGAGATTCTTACTTACTAAAACCCACTCGGTGGTCTGAATCAGTGCATTCGGAGAGACTCCCTCATCTCTTATAGCACGCACCGGTGCCCCTTACTCTTTGTGTTACGTCTCTGAGGAGGAGCCTAACCCTCTTAGGCACCATCGCTGAGCTATCCGCTGTCCCACACATAAGGGCCCCCACTCTCATGACCCGCGAAATTCCTAGACCTTTCAGTCGCTTTTTACGACAGTCCGGACTTACCTTAGTCCTATTCCTACTATCTCGAGACTACAGAGCTGAAAGGAATTACTCCTAATTCAGGAATCACGGACCATGATCACTCTGTACTGATCTGTAACTTTTATAAGGATAAATAAAGTTTTACCCTTATTACTACCGGACAGTCAGGAGCACGTTCAGTCAACGATATATATTAAGCATCTTCAGTTTCTGAACAAAGAGGCTTACGATTGTCAATGTCCACAAAAGAAGAACGAATCAGCTGTCACCAGGTTTAGTTCACCAGCGCAGACTAACCATGGGTTAAAAGGATATAAACACTATGTTCATAAATTACTTTTACATATATACATGCAGAGATGTGGAGGTAAACATGTGACACTCTCATTTCTGGGTCGGGGATTAAAATGAAAGGGTTCCGCATCTCAAATCTGGGAGCAATAATTTCTCGTTAAGGCCCGCGAACCGGAAGCCTTACCTCTTCCGTTATAATTTACGAGGCAGCGTCGGGCCGCGTCTGACGCCAGCAGCTCGATACGCCAAAATGGAGCATAAATAACCACCCTTTTAAATTGTTTACCTCAATTTTGCGACGTAAAAAGCAATAAATTGTGATAACGGATAATCCGGCAACTATTTCTCATACATTCCGTCTCCGCAGCCTCTACGCTGGACCTTAATTACATATGAATCTGAATGAGGCTGAGCCAGAATACTCCAGTTTTTATATATCGATATTAATACCATGTACCTAATTGATAATAATACTCATGCTAACCAAACTGGGAATCGAACCAGGGATCGCTGTATTAAGAAATGAACGTAGACAGCTTCCGTTCATTACGGCGAGAAGGTATTCGTAAGTCATGAAGAGATGAGCCAGGATGAAGGAGGATTAAATAAATGATTGCTCCAGTCAGTCTCGCTTTACTCTTTCAATACTCATTCAACTAAACCATTGTAGCCTAGCAGCATCCAGCAGTGGACATCTATCGGGCTGATGATGATGATTGTATCCACGTATAACCGTAATCATCTGAGGGTAAATGACTAGCCTCCCAATAATATTGTAGCGCTAGTTAGGATGGTATACATTGTACCACATTGCGCTCGTCGCTTTGAAGCATAAAATAATAAGTTTAGTTAGCCATGTAATTTCACTAGCTACAACACCCTTCAAACCGGAACACAGTAATGGCAACAGACACCTCCCACATTTGAAGAAGGGTGTTGTTAAACGCGTACTGTCTTCACTATGTCTACTATGAGTTTATTATTTAAAGATTTTTTTTTATAATTCCACTAAATGATGAAACAGCAAAGATTAAGCCTGAAGAAGGCATCAGGATGCTACATACTACATCATATTATATCTACATATACATACCCCAGTGATATCACTAGCGGAATGCAGTAATTTTTGATAACTACTGTCTAATACTAGGAATAGGCATTGTAGTGGTATATAGAAACCCTATATAAAAATTTCTTGTGTCCCTGTCGTTCCAATGGTGTGATGAAGAATTATTGAAATAGATGTGAAAAAGATTCTTCATCCCACGATAAACTAACCACACTCCACTTGATAACCAGGGTTGGTGTCCAAAGGTTTCCTCTTTGATATTGTTTGAATATAACGCGTGCACGGAGAAACCAGTGATGGTTTTTCGATCTCACCAAAATGTGTTTAGAGCGTCCCCGCCGCACATGGAAGAGGCCGATGTACTGTAGGGTTGTCAAAATTATTTCAACACACAACATAATTGTGTACCGGTTTAAAGGGCGCTATAACTAGTGAAATTACTCGGACAACGAGACTTAACGTCTGTGGTCTGTGGTGTTGTGTATATCATCTCAACCAGTGCCATATAACTTATCATCAGAAGAACGTCCCTCTCATCTGGTCGCTTAATTTAAGATCAAAAAATCATTATATAATTATACTTATTTAATGGATAAAACATCTACACCGAATTGTACAATCTGTAGAGTGATGCAGTGGGTCCACCGCATCATGATGCTGTGCCCAGACTGAAACTTTGGAGCAACAGATTTATCCTTTCCTTCATCAACGAGAAGACGATGAATGTTTTATGAATTTATTCCAATTAATAATTTTATAACGGTCGCGTTAAGAAACATTAGGGTAACACAACCCTCTATAATATATTTGGCGCCTCGTCAACCCTATACGAAAAGCGATCGCGCGGCAAAATTAGTTTCCTAACAACGCATCGCGCACTAGCGGAGATATTTATAAAGACGTATTGTGGAATAGAAAATATACTTGTATTATTTATATATACTAATAAAAATACTTTTTTTATCTATTACACGAGATAACGAGAGCAAAACTATCACCTGGTAGCATTGTATACGGTTACTAGCTGTTACCTGACCGTAACGAGCAGTAAAGAAGAATTAGATGTGGAATTTTAGAGATATTCTCTCCCGGCGGCAATCCGCCGCGCTCGTTATTAACACCCCTGCAACTCTCTTTGGGGATGGAATTTTGTAAAATGCATTCATAGCTGACCTCTAAATGGTGGAAAATATATCTCCACCAAATTTTGAGTGTTTACTTCTAATAGTTTCCGAGATCTCCGAGTCAATGAATCTATGGATATCTTCTATATATAGTAAGATATAGATATCAATCTGTTATGATGATATGCTCAGCAATATCTGACTTCCTGGCTTCTTGAAGTAATCCCAGTAATATCACCAGTACAGTAATATTCCACAGACTACTTCTTGGCAGCAGAAATAGGAGAATGATCACTACATCTATAACTGCTACCATCACATGAATGGTTAACTGTTGGCGACTGTCTTTTTTGAAGTGAGATGAGAATCTACATATAAATTTGAGTACTACGAACACGAGCCTCGGTAGCGCAGTAGGCAGCGCGTAAGTCTCATAATCTTAAGGTCGTGAGTTCGATCCTCACCCGGGGCAGAGTATCATTTTTGTGAAGGCCATACTTTTTATATCAGTTCCATCAATGATTTGTATGACTCTATAGAGAGAGCATCAAATTGAAGTCATTTGCGTAACATTATTAAGAACTGGTTATCGATAAGGAGTCACGACCCTCAGCATTGAGGAACCGACTTAGAGAGAGAGAGAGAGAATATTTAGTTTAGTTGTTTCAACCCCAGTCTGTGCCTTAAAGCAGGGGTCGGCAGCTTGCAGGACGCGAGCCACAAGCGACTCTTTGGAAGTAAGTGGAGCTGCAGCTCCTGAGTTCCATAGGCGATAATTATTTATTTTATAAAAAAAAATTATTGAAACTTTCTGAATATTACGAGGGTCAGGAGCCATTCCGATCTCTAACCCACTTTTCACCGCACCCTCCCCGCTACACGCGTCGTCCCTTGCGTCAGTCCGACGAAAAATATATTAAACATAAAAATATATAAATAAATAAAACATTTTTTATAAAAAAAAATGGACGTGTACTATTTATAATTGGAAAAAAAAGATTTTTATGGCTCTTTAAAACTTAGAAGTTTTGTAAAATATTTTTTTATTATACCCACTTAAAAGGTTGTCGACCCCTGTTATAGAAAGTTAAAAGTTAAAGTTTACTACATCGTGATGAAACATTACACGCCGGTGTACAGTGCATGTGCCGAAAAGGAACTAATTTTCTGATATGACTCAGTCGGACCAGGTCTGCCGCTGATGGCGACGGGCGATAGTGTTGCCGCGCTCGGCTCGCGCGCCATTTTAATTGTAATTGTCAGCAGCGAAAAAACGAAAGGAGCATCTACACGGAGACTTGGAATATTTCGCGCGGGAAACGTAGCGTTTCGTTTTTTCAAGCGCTCACATCCGCCGGAAGCGGTCGCAACAAAAACACGACGAAACTTTAATTTTAATTAAAAAGATAGAGACGGCCCGCTGAATAATTGTGAGCCTCAACAACCCTGAGGGTAGGAAGGTATACTACACGAGCCGGAATCAGACCCGTCAGCTCTACAGTACCAGCTGGTTTCCTGGTGCTCAGTCACAGACCATCTAGATAGATACCATCGCAGCTCCTATTTACGCCAATAAACAGTCATGTGCAAATATTACCGTGTTCCGGTTTGAAGGGTGCTATAGCTAATGAAATTACTGGAGTAAAGATTTAAGATATCATGTCTTAAAGCGGTGATACAATTCGGTGCATATACATCCTCATCGAGCACCACGCTGTTATGAGCATGCGTATCACTTACAATCAGGTGAACAGACGATCAGGAAGACCCCTCGTCCATTCAAATAAAAAAATACTTGATAAGGGTAGTACTAACAAAACGGACTAAGTCTTCGGTTTCACGAAAGGTGTTCATCTTATCCATCTGTTAAGATATGTTTCCTTAAAAGATCCTGGAGTACCTCTTAAGAACGAAGAAGTATTAATAAATGGATATCCTTCGTAACCTTTACTTCCTCTCAGTAGCAGGATACATTTTTACTTCCCTTTACAGCAAATATGGTGGGTGTTCTTCAGATTTCAGATGAATATATATATCAGAGCATCAGCCATTTTGTCGTCCACATAAGTTTGTGCCAATACCTGGTTAAATTAGGAGAGGTACGGAGACATCTTACGTTTCGAGGCTTGGAGCACAATATGGTGCAGTGTATGTCATCCTAACTAACACCGCATAATAATTAATTTACTATAATTACAAAACCTGTAATTGTACGGAATTTTTAAAATTTTAATTTCTGTAACTCGCTATCAAGTTTATTACTATTTGTTTCCGGTACGCTGCCGACATGGCGCTACGCTTTCGCGATATTGTAAAACGGAAACGGAATAACATGCACACGATAAGCTTATTACAGAAATATTAACCTTATCCATCAAAAGATTAAGTTCAGATTTCCATAATACAAGACAAATATCACATAAACCCATGGTGGTGGGGGATGATGCAGCAATGTGAACTGTACGCGGAGGGTAGTAAATCTACATTTCAGTGTACTAAGTAAGGTACGACTACGTAAAACAGCTCCTGAAAAGCACTAATTAGCGTAATTATAATGTATCGCTTGCGGCGATTAAGGATAAGTTTTAAATAAGTTCATATTCATTTTTTGATGCATTGTTTAAACTAACTTGAATTAGTTATTAAGTTAAAATTTACAGACGCCATCTCATTTTGGGAGCAGTAAAGTCCTTGAAGACGTGATAAGATTTCCCTGCACTTATTATTACTTATTAAACTTACCATGAGGTTAACAGGCTCATACGACTTTATAACATAAAAACAGTTCAGGGCCCTGGACTTGATTCGATCGTGTGGAGAAAATTGGTTTCACCGCAGCATCCCGCCTCGCGGAATATTCTCTTCAATATTTTTGCAACGTTTTTTGTGAATCGACGCTTCGTAAATAGTCCTTCCAAGAACGCATCGTTCAAGGCTCTATTTTCCGATATTACTGAAACAGGCTGTCATAATATATCATAAGTATATTTGCTCTAACTTAAAACAATATTAAACTTAAGCAATTCAGGTAATTAATAAACAACGTTTTCGGCCTGATTTCATCTAATAATTTAATAAGTATAACTTAAGAGCGGAAAAATTTCAAAGGATCCCACAAAAATTGTTATATTAAGTAATTTAAGAATATTATAAAAATAATAAGTTTTTCTATTAATTAACACAGTCCATATTTGATGTTAATATACAAATTAACAAGTTATAATATTTAAATGAACCAAGTTCTGCAACTTGAACCAACTATCTGTTCCCGTCCGCTTTGTTACCTCTAACATAAAGTTACATTTGAAATTTAGACTTGATATTTGCCAGAAATATGCCCGCCCGGCGACAACGTTCCTCCCCCATGGGCTTTTTTTATTAATACCACTGCAACCCCTTTTTGGGGGTGAGATTTCGTAAAATCCGTTCTTAACTGATCTATACCGAGATTAATTTTTAAGTCTCCAGCACTTGTTTCCGGATATATATTGACGAGTCTCTACCTAGGTGGAAATCTCTTAAATATATATATATATATATATATATAAATTGTCCAATTTTCTAACATTAACATGAACCCCGTAAGAAAATCGACACGATTGAAACCTTACACAAACTAAACATCCCTTACAATAGAGATGTAACTGTTATAAATAAATAGGCTTTCAATTAACAAACTCTTTAAATATTTTATAGACAAACTTGACCGGAATATATTGATGATAAACGGGAAGTGAAGACAATGCAAACTTTTCTAAGAAATCATTAACAAATGGTATATTAATCATTTTACTTTGTATAAAAGAACTTCAAAGAGAAATGGATCATCAAAGTTCGACCTCGCCAAAAGTTAACCCGTGGTCCATCCCCCCGTAGTACTTAAAAGCCAAAATGAAAATAGTAAAAAAAAGTTATTAATGTAATTAATCACATTTTCGGGTAGGTAAAAACTTTAAGTGTTGCCATAAAACAAACAAAATCTCCATAAAGATAAAATTATATCTTAAAGCGCTCCATCGCGAGTTGAAGCTGCAATAAATTACAATTCATATTTCAGCAGAGAGCCTTCAATTACAGGGCCGCCCTTAAACTTAATAATATCTTTCTTCATTAATAATTAATTATTATTATTATTTAATTAAGCGACGTGACTAACGGAACGGTCACCTGATGGTAAGTGATACGCCTGCTCATAACAACTTGACGCTAGTTAAGATGATACAGCGCACCACATAACGCCATTCGTTTGAAACATAATGTTGCCATGTTACCGCAGAAATTACACTAGCTACAGCACCCTTCGAACCGGAACTCAGTAATATATGCACAGGACTGTTTTTTGACTGCAATAGAAGCTGCTGTGGTACCACCAGTACAGATTAATAATAATTATTTGTGAAGTAGCAATAACACACAGTGAACAGTTCTTTGATGGAGGAGTAAGTTTTTTTTTTTTTTCATACAAAGAAACCCGTTAAAATATTTTACACCCCTCTCCTTTTGTCCCGGTTATGAAAGGGAATGGTTTCAACCAGACAGGGTTAAAACCGAGCACCGGTTACGTAAGTTAGCAACGTACACGCTACGAACATTGCACCAATTTGCTCCGGCTCTTGTTACCAGGCCGGGTTGTCCGCTTCCGGTCCATTCGTTTACTGCGAAATCCTCGGAGCTGGATTTAATTTTGTGGAGAATTCTTGATTAAATAGTGTAATTCACTGCTGCCTCTCTGTTGCCGGAGAATGTCTAGGTAGTCACCAGCCTACCTAGACATCCTGTTGCCGACAAACACTATTATGCAAACATTACTGTGCTCCGGTTTGAAGGGCGTTGTAGCTAGTGTAATTACTGGGATAACGAAACTCAACATCTTATGTCTCAGATGAGCAGAATTTGGTGCAACATATATCATTCTAACTAGCGCGACGTTGTTGCGGGCGTATCACTTACCATCAGGTGAACATCTCGCGCGTCACTTTTTAATAAAGGAGAAAGCGACAAACTAAAGGTTTACATAATATTAAGTGTTTACACTCGTCTATGACCAGTCGCTACCTGGTAGTCGGTGTGTTTATGGTCATTAGTCGACAGACCACTGCTGGACATAGACCTCCCCAAAGATCTTCACATCTATCGGTCCCACGGTGCCTGCATTCAGCCACTTCCCGCAACCTACAATCATCAACATGACCTCCGGTACCACCAGGTACTAGGGGCAGTCGTTTGTAGGGGTTCATTTGGGAAGGTTGTTCCCGTGAGATGATTTGCGGGGCACCCCTTTGTAGCTGGTGTATAACCGACTGTTAAAGAGTAGACTTCTTTTCTCTAATACAAGCAGTTGTATCAGATAGTTCATCATCATTATCAGCTGATAGGCATACAGACGGTACAGCCACCACGTCATAACCTGAACTCTCGTTACATCAGTGATTACACTAGCTACAGCGCCCTTCAAACTGGAACACGGTAATATTTGCACACGGTTTGTCGGCTGCAATAGGATCTGCGGTGGTACCTACCTAGACTGGCTCCTGCAACAGAGGTCTACCACCAGCAGAATAACAATATTATAACGCGTATTTTATTAGTATTAACCACACAACAATACACATCTGTTAATGCGTTAAGCAACTGTCGCGAAACTTGTATTATTATTAATTGAATAGTTCTATTCAGGTTAAATAGAAACAGAAATGTAATAAAGTATATTATTATCACTTAATATAAGGTGTGTAGTGTTGCGTTAACATCCCCCCGTGTTGTAATTTGTAAATGCATTGTCCCGTGTAGTATATTTATGTGCGCGGCGCGTGCGTGCGGCGGCACGGGGCACGGCGGCACGGCGGCCATGTTAACATGGGCAAGACAAATTGGCGCCGCGCCGCACCGCACCGCACCGCACCGCGCCCGCTGTCGATGACTCCTGCAGATTATATTTACCTCGTGCCCCACAGCCTCACCAATCGCATAAAAGAAGAAACGCTAAGAAGAAAATTTCATTATTCTCCTTCTTCTCTTGCTCCTCCAACTAGTGAACATTGGATACCAGTTCTGCGAATCCTTTTCTGTTGCGCGCCACGTTGATCAGCTGCGCGGCGTTCTTGATATTGGTTCACGTAAACTTATCAATCAATCAATTATCAGCCGATAGACGTCCACTGCTGGACATAGGCCTCCCCCAAAGATTTCTATATCAATCAGACTGGCATTAGGTACCACCGAACACTAAGAGCCGTCGTTTGGAGGGGCCCATATGGGGAATTTGGGCCATTTTCGCCTTCATACAGGTAGGTGGGAGCCAGAGCTTGATTTGTTGATTAGCACGATGCACCACGAGCAGATGAGGTTCGCTTGGTTTCCCATGAGTCGTTATCCAGGACCCCTTACATTTTAACTTATAGTTAATTGTTAGAAACTGCCTCCTTGGCACAGTTATTGAGTTTTTTTTATTTAATTAAGCGACGGGACGAGCGGGACATTCACCTGATGGTAAATGATCCGCTTGCCCAAAACAACGTATCGCCAGTTAGGATGATGTATACTACAAATGTATAGTCGCAATGGCGCTGATCGCTTGAGACTTAAGATCGAGTTTCGTTACCCCAGTACACTAGTTGCACCGCCCTTCAAACCGGAACACAGTAATATTAACACAGTATTATTTGTCGGCTGGAATAGACGCTGTGGTGGTACCTACCTAGTGAGTATCCGGCAGTAGAGACCTACCAGCAGTCGACTTTATTCCACCAGTCGACACCAGTATTGAAATTCACTGGTAACGGTGAGTAGTTGTTAGTTGATCGGTCGGTGCCGGTGCGCAGGTGGCCCCGTGGAGCAGCGCCCGGCGTGGCGGGGGATAGGTGTACTGTGGCGCGGGGGTGTTGGGGTGGCGTTGGGGCGGCGGCGGGACGAATTGCAATTGAGATAGCGCTATTGCATCGCGACAATACAGCCAACTTGCAGCGCGTGTAAATCGTTATAGCTGTACACTCGGCAGCAGCCGCGTGGTGTTGTTACAGAATACTGCATACATATGAATATCATCATGCTACACATTCGGTGATAGTTTACTGGTGGTAAGGCTTGGCAGGTACCACCGCAGCGCCCATTGCAGCCGACAGACAGTACTACGTAAACATTACTGTGTTCCGGTTTAAACAGCGCTGTAGCTAGTGTAATTACTGGGATAACGAGAGTCGTAATCTAGGCTTAAATCGACGAGTACAATGTGCTGCAGTGTATAACATCCTAACCGGCGCCATATTGTTATAGACGGACGTGTAATTTACCGTCACATAAACGTCTAGTTTGTCTTTTCGCTTCGTAGAATAATAAAAAAAACTCATTAAGCGAACCGAAAATATGTGAATACGATTACTGACCGAGTATGAGCAGAAAACCTCTGGATGAAAGCGACATGTTACAAAGAATAACTGCTTTCGTTACTTCCTGGATGCCCACCGTCACAGACCGCGAAGTAGACCCTTGCAGTCTTTATCTGCGTGCACGTGTCCCATTAATCTCTATCGCAATAGTCTGTGACTAAAGGGTTGAAAAATCGAAGCAATTTATCACTTCTTCATATCAAAAAGATGACTGATAACACCAAGTGCAGTTGGGACTCTTGCAAGAGTGCAGTTCCTGGTCGATGTAGATGAAATACCTAGTGCACACAAGTATGGTTACGTCACGACATTTCTCTCTGCCTGTAGCACATTAAGATTGGAGTTTTGGGCTTGATATCAATGTATTCATCCCTTTTTTGCTCTATATTGTAACACCGTATGTTCTTACGAATCCTTCAGTTCTCATTGGAACCAGCAACTCCTCAGTTCTCTAGCTTTTTTTATATATATACAAATGTAGTCAGTGAGTTGGTCAGTTTATTCCGCCGACTGTACGCTGTTCAGTCGGAGCAAACGCCGCGCCCGACGCGAGTTACGGCTCGAGTGTGCTTTTCCATTAGCGACCGGTGCAAGTGACAAGCGCCAGCGGGCGCTCCTCACTGTTCAGAGGGAGGATTTCTAAGTCAAGGGACCTGTTTAAGTGTCCGAGCTATTGGATATTGTGGCATCGAACCCCGGGGGACGTTGCTGTCACTGTCAAGTCTTTTCAGTGCAAATACTAGACGTTCTGTGAAGAAAAATTACTTTCACTCACATCTTCTGCATCTATGACGAAGTTTTTGTTTAATATTTTAATAAAATACCTAACAAATGAGTGTAAATTAGATTTTTGGGCATAAATAATTAATTTCAGTTTAACTGGTGCATTCACTAAAAGTGCTTCACGCCTGTTTAGGTCATACACTGTTTATTTCAATAACTACAGCACATTTGAAACCGAAACGAGATAGTGTTTACTTCTGCTCCTTTGTGACCTTTAATTAGTGTATATTAAATATTTTCCAGTGAAGAGAAAGATAGTAAGAAGATCTTCATGTTCTAAGAGCATCTTTCGTGAACACGTAGACATCCGCCAATCTGCTTTTTGGAAAGCGTGGTGGAGGAATAGTCTTATCTAAAGACATTTGCGTTTTTTTATTAGAATAGATATTAATATAATTATGAAATCTCCAATGAGTTTCGAAATACTACTAAAAACAGAATTTGTATATATCTTGTAACATACAAATAGCAACCTCGTTGGGTTGACTGGAATAATTATTTTTCAGCGCCATTAAGTTACAAGACTAACTTGTAACTTACACTATATTAACTTTTTCTATGTCAATCTAATATTAAGTAGCATTAACTGTGTTTACCTATCTTTTTTTATGCATATAAATATTATTTGCATTTAAACAACAGATACAATAGTTGTGCAACACTATTGCATGGTAGATTGTGTTGTGAGATTGAACAGTGTGCAAACATTACTGTGTTTCAGATTGAAGGGCGATGTAGCTAGTGTAATTACTGGGGTAACGATAATCAAGAACGTCCCGCTCGTATCATGGCTAATTGAATTAAAAGATAATTAACAAATCCCGCTGTGCTCCCGTGACTTAGCCGCACATTAAGTGCAAACTACTAACAACTTGGGAATACATATTAATAGGACAATTGCTACATTCGGAGATTATAGCTTTTGATTAGTGCGGAGCAAGTTGCACCTCGCCTCTTATAGATTTACTTGAGCACTAGCAAGCGTCAGAGATATGTCAGACTGGCAAGTCTGTAGGATACCGTCTAGTTTAGTACTGATCGAATCTCAAATGGTTTCCAACCTGGTTACCCAAGACGAAGCGAAAATACGTTGTACGTGATACGAGAGCTCTCACAGCTCTGCCACAGAGGTATGATAGTAATAAGGAATATTTATTACTCCAAAAAAAATAATAAGAAAAGCCTTAGAAGGACTGCCCCGCCTTTATAAACAACACGCAGTAACGTTACTGAAGTCTTCTAGAATAGTGAGTAGGAGTAGAAGAAGGAATATCTTCTATAATTAAACACAAATATTTTTTTAGTATAAAGAATGACGAAATTGAGTTTTTTGCATGTATTTTCCATACCAACTACGGTATAGTATAGATAGGTACCTAAATGGTCCCCAACAAGGAAGATCCACCGCCCGTAAAATTATTATTATTAACATTTTATATTCCCTCTGAACACTGTTCACGTATTAATACATAATTATTTGTACACTATATTAATATTTATTATATAAATTATTCTATTTTATTACTGATAGGTGTAAAGGCACACCAACTGATGGGGCCTAAGCTAACCTCACCTGCTCGTGGTAATTCTGCTAATCAACAAACGAGGCTCTGGCTCCCACCAATCTGCATTAGGTCAGCGTGGTGGGAAATTGCTAAAATCCCCCCATATGAACACTTACAAACGAAGCTCGTGGGAAGCCGCTGGACGCGGGTCGCGCAGGACCGATCGATGTGGAGAACTTTGGGGGAGGCCCAGTCCAGGCCCATCCAGCAGTGCCCGTCTAGCGGCGACTTTATTACTAACGAGTTATTTCAATTAATTTCATTACTAGACCAGATCAAATAATGTAATTGCTTTTAACACATTCGTATCATACTATTTATATTATTTTGTCCTGCAGCCTCCCTCCTCCTTGTGGGTGGAGGCTGAAAAAATGTGTTGTCCTTATGGCAGCATGTGCACTGAGCCTGAGACCTTTGCAGTGCTGCACTACACACGTAATGGAAATATTTCACAAATGTTGCTTTGTTTCCGACTTTGTTGTTTTTCTTTTATATTTATGCGAGTGAGCATTGCAATAAACTACTTATGTGTCATCTTAGTAATATCAAGAGTTATTACATTTTTTTACATCTCTGGCCTCTGCGTCGTTGCGCCGCGCCGCAAACCACTACTTAATTGTGAATACAGCGCTTTCCAGCTCTCAATGAATTCTATATAAGCTATATTATAAGTTAATCTGGCTTACCGCGCCTTTTCATTTGAAATACCTCCACCATGTTTGCAAGCATCAAATGTGACGTTCAGAACGAGGATGGTTCGATGACTTACTTAAGTTTCTTTTGATTCATGATAGCTCTCCGCGGGAGACATGTTAGGTGAGGAGTATATTAGCTCCGTTGTTAACGAAAGTGATATAACACAATATGATTTAGTTGTTTATAATTAATTTTAGCATTACATTTGCAAAACGCTATTACTTCTCACTAGATGAACGTCGTACTGGTCTTGTCGTTTCATCGAATAAAAGAAATATCCTTACCACACGTGTCGAAGTGAAATATCATCCAGATCCTCGAAGAACTAGTGAAGATAAAGTAACGATTCAGGCTAAAATTGTTTGCTTACTTGTCATACAAATCTTATTAATTTATATGGAGGTGTGGTGCGGAATCTCTGGTGATTGACAACGCACCCAGCAATAACGACACTATATTGATAATGGCAGAGCTATTTAAAGTAAGGAGCAAGTTACTAAGTACAACAGTATTACGAAGATCCAGAGGAATCCAGCTAATGGATACAATTGTATACTTCGTAACGACTTAATGACGCACGTCCTGGCATCACGATGATTCATAAAGATCCAATTGACGGATACAATTGTATACTCTGTAGTGATATGTTGAGCAAAGGCAATGTACAGAATGAGGTACGATCCTTTTAAAGATTTGCGCTATGACAAACGATAGCGTGATCTATTGTTCATCGTGGCGCCATCTGTTGGGTTGCTTGAAAACTTCTTGTTCCACATTAAAAATAAAACAGCTATTATCCATATACATTTTATTATGTTTTACATAAAATACATGTATATAATAAAGCAACATATAAAATAAAAAAAAAATACTAATAAGCCTCTACAAAAATGTGTAGTTAAATATTTTCAAGTGCACCTTACAATGTATATGACAGCATTATCATATATTTTATATTTTAACTGTAATTAGATTAACAATTTGTCTTGTACACTGCACTGTACAACGCGGGACAGATCGATGTGGAGATCTTTGTGGGAGACCGGCACTGAACGTCTATCGACTGATGACGATGATGGTGATATATATTATAAACCAATAATTAAGCTCACATCATTGCTTTAGCATTGCGAGCTGGGTAATTCAGCTAATGTTATGGCCACTGCGTATACTTAATATTAAAACACGAACAAAAAGAGATTGCTTTAAATCAATTGGCAAAAATAGTACCGAAACTGGTACGGACCACTTTTAATACCGGTTCGGTTAGACTACACACGGCCAAGTGTTTCCCACCGCGCGTAACGGCCGCTAAGGGCACACCCTCCTCCCTCAACCCTTCGTACAGCTCCGTCCTGGGATCGCCGGTCACATACATAACCGCGTTTCCCTTCAACAGACGTCTCAACACATCGACGAGTCGATAAGATTTCTCGAAGATAAATATATCCGCAACTTCAAATCCCACACAGATGCAGCCTTGCATCACTTCCGCAAAATTACTGTCAGTACACGAACCCAATTCCAAATTGAACTGTTCGTAGTTTTTAAACTTTTTTATTGTATTGTTTAATATCGCACGTTTTTTACTCTCGCCAAGTTTCAACCATTTATCCCTAACGTTCCCCAGCTGTTTGATGCTGGGCGACAGATGAAAAGGTATTCTGCCATAATGATTATCAATCACCGAATAAAAAGCTTGCGACGCTTTCAATGGACCGCCAAAAGAGCCGTAGTCATTGATCCAAGTGATCGTCGGGCAGATACCATAAGCTATCTCGTTGGACTGCGAAACGTCGCTGCACCAGAGCGTCACGGAGAACGGTTTAATTGTGTTTACAAGAGAGAGAAGCTCTTTCACAGTTCTATAGGTTTCGATGATGATGTACTGGTCAGTTTGCTCATTGCCGCAGTACTCGTAAACGAACTTTTTATCCTTTATCTCGTATACTTTGGAACATTTCGTCGTAACAAATTCCGAATTCGAGTCTGAAGGACTAAGTTTAGCTTTCCACAGGAGAACCTCTCTTACTTTATCGCAGATACCTTCCTGCACCATGATTCGTCCTATCTTCCATGGATTCTGTAATAGAATAATCATTTTACAAATTAAACGTTGCTATTATTAATACATTAAGATCACACCCACTTCTTGCCTAGATATACAGAGATCCGGGAGCCTACGATTCCGGAGCAAAGTATAATAGAGTTTGGTCGATGGTTGGACTTCTTCGAATCCGTCTGGCTAGCTCTCCAGCTACAACTCGTAAAACTATCGCCATAATAATAGCGTTGCTGCTTCTGTTGGTAAAATATGATAGGCGGAGGATCCTAGGCGAACACACTCCACCATCAGCAGCCTCAATATCTCTTAAGACCATATACGATTGAGGCGAATTCATTAAAAAACTGCATACTTTTTTAACAAAAGCGCCATCTATACGGAAATCTCGGTATTCATAAAATAATCAAGTTCTTGTGAAAACTAAACAAGAAGAAATGTGATAATGATACTGTTATCACAATGGTATTTTTTTCGATTATGCATCGCGTCAACTCACCCTGGTGACAGAAGACAGGAACACGTCGACGGCGGAATCGACATCAGCACGATCCGTCACCACTCCCATACAGCCGTGAACCATGAGTTTAGCTGGAAATGAAATATATCTTGCAATGAAATGTAATTTACGTTCTTTGTACAATCGGTAGAAGACGGACGATCTGGTGAAGATCACGAGAAATAAATGCGGGAAGCGTAGAACAGATTCATGTGGAGATCTTCGAGAGCTCTAAGTCCAACAGTGAATATCTTTCGTCCGATGATGGTGAAGACATTCTTCGCATGTAATATTTATAGTAGATGAATTCTTAGATAAATCGTTATTGCCGTAACATACTTAATATTTCCTTTTGTAGATGGTAACTTTCCTGGTGGTAGGTCTCTG
The DNA here is from genome assembly GCA_029034505.1 of Ornithoptera priamus. NCBI lineage: Eukaryota > Metazoa > Arthropoda > Insecta > Lepidoptera > Papilionidae > Ornithoptera > Ornithoptera priamus. The sequence continues at coordinate 950,331 of JARDWD010000827.1, forward strand.
CTGTCGGAGACCGTCTAGGTAGGTACCACCGCAGTGCCTATTGCAGCCGACAAACAGCAATATGTAAACATTACTGTATTCCAGTTTGAAAGACGCTGTAGCTAGTGTAATTACTGGGGTAACGAGACTTAACATCCAATGTCTCAAACGACGAGCTCAATGTGGTGATGTGTACAACATCCTAACTAGCGCCACATTGTTATGGGCAGACATACCACTTACCATCAGATCAACGAGCCGATTGCCTCGTCACTACGTTAAAAAAAAAAATGACTGAAGCTGTATCCAAAGCCTTATAATGCTGGTGATAATACTTGCCTACATCCACACCACGATCTGGTAAGTTTTCTACGAAAGCCAGTTGTACATTTGTCAATCTGTAATAAAAACATATCAAGTATGTTCAAACGATCCAAATATTTGTGTTTCTTTTTATTCGAGGTATCGAGTACACGAACGTGTCGTTCACCTGAATGTAAGTGATACATCCTAGGACAGGATGATTAGGATGATGTCCTTATCATAGCACCATGTCGTGTTTGTCACAATGAGTTACACTTATTTTCGTAGTAATTTTACTACCTACAACCTTATTCAAATTCGAGCACAGTAACATGTGCGTATATTGTTTGACTGGTAAAATAGGAGCTACCATGCAATGGACAAAAAAATAGATAAATTTATTAAAAATAAAAAACGTACTCGACTTCTTGGCACAAGGATACAAATAGGTGACACAGCACCGCAGTCTCTATTGTTGACACGATGGTGACCGTCGGATGCGCACACAACAATTGAGCTACGAAACCCAAACTCGCCAAGGGGGAATTCCGGTGCATCAGTATCACATCAGCTGAAACAATTTATTAAATGAATTAGGGCAATTGCCAAATATATTAAAAAGCACAAGGAATGGCAATGACTCTTCTTGTGAGAGAATGTCTTCGAGTCCCAGGTTTTTTTCAATCATCTATTATCATCTAAAACCAGAACCAATAGGCCTTACTATTATTTCAACATCCTCGTGCCAATTGTAAAAAATATAAAATAACTTTTTTTTTTCAAGCGAAAAATTCTTTACTGTGTATTGGTTGCTCTTTTTACTGTAGTAATTTTACTATACTAGCTTAACTAAGTAATGTTCTAACACTTAGCAATTTTAGACAATAAAGTGATAAAACTAGCTGGACTTACACATGGTGATAAACAATGTAGCTATTGGTAACCAGATGAACAGATGAATAAACATGTTTATTCTATAATTTATGTGATAAACTTACTTTGGCAAGACTTCCTGGTATGCATCATACCGATATACATAATGTTCTGCACCATGAGCTTCAAATCAAAATTCAAAGTCTCCTCTATAGGTGTTTTTCTTACTAAATAATCAATTTGTGCGAAAACCAACTTCTTCGCTTCCAAAATTTTTGCTAAAGCTGCTAACTTTTCAGGTAGACATTGAAAATTATCATCGTTTATATCTTCATCCAATTGCTTAAGAGTTTCAATACTCTTTGTATATAAAATTTTATTATTTTGAATATCAAATTCATATTTGCCACTCTTTTCAAATCCACATGGATTGAACTCTTGAGCTTGTAGTGCCATGTATTTCTATAAAAATCCATAGTTCATTATTATAGCCAGTATGAACTGTACCTTTTTTTTCCGAGAATTAATTAACTCGGCAGGTTTCACTTTTTTTCTGAACATATCTTTTTGTTTTATCCTGGACTAAGATTTGACCAACTAAACTTAAGTAACTTTACTGTATAATCACTAGGAGTGTAACATTTATAAAGAGCTACTGATTTTCTAACATCTTCTCATTTACCTTCTTAAACATAATATTCTTTTTTTTAGAAGATACTTTTCAAAGAATATTTTAAACACATCTCACAATATTTATAGAACTTATGACATTGTTTGGTAATTTGTTTTATAAATCAATATTCTATTAAAAAAAAAAAAACTTAAAAGAAACTTCTTTGAAACCACCATCTTAAAATGTCTGTAAAGTTCAGAGCCTAAATAACAAAAACATTTTTTACAACCTTGTTAAGAAGCTACTTACTACAGTAAAAAATAATGTACTGGCTTAATATTCAATTTAATTTATTTTCTCAAAACTCTTATGACATGTGTGAAAAAGTAATGAAATCAGCAACCTCATTACTTAACATGATATGAAATTTAATATTAGCTTATTGTTATAAAAATATCTAAAAGCTCTAACCTCATCTAATGCTGTCCATAAAAAAGAAAAATAAAAAGTAAATCTGCATTAAAAATTTTTCTCACCTTACCATCTCCAGTTTCTACCATATTGTCAAATTTTAAATCAGAAGACATAATTAGTAAACCTGTAAAGTAATATTTTAATATTAAAATTCATTTGTTGCCATTGTTCATTTATATTTCATTTAACTTATCAACCTTAAATGAAAGTTACTAAGGCGATTTTAATGCTAATAAACACCAGTCATCCATCGAGGTTAAAAGAAACTACAAGTATTTATTAACGTGTAATATGATGAAGCAAAAAGAATTTGCGATAAGTATAGAAATAAATTTATAGTAATAATTATGTCAACATTTATCAATACCTTAAGCAAATAGATCTTGTGTAGACGAGCACAAGTTTATATTTTAGTTAAATTGAGGAATGATAAACTATACGTATAATACATAGGCAAAACACGGGTAATAAGTTGATAAAACAATTATCAACACTTTATCAGCTAATGTTTAAAAAGTTATCGTTATATTAATATAATGTAAGGAATAACCTTTATTGCAAAAGAATAAAGTTCAAATATAATATAATAATATGTAATTCCACATTGACAGTGACTTGGTTCGTAACATTCACTGTCATTGTCAAATGAAGTTTTTTTTTAAAGTAAATAGAAAATTAAATTAGGGTTTTGTTTTAATTATTCTCTCATTCAAATTTTATTTTGTGATAGAAAGTCATACATACTTTAAATATTATTCTTATATTACTACTATATTATTGTATACGTATAAGTGAAAATAGAATATGTATTATTAAAACATTTATTTACGTTTTCGTATTTAAAAAAAAAGATAATAAAGTAATACGATACTGTTAGAAGATGAAACTGGATTAATAAATATTATGCAATATGAATATTAATCGCTTTAATAATAGTTTTACATAATAAAGTAATATGGGTACATAATATATTGTAACCAGAAAGCACACAGGACTCAGAATCGTAACCATTACCATATATATTCTATCATGGAACAATTAAATTTTTACCAAAATTATACTTTATACTTGGAAATCTTATACAGAGCCATACTGGTTTATGTAATAGTCTTCAACAATATTAACATTGTTTTGCATAGTTACACTTTAACTTAATTATATGTTTAATACTTAACAAATTCGTCAGACATTTAACATCTAGGCCTGTAATCTCTTGAACTATTCACTGGCGATTGGAAGCTGGTAAAAAATAGTATTTTAAAATGTCAGAAGCGCCGCTTCGTTGTTCCATTTTCAATCAACAAACAAACGATAGTGACACTCTGTTATGACTTTTACAACGCGCATCGATCTATGTTATATTTGTTTATAAAATAATAAATTCGATTGTCTGGATGCACTTGCGTTTACGTAATAACGAACGCATTATGCTTCCAAATCACTGGTGATTGAAATAAGAAAATGGCAAACATAGCACGGAAGGGACAAGTGTACAGTGTTGGTAATTACCTTATGACTGGCAAGGTATTAGGAAAGGGACACTTTGCAAGGGTTGAGGAGGCAACCCACAGGATTATAGGGAAAAAGGTGATTAATTTATTAAATTACGAATTTTTTATTCATCGAGTATAATATTAAATGAGATAAAATGTAACAATTATTATAATATTATGATATTATAGCAACACTAACCTTTAACAATTTACATGCTATGTAATTACAATAAACTCGGATCTATGTATTAAAATATTACGGTTTCCCTATGTTACAAGATATATGGAAATAAATATGTCCTATAATAAATATTACAACATTCTCCGCAGTTTGTCGCATTATAAGATTACTTTTGAAGTTGCTTTCCAATCACTAGGCGAGCTTACTGTTTAATATAAATTTCAACACGTTAGAAAAAATATGTTTCGTGCCATGATCTGCAATAGAATCAGGTCTATTAAAAGCAGAAAAAGGTTTTTTGAACTAAGCTACGAGGCAGCATAAGATGTTAATCTAGCACAACATTTTTTAGAATTTGCCGTCGTTAGACTAAGGATGTTAAGAAAATAAAACTGATATAAATATATAATATATCTACTTGGTAAAATATCATGTTCTAATGAGGTCATTTACCAGGTGGCCATAAAGATAATAGATCTAACGTGTATAAAAGAAGAATACGCTCGACGAAATTTGCACAGGGAGCCGAGGGTAATGGCCAAACTGCGACACCCGTGCATCGCCGCGTTGTATGAAACTATGATGGTAATTATTATTTTGATACAATTGTCAATGTTACCTGGAGAGATGGGACTTCGTCAAATTCGTTTGTGCTATTGTTACATTCTCCAACTAAAAATTACTATTTTAATACCAAAATATCGTAAAGAAGGTAATCCATAAATTCTTTGAAATGGGTTAGCAGCTTTCTCAGCAACCGTTAACTGCATAATGCACTCGCTACAGCTTAGAGAAAGTTTAACATTTTATTCAGCACGGACCGCGGCTGTATGTGGTAATGGAGGCGGCGGGTGGCGGAGACCTTTGTGCCCACGTGCTGTCCACCCGTGGGGTGTCTCGCGGCCTGCCCGAAGGGAGGGCGAGAGCACTGGCAGCGCAACTGGTTTCCGCCGTAAGGCACATGCATGCAAGAGGCGTAGTGCATCGGTTAGTTTATTTATTACGCTCTCGGCATCCATCATACACAGGTCACAGCTCAATACACAGAGACAAACTTTTGTATGTCGTAGGGAGGAGCTGTTTACTATCCAAAAATAAACAGATGAAGAAATAATCTCAACTCTCTTATTGGATGTAACGGTTTTCCTTATTATTTCTATATACAATTGGGTTATTCTTGTCCTCAATCTCCCATGATCTTAAGAGGCAGTGAGTCACGAAAGATAAAGTGGGAAATGCGCGATCACAGCTAGACGAGTTCCAAAGAACCCTAACGTTCATTTCATTATTTGGAAATAAGATTGAATGTGAAATTTGTTCGTGTTTGATAAAGACCATATCCACATCCACTTGCTTGATCATCTTTATCAGTAATTGAGGCATAAAACCGTACTTATGCCGTCAAGTCAATGCCAACATCATTATCATCAAGCCGAACACATCAGAATGAAGAATCCTTGGTTTTTTTTATCCTACTACCTGTTTACATAACTTTTCCACAATAGATTACGGTAGATGAAAAAAACAAGCAAAAAAAATTCCAAGAATATTTTGACCATAGTATATATAATAAAATTCCAATACTCTTATCGCTTTATTAAAAAAAAAATAATCTCCTTCCTTTCAGAGATCTAAAAATGGAGAACATCATGCTGGACAGTACGAAGCAATTCATCAAAATAGTTGGTGAGTTAATAGTCTACATGAAATCCTAACCTAGCTGATGGTGGATAGTTTTAATTTCCAGTGTAGTAGTCACCTACCCTCGTTACCCTTTTCAAATATTTAATTGATCATGTGACACAACGAACAACAAGTCAACGAAATGAGACAAGCGGGACGATACGACACCTAATGTTAAGTGATAAGCGCGGCAACAGGGACCTCAATCGATCATTAGCCAATAGACGTGCATAGCTGGACATAGGCCTCCACCAAAGGTTTCTATATCGATCGGTCCCGCGCTGCCCGCATCCAGCAACTTCCTGTGACCTTCACCAGATCACAGTCAACATGGCACAAGTGCTACAAAATTAAGTTCTTCAAAAAGGGCGTTAAAAGGTGTCTGTAGGGTCGGCAACACGCCCAGGGTTACCTCTGGTGTACCTGGCGGTTACCGCTCAACATTAGGCGGGCTGCAAGTCTGTTTGCCACCGAAGTGGTAATAAAGAAAAAAAATATTGTCCGGTACCGACAGCAAAAGGGATCGTCATTTGCAAGGGTTCATTTGAGGGGATTTGGGCCATTTCCTACCACGATGGGCCAATACGGGTCAGTGGTAGCCAGAGCCTCGTTTGTTAATGAGCAGAGTGCTCCACGAGCTGGTGAGGTTGGCTTGGCTCTTGTGAGTTGTTGTACTCGGCCCCTTACGCCCCGAACAGAGTACTACCAGCAGTGAAACCTTCCTTGATGCGTTGTACATGGACCGGTTTTATAACATCAGAGTCCCCCATTTGTTTTTCAGCAACAATAATAGGAGGTAAACAATTTTTTTTTTCAGATTTTGGTCTGTCCAACGTTTGGAACGTGAGCGGCTCGCTGTGCACCCCGTGCGGCTCGCTGGAGTACGCGGCGCCAGAGCTGTTCGTGGACGGGAGACGCTACGGGCCCGAAGTCGACCTCTGGAGCATGTTTGTATCTATATATATAAAAGGAACATGGGTTTCTTTTGGCGGGAGTCAGGGTGCACCACGTGAAGGTTAGGTTGGCTTGGGTCCTGTGAGTTGTGCGGGACTCCTTACACCCCTTACGTAATGCATTATATATAATGAAATTGGGTTTGGTATAATGAAAGTAGAGGAAGCGAGGGAAGTGAACCAGGATTGTAGCAAGTGGAGAGAGGTGGTCTCTGCCTACCCCGGTGGGAACGTATGTATGGGTTTCACGGGCCAATCACGTGAAAACTAGTGAACGTATCGACATGGACAAATGAGCATTTGACGCGAAATGATTTGTAGATGTTTATAGGTTATTTATTTTTTGAATTTCATATATCCTTCATCGTTCTATTTTAAATTAACCTTTATAGACATTTTCATTTGATGTTATTTACGCTGTTGCTATAGTAACGGTTGCTATAGAAAGTCATTTGCGTTTGCGGTAGCTCTCAAGGAATATTTCAGACAAATCTCATGTTTAATTATATATCACGTCCAGCAAAGCGGGAGAGGAACAGCTAATGTGAAATTAATTAAAACGTACACAGCGAATCACTGACCTTTAAAATTAAGACTAGTAATATTACTACACAACATTGTTAATATCCAGTAAAACTAAAGTTATAACTACTAACTGTTTACTGGTGGTAGATCTGTTTCTGGAGACCGTTTAGGTACCACTGCAACGCCTATTGCAGCTGACAAATAGCAATGTGCAATTACTGTGATCCGATTTGAAGGGTGCTGTAGCTTGGGTTGAATGACTTGGGTAACGAGACTCAAAATATGTGATTGTGTGTTATGTTAATTAGCCCCACATTGTTATGAGCAGGAGTATTAGTTGCCATCATGTAAACTTCTCGCTCGACCCGTCATTTTGCGAAATGAGAAATTGTAAGAGTGTTGTTTATTTCGCCAGCGGCGTGATTGTGTACGGGATGGTGACGGGCAGCCTGCCGTTCACGGACCCGGAGGGCAAGGAGGGCCAGTCGCGGCCGCAGCTGCGCGCCGCCATCGCCCGCGGGTTCACGCGCAAGCAGCGCGCCGCGCTCGCGTGCACGTCCAGCGGTGAGGGCATACTGACCTAATCATCATCATCATCAGCCAATTGGCAACCACGACTGAACATAGCTCCCAAAGATCTCCACGACGTTCGGTCCTGCACGATCCACATCCAGCGGTCCATTGCTATTATATATAATATTACATATATTCTTTTTATTTTTTACTACTAATAGTTCTCTGATGCAACGGACAAGCAGTAGTCTGTAAACATTACTGTGTTCCGGTTAAAGAAATTACTGCGGTAACGAGACCTGACATCTTATATGTTAACGGGCACTACGTAGTGCAGTGTATACCGTACCATTTAACACCACTTTGTTATGGGCAAGCGTATCACTTGCCATCGGATGTACATCTTATCTCATCGAAAAAAAAATCATTAATAGCTAAAAAAAAATAATTATGATATCTGTGGTTTATACATTACGGATTTACTACCTTGTCTTTGCCGGCACTGGGTAATCGCTCACCTTGTAACACTGATGTCTCTAGTTGATTTCCGGGGGTAATAGGTGGTTTTTTTTATAGGAATAGTGGGCAAACAAACGAACAGTTCACCTGGTGGAAAGTGATCACTGACGCCCATAGACAGTCGCAATACGGTAGGGGTCGCGGCTGCGTTGACGACTTTTAAGGGACTTTAAGGGTCAATATATGAGAGTCAGTTTTCTGGGCGAGCACACTTCACTCGGCACGGCCTCAACGTCACAATACCAATGTGAAATTGATGTCCCATTGCAGACAAAAATATTCGTCCTTACCCTGAGTTGGAAAGCGACACTGCGGTTACTACGACCTTTTGATTGTATTCATTATCATCATCGTCGTCGTCATCGTCGTCGTCGTCATCATCGTCATCATCATCATCATCGTCATCATTATCGTCATCACCATCATCATCATTGTCATCGTTGTCATCATCATCATCATCGTCACCGTCGTCATCATCATCGTTGTCATCATCATCATCGTCATCATAATCATCGTCATCATCACCATCATCGTCATATCATTATCATCGTAATCGTCGTCGTCATCATCATCTTCAACATTACCATCATCATCGTCGTCATCATCATCATCATCATCATCATTACAATCATCAACATCATTACCATCATCATCATCGTCATCATTACAATCATCAACATCATTACCATCATCATCATCATCATCGTTGTCATCATCGTCATCGTCACCATCGTCATCATCATCATCGTCGTCATCATCACCATCGTCATCACATAGACGTCTACTGCTGGACTGGACATAGGCTTCTCCACAAAGATTTGATTGTATTATTGATGGATATCATCGTTTATGGAAACATACACAACTTATCCTTTAGTGGGTGGGATACTACTCCCATATCTAATATCAGAATATGAGATTTAAAAACAGTATCGTTATCGTTTATATGTGGCTTTATTTTTTAATAATGTTCAATAGCAAAGAGTTATTTATTTTTTTTAATTAGTAATCAATTTAAATGTCGTACTTTGTTCACAATTTTAATAAACACAATAATAAAGTTCACGACACGGCAGTCTCATTTAATATGTATTCAACACTTCAATTCGGGTGAAAGTACAACGCAACGGCAACACTGCGACGCTCATTTTGTGTTAACTGTAACAAGAAAAAAAAATTAGTGGCTGCATGTCTATGGCTACCTTAACCTTTCAACAACTTTCACATTAAAAAGGCGAATTGTGTATTATCAATATTAACATGTTTATTTTTATGTATTAGTGTTAGTATTATTGTTGTTTACTACAGACGTCTCGTTGGCGGCCGTCAAGTTAGATACCATTGTAAAACCTAGTGTTCAAACATTGTTGTGTTTTTCAAATAGTTAATAGGGTAAGGATACTGTAAAGAGCACAATGTGGTGCAGTGTATATATATCATTTAACTAGAGCCTCGTGTTATGAACCGACGTTCCTCTTACTACTATGAAAATAATGAAAAAGGAAATTTCATATGAACATCAAATCTTTGTATGATCTCGATATCACTCCCTCTGTCTCTTTCTCTCTTGTACGTTTACACTATAGAAAATAAACGGAAAGATTTTCAATAGCAAACTGTCGTTTTTAGAATGCAAGACGTTTGTCCAGCATTTGCTTGAGCCCAATGTGGAGCTCAGGATGAAGATTGAGGAGGCCGCTAGGCACCGCTGGATACGCAAACCGGGCATGAGAATGAAGACCCATCCGCTCGCCGCGCCGGAGGCCAAGATCAATAGAGAAGTACTTTAAAACATTACATCCAACTAATCGATTACACTAAAACGTTCACCTATTGGAAAGTGATAAAGTCAAGTAAAACATTGTGACGCTGTTTAGGATACTTACACTGCGCCACATTATAATCATCGCCTTAATATCGTATCTTCATAATCAGAAGTACCGTATACGATAAGTTCTATCAACTAACCAATGAAAGGGACGAGACTTTATACTGAAAACGAATTTATCGCTTAATATTTGTCCAGATGACTTCATGGAGACAACTCCTCATTTCTAATTTCTCTTTCAAGGTATAGATAGTGTTTTTATTAATTAAACTATTTTTTTTTACTATTCTAGCAATATAATTACTTTGCATCCAGATATACAATCAAGTGGCGGAGCTTTGCAGCCAAACGAAGTTGGACGTGATCACGCAAATAAAGGCTGACCCCTTCGGTCCTGTAGCCGGCATATACAACATCAAGACACATTTGCACCAGATGCATGCAGTCGCTGGTGTGGAGATGCTGTGGTCCACTAACACGGTGGAACCTAGACCTCTATCACCGCCCGAATACAGAGCAAGAACCGAATTAGAGGCTTCGTCGAGCAACAGAAGATTTATACCTTTGTCGCCTCCGCGGGGTTCCAAGAGTCCGATGAGGAGAATGGCAACACTTCCACCCAGACTACCGGATCCTAAACTTATAAGCGCACCAAAACAAAACAAGCTTATTTCTAAACCGAACGACAACAACAAGGATATTAAACAACAAAGGACAAGCGATAGAAAGATTGCGGAAAAACCGGAAGCACTATACACGGACAATAAAAACCTTTGTGTTCCCATTGGCAACCAGTTGACCTCATCACATTGCATATCGAATAAAATAATAGTATACGATAGCGGGGACTGCACAATCAGCTCCAGGCTGCCCAGCATCAACGAACATTCCAACACGGATCTGAACGAGGTGCGGAGGGACCCGCGAGGGTTCGCGAGAGGCGCAACCGTCCGGAAGGTGAACGTTCAAGTTGATCGCAACCTGAGGCTCAACGGTTGTCCGAGCAACGCGGAGCACAAACGACCGGAGTTCTACAGCCGGGCAGGAGACGGCCTGCCGAGGTGAGCAGAGATACACCATCTGAAATTCCTTAACACTATACTGTCTTTAATAGTGACAATGGGCTGGTCACATCTATCATAGAAGTGACCACCGCCGGAGTAGTCTGGGAGAGGTGACCACATTCAGACAAGCGTAGCGCAGGGCACCTCTCCGACTGACTACATCATAAAAAAAATTTGGCTTTATGATGTTCCTCGGAAGAAGAACATCACCAGCGATATAATTATCGCGGATCGATGACAATAACAGTGACGACGACGGCGCTGATGATAATAATGATGATGACGGAGAAGTTAATGATTATAATGATGAGAGTAAACTTGTTCCAACGCTCCTTATATTTTTGGAAGGCTATTACTTATCTTCTTTAGATATAGCTTTTTGACATAGACAATGGGTTCTATATTTTGTTTATGGACACAACCTTGATCGCAGCGATCATATTTGGTTTTCATGTTGAGCAGTTGGCGGGCGAGCTGCGCGATCCCCACGCCACCCGCGCGTCTCTTAATGCAGAGCACCGCCACCAGCATCAAGAGGGCGTCACTGGGGTAAGAACTAACCCAACGTCACTTGACGTATTTTTAATAGTTCCATTTAAACGAGTCATCATCCAATTGGATGTGGTGGTGAAAAGTGACATACCGAAAATGACATCATAACTGACATACCGAAAATGGTTTTGGATGCGAAAAGCTGATGGCCGCATTTGGTAGGGGGCATTAGGAAAGATTTACATTGAACAGTGACTAGAGAAGCAAACGCTGATGATGTTTATCGTTATTGATTTTAAACAACTCGCGGAACCCAACCCAACCCTCACCTTCTCATGGTGCACCTTACTAATCAACAAGCGAGCCCCTGGCTCCCACTAATTGGCACTGAACAAGCGTGGTGGGAAATGGCCCAAATCCTCCTATATGAATCCCTACACGATCGTGTGGGAATCTTTGGGGGAGGCCTATGTCCAGGAGAGGTCGTCTATAGGCTGATGATACAGCCGGGACACCATTTTTCCAACTCTTTCTGTTAAGTAACACTTATGTTGTAATATAATTAAAGTGGTTGAATTAGCTTCCAACATTAATGCGATTATCGGACTGTTTAATCATTTATGGGAGATGGATGCCAGAAGGAAATAGGATGGAGTATGAGAGAGAGAGGTATATGAAAGAGAGAACTGGATTGAATGGAAAGGAAGAGTGAAAGAGGAGAGAATGAGGAAATGAGAAACGCAAAATAAGATGGTACACGACTGTATAAATAGATCCTAGCCCAACTAAACTGAGGGAATGATTTAAAAAAAATGTGAAATAATTAGATTAACACATCATAAGCCTAATTTTTTTTTTGTTGTAGCAACATCATTAGTCCGCACTCTTCAACAAATAGTCACTGCAAGAGTGAAAGGGCGATGCCGGTAAAGATTCCACATGTTTACAGTTTTGGTTGAAACAATTATAGCTTGGAGAATTTGGAAAATAAATAGCTCACAAGTCCCCGCTGATGAAACTCTGGAACTTTCTCGCACGAGAACAGAGCCAAGTCATTTATTCACCACTTTAAGGAAGTACGAGTTCGTGCTTCACTCACATATCTTCGATAGCTGATGTTCTTAAAACACGTCAGTTTCCTAACGACGTTTTTCCTGGAAACCCTCAGTTTCTTAATTCTGACCGTCACTGTTTGGCGATGAGATTCTGACAGGAGTTATACAACAGGTCAGCTGGTTTCCCACTAAGTCGCCGCTGTGCAAGGAGGCCGCACACGCGCAGCGCATCAGGCGCACCGCCCCCATGAAGTGACGCGCGCCGCCGGCGCGGGACTAAAGAAAGGGCCCGACGATTTTTGAACCACCATATTTTTTAAGCATTTTTCTTTGTAAAAAAATTCCTTTATAGACCACCTTATGTAATTGTAAGCGAATTTTTTTTTATCTTACTGTACCGGCTAAATACAGGTGGTTTTTTTATACAAGATTTTTCGAATCACTCGAGGCCTTATTATTTGCTCAAATAAAATTTAGTACATTTGGACAACTCGATCGGATCATTTGGGTATTTTTAAAGGTACAGTAGAGCCAACAGGGTTTTCTAATGTTTTTTGGCGTTTTTTCAGACTATATAATATATAGACTTATAATATTTACACAGTCTTTACAAAACGGATTTATTAAAAAAAAATTCTATCAAAATATAAATATAAATAAAATAAATAAACATAATAAATTGTAACTGCAAATATAAAGGTAAGTTTGTCAGAATTTAAAATGACCATTGTAATGCGACTTGATTAGGTTTTGTCTGTAGATCACTTTAGGGTCTGTTGCCTAGTTTAGGTGACTACGCAACATATCTACCACCAGAAGGCTTAAATATATATATATATATACACACACACACACACACACATGTCTACTAGAGTTACTGTCCACATCTTTCCCCCTATAGTACTATCCATCTCTTCAACCCTTCCGCATATTATCTCGCTTCTCTTCCCCTTTTTATTTTCTTTTTTATTAGGCTAGAGTCTGATGAGACTGTAATAGTTGTCAATAAAACTTGGGGAGCAAATTTTATCATAAAAAAAAAACCTGTTCACATAGTGTTGCCTAGTTTAAGAGTACCCGTGCGAATGGCCATGTTGGATTAGGTAGTATTTCTTGGGACTCACACGGGACGGTGACGGGAGCTGGAGCGGCGCCGACACGCGACGTCGCGTGTCAGTGGTATGGCATGTGAGCCGGGTTAGCCATGGTCGCGAGCCGCGTGTATGTGGTGTGCGCGCGCGCCAGCTGCGGCGAGTCGCCCTGCTGCGGCTCGTTCTTGAACACCGCCACACCTTTCCACTGGTTTAAGTATTGCACTGCGAACAGAGGTATTGTTTATGAACATAATATAAAACATACATCTTTCAGGTTACATCTACAGCGGTTGTGTGAACCGCCAATGAGTAGAGTGCTAACATTTTTTTTTTGCCTATAATGAGCATCGTACCTATTAAAATTACTAGGATAACGAGACTAATGTATTGCAACATATATCGTTTTTACTGGCGCTACATTTTTATCGATGAACATATCATCCTTACCGCAAGTGAACGTTCTGTTCGTTTCGAAACGACTGAACAAAAAAAATTTTTTTAAATAATTTGCTATAAACTAAAACTTTATTTGCAATCTCTCTAGAGGATAGTAAAGACCTTACTTTTCCATAGCCGGACGCAGCAGTCATCTCCCGAGGAGGCAAGCAGCGTGCCAGTGACATTCCACGACACGCGCCATACACACGAGTAGTGATCCTCGAACGCGGCCATCACTTCCGTTTTGAAACGTACACCACAACTTCCGTTCGCAGCCGATGCCCCCGATGACTCACTGCAGAGTAGGATATGACTAATGAAGGTATTATATATAGATAGTAGTTTAGTATGTCAGGCGTAATGTGTTTTTTGTCTACCATAAGCTACTACTTAACCTGTGTCTCATAGAATTACGTGACAATGAGGTCTCAGATAGTGTTGCGTGATCCCTAGAATGTTAACAGCTGAAACACAGGAAATGGCAGCCATCAACCAAATTCCACAAAATAAAGTCTGGGCATTGAACCACAGATCTCAGTAACTACATCAAGAACATTCTACGAGTATATATTGACTCTAGTATGATAATTGATTAGAGAATTGATCTGTTCACGGGTACATACGGCAATGGTTCAATTTTAATAATCCTGACGTCTTTGGTGGCCACAGCCAGGACATGGAAGGAGCGGCCGAGATTGGGTGCGAACGCGAGGTCATTGACAGGCTCCGTCACAGATGACATACAGTCTGTGCGCGTCCAACGACGAGAACTCTCCGCGTATCTAAAAATGACAATAGTCTATTTTAATAATTTTCCCGTGAATTATGACTTCATGATAATCATCAGAGTATAAATGGCCACTGCTGGTCATAGGCCTCGCTTAAAGACCTACATACCAATTGATTATGCGCTGCCAGTTTCCAGCGATTTCGTGCAACTCTCACCAGGATTACACTTCATTGCTGAATTCTCAATACACCAAACAGCAATGTGTAGAGATTACTGTGCTCTGGATGAATGAAGCTGTATCTAAAGAAATAGATTACCGGCATAAGGAAAGCTAACATTTTGTGGTGCAGTGTATACATACTTTGTTGAATAAAAAGAAAACAACAAGCATGAATGTGGAATTATTGCCTGTACAAAAACATTTCAGTCAATATTTTACATGTTTCTCTTATATTTATAGTTTTCTCAAACATCCTTACTCATAAATGAATACTTTTCCATTACAGCTAGCCTTGTCCACCTGACTATTGCTGGGATTGGTAATATTGGGCTCATCACTGCCCACTGCCAGCATTGTTGGATTCACTCTGTTACTGTAAACAATCATAAACTATGAAAAACAAACTAGTTACATGATATAACATCAATTAACACATTACTTAGGAGCAATTTCACTAATTATAACAATTTGACACCCTCAAATACGAAAAATTCAAATGGTTAAACGACTGCTACACTGGAAAAGAGCAATTTTATGGATAGCTGTTGTACCAGGACCATGGTTGTCTGCTCACAAAGATTTCCTTTAATACAAACTCAAACTCATAGCACATGAAATCTATGCTAAGTAAAAATGTGTAGGTCTCACAACCACCTTACAAACTGTGCCATCATGACATTGTTTATTGACAGTAATAAATAAAAGGTTTTCTTCCATAACCTTGAAATATTGGCTTGCATAGAAATATAGAAAAAGCAATAACTATTCAATTTCACCTTGACAATGTTGGATTCCATGACAAACAACTGATTGAGACTTTGGTAGGTATCTCATGCTGCAGTGTCCACTGTGCCAAGTTCATAACATCTGGGGCTTCATAAATCCTGTTACCAATATTATATTATTAAAAAAATCTTTTTTCTATCATTGGTACCACATATATGTATATAAACAAATTTAAGTGAATGTTTGTGATATCAAATAACTCTTTTTTATCAATTTATCTGTATAAATGTTTGCTTAGTGTTAATACAATAAAATTCTAAAAATATTTGTTGATCTATCAGTGTATTTCAGATGACATTCAATAGGTTAATCCTATTATATTTACAAAATACTGTTTTAAATTAATTAATATATATTATTTTCAAAACAACTAGACTGAGAACCATACAAAAGTGACTAAAAACACCTCACCGTATAATGCCATCAGCTGAACATGTGACTAATAGCAATCCTAAATGTTTTGGACCAAACTTGACATCTGTGACTGAAGTACGTGAATCAACTAAATTTGACCGTTTCACCCAAGTACGGAGACCTTTCTCAGCTCCAGAAGCTGTTGTGTCACCTAAAAATATAGTGGCTGAAGTTAAATAAAGAAAAATGATTTTTTAAAAAATTGTATAAACACAATATAACAATATTTTGTGATATATATATTACGGTGAAACATAGAAATCTGGAGAATGTCGACATTCACCGGTGAACATCAACATTCACATAGTCGCTTGGTGTATGTCCGAAATATTTGCTAAATACCCTTATTTCTGACTTTCACTGGTGAATTGACATCTCCGTGATTTATATTTTTTTCTCTGTAATTCAGTCGCAATACATTTTACGCCCAGCGCCGGCGGGGTCGCGGATGGTACGTATGCGTTCCCGTAACCCCGCCATTAGGCGACGAGTTGGAACATCGTGAGGGTTTTAGTTGATGCAAGTCCGACGTAACCTGTCCTTACCCCCGGGAAGACAGGTATACACAGGCATTTCCCCCACGTTAATCAAACAAAAAACTTAACCTAACAGCCAGTCGCTTCTTTGTCGGCTCCTCTCTTTTTGACTTCCACCAGAGCATATCTGTGATTATCGACATACATTGATGAGGGTCAGAATGTAATGAAATATTTGATATTTCACCCACATATTTGGTGTTTGTTGACATTCACTGGTGAATGTCCACATTTTCTGATTTTGGTCTTTCACGTTAACATGCATAAAACAACAGTATAACAAGTAAATCATTTACAAAATATCAAACAAGTTACAAGTTGAAATTATTCCAACTTCTTGCTTTATCATCTAATTATGTTATTGATAAGCCTAGTTGGATACGCATTGTACTTACCTATCTTTCTCTTTTTAAAATCGTTGGTTTTTCTAGTTTAATTAAGTTCAAGAAATAGAATACATACCCACTTCTTCCCAAATAGCTGCAGTTCTGTCAAATGAGCAAGTTGCTAGGACCTGTCCAAACTCAGGATGTGCCCATGTCACCTTCCAAACGGAGCCATGATGGGCTTTCCAACTACCTGTAAGGCGCCAACCACCACGCTCATCAGTATCCCACACCTGGAATGATATTGGACCTAATAATCAGTAGTCTATTTCAATCGAATTATCTCTTACTATTTTAATATTTATTGTAACCCTATGTTTAAGATAGTCTTACATTTGTCCATATATTAAAAAAATAATAATATTCACAATCTTTTGGCGGCAGAATTCATAGTGTCGATATAACCCACATTTACGGTTTCGACAAAACAAAAATATTATAAGATTGCAGATAAGGCAGCAAGTCAGCAATTAATTTAATAAATTGCTTAATACAACTTTAAACGAGCACAACTTACTTTAACATACTGGTCACTGGAACAAGTGGCCATTCGTTCTCCATAAAAATCGTAAGCAACATCGTGAATAAGGTCTTTATGATCTGCCGTAATAGTTTGCGACTCAAACAAGTTGGTCACCGCTAGTTCACTCATGTTATCGTACGCGGAAATTCAAAATCTCTCAACTATCTCAATAAATAACCCTACGATTATTTACACAAACGGTATCTTGACAATGACATGTTATCACTTGTCAATAAATAAAAAATTGGAGAAAAGCAGCATGGACATCCAGCGCTTAGAACATGAATTAGCTATTTATTAAAAAGAAATTAAAGGTTATTAAACAAATTTACGTGTTTTCATATTTTTTTATGAAATCACATAAATTTATAAAATTACCTAAAATCTATGTTAAAAGAACTTTTTGATAACTTTTTATATATATAGTCGTATGATTTGCCCGATGCCTTTTAGAATTAAAAACTTGGAAACAGATTCCGTTTTGCTCTAGAGCAGTACCAGTTTTTTTTTATTTAAGCAAGCGACGAAATAAGTGAGAATTTCACTTTATGGTACTAAGCCTACCCATAACAATGTGGCACCAGTTGGAATTGTATACACTGCATAATAATGTGCTCGTCGCCCTTAGATATAAGATGTTAAATCTCATTACCAAAGTAATTTCACTAGCTACGACTCCGTACAAACCGGAACTCAGTACTGTTTAGCGGTAAAGATAGGAGCTACGGTGGTACCTACGTAGACGGTCTCCAACAATAAATATTTAGTACTCTGAGGATACAGAAACCCAAGCACTTGGCTCAGGTGTAAAGTTTATTGGTGGTGATCACTTCATATGGGCTTAATAAGTTCAGTTTGATTAGATCCAAAGACAAATTACGATAAGTAGAGATTTGCATTGCCTCTCTGCAGTGTCGATATTGCAATCCAACTCCTACCCTCCATGACTAAGAGTTGTCCATATGAAAATAATACCTTACATATATGATATAAAAAAAAACCATTTTTAAAAAATTGTAATGTATTAAGTGAAAGAAGTAAAAAGAAAATACAATATGATTTAAAATTTTGTTAGGGAACACTTAAATTTATTGTTAACATGGCACTAAATCTCTCACAGTTATTGAATAACAAAATTTAAGTCATCACAACAAGCAAATTCATTATTTAACAAGGTTAAAAACTATACAAATGCATATTGAGTAAACATTTTTAACAAGTTATTTGAATCATAATTCTGGTAGAAATATATTCATGTCAGTCAATTAATAAGCTTATAAAATAAATATCACGTTACGGGCCATAATTTTCAACTACAATTTTTTTTAAAAAAGTCATGAGATTCCAGGCAATATATTCATAACATTAATGTAAATACTTAAAATAGGTTTTGGCGAGCTTTCAATTGATCAATCTGCAAGGCAAGCTTCCTATTAGTTTCAACTAATGTGTTTTGATTCTGAATCAAGTTATGTATCTGTTCTGACATTCCCATGAGTTGCTTCTCTAAAAATAATTTCTGTTTGGTCAAAGCCATCATTATATGAAGGAAATAATTTCGATTATCATCTGCAACATCAGCTAAAGTCAATTTGATAAAGTCTTTTAGCTCATCAACTGTTTTCATATCAGTATTGCCTCCATTTACATTCAAATTATACTTTCTTGTGTCAGGTATGGTCAGGTTTAAGTTTCTACCATCATCAGTGCCATTAGGAATAACAAGTGGTGAAGGAAAAACTAAATTATCTACTGCTTTACCTGTAAGTGGGGTTGACACTTTGCTTATGTTCTTCTCAGTGTCCAACTGACGATATCTCAGTTCATTTTTATCATTTTTCTGGTCAAAATCCACTGATTTATTACCATCCTCATCAAAATCCATATTTGATTTATCTAGACCCATCATAACAAGAAAAGAGTCCATTTTATTATCTGATGCTTGGCCTGATACTTCTTGATTAACTTTAGGTGGTGTATCATTAATAAGAAATACATCAGAGGTCCTTGTTTTCACTGGAGATGGCATTTTTACAGATGAATTGACTTCTGTTTCTTCTCTGAGGCTTATATCAGCAGAATGGGTTTTTTTTCTAATAGGTTGGAAAGCAACCTTGTAAACTTCATCTTCATGACCTTTCAGAACTTTAAGAGGATTTGTTAAATCACGCAGATCATAAACAAGTATATAACCATTTTTAGTGCCAAGTGCTACTTGATTGTCCAAATTAATTGACAAAGAAGTCAAAGTGTATGAAGTCCTCATAGTTGAGACCACATGTTGCATCCTAATATCATACACATGCATGATTTTATCATAGCCGCTTGACATCAAGACATCTTTGTTAATCAGTGAGAATGCAATGTCGCTAACAGGGGAGGCATGAATGTTTTCAAAGTAATTTTTATCTTTATTAGTAGTGATATCTCGAAGTACAACATGACCTTCATCTGTGGCAAGACCAAGCATTGATCTAGATTCATGGTGGAACTTCATTGCAGATATGCTTTTAGAAGAAGATAATTTTACAGTCATGACTGGTATATTTGAAACAAGGCCATAAATAACAGTATCACCATTTAACATTGTAGCTGCTAAACTTGTATTCTTGGCATTATAACTGATCAAGTTAACACAAGATGCATGCGATGGTGTAGGAAAAGTTTTGGTCACAGTTTTGGTTTTTGTATCCCAAATTAAAACATTCCCATTTTTGGTGCCTATTGCAATATTACGATGACCATCACGGTGGAAACTTGCTGACCAAGTGTCCTTTACTGGTATATGTTGTAAACTGCGGATATCATGATCTGCAGGGCTCAAAATATCAACCAGACCTTTAGAGTTAACCTGCAATTTTAAACAAAATATTTACTGAAAGATTAATAACCATGCACATATTTTTTTTATAAAATTTTTATAATAAGTTTTAAGATTATTAGTAAAGATTTGAACAAAAACACTCCGAACTCGAACAAATACAAACTATAGCCCATTTCACGGATTTAATAATAAAGAAGAAAGGATAGACAATCAGTTAAAACAATATTCAATTATACCTGTAAAATGTATTTGCTGTCGTCGCTCCAAGATACGTCTCGTAGAATGCCATCATAACAGCCGTAAGATTTTTTCAAATCCCAACTGTTAGTGTCGTAGAGAAGCAAACGGGAGCTAATCGACGACAAATACATTTTTTTTATTTAAACCAGTTAGTGCATTTACGTTGATATTTTGAGCTCTTAAGCTAATTTAGCGGAATTAAATCCCGCTATCATTCAAACAAAAATCCCGAAAAAATAACATTAATTTTGACAATACAAAACAATGTAAGTGACCAGGGTTGTCAGAAACGCCTGAAACATTACCGATCAGTAGCTAAAGTAACCACTTTTATCAGTGGTAAATTTCTTACATTAAATTTGTTTTCACAATCTTTTATCTAACACTTATAGTGTTGATAAATTATTAGGTTTCATTAGAGCATTATTTTCAATAATTCAGCGCTCGTCAAAACGGAATCATTTTGTAGAGATTTTAGGTTTGTCATACTTAATTGTTATCTTTGAAAATATAATAACCAATTCTTTTTAAATTATTTTAGTCAGAAAATATTTTTAAGCAAATGTTTTAAAACATTACTTTCCCTTTTTATTTTTAATACTGCATTCTAGTAGAATGTTTACACAAATATTTTTTTAATCTGGGTTTGTTGTTCTTGCTTTGAGTGACGTGTATTTAATTTTGGATATTTCCTTTACATTGTACTTTTTAGTTTAAAAGTTACGGTGAGTTTAGACTTTTAAGTGCTTTTTCACTAAAATATTTAGCAATTCATAAATGTTTTATCCATTGGTTCAATTCTAACCTAGTGGCTTATAAAATACCACACAAGTAATCCTAAGACGACGCCGGCAACTCTTGGTTAAGCGTCGCCGGCCCTAACCAACTAGTTAGTTGGTGTTAAAATTTTGAGGGAGGCTTATTTTCAGCATCGGATGTCCGTCGGCTGAGAAAGATGAGTATTAGTATTAAACATTAACCGATGATTTTGATCATGTTTTCAGATTGAGAGGTCACTATGATCACAGATATTCAACTAGCCGTGTTCTCAAACATTCTAGGAGTTTCCATCTTTCTCCTGGTTATACTATATCATTACATTAATGCTAACAGTACCAAATAAGAAGGTTAGTGTTTTCTTACTTATATCTTAAGCTGTATAAAATGTACCTAATTATATTATGAAACTAAATGTTTAATAAATAAAGTAATCTCATGTTACATCGCCTCTCAAGAATACTTTTTACAAATTGTTTCTTGAAGCTTCTACAGTTTACAAAATATAGTAACTATGATTTTACTGCCAGATTGAACTTAGCCTCAGTGTTATTTAGCCTTTCACTGTCTGCTTTACAAAATAATTTTCCCCAATGTTGTGATATACTTGTTACACTACACATCCTTGTTAATAACCATACCATGTGGCTATGAGCCACAGGTAAAACTGCTGCTATTTAATGAAGCTCTCACTCATTGTTCTCATAAAAGTTCTACAAGAAAGATGTCATATAATTTTTAACCTTTATAAAATTTTAATTGATGTATTTTTATTTGTTTCAGGTTCAACGGCTTCTACAATCACATAAATATTATTACTTTAAGATGTTAATAATAAATTAAGATTATTTTTGATTTTGTTTTTTATTTTTCCTCCTGTTACTGACCATGACTGTGATAAATATTTTGGCATCTTTGTAAGAATATAGATAAAATACATTTACTGTGCTCCAAACTATTATTGACACGTCAATGTTTTTAATATTGCTTATCTGCTTGTGATCATGAGCCTTATAATTAGCCAATTAGAGTTCCAGAGCACATTATTTTTCGATGCTTATAGTTTCTTCAATACTTCACAGTGCCTTAGCTGAAGACATCAAATTTGCTACAAATTGACAAGGTCGTCGAGGTCAATTGACAAATCCAACTCTGGTGGGTAGTGTTTGGGAAGCTATGCAGCATCTTTATGTCTCGGATACCGCAGTGTTTGAAGACAGAAGTCTTCAACTCCTGCATGTTGCAGTGTTCACATACGGATCCGTGACGTGGCCCCTTACTATCAGCCATATGAAAAGGCTAAAAGTCACCCAAAGGGCAACAGAGAGAATT
This sequence comes from Ornithoptera priamus, assembly GCA_029034505.1. NCBI lineage: Eukaryota > Metazoa > Arthropoda > Insecta > Lepidoptera > Papilionidae > Ornithoptera > Ornithoptera priamus. Next base: position 973,179 of record JARDWD010000827.1, read on the forward strand.
ATGTTCGGAACTTCCCTACACGATCAAATTGGAAATGTGGAGATCCGCAGAAGAAGTAAGGTCATCGACACAGCCCAAAAAATTGCTAGACTTAAGTGGCAGTGGGCAGGGCACATTGCTCAAAGGACCGACGGCCGATAGGACAGTAAGGTATTCGTGTGGCGCCCGCGTACCGGTAGACGTAGTGTTGGGAGGCCTTACGCAAGGTGGACCGATGATCTGATGAGAATCGCGGGAACCCAATGGATGCGAGCAACGCGAGATTGATCGATGTGGAGATCTATGAAGGAGGCCTTTGTCTAGCAGTGGACGTCTGTCGGCTGATGATGAGACAATGCTTAAAGATAATTCCTGTTAGATATAATTCACATATACTATTTTTTAGGTTATAGACTTAAAAGTTATGCCTAATTGATATATATGCATCTATAAAAATTCAAACTACTACTAATGTGTCTACAGTTTATAAGTATTTGTAATTTGTCCTTAATAAAGTGTTCCTTTAATTTATATGAGTAATAAACTATTTTTCTTCTAAAAAATGAAAGCTGGTTGGCTAGTTGGATACAATGTCCAACTAGCCAACCTTACGTTATCAAATAAAATTATGGCTTTCTGTTCTCAGAAGTTATGTTTGTGCTATTAAAGGTTGATGTTAATTTATTATCAATTTTCTCATGGATTTTCCGTGTTAAAAAACCCTGTTCACAATAGATTTATTTAACAATAAAAATAATGTGAAAAGAACACGAATATATAACAATTGAGTTTTTTTTAAGATTACAAAGGTTCATAATTGAAATGATGATGAAGTCTTGAATACTGAGACTCGCGAACAAAGAATCGAAGTTGACGTTTGCGTACATATTTATGAGATAGAAGGTAGAAAGTTTTGATGGAGTTTTACACGTTGAAGACAGTTTAAGTACTCTTCTTGCCACTAAACACAGACATTTCTATATTCCTGATGCCCGTTGTCGCTAATTAAATTATGTCTAAAACATTTTATATTATATTTTGCTGGCGTTAGTTCTTTCTTGCTGGAGACCGTCTAGGTAGGTACCATCGCAGCGCCTATTGCGAGCGACAAATTACTGTACAAACCTTACTGTGTTCCGGTTTGAAAGGCGATGTAGCCAGTGACATGCTGGGGTAACGAGATTTTATGTCTCATGGCGACGAGCGCAATTTGGTGCTGGGTAAATCATCTTAACTAGCACCACGTTATTATGAGTAAGCATATCACTTACCATCAGGTGAACGTCTTGCTGATCTCGTCACTTCTTCTAATAAAAAAAGAACAAAACCCATCAACTTATGTATAACGGGATGTGCGCAATTAGTAGTTGTATCAAACTTCCTGTGTAGTTTTCAGTCAGTAATCATTATCATTAAGTTAACGCACTACTTGTCGCGTCATTTCCTTGTTTAAAATTTTTTTAAAGTAAATGTTAAAATAATTATTGACCATTTGAAATGAAAGTCTGCTTTATAAATTAACAAGTTTTTGTTTTATTTGTTGCTAGAATCACCCATGGCGTTACTACGAGTTATTACAGTAGTGTAACTCCAACAAAATAACAGGTTATAATAAAATGAGTAAGACAAAATTAAATATAAATATTTTTTTTATTTGTAGACTTTATAGTGTCATAAAAGTACTGTTTCAGACAATATAAAATATTTACATGTTCTTTAAAAGAGAGACAAAATATTTTAAACGAAGGTCTAAATTACACCGCAAATTAACCCATATGCCAGTGAAAGTTTCATCAAAATCAATTCAGTTGTTTCCAATATTACTACGTAGGAACACACCGAGAGACCGACAAATATATTAAAACCGACACTCCAAGTTTATTTATCTGTACAGATTGTTTGTTTGATTGTATCTACTAAAACATGCAAGTTCATTCTAGTCCTTTAGACTTCTGAGACTATCGTTATATCTTTAAAATCAATAAACTAACTACTAAAAACTAATGATCAATAAATAGGTTCGGCAACACGCTCGGTGATATCTCTGGTGTTACTGGCGGTCATATGCTGCGATTATCGCTCAAAATCAGACGAGCCGCATACCTGTACCTAAGTAGTATAAAAAAAAATTGTTTCGAATTAGACGAACAATTATAGTTGTAATGAAAATTTCATAACATATCTGAAGCAGTAGTTTTACAAATTTTGTTAACATGTGTATACTTATATATTTCTTTTAAAAAAAACTATTATGTCACCACATATAAAACAACAACAATAATGTAAAGTAACAAACAGTGTTCAAATCGTATCCTATTAATGTTTTTTTATGTTTTAAATTGATACAATAATAGACTCAAAGATAAATCATATATCTAAAACGATTTTAAGAGTTTACGTAACCGGGAATAAATTAAAGATTTAAAGTCTTTAGCAAGCACAAAGTCCAAATGCGAGAAATCTTTATAAGGTACTTGGTACACATCCACCACATTTGATAATCTGTTATACAACTGGTCAATGTCCTTCGGGTCGGCGAGCCAGTCAGCTTCTGAATAGAAAATTGCAATTGGCACATTTATGTTCTCCAATGGATAATTCGGCGGCGTCGATTCTCCGTACAAGTCCAAATTTTCCATCTCACCATAGTCGAACTGTTTAAAACCGCCGGTCAGAATACCTTGGCCGTAGTGCGCGAATTGTTTACCGGACGCTCCTGACGGCATGTGGCTGAATAAAACGGGTAAGTTGGTCACGTTCATCTGCCCAAAGCTAAACCCGACCACAAGGAATAGTATATTGCTGCACAGCACCTCCGCCAAAGGTCCCACACCACACAGCAACTGACGCAAAAGCTTTGTTGCGCCATTGTCTGGCAGAACTTCGTAGACACCGAGGCTATTTAACACGGTGTGAAGGAATGGTGCCCCTGGGGAGAGTAATCTGACTATTGGAGCTTTAACGTGCGTCATGAAAGCTACGGGACTTAACGCAACCATTAGAGAAATCTTCTCATTGTATTTCGGTTTTTCTGACGTCATGACAAAAAAAGCCGTCGTACCTTGTGAATGACCAATGTATTTGAGTTTTTGCGTTTGCGTAGACTGAAGCACATAATCAATCATATCAGGAAGATCATAACAACCAATCTCGTGCCAGGAGAAATCCCAGAAGCTTGACTGTATAGGATCCAGGCTTAAATGACGACGAGAGTGTTTGTTGCCGCGGGCATTACCCAACCATACGTCGTATCCATCGTTGGCTAAGAGATATGCGAGACCACTTTCGGGTCCTGATAGCACGAAGTCATCGGACGCGCCAAGTAAACCGTGCATTAAAAATACAACAGAACCATTGCTTGGTATTCTGTGCAGTGTGAGGATGTATTCATCCTCGGTTACAATTTGATGACTCTCCACTGGATATCCGTTTTTCGACAATAATTCAGTCACACTTAGTGTAATATCCTCGTTACCGAGACCAGCGTTGAATTCTTTTATTATTCGGTCTGTTAATTCAACCGTGTTGCTGTCGCTTATTAATGATGGGAGTCCGTAGGTGGCGCCGATGGAACGGGCCACGGCTAGAGGTATCGTTGTAAACGTGTTCACTGATTCACTCCACAGGTCTCCGGACAGTTGGGAGACTTGGCGAACCAACGGAAACTTCGTAAGACTGTCGACCAGTTCCCTGGCAGACGCCGAAAAGCTCGGGAACAGGTTGAAGTTCTGCGCTGCGCCGGACAGCACGGCTGCCGTGAATAATATCGTGCGGCAAAACATATTACACTAACTGCCGCGATATAATCACTTTATACACTGATCGTCTCTCATACGCTTGGCCTTGGCTAGAGCTCGTTTCTGTTTTTTTTTCCACAATATTGTTAACACTGTTATGAAGGTGACGTCTTCGACCACGCACGACGTTACACTCGATTTTCTTCAAACAATGATTTATTCGCTACATTGTCTGTGATTAGTACGTTTATTTTATTTCTTGAACTTAGAAAATATAATCAAATTACTGTTGTAAGCATTGTGTTTCTTGGACAATGTTCATTTTCACCTATGTTATTCACCGTTGAACAAGCCCTTCCAAATTTCATAATAATGACCATAGTTTACAATTAGGAACAAATTCAGTTGTTTGTATTTGTCGGAAACTCATAATAATATAATTAGGGTGATACATCCCGTCTAAGGACCAATAAACCCACGTTTAATTAATTATACAATTTTTTATTAATGGTACGCATTACGTGGACTGTATGATTTTAATTTTCAAGTACCAAAACGTTGAAATTGTAAATGTTTCTTCAATAGAGTGTTTGTAGTAGTAAACTTTTTTATGTAATAGACAGGTTCACTGGCGTCAAATCTCTATTGCCAGAGATCGTCTAGGTAGGTACCACCGTAGCGCTTATTTCTACCGTCAAACAGTAGTGTTCAAACATTACTGTCTTCCGGATTGAATGGAACTGTAGGTAGTGTAATTACTGGGCTAACGAGACTCATCAACATCCTGTCTCAGGCGACGGGCGCAATATGGTGCAGTATATCCATCCTAATTAGTGCTATGTTGTTATGGGCAGGCGTATCACTTACCATCAGGTGAACGACCCTCTCGTCTAGTCGCTTAACTGTATAAAAAAATAAAATAAATACAGTATGTCTAACGGCTTTAATAAACAACCAACTTAATATTTCTACTACTGGGTTTCGAAATCTTTTCTCGCATAATCTGCCCTGTTTAATCAGTAATACGACTTAGGTGATTTAATAAGTATTTACTAACTTTACATATTTATTAAACCAGGACTTTTTTGTACGTTCTATTTCCTGAAAATGACAACATTTTCTCACGGTTCTTTGATACGGGGCTCTAAAAAAAAGTGCAGTTCGTCAAGGTCGACGACAAACGCGGTGTCAATTTAGGAAGTCGTCTCATCCCGTGGGGATATATAACCAAGGGCTTATGGAATGATATAAAACAAATATGACGATATTACCAAGTGAGTAATTAATCAAATAAATTATAATTGTTTGAATGTAATATTAAAATAGCAGCTCTTCATTTGAGATATACGAATGTTTATATGACACTAATACAATTATTCAAAATTTATGTAAATATTCCCTGTTTATGGATAGAAGTCAGGTAGTTGACTAGTAGAGAATGACTAACGGATAGCACTTAGATTGTAAATAAATAAATATAAATCGACTTTTTCACCTTACGTTCGCAAAACTTACAAATTAACCATTACGTCATATTATCATGATATTATCTAAAAAGAAATAAATTCTCGACTGTTATAGAAAAATCAGGAAAGCTATATTATAAACATTGATTATAATAAAGACAGTATTGTAATTAAGTAGAAACATTTATCTTCATGCAGTGGAACAATGAGAAATTCCAGAACATTGTTCCTTTGCTAAGAAATCAAGATGTCTTAATTATATTTGTAATGCCTCTTATCACTGATCGGATATAATAGTTACGTGTTAAAGTTCACATCGTATTTTTTATATTTTAATGATCTTGGTTAAATACCAAGTAATATTATACGGAATACGATTAATTACATTTTCTATTATATCATCAGCTGATAGACGTCTCCTGCTGGACATAGGCCCCCGTAAAGATCTCCACATGCTAGCATATATCATTTTATATTGTTAATAAAATTTGTTCTTTTTAACAGAATATAATGAAACAAGTAAAGAATATATTGACTACATAAAATCTTTAAATTAACAGTGAAGGAGTTTGATAACAGTTTGAATCGTGGTTAAGCAAACGATATAATCATCATCATCATCATCATCAACCGATAGAAGTATACTGCGGGACATAAGCCTCCCCCGAAAAACTCCACTGCGATTGGTCCTGCGCTTCCCGCGGCGTTTTTTTGGAGGGGTTAATATGGGGGAGGTTTGAGTCTTTTCCCACCACGCTGGTCGAATGTGGACTAGTGGGAGCCAGGGCTATTTAATTCCGAAACATTACCTGTGTAATCATAGTATTTTCTTGATTTCATACTGAAGGAAGAGTTTTGCTATTGACGTCGCAAAGATTATATATATATTAACTAGTAATACAGAATACCGCCATAAGTAATTAATTACAGATAAAATAATAATGGATTTATTAGGCAAGACCGGGACGCTTTCATCAATAAGATCTGCGAGGAGATAGAGATGTGCTCAGAAAAGACCCATTCCAGATATATGTTCCAAAAAGTCAAATACCTTGCTAAGGAGTTCAAACCTAAGCATTGGTCTATTGAAAGCGACGTAGGAACTCTGTTGTCAGACAAGAGGGCGATCCTCGAAAGATGGAAAGCATACTGTCAACAACTTTATAGTGAAAACTATTCTGAAGACAAACGGTTGGATTACAATGAGACAGAACCTGATATCCTGCGCCAGGAAATCGAAGATGCCATTTGCAACCTAAGACCTAAGGCTTGCGGTAGTGACGGTATAACGGCCGAAATGCTGAAGAATATGGGAGAAACCGGAACCACAATTATGCTGTCGATATGTCAAAAAGTCTGGAGAACAGGCGAGTGGCCTGAAGACTGGACAGAGTCGATTGTGGTTCCTTTACACAAAAAGGGTTCTTCACGCAAATGCGAAAATTACCGCACTATTTCAATCATTTCACATGCCAGCAAGATTCTTCTGCGAATCTTTTACTAAAGGCTAGAAAGCCATATCACACATTAAATACCCAAAGAACAGGCGGGATTTGTCAGAGGTAGGGGCACGAGGGAGCAAATCCTGAACATTAGGCTACTTATTGAGAAATGCAGGGAACACAACATCAGTGCTGCCTTGTGCTTCGTTGATTACGCAAAAGCATTCGATTGCATCAACTGGAGTCAGATGTTCAGTGTGATGAGAGAAATGGGAGTTCCAGATCATCTAACATTTCTGGTACAGAATTTATATCTCACCAGCAAGTCTAGGGTTCGGCTAGAGGACGATCTATCAAACCCTTTTCATCCAGAAAGAGGAGTCCGTCAAGGATGTAATTTATCACCTCAGTTGTTCAATCTCGTCGGTGAACACATAATGAGAAGGGCTTTGGACAATTGGAAAGGGGACATCCGCGTTGGTGGCCACTTAATAAACAACCTGCGCTTTGCTGATGACACTATAATAGGCTCCTGCGAGGCAGAACTAGCTGAACTTCTGTCCAAAATAGCTATCATCAGTCGAGAGTATGGTCTGCTGATCAACAGAGCAAAAACCAAACTATTGTTTGTGGATAGAACGGGTACCCTACAACGAACTTAAGAACTTCGTGATTTACAGGTGGTACAGAAGTTCATATACGTAGGATCGCAGATCAGTGACGACAGTGATTGCGAACTGGAAGTTATTAGGAGAGCACAAATGTCGATAAATGCGGTCAAGAGATTGGAGCGATTATGGCGGAACAGGGGTATTAGCCGCAACACCAAAAAGAAGCTAATGCAGACGCTCATATTTTCTAACTTTCTATTCAGAAGCATATTGCTTCTGAAACCTGAACACTAAAAGCGAAAGTGAGATCGAGGATTGACGCGTTCGAAATGTAGTGCTGGCGCAGAATGCTGAGGATATCCTGGACGGAACATCGCACAAACGAGTCAATCCTCAAACAGTTGAACATAACAACACGGCTCTCAACAATCTGTAGGCAGAGAGTCCTCAAATTCTTCGGACACACGGTCAGGCGAGACCCAGACAGTCTGGAAAGACTGATTATTACTGGTTGTGTGGAAGGAAAGAGAGCGAGAGGGCGGTATCCTACAATCATCCATCCAAATGGCGCAAGACAAAAATGTCTGGAAAGAAATGGTGGACAGGGCAACGCACCATAGTCACGTCCCTCAGTCATGAGGTTACGACAAAGAATAAAGAAGATATATGGTCATGTTACCATGTCGATACATTGACTAGTTTTCACGTGATAGGCGAACAAACAAAAGCCATTTTCATTACATATATATACATAGATCAATCTTTGTTTAAATCCACTTCATTGTATGTAAAAGTATATAACGTAATTTGAATATTCAAATTTAATGCATATTTAAGGCCCCAAAAAATAATTCACAATATTAATTTTGTTATGAAAATATGAATTTGTAAGTTATGTTTTAAGTTCGTAGCACATTGTCATGTTTTCAACATTGACATCTTTGTAACATTTATGTTAACTTTGAAAGAATTTACTGATGACACGTAGTGGTCATAACCGCGATAACCCACAGAGTCCGCACGTGTGTCTTACTAGGGTTTTTTTAACTCATCGACGTTTACCTGATTGTAAGTGTACATCCGTTGATGAAATTTTGGTGACAATAAGAATGATGAACGCTGCAGCACACTGCGCTCGTCGCCTTAAGGGGTATTTTAGTGTAGAAGCCCTACTACGTGTTCATTCGGACGCGTTAAAAAAAAAAACATTTATTTCACTGTCCCTTGTTTTATTATTTTTTATTGATATTTAAAGAGTACAAAGTAATAATATTAAAAAAATATCATGTTACAGGAAAGTGCAGGCCGGTCGAGAATGAGCGGATTGATGAAAAATTGGCAATTCTGGTGTACAGGATATCAGTCCTTTCAGTGAAATAAAATGATTAACAATAACAGTCCTTGTACAGAAAGGATGTAGTTACCGCACTATGAGTTGTAGTTAATTTTTTTTATATATTGTTAAATAATACAGAAAGTGGATTATTTTTTAATACTTTGTATTATTTAAATGGGTGCAAAGGGTACCACACTACAACTTACGATGCCCAAGTCAACCTCATCTACTTGTGTTGCACCCTGCTAATCAAAAACGACGGTCTGGCTCTCACTAACCCGCATTGGGCCAGCGTTGTGGGAAATTGCCCAAACCCCACCCATATGAACCCATTAAACGGCGGCCTCGGGTGTCCGGCGATGCTGGCAAAGCAGGACCGATCGATATAGGCATCTTTAGGGGAGGCCCATGCCCAGCAGTGGACGTCTGTCACCTGATGACGAAGCCATCTCTTTTAATATCATAAAAAACAATTTTAACGATAGAAAGTAGGCTTAACCCGTTCTTTCTCAACAATTTATATTAGTTTTTGTTTTTTTCTCTTCTTTACCTTGAAATGTGTGAACAATGTAATGAAATAAAAAAAAATCAGTTTGATGGTTACGGGTCAGATGGGAATATAAAGGAATTACAGATTAACCAACAATACCGAAAGTTTTATGAAAACTGATTGTAATTTTAAAAAGACAATGGAAATAACGTCTTATCGTATACTTAAATATACATTATTATCCGATCAACTCACAACAATTTATCTTCAAAATTTTAGAGCAAAAACTTTAGATTGCACAATAATATAATACAAAACTATTCAGATATACCTGTAAATGAGAAAAAAATAGCTGACGCCACCGCTCGTTACAACAAATGTTGAAGTGTCTATTTACTTGAGTTTGGGGTTCCGCCAAATATTTTTTAACATTTTTCTAAACTCTAAAAGAGATTACGTCGTTTAATAAAATTTTAAAATAATTAAAATACTCTATCTGGTAAATTGTGTAACTTTGAAAAGTTATCTTATGCGCAATGTTATACATTCCCAGGGTCCCTTACAATAACTCACAGGCCTCAAGCCAACCTCATCTGCTTGTGTTGTACCCTGCTAATCAACTAACGATGGTGTGGTTCCCACCAACCCGCATTGGACCATCGTGGTAGTAAATGATCCAAATACTACCAAATGAACCCCAACAAACAAAGACCCCTAATGCCGAGCTGTACCAGAGGTCATGTTGACAGTGAAGGTCTCGGGAAGACGCTGGATGCGAACAGCGTAGGACTGATAGTCACTGACAGGATTTATATGGAGATCTTTGGGGTAGGCCTATGTCCAGCTGTGAGCGTCTATCGGCTGGTCATTTTCAATATATTCTTCTTCAACATTTCAATCGTTACAGTCTTGAGAGCCCCTCCAACGGGCTCTCGCCTTGTCGTGGCGGAGGGGCTTAGTAACCGTGGTCCGGTACACGGTGAAGCCAAATGGAACCCAACCGGCCGGCCCGCAGCGAATGGCTGGCCGAAGCGGCCGCGGGGAAGAGAAGTTTCGGTATTGCGATGCGCCGTTCTCCCTATCCTCCGCGGCCGTTAACAGGAAGCGGCGGGCCTAACATCTCCCCGCCGCGGGGGCCGGGAGAGGTTTTCTCCCGTGGCTCCCATGGCCTCTGGGCGACAGGTTCGGGGGAACCGGTCGCCCGCATACGCATGAGGTCGAGGAGCGGGCGCGCTGCATGTTCCGGCGCGCCCTGGGAGGGTTCATCCCTCCTCCCGAGGTGGGGCCGCGCAAGCGGCCAGCGCCGGCAGGGTCGCGGTTGAGTGCTTGCGTTCCCGTGACCCTGCCATCACGGCGATGAGGCGGAACATCGTGGGGGTTTTAGTCGGTGCAAGTCCGACATAACTCGTCCTTGCCCCCGCGAGGACGAGTATGCGTAGGCATTTCCTCCACGTAAAAATAAAACAAAACAGTCTTGAGAGACTGGTCATGATTATTAATTAGTTGTAGTAGGCTACTCCTCTCTAACAACTACTGCTTTTGCATTATATTAACGTTTAAATATTAAAGTTTTATTTACGGCAGAAATATACGCAGAAAGGAAATGAAAACACCTTTTTCTTCCTAAAACACGTCAAGTCTAATTTCCTTATAGACAATCGTATTATCCACTTGAGCGGAGCGTCGTTCGATAAGCTCCGCAGTATTTTACTTTCTTAGCATCCACCATCCCTGTCACACATAGACGTGGCTACTTACAAGCGCCATGGTAATCCAAAGAGTAATGAAGAATTGACGAAATTTTTCGGTGTGAAAAAAATAAAAAAATGGCATCAATAGAGGAACGGTCTCCAACAGTAGACAGAATTACTTTTCTTTAGTGGCAATGGAAAAGGCATGAGATAGGCTGTGTGCTTTATATAGGAAAATAAGCACTACATACCCGGACTCCCTAAACCTATATACATAATAATCTTTGGAATCACTCAAAAGGTATGCTAAACTACATTAAATTATGCTAAATTGAAGTTTGTAAGTTTATTTTTAACTAAAAAAAAAGCCCAGAAATTTCGGGAACATTGTGTGTTCCCTACACGAAATCTCTGTACATCTCTGGGCATGTACTTACTAATGTTGATGTGATCGGTGGAGTACAACAATGTTTGCAAGCTGAATAAATAGGATAGTAACTCCAGGATTTACAATACCTCGATCACTGACTTACTCTTTAAATTTTATGTAATGGACGGTATTCCAACAAACGCAAACATTATAAAGTTCATGTAATTGAAGTCTACCATCGATACATTGCTAAATAATAAAAAAAATCAATTAAGAATTAAAGAAGTAAGATAAACTACTGAACCCTTTCCAATAGATATTTTGCAATTATATTGTTTTGAAACTTTAATAATGTTTTATATGAAAATATTAAAAACGCTGATTCAATGGCTGGTATTTTTATGTTGTCAACAAGTAATAGGCATGTGCGCCCTAAATTTTAACTATACTAGATATTTAACCGTGTTATGCTTGTAAACTTTTATGGATAAGAAGAAAACGATAAAAAGTAGGAAAGTTTCCTCAAATCATATAGTGATTCACAATTAATAATTACTAAAAACTAAGCTTTATTCGACTTAATAAACTTAAAGAGTTACAAAAATTAATCTTTGCTTATAAAATTATTGCAAATTTTGGTTATAAAAAATAGAATAGTTATCTCCATCACCAGCCCTTATTCATCCAGTGTTGAATTTACTTTCTACAAGACCTGCGCTTTTATGTGGTCCCCTGAAATGACCTGTTTTACGTGGTCACTCAAGTTCCATTTTGTAGAATATACAAGCTATGTCACATTGTTTTTCCATGAAAATTCTTAATTTCAGACCCCGCCGAAGCATCTAAGTAGCGGTCTTGGTTCACCAACGTTTTTTTTTTGTTGGAAAGCTGATTTGATCTTTTTAAACTTGAGATAAACTGCGGCAGCAAGAGAATTCACAACTTATTTAGGCATGTAACAATAAAATAATTGCATAGTTTAAAAACAAGAATTAAGTAAAACCTAAAAAAACATATACTATATTATATACATAAATATATACATATATATATATATTTCAGTCATGAAAATAAAAAGCTTCAAGTTTTTAATTTGTACACATTAAAACGATGGAGTATAAGTTATAATATTTATGCACTCTTCAGTAAATATTAAATTCATGATGATATGATATTATTGTAAATAATCTTATTAAAATGTATTAAACAATTTTAATGAAATCTTTTCTTTACTTTTATACATTAAAAAAATTTCATTGTACTCTTTCTATGCACTTATCAAAATCAATGTGAATAGATAGATATTTTAATTATTTAACGTTTCTATGTTTAATATAGAAGAAATTAAGCAAAAATATCACGTGTCATGTTGCAAAATAGATCATCCTCATCGAAATCCAATAAAGCTGCTTACGCTGCAGGATAATGCGCGTGGCTTCACCGTCGACTCTTGCCGAGTTAGCATGACGTTTGTATAAATACTTCAATCGAACTGATTGTCCACCACTGTTCGCGTTACCTGCAATCATGAAAGCTATTGCATTACTACTCTGCCTAGTTTTAACCCGCGACATAGCGGGCAGCATATTTAGGCACGAGTACTACCCCGCAATGGAGCGCCTCAATGATCAGCCTCTGGACTACGACCAGCAACAACAGATGAGAGTTCCGCGGATGCATCAAAATCACCATAGTAGTAACCACCATCATCAACGGGACTCCGAAAATTCCGAAAGCAAAGACAAATCTTACGAAGACATGAATAGTTACTATAACAATTTACAAACTGTTAGAAACTGGAACTCACCCCTTTTCACAGCGGTCGCAAGCCAGGACTACAGGAGGCCCATGTACGGCGATGTGGTAAACTGGAATGGTGTCCAAATCGCTACCGGACCTAACTCACCCGTCACTGACCAAAAGGATATTGAAAAAATCTTCAACGAAGCCTACAAAACCATGAAGCATTTCACTGCAGAAGAAAAGAAACAGTTCCATTCTGCCTATATAAATACTGAGAATAAAGAATATGAAGACACTCATTTAAATTCATCCCAATTGCTCAAGAAACATCAGTATAAGGTTGAAGAACACACTGTCCACACCGATGACGGCTACCAATTAACCATGTTCCGGATCGAACCTAAAAATTCTGAAAATAAGCAAAATGCACAGGAGACGAAAGACCGTCCGGCCGTTTTTCTTGCTCACGGATTACTAGGCAGCTCCGATGACTGGCTTCTAATGGGTCCACAAAAATCATTAGCTTTTATACTCGCGGACAATGGGTACGAGGTCTGGCTTGGCAATGCACGCGGCAGCAAATATGCTCGACAGCATGCCAGCAAGCATGAGGCACAGCCTGATTTTTGGCAGTACAGTAACGACGAGATCGCTCTTCACGACACACCTGCTATGATCGACCATGCTCTGAAAACATCCGAACAGGAAAAACTTCACTATGTTGGAATTTCCCAGGGTACCACTGCTGTTTTCGCTCTCATCTCAGCTCATCCTGAGTACAATAAAAAGATCGCCAGTGTTCATGCTATCTCGCCTATGGTGTACATGACGAAGGTTCGCAGTCCTCTTCTTCGTATGATTGCGCCAAACAGTCCTTTCTGCGAACGCTTGGAAGAGCAGTTAGGATCAGGCGAATTCAAACCATCCAAAGAATTGACCCAAACACTTGGTGGTGACCTGTGCGAAAATGAAATCAGTTGCAAGAAAGTTTGCTCTAACATTTACTTCGTGATGGCTGGCGTTGGAGATTTATCTACTGAATTAGCTCCGGTAATAATGGGCCACATTCCAGCAGGTGCATCCACAAGACAGATGCGCCATTATGGGCAAGGCATTGCTTCTCACGAATTCAGAAAGTTTGATCACGGTCCTGAAATCAACAAGCAGGTTTATGGTCTTGTACAACCTCCGAAATATAAAATATCCAACGTTCAAGTACCGGTTGTCTTGTATTCTTCAGAGAACGATTGGCTCTCACATCCCGAAGACGTGACAAGGTTGCACAAAGAACTGCCCAACGTAAAAGGCCACCATGAAATCACCGAAGACCATTTCACTCACATGGACTTCCTATTTTCGGAGAAAGCTCCCCATGTAGTTTATAAAGATGTAATAGAAAATATCAAACATAACCAAGAATCGAATTAATGTTTTTTTATATTTATGAATTTGTATCAGTTGTTTTTGTGTTTTTTTTCAAGCGAGCAGTAATAAATCCGTCCAAAATTATTATAGAGTTGTTTTATTTGTTATAGATTCATAGTTTATACAAAACAAAAAAAAACAAATTAAAAAAATAAATTTAATGGTATAAACAACGGAAGGCACGTCAGTGAAAATATTATATATTTATTTAAAATATAATTAGCATTAAATAGGCATCAGTAGCATATATTGTACTATTTATTTAAAAATATGCTTAATTGCATAAACAGTTTAATACGCATATAAGCGTAAATCGTTTGAGCGAATTATACAATAAAACTAGTTCTAGGGCCAAGAGCTATAATACGAAATATTTTATAATCGAGACCAAAACATTCTAGACTTTGCTTACATCAAAATACTAAAGGATTTTGACTCAAATAATATTTTTTGGCTTAAGAATATTTTTTTTATTTACATTTGAAGTACGTGTATTAGCGCCTTTTTCGCATGAACACTCATTAGCTGGACTGTTAAAATCAACTTTATGATCTCTATCAAGAGTTGCATGTATCCAGGTACATCAAACTGAACTGAGCCGGCCATGAGGTGCGGTTGGATGGAGCCAGCGCATCCAAGTATGTTATGATGAACAGTCCCGAGACTTATCGACGTTAAGGCAGACCAAGCTTTCGTTAATGGGACGGTGTAAATCGAGACTCCAAAAAAGTTAACATAGTAAATAGTACGGCAACGACCGAAACTAAACTATAAAGGATTGGAGAACTAAAAGAAGCTAATGTTTCTTCAGCGAGGTATTACGATAAAGAAAACCTTTGTTTAGTATTCCTATTTCAGAGCTATAAAATATATTAGTCTTGTAGTAAAAAACCTAAAAATAATCTTTATTTTATAAACAGATTTATGTATGGGCTGTATATTAAAATGTAACGACGTAATGTTAGTGACGTTTTGTAATATTATTGATGAATGAAAATTTTTACATAATAGCGCATTTGTATTTTGTAAACGGTTAGGTTTTGACATTTAAATACATATGCGGTCACAGCCCACGCTTTGTTTTGACATAGACTTCCATTCTGTCATTAAAGCGTTGAGGTGCAAGGGAGAACGGTTTAGAAGTTTTACCTACGATAGAAAGAGACATCTGCGCGGCGGCGCGGTAGCTTCCCGCCGTCCCCCCAAACGTCGCTGTAAGACAGTCGCGCTCCAGTTCGGTTTGCTGTGTGTGCTTCCAATGAGTTATTTTCATTTTAAGTGTTGTTTATAATATAACCTCAACCGATTGACATTCAGTGAACTGTTGTTTTGTTTTACTAGTGACAGAGTGCGAAAAGTGCCTTCGAATGGATTAAGTAACGATGTTACCACCTACGGCCGGTATAGCAGAGAATCAACGCGACCGGCCCGCGATGGCATACCAGCAGAGGCGTGACGTTAGAGAAATAACGAGGGATATTATCAGGGACGCGCGCGTCAGTAACCGACAGTCCATGTCGCCTGGAGGTAAGCCGGCCTAACGACGCCACGTTTCCGCCATGCTTGTCACACTGACATACGTCAAGGTGACATATATACAAAAACAACGCTTTTGCCGTGGAAAAAGTTTCCAAAAAATGATATAGCTTCATCTAATATGTATATGTGGTCGCTATGGCATGTATGGAGGCCTGTTACGTCATCTAGGAGCTCAATGTTGCAAAAGAAAAATGGCGCCAATGCGCCACATTGTCCGCTTCGATTTAATAATCTTTATACTTTGTATAGCTAAACCTTCTCTAATTTGCGCGGTTAGTAGTAAATTACTATTTCATTTGGATTTTAATGCATCATTACTTCCTTACTGTGTTTAAAACAATGCAGTAAAACGAAGCACGTGCCGTGGTTATTTTTAGCCACCACACTGTTCGCGGTGCTTCCGTTTGCTTTTAATAGGTTAAATGTTTTTCAAAGAATAACAATAATTTGTCTAGGAATATATGTAAAATGTAATGTGTTCATGTTTGTTTATTGTTATTGAAATCTCATTGACTTAAAATGTCGTTATGACAGTAAATTGACAGCGGTCATGGAGTACAAGATGGCTGCTGCGAGTTTTGTTTCTTAATTTGATCACGCGCTTCGCTTGGTGGCGCTGTAATCGTTTTGTTGATATTGAAAAATCTGTCATTTGCATGTTATTGATTACATGTTATAAGTGTTTCATGAATATATTGAGAACTTTTTACTATGAATATAACACATTCATCGCTTAGCACACACACACACATCAAACTAAAAAAAATTGTAAAACTAGTGTTTCACATAATTCATTACATTTATTAATCTAAATTTGTACAATTTTATACCAATCCTTAACTAAATATATATATGATATTCTCAGAAATTATGAGGACCGACGAATAAACTATGTAAATAAATTAAACTTTTAATTAATTAAGTTGGCACTAATACAAAAAAAAACAAATTTAACAAATTTTGGTCTGTTTCTTCTGAATGATCTTGGACAGCTGGACTAATTATTATGAGACTTCTACTGGAAAATGTTTCTGAATTTATGAGAAACATTTTTTTAGTTTAGCTCCAATGATTATAATAACAAATAAAATATGTATGGAAAGCATAAACTGCCAGGAAAACTGATACTATGTATATTTTTAGGGTTAAAGATGTTCCAGATCATGTTGTAAATAATTATATAATAATATTTTAATAAAATCCAAATTGATTATTATCTCTTTAATAAAAATTGTGTATAAATATAACAGTTTGCATAGAATATTTAAAAAAAGATCCACTACTTAACAACAACAATAATAGGAGACTGCATATGTGGCTCATGAAGCAACAGTAAATCAATTTTCTTGTATTATAGAATTCCCAGGTATGCTTCTGGCCTTGTTTATATTGTATAAACTAGTGTCTGCTTGGCTATGATCCCACCTAATGGAAAGCAGAGATGTAATCTAGGTGATAAAGTGCACTAAGCTAAAATAATTCTTTTCACTCTCTTCTTAAAGACTAGCATCATAAATCTGAATGGAAAAACTAACACCAGTAGTCTTTTTCAATCTTTTGCTGTTAGAGTTATGAAGGAAGGCTTGTGGTGGTTTTGTCAAACCCACCTGTCTAGCTAGCTACATTGGCTCATTTGCTACTCCACCAAATTTTTTTTATATTTATGGGTATTTGACTTGTATGTGTTATTGACAAATAATATTTACAAAGTGGGTACTTCATAAAATTTTAACATTATGTCACTATAGAAAACAACTACGTAGCTGCTACAATTAATGGTACATACTCATGTGTTTTAATATATATATATATATATATATATATTCAGTACATAACACTTACATCTCTAGTTAATTATATTATATATATAATGAAAATGGTTTTCTTTGTTCGCCAACCATGTGAAAACTACTGAATGTATTGATATGGGAACAACACCTTTTAATGTAGAATGATATGTGGATGGTTATAGGTTTTTATTTTTTGAATTTCATAGATCTTTCAACATTTTTTTTCTTATTACTTTTATAAAAATTGTTATTTCATGTTGTTTATCTGGTTGCTATAGTAACTGTTATTATAGAAAGGTGGTTGTAGTAGCTCTCAAGGAATATTTCAGACAAATTTCAAGCCTAATTTTATATTTTGACTTGCGAAGTGGGTGAGGAAGAGCTAGTAATTTTATAACTTTTAATTGGGTCTGCAAGATTGTCTTATCACAAGATGTCAACAGTAAATCAAATTCATCTGGAGATAAAAGCTCTTTATCATGTTTGAAACTGGGTCAATGTGTTACTGTGAGGTTTATGAATGATGAACAAATGTTTCAAACATGAACAATTTTTTTTTTCAATAAATGATAGAATCTATTAATTAAAAATAACATGATTAATCATAATCATCATCATCAGTCAACAGATGTCCACTGCTGACCAGCTCCATAGGCTTCTTCCAAATACCTCTACATAGTTTGTTGGAGTTCATTGAGGAGAAACAGACTGTAACCTACCACATTGCCCCAGTGTAGGTTGGTTGGTGGTCAGAGTCTTGTCTGTTATTCAGCAGAGCCCACTGTGTGCAGGTGTGGTTGACTTGGGCTCCTTAAGGTGTCGGGCAGAACCCCTTACATTCACCCACATGATTAATGGCCTATTCAAATATCAATATCTTCCTGCTTTTTTCAAATTCTAAGGGAAAGGGTTTTATACATGTCTCCTTCCATTCCCATCTTATATCCACTTTCAAACAATCCATCAACAATTTTTTTTATAAATCAATATCTACATTGCATAGTTTGAAGCTGTAAACATAAGTTAACACATCACTCTTTTTTTTTAAAAAAATTAAGAACTTCAAAAATTTGAAAGCTTAATCATTAATGAATATTTAATTGTGGCGTATCTCATACCATCACACGAGGTTGCTATATAACATATTCAGTACGGTATCCATAACAACAACGGATACATCGCAAATAGAAGGCGACATCAACGCTCGTACTGATGAACCTGGCAGCTTGCACGCCAGCGGGTCCCACTGACATAGTTGCAAAAGTGGAGCGACCTGCTGAATGCCGCGGAAATGTCAGCCTCGGGGCTGGCAGGTTAATAAGCGGTTTATTTTTGCGACTGTTATTAACTAGACTGTTTAGAGGCGAGGCCGGCGACGTATACCAATGGCCGACCAGTTATCTGTTGACAGTGAGGATAGATTGTCCAGCTCGATGTCAATTTTATATTTACATCGATATGGACCTTCCAATGTGTAGATTCCAATACGTCTGCTATTTGTGAGACTGCGATTAACGATCTATAGACAATACTGTTTAATGGTGGTTGGGGAAAAACTTATAGTAATTGTTATCAACATTTTATTTTATTTATTTATGGCTGTGAAAATATAACATGCATAATAATAAGTGCAAAAAGCAGTATTTATCCCAATCAGGTATTTCTTTCAGTAGACCTGTGGTTGGAAGTTCTTATAATCATCATCGTCAGCCAATAGATGTCCACTACTGTATATAGGTCTCTCCCAAAGATCTCCACATCGATCGTCTCGGGTGGGCAGCGTTCGGGAAGCTATGCAGCATTTTTTCGTTTCAGATACTGCAGTGTCTGAAGACAAAATTCTTCAACTCGTGCGTATTGCGAATGTTGACATACGGATCCGAGACGTGGCCCTTTAATATCGGCCTTATAAAAAGACTGAAAGTCACCAAGAAGGCAATGGAGAGAGCTATGCTCGGAGTTTCTCTGCACGATCGAATCAGAAATTTGGAGATCCGCATAAGAACTAAGGTTACCGACATAGCTCAAAAGATTGCTAGACTTAAGTGTCAGTGGGCAGAGCACATTACTCGAAGGACCACAGGCTATGAGGCAGTAAGGTCCTCGAATGACGTCCGCGTACGGGTAGACATAGCGTTGGGAGGTCTTCCACGAGGTGGACCGACGTTCTGGTGAAAGCCGCGGGAATCCACCGGATGCAAACAACGTGGGACCGATCGATGTGGAGTTTTTATAATAGTAACAGTAAATTCGTTACAGTCAGTTACATATTAGAACAAAACTTACATACATTGTTTTTGTTTATTTTGTTCAAGTAGAAGTATTAAATCATTGTACACAAATATTTTATTTTGCTAAAAACAGTCGGTGTAAGCATTACTAGAGTAACGAGACTCAGCATCTTGTCTCGAGATGACCAGCACAATGTAGTGCAGTGTATATCATATTAACTAACGCTATGTATGTTATTATGGGTAGGCATATCACTTACCATCAGGTAAACGTCTACCTTTTATTATCGCATTGACGAATTTAAAAAAAGTCTCAACCGTTACATATAAAAAAAAGAAAAAGCTTGTCAAGTCATCATATAAAATAAATTCATACCTTTTATATATACTATTAAAATAATTAATACGTATAAATTAAAAGATATATATGTTTATATAGTTTTTATATATATACTTTTTTGTATTGTTTATACTTTTTTGGAAGATAAACAAAACATGAGACAAAAATACTATAGAGATAAAATAAAAAAGAGGTGGACATAGTGCGGCCAATTATTCATTTTGAATGAACCCTTCGGGACGTGAAGAGAACAAAAAGATATACAAAAAAAAGAAATTTAATACAAAATGTACAATAGTGCAAATACAAACATGCACATAAATATTATAAAATATTTTAAACATTTAAAATTTTCATTTAACAAAACAACGACAGGAGCGGACGGTTACCTGGCGATATCAACGTCACACTAGTTAGGATGTATACACAGCACTACATTGGGCACGTCGCCTTGAGAAATATACTAGCTACAGTGCCCTTTAAACAGGAATACAGTAAGGTTTGCATACTGCCGTTTGCTGGCTGCAGTAGGCGCTGCGGTTGTATCTACCTAGACAGTCTCCAGCAATAGTCACCAACCAGAATTTCTTGCATACTTAATGAAAAATATAAAATAGCCGTTTAATTTTCATAACGCTTATGTACGTTTAGGAGCGGCACGATAACGATAGTAAATAAGATCTTGCGCAACGGCAATTGGTCAATGACCTGCACCAGATAACCTAACGAAATTCGTCGGCTATCAGATTCTGAGCTTGCTTTCCAAAGCACTATCAACGTAGAGAACAACGTTCAAAGATATGTGGGACTGGACAGAACATCTTTCGATCCGAACTGGTTACGAGCCCAGAATGCCTTCACTTACCCACACTAAGTTGCTTAGTTCTTGAGCTGCCATAACACAGATTCCGGCAATAAATTTTTTTTATTTAACATAGCGCCGAGACAAAAAGGTCAATCACCTGATGGTATATGTACATAGTAATGTTTGCACACTACTGTTTGTAAAATTGCTGGGGTAACTCAACATTTTACAGCTCAAGGCAAAGAGCGCAATGTGGTGCAGTGTATACCATATTAACCACTGCCATCTTGTTATGGGTGTTCAGGTGTTCGTCTCACTCGTAGTTTATAAATGGGGTTATATTTTAAACTTCACAGAGTTTTCAATGGAGAAAGATATCATTAGAAAATCAACATTTTTAAAATGATAGCTTCTATGGATTTATGAGGACATTCACCAACCCGCATTTGGCAAGAGTGTTAGATAGACCTTGACTCTTTCTACAAGAGAAGACCACGAGTTCCATTCTTCTTCTTAGCGATTGTTCCGTCTTATGAAAAGGCTTTCTTACTTCTGTCACTCCACTTCATTCTATTTGGAACATCGCTTTCTCCGCTATCACCTCATCATATTCCAAGTCCCATTAGTGGGTATAATATGTAGAAAAATATATTCGATCTATTGACCTAGTTCGAAGAGTTTAAAAACTAAGTTTAGTGGGTAGGTGAGGATGAGAGTTATTGCAGTTCCCAAAATAGCTTGTAGTTTGGCCGTGGGGAGCACGCTCGCTGACCCGTCGTTAATCGGTTCCCGTCACCAGCTCAGTGATGTAACGCGAGGGTGAAGGACCGCTGGCATGAACGAAAAAACAATACAACATAATTACCGTTATATTACGCGAAATCCCTCTCTACTGTTTTGGGTATCATCATCATCAGCCGATAAACGTCCACTGGTACAATATAATTTTTTTTACATTTTCTTTTCTTCTTTTGAATATTCCTGTGCGCGTCTAATTCTACTATTGGAATCTGTGTTATGGTAGCCCAAGGACTTGGCAACTTAGTTTGGGTGTCGTGTGTAGCAGAGTGGTGCAGTGAAAGAGTTCTGGGTCCATAACCAGTTGCAACTGAAAGACGTTTTGTAGAATTTCACATAATATTTACAACAAACTATCAGAGCGATTTGAAAATATCGAATGTTTACATTAAACCGCTTAATCTATTAAGTGTGGTATTGGGAGGCCTCCCACAAGGTGGAGCTGCGATCTGGTGAGAATCGCAGCAACCCACTCGATGCAACCAACACGGGACAAATCGATGCGGAGATCTTTGGGTGAGGCCTATATTCACCAGTGGACGTTTATCGGCTGATGATGATACCGAAGCGCTTTACCGAACATTCTTTTTCTTCTTCATTTTCATTTACTATAAAACAAATACAATAAGATTTTTTTTTATAATTCAATTAAGCGACGACATGAGCGGAATGTTCGTGGTGATGGTGAGTGATATGCCCGCCCATAGCGTAGCTAGTCAGGATGTTGGTGCTGCACCACATTGCGCTCGTCGTCTTAGACATATGTTATGTGTCATTACCCCAGTAATTACAATAGCTATAGTGCCCTCCAAACCGGACTACAAAAATTGTTTGCACTTATCACTTATCATCAGATGAACGTCCCACTCGCCTCATCGCTTCTTTGAATAAAATAAATGTAAAAGATAACAAATAGTTAAGCTCTTTTAAGGACATGCTACCGGCAACCTTTTTTTAATTTTCTCTTTGGTGGTATTTATCCCTTAGGGATATGTCAAGCGCCATTGGCTCCAAAAAAAGAGACGACACAAAAAAAATCTTAATGTGTTAATACTATGGTTACAACATCTCAATAATATCTCATGCTGCCCGAGACTTTGGTTCACACAACACCAGGTGTGAGATGCTCGAGTCTAGAGTATTGATGGATGTATGAATGGTTAACGTCGCAGCCTATGAGCTTTAATTACTAATTCCTCACTTAGTTAACAATCAATGTTACCATCAATGAAATCTATTTTCGCATCACTTTGAATGCGTTTTGTTATTTAATGAAATTTTGTATCTATTACACTTATTTTCAGGTGATTAAACCGGTACATGTTAGATCGCCTATTACATGTTCGCTCTAACATTATCCAATCTACCTTAATACAACGTAACACTCGATAAAGAAGCTCTGACCTTTAGTACAGCTGTGAAGGAAACCCTGTCGCGAATAATTCATGAAGGGTGCCCAATTCGCGTCACGCCCTACCCTTACCTCGCACCTTGTACGTGTATATGGGGTAGTAATAAAATATAAAAGGATTACATTACATCCTAAAATAACATATAACATGGACCACGCTTTAATCCTATACAGTTTTTTAGGTCTAGGATAAAAGATAATTCTCCTAAGAAACTTCTTCGTAGGTTCCGTGGCTGTTCATAGAAATTAACGTCCTGATCGTGCCTTGCCACATGTAAAAAATCTATCTTGATCGTGACATAGATTTTGATTATTCCCCTTTTTTGTTTGTGATGAGTATACATTGTAGCAGTTTCTTCTACAAAAATTTTAATAAAATTATTACAACCCACTCGCATTGGGCTAGCGTGCTGGAAAATGGCTCAAATCTCCCCATATGAACCCCTACATACGACAGCTCCCTAGTGCCCAGCGATACCGGAGGCCATGCTGACTGTATATGGAGATCTCCTGGGAGAGGCCTATGTCCAACAGTGGACGTCTATCGACTGATGATGATGACCGAAAGTAAAGAATATAGAAAACGATTGCTCTTAAATTTATTTTTCTCAAACTCTAAACAAGGGGCTGATGGGGATATGTAGATGAGGTGATGTCAGTCATCAAATGCCTTGGACTAGGTACACGCAGCACAGGAGCAATACCTTGTAAATCTTAGGTGTTTGCAGGCATCGTACGGCTTCCAATAAGAGTAATAAAAACGTATTAGAAAAATTTAAATTTCTGACCACGACAGGACAGGTTTTCTCGGAATTACACAGACACACATAAACGGTCTTGTCTGCTCGTCATCATCAGCCGATAGATGTCCACTGCTGGACATAGGCCTCCATAAAGATCTCCCGGTTGATTGGTCCCGCATTGCACGCATCCAGTGGGTTCTCGCGATTCTCACCAGATCGTCGGTCCACCTTGTCTACTAACAGCCTTTAAGGATAAACATCCATTTTTTTTTCTACAGGCAAACCGTACACAATATAGTTTACCGAAACGATTACTTTAACCATTAGAGTTTTGTGCACCTACCTTACACCTTCGTTAGCAGACCGTAACTTTATAAAGTCCAGTGGTTAAATCGAACCTGCAACTTCTCCGGAATTCAACCCTTAAACGATTTGCTTATATCATAATAATATGGAATGGATAGAAACCAGATCAAAAAATTAACGATCTTGTTATATCGAACTTTCCCTACAATAATGCTGTATAACAGAAGCTTGTTCAAACTACTTGTGTGTATAAACAAGGGGAGATTTGGGCGTCGCAACCCCAACACCCTGCGGACGTTCACCCCGATCGATTCATCCCCCGTCCCTCGGGCCCCCACACCGTGCACCCCGCCGGAATGGCTTCCGACGCAGTTTCCGCGTAAGTCTGACCTTGCACGTTGTTATTGCAGCATTTAGGTAGACAACTCGTTCCTACTCCGTCAGCTTAACCAACTTATTTTTTTTTATATACAAAAAAAATCTTTCTGTATATGAATAATTGTCTTTTATTTTTATATTTTTTGTTTTTTTTATTTCATTAAGCAACGAAACGAGCGGGACGTTCATCTGTTGGTAAGTGATACGCGTGCCCATAACAACATGGCGCTAATTGAATAGTATACACTGCATCGCATTGCGCTCCTAGCCTTGAGACATAGGATTTTAAATATTGTTACCCCATTAATTTCACTAACTACAGCGCCCTTCACATCGGAACACACCAATGTTTGCACACTACGGTTCGTTGCAATAGGAACGGCTGCGGGTACCTACCTAGATAGCCTCCAGCAGAAGATATCTACTACTGCTATTTTAATAAGACAAAATCCAATTAAATTGGAGAATCTTTGTATGTGGCCCAGAGCTGATGATGACAGACTAAAATTAACGTCTCTTCCGCAGTTGAGAAACAGTTAAATTTCCAACTGCCGTTCATACATATTGAACAACATGAGGGCGATGATTAAAAATAAACAGTATTTCCATCGAAACCTAAACAAATGTAAATAAATGCGGTTTACTTAGCCACGCATTGACATCGCATTTCCCTTGTGTCGATGAACCTGCGTCCGATCGTCGTGTCCATGGTTCAAATTCCAATAGAGGTGTGTGTTTACTCGTGAAGTGATTACACTTTAAAACCTGTTCTTCTGCATTGGTTAAGGATCGCACAAAATTATTTTGTGGATATTCATTATCAACCGACGGAATTCCACTGCTAGACATAGGCCTCGGCCCCAATGATCTCCACATCGATCGGTCCGCATCGCCGGGCACTAAGAGCAGTCGTTCGGATGGGATAATATGGGGGGGGATTGGGGCTATTTCTCACCACACTGGCACATAACCCATTTTCATTTTATATATATATATATATGTAGATATTAATAAGTCTAAAATGTTGAGCTGGTGATACACCTATAACAAGCGTTAGCCAGACGAAAAGTGGTAGTGGTAGAAATGTTTACATCAGTAATTAATACAAATAGGAGTGTCACGGGTTGTTGTGTGACACCGTCACCGCAAACACTGCAGGCGCTATTCTAGCACCGATGTGATTGCGTTAAATATTTAAACTAATTGAATATTCTCAACACGTCGGTCGTTCATTATACTTGGAGGTAAATAGTGTAAGTTCACATCTCAAGATGAAATAACTTAAAACTTGAACAAGGCAGGAAGCTGTGGAGGCGAGCACTATGTGGTGCCAGTGTATATCATTCTAACAATGTGTAGATCTCTATTGCAGCCGACACTGTACTGTGCAAACATTACTGTTCTGGTTTAAAAGGCGTTGTAGCTATTGATGTTACTGGAGTAATAACCCTTAATTAACATATTAAGTCGTAAAACGACAACTGCAATTTGGTGCTCTGTGTACCGTTTGAACTAGCACCACGTTGTTATGGGTAGGCGTATCGCTTAAGCAGAGACCGGGCCGTCGAATGAGGATGTTTTACACCTTCCAACTCTCATAACAGAGGCCATGGTGTAACCTGTCACCAAATACGACTTTGAAGTGGTGCGTTACGGACTTCCGTGTAACACTTTTATAGGGGGTGGAGAGTAGTAGACCAGACATGTGGTTTTATCTACATCTCTCGCTGTCGGGACCATGGTAGTGTGCAAAAGCATTCCCGTGGTTCCTGCTAAATGCGATGAGTGAGAAACAGTGGGGTTTTAGCCGGTAAGAGTCCAGCATAATTCTTCTGTTGCTCCGACAGCAGAAGGATATCCAATGCATGATTTCACCACGAAAAAAAAGGCGTATCTGTTGAACGTCCCGCTCGTGTCGTTGATTAAAAAAAAATTACATCACGTTGTTTTAAACAGACGTATGACTTAACCTCAAGTTGAATGTCCATGTCATCTACTCGTTTCGCGATATAAAAAAAATAATAATTTCTATACATTTACGATAGAGATATTATTACCTAGCCTTGAACATGCGAGGTTGTTCCATAATTTGCATACACATGCAACCTCTACCTACATATCAATTACGTAAGTAACATATTTGTAACTTTAATTTATAACCTAAGTTCGTGTTACTAAATACGGAATTCGCAAATTTTTTTATTTGCATTAACTTTCTCAAATTGGTTTATTTAATTTTTAACCATCAAAAAAAAAGATGACGTCACATGGTTTTAAGGTTTACGTTTTAAGGATCTTATCGAGGTTAATAAACATATAGTGACGGTTCTAATGATCCGATCGATGTGGAGATCTTTGGGGGAAGCGTACGTCCAGCAGTGGACGGCTATCGGCTGATGATGATGACGGTACTAATTTTCAAGTTTCAATAGAGAACATGGTTGCATACTGCCTCCGGCATGCGCTGTAGCTAGCGAAATTAACGGGGTACGCCCACCCATAATAACGTGGCTCTAGTTAAGATGGGGTATGCACTGCACTACATTGCGCTTGTCGCCTGAGACATAATATTGAGCCTCGTTACCCCAGTAATTACACTAGCTACAGCGTCTTTTAAATCGGAACACAGTAATGTATGCATATTGCAGTTTGGCAGCAAAATTAGGCGCTGCGGTGGTCTACACGGTCTCGTGCAACAGAGACTTACCACCAAGTTTGTTGTTGTTTCAAGGAGACGTATCACTTACCATGTCTCGCTCGTCCCGTTGCTTCAATTAAAAAAAGAAAATACAAAATACAGTGGAAAGCCACCTATCCGGGTAACGGACGCCCGGGGCAGCTATTTATAAATAATAAGGGTGCATTGTGAGTTTGTAGGTCGTTGGTTAGCCAGGTGCGCTGCGCTTACCACCACACACCGTTCGAGCGATGTGTGCGACAAGTATACGTTAGACTAAATTTGTCCAGTGGACTCCACATTCACCACTACAACCGGGGATGTCGGAAAAGTTAGAACGATGACACCTCCACCATCAGCCGATTGACTTCCCCAGCCAGATATAGGCCTCCCCCAAAGATCCCCTCATCGATGGGTCCTGGTGCCGCCCGAATCAGCGGGCACCGGGGACAGTCATTTTTAATTTCATTCGACAAACATCATTTAAAATAAAAACAAGATTTTAAGGTTTATGGTTTTTTTATTCAATTAAGCGACAAGACGAATTGAACATTCAACTTATGGTGATACAACGTGGCGCTAGTTGGCGTGATATATTCTGCACCACATTACACTCGTCGCATTAAGGCATAAAATGTTAAGGGTCGATGATACCCCAGCAATGTCATTAGCTATACAAACCCTTAAAATCAGAATACAGTAATGTTTGCACACTACCGTTTGACGGAAAAAAATAGGCGATGCGTTGGTACCTATCTAGACGGTCTTCGGCAACAGGGACTTACCACCAGCAATATGATTTCGTTATATTCTATTCACATTTTATCGACTGACGGAAGCAAACATTCCGTACGCGAGTGATTGCGCGAAAAGCGCTCAAACATCCAATACCTTGATAAATGGCTTTTTGATTGATGCATTACGGTCTCGCAGCAGACCCACGTGGAAACCACCACCGATTTCACACCT
Organism: Ornithoptera priamus; assembly: GCA_029034505.1. NCBI lineage: Eukaryota > Metazoa > Arthropoda > Insecta > Lepidoptera > Papilionidae > Ornithoptera > Ornithoptera priamus. The sequence continues at coordinate 1,001,456 of JARDWD010000827.1, forward strand.
TAACCAGTTAAATTTCAGCTCAAATTTGACTGTACTCTTACCTTAGGTACGGGCTGAAGTGTTAAAAATATTTGCGTTAGTATACTAGCTGTTCCTCTCTCGCTATGCCGGCTGTAATATAAAATTATACTTGAAATTTGTCTGAAATATACTTTGAGAGCAACGGCAACCGCAAATGACTTGATACCAACCGTTAATATAGCAACCGCATAAAGTTAATTAGAAATACAACGACGAAGGATCTATGAATCTCAAAAAATAGATATCCTATAACTATCTACAGATCATTTCGCCTCGAATGCTCATGTTCCCTTGTTCGATATGTTCACTAGTTTTCACGTGATTGGCGAACAAACAAAATCCATTTTCATAATATATATATATATATATATAGCTATATACTTGCGGGTTCTTCATATCAACAGATCGGAGTCAGATTTTGATCTGTTGATATGAAGAACCCGCAAGTCGATTACTGTTGTTCTCATATAAGACTGCCAAATTTTTCAATTTGCAGATGACACATGTATAATAACTGCTGACAGGAATATCGCTTAAATCAGTGATTCCACGATATGGGTCTTCACTTAAATACTCAGAAACTAAATTGATTCACATCCATTTAAGTCGTTACATAACATTTCATGAGGTGAATTTAATAGTTCACACTCATAGCTTTATGCACGACACAACCAAGAGATGTGACTGCAAACCCATAGGACAAGTCAAACAACACAAGTATCTAGGACTATAGACGTATAGACGATAGATTTAATTGGGGCCCACATATTGAACATATTTGCGGCAAACAGAGTTATATTAGCCAAACTTTATATAATAAAATCAAAAATATCATACACAATATTAATGAATTTGTATAAAGCAATCGTAGATTCGCTTTACAATTAAGTACAAATACTAAAGATAAGTTTAAAAACCACTATAAAGACTTATTTAAGTACTGCAAAACACTTCTCATACATGAAAAAGTACACTAGACAATACCAAAATAAAATAGACATATACTAAATATATTACCTGTTATTAAACGTATTCAGCACACGAGACGTGCTAACGATATATAAGACTAATCGGTGAAAGATCTAACATGCGACATATTACCCGAAATATATACCAAGTTACCTGCAGACTGACAGGAAGCTTTAAAACAAAAATTCCCTAAAAAGATACTAATTGCTTATTCCTTAGATAAGGAGAACAGTGATAATAAAATAATACACACTCATACATGGGTTAATCTGTAATGTAGATGAATACAAGAGACAATAAAAACTGCCACCCACCACTGCAGCGCCTATTGCAGCCGAAAAACAGTAGTGTGCTAATATAACGATGTTTGGAACTAAAAGACGCTGTAGTAAGTGAAATTACTAGGGTAATGAGACTACATCTTATGTCTCAAAGCGACGAACACAATGTGTTGCTGTGTATATCATGTTGTAACGTCACTCGTCTCGTTTTCTTAAAATATAAACTTAAGGTAAATATATATAAAAAATTGTCTGCATGATTCCAGGTCGCGATCGGTTCCCGTCCACTTCATCGACGGATGATAATGAATCTGGCACGGACGGCGAGGCGGAGCGGTCGCGGCGCGCCCTCGCGCACGCGCTGGCGCACGCACCCCCGCCCGGCATCGTGTCCGTGCGCAAGCGGCGCGGCAACCTGCCCAAGCACTCCGTCAAGATACTGAAGCGGTGGCTGTACGAGCACCGCTACAACGCGTACCCCAGCGACGCGGAGAAACTCACGCTCAGCCAGGAAGCGAATCTCACCGTTTTGCAAGTGAGCATCTGCTACGATGAGTGACGAGACGGGTAACGCCTGGTGGTTCACCAAGTGCGCGTCTACAACAGCGAGGCTTCAACCTAAGGCGGCCTCACCAATGATGCCGGGTGTGAATTGCACACGAGCGCAAAAGTGTGAGGGGGCGCCGGCCTAGGCACTTTTAATGAACCTGCGCCCTGATGACTGTCGGGCGCTTACTAAAAGGCACTATGGTTTATTGCACACGGACGCGATATGGGCTGAAGACGTCTTTTACTCTAACAATAACGGTTTTTTTTCGGTGCTAAGAAATATGATGCATCTATCAACATCAACGTCACGCTCTAGTGATATTAACCTCAGCTCAGTCAGTTCACTTGCTACAAACCTTTCAAACCGGAGCACAGTAGCGTTTGGCGACAGTAATACCTAGACGGTTTCCAGCAACAGAGATCTACCACCGATTTATTTTTTGTTTGTTTTTATTTGTTTACACAAGACTCTGATCTAGCCCCTCTTCTTACTCCCAACTAATATCGGTGCACTTCAAACTGGACGTAGAGATATATAGACTATACCGTTTAGCGTGTAAGTGCTACCAGGATTTAGAACTAAATGTCTTCCAGAAAAAAAGACCACTAAAATTTTTCTTAATTTATGACCTAAATAGAGAATTTTTACTAGTTTAGGGTGTGTGTAGGATAATAGTACAGGGATAAGTTTAGAATCTGCAGCCTCGTAGTGCCAAACTAGCTGAACTGATTTAGATCCGGTCTATTTCCTTTAAAAGGTGATTAGAGTGAAAATTCTAATTCAAAAATGTTTGTGCCTCCTTTAATATTGTCATCTCTTCTTCTTACTTTGAACAGGTATTTTTAAATAACGATTTATGTACAATAGTACAAACTATCAACCCTTTCCGTTCAGGTGTGCAACTGGTTCATAAACGCACGCAGGCGCATCCTGCCTGAGATGATCCGGCGCGAGGGGCACGACCCGCTGCACTACACCATCTCGCGGCGTGGACGTAAACAACTCGGCGGTTCCAGCGGCCAGTCAGGCATGATAGTCGGCTCCTGGGACAACGAACAGGAGGTAGTCGATAACAGATATCTGTATAGTTTATAGCTTTTCTAAAGATATTTGGCTAAATCTTTGATAACATAATCTTTTTTGTGGAGAACAAGGACCACAACAGTACAACCTCCTTTGATCTTTTAAACGTGTTCTTTCCATTACTCGTGTAATATATTCCACTTAGTGGTGCTGGTCAATGAGAGATGGACTAGTCTTTTTGTTGCACGATATATGTATATAGAAATTATTATCATCATCAGCCGATAGACGTCCACTGCTGGACTTAGGCCTTCCCAAAGATCTCCACATCGATCGGTCATCGAATAGTAGTGCCTAAGTACGACTCCACCGGATGGTAAACTGAGATGTAATCTGGGCAATATAATGTACACAGACGTACAAAGTCATATGATTGGTTCCGCTTATGATAAATATACACCTAGCTCATATAGGAAGTATACATGGTCCACTTACCACCAGACGATTATGTAGCTTCTCATCTCTTCTGACATTGCTAAGCACAAAGAACTTATGTAAGAGGATGCATTCGTAGAATGACCCCGAGCGCGGCCGCGACCACGATTATGGAGACGGTCTCCTGGTGTATCGAAGCGACGGCGATGAAGTGGCGGATGCGGAGGAGGGTTACTCCTCCAGCGCAGTCAGCGAGGAGGAAGTCAAATACGACCCGTCTGTGTGGCAATCAGTCATTCACTATACACCGGAGGACCGCGAGCTGCACCCCGCCGCTAGAGGGTGAGTGATTTTAGCTTTTTTAAAATCTAAATAAACTAATCTTTTTAAACAGACATATGTAGAAGCAAAGAACTATTCAGAACATTGGTCCATTACGTACTCTACAGAAAAAAGGTTTTTGAAATTTTATCAAAAACAGGACTATGGACAGAGACAAAGTAAAGTAAGCGATAAACAAACTACATTATCATTATCATCATCATCAGCCGATAGCAGTCCACTGCTGGACATAGATTAGACCTTAAAGACCTCCACATCGATCGGTACCGCGTTGCTCGCATCCAGTGAGTGCCCGCGATTCTCTCCAAGTCGTCGGTCCACCTTGTGTGGGAGGGCTCCCAACACTACATGAACCACTGCGCGGGCGTCACTCGAGAACCTTACTGCCCTATCGGCCGTCGGTCCTTCGAGCAATGTGCCCCGCTCACTGCCACCTTAATCTACCAATTTTTTGGGCTATGTCAACAAAGTAGATATACAGTTTTAATTTAATCATCAGATTTGTTTTGACGTTTCATAGTTAGTTGAATTAGTTTGTGGCATTATAATTAATGAGTCGGTCGCGGCAGAAGCGCTGCGGTGGTGACGGTCCGCACTTCGGACGAGGCCGGTGGCGAGGAGGGCGCTAGCGGCGGCGCCAGCGGAGGGGACGGCGACGGCGGCGGCTGGCACCCGCAGCTCGCGCACTTGCCTCAGCTGCCGCACCCGCTGCGCCGCACGCTCCAGGTACACACCGCACATTGATTTACTGCCGGCTGAGCTAAGTATGCCTGACTTATCACATGCAGGACCGTGATTTGGTTTTGGGGCGAGATAGTAGTTTGGGTGGTGTGTAAGTTTTCCGAATCCATTTACTACTATTCTATTATTGTTAATCTGCAGCAATAACAGCGTTTCCGTATTTTAACAGCTATAGTATCTCTGGCCACCCTGCCACTTCATCATCAGCCGATAGACGTCCACTGCTGGACCTAGGCCTCACCCAAAGATGTATGCATCGATCGCTCCCGCGTTGTTCGCATCCAGTGAGTTCCCGCGATTGTTACCAGATCGTCGGTCCACCTTTTGGAAATCCTCCAAATACTACGTCTACTGGTACGCGGACGCCACTCCAGGAGCTTACTGCCACATCGGCGGTCGGTTCTTCGAGCGATGTGCCCTGCCCACTGCCACTTAATAACATGTAAATTCACTTGCTATATCACACTACCCGAAACATGGCAATTTCACTAACTGGCGGTTTCTTTACATCACTGCAGGCGGTTCCTAACAGCACTACAGCAGAGGGCGAGCGCGACAAGTTCAAGTGCCTGTACCTGCTTGTGGAGACCGCGGTGGCTGTGCGCCAGCGTGAGAAGGAGCAGGAGGAGGTGGCCGTCTAATGGGTAACCTATACAATGATATTACCATCACACCAATTGCTGCTTATAAATCGACTACCATTCACACACCACTACCACTACTACCGACCGTAGAGGAATTTTATTACATTTTACTAATTAAAGATCTGTCATATTTTTCCAGAGCACCCGTACATGCGTCATATCCGACGGTATGGTATGACCGCTGAGGATATACGCCACCACCGAAGCCCACGGGCAGCTCCGCGGACTACACACCCTACGAGACCGTATAAAGCGCTCACTCAGTTCCGCGTGTTAGTTACTATAATGTACCCATAGTGTTTTGATACGCCGTGCAGCGCTGTAACTACTTTTCTACAATAACAACACCTATTAATGACCATTTTCATAGCATCTGAAGGCCATAAACCTAACTATTTGATGACCCGGCGTTGGGCGTTAATCGATTTATGATAATGACATTCGTGACTGTAATTTGAGATGATGGCACCCTCTCGTCACCATACCATCTGTAATCTATCCTCCCCACACCACACCGAATATGACAGGAATTTACGTTTTCAATTAATGAATTCTTTTAACACCAGTTCAGTGTTCTGCATCATTAACCATAATTTATATTAAGTCAATGATTCTCAATCATGATTCGGATTATTTTTTTTCTCTGCACAATTGTCCATTCCCTTTCTAAAATGGTTTGAGTTCTCAATCTAATACTCCAATGCTCACACGTAGCTGCTACCGTCCATTGGGAAACACACATTTTAATAACTATAACTACTAACACCGACGTAACACAATAACTTACTCGTGTCTGCTGTAACACACTTGAGTGTTATTGCAATACTCTATAAAATACTTGCTCAGTAACAAAATGCACATATACTGAATAAATTAGTGCCAATGTCACTAATACCAATCACCAACTCAAAATATATCAAACGTGTTGCTTTAAGTTAGAACCTTGAAGAAGTATTATAGTCTAACATTAATTTACTATACATCAAATAAGTTTTATTATTAATAGTAAACCTTTAATAAACACCAAAATCATATAAAAAAGAAAATAACTTTAAAATAATAATACGACTACGAGAAAGTCCCTACATAAATATATCATTCACCAAATATTGTCTATATGATAAAAAAAACTATTTCGCTTTGTCTACCTTTATCATCTTCACTATGATCATCATCATTAGGTGCCTTCTTCAAATTGAAATTTGGCAATCAGATTGAGAAAACCAATTTGGTCTTCGGCTACTCTTTTAAACTGATGGTATTTAAACCCTGTCCACTGGTTCATGTCGTCAAACCAGGTGCACGTTTTCCAGGAAGTTTGCCCTCCAGGATCAACCTTGGGAACTCATAAAGGGATCCTCTTTGAAGGTGTCCGAAAAGTGAAAACTATATAACAGGCTTTACTAGGAACTCAAACTAGTTTTATTATCATCATCATCACTGCAGCTTATTGGAATGTCAATATACTATGCATGTACTAGTAACGTCAAAGCAAAAATTAGTTTAGTAGTAGTAAGACGATAAAATTTTATGATATATCTTCAAGGTTCAACTATAACGTTTTTTAATCTGTGTAGTAACAATGATAATTATCTTATCATAATAATACGAAAGTCACTCGTAGTTTTTTTTTTAGTTGAGTTGATGACATTTGTATGATGAGGTTTCTACGAAAAGAAGTTTTTTTTTAATCAGCTCACTTTTACTAGTGTTCTCTATTTTCTGCGTCATCTGACTCCCTCTCTGATTGTTAACTAATAATAATTAACATTATTTTCTATTTAAATGTTAAGATATAAGAAATGGATGATCACAGTACTCATTGAACATGCATGCATGGATATTCGTGTGTGTAAATGTGGAACCTGTATGCATGGTGTGTCATGTTAGGTGTAAACATACGCTCATGGTATGTATATATAAACGGTTATCGGTAGTATGTAGTGAACATAGTGAATATATTTTGTAAAAGCTGCTTTATATTAACGGTTGGACGTGTTGGGGCTCGCGTGCGCCGCCGACCGGACGCAGACCTCACGACGGCAGCCGGTAGTCACCATTCGTTACTACTAAAAAAAAATGACTGGTATCGGGTGTGCGCAGGCAACAACGCGTTTCTAGATTCGGAACTTGACACATAGACTTAGGTCATTTTAGTCACAATGTCAATTCCATTATTTTGTTGTCTAGACTATTGCTGTGAAGCGCTTCCGTGGTAATATCGATAAATATAATAATCGATCAATCTAATAGATCCATTTAAATTAGTACATACCAGTTGGTATTTAAAAATGATCTTAGGTCATTTGACACAAGGTAAATATCGCGTTGAATGATCCAAGGATATTTTTAGAATTTTTTAGCTTCATTTGCCTAGTAATCGTCCAGGAGATATAATAGTAAGTCCTTATAGAGACGCGATCTGTAAACTTGTTATATTCTCATAATATTCAGTTGAATATGTCTATATTATATAAACATATATATATTAAACATGTAACGGTTCTTATAGTCATATATGTAATGCAATGTGTCACGTTAAGGATCTTTTAAGGTATTCCTAACATACACACAAATATACATATATATATAAATAAATATATATCCTGTATAATCACATGTCAGATGACTATAGAGAGGGCTTTAAATATTAATGTAGATTAAACAAGCGCTTGCGCATCCACTTTATTGTGCGGTTATGACGATGACGCGTTTATACTCATCGATAATTTTTCTTTTCCCTTTATCATCATATCCTCGAGCGAATTGTTCATTGATTAAGTGTTTTCATAGTGTTCAATTAGTTTTAATTAATTTATATCGTGTGCGTCCGCCATTTTGTTTGTACTGTCAACGTAATGGCGGCGTGGTATTTTCGGTTTAGTTAAGTAAAGTAAGGTGATTTTGTTTATATTTGGTTTAATCAGGACGCAGTGTGCTCCTAGATCGTGGTGTATTCAGTTGGTACACTCGGCCGGGTGCGCTCGACGGACTGTTTCCGTGTTCCCGCGTACTTTTGTATATACTCGTGTGTAAGTTTCTTAACTAGTTAGCTATTAAAATTTTAGTTCACTTTAAGCTTTTTTTATTTTTCAATGTCCCTCTTTCCTCCCCTATCGTGATTATATATATATGTAGAAATAAACATGTAAATGCAAGCAGGAATTAATACAGGACAATTCAGGACATTAATACAAACAATAACAGGAATTAATAAAGCAAACTATAAAAGAAATTAAAAATTCATTGAGTTAAGAAAAAATTTTTATTTGAAATGTTCATGCGAACTGTAACAACATGTCAAACGATATATTTTATTCTTGTGCAAAGTGAGTGCAGTAGACCCTTCGTAGCAAGCAGTCGGCTCGTCTGTTGGCAACATTTTTTGAACTTCAAACATGCTTCCGTCCCACAGATCCTTTGCAGCATTTATATTAATTAATCTGCAGTAATATTAAGTTTATTGCCGGCACCGCCCCGCCGCTTGGTGGCGCCACCGTCGCTCATCGGCGACTTCCTCTTTCCATTATCGGAAGCGTCTGTTTCCTCGGTATCTAAATCCTGTGACGATATCCCCATCAGCAGATTGTCCAGGCTTTCTACTTTGGACCGGGTAGTATCATCTGTTAACAATAGGGTAAGATACTATATACTTAAAACATTATGTATAAACGTTGAGGCATTTTAGATCAATGTTAATTTACTATTTAATAATGGGATATATTCTATGATAAATAAACTTACAAATATTTTTACATTTCACCATCACTACTTTTATTGGTTTTTTTTTAAATATGACACCCAACTAATCGCTTATATCTATTGTCCAATCGCATCGTTCCGCTGCCGCTACACACTTCCGCTCCGTAAATCCTTCGATATTTATTATCTGTGATTGTAGTTCTCAGTTGTTTTTGTAAAGTATATTTATAAGTACGAATCAAAGTAAATTACGAATAATAAGTATATGAGCCCGCGCGGTGAATATGACCCATCGCCTTCATATTGAAGGTAGGCCTTTGCCCCAACAGTAGAAACGTAAATTGGCTGTTAAAACAAAAAAAGTGTATGCGATGGGATCGAAAAAAAACCCTAACTCCTTACTGACCTTGGAATCAAACGCAGTCTACTTTTACTGCGCATTTAGCGACGAGACGATCGGGACGTTAACCTGATGGTAAGTGATACCCCTACCCATAACGTGGCGCTATTTAAGATGATATACATTACACTACAATGCTCTTGTCGCTTTGGAACAACATGTTAAGTCTCATTACCCCATTAGCTACAGCACCCTTCAAACCGTGACACAGCATTGTTTGTCGGCTGCAATAGGAGCTGCGGTGGTACCCAGACATTGACCGGCAGCAGAGACCTACCACCAGTGCTGCTATAAGACAGTAAAATACAATATCTTGTTTTCATGTCATACGCCAACTTAAATGTCAGTATTACATTGAATTAAGTTGTACTAAATGCTTTATAGTACACTAATAGCGCATCTATTTATTCAAACGTGGACTAATTTCAATCGTGAGACCTAAATACCTTTCGTCGTTAATTCTCAGCAAAGTGGAGCGAACGGGCGTGATAGTGTGCATGTGTGATACGGAAAGATTATAAAAGAAAAGATGTTAAAGGTAAAAAAAGAAAAGCGTTTAATGTGGCTTTACAAAACAAACAAACAAACAAAAGATAACACGAATACAAAACAAATAAATACTTAAATGACACACGGGCGAAAAATATAAACATAGCCAACACGCGCTTGGCCTATGTAAAGGGTAAGGAGCTTTGACTGTTCTGTGAGAGCAGACCCTCGAGTCCCAGCAGTGGGAACATTATATCGCTAAACTATTCATGAATATAAGCTTTTAAAAATTATATATTTTTGTACTAATGCATGAAAACTAAATGTTAAAAAGGTTTTTCACATACATAAACACTTTCTCTCAACAACCCGTATTGGGCCAGCGTGGGAGAAATGGCCCAAATCATCTTATACGAACCCCTACAGATGAAGATCTTTGGGGGAGGCTTATGTCCAACAGTGGACTTCTATCAGCTGATGATGATAAACTCTACATGACAACAAGTTTAACAGAAGTCGAGTGGGAATTCTATATTTTACCCAATTGATGCCCACAGCTGAGCATAGACCAGGTCAAATTTGTAAGCAGTTGCCCACAGGTTGGTGATAACAAAACATAAAAAGGACTTTTATTTTTTTTAATTCTAGCAGTATTTGTATGGTAACGAAAAATACTAATTTGTCCCAAGAGATTGACCTCTAAGCGACGCTGTGTAAACATCCTAACTATCAACACCTTTATAAGGACAGGCGATACACCTATAAAACCAGTTAAGTTTATTTTATATTAAGCGTCATTTAAATCATTTGTTTTCTTTGATCAAGGCAAAGTTAACGACGACAGGTAAGCAAAAGAACGAACGCCGGTTCGAAGGACGCTGTTGCTAGCGAATTTGCTCGGGTAACGAGAACCACCATCAGTATTAAGACGTAACAAAAATAAATTGTGAAATAATGTAACGGAGTGTACGTCCGCGGCCGAACCAGTCTCCCGCTACTGGTGTAATGCTAACCAAGTCTTGCATTCTGCTTAATCATCTGCTTCAGCCTGAACTCCTCCTGCGCCAGCCGCTGTCGCCGCTTCCTCTCCGCTCGCGCCTCCTCCTCGCCGGTGTCAATACTGATCGCCTCCTGTTACCAAGTGCCTTTTTATTCTACATGGTACACCGCTGGTGTCGCGTTTTGTTAAACCCATTACAAGAGACAGAGAGAGTCCAGCAGCGGATTATCAGTCTTATTGTTTTTTTTTAATGGAGATGGTACTGGTGGTAGGTCTCTGTTGCCAGAGACCGTCTACCTAGGTACCATCGCAGCGCCCATTTCTGCTGCTAAATAGTACTGTGTTCCGGTTTGAAGAGCGCTGTAGCTGATGTAATTACTGAGGTACCGAGACATAACATCTTATGTCTCCGACGACGAGCGCAATGTGGTGCAGTGCATACCATGTAACTAGCACAACGTTGTTATGGACGGGCGTATCACTTCCCATCAGGTGATCGTCCCGCTCGTCTCGTCACTTAATTACATAAAAAAAAATGTCTCATCAAACCGGAACACAATAACATTTGCACAGTACTGTCTGTCGGCTGCAATAGGCGCTGCGGTGGTACCTGCCTAAAGGGTTTCCGGCGACAGGGACCTACCAGCAGTTAGAAGTCTCTCCGTACCCAAAAAGGAAGCAATAAGTTTTATACGAGTATCCTTGGCTTTATGCTACTCTATCTATGAAACGGCTAAACCGATTATATTCTATTTTGTTTTGTATGAAAGGACTTGAGCGAGCGGCTATAAAAATACTTTGTACTTAAAAAAGGCTTTATCGATTTTATGTATCATCATCATCATCAGTGAAAAGTGTTAAGTGGCAGTGAGCAGGGTGGGTAAATTACTCGAAGGACCGACAGGCCGATGGGGCAGTAAGGTCCTCAAATGGCGCCCGCGTACCGGATGTGAACAATGCGGGATGCTATCAATATTGTCATTAATCTCGACTATTGAGTAAACTTTAAAAAAAAGGTGCTCGATTTGTTTTATGGAGCAGTGGTCGGCAACCTTTTTTGACAATAAACACATTATCGAGTATATAAAGAATTCTATCTCGTGTATATTTATAACCATAGAAATCACTAAGCCTCTTTCATCTGAGCACACTTCACCATTTTCAGCCTCTGTCTCTTAGCACCACATAGAAGTCGAATTTTTTGAAACAAAAAAAAAAACAAACGCTTCAAAATTAAAACCTCACCGGGTTAAAAAATTGTTGTAAATTGGACAGTGATCTGTGAGAGAATGAGATGAATACTGTTCTGGTGGTAAATAGAAAACGGAGCGATTGATCGGCAATCTTTCCATTGATTGAAGTAAGAAAGAGCGAGAGAGAAGAGTACAATAATGTGTTATATATCTCAACTTTTCTCCTTCTATCTCCTTCACTACTGAAAATATTTTTATTCTATCAGTCTATTCAGTGAGCGTAGTATACAGTAGCGGCGATATAGTAGGCGCGCTGCTAACCATGGCGCAGAGGAGGAGAAGGATCCGGAAACTATTGTATCGGGTTCATCTCACTCTCACACAGCATAAACACATATAAAGTTCTCTTTTTAGTTTTATAAGAATTCATTCAGATATACCAAAAGAAGTTTCACTCCAAAACAAAAAGGGGATCGAAATAAACACCTTAACAGAATATTTTTTTTTCTAATAGAAAAAAAAATTGTGAAAAAAAATAATGAACAATGAAATAGTGGCAAGTTTCCAAACAATTTATTGCAATAAAAACCACACGCATCCAAAACAATCAGCCGCGACCACCCCATCCGTTGGGGGTGTGAATTTACATCGCTACACTTCCGGGACAGACCAAATCGCTCGCTATGTGTACACACCGGCGGGCTTATTACGTGAGATAACAATCTTCAATTATCACGCGATTATTGAGCGATTATCGAAATCGCTAGTAATAAGCCCGCCGGCGATACGACTACGATACTTACACGAAACTAATACTTATAATCTATGTAATTTGATAATTTTGAGCACTTTGTGTATAATGTTACACTATAGAGGGTGTAAGGGGTGCAGTGTGCATATATATACTAACCAACGTCATTCCACTGTACAGTACACCACGTGCATTAATCCTTCCTAGACTTAGTTTTATGTTCCTTCTAGATCAGACAAGTTTATACATTAAGTAAAATTAAAAAAAAATATATCACTTTAATGGAACTTAGAATACATACCGTGCCGTCAGAATTATTATAAAAAAAATTCTATGATTTTTATTATCGCCGTTTTATTAACCGTCTCTAGAAAGCCCAGTTATCACCCGAGGTGTCTTCCAGGCTCTTTTTGATTAGAAAGGGAGTCGGAAAGAGTTCTTCCAGTGATAGAGATACATTGACTCAAGTCTTTCTTGTTCTTTTCAATTTCTTTATTCTTCAATTTAGGCTATTCTAAGTCTATGTTGTCTCTCTCCTAGTGCATAAAGACCATAGATTCCCAACGGGGACAGCACCGCCAACTAGTGGACGCTGAAGATTTATTAAAGCTCAATTAGAGAGAGCTATATATTAAATGTTTAGTTTGTAATTATTAACATAATACACAGACGAAAAATTTATATTAATAACTTTAAGTATCGAAGCATTCGATTTTTTTTTTTATATAAAAACGTGGTAGAAAGCTTGAGGACTTGAGATATAGACAAACCTAGAAGACCTAAAAACAGTTCTCAAAGACTTACAAGAACCGCCAACCTGCACTTGCTCGCATTTGTAATAACCTCAGAGTCCCAACAGTGGGAATAACATGTTGAACATAATAAAATTAGACTGGAATTTAATTCCTAAGTCTCGAAAGGATTAATATCGAGTTGCCTTTGACATTTATGAATGTTGATTTATAGAAATGACTACTGACACATACCTTCATGACATTGATACATTCATCGTGAGATTAAAAAAATTATTATTACTCATACATTTAAAATACATCAGGTTTCATTATTACATAAATATTATTAATAATATACATATATTTAAAAAAATGTGAAAGGTTATACATGAAATATAATTTATAAAAAAAAAATTAAAGTGCAAAACGATACTATCGGTGCTGAATACAAAATGGTTCATATTGTATTTTCGAGGATCATTTCATCGAAAATTGGCAAAGAGAAATGGGTCTATCACCCAATTTTCAGTGACGTCATACATTTGATCTAATTTAACTTAGATGAGAGCGCAAGTGTCATACAACCAACATTAATCTAACTCCAGTTTAACCTACACCGTAACCCATCCAGTTAAACGCTACGTGTATGATAAAACCGTTACATCACCCTAAAAAATGTGACAGGATTTAAGCACACTTAAAACACTTAAATCTATTACTATTAATTCCGAAAAAATTCCAATAAAAAATAGTTTACTATTTTAGAGAACTACCCGCAATACTAACGGCCGCACTAACGTATGTGATAATGAAGCATTCCAATAGGGAATGTACGTATGGTTTTTTATACCGGGCTCGCTTAAGCAATAGAAAAGCCTCTAAACGTTCCAACTACCGGAACTCGAGAAGCTGTTCTCAAAAGAAGAGACAGTTTCTCGCGAAGTCTACCTTCGCCGCAAGCTGAAGTAGAAATCGTACTACCGTCGCTTCGAATGTAGCCTGTACGACCGGCTGACAAACTGTGCTGTCACGGCACCACTATTATTTATAATAGTAACAAAAAAAAACAATTCAAAGGTTGAGATAACCAACCGGAACGCTCGGCTGCAGATCGTAACTTAGTCCAAGGTCCTCAATCCATTCTTGGAGGAAGTGATTAAGAACGGGACGCACTGCCAGGCGTTCGCTGATGACGTTGAGTTGATATTCTCGGGAGATTACACCAGAAACAACACAATGGAAGCAAATGCGGTTCTCGCCGATGTTTACGTTTCGGGAATCAAAATTAAGATGAGGTTCGCGTCTCATAACACAAACGCGATGGTCATAACCAATGAGTTGAAATATGAGAACCTAATACAGATCATAGCAAGTGAACCACTTAGGTCGAACTAGGGAAGGCCGGATACACGGCCACAAAGTTGACGATAGACTCTTCAAAAGCCGATTCAACATGCCTGTGAAGAACGCGAGAGAAAATGTTCGAAACCACTACCGTCAACTGAGCATGGCTAAGACCGTATCGTGGGGGTTGAATCCTGAAGTGATCAAGACGATGCATCTGGTGGTGGTGGAGAGGATAATGTTGTATGAAACGAAGGTGCAGGTGCCAACGGCCAAGAAGCTGCTGGTTCTCAGGCAGCTTGACGCGATCTAGCGCAGATAAGCATCATACGCTTTGCTACGTAAGCTCGCAAAAACACACAGGACTGCGTCGCTGAACTCGGCTCTAATACTTAACGGGCCGCTTCCGCTAGATCTTCGAGTCCAGAAAACAGCGACCTTATTTAAAATAAAGAACGGCCAATTTCGGCAGGTACTGGTAAAGCAAAACTGGAAGTCCGCAAGGATCGAGAAACTGGTCACCTGTCTAGTCAGATTGTGTGTGGAGTTCTTCTACCTGACAGATGGTGCGGAAGGAGACCAGATTCTTACAGAGGCTACCGAAATAAACATTAACGGACGCCGGATAGACGATAAAGTGTGTGCGTCGTTCTACGTATCGCGGGCTGCCGCAGACTTTAAGACCAAAAAACTCAAGCTAGAGCTTCTGGATTTAGTGGAAGCAATGGGGTACGTGGTCTGAGTCGCCGAAGTCTTATGTCCGCCTTCGAGACTTGCAAGACCGGACACCCTTCATTCCGTAGCTTTAAAAGTGAAAGAAAATGTAACAGCAGAACAAGTGAAAGGGAGGGACATTATCTTATTTTGGGCGAAAGCGCAAACGAGGGTGGGGAATAAGAAGTCTGACTAGCTGGGCAACGACACGGCCCTAAAGACAAAGAGAAAACCGGATTATGAAGGATGCTTCGTAGATTATAAGGTATGCCTTGTGAACTATGAGGCGTGGATGGGCACGTTTAGCAGCAACTTAGGTTACGCCTACGCTGAAGAATGAAAGGGAAGACCGCGTCCACAACGTGGATGTTTTTTTTTCTGATGCTAGTTCGGCCTACGAAAATATAGCTGTAAAATACAGCTAGAGTAGTATTTGGTCCAAATGTTCATAGGGTATTCTCTGGGTACCTGCATATGGTTATACTCCTTATGTACATGTAGCAAACGTACGTCCAGGCTGTTGGAGGATGCGACACGACATAAAGAAGTGTGTTTCTCTTAAAATAGTATGTCCAAAATGTGGTGACAACCACGCCAATTGCTACACCAAACCATTCAAAAACGTTAATAGCAAACGTCAACATTTGACATTATCAAGAATAAATACAGTGCTGATAAAGAAAAGTGTTCGCGAAATTGTCCGATTTTAATTGTACGTATAAAAACGCACTAAATCTATGTATCTCAGTTTTCCCTGGTTTGTGCAGGCGGAAATCAATAGACGGGATACTGGCACAGCCTTAAGGCTCTGATCGGGGCACATTGCACTAGATAAGTTTACGTAGTTAATGGGTAAAACAATGTTGGCAATCCGCTGATTGTCTATGTCGACATTTAAACCGTTGCTTCTTTTGAAGATTTCGAGCCATAGACAAAATTTTGGCGCTGGAGTAGAGAACCGCAAGCACTGGCAAGTCTTTATGCATATAATAAAAAAATCATATAAATCAAGTAGTTTTACTCCAAACCAAAACTCCTCGAAAAAAAAAACCAAACAACTACTCCGAATTGCACAATATGTGAAATAGTGGGAGATGTCTACCATATCTTCATCGCACGTACCCAGATCAAACCAGGGACCACCTTTTTAACAAGAGTCGTGACCAATGGGGCCTATTTTCGAATATCTAAATCCGAAAATATAATTCAAATATCCAGCTATAACTTTATATCTTCATTCCGTTCAAGTTATAGACATCAGAATATGTTTTTTGACAATGCCGACAAGTTTTTTTTTTAGTAAGGCTAAGTAAACAAAAAAATCTTAAATACAAATTAATCAGTTTCTCATTTCCCCCCCTAAAGGTTTACTCTATGAATGATACGGCACAGTTAGAATAATTATCAAGACACAACGTACCTGATGTTATTGTTAACAAACAAAAACAATGTTAATCCAATTTTAAATATTTTCAAATAAACCCAATGTAAACTGGGAATGTATTCCTACTCACAATCCTAAAATATACTACAATTTATTTGGTGGGTTATACCAAAAAGATTTAAAGCAGACCTCTCCTGCGAAGGGACTTGTTCCCTCAGTGGACGCACTGGAAACAGACTTTCGATAACTTGCCCTCTGCAATTGCAAAAATCCTGTAAGTGCTAAAGTAACAGTAACTTGCGAATCATCTCTCTCCGATACTATTTACTCACATTAGTGGAATAACCAGCTACGACACAGTACATACAAGAGTTAAAACGATATTTTCATCAAAAGGCCGAATGAAATATACTTAAGACTTCGGTTGATGAAAAGATCACAAAAAACAGGTGAATCCATTGATCAGTATTTGCAAGCACTAAAACTCTTATCCAAAGATTGCAACTTTAAAGATATAACGGCCGAACAGAACGGAGACGATTATGTAAGAGACGAGTTTATAAACGGCCTCCCATCTCCGGCAATACGACGAAGACTTCTTAAAAATTGGAGTCTATACTAGGATAAAGCTTATAAACAACCTCGTTCACTAGAGCTGATACGGGTCCTCACCGAAATTTACCAATGAGAGAATATTCCCATTATTAACTCTACGGCGACACAATCTCAAATTCCAAGTAATTCAGCGGAGACTATTAATCCAGCTGCAGCTACACTACATATTCTAGAGATCTTACTTTTGTGGAAATAAAAAACATCTACGGTGACATTGTCCTGCTGCCAAAAGCATATGTGTTGTGTGGAAAAGAGATCACTTTGCAAAGGTTTGTCAACAAAAATCTCAGAGACAATTTTTAATTGGGAGAAATTTTAAACCTGTCACAGATCGAAAGCCTGTTGCATTTGTGTTTGCATCGAAAACGCAAACACTCAAAATTTAAAAATGACAAAATACAGCGCCGGAGGGTTGTACTATCTAGTTATAATTTTGGTAAACAAAACGTTGTAGCAGATACGCTTTTCCGCGTTTAGAACATAGTTAATGGCGTCGACATCCACAATTGCATAATCAACTTTGTCATCCAGGGGTAACGCGTATTATGTATTATGCATTGGATTTTTATAAAATGTTTACTCTTCCAGTTGAGGACATAACCACCAGTCACCGAGATTTATGAAATCATCTGGCACTTTGATTAAAGCAACTGCGCCTTACGAAAGACTTTCTATGGACGACAAAGGAACGATACCCAGCTTATTAAAAAGCAAATACATTGTGACAGTTGTTGACGAATTCTCAAGATTTCTCTTCGCTTTTCTCTGCTCAGACATGGGTGCAAACACCGATTAAACAAAACTTACATTACTATTCATCATTTTACCAACAAATAACTGCACTACAGTTGCAACGTATGCAGACGAGACGGCCTTGCTACCAACACATGATAATTTAATAACTGCATCTGAACACCTGCAACATCACATTGGCAAGATTGAGAAGTGGCTAAATATATAGAGAATTCAAGCAAATCAAAGCAAGACAGCACATGTAACATTCACATTTAGAAGAGACACTTGCCCCCCAGTTACAATTTACAATCAAGAAATACCACAAAACGATCATATCAATTACTTGGGTATGCACTTGAACCGAAGGTTAACATGGCAAAAACACAAATGGATAAAAAGAAAGCAGCTCAATTTAAAATTACGTAATATGTACTAGCTAATAGGACATCATTCACAAATGATCACTGACAGTAAGGTAACCGTGTATAAAGCCATCTTGCAACTAATATGGACCTATGGCATCCAGCTCTGGGGAACAACCAGTAATAGCAATATCGAAATACTGAAACGATTCCAAACCAAAACACTTAGAGCCATCTTTAACATACCACCGTATATCAGCAATAAAATTATATATCATGATCTGAACCTGCCAACTGTCAAACAGGAGATCACGAAGTACAGTGCTTGCTACCAGAAACGGATTTTAAGTCATGAAAATGAGCTTGCTCTAAAATTGAGTGGAGATAAAAGCTGCTGCTATAGGCGTTTAAAAAGACAGTGTTCCGTCGTCGATACAAAGAAATTGGAGGAAAATGAAATACCTGCAAATCTTGATTCAGAAATTCATTCAAGTCCTAATGAAGGAAGAAAGATGGAAGAGATTCAAACATTTTATTATTGAAAATTTAAAAATCTACAGCCGGGGCTAAGCAGGTTCCAGTTAATCCAGTAGATCTCATCGACCAACCACGCGTTTGACGTACAATATTAAACTCTAGTACTAAACGGGAGAGAATATAGTGAACCGTCTTTTTATCTACCCAAAAGTTAATTGCTATAATTTAAAATAATGGCCTTCTTAATGTGTACCAAAGTTTAAGTTTAAGTTTGAACCAGACCAATACCACCGACACTTGGTGTTAATAAATGACTTGTAATCATTGTGGGTACGTATCTTTGAACAAAGAAATTATTTTCATCGAACGAGTCTATAAGACCGAAAGAAACAGAAAAACCGGGTAGCAAGCGTACGGCATTTAGCGCAAAACTGTAAATAAATTACTAAATCCGTGATAAATTTGCTTTGGAATTAAAAAACGGATGGAATAGAGAATGACTGATACCGAAAGCTTGTCAGAAGCAAAGTTTCCGCCAGCACATAGCACGCAGTCAGTTAATCGCAATGCATCGGAGAAGGCGCGGTGTGAAGTTGTTTTAAAAATTCAGATGGTAAAAATGGTAATTTTTAAAGATTAAGGCTCAGAAAGTAGCCAATTTTTACTTAACCTCCGGGAATTGGAGAAAAGGACGAAAGTGATAATTTTTTTATAATATTGATTGAACGTAGTGTATTAGATTTGTTGGCGCCAAATTTTTATCTACCTAAGAACTCGACTGATGTATGTTCTTCTAAAAAAATATTATTTGTAAAAAAACTATTTCGTAAAACGTGCGATTAAAAATACTACTCCAACGAAGAGTCCGAGGGTCGGAAGTCAATCCGTCGTGAGCATTGCGAATGACTAATTTAAATTGTTATTGCTGGTTACTGGGGATGAGCAACAAGAAGACAACCATATTCTAATTTAATAAAGGTTCCAGCCAATCCCATCTTTCCCGAGACATTGACGGGATGGACCAGACAATTCTATCTTTCGAGTGAAATAAGCTCTGTTCACGTTAAGACCTTTACAGGTTCATCGGGACTTCAAGTTCGTGGATAAACGAAATAAACGCTTAGACGATCATAAGCAATATGTCCTTTTTCTCATATATGAGGGTATCTATAAATAACCTGCTAACACCGAATGAATAAAAAATTTGACCGCTAACTTTGGCTTATATTCTCCGTTAAACAGAACACCCACGTATTAAAATGCACAGCTTAAAGTAAATGAGTTCATCATACATCCGATGAAGGAGGGAGGGAGAGTCCCTTTATCCACTACATTACATAGTTGAAGTAAAATCGCGTCTCCACATCGTTACAACCAAACTGGGCAGTGATTTGTCTATAATATATAAACATTTACATAAAAGTTGTCGCATTTCGATAATATCTATTGTATACTAATGCCAACCCCTCTAGAACCAAATCAGTGCCATATATAGGTATATAAATATTTATATATTTCGTAAATATATTATTTACCAATTAAACTGAATTTTATGATTAAAATTGACATGTAATCGATATTTACGGCTATAGTTTTTTAGCCATTAGTATTTACCGTGAAGCACTTGACCACATTAGCTTCTGGTCATTGCTAGGGTAACGAGAGTATACTGGATGTTAGGAGACCGCTTCCGAAAACGAAGATAGACGATAGTACTAATGACAACTATGATGATGGGACGGGAAAAAATCGATCTTGATTAATAAAAAAATCATATTCTTAAAACTTTTTATTAACATTATTTACGCTCCATCATGTTAGTACAGGTAATTGAAACGACAGTTTCATAAAAATACATTACTTTACTAAAAAAAACCAGCAATGAAACACAAAATCAAAAACAGCTTATACTCGGATCGACGACCGCCCGGGCGCGCGCGCAGTCTAAATGCTCCGTGTCGCTATGAGAGATAAGGTTCAAATTGAAACCAAATACATCTCGAGTTCCTGCCGCGCGTGCGTTTTTGATCCGAGCATCAGCTGTTTTGGATTTTGTGTTTCATTGCTGGTTTTTTTTACTAAAGAAATGTATTTTTTTTTAAACTATCGTTTCATTTAGCTGTACTAACAGAATGGAGCGTAAATAATGCTAATAAAACGTTTTAAAAATATGTTTTTATTTTAATCAGGATCAATTTTTTTCCATGTCATCTTTAAATCGTTTTCAGTCTCCTAACACCCAGTATATCCGATATTAAGTGATACGTTACTCATAAGAATGCGGTGTACCCACGCGATCAAATTATTATCAAAATAACGAAAGTTCATCGCAAACTGGTAACTGTAAATGTATTTTTAGAAAACTAACACCATCTCTCTGAAGTTACATATATAAATTACTGTAAAGAAATTTGTATATAGACATTGCCAAAGAGTAGCTAAATGAACCGAGTATATAAATGTCACATTTCGGTATGTTAATTAAATTGGTATTTTAAATTACTCAGCATTAAAAAAATTAATGAAAAGGGTAAGGGTGCTCAATTATTTGGCAAGTGGCATCCCTAAAGCACTCGTGTCGTGCAAACCGTGGGTTCGTGCCCACCCATTAGTACGTGTCGCGAATGTCAAATGTATATCTGCAACGCTAACACTTCAGTTGTCTGCGATAATAAAAAAAAATAATAAAAAATCCCTTTCAAAACATTATGCATAACTAACCGCACGGAATTAGGATTTTGATGCCGATGAATCATGGTTGTTACTCGAGGAGTTGGTTTTCTGATGACTCTCCTCTGGGAACTGTTTCTCCACCTGCTCGGCGACCCACTTCTTCACCTTCTGCTCCGTCCAGAAACCGTCGTAGAATATAGTCGGCTTGATCCAGCATCCCTGGCCTTGCGGCGGGCCGTACGGGACAGGCTCGCCGTCCGCCGGTGTGGGCCGCGCGCACGCACTCTTGCATTCGGTACCCGTGCGCGAGTTGACCACGAGGTTTTTTGGAGGTATATTGAAATTCAAGTTAACGTTGCTGTGGTGGCGGTCAAAGCTCTCGTAGGTAAAATGCCACGGTCCAGCCGAATACTCGTAGTACGTGTTGGGAAATATATGGGGCGGGCCCACATGGGGGGCGGCCATGCGCGGCGGTGGGTACAGGGGCGGCACTACACCGCCCATTACAGGCAGGACGAAACTTACGTTAGAATTAGGTCGCACCGGGTGCGGCGGCGGGTGCGGCGGCTGTACCGGCTGCGGTGGATGCGGTGCAAGCGGGCGCGGCATGCGAGCGGCTGCGGGCATCGGGTGCGCGCGCGCCACCGGCGGTACTGGGCTTAGCGCACCCTTCACCACGGGGGGAGCAGCGGGCCGTACAATGCTCGCCGTTACACTGTCCGAGGAATCCTTTCTTAAAGTTTTGCTCAATGGACTGTTGTTGTTTTCTTGTTTGTTTGATATGTTCTGGTTATTTTCACTGAGTGGCTCGGGCTGTGGTGGTGGAACAACAGCCTCTGTTTTATTGCTATCGAGGAGTTCCATTAGTTCCGTTGCCACGCTGCCGCCGAAGCTCAGGAGCGTTTCACGTAACGCATTCGTGACTGCACACTGCCAAAGATTTATTATCAATTCCAGACTTCTCATAATGCTATGAATTCAATTAAATACAATCTACTGTTTAGAGTCCATCTGGCTGGGTAGCCAATACAGAGCATAACTAACATAAATGTATATTTATACATACAGTTTTGTAGTTTGAAGACCAATGGGAATAAGCAAAGGTATATCATCAAATAAAACCCTTCAGAAAGAAATACAAGCAAAATATACTGTATAGATATTCCTCAAATTATTACACTTTGTACTAGATGAACACTGCACTAAACTATTAAAACCTTCTGTATATTAAGGCTTACCTTCCTTGCTCGGTGTATCGCTGAGCCCTTATTAGGTGCTAGTGCAGTTGCATAACCAACATTCTCTCGGTGAATCTCAAAACTCTTCACCGAAACTGACACAAATGCTGCTACACCCGCTGTACACTTGCCACCAATATAGTCGACAAAATCTAAGAGGATAAGTGAAATACATTAAGGCTTATACCAAAATACCAATTTTAATAGTAATGTCAATGAGTATTAGTAGAAAACGTAAAATACTTTTTACATTTTTTACTTACATGATAAAGTACTTTATTATGATTAACTTCAACAGTAACTTTTATTAACACAGCATAATGGATGCAATTTGACTTTTTTTATTGAACAAAATAGAAAAAATAACACACCAAGATCCTGCTTGCTAACTGACCAACTCCAATTGTTAAAACCCCATTGGGAATGTCCAAAGTTGATCAACTGCTGCCGTCTCTGTGGAGGCTCCCACTCCTCCTCTGAGAGTGTGACCTCTTGATTGGTCACATCAGGCTTAGGGTTAAGAAAAAATATTTTCATTTTAAAATGTTTTCTATAAGGATATACATACAGATTTTATGTGAATTTTCACATATTTTTTTCAGTCATCTGCCACTAGTATACATACTTAACTATTTTACAACCATAATGCCAAACTGCTGTATGACCAAAGTAGTGATATCATAGTAGTAATATTAAATCATCAATAGTAATATTAAAGTCAAATTTATTCAAAATTTCATAATATGAGAGTAGTGAGTGGTATCTATGCCTTTTTTTTTTAATTTTTGCTGTATTGCAATAACGGTACTGGTATCATAACTTAATTTTAGTATTAAACCTCCTATATATAACTAACAAACCAGTTCACCGAAATATTTAAAAAAGTAACTTATGGAGTTTCATTTTGTGATAACATTACAGCCTGCTTCAAGTCTTGAACTTTATTTAACAAATATTTAAAACTTTCAAAAATTTTATTCTCTTTTATAAAGTATAAAACGTCTATCCAAATTTAAAAATCATAAGAGTCACTGAAAATATATTTTATTAAATCACTGTACTTAATTACCATTTTAATACTGCAATTGGCCACGGGGAAGCTTGGTTTTCGCTGCATTCTTGTCAATGCAATAATACAAAAATATTAATTAATCCATCAAAATATTGAACAAAACAGCTTATTGCTTAAATTTCAATATAATATCAATATAGTGCTAATCTTTTATTCTCAGACACTTAATTCAACAATTGTTCTCAATTCGCAAAATAAACTTAACAAAATATTATTGACATTTTGCGCGGTACTTGCAAGTTTTAACAGACGTTTTAATTAACGTTTCGATTTTCGCAAATTAATTTAATATTCTCAATGAAATGAAACTTTTATCTTATAAATTAATATATTTAGTACATTGGAATAAACAAACCTAAAGAAAATTAAAGTTTATATTTTATTACCAAAAATTTAAATTGTTATAACTCTGCGTAATAATGTGACGGCACGTTATAATTACTACGAACCTCTTTGATCAAAAGTTCGATACATTTTAAATTATTTGCTAATAAGAAACATAAATTGTAAATAGAATTTAGAATTATCATTTGAATATTGAATAAATTACCAAGAATTAAGAAATAAATCATGACAAGTCATTTCCAACTCTAGACTTCTTATTTTCTAAAGTATAAACATAAATGGTTACCTTTTAGACACTTCCTGGAAATGGCGAACTTCTGTCGAAGATGCCTTCCCAAAAGAACAAAAGTCCAGGGCGCCCTTCACTCACCCTTCAAATACGGTAAGGAGAGCGATAGCATACCTATCGAGTAGACTTCGGATGGCGAAGTAGTCTTTGAGCAATGCCAGTGAGATATGAAAATGAAAAAAAAAATTATAAATAGCTAAGAATTACCAAATAAGTCAAGAAAAGTTATCGCGAACTCTACATTTTTTATTTTCTAAATTAGTGATTTATATCTGTTCACCGTAATCTCATCTGTCAAAATTTCGGTCTGCCAATTTGACATTTATTGTAATATAGAATGTAGAGCAATTCTTTATAAACTTTAAACCGGCGGTGTAAAATAATATTATAAATATTACCTTATTCATAAATTTCGAAAACTTGCAGTTTTATAATGTCTTTTCTACAGATTGATGGAAGCGCTTTAGAAGGAGTATGACTGCTTAAAACTTCGAATGTAGTTCACTATATTATTTTCGCAATAATTAAAATACGCATTCCTATTATTTCAGGGTGGGCAAATTCTCCGCAACTCTATTTCACTAAGTGCTATCTTAGGTGTTCCAGTGCACATTGTAAATATTAGAGCGGGCCGGAAAAACCCTGGCTTAGCACCTCAGCACTTGAAAGGTTTGATACAGAAATTATTTAATTTCATAAGTTGAAAAGTTAACAACCCCCTTTCCACCTCTATAGGGGCGCGGCAGAATACATAGCGCGCCTTTACACAGCCACAAAGAATAGGGAGAGTGGCAGAACGAAATACTGACACTGCTCTCTCTTTGTGACTCCATGATAGCTGCAGAGAGCAGTATGAGTTTGCTCCAGCAACCCACCTGCACACATCCGAGATGAACTGGTGATTGAGTTCACCTGGAGCTACCACCTCGTGCTGGCTCTACATATTGAGAAAGTAGGATAGGTTCCTTATAGCTTATAGGTGACAAATCCATGGCTACTTAGCTGCATTGGCACAATAAGGTAGAAATCTGTTTGTCCAATAAATTATGTACATTATTCACAACTTACACTTTCTGTGCAAACCTCAATTAGTAAAGAATTTTATATCAATATAAATTAATATTACCTTGATTAGAAATCAACATAACTTCATATATCATTTGACATCTTTTAACCATGGTTGCTAAAATCTTATAACATAAATATTGCACTTTATGAATTGAAGTGTCAAGTTTGTTTCTGTGGGAGTACTGGTACTTTGTCTATAAGAAAATTATACAAAAAAATTATTTCCAATTTTTAAGTTCATAATATCAGTCATTATTTGTATATTAAATGATTACTAAGTACATTCAAACAAATTATCTGGGTTTAGTAGAATAAAGATAAACAATATCAATCAGTGACATTGGAGCTATGACCCCTTAGATGCAGCATCCCCATCTTCAGCATCTCCCCATGGCAGTGTAATGCATACATTTGTCGAACTTGTTGCATCCTTTTCATTGGGTTTTGTACTTATAATAAATTATTAAACTAAGTAAAGGTATAAATAAAACTAAATTTTGTAATGAACTATGGTTTTATTAAATGTATAATATCCATGAAAAAACATGAAATAAATATATTGTTTTACATTAAAGGTATCCAATTAATAACGAAGATGAGCCAAGGTTTAGTGAAAGGTGACAGCATTGGATCAACAGAAATAAAATTTATGCCAGGCAGGTTAAGAGGCGGGAGTTATGTTGCAGATACTAAAACAGCTGGGTGAGTAAACATAACCATGTAGAGAATACATCCAGAATGTAAAAATATGAAACAATATTTCCACATATTTTTATTTTTTACTATGAAGTGATGATATAACAAAGAAAGTAACGAGAATGAACACACATGGTTAGAAGGGTAAAGGAAGATCGAAGAACGTGTGGATGGATTGTGTGAAAGATGACATGTGTAAGAAGAGTGTGAATTCAGATATGGCGGCTGATAGAGGGAAGTGGAAGAGATGTACATACTCTGCCAACCCTACATATCTGGGAGGAGGGCAGGAGGAAGTGATGAGATAAAAGAGATGTTTGCCTGATGGTAAATGATGTGCTTGCCCATATCATTTTAGCGCTAGTTAGGACTGCACCATATTATGCTTGTCTCCTTGAGACAGGATGTTAAGTCTCATTACCCCAGTAATTACACTAGCTACATCACCCTTAAAACTGAAACATGGTAATGTTTGCACACTGCTTTTCTGTACTTACCATCAGTAACTATATTTCTCCATGTTATTAGTGTTTTTCAATAATCTAGAAGAGTTTTAATCTGGATTTTTTTTATGCAGTCTTAATAAATCTGTAATGTAACATAAGTGGCTTATTTAATTCTTGTATTATCATCTAATTGCCAGTGATGAATTGGTTTAGGTGTCTTGAAGATTAGTCAGAAGAAACATCATCATCAACCACATATACCAATAGACATCCTTTATTATTTATATTATATTTTCCTCACATGGTTTCTCTTTATAACACTTTTTTTTTTCAATGGTGATAAATAAGTATGTTTACAGGTCTACAAGTCTACTCCTTCAAGTGGCACTACCTTGTGCTTTAATGGCGGACCAGCAGGTTCGTTTAGACCTAATAGGTGGCACAAACGCGGACATGGCACCACCTATTGACTACATGGATAAAGTGTTCAGACCGATGCTTCAAAAATTTAAAGCAGACTTCTCTTTAAAAATATACAAAAGGGGGTAAGTGGTTTTACGGCAATCTTACATAGTGTAATTTATTATAAAGTGTATTATGTATACAAAATATTGAAATAAATTATTTCAGTTACTTCCCTCGTGGTGGTGGTCATGTTACAGTCCACATTGACCCCGTGAACTATTTACACGGCGCCGATATAACGGAGTTCGGCTCAATCCTCAGCATCCGCGGGGACAGTTTTGTCGCCGGCACTCTGCCTATGAAGGTACAATTCTCTATTTCAACCATTCATACAAAGAGGGATATTAAAGTAGCAAGCCCCAAATTGATCTACATTTTTTTTTGTTTGAAAAAATATCGATCCTTATTCCTCCATACCCCTTCTCCTTTTTTACTCCTGTATGGTACTGTCCTTTATAATCATTATCTTAAATTTTTTATTATTTAATATTTAAATATTAAACACTGAATACATTCAACTATAGAATAGGCTAACACTTGAGCTCAATTTCACACGGTGTTTGGTGACAATGATGCTGCAGATGGTGTAGTGTTTGCACTCAATACTCCGGCTGTCACATGTTGACAACTGGAATGTAGCAGCATTGTTTATTATTTTATTGACAGTCGATATTCAATATAAGAATGAGCATCAGGTTGATTTGAAAAACCCTTGCCAACAGCCAAACTACAATCTGTTCTCTGTAAATCGAACTTTGTACTTATTGGTACCAATGGTTATCCACCACACTAAATAGTTAAAAGCAGGAAGCAACAGAAATTTCCAAGTTTTCTGTTGTTTGTCTCTTATATAATCTATATACAGACTTATCATGTTTACTCTCTTTCAGCCACGTTAAAAACTTGCAGATGTGTGAGGACAGTTAGAAGTGTTTAAAGATATTGGTGACTTGTCTCATACAAAACCTGTTTACAGCTAGCCTATCAGATGTCGGACGGCGCACGCCAGGAGCTCGCTCACCTGCCGAACGTCAACATCCGCGTTTACAAGGAGGACAGAAACCTGGCACCCGACAACTGTAGCGGCGTTATGTAAGATTGATTTTGTGAATCAATTGTGACGCTTATTTACTGTTCTATATTAACAAGTTGGAAAGGAAGCTAGCTGACACAGCTTCACTATACCTTTCAAGGGAAGTCAAGATTATGTGTGATAAGTCCACAATGGGATAGTAGTGGACACGAAATCTCTTTTCGTTTCCATTATTTACCCAAATAGTTCACCAAACACCAAACCAATTATTCCAAATATCTTTGCTGGGACTACTACAAATGCATCCTTCTTGCAGTTATTTACCGCAATTTCGGCACTCCTTTCTAAGTATCTACCACTCCTTGGTAGGTTATCTTGCGAGACGACTTCGGGCTGCGTGCTTGGTGGGAACGCGCTGGGCCGGCGGGGAGCAGAGGCGCATGCGGTGGGCGTCGAGGCTGCAGCGCCCCTGTGCGCTGCGATAGAGAGCACCGCGTGTCTCGATCAGTATGCGCAGGTGACGCTCGCTTTCTACTCACACATCCACTTTATAGGACGATCAAGATGTCAGCTACAGTTGTATGATCTTAGATCAGCATATATCAAAAATATCGTCAATGGTGGCGAGGCCGTAAAAAGTATATATAAGAAAGAATGTACCAGGATATTTATTTAAAACTCGGAGGCGAAAAGGGACACCATTGAAATCTAGTAAAATGTCCAGATGGTCGACAAAATCTTTCCAACCTCGAACACCCTTGCAAGCATTGTCTGCGTCAAGCTTTGCAAATTACTCAGCTCAACTACTTTTTATTTAATATCCTCTATCCTCCCACCAGATTCTGAATTACTTTATTATATTTATTTATAAATCAGGAAGAAATTCAATTTAATAAGCACTATGTATTTATTGGTGGAAGACGTTGGGGAAAGCCTATAGCCAGCAGTGGTTAAAACAAAGGCTGGTAATGATGATTTATATATTACTCTTTTTTTATAAATGGACACTGAATTACATCGTATTATACCAGTTCATGAATACAGTTCAATTATTATATGTTTCATATATAAAGTGATTTTCACAATTTTGACTTAATGAACTCAATTGTTTAAGTTACTTATACTTCAATATAATAAACTGAGAAGCCTACTGCTGATTTGAACATAGGGCTCCTTAAATGATCTCCACCTGGATTACTCTCATCCATAATTTTTTTTAGGACGTTCACGTAACTCATGAAAAGACTTGGTTAAGAAAAGTTTTGATATGAAACAAATAATTGCAATAAAGATTGATAACTATTAGTAACATACTAAATTAAACAATTAAAAAGATGAATAGTAAATTTTTGTAACTGAAAGTATATAAGTAAAATTCTTCAAATTTTTCTTATAGGACCAGGTTATTTTATACATGGCTATAGCTAAAGGCAAGTCTGCGATAAAGTGTGGAGAGATAACACTACACACTAAGACAGCCATATACGTCGCGGAACTGATTGCAAAGGTAAGTTGAGAACATGTGAAAATTCATCATCATCGTTAGCCGATAGATGTCCACTACTGGATATACGCCTCCCTCGAAGATATCCACAATGAAGAGTTCATTGAGTGGAATTGGGCCTTAGCCATCCACACAGGCCCAGTGTGGGTTGGTGGGTGGTCAGTACCTCATCTGTTATTCAACAGGGAGAACCGCTTGCAAGTGCGATTTTGGGCGGAACCCTTTACAAAATGTATCTGAATATTAATGGTGTACATAAGCAACCAGTTTCCCAATAATAAAAAAATATTTAAGTATATAATCTTAAAATCTAAAATTTCCATTTATTACTCTTGTTGGTTTCTTATTGATGATATTCTTCTTTCAGACTAAGTTCACGATTCAGCCGGAGGGAGACTTGAATATAATCGAATGTACAGGACTGGGTTACATCAATAGGGGTGTCACACCGCAGCAGCAAGTAGGAGTAACACCGGGCTTCTGTCGTTAGTTGAGAGGACAACAGATGACTGTCATACTCCCACTTGTTACGGAGATACTGCTCATTGTATTTTATTTATTTTTCAATTAACGCAAACTCATTGCTGTGTAAATGATGTTAGATGTATTCTATAGCGGGCTTCATGCACTGAGATCTGATATATTTAATCAAGCACACAAACTACTTACATACATCCATTAAACTTGTTTTTAATGCGATTTATTTGTTAACTCGTCATGAGTAATTGTTACTTCACTTGAACACTTCACCTGAAGCTCGTTTGAGCTGGAACACTGGCTTGAACACTGGGTCTCTGAGTCATATGACCTAAACACAAACTGTGCTATCACCACTTCAGAGACATCTGTAATTGGCGATACTCGCCGAGCTTGACGGCTTGGTGATTAATGATCTAGTCACGAGAAGAAGCTGTGGTCGTTGCCCTAGAGTTAAAAATTATTTAAGGAATGCGATCCTCGCTACGGA
This sequence comes from Ornithoptera priamus, assembly GCA_029034505.1. Lineage (NCBI taxonomy): Eukaryota > Metazoa > Arthropoda > Insecta > Lepidoptera > Papilionidae > Ornithoptera > Ornithoptera priamus. The sequence continues at coordinate 1,032,158 of JARDWD010000827.1, forward strand.
ATTATAGTAAACATTGAAAACCTTAGATTGTATATCCATAATTATAATTGTGATATAATCGTTGAGTACTGAATACTGCTTGTGTCGAGTCACTTAAGAAATGTTTATGAAATTAACAATATTGTCTATTAAATGATAATTTTCAGTATCCATTGTCATATGAATGCATCCGGAGATGGCCTCTCTATGCGTTTGGTACTGAGCGCAACCAAATATTGCATCGTTGCTGTTTGAATCACTTGCTGTATAAATTTGTCGTTCTACGAGTAAGTATACAGTGACTGGCATACAGTAAATATACTATACTGTAATATACGTATTTATTGTGTACTCAAATAATGCATTTTTTATAAATAAACGATTGTTTGTATCTGAGGTTAGTTGGTTTCTTTGTGACAAGTTTAGTTTCCGTTCCGGGATGGAAATTGTAACGACTGTGCCATGTAATCAGCAGCGACGACATCGCGGGACATCTATTCGCCGTGCTGTCCAGGTCGCTCCGGGCTGGAGTCGTAAGAATATCCAAAGAATTTTTACGAGAAATTTCTAAGACCTACATCTAGATATACCTGATGCGTATTTATTGTTAATGAAAGCATGTAAACGATGTCAACGAAATTTTAATAAACTGTAATAACATTAATGTTATTTCAATTAACACTCTCATTTGGCCCGTGCGTTGATTAAATACATTTGTCTGTCCTTGTGGGAGAAGTACGTACCCCCCTCCACTCACTAAAATAAAAGGCATATTAAACAAACACGCAAGATGTTTTCCAGTGTTGGAGAATACGACATCATAGATAGCTGCCGCCGGAGAAATAGTTTTAATATAATGTTTAAAAATGCCACTCAGACAGCGACAGCACCCCACCCTCCCCCGTTCGAACAGGGGAGTGAACGATCATCGAGGGCTGGCGGTGAAGCACCGCCGCCCGCCTCACGCTCAGGGCACCGCGCCACGTCTCCTCATCGCGGCTGGATAGATCTCACATAGTGTGAAAGTCTCGTGAAGAGCTTACTATAGAAATGATCCTATGAAGTAAGGTCTTGCGGTACCCGGCGCGCAGGCGCGCTCCTCATTGCGCGCGGGAGCACCGCGATACCGCGATGTGGGCTTTAACTATAACTGCGCAGCGACATCTAGCGGCATTTATTAAAAACTAGTCAACTAATAATAACGCCATCTGAAGTTGACACAACTAATCATTACCATTTAAATAATATTAAAAAACAAATAATAAAGATATGGAAAATTAAATGGAAAGACTACGTTGAAATGCAATAAAACCTACCGATGGTGCAGCGACATCTAGTTTCGTTTGAAGTAACAAATTATCACAATATTTAAATAGCATTTGCTTCCTTGTCAACTAGACAGTGTCATCTAACAATATTACCGCTGAACGTTATTCCTATTTTAAAAATATAAAGGCTAGAATAAGAAGAGTGTTCTGGACAAGCATCACCTCCATCATCATTGTCACTACACGATATAAAATTGAGACCAAGCATAAATATGAAAGCTCCATATGACGGTAGAAGCATATTAATACAGATAGGATAAATATATATGATATAGACACGATACAGATACATCGTTCTATTTTTTTAACAAAGATTTTTTCATTGTCATTTATTTCACTGGTTTTGTCGAGAATTACAATGAGTTATTCATAATGGGGCTGTTGTTATGATATGTAAAAAGTAGTATCGCCATTCTGAGTTAAATCTTGTCCAAAACAATTACCCAGGTAATCGTTTGTTTTAATACTACTCTTATGTTTCTAATTCATTATGATTTTTTCAAAAAATGATCAGTCTGCGCCTGCGCATTCAGATTATTTATGACGTACATTTGTAACTAGATGTCGCTGCGCGGTTATAGTTAAAGCCTACATCGACGAACGATGCATACAAATATAATTTCCAGAGATTCCCAAATCAGAAGGTGCGTGTCTCTTAGGCAGCCATTTAAAATAATGCCATTATATTTGAATTCATTGCGTGCGCGAGTTGTGTTCTCGAGTTTTGCATAAGGAGTTTAAGTATAAATACAGTATGTATCTGTATCGTGTCTATATATCTATCCTATTATTATTAATATGCTTCTACCGTTATATGGAGCTTTCATATTTATGCTTGGTCTCAATTTTATATCGTTTAGTGACAATGATGATGGAGGTGATGCTTGTCCAGAACACTCTTCTTATTCTAGCCTTTCTATTTTTAAAATAGGAATAACGTTCAGCGGTAATATTGTTAGATGACACTGTCTAGTTGACAAGGAAGCAAATGCTATTTAAATATTGTGATAATATGTTACTTCGAACGAAACTAGATGTCGCTGCACCATCGGTAGGTTTTATTGCATTTCAACGTAGTCTTTCCATTTAATTTTCCATATCTTTATTATTTGTTTTTTAACATTATTTAAATGGTAATGATTAGTTGTGTCAACTTCAGATGGCGTTATTATTAGTTGACTAGTTTTTAATAAGTGCCGCTAGATGTCGCTGCGCAGTTATAGTTAAAGCCCACATCGCGGTATCGCGGTGCTCCCGCGCGCAATGAGGAGCGCGCCTGCGCGCCGGGTACCGCAAGACCTTACTTCATAGGATCATTTCTATAGTAAGCTCTTCACGAGACTTTCACACTATGTGAGATCTATCCAGCCGCGATGAGGAGACGTGGCGCGGTGCCCTGAGCGTGAGGCGGGCGGCGGTGCTTCACCGCCAGCCCTCGATGATCGTTCACTCCCCTGTTCGAACGGGGGAGGGTGGGGTGCTGTCGCTGTCTGAGTGGCTTTCTTTAAATCCAAATGTAACCTTAGATATTGGTGTTCCAACTAGAACACACAACACACACAGGCTTAGCGCGTTTTGTTAACTATCACACTTATATTATGGATAAAATATTTGTTTGTCTTATGCTGACCTGTTTTGTAAACTTGGTATATTTACCACAAAGTATAATCTATATATGTAGATGTAATATAAATATGATTTGTCCTACAATATAGAAATGTTATTATCAAAATTATGAGTAAATTAAAAACATTCCGAGAATAGGAGTTCCCTTGTCGAGTATATTGAACCCAGATTTATTATACTCTTTACTACCTCAAAGTTATTATTTTTTTTACAATAAAGCGATGCGACGAGCAGGACGTTCACCTGATGGTGAGTGATATGCGTGCCCATAACAACGTGGCACTAGTTAGGAAAATATGTTGTGGAGTCTCGTTACCCCAGTAATTAAACTAGCTACAGCGCGCCTTCGATCCTGAACACAGCAATGTTTGCACTGTACTGTTGGGCGACTGCAATAGGCGCAGCGGCGGTACCTATATAGACGGTCTCCGGCAACAGAGATCTACCACCAGTAAATTACAATATTATCATCTTTAACATCTACTTTGTTACCAGTGTAACATTTAAATATAGTTTCATTATTCAATGAAATTGGTTTATAAATGCTTTGCATTCTCTCATAGTAGTCATTTATGGACAAAAAGCAATTTATTCATCGCAAGTCTGGTAGAAGACTAACAAAATTAAAAAAAATAATCTACTCTTTTTTTATTTATGGGATTAATGACATGCGCGGGTACACCTACTTGATGGTAGGTAGACGTACCGCTCATCTCATCTGCGATGCAGTGGAGTTATATGACATTGCACCACATTGTGCTAGTCGTCATAAGATATGCAAGTCCTGTTACTTGAGTATTTTCACAAGCTACTATTCTAGACCATAACACTAGTGTTTTTCAAACTTGTTCGGTGGCAAAAATAGAAGCGATGGTACGTACCTAGATGGTTTCTCGCAGAGAGACTAACCACCAGTTCTAAATTATCTTCTCTTTCGTGTACTTCATGACTGAAGGTCGTGCTTGTTCTGAAATGCTCTTAATGACACATCCACCAGCTGTCTCCACACCGCTCTGATCTCAACACGTCTCGGAGCATTCGGAATGTTGGTGCCTAAGATTGCCTGTATCTGGTCGTACCATCGGGCAGGCGATCGATCGCGTGATCGTTTGCTCTCGATCTTTTCTACTACGACCAGCTTATCCAGATTATCTGGTTGTCTCCGGGCAACATGGCCAAAGTAACTTAGGACTCGTTTGTAGCAAATGGAGGACAATATGGTGATGGAACAGTTATACTCAGGTTAAAGAATAAAACCATAAATGTCATTAAATATTTATTATGTATAAGTTTCGTCCACCAATCGGTGATGGAGCAGTACGTCTGTACCGACCTGTTATTGGATAAATTCGCATTGACATCGACCGACATCTAAATATCTATAAACAATAGACACGTAGTGGACTACGGAAATGGATTCACTATTGATGCAAGTGGTTACAACAGGATTGGACGCAGCTGGTAACATTGGAGGTACAAAAAAACATAAACGAAGAACTAGTTCCGATAACAAAAATATAAACTTAATAAGCTAAGCGCTCACATAGAGGTAAACGAAAATATATACAATGATTTATTTGAGAAAAAAAAACTACAAATAAAAACATATATAGAACAATAGAAACGTAAATAGAAATTAGAAGACATCCATGTCCAACAGTGGATGTCCAAGAGTTAAAAATAATTATGATGGTTAGTAGAACCGGTGTCTACATACAATCAGACATTCAAACATCAGTATATTTAAGGTGAGACGGAGAGAAACATTTTTATAAGAACACCATCTGTTAACTAAACTAATGGAAGATTAAAACGGAAGTCTGAGTGTTTCCGCAAATATTTCAATATCTTTTTTTAATTTTTACACCTATTAGAATTAATGTTGTCAATACAGCGGTAAATGCCACTCTATGGACTGTGGCCGCTCACCGTCCTCGTTTAAAATATAAAAAAAAATATAATTTTTTTCTATGTACTTATAACGCAAAGTGCGCAAGAGTTTGTGCTTTCGCGTGGGTCATGGCGTCGCTGCGTCTATTCAGTCTTCTTAGACTTGCTGGCGTCCGCCGCTGCCTTCTCTATCGCGGGCTGGTCCTCATAGCTGTGCCAAAGTAAGATATTAATTAATACCACCATGAATCTATAGTTTCCCGAGTTTATGTCACGACTATGTGTATCATGCCTTCACGAGGACTGTACTTCATGTTTACCTGATAGCAAATGATTTCTCTTTTCCAAGTTCATTACTATCATATTACTGGTGGTAAATATAACAACATATATAAATTTACTGGTAATAAGTCTCTGTTGCTGGAGACCATGGTACCACCACAACTCCTATTTCTGCTGCCAAATAGTAGTGTGCAAACATTACTATGTTCTAGTAACAACTGCTATGTTGCAACGGGCAGGCGTATCATTCACCATTAGGTGAACCTCCTGCTAGTGACAATCTATTCATCAAATAAAAAAAACTTTTCAATATTCTGTGGTTACTATAAACCAATATTTTTGTACTTACTTAAAGAGTGCGTTAATGTCGCCTTTTAGGAGTGCGAGGGTTAGCGGGGTGGCGACGCAGGCGGGCACCAAATAGAGCAACGCGGGCTGAGCGTGCCTCCATACGTGCATCACGAGAATGGTAGCCAGCAGGCCCGCAACGTAAGCGAGGAACGTCGCGCGGAAGTACAGCTCGGAGCCTCGCTGCAGAGATTTGTCAAACCGCAGCAGCAGCGCGATGAAGATACCGGGCACGACAATGTCACCGAGGCCGAGCATCGCAAAGTTGCTGGCGCTGAGGCCGTTCACGAGCAAATCTTGCGGGAACACCACTGTTGATAAGATAAATATTTCTTTATTTTATTTCTAACGTCTAAGTCATCTTCTAACATTGAAAAAAAAACTGCAGCTTACGTTTAATAGGAGCCTCAAAGGACTTGGCGACGGTGACCATGACGTTTGTGCCGAAGACCCAGAAGATATCGTAGAGGAATAGCCCGCTGAGAAGTATACAGCCGGTCACCACGTTATTCAGGTGCAGCAGCTCCACTCCGTTGATGGCGAACGCAATGCCGAACAGGTTGTTGGCGATCCAGTGCTGTGGGGTAATGCGGAGTGGTCATTGTAAGCAAGTAACATTTTGACGATACTGCTTGCATGGTGTAAGTTTAACGGTCTGTGATCCTCATATTAATTTATCATATTTTTGCCAAAGCTACATTTGGTTGGGGGCATCTTTAGTGGTAGAAGCGACTCCACGATAACCTATAACATCATGTGGGTTTTTAAAGTGCAGAATGAAGTTGGTTGCTAGAGGCAAATAGGTAACATTACAGGTGATAGGATATTACTGCCGGAGATTGTCTAGGTAGGTACCACCGCTGCGCCTATTTCTCCAATAGTGTGGAAACATCACTATGTTCTGAATTGAATGGAATCGTAGCTAGTGTAGTTATTGACGTAACGTGACCACAATTTAAGGCAACGAGCACAATGTCGTGCTGCATATATCCATCCTACCTAGCGCCATGTAATGATCAGGCATATCATTTATCATCAAGTAACCGTCCTGCTGTTGTCGTCGCTTGGTTGAATAAAATAAAACTTGAAATTACAAATGTATCTGTGCTGCTTCATTCTGGAACACTGTCATGTTTCCACACTACTGTTTGGAGATATAGGAGCTGAGGTGGTACCTACCTAAGCAATCTCTAGCAACAGAGACCTAACACAAGTACTTTTCCTCACCTTCTTAAGTAGGTACCAGGCGCCGAGGCAGAGCGAGATGAACAAGCAGATGACATCATATGAGGTGAACTTGTAATTGACGATGTCACAGCGCGCATCCCGCTCGCCCCGCGTGAAGTGCACATGGTAAGGTACGTTGGGGATAGAAGCCGGCACCACAAGTGCAATGATTGGACTGCAATATCAAAGTTCCAACATAATACTCAAAATTAAGAAATAGAGTAATATTAAAAAACCTAATTTAAAAAAAAAATTACCTAGTTCGTTAAAATATAAAAATTAAAGATTACAATTTTTAATACCTAAGAAGGTGGCTTAGCGCCAATACACCGAGGAAGAAGAAGTAGCCGGTGAGTAGGAGATTGATATACTCTTTAGAGAAAAATTGGAAGAAGATGTAAAGTGCAAAGAGCGCACATGATGCTATCAGGGGAAACATCAGTGCATCCTTGTTGGACATAGTCTCATGACGCTCACCAGACGCCTGAAAAAAAAATGAAATGCTTTAAAATGTAAAAACAGTTTAAACAGCTGTTATAAACATTGGCAATGTTGTGGCCTTGTGTATATGATTAAAAAAAATTGAACAAAGAAATAATGAAATAAGGATTAGTTCGCAAAAAACATATCTCCATTTTTTGTGCTAATTGCTATTAATTAGATATTTATAATATGTTTAAATAAACAATGTTTCTTGTGTTAATTTCACTTTACTACATAGGCTGTAACTACACAGTTTCATTCCGTCACTTTCTAATAGACTGCTATGTTTTTGTCCTGAATTGAAAATCATGTTATAACATTGTTATAAGTTTTGAACATTTAATGAAGATAATCAATTGTGATGATGACTTTATAACAAAATAGACAGAATCTTTAAATATGTGAAATATTCATTTGTGCTGCAGTATTATAAGTTAAGATATTTGCTTTCTAATTCTCAACATCTGAACAGAATATAAACGTAAATCCTTCTTCAACAGCCAGTTTACGCCCCCACTGTTGAGGCACAGGCCTACCCTCAATATGAGAATGATACCCCATGGTCACCACACAGGACCAATGCGGATTGGTGACTTCACACACACCTCAGAATAAATTCTAATTGATGTACAGGTTTCATCATGATGATTTTCTTCACAGTTTGTATTTCGCTGTTGTTACTAAAGTTCACATATGTACATATCTTAAATATTTTAGTCAACAGCACATGCGAAGATTCAAACCTGCAACCTTCGGAATGAAGGCTGCATGCTCTAATTTAACATTTCTAACTTCTATATTAAAGTGACACAAGCTGGACATTCACTTGATGATGTTGCAACCATATATGTTAGCCTTTAGATGTACAAAGCTTCATTATCATTGTAATTTTACAAACTATAGGTAACTTATAACTGGCAGCAGAAATAGGCATTAATGTGATACCTATCTGGACAATTTCCAGCTTTAGAGACCTACTACCAATAAACAACAATACTATAACAGACAACAATCTAAATATACTTTAGATTTCATTACCTCCAATGCAATAGGATCTTACTAGTGATTTCATTAAAGCAGTTAATTTAATTATACATGAAGTGTGAAATGACATAATAAAAGAAATAAGATAAAATTAAAGGAGTGTCGGCATCAGAAAAAGTTAAAGTAGATGCTGTACAGTATTTGTCAGCAAGCCTAGCATCTGATATGCTCTCTCCTTCAGTCAAGCAACTAACAACACTGCACATATACCAAAAAATCAATGTATTGGAAATGAGGGAAAGATCCTTTTCTTTTCATACTAGGCTGCCTTTTTTATACAATTAAGCAACAAGGCAAGCAGAATGTTCACCTGATGGTAAGTGATATGGCCGCCCTCAAAAATAGGACACCAGTAAGTATACAGTACACCACATTGCACCCTTGGCCTAAGATATAAGATGTTGAGTATTGTTACTTCAGTAATCAGACTAGCTCCAACACCTTTCATACCAAGACACGGTAGTTACCTGATTATTGAGTTTATATACAATTGTTTTTTTCTCAATATCTCCTCTTATTTCTAGAAGATTAAACTTCATTAATCTCAGTAAAGTATGAGTATAATATTGCAATATTTTATATTTTAATGATTTATACATAATAGATGTAATAATAAATCAGTAGAATTTTGTAAGCTTATTACAATTAAAATATATTTATCTGTGTATTTCATGAGTCATTGAATGTTTGAAATAAATTGTTTTTAATATCTCATTAAAATTTAATGGGCAATAATTACAAACAAGGTTTAGAAATAAGACATAGTTTTATCATTTTAATGAGTCAATTACGACAGTGATGTAGGTAGTAAGATGTTCTTGGCTATTAAACTTCTATTGCTGGGATTGACTTGTCGCAATGCCACGATGACAAGAAAAAGACGTGTTACTTAGCTATTGGAAGAAATTATCGTAAAGGATTTTTAACATTTAATTTAACAAAACTTATGTTTCAACACTTACCTTTTGCTCTTTCAGGTATTTAACAGATCTGAAAGACCCGAAAAATATGGGCAACACAGCCATTATGACCAAACTTAAGTACGCGATCGCGATGCCTTCGATACTTGATGGCGGTTTGTCAGTAGCATTTTTTAATGTTTCCTTAACAGTTTCCTCGAGGTTTAATGGCATTTCTGTTACAGATTCTGCCATTTTGCTTAACACTCTGTCTATAAGTACTTAAATCACGACTGCTCTACTGGTACCACCTTCAGTGTTTCAGTAGCAGTTTGACAAGAAATTGACAAGTGTACAATTAGATTCGTTATGTTGGTGAAAAATATTGATGTCTTTTAGTTCCGAAATGAATAAAAAATTACTTATACAATTTTACACAAACAATTCATATGTTAATATTTTAATTTAAATTATAAAATACTAGTTTATTTAAAAATAAAAACTGTTTTTATTCTATAAAGCAAAGAAGCGAACAAGACCTTACGGTATATATAGGCCAATAATTATAATATGTATACTGCACCACGTTATGCTTGTTGTTTTAAAACAAAAGATAGTAACTCTCGTTTGTTTTTACACCAGAAGAAACTATCTTTTGCGCACTAAGGTTTCACGGCAGAACTAGACACTGTGATGGTGTTTATATAAACAATTTTAATAGAAATCTATTACACTTAGTTGTGATATTGTAGCCTAGAAGTTTGGCTGCATCCAGCGATTATTCAGAATTTTTATCAAATTGTCAGTTTTTTTTGTAAATTGCCTACTACCACAAATTCTACTAATAAATATTTTAAAATAAAAGATATTAATTGGCGCTAAATAAATATTTTAAACGGCACAAGACCGTGTTTTTTGGAATATCTGATAAGAGATCTATGTCCAGTAGTGGTCCTCATTGTATTATATTATGATGATTTTGAAATAGTTTTGTAATAAACATTACAAAACAATGTAAACCTCAACCTAAATTGTAATCAAAAAAATTATCATGAATTTATCGAGAAATTTAAACTTCCCGGGTTTTTAGTATCTTATTGGCAACAATGTTTAGAATAATAGTAGATTGAATGATTTGGATTGGACGGCGAATACTATTATCATTCTTAATTCATAACGTCAAATCGTCAAGTAACACTCGAGTCGCTTTAACATTCCAAATATTCGCTTTCATATTATGTAGTTATGTGAATGAATTATTATAGTAGCTATTGTTGTTAAACACTTCTTTATTTTGAAAAAAATGGAAGTGACTAGTGGTGCTGAGGAAGGATTTGTTCGAGAATGGACACCTTGTTCCCATATCATGAACTTGATTCCACCTCGTATTCAAACTGGTATATTTTCTAATGAGTTGTGTTTAACGTGTGTTGATGCTGTTAATGAATATATTGCTCTGGGTACGAACGTTGGTTTAGTCTATTGGTACGATAGGAAGAAAGGAAATATCCAAAGATTACGATGTGAGGTGAGAATGTTAAATTTATTATATATTTGCTGCAGGATATACATATAATGTATATACAATTTTATTCCTTTGATGCTGCAAGATTAGATAAGAAAACGTGAAAAATAAATAATCTAAAATGTAGTGTAAGAATTATTTCAACATTACTTTCTTTCACCTTGGAACATTTATCAGTCTTCGAGAGTCAATTTTGTTTAATTACAATATTTATGAATAATACACCATTTCATAAACACGTTATATGTATAACATTAGAACAAATTTTCAAAAACATTCTTTTTATTTTAATTGACATTGTTAGTATAGCTGTTTTGTGTTTACACAATCACTTTATTTATACAGTATTAAGTGCTGTGAAGAACATTCCACTAAGATAACACAGTTGGTGATTCAAAGACGTTTTGTTATAATTTTAATAGATGTTATGATCACTGCGAGTTAGAATAAATCAAAATATGTACTCTGTCAGGTTTCCATATTAGATTTTTTATTTATACATGTTTGTGTAAACTGCATATAAAGTTAAAACCTATAGAAGTACATAAAAAATAGATGAAATAGAATATAGAAATTTGTAGTGAAATCGTATACCCTAAAATTAAAATATATACAAAAACAGCTTCTTAGGTGTAGCATCTAACAACTTACCTATTGATATAAAATTTTAACTTCAACTCGCATAATTTGTTAGGTTTCAGTTAAAGGTGGGTATATTTAAAACCTACTTTGCCACTTATTACTCTGTAATTGCATATCTGACACTAATAATTTACTTGCTTTCTGAATACTAAAATTTGTGACTCAATTTATTTTATTTAAGCATTCTTTATATTCATGTCAAATAGAGATTAAGTGTAAAAACCATTTAAAGTATCTAAAAAATGATTGTTGTTATACTTCAGTCCCAAAGATAGCTGTAAAAACTAGAAATCAGTCATGTATTGAATTTAGTGCTAAATATGCATTATTTATTTTAACACTACTCCACTTTACTACTAGTCAAATGGATAGACAACAAAATACAAAATTTATTACCTAAAATATTCTCATATATTTATTTTTAACTATAGCCTGAACATGTATTTGATTAATAATTATTTTGATTTAAAATTTCACTCAATATATTATTTACAATTGTAAATATGGGGATTTTATTAAATTTTTGTTGGTCTAGGCTCTTTTCTCAATATGAATTATGTTGTGGAAATTACTTAATGTGTTTGATAACAGGCCTGTCCTTCCTCAATAAGTGAACAATATTGCGCCACAATATTTACCTTTAATGCAGATAACATATTTAATATAATGTTCAATGATAATTTACAATATATTGGAGCTGGTAATATAGCTATTATTTTCCCTGTCAGTTGTTTTTTATCATAACAACACATAATATCAGGAATAACCAACTATAATTTTTTTTATTCTCATTTCAAAACCATTACCTAAACATGTTGAAATACTCAAAATTTTAAATAAATATAAAGTATATATTCTGATTTTAATTTAAGGGGATGACGTTGTCTGACTTAAATCAATTGGAATGTTAGTAAATTCTATGACCTTTTCAGGCTTCAACAACATCTATAACATTTGTGAAGATAGTCAGCACAGTGGACTACATGGTTGGTGTGGGCAATGCTGCGGGGCAGGTCACTGTCTTCCAAATACCTAAAGAGCACCCTGAGAACATTCCAGAAACATTGAAACCTAAAGTCGAACCAAAGGTGGAAAGGTGAGGTGGTGGTGATGGCAACAATTGAAGAAAAAAAAGTACTGAAGTTAGCTCATGTTGACATATTGTAATGTTGGTCTCAGGTATACAATAGGCGACCTGCATAAGAGCATGATTACAGCTATTGAGTGGTCCAAGAACGGGATGCGATTATTCTCCGGGGATAAAGATGGACTCATCATCATGACAGAAATAGATTTTTACATGGTAAGTAGGTTCTGCTTTATGAAGCTATTCAATATATTTTCAGTTTTATTTTTCATTTTTATAACAAAGACCTGTGTGTTGCCATTACATAACTTCTTTTGTATTATTGTAACCCAAATTATTTACTATTTGTTAACATAAACAACAGATAATTTTAATATAAATAGTAGCTTCGGTGACATCTAACATCAGTAATAACCCAATGAAGGTCCTATTAAATTAGGTCTGGTGATACCAGAGGTTAGTTGGAAACTTTTACAGCATTGGGACAACACTCGTACAATTTTTTTTTTATTACACGAAGCGATGAGACGAGCGGGACTTTCACCTGGTGGTAAGCGATACGCCTGTCCATAACAACTTGACTCCAGTTAGGATTATATACACTGCACCACATTGCGCTCGTCACATTAAAACATGATATTAAATCTCATCACCCCAGTAAGTATTTTAGCGACAGCGTCCTTCAAACCGGAACACAGTAATGTTTGCATATTGCTCTTTATTTTTTTTGTTAGTATTTAGACAGTTTCTGACATCAGAGATTTACCACCGACTACAGTCAATTTGTTTTTTTTTTCTATTATCAACATTTAACGATTTTACGTATAAATTGAACTCGTTATAACAGTTGTAGTGTATAATGGTGTTTTTATCAGTGTTACAAAACACTTTCTGTGTAAACATATTTATATATGTATATGTTGATATTGTTCAGGTCATTGCTCAAAGATATTACCACATGGATCGAGGGTTACGTAATTATATGTTAGTTCAAGAGAAAGTTTTGTTACTTTATTAGTTGCCACCTGTTTCTAGAAGCTAATAGTCGTGAGATTGCTCGGCGTTGTGGTTAGCGCATATTAATCGTTTATCGAGACGAGGTTACCCATATTTCAAGTTTAAAAGTGCAATTTGGTGCAAAGAAAATATATTAAATAGCGCCTTGTCCATAAGCCAGCTTTACCACAGAACAGCTATTCGTATAGTAGACCTTCATCAAACTAAACCGTTGGATGTTAGTTTCACATATACATCGTGCTGTTTTGAAACAAACAAATTTAAAGTAATTTTTTTTTATTTAACGAAGCGACGAGACGAGCGGGATGTTCATTTGATGCTGATACACCTGCCTATAACAATGTGGCGCTGGTGAAGATGGTAATCACAATACCGCATTGTGCTCGTCACTTTGATACATAAGATATTAAGTCTCACTACCCCACTAAAACAGGCCATGGATCCGGGTCCAGGAGCGCAGTATCACATAAGCTGTAAGAGTCGTTATGGCTTTCAAGCGCTTTCATCATCAGAATATGTACTCCAGTAATTTCACTAGATACATTTCCGTTCATTGCGGAACGAAATAATGTTAGCACACTACTTAGGTTACTAATTTAACTATCTCTAACTTAGGTACTTAGGCGGGAATTAGTTGTGGTGGTACCCACCTAGAGAGTCTGCGACAACAGAGACCTACCACTAATAAAAAAAACACACAAGGATCGCTAAAGTAATGTTAATTAGTCACACATATTAACTGTCACTGTGTATAAAAGTATTTAATAAACTGATAAGAATATAAAATTTTCTTTCTCAGCATTTGTGCAAGTCGATGGAAATAGTGAACGAGGAGTACGAGATAGTCCAGATGAGCTACCACCAGAACACGCTGCTGGTGTCGAGCGTGTACCGCACCATCGTCTGTGAGCGTCGGGACGCGCGCTGGCACGTCAGCCAGCTCGGCAAAAAGGAGAGGAAGAGGTCAGTAAAATTTCTTTTGTAAGCAAGCAACGAAGTAAATAATTTTGATAGACACTTGTAGCTAATGCGAGTAGACCTATTGGTGGTAGATATCTTTTATCCTGAGACCGTCTAGGCAGGTATCACCACAGTTCCTATTTCTGCCAAACGTTAGTGTGCATATATTACCGTGGTCCGGTGAAAGAGTTTTCTAGCTAGTGAAATCACTGGGTTATGAAACATTCTGTGTCTCAAGGCGACTAGCGCAATGTGATGCTGTGTTTTTATGGGCAGGCGTATCACTTAACATCAGGAGAACAACCCGCTCGTCTCGTCGCTTCGTAGAATAAAAAAAAAATTATATTTAAAACTAACATAATTGGTGTGTGTCGCTGTGGGTGTTCAGCCTGTGCAGATTAGGCGCAGTGTTCCAGTACTCGTACGCACGCGGCGGGCCAGCAGCTGCGTATTGCGCACGCGCCGGCCTGCGCCTATGGCGGGCGGACGTGCGCGGCAACGTGCTACACACGTTGCTCTTCAAGGTACCGTTGCTCTATTTACGAGCAGTCAACTAAAGCAGTTATTGGGTGATCTATGTTTCATACAGTCGGTCATTAGTGGGATGGCACAGGTTCATTACCAGGAAGACCACAAGTTCTGTCATATAACACTAAAGCCAATATAGTGTGTGTGATATATGTATATTATATATACTATAAGGGGTAGCTGATGAAATTTGTACGCTTCTGTACATTTGCTGCAGCGCTGAATGGTTTGCAGAAATGAAAATGTAGTTTTTCTTCTATTTGCACTGTGTTTATTTTCTTAGAGCGCCGGACTGCAAGTGACCGATTTTCAAAATGGCGCTTAATTTATACAAAAATATGTAAGATAATTCAAGCTTTGTGATTGGTGACCAATCACAGAACTTCCGATTTGACCAATCTCGAATCATTAGCCTAATACAGAGCTACTGCGTTGCTTTGCCGTGAGGAGAGCCGCTCGGCCCTTTTGTATTTATTTGCAGGTAATAATAGTGCTTGACTAGGTTTACACTTTATTATTATTTTAAACTCTTATACTATATATAGTTTGTTAGTTTATACATTGCACAGTTATTACTTATGCGCACTTTAATTCGTTACCTCGCACAAAATTATTATTGTTTGTGAAAATTTTCTAAGAACTACAAAAAACAACAATAATTAACAATTAAATAACTACGGCAATCTTTATATATGTATCCAATTTAAAGTTAAGTTCACAATGAGGTTGTAAAAGTTATTACATACAGTTATGATTGACCGGATGCAGGAGGCGGTTTCCAACCCGCTGACGGTGGTGGAGCTGCTGAACCCGGCGCAGCGCGAGGCGGCCAGGGAGCGGGAGCGCGAGCAGAACTTCGGCCCGTTGCACGTGTACCGCGAGCACTTCCTCGTGACGCACGACGACCGCCTGCTCTACGTCCTGGACCCGCGCTCGCTCACCGCTGTTGCGGTGGTCGACGACCTGCGCAGGTTTGTATCCTATATGACATCTATACCGTACGTTGCTGCAGACTCGTGAAGTAAAAGTAGCTTAAGTAGATTACTATTTCGTTCAAGTAACATTACTACATCAATTGTTTGCCTGTTTTTTACATGAAGAACATTCTTACATTTTAAAAAACTATTCTATGCGGTCTACTGAAGAGTTATAAAGGTATTAACTGTAATATCCTTTAATCATTCTCCGAAATGATGATATGCACAGGCAGGACAATCTTCGAACCTATACAATATCAGGACTTTCAAGAAAAGAGCTTATCACTCACTACCTCAAAGATGGGCAACGCAGCCGTGACCACTCAGGCATTGCGACTATCTATAGCCATCAGTGATCACTTTCCATGACGTGAACTGTTCACTGGTTTGTTCGCTTTATCGAAGAAACAATAATATCTTGTTCCTCCTGCGCTTTTTCTAGCTATGTGGGATCGGCACAGTATGTACTTCTTTTCTATATCTCTCTAACAGCCGTTATATCTGAATTCATAGTCTTCTTACACATGTCATCTTTCCCACAATCCATCCACACTGTCTTCGGCGTTCCTCTACCCTTATAACAATGTATGTTCACTCGCATTACTTTCTTCGTTATATGTCCTTCCTCCCTCCGCACAACATGCCCACACCACGCTAACCTCTCTGCTTCTCAATTTCTCTGTCACTGGTGCAACTTTCAGCCTTCCTCTAATATAATCCTTCTTAATTTGATCTATCCTCGTCACACCACACATCCATCTTAACTTTCCTATCTGGGCCCCATGTAATCTCCTTTCATCCGAATTCTTGTTGGCCCAACACTCGGCTCCACTTAGTACGACAGGTCTAATGACTGACATGTAGGTTTGTTCCTTAAGTTTAAGGGGCATTCGTGGATCACAAGTCGTTCCAGTGACCTGTCGCCATGTCATCCAACCTACTTTTATTCGGCTTCTCACATCTCGATCAATATAGTGGTCGTATTGTATGAGTAAACCTAGGTACTTGAAATCCGAGCAGGTTGGTAGGGATACACCATTTAAGGCGATTGGAGAAAAACTGGTGGGACCGCCGAAGTCACAGAACAAATATTCAGTTTTGGTTCTGTTGATCTTAAGCTCAGCTTTCTCCAATTTATTTCGCCATTTTTTCAACCTGCTCTGCACCTCTCGTTCATCTTCCTCGACAAGTACATTGTAGTCGGCAAAAAGCATACATCAGGGTGCCTCCTCCTGTATGTCTGATGTCAGTACATCCATTACCAGAAGGAAGAGATACGGGCTTAAAGCCGATCCTTGGTGTAGGCCCCAAAACTGTCGCTTTCACCAGCAGTGGACAGAATGTATATACTGACACGACAATATATAGCACGAATAAGCTGCAGGTATTTCACAGGCATTCCTTTCACTTTCACAGCCCACCATAGAACCTCCCGCAGAACCTTATCGTATGCCTTTCCGAGGTCTATAAACACCATGTGCAGGTTTTTAGCACACGTTTGTATTTGTCGCATAGTTGGCGATGAGCAAAAATGGCGTCCGTAGTCCTCCACCCAGGCATAAAACCAAATTGCTTCCGGACTACCTCACTCTCCTCTCAGTCTTCCCGCTAAGATTCTTTCCCACACTTTCATACTATGCGACATGAGCTTTATTCCTCTATAGTTGTTACAGAGCTGTACGTCACCCTTGTTTTTAAAGATAGGTACTAGTGAACTGCTACACCACACATCCAGGATCACCTCTTGTAACAACTTGTTGAAGAATAAAGTCGGCCACATCCATCCATCCGACTTTAACAACTTCCATACCTCCACTGGTATTCCATCCGGCCCAATAGCCTATCCATTCTTCATACCTTGCATTGATTTTCTTATTTCATTCATAGTAATCTTCCTCACCATACCCATGTTGGCCGGCACACTTTCCAATACTCCGCTCCAGACATTCTCCTCGTTCATCAGTCTTCTAACATATTTTTTTAATATCGTCGTCATTCGTCAATAATTTTCCTTCATCGTCTTTTATACATTTCATATGCCTTACATCCCTTGCACTCTTTTCTCTCTCTTTTGCTATCCGGAACAGTTGCTCTTGTCATTGCGGGCTGTCCAGAGAATTGTGCAGCTTTTCTTGTACCTTTGTCTCGCCAATCGGGATAGCTCTCTTTGCCCATCGCTTACGCTCCCTGTGTACTTCTCTTTTCTTTTCTTTCAAGGCTTTTTTCACTTCTTCACTCCACCACTAAGTTTCTCTATCGATTTTTCCTTTACCTTTCATCTCTCCTAGCACACCTTTTGCTATTCTTCTAATGCTTTCAGCCATTTTATTCTAACATTCATTTACTGTCATTCCAGTCAAATCTTTCATTTCTATCAACCTATCCACCACCTGCTTCGAAATTCTTTTGCATATTCATGTTTATCTAACATATACCATTTAATCTTAGGAGGGGATTTTGGTCTGCTGTTGTTTAGCCGAATTCTAATTTTAGTTTCTAGTATCAGGAGCCTGTGTTGGCTAACTAGATTTCCACCGGGTATGACATTACACTCTTTGGCTGCTCCAATTCTAGTTCTTCTTAGGAGAATGTAATCGATTTGTGTTTTGCGGCTACTGCTTTTGTACGTGATCATGTGTTCATTCTTTTTTTCAAAAAAGGTGTTCACAATGGCCAGGTCAAAAGTAACAGCTGCTTGGAGCAAGGTTTCATCTTCACTATTTCTGGTTCCAAACCACCATCCTCCATTCACTCTCTCATATCCTGCATTCATTCTTCCCACATGTCTATACAATTCCTCATTTTCTGGAACATCCATCACTATGGAATCTAAGTTTTTCCCAAAATTTCTCTTCCAGTCTATTACTCGAGCTTTCAATCCCTCGCACTTCGTCCCTTGCAAACAAGCCACATTTATTCTTCTTCTCTTATATAAAAAAAAATCTAAAGAAAAATGTTTTTTTCTTCAAGTCGTTTAAAGGAGTTCCGCACAACAACTCAAGGGATTCAAGTCAACCTCACCTGCTCGCGGTGCACCCTGCTAGTCAACAAACGAGGCTCTGGCTCCCGCCAACCCGCATTGGGCCAGCGTGATGGGAAATGGTCCAATTTCCTCCATATGAAGCCCTACAAACGTGGCGATCTTTGTGTGAGGCCTATGTTCAGCAGTGGACGTTTATTGGCTGATGTAGTAGTAGTAGTAAATCGTTTAAATATACAGCATATATGCTAACGGAGTTTTATAAAGATATATTTATGCAACAGGATAATATCGGTGTCGGTGAACAAGGAGGAGATTTTCGTGCTGGAGGGGCCGCGCTCGCTGCTGCGGCTCGCGCATGCGCCCGAGCCCGCTGCCCTCGCGCGCGCACAAGGTAACGCGTGACGCGCGCACACGTCCGCACACACGCGCGCACACAAACAGAGCGCATATTAAACATAAATAGAATAATCTGCTGCAGTCAATTCTTCGTATATTCTACACATACTATTAGCTGAATCAACGTACAAGTGCTTTTACATTTATAAAGGTACTGCTGGAAGAAAACCTGTCACACACACACACACGCGCACACACACACATGAACATTGACACACGCACAGTCATTAATAAGTGTCAGAGTTATTTTTTGTTTGCACTAACACAGGACATGAGTTAAAGAACCACGCATGTTAATTTTGCGCGCAAATACATCTATATGCGGCGTGTCTAGTCAAATATTAGATTTTTTTTTAATTTTATTTGCTTTAAAATGTTTTACATTATTCAGAATAAATTTCTTTGTTTAAAATGTCAAGAAAATGTGGAAAATTTTGGAGGGAAAAACCTGAAGTTTCTTATCATACATTTGTTAGTCTGTGCTGCATATTTCGTAAAAATTATATATATAATTATATATATAATAGTTTGTATGTTGTGCCATATGCTAATGAAATTTTTGAACGTGATCGGCAACTTGACTCTCCTTGTGACAAAGGGCTCCCAGCAGTGGGAACATTAGTTAGGAAATACATTAACTATGATCTGCATGTTTCTTCTTACTTTTTAAAAAAACTAATAACTCAATACAGCTTTTGAATTAAACTGACGATATCGTAATTCGTTTCTGGATTATGTACTTAGAATTTAGTTAAAGATTTATTAAGTTAAAAATCCATTGCTCCTATGTTAGAGTCAAGCTATCTAAGGATTAAGTTAAAGTATGCCTTGTCCAAGCTTAATAAGTGAAGAAAAATATCGTAGTTTTTGATATATTAAAATAACACAGATTCTTGCTAATGCCAGGTTATCTTCCGAAGGTTCTGCCCACTTAAAGAACTAGAACAGACTAAACCATGCAACAAATTTGATTTAACATCTTTTATATAGCTTAGCTATTGTGATCTCTTATTTACAAATTATTTGCTGGTGCTTTATTTTTAACATAAAACTAAACGGTTGTACTTATTTAAGTAATTAACATATCCGTCCTCATTAAGTGATCCATAACTTTCGGTGCGACCTTAAGAAGTATATTAAGTCCTCAATAGAATTTTTGATGTATTTTTCAAAGAATCGACGGGACAAGCTACTAAACGTTCACTGGATGGTAAGTGATACACCTGCCCATAGCAATGTGGTGATAATTAGGAGGATATACACTGCACCGCATTGTACTCCTCTCAGTGAGCAGCGGTAGCAACTTTTTTTTTTCGTGGGGTTATCATGCATTGAATACACTAATGCTGTCGGGGCAACAGGAGAGTTATGCCGGACTCTTACCGGCTAAAACTTCACGGTTTCTCACTCATCACATTTAGCAGAAACCACGGGAACGCTTCCGCACACAACCGTGGTTCCGACAGTGAGAGGCCCTGATAAGACCACATCTCGGGGTGGAGCTACTGCTCTCCACCCTCTATAAAAGTGCAAGGCGGAAGTAACGGAAGCACCACCTCGAGGTGTTTCATATATGGTGACAGAATACTTCCGAATGCGCCAACATGGCCTCTGTGTTGGGGGTTGGAAGGCGTAAAACATCCTCCTTCGACGCCAAGGTGTCTGCCTGCGGATTGAAAAATGGGTGTTTAATTCTCGCTGCCTCTTAGCAGCCTCTTTCTGCAACATTACCTCCTCACAGAATGCCATCCCGGCGTCCCACGACTTCTCACTACTGACCGTGGCTTTGATAAAGCCAAAAAGTGACAGGTCATCCCCACAACATCAACAAGGTCTTGGCGCTGGGCATCCCATGCCGAGCAACGCTCAAAGGTGTGCTGCCCGGTATCCTTTTCGCACCCACAGTGATGGCGATATCTATGTATGCAGTCACCAGCGCCAGACGTACCACCATACGAACATGTATTTAATATCAACCACAATTATCTCTTATGTTCTCGTTACCTCGGTAATTTCACCAGGTACCCAGAATAATATTTTCTATTTAAACATTGTAGAGTGTAATAATATTTGTACTTATATATTTGATTTACTTCAAGTGCCATACCTGTAAAAATGGTGCAAATGCGATTAAACCTGTTTGTAGACTTAATTTTTGTTATTTAATTAAATAGTTTTTAATAGTAATACCAATCTAGAACCAATGGCCGATCAGATAGTAATTGACGTGATGTTTTAGAAAATTATACTTTTTTTTTATTCAAAGAAACATCGAGATAAGTAGAACCTTACGTTAAATGCCCATAACCACGTAGCGCTAGTTAGGATGGTATAAACTGCGCCACATTGCGTTCGTCGCCTTCAGGATGATAAGATGAAGAGTCTCGTTACCCCAGTAATTACACTAGCTACAACGCCTTTCATACCGGAACACTGTAACGTTTACACAGTACTGTTTGTCGGCTGCAGTAGGCGCTGCAGTGGTACATTTTTTTATCGCATTAGAAATCTTAAAAGATACCGGCTTCGCGGGGAAGACAAGGTTATGTGGGGCTTCTACCCACTAAAACCCCTCGTTGGTCTCCCTCTGAGCATTAGGGGAGGGGGGCTCCGGGATCTCCTACGGGACGCACCGGTGCTCCCTGCACTGTGTCTAAAACACCCCACGGAAAGGTAAAGCCCTCCTCAGCACCTAAGCTGTGTTACGGCAAATACAAGACCACCATGCAGTCGCCGTCCTCCTAACATTCGCTTATTGAGCTCTGAGGGCCCCCACCCTCAAAGCTCACGAACTCGAGGACTCTTAGTCGCCTTGTACGGCAGGCAGGGAATACCTTAGTCCTATTCTTAATAGCCCGAGACCAGGGCTTATAGCTGACTGCGGTAGTACCTACCCAGACAGTCTCTTGTAGCAAAGACTTACCACCAGCACTATTTATATATATGTACGAATTTTGGTCAATCGTTACTTTACTTTGCAAATAACTATTATGTTGCTTTAAGTGGTATATATGTTAGTAAGTATAGAATCCTTTTTTTTATAACTCTTTATTATATGAAAGAAAAAGTATACCGTTTAACTCTCAACGATATTTTTCCAATATTCCATAATCGTACAAAAAATCAATAGGTTATGTTACTGTACTTAAAAGGTAAAGTTAGGTTTATTGTAGTTTTACTTAATAACATAATTATACAGGGTGTTAGGAGACCGCTTTTGAAAAGGAAGACAGACGATAGTACTAATGACAACTCTGATAATGAGACGGAAAAAATATCGATTCTGATTGAAAAAAATCATATTTTTAAAGCGTTTTATTAACATTATTTACGCTCCATTATGTTAGTACAGCTAAATGAAACGATAGTTTCATAAGAAATATATTACTAAAAAAACCAGCAATGAAACACAAAATAAAAAACAGCTGATGCTCGGATCAAGGAACGCGCGTGCAGCGGGAACTCGTCATGTATTTAGTTACAATTTGAACCTTATCTCATAGCGACACGGAGCATTTAGATAGCGCGAAAAATATGATTCTTTTTTAATCAGGATAGTTTTTTTCCCCTCCCATCATCAAAGGTGTCATCAGTACTATCGTCTGTCCTCGTTTCGGAAGCGGTCTCCTAACACACAGTATAGAGCATAGAAAAGAAACTCGATCAATGCAGCTCAACATAGTATACATATAACATCAACATGTCGATAAATGTATTATATTTAAAATGTACACAAAATCGATTTTTTTATATAGATAAGCTTAGTGGTCGATTTTCTTAAATTATCTTACATTCCAAAACATCAGTATTTAATTTGGTTCAAATGATAATAACTTTCTAATGTTAGTTATAGATTTAATGACCACAGTTAAAATATACTTAAATTTGTGTATAATGTAATTTTGATTAAGCAGTTATTTTGTTTGTTTTGTTTTTTTTTATTAACATTTTATTTTGTCTGTTGCAGTATCACCTGTATGTACCTAAAAAGTTTTTGACTTAATTATTCATCTTAGCTTATGTTTCATTAAATGTCCGATTATAACTGAAATTAATTATGAGAATTATGTAAATATATATTCAATAAATAATTCGTCGTAAAACTTAATTTGATATTGTTAAAATATTTATATATTATAGAGACCGCACGGGGTGTCCTTTGTCCCCAGTCGGTGTGATGTCAGCACGGCCATTGTACTTATATATGAATATACCTTTTGTTCAGTAAAGTTTTTGTTTTTTTTTTCGTTTCACCACATACATGGCGATTATACCACCAGCGCCTGCCGAACGCGTCTCGCGCCCCGCTTACTGTATTTGTGTATATGAGCAATGGCTCTGTTGAATTTTTTAACACTTGTCACAGACCATAATTTATAACATATTTATGTTTTTGTTGTTTTATAAATATATGTTATCGACAATAATATAGTCTTTAAGTATTTTTATAATTTTGACAATTTTTTCTGTATTTCTTTAAAGTTAAGGAAATGTTCTCAAATAGCATGAGTATACTAAAAAAAGTTGTGATTATTATTTGATAGTAAATATCTTAAAAAGTCTCATATTAATATTTCTATTTAAATGGGAAATATAAAATCTATAATTATTAAACAATGTTCTTGGTTATATTTATTATTGTTTTGACGAATTGTAAAACAAACGCCTACTTTATTTATATCTATATATATATATGCTATTATATGGTATTGCTAATGTTTTATCACAGGCGCTGTATCAATTAATGTTATAAAAATATTACTTGTACAGGAACATTAAACATATTGTTTATGTACATTTTTATATGCTTGATAACTTTTTATTCCTTCATTACATTAATTTTCACTTAAGAAGCTTTGAACTCGAAATCATTTGTCGCATATGAGCTAATATGGTATTCGCTCATAAAACAATTGTTATATTACAGATGAGGCGGCCAACCTGATGACGAAGTCCCTCACGTCCTCCATTCAACAGGCAGTGAGCACGGTGCGGGAACTTACACACCTCGAGCACACGGTGCCTTACATCACCAGCGTACTCGAGCAGCCTATATCCATGTTCACTGGGAACGAGACCATAGAGACGGTCGCCGTTGCCAAAGCGGAAGAGTGCTTCGAGCTTCCGCCCATAAGGCACTTGCCGGAGGATATTTCGGACAATGTACTCGAGTCGATTATAAACGAGTTCAAAGATGTGTCGAGCGAAGCCGAGGAGGCGAGGAGAGCGAGATCTGACGAGCTGCAGAAGAAGCTGAAGCTGTACAACAGCATCATGGAGAAAAAGTGCGACGAAGAGCTGATACATAGCAGCAGAAGGAGCCGCGGGCGGAGCGGTGGGTCGGGAGGTTGCACCCCGCGTCACAGCACGCCGTCACGGAGCGGGGGCGCCGGCGCGGTCAGCTACACCAGCCCGTGCCTAATTAGCGTCAGCGCGAACAGGTCAGTCAACTAGAGTTGGTAGGTGCTATCAGGCTACAACTTTCAATGGTAAATCAGAACAATAACAGCAGCAATAATTTGTTCACTTCATTCATATAAATTGGTGACTTTACACACACCTTACAATAAATTCTAATTCATGTGCAGGTTTCCTCGCGAATGTTCTCCTTCACCGTTTGTATTGCGCTGTTGTTACTAAAGTCACACAAATGCACATAACTTAAATATTAAAGTCACTGGTACATGACGCGATTCGAACCCGCGTCCTTCAGAATAAAGGCCGCATATTCTAACCATTACGTCAGGTAGTAACGAGGGCGATGGGGTGACTATGGCCCCATCGCCCTCATATTGAGGGTAGGCCTGTGCCCCAACATAGGGGACCTAGACTTGGCTGTTATAGTATGGTATTCGTATAAATTTATAGCAAAGTTAAGAGGAAATACTGATGGACTATTTTGTTTATTTATTAAATATAATTTTTTTATTAGTCCTACAATTAGGTAACAAGCGTGTTTATACCACAATTTGTCGAGTATCAAGAATCGGTAGGTTTTATTGCATTTCAACGCAATGTCTTTCCATTTAATTTGCCATATCTTTATTATTTGTAGTATTCTTTAACAATATCTAAATATCTAAATTTTTATTAAAATAACAATAACAAAAATCTTTATTACAAAAATAGAACGATGCATACAAATATAATTTCCAGAGATTCCCAAATCAGAAGGTGCCTGTCTCTTAGGCAGCCATTATATTTGAATTCATTGCGTGCGCGAGTTGTGTTCTCTAGTTCTGGAGTTTAAGTATAAATACAGTATGTATCTGTATCGTGTCTATATCATATATATTTATCCTATCTGTATTAATATGCTTCTACCGTCATATGGAGCTTTCATATTTATGCTTGGTCTCAATTTTATATCGTGTAGTGACAATGATGATGGAGGTGATGCTTGTCCAGAACACTCTTCTTATTTTAGCCTTTATATTTTTAAAATAGGAATAACGTTCAGCGGTAATATTGTTAGATGACACTGTCTAGTTGACAAGGAAGCAAATGCTATTTAAATATTGTGATAATTTGTTACTTCGAACGAAACTAGATGTCGCTGCACCATCGGTAGGTTTTATTGCATTTCAACGTAGTCTTTCCATTTAATTTTCCATATCTTTATTATTTGTTTTTTAATATTATTTAAATGGTAATAATTAGTTGTGTTAACTTCAGATGGCGTTATTATTAGTTGACTAGTTTTTAATAAGTGCCGCTAGATGTCGCAAGGCAGTTATAGTTAAAGCCCACATCGCGGTATCGCGGTGCTCCCGCGCGCAATGAGGAGCGCGCCTGCGCGCCGGGTACCGCAAGACCTTACTTCATAGGATCATTTCTATAGTAAGCTCTTCACGAGACTTTCACACTATGTGAGATCTATCCAGCCGCGATGAGGAGACGTGGCGCGGTGCCCTGAGCGTGAGGCGGGCGGCGGTGCTTCACCGCCAGCCCTCGATGATCGTTCACTCCCCTGTTCGAACGGGGGAGGGTGGGGTGCTGTCGCTGTCTGAGTGGCAATTTTAAAAAATGTATACTCTTTTCTGCAATAGTAGGAATGGATGCTTCGTTCAGTGAAAGTCAAATGCGGGTACATATTTTTTTCACATTTAACGGACGAGTAAAAATATCTATCGCCTTTAACAACGCGCGCTAGTAGGATGTCATACACAGCTCCTCATTGCGCTAGTGGCCTGTAACATAAGATTTTCATCTTCGTTACCCGAGTAACTACGCTACCTACAGCGTCCTTCAAAGCGAAACATAGTAATGTTTATCGACTGCAATAGGCGCTGTGGTGGTGCCTACCTAGATGATCTCTGGCAACCACTAGTAAATGAAAAAGTGGGATTATATTAATAAAAAAAACAGTCATTGTATTCTTGTAAAATGTTATTTAATATTCATTTATTCTATAGCCATTAAACGAGGCTAGTTTGAAAGCCCAGTTTTTTTCCCACACTGATCGTCCACGACGCGGGCAAACGATGACGGAGCTAATGAATAGTAATTGTAAAAATGATTTTTAATGAAGAAGAATTTATTTTTTAAAACTACATAAAATCTTCACTATCACCATCATCATCAGCCGTTCCCAATCTACTGCTGGATTTAGGCCTTCGACAATGCCTTCCACCAAATACGGTCCTGAGCTTTTCGCGTTCACCCACTTCCTACCGCTCTTATGATCTCGTTGACTCATCTGAAGAGAAGGCGTCCCACGCACCTGCGTCCTGTACGCAGCCTCCACTCCAAGACTCCCCCACGGCCCGTCATCGCCACTTCAGCTCGCAGATTTTGAGAGCTACGTCTACAACTTTTTAGTTCTCCGTCGAATTTCTTTGTTCCGGATTTTGTTCCTTAGAGAAGCGCCAAGCATAGCTGTCTCCATCGATCGCTGTGGTACCTTGAATCGGTGGACCAACCCGATGGTCAGGTGCCATGTCTCAGATTTTTATCTTCAGACATTGGGGAATTCAAAGAGTGAGGTTTTAAGGGAACTCCGAGACACCGAAAAAAAATCCCCAAGGTATAAAAAATAATCCCCAAAAAAAAAAAAGAAATAAAAAAAATCCCCTTTTTTTAATTATTTAAAGGAACGAGATGAATAGGCATTCACCTGATGGTAAGTTATACACCTGGCCAGTTAAGATGATATACAACAGAAATACGTTGCGATTGTCGCCTTGCCGCATATGGTGTTAAATCACGTTACTCCAACAATTTCTATCTACAGCGCACTTCAAACCCGAATACTATTGTTTATCAGCAGAAATAAGGGCTACTAAAAATTTGACACTGTATCGCTTTACATTTCAGTAACGAACAACAAAACGACGATCTACTCGAAAAGCAGATAGAGGAGAAGGAGAAGATACTCGCGAAGATGCTTAACCTGGAATCTCTGAGTATAAAGAGCAATAAAGTGAAGAGCGAGCCGGCTAAAGAAATAGAAGTGAACTACAAGCCGTACGTCGAGGAGAAGCCGCGCGAAGCGAAGCGGCCCTCGCGGAAACCGGAAACGGTCGATCCCAAAATAGAACCCAACGTTTTGGACTTGGTGCCTAAGGTGGTGCAGCTGCCTAACAACTGGAATTTGGAGAACATTGAGCTGAGGCTGGACATGAAGAACGGTGTCAACGTTATGAGCCTGATCTCGCCTGACGACCACCTCGACAGCGAGTGGGAGGTCATCTGATCTATGCACCAACATTTATCCACCAATAATACTCTCGACTTCGATATCACATGACGATAAATGATAAGGAGGCTGCGGATGAGCGATATTTAATGGTTTAAGTCATCAGAACATTTTTAGAAGATTTTTCAGTTTTTTTTATTAGAGGAAATTTTTTTTATATTAAGTCCTTACATATGAAAGTGGCGTTTTGTACGGGAGGAATATAAAGTCAATTTTATTTGTATAATATATTTAATTAATCAAAGTATGCACCGTTGTTATCTATGCACTTTTGTCGTCTCACAGGTAGTTCATTGATCCCTTTTAAAAAAATACCATGGGGGGTGAGAATCAATAAACACTTTGAAGACGGTTTGTACTGCCGCATTGGAGTTGAATTTTGTTCCTTGTAAGAAGTTGTCCAAATTCCGGAAAAATGGTAATCTGTTGGAGCAAGGTCCGGGGAGTACGGTGGATGTCGCAGACATTCCAATTGTAGCTCATCTAACTTAGTGGTAGTTGGTTGTGCAGTGTGTGGTGGTGGTGTTGCGTTGTCGTGAAGCAGCAGTGGCCTGGAGCGATAGACCAATCTCGGTTGTTTAGTAGCTAGTTCTTCCTTCATGGTCTGCAGTAGCCGACAATAGATATCTGCCATAATCGTTTGGTCAGATTTTATAAAGCTGCAGTGAACGACACCGGCGCTAGTTCACCAAACACTCACAAGTAACTTTTTCCGAGTCAATTTTCGTTTAGGGCAGGATTTGGCTGCGTCTCCAGGGTTCAGTCATTGCGACGAGCGCTTCCGATTATCGTACAGTATCCACTTTTCATCACAAGTAATGTGATTCTATTTAAAATCCCTTCATTATTTTGTCGGTTGAGCAAGGTCACACAGCAGCAGCAGCCGATGCGTGTTCGCAAGTTCGGTTCACTCAAACCCATCGGTTAAGTTTTTTTACTTTCCCGATTTCCTTCAAGTGGATTAATATAGTTTTGTCACTTACCCCGAAGCCTGCAGCTATCTCTGAAGTGATGGATCCGCTTCCACAATAGCCTTTAATTCTTCATTTTCCGCTTTGGTCTCCGACCGTCCACGGGATTGGTTCCGAAGGCCAAAATTTCTAGAACGAAAACGTTGAAACCAAAAATGTGCCGTGTTTTCTTTTGCGACACCAGCACCGTAGACATTATTAATCCTTCAAGCTGTTCCTGCAGCACTGGTGCTGGTGCCGCGGTAGAACTCGTACTCGTAAATATACCTATATTTGATGTTTTCCATTGTGCAAATGCGGCAATAAGCGACACCAAAGAAAAAAAATAATGAGGAAAAACAAATGAATGACTGTTTCCAAAACACAAATGTAGCAGCCAAGTGAATTTATAAATTTGATGTGGGAATTTTCAACCAAAGAGATATTTCAGATCAAAGTGTTTAGTACGACAAAACGCTGATTTCATATGTAAGGACCTAATAGTAAATCGAAACAAACATTAACCACCATCATCATCATCATCAGTGTCATCATCATCACCACAACCTATCCTCCCCTAATCGATTCTTAGACGGTCTTATGCTTTCGTTTGGCGATACCCTACGACCTTCACCAGCTCATTCACGTTCATTCGTGTCATATCGTTCGTGCGCATCGAATCTCAATGTCCACTCAAATAACGCCAAGCTTTTGTCCAGTTAAATGTCACCGTAAGCCTGAGGACTTGATAATCATAGATTATAGTTAACATAGAATAATAATAATAATATTTTTTTTATGCACAGCAGCTTTAAATATTTCGAATATGTACCTCCGACAGCTTTGGAGGCTTGCCGACGAGTTGTCGCGGCGACAGCTCCTACGATAGATCTGTATATGTTAAAAGTCGTTTGTCCGTTTGTCATATATTATATATACATAACACCCCCGCAACTTCCTTTGGGGAAAGAATTTAGTAAAAATCCATTCTTAGCTCACCTCTAAACGGCAGAGACAGAAAGAGATAGAAAGAATGTAATAAACAAATAAGAAATTAATAGAAATGAAAGCCCAGGTCCACAAATACCCGAGAGAACGCTGAAGAAAAGGCAGAAGCAATATCTGTACCATTTTTTAAGTCTTCACATCTAATAGTTTTAGTGATCTCGTGATGAGGCTATGAATATCTGGATATTTCCATATATATATATATATATATATATTACATAAAGATTAGTTTTTTTTGTAATATTTTTAAGACGCAAAAGTGTTAACTCCGATACACTGCAAAAAGTGAAAATAAATATTTGTAATTATTTATTATACATGTACGAAAATTATTAAAAATATATGTATTTATCTCATAATTAAAATGTTCTTATTAAATAATAACCAAAGTCGAACCGGAAACGGATATTATGTCTTAGCTGTATTTTCGTGATTGTTTACGCGCAAGTAAATTGTTGGAATTATAGACTATTTTATTTTAATTGCAATAATTTAAATTGTTAAATAGTAACATGTATCGGTTTTTTCAGTATTATATTTTTTTATTTTGTTTTTTTTTAATCTGTATAATTACATAGGCATTGAAAGAAGTTACTTTAACTCTTGTAATTGGATTAATATGGTATAGTCATTGTACAATATTGTCAATGCGGGCACTAGAGCACTATACAGATAACATGCACAGTTTTCACGTGCCCGTGTAGTGCTAGCTGAAAACCAATTATTCATCATCAGTTTATAAATACAAAACGTATTTTTCGAGTGATGATGATGTTGGTGTTTTACAGCTTCATAGAACTTTGGACCCACGGATCTGGAATCGACGAACTAACACAAAATCCATGATCGTTAACACTTTTGTAACATTGTATCACGCGCGTACACACGCGAAAAATGCCGTCATTATTATCAGCTGATAGACGTCCATTGCTGGACACAGGCCTCCTTCAAAGATCACCATATCGATCAGTCACGCTTTAAAAAAATAGAAAGTAGATAGAAAAATGCTTTATCTATCTATTTATTTATTAAGTAATAGATAAAGTGTAAACCGAAGCATTTAAGCGTTAACTCAAATGTTTATATATAGAAGCTAATTATATTTGAATTGTGACCATTAATGAAAAGTAAGTTATTTATAACATACAATAATTAGAAAACTAGGGCTCCGATGGGCAATTCCCACGATATTGTGTCGGTAATCTTAGAGTATGTACACTATACATACAGGCAGCCTAATCGAATTGAACACGGCTATTACTTCGCTGTCTGTTATAAAAGACAGGAACGTTTTAATCATTACACTGACGCTATTTGTTTCATCAAATATTATATTATCTTTTTAGTATTATCCTTTAATAAATACTTAAAATGATACCCTTTTCACTCTTTACCCCCTTGTTTACTCACTTTACCGTTACGAATGTCCCACGGAAGTTTCACCGCGTTAGTTTCGATGGCGAAGTCTGCGCCGAGTACAGGACCAATAGTATTTAGTACTACTAGATCTACGAATAAAATCGAAATCGTAAATCATTTTACGCACGATTGTAAATAAATATGTCGTGGATAAATTTCATTTGTGTTAAAGTACGGAAGTTAAGCAATGAATCTAAATGTTTGCTTTTTTTTCTCTATTAGAAAATGTAGATCTTCATGATATCATCACCAGCCGATAGACGTGCACTGATCGCCATAACCCTGCCCAAAAAATTTCTATATAAGCCTCCGTTGCCGCCGAGCTAGAGGCCGATGTTTGTAATATTTAGAATTTTGGCTATTTCCCATCACGCTGGCCCAATGCGGGTAGGTGGAAGCTAGAGCCTCGTTTGTTGATTAGCAGGGTGCACTTCGAGCAGGTGAGATTGGCTTGTGTCCCATGAGTTGTGCGGGGGACCCTTTACAGGTCTTCGAAATAAATGATAATGAAATAAAAGATCTACGGTTCACTAATACACGAACACTCGTATTCAATTTGTTTGCTTACACCCTTCTATATGATACCGACTCGTTTTCTATCGCCTGTATCAATCGATAAATATTTATATAACTAAATATTGACAGAGATGATTTTGTGATATAGATATTATTAATAGTATATATAAAATTATTATATATGCAGCATTAAATTAATATATACACCAATGTTTTTCATTTTATCCTCCGCCTATTATTCAGAGTTCGGTAGAATTATTTATTGATGATTTTTCATTTCAATGCTATTAGATATTTCTTGTTTTTTTATTCTACAAATCTACGAGAAAAATCGTTGATGGTAAGTAATACGCCTGCCCATAACGTGGCGCTAGTTGCGAGTTTTGAAACGTCTCTTTACCATAGTGATTTCACTAGACTTCACTTCAAACCGGAAAACAGTAGTTTATACTACTATTTCGTAGAAAATATAGTAGCTGCGGTGGTACCTAGACTACTACAAGGGAGACTTCCACCAGTAAAAAATAAATACATTCGTTTAATGACCTTCAAGACGATATTTTATATCCTAATTCTAAATGCATTTCAAGATTTCAAGGTTATATATCCCAGTACTACGTCATGGACCATTTAATTGAAATGTTGCTTCACGGAATAAGTAATATACTCTAGAAAAGTATAAAATTTCTCATAAATAAAAATGAAACACACAGATGCGTACATACAAACTTTATTTGGATAACACAGTACGGAAGCCGCACGCCGCCCCCACCCCCCACTCAAATAAATAAACTAAACAAAAACTAACAGAGGCCGCCGCGCGCGCAGCCCCTTCGTCTTTTACAAAAATATCTCTTTTTCATAAAAAAAAAAATAAACAAAACCAAAAAATAATCAGATCTTAATACTTATTAACAAATGAACGGTTATCGCAGCAAACACGAGTGTTGCCAACTTTTACAAAAAATTTTGAAAATATAACACAGATGTAATGTTTTGGACAAAATTTACAATTCGTCAATCAGACTTGATTTTTTTTTTGTTGTAATCATATAAAAGGTCATAGAAAGATATAGATGTAATAGCACAGGAGCTCAGTTTAAATTAAAAGAATTATGATAAATGTAAATATTAGGAGATGATTTGTTATATTTAGCACTTCGATGTGCTTACACGAAAATCATTTCGCGATCAGAAGGCAGTTGCGTTCTAGTTAAGCTTAAGAATAGTTTCACGCGGAACCCTAAAGAGATCGGTTTATTATACTTGAAAAGTTACCTAAGGACGCTAGCGTTAAGTACCCTACATGATTCACACATGGTCAGATCTTGAACAAACTCGGTGACATCGACAAAAATCCTAATAAAAGTACACTAAGAGAATAAGCTAGGAAATTAAGCTAAGAACTGGCCAAACGTTTGTGCTCCGCAGCTTCATACATTCGGCGGAACGAACACCAATATTTTTATATATATATATATATTATACACGTAAAATACGTAAACAAGCGGTTTGCTTCCGTCACACGTCCAAGCACAAACATTTCACTAACACAAAACTCCCCGCGCGACCCTTGCAACGGTCGCCCAAGCCTCGCCGCCAACACACCCTCAACAAACAACAAAGCCAATACGTAACAAGTTAAATATCACAACACGTCAGCGCGAACAAAGCCGTATACCCACCACAACAGAGCTGCTTCATATTCCATCCAGGACACGAGCGCAGTAACAACGGACCGCATAATACTGCGAGTTTAATTTTCCACAACCCCTGCCGCTGTCAGTCTTGCAGAAGGACCGAACGTCGCCAACCACGTCGTATAAACGCTTAAATCATAATAGAGCCTCGCAACATCCATTTTTCCGATTCAGCATATAATTCGTTTCGAGACAAATGTTTTAATGGCTAATCTAGATTTAGTCTTTTACAAAACATTTCCATTTGAAAAACAAAACAAAATTTCATCTTCCCTCTCATCAAAATTTGGTTACAAAATAATAGCTCACTTCATTATAACTTAAAGCTTCCGTTTGTCCTTATCAACGGCTTACATCGAAAAAAAAAGAATACTATTCGAGAGTAATACTAACATGAAAATGTTTACTTATAAGTTATCACATAACTTGTTTGCATACAAACGGGACTGCACAATCAAATATTTGGAAATCCCTTGTAATCTTACTTTTTCGAATAACGGAGCCTAGACTTACGCCGGGGCATTTTAAGGCTTAGTATCGGTGCGGTAATATATATATATATATACATAATTAGTCGTTTTGATTAAAGTCGAGTATTCTGCTGAAATATATATATATATTCATTAAAAATGTCTTGTATTATAGGCTCCGTGACCCGGGTACCTTCGCCTTGAATTTTATAAATTATAATCGACGTCTATTTCCAAAAGTGAATGAATTCTAAATTGTACGGTACGCAATTTCAGCATTTAATTTGTTACTATAAATGTAAACTATTTCCTTTTTTTTATGTGTACACTATTAGAAAGAAGTCCATGGTTCAGTAAATTCCGACCTCGTGCTCTTACAACACTTACACAATTTACATATCTAACTTAAACTCCATAACTAGTTAAGCTCGTACATTAAACTGTTTTATTACTCCTCGGTTATAAGCTAATTGGTGTTTCGAAAGTTTTTTTTTTCATTATTTTATTGTTCTTTAATATAATTACCTAAGTTGGTTCGGTAAAGCCAAATGGAGCATTATTTACTTTATACAAGTTTCTATTCATAGTTAAAATTATTCAGCTTCTTAATAAGTTATTTATGAAGCGAAAGCAATTATTTATAAATATCGCAAACCTACCGGATGCAGCAATTCGCGATGAATTTCAGTCGAATTTGACAAAAGTCTCGTTACATTTCAGTCTTAATTCCAAATGATCCATCATCAGGTAGTTCTCACTTTTACGCACACCACATCTAACTAAATAATTTCTAACATAAATATTATCAAATACCATAAAGTTAACGTTTTTTTTTTATAATGATAATAGGAAACGAGCGACTTGAGTGATGGCAGGTGACCACCGTCGTACCTGGACAGCCGAATACCAGGGAAGTCGCAGTTGCTTTGCCAATCTTTGAAAAAAAAAAAAGAAATGACTGTTTTCTTTGCATAATTAAATTACATTAATATTATATAAATCAATAAAACAAACTTCCACACAGAAAATATTGATGAGATTGGTTTAGATATTAAAAGTATTAGCAGAGCGAATTTATTCCCTCATACAAATGAACGAGTCGGTGGTCATCTCGTGGTGACAACTAAATTGAAAAAAATACTGGGATCCTCATTACATACTGAATTTAGTAATTAATTAATGCGTAGTAATTATTTTCGTAAATTAAAATAGAAAATGACAAACTCTTCACAAATTACACATCATCATACTCTTTCATCCTTCTCGCTGTCACATAACTATTCACCAACACGACGCGTCTTCTCGGGCACGTCGCGTGTCAGAGCATCTTTGGACGGAGACCGACGGCACTTTTACCAACAACATTATGCTTCAATGGGTGTCTCCTGCGCAGACAGACATGAATACTATGGAAGCACGAATGCAAAGCTCAGCACAACGTGCGCGTGGCGCTGCGTGCGCGTGTTGTTATTTAGTTCATTACAATATGGTGATACGCTGGTCGTGGCATTCATTGTTATCGAATACCGAGATATTTTTTTTTTATGAGTTCAGTCCACTAATGGACAAGATGGAAAGTGAACTCCCGCTGGTGAGACCATTTCAAAATATAAATTTTCTTGTCTGCTGTTTTCACATGGCAACACCATGTATTAATAAATAAAATCCCGTTTTCGTAGCACATCGCCACACGCACATATGCCCTGACCTGTCCATAACGGTGTGATTGCTGGTAATTTAGATTTTAGATTAATTTAAATATTTTTATATCTTAGTCATAAATACTAGGTCAGTTTCTAACGCTGGATGTCCAACAATCATCAATAGCGTGCGCCCATGTCCGTTTGTATAGAAAAAGCAATATTTGGTACACTTCATATGTTTCAGTGCGTTTTAAGAGTTTCCTAGGCTATAAGACTTTAGGCAAGCTACACTTATATCAAAGTACCCATTTCATGGCACAACACTTTCATGAGCTTTCAAAGTTTCCCAGTGAGCTGATATTATTGCTACATATGAAAACGTAATGTCAACTTAACTACAATAACTCGACAAAACCAACAACGGCCAGATCTAATTATGCCCAAATAAATTACTACCTTCCTGCCCTACTAAGAAAAAATATCACATACCCTCAGTCCGTTACTGGTAACACCGAACCATAGACAATAAGCGAGGTCGGCACTATAAACTATCGACTAGATCAAGCGAGATTGGTTCGCGGGGACATCACTATGTAGTGATGTTCTATGGGCGCTGGGGGCACTATGGGTGACATTGGCATGTAGTCACTCTCCACCACCGCGTCTTTTAACCTTATCTTACTGAGTTGGTCCCTTCCTCGGATTATGAGCTCCACTATCTCCTGCGGCAGAGCCAATGCGGCCAGAGCGTCGTCGTTAATCTTCAGTGAAATGTCTCCGTCGAATTCATCGTTCCCCTCCAGGCATTCAACGGACTTGGAGCATCTGTTCGCGGTGACGTGCTGAGTCTCGTCGAGGAATTCGCAGCTCTTCGTCTCCCCCTTAGCGAGACCTCCGGATGTTATTTTCAAGTTCTTCATCTTCCTGCTGACTTTGAAGCTTTTGAAAATGTCCCGTGGCGGTGGGAAATCAAACTTCTTTTTCTTTGTTTCGACGTCTTTGATTTCCTTGGCGTTCTCTGACTTGGGCGAGCTCGCTATGCGGGAGTCGCTTTTCAATCTTTTCCTGTAATTGTGAGATATTAATGTAAATGTACATTTTAATATATTAGCACTATTGTCTTTTTACTTAATGACACATGATTGTTATTGTGAAGCCGTATTTAAAGTTTTTTTAAATGTTTAGCGTAGATATCTATTTTTAATTTAAATACCACTTTGTGAGGAATGCATGCATTTGTTTTGTCGTTTCGATACGATAAAAGAGACTCATTTACCTGAACACGCTGAATGGCTGGCGCGCCTTGGGCAGTGTTCTAGCGTGACAGCAGCGGGGCAGCGAACCCAGTGAACTGTGCCGCGTTACTGCAGCGCCGCACCCGCCCGCGCCGCACCCGCCGCCCGCGCACACCGCACCCGCGGACCACGGCGAGCCGGCCTTTAGCGTGCTGGAAGTGGAAAAGTATCTGAAATTAGTTGTTCCCATTAACAAACGCAAAGCTGACAGCAAATTGTTGCATTAATTACTCTTAGCGACGTATCAGTGTTGTTGATATACGTTCGCGTGACGTCAGCTCATCTAGATAAGGTCGCGTAGGCT
Source organism: Ornithoptera priamus (assembly GCA_029034505.1). Lineage (NCBI taxonomy): Eukaryota > Metazoa > Arthropoda > Insecta > Lepidoptera > Papilionidae > Ornithoptera > Ornithoptera priamus. Next base: position 1,069,382 of record JARDWD010000827.1, read on the forward strand.
ATGTACTGCTTTTTACCTGGCGTGGTGACGCGGCGGCAGGGGCGGGGGCGGGCAGCGCTTGCCGCGGCGAACGGTCGCATAGATGCAGTCCGCCACCGACTCGTACGTCGGTTCCTCCAGCTCGAGAGCACGGCGCGACTTGTGCCCACTTCCCGCGCCGCCTCCCACACCATGCGCCTGCACCTGCTGCGCTGCTGGGTCCGTGTCGGCGGGGGGCAGCGGCTCCTCTGAGATTTCTTCATACACGCCGGACGAAACCGAGGCAAGCGAGCGACGGTCTGAACTACTACCAACGGGACCAGTTAAACCGGTTACCTTACATATTATATACTCTTTTAATATTTTATTTGTGGGTCATTCGAAGACTACAATTCTCAAGCGACAATCGTTTACACAGTGTACTAAGAACCTACAACTAAACGAATACCTAAAACGTTAAACTAGAACAGAGTTGCAATCTCCAAAAAAAAGGTGATGATATTTTTAAATATACTGAATTCAGTATAGGTAGTAAATATTTGTCCAGGTCTGTTGGCACTCACGTGTCCGCGCAGTCCGCGTAGGGCGCGAGATGCAGCAGCGCACGCGCACGCAGCGCGAGCGGCCCGCCGGGGATGTGCCGCGCCTCCTGCGACCAAACCACTCAATTTACCTACACTGGTAATTTTATTTTGCAGAAAGTTACTGCTCTTAGTCTTACCTATGACTTACAGCTGCTGATGAGCTGCGTCAGTCGATTAAACGACTAACAGCTCTATATTTCATCAGGGCACCTATCAGATTATGTTGTGCCATTAAGCAATACTTTTGAATATTAAAGACGTTGGTGAAAGCCCAAGTTCAGTTGTGAGAAAACACAGATTCGTGAAGTATTTTTGTGTGTACACGAGGTTTTTATTTTTTTTTTCAACAGCCAATTTACGTCCCCGCTGTTGAGGCACAGGCTCAAAATGAGGGCGATGGGCTATAGTCACCACGCGGGCCCAATGCGGATTGGTGACTTCACACCCACCATAGAATAGATTCTAATTCATGTGCAGGTTTCGTAGCGATGTTTTCCTTCACCGTCTGTATTGCGCTGTTGTTACTAAAATTCACAAATGTACGTAACTTAAATATTAAAGTCATCGGTACATGACGAGATTCGAACCCGCGACCTTCGGAATGAAGGCCGCACCCTTTAACCATTAGGCCAGTGAGCTACCGTTTTTAATCGTAATAAATCAATTATATGTGTTACCTTAGATATAATGAGATCTGTATCGTCAAGTGACACCTCGGAAGGTCCGCTGTACCAGCTGCTCCGGCGCACCTCCTCTGCCAAATAACGCATGTGTTAATAAAAGACAATTATAATTGTTATTTGGGAGGATACCCTAATAAAATTGAATGCAGGAAATATGTACCGGCATCGTCTCCACTACTGCTCCTGAGGTCTCCTTCGCTCCGACTCAGCTTCTTGGAGGGAGGCTGCGCGTGCGCCTCCAGCGCGCTCCGGATTGCAACAACCAACTCACCAACTAGCGGGCTGGTGAACTTGATCACGCCGCTGCCGTGGCTGAAGCCACTGGGGAGAAAAGAAACTCCATATCAAATATACTACTGACATAAAACACATGACGTGCAAGTGGGGTGCAGCAGACGGTGACCGATTGCAATTGTTTTGAAGATAAATTAGATAAGGCATCCAAAACAGTGCAAGTGCTGGTGTTATGGAGGTGAAGATGGTCGGTAGTTACTAGAGCTTAACAAACCTTAATTATCATATATCACAGGTTGGAGCACCATGGCGAATACTATACGGAGGACAAAGAGAGGGTGAGAAATTACCACAATGTTTCCTTCTTATAAGGGCGACTTTTAACTTACCCCCGTATAAATAAATAATGTTGCATTAAAAATATATAATTTCACAAAGCTATATATAATACTAATGTGACGAGGTTCCTGTGCACAACCAGAGCAAACCAGTTAGTCTACATACACCAGTGATTTTATTCTGGGAGAAAGTGCTTAATCTCATTAAACACTAAAAAAAAAACATAAACCTATAGCATATAAAACGCTAGTGTTAAGTATCTGTTCCAGGGGTCCGCGTCTAGGTTAGTACCACCGCAGCGCCTACTGCATCGTTATCCCGTGACCCTCGTGCATTCCTTGCGGATGTGATGGAATACCGTGTGAAGCTTTTTAGTCGGTTGGAGTCCGACACTACCCCACTACCGGCCCGATATTGGTACGGGGTGTGCAATCCGTTAGCATTATGTTACACACGTTAATAAAAAAAAAAAAAAAAAAAAAAGGCGCCAACTGCATGAGACAAATAGTAGTGTTCTAACATTACTGAGTTCCGGGTTGAATGGCGCTGCAGCTAGTGTGGGGTGACGAGGATCAACATCTTGTCTCAAGGCGACGAGCGCAATGTGGTGTGGTGTATACCGTCCTGACTAGCGCCGTGTTATGGGCGAGCGTATCACTTACCATTGGGTCAACGACCCGGTTGTCGCGTCGCTTCCTTGAATAAAAAAAAATAAGTTTCGACGACAAAACGCTGATAAACACAAAACGGTATATCTATTTGAGTTAATGCGGTGATCGTTAGTGGTCGACGTTTGGAATAGTTGGGGTGGGTGTGGGGGTGGGGGCGAGGGCGCGGTGAGCTCGTTAGCGGGCCATTTGCGTGGAGGCGATTAAAGCAAATCGTTCACGTGGGAAAACCTGACCGATAGTATTTAAGGAAAATACACCGCCGTGTTTTTATTAACATTTACATTTAACCAGCTCACACTTTGCTTACTGTAATGACGGAAATGAATAAATAAAAAAAATATAGTTATATTTTGTTAATAATATATATGTTAATATAGTGCTGCTCGTAAGGGGCGTAAGAGGTCTCGCACAACAACTCATAGGATCCAAGCCAACCTCACCTGCTCGTGGTGCAGCCTGCTAATCAACAAACAAGGCTCTGGCTCCCACCAACCCGCATTGGGGTAGCGTGGTGGGATATTAGCTAATTTCCTCCCATATGAACCCGGATATACGACAGCCCCTCGCGCCTAGCGGTACCAGAGGCCATGCTGATTGTATGAGGAGATCTTTGGGAGAAGTCTATGTCCAGCAGTGGACGTCTCTTGGCTAATGATGATGAATGATGCTCGACTGTTTAGATACAATCGACACGCGCTAATCCGAAAACCACCAGGGATTCCGCACACCATACATAACCTAAAAGTAACCGACAACATCCACGTCACCACACACACTTCCACGCCGCCTTTGCTTCAGAACGCGACACCACTGCCGTACACCCACACCGCGTACATGAGGAACACTCGTGATGAGGGGCGGTTCTCACTACCCAGATTTCCGACACAGGCAGTCTTGGTCGGAGAACGGCCGGAGCCGATCACCGATGACCGAGTACATTCCCCAGAAAGCAAGAACCAACACTCCAAGTAGTACACTTTATTAAAAAAAAAAACAGGCTGTACATCCGGATCTACGAGCCCAGTGTCATATGAGCTGTAAGAGTCAATATGACTTTCGCTCTAGACATCTTTAGAAAACAGAAGGCAGGTACCACGGCAGCTCTTGTTGCAGCCGACGAACAGTATTGTGCAAACATTACTGTGTTCCGGTTTGAAGGGCGCTGTAGCTAGTGAAATTGTTGAAGTAACGAGGTTCAACACTTTAAATCTCAATACGACGAGCACAATGTGGTGCTGTATATATCATATAATTAGCTCCAAGTTCTTATGAGCATGTTATTTACCATCAGGTGAATGTTGCGTTGGTCTCGTAGCTTCGTCAAAAAAAAACTGAGTAGGGCGTTAGTAAATGACACTATTACCAATAACGACGTGACTCTTGTAAGTCTACACGACACCATAATTGCCGCCTCATTACCACAGTAATTAGCTATCAAGCACTTCAAACTCCAATAGTGTAAAGTTTCTATACTACTAATTGACGATGGAACTGTGCTCTGTTAAAGTATATTCCTGTGGTCTCTAAAATATTATATCATCATCATCATCAGTCAGACGTCCACTACTGGACATAGGCCTCCCGCAAAGATCTCCACGTCGTTTGTCAGAGTTCATTGAGGGGAACTGTGCCGTAACCCACCACACTGGTCCAGTGCGGGTTGGTGGATGGTCAGAGCATCGTCTGTTATTCAGCAGGGTGCACCGCGTGGAGATGAGGTTGACTTGGGATTAAAATACATTCAAAATTCTTTATATGTATATACCTACAATTAGTAAACAAACTAAACGATCCCCTGTCATTGGGTTATGGTGGATGGATAGGAATAACTGCTCCGCATGAAAAACGATTGCGGTGATAATGGTCGGATAGGAAACAGCGTGCATGTTGTGGACCGTGAGAAAAATGAGATGATTAAAAATAAAACACAATACACTGTGATAAATCTTAAAGCAAACTTGTGTATCACTGCCGATGTTTATATATGAAGGTGACTGTATTAATATATATATATATATAAATTCTGTGAATATTAGATACTTAGATAGCATAAGTATGGACAATGTAAAAAAAATAGAAAAAAGGTTAGGAAAAATATAAATAAATTAGTAGTTAATATATTGGAAATAATAGGATAAGGTAAATCTCCGAATAATAATATCAGGGAAAATTTGAAATACATATATATATGGTAGTGTTATCAAAAAAAAATTATGCTGTTTAAATTATAAATTGGCATCATTTAAAATATGGTAACACGGAAGAGGCGTCGGTCTGTCGGGGAGACATTGGAGGGTAAGTCAGGGGCAAGCGAGGATCAGCCCCGTAGTCTTGGACTAGTAAGAATGGGACTAAGGTAAGTCTTGTCTGTCGTAGAAGTAGACTAAAAGAGTCTAAGAGTTTCGCGGACTGTAAGGGTGGGGGCTCTTATCGCTCAACAAGCGAACCCGCGTAAGACAGCGTATGGCTCAGCGATGGCGCCTAGGAGGGTTAGGCTCCTCAGAGACGTGTTAACACCAAGTGCAGAGAGGCACCGGTGCGTTTTATAAGAGATCCCGGAGCCTCTACGAATGCACTGATGCAGTACTACCGAAAGGGTTTTAGTGAGTAAGAATATCACATAACCCTGACTACCCCACAGAAGCAGGGTATCTTTAGATTTGTCCCCGAAACAAAAAAAATGGGAGAAAAGCGAGGATAGTTGGTATTAAATGGTTTCAAGAGTATTATAAATATTTTATTGTGTATTGTTTATATACCACTTATTATTTGTCAAATCCTTTCTTAGCTGATCTTTAAATGGCAGAAGCAATATCTCTACCAAATAATGAGTGTTCCATATCTAATAGTTTCGGAGATCTCGTGATGAATCAATGAATCTGGGTATCTCCTACATCTGAGTATATTACACTAGCTGTTCCATTCCCGATTTGTAGGTCGTATAACACACAATTATACTTCGAGAAATTTCTTTGAAATATTCTTCGAGAGCAACCACAACCGCCAATGATTTTCTATACCAATCGTTACTATAGCAACCGTATAAATAACACCAAATGAAAATGTTTATAAAAGTTATTGAGAAACAAATTGAAGGATCTATGAAGTTCAAAAAAATAAATAACCGATAATCATCTAGAACTCTTTCCACGTCGAATACTCCCATCATGTTCCCGTGTCGATAGGTTCACTAGTTTTCACGTGAATAGCGAACAAACTAAAATTTTCATTTTATATATAAATAAAAGATAGGTATATAAATTACTCAAAGTTTTTTTTTCTACGACAAGTGAGACGTTCACCTGATAGTGGTCACCGACGCAAGGATATACACAGCAACACATTTCGGTACTGGGGCAACGAGACTTCACGTCTTATGTCTTAAAGCGCCGAGCACTACATGGTTTTGTGTCATCATCATCATCAGCCGATAGAAGTTCACTCTTGGAAATAAGCCTCTCGCAAAGATTCCCGCACGATCATATGCGGAGATTTGGGCAATTTTATATTACGCTGGCCCAATGTGGGTTGGTGGGAGCCAGAGCCTCATTTGTTGATTAGTAGGGTACACCAAAACAGGTGAGGACGGCTTACAACCCGTGGGTTGTTGTGCGGGCCATCTTTCGCCCCGTGGTTCTGTGTACATCATACTAACTAGCGATGATCGTCATGGGCAAGGTTATTACCATCAGGTGGCTCGCTCATCAAATTAAGCAAATATATATTTAGGTAGAGTGCGAATAAAGGATTCTCGTTAAACAAACATACAAAATGATTTGCGGTTAATAAAATGAGCAACATCGAATTAAGCTTGATCCCAACGAACCTATCCATGGTTAGCACGCATGTGTTCTTATCGGCGGCGTCCGGTTGCTGGGCGTCTGCTAGATGGGCCCACGGCAGCAGCGCCGCCAGACGGCGTGGCTTCGCCACCAGGAGCCCGGCGCCGGAGAGCGACACCGAGCAGTCAGCGCCGCCGAGTCCGCACCTCTTCGAAAGTTCCGTGCTCATTACAGTCACTGAGTACGTATGTTTGAATGAGCTGTCCCCTGGAATGACGGTGAATGGATGTGATGAAAGAAGCATGATATATGGGCACGAACATAACTGTTAAAAGCATAGCGTTATAATGTTCGGTTAACGTTAAATGATATATATATATATGATCGCCAACTTTCACCAGTTGTAGAGGCACCTTAAGGATAAGAAGCATTGGTGATTAATTTCAATGACAGCGGCATAACCATTACCGTCTATTGTTGCTGACCTGCGTGACGATTTGCTAGATTTTAAAATAAATTTTATTTAAACCAGAAACATCAGCAACCTTTCTTATAAAGGAAACCAATTTGGTTAATATACATACATATATGAACATAAACAGTTTTCTCAAGGTATACAAACTACCAATCAGCAAACGCATATTATATACATATAGATATATATGTATGTATGTATGTCATCTATAATATGTTATATATCTTTTCACGTTATACAGATTATAATAGGGTGAACGTTTGGGGTGAAAATAATAAAACAATCTCCCCAAAGGGCATGAACCGAGCGAATGAGATGAAACACGGCCCCGCAAGTGATTGTCCACTTTGGACGCAAACAATGGAACATTCGCTCCAACTCCCAGATTTATTTTAACGAGCTGAATGTAGACGCGCTCGGACAATGGCCGCTTGTGTTGCAGCAATCAATTTAACGTATACACACTGCACCAAGAATGTTTAACAGGAGCGCTCTACATCGTTTCTTTTTATTCCACGGCACGATACGATCGAGACCTTCACCTGATGGTAAGTGATACCGCCAGTTCTTAACAACGTCGCGCTAGACATAACGTTATACACAGCACCACTTTGCGCTCATCACTTTGTACGTTAGATTTTAAATCTCGTTACCTCAGTAATATCACTAGCTACAACGACATTCAAACCGGAACAGAGTAATGTTTGTACAGTACAATTTATAGGGTACCTGTCAAGACGGTCCCCAGCAAGAGACCGACCACCAGTAAATGGAGATAATGTTGAAAGACTACATTGTAATATTGAAGAAAATTATAGTTAAATTTTCAGGAGTTTGAAAATATATGCAATTAAAAATATTTTATATTCATCATCGTCACTACCAGCCTTTATTTGACCACTGCTGGGTATAGACCTTCCCCAATGTGTTTCACCAAATGCGACGCTCAGCTTCTCGCATCCACCCGCTTCCGACTGCCCTGATGATGCCGTCGGTCGGATGGAGGGAGCACGTCCTATAATTCTGCGACCAGCACGCGGCCTCCACTCCAAGACTTTCCTGCCCCATCGGCCGTCACTGCCACAACAGACCTGGCCGGTCCACTGCCACTTCAGATCGCAGATTTCGAGAGCTACGTCAACTTTAGTTCTCCGTCGAATTTCTTCGGATTTTGATGGTAATTATTTTTTATTTATTAAATAAAAATATATTAAAACATATTCGTACGTAGGACATAGATATATATATATAAAAAAACTATCAAGTCCGTCCGTGAGTTACACATTCGCCGGATTATAATATCAAATGCAACGGCCATTTGCATATAATGCTGGTGACGCACGGCTGACGCAAGCAGCGGTCAGGAATGGTGGTACCGTGCGATGTGGCGGCTGTAAACACCACCAAGCAGGTACGTTACCAGCGCAGCTCCAATTTCCGCCGCCGAACGGTGATGTGCAAACATTCTCGTTTTTATTTAATAAAGCGATGGGTTAAGTGACGGTAAGTGATACGTCCGACCAGAATACATCACATCATCGGCCAACTGACGTCCACTGTTGGACATAGGCCTCTCCCAATATGGGAGGATTTGGGCCCTTTGCCACCACGCTAGCCCAATGCGGATTGATGAGAGCCAAAGCCTCATTTGTTAATTAACTGGGTGCACCACAAGCAGGTGAGGTTGGCATGGTCATGCGGGACCCTATGCACCCCCTCACCATAATAACGTGGCGTTAATTAGGATGGTATACACTGCACCACAATGCGCTCATCGCCGTTTAGACATAAGATATTAAATATCGTTAGCCCAGTAACATCACTAGTTACAGCGCCCTTCAAACCGGAACACAGTAATGTTTGTACATTACATTACAACATTATTGTGTTCCGAATAATGTTTGCATACTAGTGTTTCTCGGCTGCAATATGGGTTGAGGTGGTACCTACCTAGACCTAGGTCTCCGGCAACAGAGACCTACTGAAGTGTATTGAAAGGAGTTATAGCTAACGAAATTGCAGCGGTAATGATACTCAACAGCTTATGTCTCAAAGCGACGAGCACATCGTGCTGCAGTGGACATTATCCTAACTGGCGCCACGTTTAAATACGTAGGCACTTACTATCAAGTAAACGTCGCGTCACTACGTGTAAAAAAAAAATTAAACGTTATCATTCAATAATATGGAATGATCATCTCCATGCCCTCTTCCCAAATTGACGTCGACAGAAAATGTCTTCCTCATCCATCACCTTTTACAGAACTGTTTCTCAATCTTTTTTTTTATCATGTCCCTTACCAATTTATATGACAAAAGATGGCTTTGGTACAATAAGATACCGGTAACATATATAAAGTAAATAAATTTTTTAGACATTATTAATAACTGTAACAATTTAATAATTTTTTTAAAAAAATTATTTAAAAAAGGGCAACATACAAAGTCCATAAAATATTTTTTTTTAATTGCTGCTCTGAAAGGCACCGACCGCGCGCACAGAGAGTACATGCTAGATTATTATTAATTTTTCCAGATAAAAAAAAAAATACTATTCAAAGCTTAATATGCGATATTTTTTTTTAATATATTTTTTTAACAGCTAATTTACGTCCCCAGTGTTGGGGCACAGGCCTACCCTCAATATGAGGGCGACGGGCCAGTCACCACGCGGGCCCAATGCGGATTGGTGACTTCACACACCACCTTGGAATATATTTTAGTTCATGTGCAGGTTTCTTCGCGATGTTCTCCTTCACCGTTTGTATTTAGCTGTTGTTACTAAAGTACATAACTTAAATATTAAAGTCACCGGTACATGCCGAGATACGAACCCGCGACCTTCGGAATGAAGGCCGCACGCTCTAACCATGAGGCCAGCGAGCTGCTTAGAGAGAGTATACTATATATATATGATATAAAGTATTTCATTAAGTTAAAAATAACCGATCTACACGGTCACTTAAAACGCGCGCCATTTTTAGCAGTGTCGGTGTGACGTCATTGCGTCAAGACTCGTCTTCAACACAAAAACTAGTACTACGTTTATTTACATAAACTTAGGTCATAAAGGATATCCTATAAATTGCATACAATGCTTTAAATTTTAGATTATCTTAAAATTGTATTCCCTTCCCAAACCAGACAAAGTAGATTAAAATGATATTTGACTAGTATATAAATCATAACTATTTTCCTTATTAAATGAAGAGGAATAGCATAAAACATTCATGAAGTAACAAAAATTTTGAAATACCTACAATTGTGACTAGAACGTTAATCTGCAGCATGTCTTCTATATTTTTTAGTCAGAACTAAAGAGTTATGTGGGGCAGATTACAGAGCCAGTAGATGTCTCTTAGCAAGAATATATGATTAAAGCAGCAATAGAGTAGTGGAAGCGGCTAGAGGAATGGGTCAATGGGACCTGATGACCATGACTAGTTAAACAAACCAACAATTGAGAAGAGTTATAATGCCAGTAATAGACCATTAGAATTTAAAACAGTCTGCATAGCAAATTGAGGTTAGAAATTACTATAAAAAGTAAATAAAAGTTGTAAGAAGTAACTGGAGTAAGGAGACAACAACTTATCTCATGGTGGCAAGCACAATCATTCTAATTAGTGTCACATTGTTAGAAACTGGGCGCATCTCTTACTACAGGGTGAACATCCTGCTCGACCCCACACTTCACTGAATTAAGAAGCATTATCACCAATGTCAAGTTAAAGTTTTTAGTAATATTATGCTAAATACAATAAATGGACAATGAATTTTGTCAACCATATGAATAATATATCTCAAAGACCCTCACTTTAAAATATTGCACACACTTCTTATATCGAATTTATTTTTATTATTTACTTTTTTATAAGTTGCAATGATATGATTGTATTAAGTAGTAGTAGTAACTTCGATACTGCTCAGCCAAACTATGTGCTCTGTATGTTCGACCAATGTTATAAAGTATTAATATATTTAAAAGCAGAGGAATATTTGGCTAATAATCTTACTAAGCTGTATAATAAAAAATGGATGGTAAAATTCTTTGGTAACAACTGATTTCATCCATTTCCATCAGGCTTATTTTCATATTATCAATTGGTCATTGCAACAGATTGCGAGTCAGCTTAAAGCCTTAATATTATTTCACCATGTGGCTTGGAAGAGAAAAATATTTTCATAAGGCCACTTGGTGGTCAAATAGAACCCCAACATCCAGCAAGGTCTCTTCCAGTAAATAGTTTGTACATTATTATATATAAAAGAAATATTTAAAATTGTGTGAAGTGGGTCTTAGATAATACCAATTATTTTAAACTTTTCAAGTAATAAAATTCAAAATGTTCTGTTGTATTCATTGAATTTATAGTTGAAATGTGCCTTTACATAACAAATACATTTATTTAGAACAATACACATACTTTTCTGAGATTTCTAAATATGTGACATTAGGTATTTATTAGTCATAACAAATATCTTTGTTTAGAATAGGTAAGTAGTTTACTTCAATTAAACTTGCCTTTTTTTATATATTATAAATGAACAGGATGTCAATCATTAAATAATGATACATTTTGCCTTTTTGGAATGCAATACTTTGTTGTAATCATTTATATATAGAAAATGACAGAAATAAGAAAAGTCTAGAAAATATAAACATGTTAGTGGAGCTTTAGACTTAATAACCAATGATCAGTCTATAATAAAAAACATCAGATTAACTCCTATAAGCGAAAAGAATATGATAGTTTTGTGCTGAAAATAACCATAACAACAAATTAAAAATCAGTGATTAACAATTATCAGTAAAATGAAGGTAGTAGTACATAAACTCACCTATCAACTTGTCATTATTTAACAAGTTTCGAATCTTGTCCATCCAAAGCTGAGCGTCATTGTGGGACGGCGCGGCAAGCAGCACACGAGGTTTACACGGCTCGTCAACGGAGAACACAGCAAAGGCGTGCGGTCGTGTGCGAGACTTTGCACGTTTCACAACACAACCCGTTGGTAGTTCCACGGTCCCTGCTGAAGCACCCGCCTCGCTGCAATATACCGCCAAGGACCCACCACTGCACGTTGCGCTCGGCCGTAGTATACACCACTGTCTCTTCCATGACTAGCAAACAAAACAATTAGTGTTGTAAAAAAATCATCGAGTATCCGTCCGTTTGCGAAACAGAACTTACCTTGAAAGGATTCAGGCCCAGGTTTGACTTGAAGGGATACTTCACCTCCAAATAGCCTGACATTTTTATAATTATTATCTAAAATTCGATATGCATATCGTAGTTAAACTTTTAGATATATATGGTAAAGAACACGATGTGCACATGTATTCAAACAAAAATTGTTTACCAGTAGTTACAGATAATGAATATTTAAAATGTTATTGATGGTTTCGGGATGGGACCATCCGTTAAATTGATTTACGGTTTTTGAAATTCTACTGATAGGAACTAAATTTTGAATTAAAAATGATAATATGTTATAATAAAAAGAAAGTAATATAAAAATAATATTCTGCTACACAAATTTACACGCTGTATGGATTATATCAATTTCTATAAATATAACCGACTTTTTATTTTGATATTGAACAATAATTCCAATTACGCAATCATAAAATTATTTGCTTTTTACAGTTCGAACAAAATATATAATTTAAAAATCTATACTAAAAAAAGTTGTCGAAAAATCAATTATCTGTACTATACAAAAAGTAACAAAAGCTAACGTATAAAGGGAAGCAGGTTTAAAACAACATCATAAGCACATAGATATAGAATAATTTGATATTTTAATCCATTTGACACTACAGACCAATAATGTCTTCCTTTTTTTGCATTGGCGACATTAACACAAAGATAAAATTTAAACGGGAACTGTTTTCTCCAATGTTAAGCTGTAAATAAGTGGCATACAGCATCAACAGTATTTTATTTGAAGTGTTTTTTGTTCGTTTTATTTTCTACGAGTTGTTCAGTTTTTGCGCTAAAAATTAAAAGAACATGATTAACTAAAGTGCGCCTTTGAGTAGCAGCGCAACATATACGATAACTCCGAAAATACGATTAGTTTTTTGTGGGTTTCATACATTCACGTATGATCACAGTGAAAGTTTTTGTTAATGGCTATATATGTAAATGCGGTAGCTTCGTAAAAACCTTTTTACTACACGATTAAGTGGAGAGGAAGGAAATAAAAAATTCGTAAAATTTATGTATATTATAACAATAGTAAATAAAGTTAACAATATACTAAACATAAAATGAAACTTGCAGTCATTGCTAATCGTATACATAGCTCATGGACAGCCTGTGACCGTATCGAAAATTCTAGGAGAGACACGAGAACAAAACCACCAGTGATTCTTTTATAAAGTGATGAGCTATGGGGGGCAGAAGCCAGGACCGCTGGCGGGCTGAACAGAGATTCCGCGCCTGTTCATGCGGCAAACGTGCTCTTCGAGGCGGCGGTACACATGGGTCGGAGGTGGCGAATTCCAATAGCGAGGACGTAGGTGCGGCGCTTCCGCACTCCACAAGCGCTCAGCTATCGCACTCGTCCGCGGCCACACCCTGTGCACAACCCAGGTTTTAAATATCAAAGGTGTATAAAACTATTCATTTTATTATCGTATTGAAACAAAGATTAATGGAAATTACGAAGATGAAAATTAAAAACACCAGCACCAACTAACAGGCACCTATGGCATGAAAATATAGAACCCTGTCCGGGGAATGGGCGCTATATATTATCTACAACAGCTAGCTAAATATATGAAATATTAACCTAGATATGACGTTCCTGTCGTCGACCATCTCGCTCCACATGCAAGCTTCGCCACCCAAGATGCGTGGTAATAAGTCGTCTCTGGCGATGACGTCTCGCACCATCTGCCTTGGGTCCGCTGAATAGAACGTAGTCCACTCGCTGTTCAAGTTGTCTAGGTACCACGTAGACGAGTACAGAACTCGGTGTCCTGCCTCCAGAACCTGTATGTAATACCACTACTGAAAACTCATAATTTTATTGAATCAAAACTAAACGCTGGTGATCAACGGATTAACTTTATATTGCCTAGAGAAAATAAGGAAACTCAAGCACAAATTTTTCATATATTAATTGCTATTACATTTAAGATATAATAAACTTATGTATTTTAATGGTGCTTGGAAATTCTTCAAGATAATCAGTGCGTTCATTACCGTAGACGCAACCGCCATATAACACCAAACCTGATCGAGGTCAAGCAGATTCTTTAAAAATATTGCAATTTTTCAGTTAGGACCCGCAGATTCAAAAAAAATCACTGCATAGTTTTAAAAAACTTTCATAACGTTTAACGTCTGAACACAAAATTTAAATAAAATATAAACCGGTTTTTATATAATTCATAGCATTCACTACAATAACCGGTATATTTGTGTGCAGCTGTAGTCGATGTGATAAAGAAGTACTCGCTCTAACAAATTTGATGTTCGATATTTATTACCTTCACCATTTCATCGACAAATAGATTCTTCCAAACTTGCACGATCGTATCATTGCTTAAGGGTACCTTTTCATCGAATACTTCCTGAAAATAAAAAGAATTACTTCGCTGCGAATTTTGCTACATTATTTTTTACTACGCCATACATTAATTGGGAACGAAACAACTTTTATGTAATCGTAAACACGCCCTGTAAAAATACTTCTCGTGGTTATTGCGTATCTTGCCAATAAATGCCTACATCGGAAATAGCGCAATACCATAACATTCAATTACTAATTAAAATTTTTATTTTGTACTAACTAATATACCAAGTATAATTGAATACTAGCTTCATAATAGTAGTTTTTTCAGTACAATTCATTCTTAAAGACATGTTCAGTTGGGCATCATTGTTTTTTTTTTAATATTGTATGACCTAGTGCTTGGCTACGCGCTCAGCTGATGGTAAGCGGAGATGTAATTCTAGGCGGTAAAGTATCTAGCAAGTGTTTAAGAGTGTAGAAATCAGCCGGTTCACTCTTCTCTTGAACAGTGAATAGGCTTCAATAATTATGATAAATGGTCGGACTATAATAATGCGAGATGCTTTTTTCTAGCAATTTTTTGTGAGTCCTCGTTGCTACATCGGGTTCGCGCTCACCTGCCACACCACGGGTGTGGTGCCATTGTTAAGTAACGGTATGGTGTTGTGCATGAACATGGCGTGCAGCTTGTCGAAAGTCAACTTGTTCTCGCGTAGGTACTTGCGTATCTCCGGGTTGGACCGCCTGTGTGTTAATCATATATTTTTTCATCAACAATACGCTTGACTAAAAATATCAATACATTACGATGTTAAGCGACGATGAAACCGATTATGGGGTTGTGTTATGCCAGATTTAAATAAGAACGGAGAAGCTTGCTAGGCAAATTCAAAAAAGTATAGCTGCCTAAATTCCACTAGATTTTGCCCCAAACTCAGTTCAGAAACTTGATACAAGTCAGTAGTTAACTACTTCACCATGGTATCTCCAACTCGCGATGGGTCAGCATGGTTGGCTAAGACCCAATTCATTTCGACGAACTCTAGCAATGAGATCTTTGGGGAAGGCCTATATTCGGCAGTGGACCTCTATCGGCTGATGATGATGATAATGATGACGACGATGATGATGAACGTATGTATTGTATAAGAAAAAAATTGCACGAAATTTATTGAGCAATATGAATGTGGAGATTCAAAATGTGATAGAACAGACCATGTCAAAAGAGTGCATATTAATTGTTCTGTGATCTTTACTATCACGTACTCTATGCTGCAAGACCACTTCAGCTAATTGCATAGCATAGGTCTTTGAGACTGGCTACGTAGATCAGGTGTAGGTAGTCCAACAAAGAGTAGTGTGTAAACATTGCTGTTTCGCTTTAAAGGGCGTTGTAGCTAGTGTAATTAATGAGGTAACAAGACCAAGACTTAATATCCTCTGTCTCAAGGTGACAAGCACAATGTAGTGCAGTGTATAAAATCTTAGCTAGCGCCACGTTATTATGAGCAGGCGCTTCACCGACAGGAGAACGTGCTGCTCGTCTCGTCGCTTAGTTAAATAAAAAAAAAAATTACAGAGAAAAGAGTTGTCAGAATTCATCCCGCGGTCAAAGTCACCGGTTCACGTTTATTCCTCACCAGCAGTCTGTGTCGACTTCATCGCCGCCAACGTGGAAATATTTGTCGGGGAACCGAGACTGCACCTCTTGGAATAGGTCCCGTATCAGCTTGTACGTCACGTTTCTGATAGGATTCATGGGGCCAAGGCCGATGACTTCGTTACCGCGGGTGCACTCGGTAAGAATATTGGGGTAAGCATTGCCCCATGACCTCGTATGCCCTGGACGGAGAATGATCTTTAAATAACTTCGCAAAACCAGAATTACTGCGTTTACTAATATTTGTGACGTCATAATTCACTAATTGAACATATTGTGATAAATATTTATTTTCAATTTGAGCCTTATTTCGCATGACGGTTAACGTGTACAAGGTAATGTTATGGTAGCTCGAATACCTTGGCTTCTATATGATGACATCCGGAAGACAGCAGCAGATTTACAATAAGACAGATCCAATGGGTTTTGAAAGGTGATGGTAAGTCTTTAATATCGGAAACCTTCCAGTTATGTACTGCACACATTACTGTTTTCTGGTTTAAAGGGCACTGAAGCTAGTGTGATTACTAGGATAACGAGAATCGACATCTTATGTCTCGCGCGAAGAGCGCAATGCGGTGCAGCGTATAAAATCCAATCTAGCGCCATGTTATTATGGGCAAAAGTATAACTTACCATCAGATGAACGTCCGGCTCGTCTTATCGCTTAAATGAATATAAAAAAGTGCTGTCATCCAAACTTATCTACTTAAAATTCATCAGATTTGAACCAGGATCCTCGTAATACAAGGTAAGTCTCCGCACTATGCATTCAGTTGAAGCTTACTTGATTGGAAGTTTTTTCATCGAATATTAGCCAAAATATATGAAAAAAAAAATACTTCACCAGGTACATCGAACTCCGGAATGACTCTTATGCCGCGCACCCTCGCGTACTCCACGACCCTGGAGATATCATCCTTTGTGTACACCATGGTGGGATGATAGGCACCTTGAGAGCTGGAAAACACGTTTCACATCAACAGTGCAATGTTCTAAACCTGTTGTACCTGTACTCCCGGCGGTACGTGAAAACTACATGGGTAATATGGTATTTTACTGGCGGTAGATTGCTGTTGCCAGAGACCGCCTGCGTAGATACCACGGTAGCACCTATTGCAGTCGCTAAACAGCAGTGTGCAAACATTACTGTGTTCCGGTTCGAAGGGAGCAGTAGCTAGTGTAATTAATGGGTCAATGAGATTCAACATCTTATGTCATAGGCGACGAGCGCAATGTGGTGCTGTGTATACTATCCGAACTAGCGCCTCGTTATGGAAGGATACACGTCCCGTTTGTCTAATCGCTTCGTTGAATAAATAAAACTGATATGGTAGAAAATAAAAAGAGCGATAGAGCGTATATTTCAAAGATAAGATTGAAAGAGGCCGTGGATCTGGGTCCAAGAGCCCAGCATCAGATGAGCTGTAAGAGTCAATATGACTTTCAGAAAACAGAAGATAAGATTGACAATAAAAAGAGCTTAAGAGGAACGAGACACATTGTTTAAGAGTATGTATACAGTTAGCAGCGGAGGGAGCATAATATAAATTATAAGTGTTTTATGAGGTACGGTACGGGAGCGAAAAATAGTTGAGCAGCACTGTTAAACTATAAACAATCACAATTTTACTACTAGTTGGTCTTTTAGGTCTCCAGCAACAGAAACCACTGTTAGCCTCCATTTCAGGTGCCAGCCTGTAGTCTGCAAATTTGTGTTCCGATTTGAAAAATGTCAAGATATTACTGGACCTTACTGAACTTAACATCTATCCTAAAGCGGTGAGGACAGTTTTTTTTTTATGACAATGCGTCGAGGGCACCTAATGATGATAATGATCAACAGATATGATGCACTTTAAAAATATTATCGCGTATCACTTTATTGTTTCCCGCCAATAGTTGTACAAAACAAATCGGTCACCACGCTATTAATAGGTTATAATATATTATCTGCCCCCTTAGGTTATCTGTACGGCGGCACGGCTACAATAGTTGAGTACGCTGACGTCAGCTGCATCCATTATTTTTCCCTTTTTAATTTTTTTTATAGGAATGCTGTGGAAGCGATATATTACATTTTATACACAATTAGAATACCCAGTCCGCTTCGCTGGACCTAAGCCTACATAAATTAATAGAAAATTAAATAAAAAATTACGTCACAAAATAAATATGATGGGGATGAATTCGAAATTTTAATTATCGTTCGTCATTAATTTCATTTTCTTTTACTCTATCCTCCAGCGGTTGAAGATTCACCCACACACATAAATAAGTTACTACAGCATAATATCCTATTTGTCATTGATGCAGAAACAAATGGGAATCGTATGAATGTTGGCGATGAGAGTTCAGAAAAATTTACTCTTCCGATCGTCACCAAAATTTATAGCATCAACTGCTGGATCAATCTTATGATTATCAGAAAATTGCATTTGATGTCGGTCCAGCCGTTTTGAAGTCCATAAGGTACATAAATAGTATATAATTTGGAATGGACGTCATCCATATATTTCTGTTCTGTTTCGTCTAGACCTTTAGTTCCCAAAGTGGATCCAGGTGGACCACTAGGAGTCGATGCGTGACTCGACGGGGGTCTACGTTGGCTTTAATGTTCACATTGTTTGTCGAGTTTTACGAATATAGTAGAAATGTAGGTGCTGTGGGTCCACCGGAACCGGGAAACAATTTTAAAGTGCTGCTATGAGAAAATATCTGGGAACGTCTAGTCTACACCGCTTTTCAGAAAAAATATTCTCCTAGAATTTTTTTTTATTTTAATACCAATTAATAGGAAATATATATGTATTAATGATCCTATCTTGTTCATAAAACATATTAAGAATAAATATAAATTGTAAATATCTAGTATACTGTATTTATTAAGCATTATGAGCTAAATACTTAAACCTGTACCTCAAATCCGGGAACCTGTCGCTCTGGTAAGGGAAGCTCTGGTCGTCAACGATGTGCCAGTGGAACACGTTCATTTTGTTAATCGCCATGGCGTCCAATGTCTTCAGAATGTTGGACATGGATATGTAGTGGCGCGCGGTGTCGAGGAGCAACCCGCGGTGAGGGTAGCGGGGGAAGTCAAACACCTGGGAGGCGTTTATCCTTATTTCCTAAAATTAACATAAAATTAATATTTTTCATTGAAACTATTACATCAACGATTATAAGGTAATATTTGTACACTGCCCATTTGTGGCAGAAACACGCGCTGCAGTGTCATGATACCGACGTACACCCTTATAGTAAATTAAAGGACTACGGAAAACCCTATATCCAACAGTAGATATCCACGGGCTGACAATGATGATGATGATGAAACGTTGATATATTAAATATTACATTATTATGTTCTCGTATCTCACAAGGAATTCATAAAACCCATCAGCAATTTTCTTCAAAAAGGAAATGGTGTAAGTGGTCCTATAGATATCCAGACTGCAATCTGATCAACTTATATATATCCTTCGGATCATTGTGCGAGTCTTTGGAGTAGGATTTATGTGAACGTCTATCGGTTAATGATCGTTATATATATTTCTTTAAAATTCTATTGTAAAGCTTTTAATAAAAAAAACACCGATGCTTTGGAGTTCATTCCCTAGTGACGCCTCTTTGCTATTTTGCGAAAATAAAAGATATATCGATTTATTATAATATTTACTATATGTTTGTAAATAAAATATTTACAACAACTATTTTAAAAAGACTCTTAACCTTTTTTTATTGTTCTTTATTATTAAGCTTGTCTTTTTTCATAAGCTTGAATCTAAAATCACATTTTTACCGAGGACGAGAATCGAATCGGCAACACCATAAAAACCAGCACGATGTCATCTAACATACTAGAGAGTAAACTGATAATTACATGTTCATAGGAACTGGTTAGTTTGCGCTTACATTCATATCATCAGATAGATAAAACTTCTGCGCGACGGTCTCCAGGCCGCGCATGATGCCCCACACCGAAGCACTCCTCAGCACCGGCTTGGCGGATACATTCAGCGTGTCTACAAGATGACAAAACAATTATTACGTTTTAATGATGAACTAATGAATGTTAGTCATCTTTTCGTCCATCTTCTTTAGAAATATATAACAAACTGGTGATAAGTAAATAATGTTAACGCACAGACGGTGTCCATCAACGGGTACTCTTCTTTCCCAACAATGAGCTATTTGAGCTCATTTACATGGTGCTAAGTGAAGATGAAGCCAAATCGAGCGAAGTATACCGAGATTATTGTTTCCTAGGAATATTCCTCTCAACAGCCTTATTGTTGCCTTTTGTACCCATGACACATCGAGGACAAAGTAATATGCCTGCACTGACCGATCAACTAAATTAACTGTGATAACACTAACTCACAATGGAATTCTTTCTTTCAGAGAGAAGTACCGAGTTTCAATTGTGGGGATATTAAGGAGACTGTTTTTTGACTGTTACGACATTTGTTTTAATACTACCTCAGTTTTGTTATATTAACAAGAGAAAGTTTCAGAAGTGGATGTCCATCAGTAGATTTGATGGTGATGATGACTAGCTCTAATGGAATCTCGAGAAAATCCGTTAAAATATTTCAGAAAATTAAGAGCATGTAGAACAAACATACGGACAAAATTTTAACATTAAGCCTAAAAAATTGGTAAAAAATTTAATATTTACATTGCCAACAGATGCATTGATTTTAAATTCTTGTACCTACAGATTACGATTAGATTATTTTTGTATACTACGAAGCTTCAAGACGAGCAGGACGTTCGCCTGATTGTAACTAATAATACGCCTGCCCATAACAATGTGGCGCTAGTTAGGATGTTATTCACAGCACCACATTGCGCTCGTCGCCTAAAGACATAAGATATTGAGTATCATTATCCCAATAATTTCATTAGCTACAGCGCCCTTCAAACCAAAACAGTAATTGCGGCAGAAATAGGCGCTGCAGTGGTACTGACAGCAGTAAATATAGTACAGTAGTTATTATAAGGCAATACAAAATTATCAGCGTAACTCAGAATACGATACAAATAACAATAATTTTTAGCACACGCATATTTCTAGATCGAATAGTGATATAAGACAAAATCCATCAAAATTATATGGCAACATATTTTACAAGATTCCAATATAAAACTGACTGAAGCAAATACGGGTTCGATCTCCGATCATGCGGTTTCATTGGAGGAAAACATAGTAAGGTAACCGACATATACCCATAACAACAGTTTTCATACATTCGCCAACTCTTGCTTGACCAGCATAGCGTATTAATAGCTGCGGCTCTCTCCACGCGAGAGAAAGCGTCCGAACCCACCCCAGCAATGGATATAAAAAGTGGTATTTCACAAGAATGCGACTGAGATTTCAACCGTTAGAGCAGATATAATAAAAGAAGTTATTACATTTTAGAAAAACCTGACTGCTGAATCAAAAATCAAGGTCTGACAAATATTGAGGCCAAGTGTTAGCGCATTCCCGATGAAAAACAATATTACATACTTTCTAACCCGTAATCTAGGGTCAGTAGAATAGGGCTTAAGTAAGCCCTTCTCGTTGTAAAAAGTTGATAAATTGTAACTCTCTTTTGGAGGAGACTACCGATAGTGGGTTTAGTAGATCGAAATTCCTCAAAGCCCTGACTTTTCTTCTAGAAAGTACCATGATAGAAATTTTCGAATATTTTATCCCGACAACGAAAAAAGATACAAGGTGGTTGGATCTGTTGTATCTTTATATAATTGATGCGTAATGCAAAAGAATAATAATTATACTTACAACTTTCGTCCATCTCTAAGTGTGGATAATCTTCGCATGGTTTGGTCAGCTGTATCTCGAGCTCAGTTAGGGCTCCACGGTGACCATCATCCACGGCCTCGCCGTGCCGTCTCCGCTTAGGGGTGGTAACCGCCTCGCGTAAGGGCCCGTGAATTTTATTTTTAACGACATATGAATATCGTTCAATTGCACACGTCAGAATAACACACGTTTGATTCGTCACCTAAATATACAGAATTCTCAAATAACATAAATAAATAAAAACGAATGTTTGTAACAATACAGAATTGATAGCTTGAATAAATTTTGATATGACTACTTCTTGAATATTGACATAATTAACAATGTAAAGATAAATAAAAAAAATAATAACAAAAAGATCATGTACTAATTCAAGTGTGTTGTGAAATATGTACGAAGCTTGAACCTGAATTGAAAGTGTTAACTAAATTATTATTTGAGGAGAAAATTATACAATAAAAATTAATAAAAGATGAGTATTTATGTCTTAAATGTCCTGTTAAATTATTAAAATCAATAAATTCATCAACATTAACACGTAACACGAAAAAATCGTACTTACTTTTATTTTAAAATTTGAGGGGTTGAAAGTATAGTAAACGTTTTCCGTGATTTCATATTGAGGTTTCGGCCAGACCTCTCCTTTCGTTGGTGGATACTTCGGTCCCGGATTTACAATAGACATAGAATTAATATATACCACACAAAATAACAAGATTGCCGAGATTAAATATAACATTTTTATATTTGCGAGTTTGTGACGATAAAATTTTGTTAAGAAAATAATAAGAGCCAGTTGTCTGACTAGGATCGATATTTCACCGAGACTGTCTTCATTACTGTAACTCTACTGCTATTGATAAAATCATTGGCGGAACATTTGCAAGCAGTGGATAAATAAAATCATGAAATAATGGCTGATAACGTCGATAACCTTTATCCGACTCACACAGCGACACGAGATTTTTGAATAATTTAAATTGCATGAAAAATACACTTTGTAAATTTGAAAAAATATAAATAAAAGAACTTTATCGAAAACACTAAAATGTCAAATGTGTATCAGTATATGTAATTTTCCCCTTCAATTTAAATTTTTCAAAGCAGTTTTAAAGTAAAAAAACTCTTCTTTTGTTTATTAGCTTTTCTTAAAATGATTCTGCCAATGTCAGCCATGGGAGTGACATGTAGTACAAAAGAAAGTAGGCATTTTAAGTTGGGATGTTTATAATGTTCATTAATATAAACCGATACATGTAAACACTTTAACTTAAAATAATTTATTTCGTTTGACTTGATGTAGATGTCTGTCTGTTATCTATAATTTCTTCTAACTTCTAGCAAACATGTCTCACAGAAAAAACTCTTGAAATATATGAAGTATAATAATATTTCACGATATGACCTTTATACATAAACAGTAACTACAATTAATAATAATGAATATTAATGATAAAAATAAAACAACAAAAGCATCTTCAAGTTCTCAAAAAAGATTTATTTTAATGTTAGTAGTACTTATAATATTTGATATTACAAATATATTTGTAATATATATTAAAGCGCTTAAATGGCATGGATTTGTAATAAAATTTTTGCTTATTTTCTAAATTAATAAACGTATAATTTAATTAAGACTTCTTTGTTAGCTAAAGTTACTCTTCTTAATTTTCTAATATAAAAATGATCTATCATCAAGCATAACAACCATTTTAGTAGTAACTTTTGTAAGCTGGCAATATTTATTACAAAAATCATTTGACTGTCGTACTCTGTCATCGATTAACTTCATACATAGAATATGTATTTTGGTGAAGTTAAAGTTAAAAATCTCTAATTTCAATAAGCAGTTGTTAAAATAAGTGCTATAATTGTAAAAAAAATAGGCTAAAAAATATCAATAACATGAATCATCTGACATCGTTAGTTATACTTCTTTCTTCCTTGGCATTTACATCAAATGCAATTAATTCTGTTGAAGAAGAGGTTGGGAACGGCAGATATATCATCGAAGGTCGTGTATTTTCACCAGAAGATGAAGAATTATCACAATGGCAAGTGGAAACGAGGATTCATGTGAACGGTGGTGAATATATTGGCTTTATTAAGGAAGATGGCTCGTTCGCCATCCACAATATTCCTACGGGATCGTACGTCGTAGAAGTAGTTAACCCTGACTACATGTACGAGCCGGTACGCGTGGAGATCAACTCTAAAGGAAAATATCGAGCGCGTAG
The DNA here is from genome assembly GCA_029034505.1 of Ornithoptera priamus. NCBI lineage: Eukaryota > Metazoa > Arthropoda > Insecta > Lepidoptera > Papilionidae > Ornithoptera > Ornithoptera priamus. The sequence continues at coordinate 1,093,371 of JARDWD010000827.1, forward strand.
AGTTAACTACATACAAACATCGCAAGTCATTCAGGTGCCTTACCCACTAAGGTTAAAGGCATTGTCTAAGTTCAGATACTTCCAAATACGTGAACAGTGGAGACTTACAGACTTCTTGTTTAACCCCATGGTTATCATGATGATATTGCCATTATTACTTATCATGGTGTTACCAAAAATGATGAATGACCCAGAGACAAAAGAAGATTTGAAGCAGATCACAAATTTAGCAAAGATGTCTGAAATGCCAGAGATGTCTGAAGTCATTACAAATCTGTTTAGTGGTGGATCTGCTGCCAAAGCACCTAATACCAAACCTAAGCAAATAAAGAAGCGGCAATAGACTTGCTCTATGTAGGGAATGTTAGTAATTTTGTTCTTTAGGGATTATAACATTAAATTAATTTATAATTACAAAATAATATTGTTTTTATTTAAATTTACATCTTTTCATACTGTAAATATATTTACATTGTTTATACTATTTGTACTTGAGATAAGTCATAGGAGCAATGAAAAATAAATATACCTACTTAAGCTGTTAATGGAAGGGCTGCAGTAATGTGAACCGATCACAAGGCCTAAAGACTTGGACTAGAACCTGTCACAATAAAAAATTGAGTAAATGATAGATAAGTAGAAAACAGTTTTACTAATTAATATTGATTTTAAGGTGTATTTGTTAATTTCCAAAAACTCGTTTGTGTTGAAGAACTCGCTATTTAATGCATTTCGGATAATCTCTGCTTAGCTAAGTTTTAAACCATTGTTGAAAATAACATACCTAAATAGTTTTTTTAGTGCAGTGGGTTTGCTTATGTTAGAAAATTCAATGTTTTTGAAAGATCTGTTAAATGAAAATTATACTGTTTATAGAATACAACCTATTAATCATATTTGTAAACAGGACTTCTTTAAAACATTATTGTTTAATTATTGATCTCTTAAGATCTTAGTAATTCTTTCAGACATAGTGAATTACTGAAAAAAAAATGTTACTGTAAAATGTGTTCTTTATTAAAAACTGTCTAAAAGACATAGGAATAAATGAAACTACACCGCATTTGGCCAGCTGGGTAAACATTTGGCCTGGACTCTCACCTTGTGACAGCCCCAACCTTCGATAAAAGTAACTTTAAGGCATTTTATTGTTTTCAATAAAAAATATGTGTTGTAATATGCAGTGTTATTAAACGTATCTCTCTCTAGATAACGCGGCGCTAATAAAGATAATATACACTGCCCCACATTCTCGCCTGAGACAAGATGTTAAGTCTAGTTACCGCAGTGTCACTAGCTAGGGCACCCTTCAAACATGAAGAGCATTTTTTTATTTTTTTTCATTTTATTAAGCGACGAGACGAGTGGGACGTTTACATGATACGCTTGCACATAACGCCAGACGCCAGATAGGATGATGTATCATTATAAATAGCTCTCGTCGCCTTAGATACAAGATGTCGAGTCTCGTTACGTCTTTCAAACTGGAACGCTAATGATTGCACACTGCTGTTTGTCGACTGCAATAGGTTTTTTTTGTTTTGTTTTGGGGGAATTCGTCGAAAGATACCCTGCTTCTGGAGGAAGTTAGGGTTATGTGTGATTTTTACTTACTAAATCCCCCTCGGTGCTCTGCATCAGTTCATTCGGAGAGGTTCCGGGATCTCTTATAGAACGCACCGGTGCCCCTCTACACTTTCTTTGAACAAGTCTCTGAGGAGGGACTTAACCCTCTTAGGCTGTCCCACACGGATTCGGTTGTTAAGCGATAAAGGTCCCCACCCCAATAAGCTCAGTTTTGGATGACATTTTTGTAAATGAAACATATAGAAATTTTATATTCTTTTTATTTAGAAATAAATCTATGAAGAGTCAATAAGATTTCACTTCACTACCCCACACGGTCACACTGCCTAAGGGCATCCCTTACACACGACTTTCTATAAAGTAAATTAAAAAAAAAACACAAACTAAGACATTGGTAAAATTTGGACGGAAACTAATGTATTAAGTAACGAGCTTACCGACTTACCGAGATTCATTAAATACACTCAATTAGCTGATAATATAATGTAGACCATTCGTGGACGGGATGGCTTCTCATCTTGTATACACAGAGCTCAGATCGATATAAATAAAATATATATGTGATAAAATACTCTTACATACAAAAGTAAACATTTTTTTTTTCATATATGTCCGAACAATAATCTCTGTTTAATTTGAATTTCATCACAAATATTGTCTGTTGTTGTTAATAAGGCATTTTTTTTTCTCTAACATATCCGCTTAATACTATAGCCACTTCACTTTCCCATGTTTAACATGTTAAACGCCGTAGCGGTCACCGGTGACCTGATCTGATATATTTTAATGCGTCTCTGAAGTCACCGGTGTCCACAGTCGGTTTATTTATTATTTTCACGGAACCCAAAGGCAAATTCTTATAATAAACATTTTAAATACATTTTCAAAAGATTTAAAAATAATAATTCTGTGATGGCATTTAACGTGTTAAAAGTCAATGTAAATAAAAATACAAAGGCAGTGTATATTATAAATAAAAAAAAACGTATATTTGCAAACTTTCTTAATCAGTTTTCAAAAGAAAAGAATATCAAAGATTTGATGTACAATTCAAATTAACTTGAGAATGTGAAGTAACTTTTGATACAGATCACTCACAACTTATATAATAAAACAATCATCCACCAACCCGCATCTGGACAGCGGGGTCGATAAATGACCATCACTTATACTTCAGGCTCCGAAACCCAGCAAAGGGAATATTAAGAGCAAATTGTAAAAAAAAATCACAACTATTCACTTAAAACTATTTACATTAATGTACAGTAATCCCCCTATAACACGGTACTCTTATAACGCATTTTCATATTACACGATTTCCATCCCCCGTATAACGCGGGGATTTCCCACGTAATGTTTTTCTTCTGTGAAATTTATAATGATTTCTACAGTTCATAATTACTAGTTAATTATTTTGTTCATATACATAAGTTTTTTATTTATTTTATTCAGTTTGATTTTAATAATACGTACACATTTCGTTCATAATATAATTTTTTCTTAATATTCGATTTAAACCTCTGGCGAGATAAGTTAAACGTGAATAATTCCATACGTCACGCGTTATGCGGGAGTACTCCTACAACGCGTTTTCATATAACGCGGAACCAATGTACCGTGTTGTAGGGGGATTACAGCATTCGCTTCATCTATCATTTCAGCATTGATTCGGGCAAGCATTCTATGCTAGAGCTGAAGTGTGTCCCGGAAGTCTCCAGTTAAATTTTCGATATTTTACATGATTATTGTGTAACTTTTTTTTTATTAATCGAGCCTAACGTTTCCCCGATGGTAAGTGATACGCCCGTTCGTCAACGTGGCGTCAATTGGAATGGCGTACACAGCACTTGATTGCGCTCGCCGCCCACAAAATATGTCAACCAAGTAATTTCACTAGTTATAGCGCCTTTCAAACCGGAACACAGTAATGATTGCTCAGTATTTTTCGGCTGCAATAGGTGCTGCGGTGGTACCTACTTAGTCTCCGGCAGCAGATATAGAGAACCATATTAGAAGAGAATTATATATATATATATATACAGAAATGCTTAAGCAAAAAATAAAAAGTGAAATTGTCTTTGAATAATATAACAAAATATCCATTATTGAGTTTTTTTTTTTGTACAAATGTGGTACGAATCAAATATTTAAAACTAGAGGAAAATGCGAAGAGGGAATGGTTGTGGGAATAACGTCGCTTACACTACAAAGGTTCCTTAACACGTGCCTCGTGTACCTCCGGTGGTACACAGTAAACATAATCATCGGGTCACGTGTACCACCGGTGGTACACGCAGTCATATTTATTCAAGGCGCTGATATAACCTAAACTATGTTTCCACCTAAAAAATTAAGCATTATACAAGATGCAGTATATAATATTACACAGAAATCTCTTTAACACGTACCCTGCCACGTGTACCACGGGTGGTACACGATGTGATAACCGATCCAAACCACAGAACTACATATGTGTGATATAATGAGATGTGATAATATATCGATCTCTAGTCAAAATATCAAATATCCTGAACGAGAAGTATGGCAAACATGGCTCGGCAATGGAACGTGTTAACTAACAATTTGTCTCTTATTAAATATAAGAAACGATAAATTACTATATCAACTTAGTATAGGCCATCCATCGGTTTATATGATAGAGATTTCTATTTTTTTTTTATGAACGATGAAGCAAGACGTTCACCTAATGGTAAGTGATACGCTCACTCATAATCGCATTAGTTATCATGACTTACACTACCCCACATTGCGTTCGTCGTCTTGAGACATTAGATCTTAAGTCTCGTTACCCCAGTAACTCCACTAATTGCAGCGCCCTTCGAACCTGATCACAGTATTGTTTCTCGAGTGCAATAAGCGCTGCGGTGGTACCTGACCAGTTAACATTATAAAAGTCAGAGCGCCTAAAAGTAACATATTCCTAATAATAAACATTTATACATTCAAAAAAAGCTATGTTGTTCATTTTTTATTTCGACATATATACATAGTCTTTGTTTCACTGGGTGGGATGTAGATTAAATATATATATTTTTAATGCGCAATAACATTAATAGAAAATAATTTTAAACTGGTCATATATGTATACTGAACATATGATAACTGTGTTTTTCATAAAACCTTACGACTATTATAGATGAATATCCTTAGTATTATCTATGGTTGTTGTCTACGCTGGACATAAATAACCTTGATGATGTTAAACGGAAACGCATCTTTGGGAAGTGTGTGCACGGAGATTTCTCTGCTCATATATACAAACTTACCAATTTCAGTTCAGCATACTTTTGAGGTTGTTGAGGGATTATTATTTATATATTTTTTTTATTCACCTGGTGGTAGGTGATACGCCTTCTCATAACAACTTGACGCTGGTTAGGATGATATACATCCACCACATTTGAGACATAAGATGTTGAATTCTATTCCTCCAGTAATAACATTAGCAACAACTTTCTTCAAACTGGAACACAGTAATATTTGCACACTACTGTTTGGCAAAAATAGACGTTGTAGTGTACGCCCTGATCTTTACATGTCCAGTGTAGACTATTGGTGTATACCAGCAGTGAGCTTGAGGAAATCTACTATCAAATACCCAGCAAGCAAAGCAGAGTTTACTTAATGGATGGACTAAATACTTGACAGTCAACTCTGCCTGGATTACAACCATAAAAATTAAACACATAACTATTTTAATGCAAGATGTTTCTGTGAAGATCATAATCATCATCATCATCAGCCGATAGACGTCCACTGCTGAACATAAGCCTCCTCTAAAGTGCTCCACGTCGATCGTGGGTTTCTGCGATTCTCACCAGATCGTCGGTCCACCTTGTGGGAGGCCTCCCAACACTACGTCTACCAGTACGCGGGGGCCACTCAAGGACCTTACTGCCCCTTCGGCAGTCGGTCCTTCGAACAATGTGCCCTGCCCACTACCACTTAAGTTTAGCAATCTTTTGTGCTATGTCGGTGACCTTAGTTCTTCTGCAGATCTCCATATTTCTGAAACGATTGCGCAGAGAAACTCCGAGCATAGCCCTTGTGAACATATTGATAGGTAACAATTAAAGCTCATTCCATAACTGGGCGAAACTGTGTTGAGGGGGTTGTTGAGTTATCGAAGACCTAATTTTTTTTACAAATCGGAGGAGTAGCGTCTATTGACACAATTACATTTAAATATACATTATAGCCCCATACACAATGTACATGTATCACAAGTGTTACACTTGTGTAATATAGATAAGTGATATGTAAATAATGATCTATTTACTTTGAACATATAATGGCTAATGCACTTATGAGTACAACAATCGATCATGTGGGGTCATGGTTAAAGTAGATATGTAACGTCTATCATTTTTCAATTGGCTAACAATTTCACATTGTGTTAAGTGACAATGAGGCCATGGTTCCAAAATAACAGTCCAGAACAATAACGCTGTGATGGCGGCTTTATTTACAATGTGAGAGTGGTAGGTAAACAGAGGGATTAAAAAAAACCGCCACCAAGCATACTCCACAACTTGTGGCTACAGATTCGAACCAGGGCCTCTTGACCTCTACGCCGTGGAGTGAATTGAATATATATTATTAATTAAGGATAATCAATGATATCCCTCAATAATCTAATAAAGATTTTTATCTCAATCTCTTGCAACCAAATATAGTCTTTTTATAATTCTATAAAATTTTGTGAAATACATTTAACATAATTTAATGTCTTTTGATTTTTCTATGTATACATAGTTAATTGTAAAGTCTTTGTCACATGAAAACTTACAATGTATGTATGTGCGTGCGCTACGTGCGCACGAGGGCGCGGCGCGCGCAGTGTGCGAGGAGTGCGCCGAGCGCGAGCGAGAAGGCGGCAGCGGGACGCGCGGCCGCGTTGTAGATGGCGCAGTACGGACACTGGGAGGAGCCGCACACCTCGCAGATGTTCAGCAGGTACGTCGGCAGCGCGTCGAAGATCGTCTCGTTGAATCGCTCTAATCACACAGTTGCTTTTCAGTTTATACGAAAAATAATCAAATTCCTTACTTTATCACAGTTAGAATGAAACTGAAAAATATTCAAAGTATAAATAATATAAAAATTGTCGACATCTGTAAGTAATAGAACCATCCACTTGTCTTTTAGACTTTAAACAATTAACTCATTTGTGTTACAAGTGACCTATGTCAAGCAGTTGAAATGATCATGATGAGGATCACTTCATTTGTATATAACTTTTTTTTCGACAAAGCGCCGAAACGAGCAAGAACGAAAACCAATGATAAATAATACGTAAGCCTATAACAATGTGGTGTTAATCAAGTCGATATACACTACGTCAACTGCTCGTCGCCTTGAGACAAGATGTTAAGTCTTATTACCCCAGTACTTTCTACAGCGCCCTTTAAACCAGAACCCAGCAATGTCTGGCCACTACTATTTGACGACAGATACAGAAGTTGCGGTGGTACCTACCGAACTATGAGTACTCACCGGGTGCATAGAAATCGTAGACGCGTATGGGCAGATACCGAGACATGTTCGCCACGGGGAACCATCGCTCCACTGTGAAATTGATGCAAGTCTGCTCCTGGGCCAGCTGGTTGAGATAACAATAAACTGTTTTAATCTTTACCATACTACAACTTTATTTCACTTCACATAACTCAGATTGGAAAAAAAAAGGCACATATTCTAAGTCAATTATTCTAATTCGAAGTCAATATCAAAGCCAGTTTGAGCTTCTGAAAAAGGTAAAATCACGGGAGAACTGATGTCCTATGAATGCGAATCTTCCGAGGGCATGTGAAATCCGTCAACTAAAACTTGGCAAAGGTGATAAGTAAATGGCTCCTTGGAAAAGGTAGAGAGTCCATGTTAAAATAGAGAAAACATTAAGTTGGTAGTTTATTAAATTTATTCAAATATTTTTATATCGTTTTTGATTTTCTTAATAAGAAATAAACGAAATCTATTGTGAAGAATAATGTGGTCAGTTAAACAATTTTTTGTTAATTTTAATATATTTTTTATTGTATGTATATGCAAATGAGCTACTTTGAAATGTTAAGATATCTTAATAACTTAAACAAATCTTCATAAAGATTACAAAAAATATATAATATCTTAAAACAATTCAATTTAACCTAACAACAGAAAAATAATGATATCATTATACAAGTAGAAAAACCATGCAAATTACTAGTAAAAGCTTTGATGAAATCCAATAGTTTTTAGAAAATAAGAAAAAGAGATCTTATAGCGTTTTATTATAATCACTTATATCTGTGTTTCTACTTATCATATAAATATGAGACTGCCAGATGAATAATTCAAGTGTACTCACATAGTCAAAGTAGAAGAGCAGTTTGTCCGGTTGATATTTGGCGCGCTGCAGCGTGGCGACGCGCCGCGAGAGTACGTACGCGTCAAGCCGCTGCTGCTGCACCATGTACCCGGTGGGGATGCCCACTTCCAGCACCGCCATGCCCGACCTCGGCGACTCTTCTAACCTTGTCCAACTGTGGACAGGGAACCGTTAAATAAGTAAAAACAAACAGGTCTCTCTCCATTAAGATCTTGTGAATAGCTAAATATATAAGATATTAGCGTTTAACGTTTAACTGTAGAACAACATTATTTATACAGTAGCATATAAATAATGTTGTTCTACAGTTTAAAGAGCTCTGCATGAATTTTAAGGTGTGAACCCTTACAAAGACACGAGCAGTAGCTAGCTCTCATTGCCTAGATAGACAAACAGGTTTGAAAAATTCATTCCAACTCCACAAAGAAAGAGGTTGGCAAGTGCACCACAGAGGGTATAGATGGCTATGTACTCGCCTGGCGCAGCTGCGGTAGTCGACGTGAGACTGATTCCTGCCGTAGAATCGCGCCTGCGTACGCAGTGAGAAGGCAGGAACAGGAGGCGGCGTCTGGAAGCGCTCAACATCCACATTGTACTGCACGGACATCTGCAGCAGCGCGTAGCCAGCGCCGCGCGCGGTCACTTTTACTGTACCCCACGCCTCTGGGATCTACGACAGAATTCAATCTTACTTATTCTAGACTTCGACTTCGACTCGAATCTTCGAGACGACTAGAAAGTGAGATTACGTAATGTTAAGTGACAGAAAAGCTATTAATTTTGAAGCATGCTCGCCCAGTTAAATGAAGATAGACTGAAGGAGCATTATAGGTACATCCGCCTGGCACATGCATGGGATCTTGTTTTTGTGCGCCCACAGATATCGCTGATAGCGAAGGTACCGTTATTTACACAAAACGAAGGTTGAGTGATGAAATATAATTAATATTTATGTTAATATGTCATGTTTTATTGAGAGTAATGTAATTATAATCTAGTCTGGTTCAATCTGGTGATGTACCTGTATTGTGTGCATCCGTGCAAGGTTCTCATTGCGTAAAGTGAGTGTACGCGTGCGCCCGCGCAACGCCACCGCATCCACCGTAACGCTCAGCGCGCTCACGTCGCGCAACCGTTTGCGGTTCGTATACTCGATCAGCGCGCGCAGCGCAATGTACGTATCCTAAAACAACATAACTTTAGAATTCCAGTTTTTTTTATAACAATATCATAGACGTTCTCAGTCGAGCTTAAGTTTGGGCGACTTATATCCTCCGATTATTGTTTACATTAAAAAAAATTAAGTAATTCCATCATAGCAATTTATTTTGGCGAGTAATAAAAAAAAACTCTGTATTTCCACTGAATACACGATAATTTCTTTGACAAGTATATGATAGAAAATAAGCAAGCAATAGATCTGATGGGTCTCTTGTCATCATTATGCATATTATTTTTTTCATTTGTATTTTCGTCTAGATATGGACGTTAAATTATGGCACCGAATGCGCGAAAATGTACGATAATATTTTGGTGTAACGTCACTCCACTGTCAATATAATTCAACAATGTGATCACCTGCGTAGACGCCCAGCCCCCGTCTTTCAAACGTTGAGCATTGAGCCACATGACAATTGGCTCATTGTCATCCTGGTGGTCCATGAAGGCGAGTAATGCATATGCAGTTGCCGCGATGTTGTTGGAGTCATACTTGTAGGGCAGACGTGGTAGGAGGAATGGCTTCTGATTCTCCATCTTGAAAGGTGGCTGTGGAACCGGCTCCTTTCCCCAGTATATTAAACCGCCTGGGAAGATAAACAACTACACTTAATTGAAGATATTTTTGATTATTATAAGCACAGGGGCATTTTTAGTTGATGGTAATTCTTATATTACTTATACTTAGAAAACATTGGGTTTGTTTCTTCTTTTCTTTTAATAAAAAAACCATATAGTATTTTTTTACATGTAATAGCACTGCACCAAATACTATTAGTTCAACTTGCTGCTTCATTAAATAAAAAAAAAATTGTGTCAAAATCATATTGGATATATCAACGACATGCTTTACCTTCAGATCGTCGCTTACTCCTAAGCAGCCGGTACGCGTGCTCCGAGGTGGGCGCTTTGCTAACGGTGAGCGCGTAAGCGACCAGCGCGAGCGAATAAGGATCGCCGTACTCCTCCAACAGTTTCATGTTCTTTTCCAGCCATGTGATCCCATTTCGTTGCGCTTGTGCCACGCGTGCACTAAGACCCTGCCAAAGTTACACGTCAAATAACATTAACATAATAAACTTAAACATCTTATAATTTTTTGCTTCAAACATTTAAATAATTAAAAAATAAATGCATTTAGCATTTGAGAGACTTGCAAGTGATATTCACCTCTCTGAGACCAATGTCTTTCAGATTCTTAACACTCTCCAGGGTGATAACAACTTGCGCCGTGAGGGTGACGTTGCGCTGCAGTATCACTGAATCATTCTCCTGTTGAACAATATTTCATTTTTAGCAAGTATGGGTTTACATTTGAAACCATTTAAAGTAAATATTTCAAGAGAACATTGGTTGTATTGATCTTCCCCTTAGAAGCTTACTGTTTGAAAATTCTCTATCCAATACAGAAAACATATCAAAAACAGATACCTTAAGTTTGATTATATATAATTATTATTGACATGGATAAAGGGTGGTTGAAAATTAGTGTCTCATATAAACACTATTGATTCTATACCTCTACGCCGAAGTGTGTGGCGCTGCTGAATAGTTGTGAGTTAGCGGGCACGGCGATAGTTGCGTTCGCATTGCGGTCCGGCGACCATGTCACCTCGTAGAACGCGCCCTCCGGTGTCTGGTGCTCCAGTAGCCATGACACCGCCATCGATATTACCTGATACATGTACATAAGATCCATAAACAATTGCAATTTCAAGTACTGCCAATTGACGAGTATTCTTACCCAGTGGTAAAAGGTACATCCGCACACAACAATGAGATGCTACTTTATCTGCCATAAACAGACTTGACATAGCGATATTGTTACGAACTATCAATAAAAGTGTGGTAAAACTGTAAGCATAGCTCTCTCCATCGCTCGCTGTGCTCCTTTGAATCGGTGGACCAGCCTGATGGTCAAGTATCATGTCTCTGTGCCGTAAGTAAGGGTGGCGAGGATGCACTCGTTAAAGACTTTCGCCTTAAGACATTGGAGCATTTACGAGGTGAGAATGTGACAGAATTGCCCAAACGCTGCCCAACCGAGTACCATAACTTTAGTCTTGTCCAAATTCATCTGCAGTTCCACGCGGAGACGATGGAGAACTAATGTTGTCGACATAGCTCTCAAAATCTGTAAGCTGGAGTGGCAGTGGACCGGTCATGTCTGTCGTGTCAGGGACGGTCAATGGGGGAACAATCTTGCGAGTGCAGGCCGCGTACTGGTCCCAGAAGTGAAAGACGCCCTTTCTCCAGATGAACCGAAGACATCATCAGAGCGTTTCGAAGTGGGTGGATAAGACAAACTGAGGATCGCATTTCGTGGAAGACATTGGGGAAACCAGCAGTGGATAAACAAAGGCTGATAATGATGATGATGAAAACTGTAAGGTGGGTTGGAAAAATCTCTCATCATTTATACCCGACCATCTTTTGCCTTAAATTCAAACCAGAGATGTCCATGGTTCAAAATAAGCAGTTAGCTGCTGCAGCGTTAGCTGTTAATTATTTTAAGTGCACTTTATAATTAGTACAGGGAAGGGTAGAAACAGTTGCTCCACTTTTATGAGTAAAATTCCAAAAATTATATTTATTTGAACGTGTCTCCCAGGCAGAGACAAGTGAGGCATATTTGTATTTATGATGAACAAAAAATTAAGTTTAGAAGTATGTCTTACATCTGGATCGATGTAAATATAATTCTCCCATTCATTGAATGACGCCTCTTGGAATATCTTAGCGCAGAATGAAGTTAGCCAAACACTCGAAGCTGACTGATTCCTGGAAAGATATAATAATTTTATACAACCTAATAGCTAGTTAAGTTTACAAATATTAATTTTTATAGTATTTTAGTAAGAATACTTTTATACGTGAAGCTGGAAGAGCCGGTGTTCTCCGTAAACACTGCCATGTTTTCTACAATAAACTATTTAAAAACACTAGTACTAACTTATTTTACGAAACAAAACAAAATAATATCTATTGTTTTGTTTTTCTATTATATTCAATATTTTGATTATACCCATATTGCACAACTAGTTATTATATTATCATGTCCCCACTCTGCACCCACTTCATCTGGGTTGTGAACATGTTGTTTAACTACTATCTATCATTTGTCAATATCCTTTTAATGCACGCAGTTTTTTTTTTATATTCATTTATGCGACGAGACGGGAGGGACGTAACTGATGGCGAGCCATGTGGCTACCTATAACTTCGTGGCGCTAGTAAAGATGTTATACACAGCACCACACTGAAATCGTCGCCTTGAAACATAAGATGTTAAGTTTCGTTATTTTTATTTATACAATTAAGCGACCACACCAACGAAACGGTCACCTGATGGTAAGAGATATACGCCCGCCCGTAAAAGCTCGGCGCTAGTTAGGATGTACGCTTCACCACAATGCTCTTGTCCCCTGAGACTTAAGATATTGAGTCTCGTTACCCCAGTAATTACACTAGCTACAACGCCCTTTACACGGGATGATAGAAATGTTTGCGCACTATATTTTTGCAGCAGGAAGAAGCGCTGGGGTGGTAACTACCCAAACAGTTTCTATCGTTGATCAAGTGTGGATGTAAAAAGGTCCACTCACCAGTCGCTTCGGAACAGGCTGAAGGAACCGTCAGGCTTCATGAAGGAGAGCTGTCGCTGGTAGAGCACGTTCATATGCGCGAATGCTTCGCGCTCAAGCGTACGGTTTCGCTGGTTCGTGAGACGCATGTACAGCGTCAGGTACATATTGGCCGCAAAGCTGAACATGTTTTGTTCACCTGAGTCCTGGCCACGGAAAGATTGATTTTATTTATAATACCCCCATAATAAAAAAACTGATTTTATAATTTTTTTGATGACATTTCTTTTAAACAACAGTTATAGTATATGTTCGAATTACGTACATGAAAGAATGTATGGATAAGAAGAACAATAAATTACTCACCATGGGTAAGTCGAGCAGACTGGTGGCGTTGACCGGCATAGTGGGGAAAAGCGGCCCGACCACGTCGCCCACGACGGTGACGCGCGCCCTGTTAGAGCCAAACACATAGTAGCGGTCCACTTCGTACGGAATAATCGGCGTCTCTGTCACGTTCACGTGCATGTATTGGAACACATACGCGCGGTTGGACAGGTCGAGCAGCACCGATTGGTGCCGGTACTGAGGTATACCGTCAGCCTGCAGAAGAAACATGAATGTTAATATTTATACAACTAATATTTTACCCCTTTTAAGTTTCAACTACAATAGACTATGTAAGTGGTATCTCTGAAGTTACTCTTTCTGTCGCGAAACGTTCGCTAATATTACTGTCTTAAAGACTCTGTAGTTAGTGACCTTACTGGGGTAAGGAAACTTAATGTGTTTCGACGAAAACGAGCACTATGTTTACTATATAACTTAGTGCTCGTCACTTGATACTACAGTGTTTATTACCCTAATAAGCGCCACACCGCAATGACTAGATACTACTTATTATCAATGGAATGTCTTGTTTGTCTCACCACTTCATATAATAAAAAAGTAACATAATAGTACCGTAGTACAGTAGTATATTTAACACAAATTTTTAAGAGAACGAATTCTGATTTTAAAATGAAGAGTACTAAAACCTTACCTCAACATGTATATCTTTGGTATAGTGATGCTGGCCCTGCAGCGTGGACGCGTGCAGGCGCACGCGTATATGCCCAAGACGTACCGGTACGACTGGCACGTGTACCGTGGCCGCGTCGCCGGCCGCGATGTACACGAAGAACTGGTGCTCGCCGAATGATGTGCGTGGATTGTATGAGCGCACCTGGAGACAACACAAAGGGGTTAACGGTAAAAAAATATTATTAATAGTTGTCATTTTAAAACGAAGTACATTTGCGATCACAAAAATAATTATGATGATCGTTTTTAAATTTAAAAATATTGGGATAATGGGAGGTGTCATCAAATTTAAAAAATTGTATAATGTTCAGTATGAAGTAGACTACCATTTCCGTCTTCCACAGAAGAAGGCCATTACTAATATGGAATTTTCTGTATACATAAACGTATACGACGTATTAATATGCACAAAAACTATTTTAAAAATAGAACTTACTATGCCATTTTCTTCAACGTGCACAAACTTGTAATCAGGAGAAGCTTCCAGCACGACCACAGCCTCGATTGCTTGCGGCTGGTAGTTAAATACGACAACGCGCAGTCCGAGCTGCTCTCCTTGCTTGCATCGGTCCGGACCCTCGACTTGAATGAAGAACGGCAACACACCGTCATACTAACAAAATATAAACTATCATTAATAAAAAATTCATTTTAACTTAAAATTCTTTATTGTACTAGTATCAGCAATACGAAACGTTACCAAAACTGACCTTTCGATGTGTCCCATTTTGTTTTCATCCACATGCTCGAGTCCTTCAATCTAACTCCAATTGTAGTAACCAACACATTATCCTTTGTCAGTTACTACAGTGTGAATCTTATCCACTAGAGAAACGACGAACAGAGTCGTTTCTCAATCTCGCTGTATATACATAGTGTTGATAATAAAGGCAGCTACTAACCCGGACGGGCGCGGTTAGGACCCCCAATCCTAGTGAAGGGGACATGCTGAACGCGGAGACGGTCCACCTGGCGGGCGCGCGAGGGACGTCTTCTGTGAACACGTAACGGCCGTGCGGGCCGATGTTCACGTCGCGCCACAGCCACGCGTTGTCATACTGTCGCTGCACGCGATTGAATCGGAACTTACGGAAGTGACCCAGCGCAAAACTGTCGTCGTGTTCGCCTAATGAACCAATGTTTTGACTTTATATATGTATACAGTATAAAACATGTTAAAAATAATATCGTTTGAAAACATAAAACTTAGATAAAAAGAATGTACAATACGTCATCATTTCAACCGATGGACGCCCACTGTTAGACATAGGTCTCTTGTATATGTTCTACAAACTAGGATGTAAGGAGGAGACTCAATCCCAGTCAATCTCCTCGACTGCCCGTGGTGCATCCTGCAGATTATCAAACGAGGCTCTGGCGACCGACTAATAGCGGCAGAACCATTCATCACTGACCGACTTAATACTACAGACCGTCATAGAGCAGCAGCGATATCGGTGCGATAAAGTGAGTACTGCAATCACCAACCCGTCTGCCAAGCGTGGTGATTATTGGCAAAACCCTTATATGGCACACAAAACATGTAAATATGTACTCTTTTATAAATATGCATACAAAAATACATGAAAAGGAAATATCTCTCTTTCTGTAGTAGTGAGTATTATCGAGACATACAGCTGGCCTCATCGGTGCGATCCGTGCAGTCGGGCACGCCGTCGCAGCGCTTCTCCACGGGGAAGCAACCGCCGTCGAGGCACTCGGAGAGCCCAAGCGATACGTTGCACACGCTGTAACGACGCGTCACCGCCACGTCGCTGAACACCACCAAGCCCGCGTACCTGCGTTTAATGAGCTACTTTAACAATAGTATTTTTATAATAATCATCTTCATTTCAACCTTCATTATCATCCACTGATGAATATAAGCCTACTTAAAGATTAACAGAAGTTTACTAGTTTTAATTTTCCAAGTCATTTGCTGTATTCTCTTTTAATATATTTTTTTGGGTATAAAAAATACTTACTCGAATGTTCTGTTGGCGTCGATGCCGAAACTAGAGGAAGGAAAGTACACGAGCTCGTCTGGGTCGCCGAAGTGAGAGCGGAACGTGTATGCAAATGTGCCGTTCGTCGCCTCGTCGAAGTGAGACATCTTGGAAATAACCTGCGTTACGAGAAATAAAAATATTTTTACTAATAGAATACACATGTTGTTATAGCAAATTGTAAAAACATTAGCCTGGTGATAAGCGAAATGCCTGTCTATAATAAGAAGCTAATTACGATATTTACAAAACGTAGCACAACACATTCAACAGCATTCTGAGCATAACTGCCTGGGTGACGTAGTAGCCAACTGCTTGCTTAGAAAACTGATGGTCTGTGGTAAGTTTCTGAAGAACCAGTGTTCGCTATCAACGATCTCATTAACATTTAACACCATGTGAATTTGAATACAAGTGTTAAACCACAATATATAAAAAAAAACATTACCTTGGCGTAGGTGAGTTCGTTTCCGGCCTGCATCGTGTAGAAGGCATCGTCGATACCAGAGAGACCAACATAAGCCCCAGGCTCGCCGTAGATCGCGACCTCAACACGCTCGCCTGTTCGGTGTTTCCGGTTGTTGATGAACACAGTAAACTGTACCACGAACATTTATAACGTAAAATATTTGGTAGTATATAATATTTAAAAAAAATTAAGTAAATAGTTTAGTAGAGGCAATATAGTACAGACGTGAGACAAATGATAGATGTTTAAATAATTTGTAGTAATAATGTAAGCTTTGATTAACATTTTTTTTAATATGTTTGCATTACAGTGAACGATATTAAACTTTTAACGCAACGGCTTCTAGTTACAAGTGGTAACAAATTCGTCTTTACAGAAATTCACGTCAGGTCGTATAATTTAATTTTACTAATCATTCAAGTTTTGTTTTTAGAAATGTCATTCTGGCAAACACTCACGTTGTTCCGGGAGATGCCGTTGACGGGGAATGTGAGTGAGTCGGCCAGCACGTGTCCGCGGCGCTGCGCCGCCCACACGAGCAGCGTCGCGACCGGCGCCATCTCCGCGGACAGTGCCACCGCAAACGTGCGCACGCCCTCCTTCAACCCCACATCCACACGTATCATTGTTACACCGTATTTATTTATATATTTAACAAAAATACAACGTATAGAATATAAAGCTATTTACAATTTTTCCTTTTAAAATGCCTCACTGCGAACATATTTGGTATCTTATAATCTTTCGTAAGTTTCTATTTGACACGTAAAGTAATTGCAGCGACCTATTGAGTTATTTAAAATATTGACAACAACAGAAGTAGTAACAATACAAAGCAATCTTGGGTGTTTGAGTTTACAGAAAGGAATGAAAATAAAATGTGTTCAAACAAGAAAAACAAAATTGGACAGAAATTAAAAATTTAAATCGGAGACTATAAATTGTGGATCACCCTTTAACTTTTAACAAACATATCTACACTGTTGAGCAATTTATTATGGAGGGTACACATTCTACGAAGAGGTGCGCGCATTGATCACTATTGCTTCTGGTGGCAGTTAATTGTTTTTTAATCGAGTTGTCTTGGACATTATTCAAAAGTTTATCTGGGACAATAGCGCTTCGCACTTTACGGCTCCTACGCAGATATTTCTAACGAGTAAGTGCATCTATTAATGAACGTCGGTGTTTAAACGATAAAATATTGTATCTTTTCTCACGAACAATTGCTTTGCAAATGCTACCTATTGAGTTAACTTTTATGCGTTGATCGTAAAAAGTTTCCATACAACAAACAAAATATAAATAACGATAAGTAACATTTACCTGCATAATTTCCTGACCGCTCGTTAGTATCATGCCTTTGGACATGACAACGTAGCTGAACGATTCCATGAAGAAATTACTCTGAACATGGAATATAATGTATTCTCCAACCTGCAACAAGACAACAATGGCGTTCATTGATTATTGCAACTAAAGATTACAAGTTTTTAAATAATATTACTTATGAATTTTCGAGGTATTATGATAAACTTTTAAGAACACAGTAGTTTTTTTAAAAAGCTCTACATATGTGGATAAAATATTCATCATCACCATCAGCCTATAGACGTCCACTGCTGGACATAGGGCTCCCGCAAAGATCTTCACATCGATGGGTGCCACGTTGCTCGCATTCAGTGGGTTCCCGCGACTCTCACCAAATCGTCGGCCCACCTTGTGGGAGGCCTACCAACACTACATCTACTAGTACGCGGGAACCACTAAAAATAAAAATAAAATTTCGACGGACAGATAAAATATTAAAAAATATAATTTTTTACTATGCTAAAAATTTTGGAAATCTTCATAAAGCGTTATGGATCAGGCATTAAAACTTTAAACCTAAATATACGGATACTACGGTACCCTTGCGTCAGTGGTGCTGGTCGCGACGCGCAGGTGGTGATTGTTAGGGCTGTAGTGCGACACGAAGTGCACATCCGCGCTCGCTCGCCCGCCTACAGCGTCACCGAGCTGGGCGCTCAGACGCACGCCTGTGATCCCACCGAGCACATCACGATAGTTTGGATCGTTTTCTAACTCTAAAAAATTAAGAAGCTGCATAAAAAATCAGAATCAGAATTCACTACGTGTATTGCAGGTAAATGGTCTTCAACGAATAAACCCACCAGTAGGAAACCCTTTATGAACATCTCTTAACATTACTTCGCTGTTTGTTTGATGACTTTTGTGAAGGTAATATGGTAGCAAGTATTATCGGGTAGGATTTCAAAAGGACTGTTTAAAGACAAAGTGTATGTTTGCGCTGTTAATTCGAAATATAAACATAAATATTTACTTAGTAGTTTGTATAGATCCAGCCGTAAATGCCACACAGCGTCATGTCCCGGCGCGAGGGTGGGATGCTGCGGTTCTATGGCGCTGCCTCTGCCCTCCACTTGTACGTTCACTACCAAAGATACTCCCGCCGCCTGCCACTTCGGTAACGGCGATCCGTCATGATATGACACTACCATCTGAGACATGAACACAATCATAATTATTTACTATAGAACTTAAAAAATCTAAAATTAGATACTTTCATTTAAAACAGAAGTGTAAACAAAACGAATATCTTGAAGAAGAAAGAATAACGAAAAACCACGTTGCCTCTTATGGGAGCAATGATATAAAATGAGTTTGTTTTGGTGGGAGGTCGCTTCTGGCGGAGACCATCTAGATAGGTACCGCTGCAACGCATATTTCAGTCTCTCGTACTCTAAACTGACAACAAGGCCACTTTAGCTAATTGCATAGCATATGGGTTGTAGAAGTCTTAGACTTTTTACTGGTAGTGGGTCTTTGTTGCCGGAGACTGTTTAGATAGATCAGGTCTAGGTAGTCCGACAAACAGTGGTACGTAAACATTACTGTGTTCCGGATTGAAGGGCGTCGTATTTAGAGAAATTATTGGGGTGACAAGAGTCAACATCTTATGTCTGTGTTTTTATGATGGTAGTGTACTACCATCATAAAAATTATTCGACATAATTAGCCAATGGCAAATCGTAAGAAGGCTTCAAAAGATGTCCACGCCAATAGAATTTTAGTTTAGTTGCATCTAGACGTTACCTGCGATCTTAGTCAGAATATAAAAATAATTTGCATATATTAATAAAAACTTACATAAACATCAAAGGGCATCGCCGGTTTGAACACCTGGAGAGAACCGCCAAGGAAAGTGACCGCCAGTGAAGAGTTGAAGATCCTAGCAATGCTATAGCCCTCAATCACGTCGTCGAGGAACGGGTCGCCCACTGAAGCCGTGATAATAACTTCAACACCCTCCAGCGTGGGCACCAGTTGCGCGAGCTCAGACATGGGATATTTGAAGTCGTATGTACCGTTAAACTGTAAATGTCAAATGAAAAAAAAATTATACAAAATCACAGCAACAGCTGGACGGCTACCATTTTTATTATTTAATTATAACAATAATTTGTTCCAGTACGACGTCTGCTAGTAGCTAGTAAGGTAGTACTGGTGGTAGATCTGTTGGCCGAGACCTTTTAGGTATACCACTGTAGCTCCTACTTCTCCTTTCAAACAATAATAATAAAATTTTATTTATTTTTCACCACAAGCCAAAATAACTATAAACAATGTAAGTTACGTAAATTATTTAACAATATGGCTGTGGAGCGCTGGTGCCTGTGATGGGTAATAAACCCTTGTTACAAGTCACCAGGTTTCCGATTCTCGAACAGTTAATATTACAGCGTAACTTAAGTAAATAAGAGCAAAAGATGAATTACTTTTTTTATTGTTATTTATACAATAATTTGCAAATGTTACTGCGTTCCAGTTTGAATGGCATTGTAACTAGCGTTCCATATCACTCGAGATGAACAGAAGTTTGCAAATCTGACGGCCAACCTCCAGTGATGAAGTGGCAGTTAAAAACAAAACTTAACTAGTGTTATAGGTACGCGTATCAAAAACTCAGAAACCCTTGTTTAACAGTTAAGTACTTTCAACGTTCTTATTATCCAGTAAATATAGACCGATATAATGTTTGGTACATAATTATATTTCATGCACAAATCGACGAAGAACATGCAAACCTTTTAAAATAAGTCATGCAAGATATGAATTCCGAGGTAACTTCAACAAAGAGATCGATAGACGCATTAGGCTCGGCTGGGCAGCATTTGGGAAACTCCGCCACATTCTCACCTCGCAGATACCCCAATGTCTCAAGACAAAAGTCTTTAACGAGTGCGTCCTCCCCACCCTTACTTATGGCGCAGACATGGCACCTGACCATTGGGCTGGTCCACCGACTCAAAGTAGCACAGCGAGCAATGCAGAGAGCAATGCAGCGAGCAATGCAGAGCTATGCTTGGCATTTCTCTAAGGGACAACAGAACGAAAAAATTCGACGGACAAGAAGACATTGGGGAAGACCTATATACAGCAGTGGATAATCAAAGGCTGATAATGATTATGATGAATTGCATGTAGATAATTAAGATCTATGTAGTAAGAATAAAATAAGAGTTATATTTTGACAGCTCACGCTCATGATGCTTCGTATTTTGTTTTTGGGTTATAATACTACATTTAGTACCATACTTCATAGAAGTTTACCGGCCACTTCGTGAAGTGACAAACAAACAACTACAGACTATCAAAAATCGCTTCGAAAGAATATAAATTGATGATATTAACATGATAACTGACTAAAGTTATAAAATGTTTCAGCAATATTCATTAATCAGGTGAAAGTCTTATTCGTCTCCAAGACTCGTTAAATAAATAAAAATTGTTGTATTAATAAATAATGACTTTTATAAACGAAACAGTAATGGTTTATTTTTGCAATAAATATTATCTTTAAGAGTTCCACTTTGATGCTTAGCGCAACTAATAAATAATCCACCTAAATGTTGTATCATAAAAAAAAAAGAAATTAAAATTTCAGCAGACAGCGTAATGAAACAAATATCGATTATAAGTTCCATAAGAATGGTAATCGATAATCGAATACTTTCATTTACGATTATACACTACTCATCCTTAATGTGATCTGTCAAAAATATCATGTTATATTTTACCATGTATAAGTATTTTTTTAATCATTGATATAAGATAGGCATAAATATTTCATCATATACAAAATGAGACATCAAGATATATTATTTATATTTAAAATAATTGCAATTTACTTACAAATCTCAAATACGGTAGTTTGGTGTGGTATGGATCATTGTAGTAACCGCTGTAAGTGGAGGTCGTGTACGTGTTGTAGTTTGGGTTGTCCGGGTACTGGTTCATCAGCTGTACGGGGTCGGGTTTTGGCATCCAGAACGGGAACTTCTCATCCTAGCACATAAGATTTAAATGTCAAGTGTCATAGAGACTATTCTAGAAATGGCAGAAAATTAAGTGCAGTTTAGAAACTAAAAATAACACAAATAAGGCACAAACAGTGTTCACCGAAAAATCTGTCCCTCAGAAAGCAGAATACCTATTTAGGATTCCATTGGATTTCATTGCTGTTGGTAATTCTTGGCATCATCTTGGATGAAATGAGAGCAAGTTTTTGTAGATATCATAAAAAAATTGTAACTGGCAATGAATACCACAATCTTCACACAAGATTCCTAGAATTCCTCTGTATAATTACTGTTTGCCACTATAGTGCTTAAACTAGTATTTTAGATAATAGTGTAGATACTCACAAAATTAAACAGTCTAGTGTAAACTTTCTGCGGGTCGTACCACCAGTCGAGCTGGTCGATCTGGTTCGGTTGACCGGGCATAAGGTGGTGCGCCGGCACTGGGCCGTAGATTCCGTCCGTCTGCTCGTACTGGTAGCTCTCGTTGTACAGATACGGATTGTAGTTTTGACGTGCTAGGAATTATAATAGTTAAAATAACGACATAATTTTAAACGGAGACAAACAAACATTTCACATAGCAAATATTTTTTTTCTTTTATTTAATACATCGTCATAACAAACAGAATATTCACCAGATGGTTTGGCCATATAATATATATTCCCGTTGTGTTAAGACTCAGGGTAGTTTTCACTCTCTTCTCTTATTTTTTTCATTACATTGAAGCTCCATTATAAATTATAAATTTCAGTATAACCAACATATTTATAATAAACATTACAAAACCATATAAAAAAAAATCCACAAAGTTACCAGACCATCTGTGTATAATATTTAGCAAATGAATGATATTAAAAGAACCTAAAAAGTGGTGACAGTCCGAAAAGACAAACAAAAAGTCTCACCTCTAGCATACTGGTTGGTCGGATAAGCACCGTAAGCACCAGGCTGACCCCTGTTGTTGAACTGCCCCTGGGTGAAGTAATGGGGTCGGTACTGCGGTATGGGACGCACTGTCGCCTTGAGGGTCAGGTTGCCTCGTACCGGTGCGCCGGACGTGTAGTTCGCCATAATACGGCCGTGAATATACGGCTCCGTGTTGAAGAAGAACGCCGGCATGGTCACATTTACCTGTAGACGATTTCCCTTTTTAACACGACGAAAATTATTAAAAGCAGAGCTCACAAACGAATTGTTAATTATTTCCTAAGTACTATACGTTTCATGAACATTTTTTGTCATACAACTTAAGAACATTAAATAACTTAAAGTTGTAACCTTAATTACAGCATATTCAATAACTGCCTACTTTCTCCAAGTATCTTTATCATTTACGCACATTGAAATAATACAGGAAATTCTGGCTAAAGTAAGGCAATTATGAATACCTCGAATCGCGTTTGGTAGTACTCCTCGACGAGAAAATGCGCCTCCTCCGTCTGCCCGAGCGCCTCCACGCGCACGCTCCACTCTCCGTACTGCGGCTGATCTGACATCTGGTACTGCAGGCTCACCGTACCAAAATTACTCTAAAATGTAAAAATACGTTATAACACCTTTCAAATAAGAAATAAAGAAAACAATTAATGGTTAATTTTTTCCCCTATCGTCAGCGTCATCATCCTGCGGTAGTCCGCAAGTGGACATAAATTGGCTATTTCATAAACTTGTATAAACAAATTATACTGATACAGTATAAACATTAAATAGAACCTCTCAGCTCCGGAACAGTAAATTATGGTGTTATGTTTCCTTCCATTGTCAATGAGAGTGTAAACATCAGTTGCACCAGCTCGATAAGTTCTCATTACACAAAGACGTCATGATGATCAACTTACATCTTAAACACGAGTAGTTGATCACTTGAGGGAAAATAAACTAGGATATTGAATTCTATTAAACTCGTATGGTTATTACATTTGCAAAAAATTTATTAGAGAACGCAATGATTTTTTTTATCTACTACGCGATGTCAATTTCACTTGGTGTTAAGTGATGACAGATTCCCATATGTTGACAGTCAGTATACTACAGAAGTAGGGTTCAAATAAACACTAACTAAACTACATTTGGCCCGGAATCGCATTCAAATCTGAAGCAAGGACCTATGTGTTAGAAGGCAAGCACAGGTTACGTCATACAGTACTGTACAAACATTAATGGGTTCCGCTTTGAAGGGCGCTGTAGCTAGTGAAATGACTGGAGTAATATCCTGTCTCAATGCGACAAACTTAATTTGGAGCAGTGTATGTTTCGTCATAACTAGCGCCACATTGTTATGGGCAAGCGTGTCACTTACCATCAGGTAAACGTCTTGCTCGTCTCGTCGCTTCGTCAAATAAAAAAAATAAAATAAAAAAGATAACCGTCCGTCTCAAATATCACACGAACGTGATTCAGTCACTTTTCAAACAAAATATATATTAATTGTGATGTATGATCCCTACACAAAACACTCACCTGCCTGGAGAGCCACCGTTTCATGATGCGCCCACTGGGGTCCAGGATATAAACGTCTATAGCACGCCCGAAAGCCTTTAGCTCCGTATTTATCGGTATGATCCGGAACTTGACTGCAATTTTATTTAAATATTTAGGAAAAAGTTGTATATATCCCTAAGGCACAACATTATCTAAACAATGATCATATCAAGAGTAAACAATGTACATATATGTACACATATATATATATATATATATACACACATATATATATATAGGGAATGTAAGGGTTCCTGCATTTCACGGGATCCAAGCCAACCCCACTTGCTAGTGGTCCACCCTGCTAATCCACACACGAGGCTATGGCTCCCGCAATCCCGCATTGCTCTAGCGTGGTGGGAAAAGGCCCTAATCCCTGAATTAAATCCCTACTCGAATCTTTGGTGGAGGCATGTATTTAGCAGTGGCGGTCAATCAGTTAAGGATGATGATATATATATATATATATAGATAAATTCGGAAGCGGCGCTGCTCGCGTCCGTAGGTGGTAATCCTTAGAATCCCCACACTTGCTTCTCGAGCGGTGCTAAAGAGCAGCCTCGCCGAATACTAGCGGCGATAAATAATCCTCATTCCTTGTTCTTCCTCTTTTTGGAGGACCAAAAGCCGATTGCAGTGGCCGAGAGAAATCTGAAATACTGGTATGGTAGGATATGGGAGTTCACCATAAATATTTTCCCGAGTAAACTCATGATAAGTAACAACAAAAACAGAGATAGCATCAAACAGAAGTGATTGGCGTAACATCATTAAGAACTGGTTATCGATAAGGAGTCACGACCCTCAACATTGAGGAACCGACTGAGACAGATATAAGATAAATATGTACCAAGAAAAACACCATTTGCAAATTTGCGACATTGTACAAAGTAAGATTTTTTTTTATTTTTATTTACCAGTTTGCCCCTGTTTGTACACAGGCTTATCCATCTGTATGAAGATGGTCATGAAGCGATTGGAGAATGTGAGCTGGGTCTCGTTGAGGAAAGCGCGCCCGCCGAACGGGTCGTCGAGGTACAGACCCTCGATGCGCAACTTGTAGTCACCTGCCACTGACGTCGCCGGGACCTGGTGATGGACATAATGACATAAAACCAAACCAAATTCATGAAATCAAATAAGCCATTTCAATCATCATCATCATCACCAGCCTCTAGACGTCCACTGCTTGACATAGGCCTCCCCCAAAGATCTTCACGTCGATGGATCTCGAGTTGCTCGCATTCAGTGGGTTCCCGTGACTTTCATCAGATCGTCAGTCCTCCTTGCGCGAGGCCTCACAACATCACCTCTACCGGTACGCGGGCGCCACTCGAGGACCTTACTGGCCCATCGGCCGTCGGTCCTCCGAGCGATGTGCCCTGCTCACTGCCACCCACTTAAGTCTAGCAATCTTTTGGGCTATGTGTGAGAAATTTCGAGCACAGCTCTCTCCATTGCCCTTTGTGTGCCCTTTTTTATAAGGCCGACAGTAAGGCGCCACGTCTCGGTTCCGTATGTCAACACTGGCAACAAGCACGAGTTGAAGACTTTTGTCATCAGACATTGCGGATATGAGACGAAAAGATGCTGCATAGCTTCCCGAATGCTGTCCATCCAAGTTGGATTCGTTGATTTCAATAATATTCACAAAATGTTATAGTTTGTTGCAACTTATCATCAAGACCGATACGTCAGCCTCGCTCTTTTCGCGGATGACACCGCTCTCTACCACTCGGGCAGAGCTCCGGGTATTATAACGAGTCGCTTACAGAAGGCGACCACTCGTCTAGGCGAGTGGTTCCGGAAGTGGCGAATCGACGTAAACCCGGAGAAAAGTGAAGCCATCCACTTCACTCATCGAAAGCCCTCAACTCGTCGCTGGAAGTCGGTCCTACAAGGCCATAAACGCGGCCAGATCTCCCTCTTCGGCTTGTCCATCCCATGGAGGGACTCGGTCAAATACCTCGGCGTGACACTCAACGCCAGACTCAACGTCATCGCCCACATTCGCGGGGCGAGAAACAAAGCGGCCCAAGTGCTGGCCAAGCTATACCCCCTGCTGTGCACAAAGAGCAAGCTCTCTCTCAGGCACAAGCTTCACCTCTACAAGGTGTGCGTAAGACCCATAATGTCTTACGCCAGCGTAGTCTTCGCTCACTCCTCCGAAGCACGCCTCGAACCCCTGCAGGTTATTCAAAACCGCTTCACCCGCATCGCAACCGGTGCCGAATGGTACCAGCGCAATGTGGACCTCCACAGCGACCTCAAACTCCCGACCATCGCGGAACACTTCAGAGAGTGCTTCGAATCTTTTTTCGACAAGGCGTCGACCCACCCGAACCCTCTGGTGGCCAAAGCGGCCGACTACGAGCTGTCCTCGAATCCTAAGACCAATAAGCGCAAACCACGGCATGCGCTAATTTCGTCATCCCCAGGGGTCCCTCCCACCACTCATGAACCCACAGTCACCGACAACACCCACGTCACCACACACACCTCGGACACTACCAACACGCTCCGAATCATCGCATCACGCCGCCCTCGCTTCAGAACGCGGCGCCTCAGGTACTCACACACCGCGTACACCCGCGATCAGGGGCGGTTGTCACCGCCCAGAGATTCCGATACAGGCGAAGGTAGTCGGGGAACGGGTTAGCGCCCGCCCTCGACGACCGAGTAGATTCGCCAGAATAACCAATAACCAGACACACGTTATCAAAAACTCCGCCGTCGGATAACTACACTACAAATAGTACACTTTTTGTAAACAGGCCGTGGATCCGGGTCCACGCGCCCAATGTCAGATAAGCTGTTTAAAGTCGAATGGTTCGCAGCGTTGACATCATCAGGAATCGAACTTATCATCAGGTGGCTCTGTGCCGTACCAACTGCTATATCATTTACCCTAAATCCATTTACTGATGGATGGATTAAGGTATCATCATCATTCTAAATTTTGAACGTTTACTGCTGAACATAGGTCTTATATAACGTATTCACTAACACACGCTGTTTGAGCTCTACGAGTCCCAGGAATTCTTATGATAGTGTCTATCCACCTGGTTTTCCGCGGTATCGCCATTATAGCACTTCAAACCGGAACACAGTAATGTACGTACACTACTGTTTGGCGGCTGAAATAGGCGCTGTGGTAGTACCTACCTAGATGGTTTAAGGCAACAGAGACCTTTTTTTTATTTGGGTAGAAATCTTAAAAGATAGCTTGCTTCCGGGGGGAAGACAAGGTTATGTAGGGCTTCTACTCACTTAAACCCCCTCGGTGGTCTCCCTCTGCGCATTAGTCTCATACGAAACGCACCGGTGCTCCTCTGCATTCTAGCTAAAACATCTCAAGGAAGGGCAAAGCCCTCCTCAGCACCCTCGCTGTGCGACGGCAAATACAAGACCACGATGCACTTGCCGTCCTCCTAAGGCTCACTTATTGAACTCTGAGGGCCCCCACCCTCAAAGCTCACGAACTCGAGGACTCTTTTAGTCACCTTGTACGGCAGGCAGAGAATACCTTAGTCCTATTCTTAATATCCCGAGACTACAGGGCTGGCGGTAACGGAGACCTACCAGCAGTAATCCTAACTGCTTTTGTCGGTGTACCACCAGTATACCAAATCCCCAACGTCCGTCGATACTACGACCTATGTGATGAGCAGTAAGATGTATCAACGATTAATATTTATCAATCATATTCATCACCGGTTTTTAACATAGACAGGAAGCATTGAACAAGAATGGTAGATGATCTTTATTATGCACTTCCATCAGCTCTTTCCTGAAAGTTTCCTAGATGGTTTAACGTTACCGAAATATATATTATTTGGTATATAAATGACACAAGGTATGACACACGGTTGATATCCATCACGATTTCATTGGCGCAGTACGTCGACCTTATGACGCGCTTTGTGTGGACAACGCGGTCAGTCACGACCTCACTGATGCCGGACAGCACCCGCCATTGTGAATTACGATCGATACTTATCTATACAAATGCTACTGCAGTTTATTTTGTGATCATGATCATCATCAGCTGATAAAGTCTATGTATTCTATGATTACACGCTCTGATTTACATTTCTTTTTTAATTTGTAGATTCCTCGAGACTAGCTAGTCGTTTTTTCATCAGCAGCCGATAGACGTCCACTGCTGGACTTGGCCTCCTCAAAGATCACCACTTTAATCGTTTAACTAATGGTAACTAATACGCCTGCCCGTAACATAGCATTGTGTTCGTCATCTTAAGACATACGATGCTAATTCTCGTCACCGCGGTAATTGGAATAGCTACAACGCCCTTCAAATCGGAGCACAGTAATGTTAACACAGTACTGTTTGTCGGCTGCAATAGGCGCTGCGGTGGTAACTATCTTGATAGTGACTAATAAAAGAATCTTACCACCTATATAACATATAAATAGATTGGAGAATCCTATCCTCAACAGCGGACGAAATTAGGCTGAAGTGATGATGATGAACATACATGTTTAGAGAATAATAAGTTTGACTTTTTTTTAAGAGCTTTTTATTATTTTTTCTACCTCCACATATTTTTTTATTTCGAATACAATATGTACTGGCGGTAGGTCTCTGTTGCCGTTTGGTACAGCCTAGGAAGGTTAAGCCCTCTTCAGAGACGTGTTCACACAAAATATAGAGGGGCCCCGGTGGGCTCCATAAAAGAATCCGGAGCCTCTTTGAATGCAATGAAGCTGGACACTGAGGGTGTTTTAGTTAGTAATAATCTTACATAAGCCTGACTTCCCCCCAGAAGCCGGGGTAAAAAGTCTCTGTTGCCGTTGTTTTATGCAGGCTTATCACTTCCCATGAGGTGAACGTCTCGCTGGTCTCTTCGCTTCGTAGAATAAAATAAAATATAAAGGACAATATTGTTTGTTTAATTTTCACGAATAGGGCGTGGACGCGGGTCCACGAGCCCAGTAACAGATGAGCTGCAAGAATCGATATGACTACCAAGCGCTTAACATCATCAGAGATCAGACAATTTCCATATCCATTTAGTAAGTTGGAATGTTGCTTTATGTTCTTACCCGCATGTTGAGGTTTTCCGGCACACCCTCTTTGACCTTCTCGATGACGTCGGCGATCTCGACGCCGTTGCGGGATATGGAAGCGCGGATGGTCATCAGCAGTCGGGCGCGGAGTATATTGGCGGATATCTTGTAGATCTGACCAGGGCGCACCATGCGGGAGGCCACTATGAAGTACGTACTGAAAATTTCTCTGCGTTATTGGAATACTTTATGAGATCTGTGGAGCAATACAGGCCAGACACCAGCGCCTGTAGTGCACCAACATAACTGACTCCGTTTAATAGACGCTGTAATTGTTATAATTATTGATGTTTTTTTTTAAAAAAAACAATCAAGCCACGAGACGTGCTGTATGTTCACCTGATGGTAAATGATACATTTGCGCATAACCTGGCGCTGGTTAGAATGATAAATACAGTACCACATTGCTCTGGTCCTGACACATATGATATTGAGTCTCGTTACTCTAGTAATTACACTAGCTATAGCGCTCTTCAAACCGGAACACAGTACAGTTTGCATACTACTGTTTGGCGGCAGAAATAGGCGCTGCGACGATATTGAGACGGTCTTCAGCAACAGATTCTTCCCACAAGTAAATTCGAAAGCACTGGTATTCAATCTTCACAATTACAAGGGCAGAAGAAGATGAAGAGTTTGTAACAATACTTACGCTTCATTGATGATAACACTGTCGTGCTCCAGCTCCGAACCTTTGTACGTGGGGGTGTAACTTCTGCCGGTGTCCCACGAGGGGCGCGGCGTGTTGTCCGGACTATACGGGTTCTGACCATACGCCTGCTCGTTCCTGCTGTCGTACTGTCCGTGCTGGTTCCGGTTGTTTTCATACTGATTCGCGTCGTACTGGTTCCGGTTCGGGAACCTCCGATTCGGGTCGTAGGGGTTGTCATACTGGTTGTTCGTATTGTAGTAATCGTTTGTCGGGCTCGGCGCGTCCGGATTGTAAGTCGGTGTGGCGTAGTCCTGCCCCGCGCATATGTGTACGGATGAGATCAGGATCAGGTATACACCTATGAGATTCATTGTCCAGTATTTTTAGGCTACCTGTGGGCAAATTATATATATTATTTAGCGTTAAATAGACCATTGCAAAACATTTTAATAAAAAAAATAAACAAAAAAGGTTTAATAAACATCAAACTTAAAATTCTTCTCTTTAAAGCCTATACTTTATATCTGAGGATTGTGACCATCTCCATCAAAATATGGTTTTCTTGGGAGTGTAATCCCTGTGGGTTCCCACTATACTTCCGGATAATTTCAGTTGATTTTACCATGTTTTTGATCGAAAGATAGTACAGACGTAAAGGAGAGGCGTTTATACACAATATATAAGTTTTTTACATTCCGTAATATGTGATATATACATATAGAAGATATCCATATATTCTTTCACTCATCACCAGAACTCGGAAACGATTAGTGTTAAATCCTCAAAATTTGATAGAGATATCGCTTTTGCCGTTTAGGAGTCAGCTAAGAAAGCATTTTACAAAATTAGTTCCCCAATATCGGTTGCGGAGTTGTTACTACCAGCACCGGGTGGGGAACATATTAGTTATATAGAAAAAAATACTAATAAAAGACCTTCGAGTTACAATCATCCTGTTAGGACAAAACAGAACTGGGCTAACAAGTGTACCTATGTACATTGTTAATATCTATTTATATATATTTACTAGTGGTAAGTTAGATAGGTACCACCACAGCGCCTATTTCTATGATTTTTTTTTGTGGGAGAAAGTTAGTGCTTGTAGTGTCATTACAGACTAAAAAAATTAATGATTTCATAAACCTATAGCATATAAAACGTTGGTGGTACGTATATACTGCCGGAGACCGCGGCTATGCTATAGTACCATCGATTGCACCAGAGCGGATTGTAGGAAATCACGGAGCCCCTCCTAATGCACTGACGGAGACCACCGAGGGGGTTTTGCTGGGTAGCAGCCCCGCATAACCGGAAGCAAGATGTCTTTTAAGATTACCCAGCGATAAAAAAAAAGTTAGTACCACCGCAGCGCCTATATCTATCACCAAACATTAAGTTTGCAAACATTACTGTTCCGGTTTAAAAGGCGCTGTCACTAATGACCTGTAACGATACTTAACATCTTATATCTCAAGGAAACCAGTACAATGTGTTGTGTATACCATTCTAACTAGCGCCACGTTATGGGCAAGCGTATGACTTTTATTATGTGGATGTAGAATAATATATATATACATACTAGGTACTAAATTAAACCTGGACGTCTAGCTTCCGGCTCGCGCCAAAGAAACCTATATTCCTAGTGCTTATTAGATTAGAAATATTACGCATAGAATATCGAACGCCACTCTCTCCACGAGGTGACCTGCATTTTTTGCGGATTGTGATTGTGATTGTTAGGTATACAAAATAGTAGTCAAGATTTGAAGAGAAAATATTTTGTAATTACAGAGCAAAGAAGTATTTCTTATAAATGAGATTTTTGGGGAAGGCCTATTTCCAGCAGTCGACGTCTATCGGCTGATAATGATGATGAACCAAATGCCTGTAGAAATAAACTAACACTTGGGTGTTTAGTTCAATTATAGATTAAAGCTTTTTCACTTTTAAATATATATTACAACGAAAAAAAAAATTTTTTTTTAAACGGCG
This sequence comes from Ornithoptera priamus, assembly GCA_029034505.1. NCBI lineage: Eukaryota > Metazoa > Arthropoda > Insecta > Lepidoptera > Papilionidae > Ornithoptera > Ornithoptera priamus. Next base: position 1,125,313 of record JARDWD010000827.1, read on the forward strand.
TAGTGACGAGACAAGCGAGACGTTCACCCAATGGTAAGTGATACGCCAAAACAACCTTGCGCTAGTTACGATGGTATATACCGATATAAGATGTTGTATCGTTACCCCTATAACTTCAGTAGCTACAACGTCCGTCAAACCAGAACACAGTAATGTTTGTCGGCTGCAATAGGCACTGCGGTGGTAACTACCTAGGCTAGTATTTCCCAACGTAGCGCCCACGCCTCATAGGGGAGAATTTTATTGTTAAGGGGGACAATTCGATACGAGTTTAACCCTTTCGCCCCGGGTAATGCAAATGCTTCGGTACAAAATTTATCAAAAAATTTTCTTAAATTATTGCAGCAAATTCAGATGATTACAAATTTTTAAACAATATTTTTGTTTTAATAATAAATATTATGTATGTTACAATTATATATCATAATTTCAAAAAGGTAAATTGGGGTAAGACACAAAAAAGGTTAAGAAACACTGACCTACTCCGACTCCGGAGACCTACCACCAGTAACATAAAATAATATCTCTATATATTTAATGTTTTCCTTATAAATGAACGTGCAGATAGTTAAAGTCGCTACAGTTATTTATATGGAATATGGAATTGTATAAATAGCTGGACTTCCGTCTTCTATCAAGTTCAACGGGGCCCCGTGAGACACTAACGGAACGTTATATTTAACGTTATCTATATTCTTCTGAGCGTAACCTGTCGAAGTTGCAACACCAGATACTTCGACCGGTTCATTACCGATATGTTGCAGGCGTCTCGTTGAAAATATACGGCCAGCAGAAAAACGCACTGGAAACATCAGGCTTTGTTCACTTTTAGGACTTTTCATTTATATACATATATTTTTGTTAGAAGAAGCGACGAGAGCAGCCAGACGTTCAACTGATGGTAAGTGATGTCATCATCAACATCATCAGCAGCCGATATACGTCCATTGCTGGACAAAGGCCTCCCCTAAGATCTCCACATCCATCGGTCCAATGCTGCTGCATACAGCCACTTCCCGCCACCTTACAGTCAGCGTAGCCCCCGGTAACACCGGGCACTGGAGGCCGTTATTTGTAGAGATTCATATGGAAGGATTTGGACCATTTCCCACCACGGTGGCCCAATGCGGGTTGGCGGAAGCCAGAGCGTCGTTTGTTTATTAGCAGGGCGCACCACGAGCAGGTGAGGTTGGTCTGGGTCCCGTAAGTTATTGTGCGAGACCCCTTACGTAAGTGATATGCTTGCCTATAACGATGTAAGTAATTACCAACCATCGCAGCTCCTAGTTCTGCCGACAAACAGTACTTTACAAACATTACTGATCATTAAAGGATGCTGTACCTAGTTAAATTACTTGGGTAACGAGACCAATCAATTCTTACGTGTCCTTTAAAAGGTAGAAACCATCTTTACCAAATTTTGAATTTTTACGTCTAATAGTTTTCGAGATCTCGTGAAGCGTCAATATATCTCTAGATATCGTCTATATATTAAGATGAAATGCAATAAACATTACCTATGCATCTACAATATACTGCAATTTTGCTAAATGTCTTACTGTCAGAGGTTAGAAACTAGAGGAAAAGTGACAACATGCAAATAATACTTTTTTCAATTATACCTAAGTTAACATAGCTATTACATATAATATTGTATGCACTTATACCTTTTATCTACATTTTTGTTAATTTTATTATGAATACACAATAATCTATAAATATTTTAAATAAAAAGATACAAGCGTTACTAACAAAGCTACATGATGTACTGTGGCAGGCTCATCCAAAAATAAACATTCATTTGGGTTAAGTAACTGGCAGTCAGACGGAAGATTGAAGGGCCAGCTCAGTCTATTTTTAAAACACTTAACTAATGTAGTGAAGTAGTGATCTTATCTGTTAATTTATAATTGATGCAATGTCTATACATTGACAATTTTTAACCAATAAAAATTTAGGTATATGTTTATATGAATATTTACAGCTCTTATGTATACAACATAAATTCAATAGTAAATTAACAATGTTTATGAAATATTATATTAAAATAGTATTATGTCCATTATTAGACACCTTAATAAAACATTAGTAAGTAAAATCTACAAACAACAGCAGTCTATTACTTGCATCTATATCTATATTACTTGTAACCTTACAATGGACTTAATAGTTAATTAAATAATAGTTAGATAAAATAATTTTATATGAAAATATACATACATCCATGCATCTTACATAGACATGTACATATATCAATGAGATCAGTGATATTTACTAACAGTCCAATGCAAATTAAATGGATAGGAATATTTTTAATAAAACAGAAAAAAACTTACACGAATTTAAAACATCAATCTGTTTCTCATAGCAAACTATTTTACAGATATTATATCTACAAATTTCAATGTGTATCATGGTTAACTGTAAGAAGGAAACTTATACAACATTTATAGAGTATCAATTAAAGAAAATACAGTTGAAACTTTTCTTCAATAAGTACAGAAGATTAATGAGCATGTCGTTAACTGTTTATAGTTTACAATATATTTTAAAAAATGGTTTCGTTATAATGTATAATCATTTATATTGGGACTCAAGTATATATGCAAATTATTTTATATTTAAGCTTGTAAAAGTTATTAAAATGGTATAGTGCATGTTTTTAATTTTATTTACATTATTTTCTAAATACCGAGAATAAGTAAGTGAATTAATGTTTTGGAACTTTTAACCCATGCCCCAATTTAAAAAAATGTTTAGTCAAATTATCATAACCCGATGTTAACTCATAAGTTTCGAATTAAAATCGTTAGGAACATAAATATTGATCTCGAACTTCTTCGTTCCACACCTAATTTACAGTTAATTCTCTGATAGTTGCAAATGATTTTTAAAAACGTTTTTGTTAGTTTGTAAAGCTTATTACAGTAATAATAAAATATAAACAACAACTTAACCTGAAGTTAACGCCCATGGAAACGCCTGGGTTTATATCACTAAACGCTTAAACTTTAATCACCCACTACACAAACACTGCCTTAAAATTACTAGTTCTTTAAGTTATTTCTATATTCTTAAAAATATGTAATTCATTTAAAAAAGTTAAACTATCAAACAAACAAGTACGTTATGCGGTGTCAGTCATTACTCAGTTCGTTTATGAAAGGAAACAAACTCGCGCAAGCGCAGCGCACCACGCCCGGCTAGAGCAATCCCAACGTACTTTAAAAATCGGAAAAATGGCAACAAACGGAAATTTAGAATAAAATATTATATGTGTATGTCATATATTTTATTAGTATTATTTACATATGTAATGAGTTTTTCATCTAAAGTTTATTCCTTTTAATAAAAAAAATTTATTCCATATATCTTAAATACTCAAGTTCTTAGACTAATTTTATATTATACCTTAAGCAAGTAAATTGGTTATGGTTAATTCCTTTCGCAATAATGATAAATTACCTGCGAATTTATAAGTTTTTTATAATTTTATCTAAAGCGAATTAATAACCAGTCTAATTGTTTTTATGGTCAAAAGCACTTAATTCACAGCGCTAAACCAACTGACCATTAAACAACGTCCATTTTGGTTACTCGACAAATTAACGATCAATCCTTTCAGATATACTATTAATTTATACATAACAATGACTAGAGTATATGAATACCTATCTGTATCTTTTGAATGCTTTGGTCTTTGTGTCTAATAATTATCTATTAATTACTTACTTAGTGTAATTTATTAATTAATATACTTCAATCAAGGCGTAGTATATCGAATGCTAATTGCTATTGAGATATTACGCCTTTGTAGTACAACCATCATAACCTTTCGCGCCGCTACACTACATGCTATTACTATTGTATTTGGTCGGTAAAGTTAGTTTTATTGATGTATTTTCTTGATCATAAGTTACCCAAGTAGAATGGTACTTCGTGGAGCAGGATTTATACTATGTCATCATTTTAAAATATTGCTGATCTGATTGTTTCAAAACAAAAACAAACTGCTACTTTTCACTTGATGTTAGCTATAAATAATTACCTACTCGCATCATATGAAAATATGCCAAAAAGGTCCATATTACCAAAAAAAAATTAGTTTATATTTAGATGTAATATTTTATAAAAGTAAAAAAAAACATTTATTATTTATTAGAAATGTATTTCTGTTTGGTAATATTTGAAATATGGGATCTTCAGTTTCCCTCCTTTTCTTATCATGTAAACTAACAACGCCATGCCTTTAAGCTTCTGACCAAGTTGATTGTATGACCAATGGAAAGTTGTTCAGAAAATGTTGATGGCAATGATACGTATGTTGTTATTTTCTAGAACTTCTATTTTTTTCTTGATGCATTTAGTTTTTCTTTATTAAATGCAATAATTTTTTCAGCAAATTTTTATTTGAATACGTATGAGATGCTCTCTATAACGGTTTTTGAAAATAATTATTCATTGCCCAACCCAGCTGAAAATATATTCCGATAATATAAACAGGTTTACGTTTACCGGCATAGGTATATGTTTTATTCGATATTTTGTAACCATGTTATAGGCGATATCATTTTATATAGATATCGCCTGGTGGTATCATCTTATATAGATATCGCCTGGTGGTATCATCTTATATAGATATCGCCTGGTGATATCATCTTATATAGATATCGCTTGTGATAAGCAATACCACCCTGATCATATCAAGGCGTTCCAACTGCTTGCTCGTTTCTTTTTTTATACAACGAAGCGACGAGACCCGCGGGACATTGATCTGATGGTAAGCGATATGCCCGTCCATAAAGTGGCGCTAGTTTATATAGTATTCATAGCATCAATTTGTGATCGTCGCCTTGATATAAGATGTTTTGTTATTACACTAGCTACAGCTCCCTTGAAACCTGAACACAGCAATATTTGTACAAATTTGTGCACAGTACTATTTGGCGGTAGAAATAGTAGCCGAGCTGGTGATACTTACCTAGACGGAATAGGATAGTTTATATCAATATGAAGGAAACACTAAATAGTAATATACACTTCTACGATTCCTTTAATTGCAGTCCTTTCGAAGCGTTGGATATAACGGCGTAGCATAAACACGTTCCTATAGTGTGGTATAGAGATGGCTGCAGCTTTTCTTATGACCATTACCAATTTATTGTGGCGTGCAAGCTTTTCATCTGCAATCATAAATGGCCTTCTTCAGACGAGGCCTATTTTCCGCAGTTGATATTCGAGTGTTGATGACGAGTCATGTTTAGGAGAGCTTGATGATTTTTGGATAGTTAGTTGCATCAGTTATTAACACTGACCCAGTTTTAAGTCAAATACTACTTTGTGTGAATTGCTAAGTTCAAAGTTAAATATCAGAAAGCTTTTTTGTGTGGCAGTAGAAATATCTTTTTATTAAAATAATCATATTTTGAATTTTGATTAAAAAATTGTTGACAAGAACGATATTCCTTATATCTTACATACTTACCATAAAGTAACATATACCTGTAAGGCTATAGTAGGTGAAATAAACTGAAGTTCACACATTTGCTCATCTGCTCCACATGTATAAAATACTTATAAAATTATACTGCATCATTATCCATTCATGTTCAACGCGATGGTCTGTTACTACAAATAGTTGAAATTTTGTGTGTCAACAACAAATATTGCTGTATAAACATTCTAATGCCTTATTTTAGTCAGCAGGTAATATGCAAGTACCGGACTTTGTCAATTTGTAAATATCTCAGTGATTCTTGTAGACCATAATTATCCATATTAAACATTAGTAATTTGTTAGTAACATGGCTCTGGAATCCTTTAATATTTTACAAGTAACTGTACAATACAGTGTATGTGACTAAAATCTTCACAGTGGACTCTAAGAGCTGATACTCCAGAGCACATGATTATTTAAATTTAACTTGTTGCAACTACTAAAAAACAAGAACTTTTATTTAACTATGTCCTACAGAAGATTAAAAACAAAACATAAAACGATGCAGGAAGGTTTGTGGAGAAAAGGTTGTGTGATGATATGTATGTGGTCTTAGATTGAAGATTCACCAATATAAAGATTCAGGGAATCATGGAAAGTTTAAAAGAATAAGGCAATATGTTTATTATCTCCCATTGCAAGCTGTTTTACATTCAACACAGACACAATCAACAGGGATAACAAAATAAAAAATATTCCAATTGATGAAATTCTAATTAACCACTGAATAATCAATCGACAAGTTAGCAGGATCTCTTAAACAAAGGAATATATATTGAGAGAAAAAATAATCAAATGGTCATAGCGGTGACAGGATATATACGGTCGCGTGGGAGCGACGTCTAGCGTGCAACTGTTGAACAAGGGGTCGCTCCGGGGCCTCCACTCCTCCACATTGAAAACGCATGGTACGCCAGCATCATCCAATTTATCTTATTTTTGCCAAATAAATCTGTACAAAATATATTAAATATATACTCTGTAATGCTAAAAACTGTAACGCTACCTCATCAATAGTTCAATCACGATTATTAAATGATTTAAAAAACACAACTCGTTCACGTGCAGAACAAACATCCAACGTATCCGTATCGTATCGTATCGTATCGGCGGGCGACGTATATACAAGTGAACCTCTCAGTCTCTCACGGGGCGCCGTGTGCGTGGTACAAGTGTGTGGGTGTTGGGATCCTTTGCTTAGAGTCCGTGCGTGCGCGGCGTGCGTGTGCGCGTGCGCGTGTTAGTTGCGCTCCGACTCGTCGCAGTCGCGCGAGATGTGCCCGGGCTTGCCGCACACGTAGCACGTCTTGGTGCCGTCGGGGCAGTTGCGCGAGATGTGCCCCGCCTTGTTGCACGTGTAGCACGTCTGGCCGGAGCTGTCGCGCCCGCCCTCGGGGCAGTTGCGCGCGATGTGCCCCGTCTTGTTGCAGTTGTAGCAGGACGGCTCGTCGGGGCTCTGCGCGCACTCGCGCGCTATGTGCCCCGTGCCGTTACACCTGCACACCGCCAACGGCAGACCATTACATTACCACACATAATCATGCACAAACACAACCTACGCAGTACACTGCCTAGCTCCCCCCGGCTCAACGTTAAAAACTGCGCAAATAACATTAATCAATATACTTCACTGTCGGCAAGGGGTTGGCGCTGCGCTGGCCGTCACATAGTTATCGGATTACGTTTGAAATCCCATTAAACTGGATGCAATTATACATTGAATGGGAGGCTATTAAGGTGGGGTCAAGTTCACGTGGTCCTCTGAAGCCAGGTTATTATGAATTGATCACAATCGGTTTATATAATAAAGGACAAATAATTAAAAGGTTTTACACATATTTATACAAACTTATTATTCTACTACTATTTATAGTTTATAAATAATTATAGACAATAACTACACATGGATTTGTTTGAATTATTTTCGTACCCTCTAACAAAAAGAAGCAAAGTGTTTCTTATAATGTGAAACAATATGTATTATTTATGTTCATCCAGGCGGACCCCTAAAAGGTTTAGTGTTGATATAGATACATTGCTCCTGAATAAAAAAAAACTCATAATATCTCATTTGCAATGTTTCTCTTAAACCAATTGTATATTTTCAAACACAAAAAATGTATGAAAAGATAAATAATTTTTAACTGGTTAATAAATGGTAAATTTTCAATATTGTATTGGTAAGCTGACAGAACGTGTTATGTACAAGGTGGGTGGTTGGATAAGGGTGTATATGGGTGGGTGTGTGTGTGTGTGGATGGGTGTAGGCAGAGTGTGGGTGTGTGTCGCAGCGCACCTGTAGCAACGGTCGGCTTCCTCCTTGCAGTCGCGCGCGAAGTGCCCGGTGCGGTTGCACTTGAAGCACTTCTCGCGCTGCCGGTTGAATCCGGAGTCGCGGGACGTGACGCCGCCCTGCGTGCACTCGCGGGCGAAGTGCCCGGTCCTGTTGCACTTGTAGCACACGCTTGAACTCATCGCTGGAACAATTTAATTATTCGACGCTGAATGACACTGGTCAGCATTAGGCAATATACTATTTAAACTTTGAACATAAAAAGGTGATGTAAGTGTATTGATTGCACTTGATGGTATGTGGCAAAGTAGCTCACAAACGACAGGAGTAATTTTAACCTTCCACAGATAAAATATTTAGAGGGTAAAATGTAATCCAGCATTTCTTTTTATTCAGTTATAACATTTTAATATACATCTTTATCTCATTAATCATTATATAAATTGGTAACGTAGGTGTTCGATCGGTGCCCCCCTTTCGTGCCTCAAAAAAAAAAACAATTAGGAGTCAAATTAGGAGATTTTAGCAGTAATCGTAAACGAGACAAACTCGACAACTTATTGCCATCAAATTTATACGTGAGTATATATATTTTTTTTAACAGGAATATTCAAAACTATAGCCATGTTCTAAAAAAAACGTATTTACGTAAGATGGCGCCCGCCATTTTTGTTTACATTCACAATAAAGGTGACGTCCTGACCCTGGAGCTGATAACATACAATTCAACAAGATCATGGCGACTAACTGAATGTTATTTTGATCGTCGCCAATTGACGACCGTTCATCGGTCGGTATAAGAAAAAAAATTTAAACGTACGTTGGGAATAATCGAGAACAACAAATTATGTTTACTTCAATGCATTTGAACATTTTCTACAACAATAACTGCATAATATGACGGTTGAAGAATAATTTGTGGAACACGCAACATTCCGTTTAAGTATAATAATCTCGCGCACTAATATACAAGAACAAATTGTTTTTTTTATCAATATTGGATATGTATGTTAGCCTACAATAACCATAAACCCTATGTATTTGTGATTTAAAATTTGCATATAAAATTCTTTTTTTACATGGGAGACTTAAATATTGATTATGTTAGAAGATAACTATACTTTGAAAGAAGCTTTTTATAAAATGGATAATTTAGGGCTGCATGTTTCATTAATTCAGCATACCCAAAAGAAATAAGATTGTTGTGATTAAGCAAACATGTAATTATAATGTTGTGGATTGTTTTATGTGAAAGTAAATGACAGTGACAGAATAAAAATGGAATATTTCTTGTAGTACACTATAAGTATAATAATGAAAGCAATCTTACCGTCATTTTAGAAGAATATAAAAAAAAATATTCAAAATATAAGATCTAATCGTCAAGACAAGTGAAATTAACTTTTATAACTACAACCAGAGGGCCATGCTGAGTGGATGGCACAATCAAACTTTCTAAAATATAACAGCTACAGAGATTCTAGGTCAATGGAGCGATCACACTGAAAGTTTTCAACCAGTTTAGATATTAGAGCAGGTGTAATGAACCTTTGTCATGGACAACCTCCATACTTGTCATTTTAGTAAACAGATATTTACAAGACGACAGATTATAATTAAAATTAATACCCTATTGTTATACTGTTGAAATAAATGTTGTATTAGAAATTTTCAAATTTATTTTTATAGTTATAATAACAAGAAATATATAAACACTAAAATATTAAATATAATAACCAACACATTTGCAAAATGTTGATATAATTTACTTGGGTTTCAATTGATTTGAAGTTTTCTTTTAAAACAGATTTTTTTAAATATTATATACGTAATTTTTCAATGTCTTTATTATATACATATAATCAATAATTTTTATATGTACTAAAGCAATGAAACAATTATCATAGTTGTAAGTAAATTGGTGATTTAAAGAGGATCTAGAAAATATATCTTTGGTAACATGCTTTTACTTTCATGACAAATGTGTGGTATGATGAGCATCATTTTAGCCTATAGATGACCAATGCTAAACTTGAGCATTCCTTATAGGAGAGTTATTTAGCATAATTTTCACTCTTGGCTTAATTGCCTTTAACAATACACACAAATTAAGAAAAATTTTGTATCTGTCCCACCCTATGGTCAACATAACAAAGTACATCATTTAGTATTTCACAAACTACAAATCTACAAGCAGAAACATATTTATTTTCATACTATCCTTTAGAAGTGGAATAGGTGATAGAGGTACTTACCTAGACTGCCCCTTAAAGTAATAAGAAATATTGCAATTGAGATACCAGTATGACACTTTTTCAAAGTTATTAACAGAAAAATTACTAAATATTTGTGATTTTTTTATAAATGTATTTTTGTGATACAACTTCTTTATGCCATCATATATAAATGCTGCTCCAATGCAAATTAAATAATGAACATGTGCCTATTAAGTAAACTACTATTAACTGTACATTTTTTTTCTTTCAGCAAAACCATGAATACTAGGAATCTAACTTTGTATGGAAAGAAAAAAATCACATAGTATATGTATAAGTTCAAAATTAAATAAGTGGTTAAAATGTACATTGACTGCAATTTTAATAATTAGCACATTTAATACAATTTATTGTAACTTTAATTAATAACTTGTATAAGTATAATAATCTTCATGTTAAATTATAAATTTAATTACTTGTGTCATTAAAGTATAAATGCGGCCTAAACAATGTGTTTCTACTTTCCCATACGAAGTTCACGATGCTGATGCGTCATTGGCACATACCTAAATCTACAGAAAAAGAAAAGTTCACTTGATGGCACCGTCGACAAAAAAGACCTCATGTATGCATTAAGATGCAATCAATAATCGTTCAATTATATTGTTATCCCTTGTTATAGTAATTTTACCTTCAGAACCACACGTTCACGATAAATTACATTTGAAATCTGTGTCACAATGATTTGCAGCACTGTCAAACTAACCACGTTCAATAAACAACCTTAACTGTCCTAAGGTAAATATAAAATTAACAAAAGTTCGATAAAAAAAACATGGAATCATTCCCTACTATTGAGCAATGTATCAAAAAATTGTGAAAACGTTTGTTAAGTAAATACGCGGTATAGTTTTCGAACCACGTGTAGAAGCACCGGTAGCGCGGTTTTACAATTAAGTTAAATGATCTTTAACTCACCAATTAGTTGTAAAACTTCTTGAACACTTAAAACACTATGATTACGATCGTTACACGACCAACAATCGAGTTATAATTTCCAAAAAGCTATAAATTATGATGCTAAGTTAGCAAGGAAGCCAGCCACCATCACTACGAATTCGTAAAAGACATTTTAAGCATAGACAAAACAATAAAAAAATAAAACGCTGCAATCGCTCTTTGAATTGCCAGTAACAAAAAAAGTCTAAAGCGTCCTTTTTAATATTTAATTATATTCTAATAATCAAGGCTATTTTAATGTATAACATTAGAGGTTATACAACAATAATTTTTTATACCACAATTAATTAAGATTTAATTATTAAATTAAAAGTCTAGTATTCCTAACCCTAACGGTTAACTAACAAATTAGTAATTAATGTTTACATGTAAATCTCAATCAGTGTTGTTTATGATTAAATCTGTACAGCGATACACATTTTGTAACGACTGTAAGGCTTAACAATATTTTGTTTTGTAAAAATATTATACTAAGCTTGAACAATTACAATGAAATATTATAGTTCTCTTTGGATCGACGACGTAACTAGATAATTTGCAACGATAAGTCGAAGTTTTATAATTTTATCAATTAAATACCTTTTTTTTTACTATATTCTGATAATGAATCGCTGATCGTCAATCTTCACTAGTTGGAGAGGTACTGTAGGAAGAAGATAATATAGTAAAAGTATGTTTTAGTTTAATTGTCAAATGTTTGACAAGTCAATCGAGGTTTACCACTTGTTTATTTTGTACCGTTTAAAATTTTGTTTAATATGGCCATGGAAAAACGGCCTTCTACTCCAGATAATACAGAGGAAGCCGAAGCCGACGAATGGATTGGTCCGATGCCCTCAGAAGCATCAAAACCTAAACCAAAAAAACGAAAAAGTTGGTACTTGTAGTACAGAATATTATTTTTTATTGTATATTATGTTATATATATAATAATATCAAACAATGTTGTGTTCGATATATTTGAATACGTAATTTTTACACGTAAAACTTATTATCTAATAATTTCCAGTCCTGGAGTTTGAATCTTTATACCTTGAAAATTTGCCATCATCTGAAACATATGAGAAAAGTTATATGCACAGAGATGTTGTAACTCATGTTGTAGTCACTAAAACAGACTTTGTGATAACTGCTAGTCAAGATGGCCACTTGAAATTTTGGAAGAAACAGGCAAGAAAAATTATTATATTAATTGTATTATGACTAGCCAGATATCCCATGATAGCTATAATACAGGGACATCTGTCACCTCAGTCCTCTCTGAGACTATAGCTACTGCAAAGTGGTGGAAATGTTGGGATAGTAAAAATAAAATAGCAAGATAAATGCATTAAAATCTGTAATATTTATTTTTATTATATGTGAAGTTTATTATCAATAATGAAGAAATTTCATTTAAGAAAAAATATATTTTTTAACTTTTCAGGAAGAAGGTATAGAATTCGTAAAACATTTTCGATGTCACTTGGCTCCTATCAGCTATGTGGCTACTAACAGCAATGGCACATTGCTCTGTACCACATCCCCAGAGAAGACTGTGAAAGTGTTTGATGTTGTCAATTTTGGTGAGTAATTTTGTAGGCTTCATCATTTATAATGTGTAAAAATACAACAAAATGATATTTATTGGCAGAATTTATGGATTAGTTGGATACACTAATTAATATGTACAATTTCTTCTACCATCATATTCATCAGGTAATATACATCTACTATTGTATTTAGATTTCCAAATGATCTCCACACTAATTGCTAATTCTATGCACAATTCACATACATAAATAAAATTCTAACTGTGCTGTATAGTATATAAAGGTTTAAAAGTATTTTGCCTATTACATTACATTTCAGATATGATTAACATGATCTCCATTGAGTTTGAGCCGTACTGCGCAGAATGGGTGCACTCAGCAGGTGATCCTATTTCTGCATTAGCTATGTAAGTATTTAGATGTTTAAAGTGAGCCTGGGACAACAACTATCAGAGGAACTATTGCAATGTGTTAATTAAGCAATGACGTATACATAACAAAAATATATGAAGCTAATGGTTATAATGAAATTCTTATAAAATCAAAGCTTATTATTATGCCTTGCTCCACAATGATGTAATAATACTATCATCGTAAATTGTTAATTAAAAACAACATATAAATAGGAAAAAATATTATGATCCTAATCATCATTAACAGATAAATGTCCACTGTTGGACATAGGCGTCCTCAAAGATCTCAACATCAATTGGTCACATGTTGTTTGCAGAGTATGTTCCTGCAATTCTTACCAGATCGTCAGTCCACCTTGTGTGAACCCTCCCAACAATACATTTACTGGTATGGTGGAGCTTACTGCCCATCTGGACCATCTGTCCTTTGCGCAATTTGCCCTGCCCACTGCCACTTACGTCTAGCAATCTTTTGGGCTATGTTGGCAACTTTAGTTCTTCTGCGGATCAAAAAAATTAGGACAATAAATTAGAATAATAAAAGAAAATTAGAATAAGTTTAATTTATTCATATATTAGAATTTTTCAAATAGAAAAGGAAGCTATAAATATTATCAAGTTTACCAAAATAAATAGTAATCTTATAGGTGACGGAGCAATGATAAATTTAAGTACAAAATGCAGTGTTAGAACATTTGTAGTAATAACAATTTTAATATTTTCCAGATCAGAAAAATCTGCAAATAAAATCCATGTATTTGATGGTACACAAAGTTCTGGGACTCCTTTGCATACTTTTGAGACATTGCATCAAAGTGTGGTGGCAACCATAGTCTATAACCCAGTATTTGAAGTAGCTGTCTCCGTGGACAAAGCAGGCATAGTGGAATATTGGACTGGACCAAAGCATGAGTTTCAATTCCCAAAGAATATCAAGTTTCAATCCAAACTTGACACAGATCTGTTTGATTTTGTTAAGAATAAAACTTATCCCACAGCAGTGGCATTTTCACCTGACGGGAAGAAGTTTGCCTCAATAAGCTTAGATCGCAAGGTATCGTAATTTTTGTATATATAATGAGCTAACACTAGACTATACCTTCAAATGGTTTCAAGTGACAATCAGTTACTAGATGCTCTTACCTCGTAACTCACTCAGAATTCTCTGGCTCACATATAATGACAGCTGGAACAAAACAATCCTATTAAGGCAGTAGATCTACAATATGAGTGCCGTATAACCCCAAATTTATTTCTTTTTATTCAATAAAACGAATTAAGCAAGAATTTACCTGATGGTAAGTGACTCACATACCCATAACAACATAGCGATAGTTAAGATTATACACACAGCACCACATTGTGCTCATCGCCTTGAGACACAAGATGTTAGGTCTTCTTACCCAATAATTTCACTGGCAAGAATGCCGTTCAAACTATACTACAGTAATGTTTGCACGCTACTGTTTGGCAGCAGGAATAGTAGCTGCCGATTTTTGGTGGGCTATGTCCACTGCTGAATATAGGCCACCAAAGATCTCCAATCCGGTACAGTGGCCTACTTGAAGTTTATTATTATTATATATTTTAAGATGCTAGTCATACAGACTGCCGTTAATGCTTTGTGCTTATAATCTAGGTTTACTATATCCTTATGTTGCTTTTATTGTAATCACAGGTGCGCGTGTTCCACTTCCTGACGGGCAAGCTGCACAAGGTGCTAGATGAGAGTCTTCAGCGGTTCCAGGAGTTACAGCATCAAGCCCAACAGTTACCCAACATGGAGTTCGGACGTCGGTAATTGCAACAGTTTCTGTTAATGTGATATCATTTGCCTCAGCTTCTATTACGCTTTGTTATGTACCAACCGGTGGTGGGTCTCTGATGTGGAAACTGCCCAGGTGGGTGCCACCGCAGCTCCAATTGCAGCCGACAAACAGTATTACGCAAACATTACTGTGTTCCGGTTTGAAGGAAGTTGTAGATAGTGAAATTACAGGTGTAACAAGACAACATCTTAGTCGTAATGCTACGCACACAATGTGGCGATGTGTATATCATCTTAACTATGGCCACGATATTATGGACAAGTGTATCACTTACAATCGGGTGAACGTCAGGTCGCTTGCCTGTCGTCTTATCACTTCTTTGAATAAAAAAAAAACATATCTTCAATCACAATAGTGTTGTGTAAACATCCAACCTAGCTGTTAATTATTATATAGCAATCTCATCTGGGCTTGCTTGTATAGGTACTTATAACCAAAGTAAATATATTAAAAATATATTTCCACCATCAGGATGGCAACGGAGCGAGAACTAGAGAAGTCGGAATCCGCGAGCCTGTGCAACGTGCTGTTCGACGCGAGCGGCCACTTCGTGTGCTACGCGACTATGCTCGGCGTGAAACTGGTCAACCTGACTACGAACCGGTGCGTCGCCATGCTCGCCAAGCCGGAAAACCTGCGCCCGCTGCACCTAGCACTCTTCCAGGTAAACATTTGAACTCAATTCCACATGATGTTAAATGACAACGAGGCTGTAAAATGGTAAAGGGTATGCATCCAGGACGCTCCGACTTTCATTTGAGAGTACACAGCAATTTTATGGCTGTAGATTTATTTTATGAGGATGATACCTAGCCAAACAAGTTCGAAAGTACAATACATTACCTCCCACAAAACTACAATATGGTCCAATTTCCAACCAGAGACATGACTTCCAAGACAGGAGGATACATATGACAATGGTACTATCGCACTGTTCATAAACAGACAAAGCCATTTCGTCAACCGCTTGTGAGACTGCATATTGGTTAGTGTTTAACACCAATCCCATCTAGCGACACTAGGTGGTCTGCGGTAGTGAAGCCTGGTAACAGGTGATCTATTGTACTTTTGAATAGACCCACAGAATAATTCGACAGGAACACTAATGCAATCTAATAGTTTTCTAGAATACTAGTGGTAGGTCACTGTTGCTGGAAACCGTCCAGGTAGATATCACAATAAAGTTTTTTTTTTTATTTTAAATTTTCCTTGACATAATTATTCAGGGCTTTACCTTATCCTATTATTTACTTACAATATCTTCACTACTTTTGGCTATTTAAGATTTTTCTAACATTATTCGGACTCTTTTTTTTCTTATACATTGTATCTGTACCTACGCTATCTAATTATGTAATATTCACAAAAATACACAGAATATTATTGTGTACATATGCATGAAGTAACATTTACTTATCCTTATTTCTATTGTTTACTATTATCACAGTAACGTTACTGTGTTCCGGTTTGAAGAGTAGCTGTAGCTGGTGAAATTACTGCGGTAATAAGACATCTCATTTCTTAAGGCAACTAGTGCAATGTGGTGCAATATTCCTCATCCTAATTAGTGCCACGTTTTCATGGGTATCACTTATCATCACATGAACACGACTCTCGCGTGATCGCCTTGAAACCACTTGTAGTAGTAGAGGTACATCAATTGAGATCGTGATGACTGAGTAATGCCGGCACGTTTCACTCGTTTTCTATTCTTTTTATTTTATTATGGTATACATAGCGTCACATCGTACTTAGGTACAAGACGTAACGTGTTAAAGTGTACTCCAGTAATTTCACTAGCCCGCTGTTGGAACTGTAGCAAATTAATGTTTGCACACTACAGTGTGGAGGGAGAAATATAAGCTGCGATGGAATTATTCTACAGCGGCTATTTACCTAAAATTGACCACTTTGTTACCTGTACACGCGGACTGTCGCTAGAGAAAACGATACACGACGTGAACAAAGCTCTGGTGATAATACCACCCATTAGTTCGTACCTCGGCTTATAAACTAACTGCCCTCTACAGTAAGAATACACTAACCCATCAGAACATCTTCTTCATACGTACGCGGCTTAAGTGTGTGTAAGTTTATCGCCGACAGCTTATTGGTTTGTTGCGTACCAGTGGCAGCCAGTGGAGTGACGTTGGCGCGTAATGCAAATAGTCCATAGACAATGATACTACGCATGCAATTATCGTTGTTAAATTAAATTTCTATAATAATTAAACATTGATAATAATTAGAAGATTTTAATGCAACTCAAACAGCAGTCAATTCTGTGGACTGCCGGGCTTTCACTAGTTGAGTATAGACTAAAATAGTTTTTAAACCCACATCGGATATTCCTCTGCTGCAGGATTAGCAGAAGAATTATGCCGGACTCTTACCGGCTAAAACCCCACGGTGTCATCTCCATGTCCCATCGGAACTACGGGAACGCTTACGCATAGTTCCGCCACACAGTGGAACTGCAGCTCCGTACCTATACTGTTGCATAGAAGCACGTTATTGGCTTTAGAGGTTATTGTGCATTCTCCTTCGATGCCCAGGTCTCTTGCTACGAATGGGGAGAAGAGAAATTCTTTCTGTCTTCCTCTCCGCAGCCTCCTTTTGCGATATAATTTGTTCGCAAAAGGCGACTGCAGCACTGCACGCCTTCTCGCTTTCTTCCATAGCTTTAAGAAAAGCTTGAACAGAGATGTCTCCCTATTTCAGCGATGAGATGTCTACGCAATCTAATCCAACTAAAGACAATCCTGCAACGTATGCTGCGCTGAGTCATTACCGCCACCACGACCACAAGGCTTCACAATTATTGTTTTGTTAATATTTAGTGCTCAACACCTGAAATATTTCAGGGCCGCACTAACCAATCAAAAGTGGCAACCACACTGGAGATGGAGGGCTCGGAGAACCCGACCCTACTGAACGTGAAGACGGACCCGACATTATTCTGCACGGCGTACAAGAAGAACCGCTTCTACATGTTCTCGAGACGGAGCCCCGATGACGTGAAAAGTCCGGACGCTGACCGGGACATCTTCAACGAAAAGCCCTCCAAAGAAGACATCATATCGGCTACAGAAGGACAAGGTGAATATTATATTGAAAAAGTCATCTGTAAAGGAGCTCATCCTTCGGATAAGTGTGCAAACGTTACAGCTTCATTCACGAGACCTTCTATATAATATCACAGTTGGGACTTAGAAGCTCTTCTCATAAGAATGGAGCCATGGCCATACGAATTAACTTGTTGGAACGACGGTTTCCACATAGTGTTTATTTTTACAGGAAGCTCAGTAAACATGATACCTCCATCGCTTTGAGTCCATTCCAACACTTTCTACATCATCATTATCAGCCGACAGTTGTCCACTGCTGGACATAGGCCACACTCAAAGAACTCCACATCGATCCTACGTCGCCCGCATCCAAGTACTTCCCGCAACCTTCACACTGGCTGCCAAAACTGAGTCTTCCGGTACGCGGTCACCATTCGAGGACCTTGGTACCCCATCGGCTGTCAGTCCTTCGAGCGATATGTCCTGCCCATTGCCACTTGAGGCTAGCAATCTTTTGGACTATGTCGATGACCTTAGTTCTGCGGATCTTCTCGTTATGATTCGATCACGCAGGGAAACCCCAAGCATATCCCTTTCCATTGCTCTCTGTGCGACTTGAAGCCTTTCCACGCGGGCCACACACACGCACACACAACATACATATATACATATATATATATATGTCTACTTAAAAAGATATAGTTGGGTAAATTATTCACCCAACAGAGTAAAATACAGACTGTAAACTTTGTAAATAAATTGTTGTAGCTATCTTTGTAGTGTAGGTACTATAGGGATGCATGGTGCGTTCAGTAGGAGATCCCGGAGCCTAATGCTCTGACGGAGACCACCGAGAGTGTTTTAGTGGGTAGAAGCCTTACATAACCTTCTCTTCCAACCTGAAGTAGAGTATCTCTTAAGATTTCCTCCGCGATATACAAAAGGTGCGCTATAGTGTGACTGAGTCTAGAAACGTAGCCCCAGAATCAAAATTCTGTGAGCCACGTTGTTGCCAAGTTTTTATCAACCCCTACCCTCCTCTGCTAGTTACCACCGATATATTGTAAACTGGTTGTCATGGCAATATTACTCTGTTGCCTTTGTCTACATTTGAGGGTTAAGGTATCTAGTGCGAATACGCTTCACCATTCAAAGCCTCATTTGTGATCTGTTAGCGTTAATCCATCGTCAATGATAACGTAAAAGAATTGTACGTGTGCGCAGGGGTGCAGCGCATATACGAACAGGCTGTGCTGCACACGTCGCTCGGCGACATCCACATCCGGCTGTTCGGCGAGGTGGCGCGCGCGGCGGAGAACTTCTGCGGCCTCGCGCGCAGCGGCTATTACAACGGGCACGTCTTCCACCGCGTCATACGTGGCTTCATGATACAGACTGGTGACCCCACAGGTGTGCACAGCCACCGCTACTGATACCGCCACTGACACCGCCACTGCCACTGCCACAGCCAACCAGCTTTAGTGGCACCACACAGACCAAAATACCCAATCTTCTAGTACACCTTATATATTATTAAAGCAACAATTCTAAATACTTCCGCAGCATCTATTTCTGCCCTCATACTGTAGTGTATAAATATTACTGTATTCCGGTTTGAAGGGTGCTGTAGTGAAATTACTGTGGTATCAAGGTAACCAAGGTAGTGTAGTGGTGTGTATACTATTTTAACAAGCATCATATTATTATAGACAAGGTGTATCTCTTACCATCAGTTTTATATTACCAATTCTTTTTGCATGGTAGATCAAAAGCCTCACCACTACCTGAGTGGCCATGGATGGGTGGCAATTTTTTTAATGAACGTAAAACGCATGGAGGCGTGTCTTGAAAATCATTCACTATTTAATAATTTGACAGGTACGGGTACTGGCGGTGAGAGTATATGGGGCGGCGAGTTCGCTGACGAGTTCCGGCCGCACCTGAAGCACGACCGGCCGTACACCGTCAGCATGGCGAATGCGGGGCCCGACACCAACGGCAGCCAGTTCTTCATCACCCTCGCGCCCACTGTGAGATTCACTAATTTTCACATAAGACCGTTTTAAGAGGTAGGCAGGTTCACGTGATGGTATGTGACCAATATAGATCAATGGCAAAATAAACGGCAAATAAGTCGCTAATATTATATAATATATAAAAACTAACATTTGTGTTTACACGAGAAGTCGAACGTTCGAGATATTTTCATATATTTCTTGCCTACATTGCAACTCACCGTTAGATGGCAGTGTATCAGAGACTAACGGACATAGACCGGAAGTCTATAAAAAATATTACGGCACATTGCAATGATTACATCATACATTTTAAGGTAAATATATTTCTTAAATAAAATAAATATGAAGATATACAATGTCTGATTAGTTTTTAATATATTACCCGACATATAAAACAATGATCTTTTAATATGTATTAGAAGACTCTTGTGTATTCACCAACATTGCATGCCCACAGCCTTGGCTGGACAACAAGCATACGATATTTGGCCGCGTGGTGCGCGGCATGGAGGTGGTCCAGAACATCGGTAACGTGAAGACGAACCCAAAGACCGACAAGCCTTACGACGACGTCCGCATCGTCTCCGTAACCGTCAAGTGAAGAGATTGAATCTTTCAACCTTTGAATGAAGTGGGAGATTAAAAAGATATTAATTAATTAAATTTCTATGAAAATCTTGAATATTTTATTAACAACCTCTGCTAGAAATATTATTCATTAAATAGTTTGCCACTATCTTTGATTTTTTTTTGTCATTAAAAATGTGCTGGTAAATAATGCAACTTGTTCAAAACCGAGATTTACAAACAATAAACTGTTATACAAAATATTCCCTGGCTACTTTGCCGTAGTATAAAATTATATTTGAAATTTGTCTAAAATATTCTTTGAGAGCAACCGCAAATGACTTTCTATAGCAACTGCATAAATAATACAATATTGAAATGTTCATAAAAGTTAATTAGAAATAAAGTGATGAAGACGAAATTCATATGATAAATTCAGAAAATAAATAACCTATAATCATGTACGAATCATCCATGTTCATGTTCCCATGTCGATACGTTCACTAGTTTTCACGTGATTAGCGAACAAATGAAACCCATTTTCATTATGTATCTACAGATTGTTTTGTAAGTTTAAGTTATTTCTATTTAACATTTAGTGTGATCTTAGACGAATAAATGCTTTAGCTTATAGCTAACTAAAATTATGTAAATAAATTCATCTATTTTTTTCGTTTTAAACTTCGAGTAAATAAAAAAAATTCATTACCATAATGATTATTACAGTTTTAAATATGCGCGCCACCTGGTATACATTAAAGATCACAATGGTGTTTAAAAATACACAAGATGACGTTAGCGGAACAAAAAGTGAACCTCGCTGTTTTTCGATTTTTAAAACTCAAAGATCAAAAAAAAACATATTTTTCTTTGCTATTTGTAACCTCGGTAGTTATAAATTAGCAACAAATGATTCTTTATATTTTACTTTTTAAAAAAAAAATCTGATCAATAAATTGATTAGATATGAAAAATTATGTACTCGATATAAATGAGCGAAATCAAAATTAAAAAAAATCTATAAACAAGTCTTTAGCATTTTTGAAAACTCAATGCATTTTATTTCTCCTAATAAAAGGGCTTATCTGTTGTGCGATAAGAACAGCGATATACGTTTGTCCTTTTCCCGCGTGTACAACAAACGGCCCCGTCCCCCGCGCGCCGCTCGAATATATTTCTTTGCACCGCTCTTCGGCTCTGCCCCGCCTCCACCGTCTCCCCCCTCACTACCTCGCACTGTCTCCACTCAACTTAAAATTATATTCAGAACTTTGAAACCCTATATTTACTACCGCATTATAAAATTGGAAACATGATATAAATTATTTATTTAGTGTTAAAGATAATTTTTATGACTTAAGTATTATAAGTTAGAAGTATCTTTAAGAAGAATGTAAAATGTGGAATTCGTACGCCTTGATCATGATCCCAACATTTCCAATTGAACAATAGGTTACAAAAACAATACCCTACCTATCCACTTATATAACGTTACGTAATCCCCCATATTATTTCACGTTCAAAAAATTTTAATAGTCTTCTTTCGGAAATAATTGAAGTTAGTATTTAATTACAAAAAATTTACTTGAAATGGCACTCTCCATAGTTTGTTTTATCAAATAAATAAACTTTGTAAATTATAATTTTAATATTAACGTCCTGATAATTTGCCCTGTTGTCCCATCTCTTTAAATAAAAACTACAAAGTTATTAATTTTCGGCTGTAAAAAACAACTTATTTAATATTTTGCTAAATAATTTCCTTTTGACAGATATTTAACATCTGTAAAATATTAATCGAAACTTCCCGTCGCCGTGCCGACAGTGGAGACACGCCGGCTGATTCTCAGTAATCGCACCAAGTCGTAAACAGCCCGCTGTGGCCTCGCGCTTCGTTACGATACCGTCCGCCAATGGCGAGGGGCGCGCTCCGCGTATCACGTCATACTGGACCAATAGCCGCGCAGTATTATCACGCTACAGCCAAAAATAACTTATCTGAGTCATGGAATAAAAGCAGTGGTTGTTTCTTAACAATGTTTAGAAACAAGTGGAGCGTCGAGCGCGCCGCACGTGTGCAGTCGCACGGCAAGTTCCTCCGCGCAGTGAGTTCAGTGATACGTACGGAGGCGTTCAGTGCTGACACATGGTTCGCCACTCCGGCCACGGGATGGAGACCACTTTTTACGACGAGCAGTATCCCATGAGCGGTCCTGTGGAGAATTTGAAACGCACCCTCACGCTGGATCTGGACTTTGTGCGAGGCGGGAAGAGGTCGCGGAACACCGCGCCCGTTCTCTCCTCGCCGGACTTACAACTCCTGAAGCTGGGCTCCCCGGAGCTGGAGAAGTTGATCATTCAAAACGGCATGATAACGACGGCGACACCGACTCCGGGCGCGGCGGTGCTGTTCCCCCCCGCCGCGCCCACCGAGGAGCAAGAGATGTATGCGCGGCCATTCGTCGAGGCGTTGGATAAGTTGCACCACGGCGAGCCGGCGCCGCTCGCGCGACGCGTCTACGCGGACCTGGACCGCCCGAGCGACCGCTACCCCACGCCCGTCATCAAGGACGAGCCGCAGACCGTGCCCAGTGCTTCCAGTTCACCGCCGCTCTCCCCTATCGACATGGACACCCAGGAAAGAATAAAACTAGAGCGTAAGCGCCAAAGGAACCGAGTGGCGGCCTCCAAATGCCGGCGGCGGAAACTCGAACGCATTTCCAAACTGGAGGACAAGGTGAAATTGTTAAAGGGCGAGAACGCGGAGCTGGCACAGTTGGTGGTGAAGCTAAAGGACCACGTGCACCGGCTGAAGCAGCAGGTCCTGGAGCACGCGAACGGCGGCTGCCACATCGACACGCACTTCTGATCGCGCGCGTCCCGCCGCTCCCCCACATTCCAAGCTAGTCGCGCCCGCTCGGACGCAGCATACAAAGCGTTTTGTGATCTTAATTTTACTGTGTAATATATAGTTAACTCTAGCTCGTAAGGTGATGCTAAGTCGAGGGTGTCGCGTGTCGTAGTCGGGAGGGTGGGTGCACCCTGCAAGTAAGTGATGGCATGGCGAGGCGTCCGTCCGCGGCTCCACGTCTCCACGTCCCCGGTGCTCGGCGCAGAAAGTACTTAGCGCGGGGTCACCACAAGTCGTATCTTCCAGCGTAAGTCGCAGTCCCAGTTATCCTTGTGTCAGTATTGCGTCGTCTCGTTTAGAATAATGTAGAAACTAGAAAGGACAATCGCGCGACGTCACTCCGCTGCAAACTGACTTCGTTGCGCGACGTTGCCAGCTCCGCGTGTAATTTCCCGTTGCGGCGACGTTGCCGCACCGCATCGCAGCGCAACGCAACGCAACGCGCACCGCTCCGCCTCCGTCGGGATTTGCATTGTTACGGCCCGAGCGATGCAGCCGTGTGATAATAATTGGCTATATTTTTGTAATTGTCTCAAACGATATGGCGGCTGGCTGCCCATGTTTACGGTTTCATAAACGCGACGGAGCCGCGCATGCGCCCGGGCCCGCGCGCGCGCGCGACAGGGACGGTGGTAGGATGTAGCCGGCAACGGCGCGCCGCAGCCGGTCGCGAGCGGATGTTCTGCTAATTAAAATTCCGCCTGCGCCGCCCTCGCGGAATGGCGGCCATGTGTTCGGCAGTCGGACGTTTGGAAGCGCGTTCTGACGCACAAGGTTAACTTCTCATCACGAAAACTGCGCCCCCCGCTCGTCTGATGAGTTCAGTGATAGAGTATCTGCGTGAAAGACTGATAGAGTGTGAGAATCGTGCCCTGCACGGGAAGAGTGGCCGGCGCGCCGCTCGCTGCGCGTGCCGGACGTTGTGTTCTCTGAACTGACCCGGTGCTCTTACGAAAGAGGTCTTAAACATGGCCGTCCGATTTTTAATATGTTAGAGGTCGTAATGGAGCGCATTTCCTGATTGTTTAGAGGATTGTGTGAATGTGCGATGTATTTATTGGTGAGAATGTTTACCTGTTAGGGTCTAGTAGCAATCTCGAGTGCCTACGCTTTGTATAATGAAGCCTACGTGTTTTATTGTTTTCGTTACCATTACATGTGCTACAGTGGATTGTTCTGTACCATTATCTTTTGTAGGTTATTTGTAAGTAATATTATACCAATTAACGAGTTGAATTGTTATAGAGTACGTATGCAAAGGGAGGGTCCGTGGGCCGCTGCGAGGGTCGGCCGGCGCGGACCTCGTTTGTATTATTTTTATACAGAAAGATTCATCAGAATGTTAACAATAATTTGTAAGTTTATAAAAGAACCGTTATACTAAAAATAATATATTTCTATAAATTTAACAAAGAATATTGTTTTATACTGAATACATATTGTATTATAAAATTGAATGAAGAGATAATAAATTATGAAGATTATTATACCATTTACTTCAAACTTTTATTTCCTCCGGAAACCGATTTCTATTTATTAATTACTTGAACTTTAAAACCTTGATAACCATCTTATCACATTTAATTGAGTGCTAAGCAAGTCGTATAATACATGGACAACTAACGTTGTCAAGTATATCTAACCGTGTCGTCCATCTGAAGTGATTCCTGGGTATCCTTCTATACAGGAACAACAATAAATACAAATTAAATTTTATTTTAGTAGTAGACTTATTCGAGAACGATATTGTTCAATTTCATGGAAGTTTCCATCCGTACCCACAATTTAAATATGGAAACGATAGCTTCCAAAACTCCGTAAAAAACAATAATTTTCCTGAAACAATAGAATTATTTTGCTTTGTAACATTCCATTGACATAATTACAATTCGTTTCATTATCAATATGATGTTACATTATTTAAATAAATAAATATTAAAGTACCACGTTTCAGTGGGATGGTACATGTTGAAATCGTTATTACCTGGTTCCGATTCCGAAGGCCATGAGAACCGATGCCAGGAGTTACGTAACCGGACATCCGAATGCCGCACGTTCCGTCAGCCTCAGTGGCGCAGTGGATAACTTACGCGGTCTCCTGATTCGATTCCAGAGCCAAAGAGGGTAGTTTGGTTGTTAGGTGTTTCGAACCCTCATATATCATCTATCAAACTTAAATTGTGAATTTTCCGCCATAACAGTTCCGACTATCATATACGAGCGGAACTACTCTCGTTGATATTTAATACCATGAGAATATTGAGGCCGTGTTAGTGCATTGTAATTTTTTTTTTCCTACGCAACTAGCGATGCTTTCCCCTGATGGTAAGTGATACGCCCGCCCGTAATAATGTGGTTCTATTTGGGATGTTATAACACCACAGTACGCTCGTCGCTTGAGACGTATGTCGAGTCTCCTTACCACAGTAATTCCACTGGCTACAGTACCATTCAAACCGGAACACAGGATCGTACAGAACTGTGTGTCGGCTGCAATAGAGGCTGCCAGACCTGCCTATCGTGTGATGATGGGCACCATTACATTGGACCATTTCTATATAGTATATGGGTCAGTGCGGTCGCGCGGTGAGACGAACGTGTCAACACGGTGCCTACGCATTGTTCTCCATCTATATAAAACAATCGCGCGTATTTACAAACAAAAGTTTGTTTATATTATGCGCTTTATGCTTGTGAACGTATGTTATTATAACAAAGGTGTTTATATTAAAGAAGTTTTACACTAACACAGCGCCGGTGGATAATTTTTAATCGCTACATATTATGTTGCACGAGCTCATTTATTATATGAATATCATACAGGAGTTTTTAAGATGTACTCATTGGTGGTGGTAGGTCTCTCTTGCTGGCGACCATCTAAATACCACCGCAGCTCCTATTGTAGACAAATAGTAGTGTGCAAACATTACTCTGTTGCGTTTTAAAGGGCGTTTTAACTCGGGTAACGAGACTCTACATCTAATGTCTCGCGCGACGAGCGCAATATGGTGCTGTGTATATGCCCTAACTAGAGCCACAATGTTATAGGTCAAGCGGTTTACTTACCATTAGGTGAACGTCTTGCTCGTTTACTTACTGATTTGCATTAAATTTTTCATTCATAATTTGCTATACACACCTAGTAAACAATCTGAAAAAGAGATTCTACGATGATGATGTAGTGCTTGAAAGTCATTTTGACTTATAGTTTATATGATCCTGGGCTCGCGGACCCAAGTCTACACCTAGTGAAAAAGAGATTGTGAATATAGATAAGTTTTTATTGTTAAACAGGCTTTGAATATTGGAATGGATCCAAGATAAAAGAAAAAAACGCCCGCGTGCGGACACCGCGGGCAGGCTCTGGTTGCCTGCTAGTCTGACTCACATTACTAAACAAAAAAAACCTAAATCTTCTTCGACGACTTGCGGACACATTTTAATATATTGTAGCCAACATGGTGGGTAAACTAATAATAAACAAGCTGATCTAAAGAATAAGTTTTTTTTAAAATACTGTAACTAGTATTACAATCAATGCTACCGAACCATCACCTCTAAAATAATATTAAAATGAAACCATAGTAATAAATCTTAAGTGAAGATTTTTTTTAAAATCAAATAGGTTAGCGATTACTGCGATATCACTTGAGGTTAAGTGATGATGAGATCTAACGGCAGTAAAATACATTAACCCATAAACAACGTTATCATTCTTCTTGAAGACAGCCGCGATAAGGTGGTTGTTTAGGATGAAATTTACCGTACAGCATTGCGGTCATCGCCTGAGACATAAGATGTTGGCTCTCGTTACCTCAATAATTACACTAACTACAGCGCCCTTCAAACCGGAACACAGTATTGCATACACAGTACTGTTTGTCGGCTGCGATAGGTGCTGCGGTGGTATCTGCCTGGACGGTCTCCGGCAACGGAGACCTATCACTTTTTGTGTTCCTGTGCTTCCTTTCAACAAACTGAAATTAATTTAGTTTGAATACCTTTAAGTCTGAAAGGTTATATAATGTGCCCTTAATACAAGAAGCTTCTATTTGTTGTATATCAATATTTGTTATTGCTGTAAATATGATATGCAAGTATCTGGAAAAATCTTAATGTGCGGTATGCCGAGTGCAGTGGACGGCACGGACGGTACGGACGGTACGGACGGTAAGGTGTTTGAGCGTATCTCTGTTTGCTTCGTAAATGACATGGCCTTATCTTAACGTGGGCGGCCTGCGTGCCTGCTTTTAAACGCTTACTGACGACCTTTTAGTTACAACATAGAATATATTATAACATAATAAACATATGTTCTAAGTAATCAACCGATGTATCGAATATCCACACGTAAGAGCGATAGAATCTAGAAAAAGAGAAATTTTAATCAGCATCATTTACTGAATCAGGTATTGCAAATGGTGGATGTAATCAAGGAAAACTTAAGTTCAGAATCAGAATATAAATTACGTTTTATATTTACCGTAAACCATTTTGTTTATTCAACTTTAACTTAACATACAACTGTTATATTATAAGTTTAACCACTTAACGTATATATGTTTGCAAGATGAATGTTCACAAACTTTTGAGGAGATTTTGTCTGTTTTTTTAAAATACATGACTTAATTTTGCAGCATCCATAAAAAAATCAGATTTTTAAATTTTTTGAGTTTATCGTCACGAAAATTATATTAGAAATTTGATCTGTGTTATTTCTCGTTGATTATGCTGTCACCTCAACCGCCATACAAACCTCTGGACGACTAAGGGTGAATATCTCGACAAAAACTGACAAGCAATTAATTACCACCTATGAATATTTGTTTTAACATACAAACAAATGAAAATGACGTGTTTTCTTTATTTATCGTCCTCCCAAATGAAAGCGCATACGTAATCCAGCAGATGACAGATGAAAAAATGAGCTGCCGCGTCTATTTGTCTGCGCAGCGGGAAGTTTGTTTTGGCGGGAAGCCAATATGGCGGCACACGAAACTCGCCTTTACAACGCCAATAGCAGCTCATACGGATATATCATCATCATCAGCCGATAGGCGGGGTGAGGGTGGGTAGATACCCACAACGCCACCAACAGATGTTGCTGGCGTCCGTCTAGGTAGGTACCATCGCAGCGCCTATTGCAACCGACAAACAGCACTGGGCAAACATCACAGTGTTCCGGTTTGAAGTGCGCTGTAGCTAGTGTAATTACTAGGTTAACGAGACTCAACATGATGAATGTAATGTGGTGCCATATATCTCATGCTATTTAAGGTTACGTTGCTATGGGTCGGCGTATCACCATCAATTAAAAAGGCATATCACCTGTTATTGGGTAATTATTTTTTTAAACCAATGTTCGACAAACCGAGCGGAACGTTCACCTGATAGTAAGTGATACGCCCACCCATAACAACGTGGCGCTAATTAGAATTGTCTTGCGTAACAACTCTCGGAATACTTTTTTTTCGTTTTACGTGGGGGAAATGACTTCGCATACCTGCCCTCGCGGGGGCAATGACAGGTTATGTCGGACTTGCACCGACTAAAACCCCTACGATGTTCCGCCTCGTCGCATTATGGTAGGGTCACGGGAACGCTCTTGCACACATCCGCGTCCCCGCCTGCGCCGGCTGCACAACGCAGCTCCACCTCGGGAGGGACGAACCCTACCTTTCCACTGCTGTAAGGGCACGCCGGAACACAGCGCGCCCCCTCCTCGGCCCCTTACAGTCGCCCGGGCAATGGATTCCCCCGGATCCGTCGCCCAGAGGCCATGAGAGCCAAGAGAGAAAACTCTTCCCACTCTCCGCGACTGTCTAACAGTGGACGTCTATCGGCTGATGATGATAATGAAATAGCTCCACATAGCGCTTGTCGCCTGAGACATCAAATGTTGACTTTCGTTACCCAAGTAATACTATTTACAGCGGCCTTCATACGAACATGGTAATGTTTGCGTACTACTGTCTGTCGGCTGCAATAGGCGCTGCGTTGGTACCGACCCAGACGGTCTCCGGCAACAGGGACCTACCACCAGTAATGTAATATAAGTAATATGGTACTGTTTGGTGACAGAGACGTCACTGCCATCAGTAAACGACATCTTCACAATAAGCTCACTTTTGGATGACATTTTTGAAAATGAAACATATATAGAAATTTTGTATTATTTTTATTTAGAAATAAATCTATGAAGAGTCAATAAGATTTCACTTCACTACCCCACACGGTCACACTGCCTAAGGGCATCCCTTACACACGACTTTCTATAAAGTAAATTAAAAAAAAAACACAAACTAAGACATTGGTAAAATTTGGACGGAAACGAATGTTTTAAGTAACGATCTTACCGACTTCATTATATTTACCGAGATTCATTAAATACACCTAATTAGCTGATGGTATAAAGTAGACCATTCGTGGGCGGGATGGCTTCTCATTTTGTAGCAGCCACCAGTGTATTGCACAGAGTAATAATATCAAGCTTGGCGTAAGCAGCAGCACGTCTTCGGCGAGCCCCTGCGGTGGATGTTTACCACAACCACCTATTGTATATTCGGCTCCAAACACAAATAGATTGCATAACGATTTATGTATAATATTATGCTGTAGCTGTTTATAATATATTGTGTAAATATTTACATTGTCTACTAGTTTTTTTAATGCGTTATAATGCACTGCGCGTTAAATGTTTCAATAGCTTTTAATGCATTTTAAAATTTATCAAGCAATCATTAAAACGGCAGTAAATTGCTCATCATCATTATCACCGGTAAACGTGCACCTGGTAGACGGTGGATGAAATGGTTTGACGGCATAAAGGAGTGGAGCGGGTTCAAATACCATCAGTTGAAAAGAATAGCTGAGGATCGAACTGGTTTGTTCAATCTGATCGGCCAACTTCAGTTCGAAGAGAGCACCTAGTGACGATCATTATCACCACATGAATGCACGAGGAATGCAGCCATCAGAGAGTGGCGGCGTGTTGTGAAGCTTGCCACCAACACCTGAAGTGATGACGCGACCACTCTGCCAAGAGTGATATTGACGAAGAACTGTACATTTTTGATTTATTCTCCGTGATGCTGAATTAATGTTTACTAATTAAGATTATTTATTAAATATTCCGATTAAACATTTTTTTTTTAGACAAGCAAATTTTTGTGTTCCGGTTTGAAGGTTATAACTAATGATATTACTGGTATAACGAGACTTACTGTCAGTGTTGTGTGTATCATCCCTGCTAAAGCCATCAGTTAATGGCGGATGTATCACATTTGGTGATATTTAGTCGCTTTGTCAAAATACTTTGTTAGATCATTCGTCATTTTGATGAATTTCTTTATATGTAGGATAGTTGCCATAGTAGATTTTTGACCTGGGCAAATTAGGATTAATTTACCATTTAATACGCAAGTTATTTAAATTTAATGTACATTAATTAAGTGTCATTATAAAATACTGGAAATGACGATAATTGTACAATTAGAATACTTTAATGCAATTGATTGTTGCAATGCTAACGACCGTGAGCCATGACTCAACCCTTGGGAAAAATCGTTTGATAATAATTGACACATGTTATGAGGAATATCCGTTGTTAATGCGTTTTGTTCATGGACATCATTTAAGACTATTATTGTCTATTGCTAAACTTGTCTTCCCATTATATTCATTAATCGAACTATACAACTCATTAGTGATTATTTTTAGTTTATCCTTACCCTTATCATGTTATAATTTCAAGAGGGACCCAAATGTTATCGGTAAAAAAACAGGAAATTGAACGATACATCTTAATATTTTTAATATAAATCCATATGAAAATATTGAGTGTTATGATAAATATATATATATGTACTATTTGTTCTTACTAATTATTAAAATATTAATGAATAGTCCTTTTCCATCTCGATAGGTATTTCCACACATTTTATTGGCTCTATATTATTGTGTGATCTGCTAAAAGAACATTTTATAACATATATTCGTGATAAGCCAGATAGCATTTCGGTTATATATGATATATGGCCACAAACCACCCAAGTGGTCTTTTATTGCCATGTTCAAGTAGCCGGATATAAACAATGTAGTGTTTTATTTCGAGAAATGTTTTCAAGCTGGGCAGCAATAGCTGACATTGTTATTCTTGAAATGTTTCTTCTAACTGCTGTACGGTATACTTTACTATTTACTATATGAAAAGTAGAGGGAGGGTAGTTGTGACTGAAAGTATTTACAAAAAGGTTACTTAATTTTTGACGATGAGGATAAAAGAATTCGGTCTATATGAAAGTTTATCGGTTCAAGAAGATGATGATAAAAGAATCTCTAAAAACCACTGCCGGAAGTATAATACAATTATATTCAGAGATACGATTGAGCTGTACGCGCAAAGATTACATATATTAGCCTTTTTAATTCTAGAAAATGATAAGTAAATAATTAAGTGGAATAGCAACATGAAGTGCTTACGTGACTTAGATCAGGCAGGTAAATAATGGGGGCATAAGTATAGGAGCTTCACGTTCAACCGGGGTTGCCCCTACCTTATCGAGCTGCAGTCATTTCATTATGTATAACATCAGGGCGAGTATTATTTTTCTAAATAATTAAACCATTAACAAGGAAAACTTTGATCATATATATATTGCCTTTACATGCACTGTGAGATCTTTTATTATTTAAACGTAATATCAACAAATAAATATCTTGAGGATTGTAGCTGAAGACCGAAGCAAGGATCGCCGCACTCTATTTATTTTAAATATTTTAATTTATGTTTATTGTAATGAACGAATAATGGAGTAAAGAAGCTACATTATTTTTTTTGTTATTCAATTAAGCGATCAGACGAGCGGGACATTCACTTGATAGTAAATGGTAAGCCTGTTTATAACAATCTTGCGCTAGTTGGTATGTTATACACTGCACCACATTGCGCTCCTCGCCTGAGACAACATGTTGAGTCCTGTTACCTTATTAATTAACGTTACAACGCCCTTCAAATCGGAACACAGCAATATTTGCACACTACTGTTTGGCGGCTGCAATAGGAGTTGCAGTGATGTACTCAGTCTCCAGCAAAAAAGACCTATCACCAGAAAATGCAAGGGTTTGTTTACATCAACAAAATGGGTTGATGTAATCGACAAAAGTAACGTTCTTGGTAAAGTTTTTATGAACGATTTGTTGTTGTGAAATCAGTAGGTCAGTATGTAAAAAAGGGATACGAAATGAAAAGCAATATTAGCAGAATCGTCGGAGTAAACAATGCATGAAAGTGTGTCAGAGCGGCGGCCGCAGGAGCGGCAGGCTTCCGCGCCGCCATCTTGTGAAATCGGGAGAAAGCGGTGGGCAACGATCGCCTTCGCGCCCGGCCCCTGCTTTTTATGAATTCACCAATATACAATAAATCTCGCTCTGTCGCGAAATTTTGGTCGCAGCAGCTGATAAAATTTGGTAATAATTGTAGCATATGCTCATAACTTGGATGCGATGTGACTCTAAAGTAAATGTAATTCAAGATTCAGATTACAATATCTGGCAAAATTTATTATTAAACTCAAACAAATAGAAACCAAAAATGATTACATTGCACAATTAATATGTTACTCAATTGAGTAACAACAAACAACCAATTTATTTTCTGCTAAAATCAGACCGGCTATAAATAATAACTTCAACCTATCATCAGTTGATAAACGTCCACAGCTGGTTATATGCCTCTCCTAAAGATCTCCACATCGATCGGTCTTGCGTTGTCCCCGTCCAGCGACTTCCGCAACCTTACAATCAGCATGGCCTCCGGTACTGACCACGCTGGCCCAATGCAGATTGGTGGGAGCCAGAGCCTCGTTTGTTATTTAGCAGGGTGCACCACGAGCAGGTAAAGTTGGATTGGGTCCCGTGAGTTCCTGTGCTGGACCCCTTAGATACCAATAATAATAACAACTTAATAGTTGATTATTTTTAGAATAATAAAAAAGGCATTTTGTATGTGTGTACCTGAGGAAAATTAATATAAAAACATAATGACATCTTACCGTGAAACATATCTATTTCATATTACTACAAATGTAGACATTTCCGCTTCGGAATTGCGTATAAAAGTCATTTGCGCAGTTGCAATCGCAGCGTGGTATCTTCTGCAAATGTAGGATTACCATAATATATAATATAATTTAATAAAAATATTAAAAATAAAAAGGACTGGTAGCTGTGATCATGATATGTGCAGGAATGGATTCCAGGAATATTTAATAGGCGCCGGTTTATGGAACTAATGTAGCTCTTTTTTTATTCGTGCCCTGCTTATAAGCGGAATCAAGATTATTTAGGATTTCCGCTTACAGAAATCTTTTCACCAAAAATATTAGAAACAAATAACACGGTACAAGAGATCATACCGTATCTCGTGTTATACAACAGACAAGGTTCTTAGTTCTATTTCTAGCATGCCGAGATTATAGAGATAATGAATGAACCAGTCCTAGAAAAAATAGTTGGAAATTAAATGATTGTATTTAATTCTCAAAGAAATATTTACGGAAACTTTCCCTCGCTTCTTCATACACTATTTTTGAATCATAATAAATCAGTAGGGAAATAAATACTAATGATATGTAATATATATATAGTGTAGAAATATTCGATGACGATTAATTACAAAATCGACATTGAAAAACGTTTTAAAAAATATTTCTGTGTCCTTAATTTTAAAATTATCGAACGGTTTTAATAATTGAGAACTTGTACAATCGTTCATACACACATATGCATGTATTAATTCTATGCATCCATCACTGATCTAAACATAACAACTTATTATTATTCTTGTTCTTCCGTAGCTTATCTTTAATCTGGCCACGTGAGTCCACTTCTGGCACTCGAGGACCTAACTGGTTCATCTGTCGTTATAATCGTCACATAGATTAATAATAATGACATGATATGAAGCCCACATGTAATAATTATGCGAAGATTGCGCGTTGACCTCTAAATTGTAAACTCTGTCCGTAATAAAGATGGCGGCGTGGTCGTCCTCTGGGCGCGCTTTGTTTCAAACAGACAAAGAGGCGTGCCGCACGTGCTCGTGCGCGTGTGTGCGTGCTGGCGGTGTCTGTACATCATTACATGCAAACACGTGAAATGCGTACGCTTGGAATATGGTCACATTTTATTGCATCAGTGAGTTATACACATGTGTAGTTATTTACTGACGGTAAATCTCTATAGCCGAGGACCAACTGAGTAGTTACTACCGCAGCTCGTGTTATTGTCACAACCAACAATAAAAAAAAACACTAGCTGTTCCCCGCCCTTAGCCGCTCGCCGCTGGATTTGAAATTTACTCTTGAAACTTGTTAGAAATATTTCCGCCTTGCGGATACCCGCCGCCTCCCGGGTACCATTATTAATACCCCTGCAAAACCCTCTGGGAAGGAATTTTGTATAATCCATTCTTAGCTGATCTCTAAATGGCAGAAGCAATATCTCTACCAAATTTTATGTGTTTATGTTTAGAAAAGTGTGGCTAGTAAGGATGATATACACAGCGCCATATTGCTCTCGTCGCTTAGAGACATAAAATGTTAAGTCTCGTTACACCAATAATTTAATTAACAACATCGCCATGCTTGCAGAGTACTGTCGGTATGGTGGCCGTATGAGGAGTGGGGAGTGCAGTATAGCAACAGCCGTAGGTGAGCTGTGTTACAAGAATTATTTCCAATTTATTCGCTATTTACATTATAACATTGGTACAGTGGCAGTAAGGATATTGAAAAAAAGTTTAAACTTTACTACACGGAATATGTAACTAGGTACTGATTGATTTACTTCGTCGTTGGGTTTTATTGCTGTGGTTATGGATGAGTCAAATGTTGTTAGTAAAGTTTCAACACAATTACTAGCCTATATCTGCAGACTACTTACAAGAAATTATAAATTGCGGTTAGAATACATCAAAGTTAGGAAAACCATACGACTGCAGGAGTTGAAAACTTAGTTGAAAAAGTATGAGGGAAAAACCCACCTTACAAATTTGGTGAATAACTTAATTTCATTCTGACCTGATCGATATTGGTAGTAGGTCTCTGTTGCCGGAGACCGTCTAACCACCGCAGTGGCTATTGCAGCCGACAAACAGTAGGGTGCAAACGTTAACGTATTCCGGTTCGATGGGTGCTGTAGCTAGTGTAATTATTGGGATAACGAGATTCAACATCTTGTCTCAGGCGACGAGCGCAATATGCAGTGGATAACATACTATCTATCGCCACGTCGTTATGGGCAGGCGTATCATTTACCGTCGTAACGTTCCGCTCGTCTCATCGGTTAATAGAATTTTATAAATATAGTAAAGATCTTAAAAAAGGATTACTGCCTCATAAAAGTAATGTAATTAATATAGGATTGTTTGATGATTTTGAAATAAGCTTCACCGGCGGAAGAAATCTAATTTTGCTTATTGATACATTTACAAAAGTGTAAACTTCAATAAAACAGAATTAAAAAACTCCACTTGGCATTATTTAAGATGTATACCATTATTTACCAGAAATGTGTTCTAAAAATTCTGTCATTGTTATATTCTATACTTATATATGAGTAGGATATATCCAAAGATTAACTAGATCTCCGAAACTATTAGATGACTCAATATTTAGACCAAATATTTGGGAGAGGAAAGGATTTTACAAAATTTCTTCTTCAAAGGAGTTTCAGGGTGTTAGTAACGGCAAGGAGCCTGGGGCGGCGGTCTTCGTCAACAGAGACTTATTTTTTTTGGAGGAATCTTGCATTGGATACCCGTCTGCTGTCGATACAACAGAAAAGTTATGCCGGACTCTTACCAGCTAAAACCCTACGCACACAACCGTAGTTCCCACAGCAAGAGCCCCTGATAAAACCACATCTCGTGGTGGAGCTATTGCTTTCCACCCCCTATAAAAGTGTAAGGCAGAAATACCGCACGCACCACTTCGAGGCCGTCAACAGAGACCTACCACCAGTTATCGAATATTATGTAAAAATTCCGCCTATATCTGGAAATATTTTTTTTTCTATAATAATAAAAATGATAGAGCCTAATATATATTAAAAAAACGTCAAATGAAAAATCATTCACACGTGTATGCTTCTGCGGTCGACTGCTTGTCTGAAATAAAACAGTTGGCAACACAACTTCTTTGTTTCTAAATTTAAACTACGAACGTATCCGTAGGCAATCTTTATTAGACGTGTAATATATGCGTTCTTTTTTTAAATGCGTTGATTTTTAATTAGCTTTTAATGTTGCTTTTCATTTTCTTTTTCGCCTTGCTAATGGCAACAATTCTTTTAGCGAAGCTTTTAAGACACGCTTACATCTAAGATTATTTTTTTTGTTGTCAGCAACACTCGTACATTGAAATGAGGGTCTTTGTGAACGTGAACTCATTTGAATACAATACTACAATTTCATTATTGGCTGAATAAAAAACTTGACTGCGAATGTGGCGGCCACGACCGTTGTTCTACAGAGGATGTTAAGGTGTCGGTATTTAAGCTGGTGAAGTTATTGTACGTTTTTTTGTCGTTCCAAATATCTGTATATTCAATATAAAACTAGTAACAGTTTAATGTAAAGATTTTTTCCACGAAGTGTAGTAAAACATTTACTTAATGTGTCGCATTACTATTCGTCTCTGTTGCTATAGACCGTCTATGTAGGTACCACCGCAGCGCCTATTGCAGCCGATATACACAGTATGTAAACATTACTGTGTTCCTGTTTGAAGGGCGCTATAGCTAGTAATAACTGGGGTAACGAGACTCAACATCTCATGTCTCAGGTGACGAGCGCAATGTAGTTACATGTATACCATTCCAACAAGCGCCACGTTGTTAAAGGCAGGCGTATCACTTGAAAGTCCCGCTAGTCTCGATGATTTATAAATAAAAAAAAATACGCATGGCTAATGTGCTGCTACTTAAGACGACATACACTATAGACCACATTATGTTCGTCGTCTTTAAACACAAAATGTTAAGTTTCGTTACCCCAGTAATTTTACAGCTAATAAAATATATAAGAACTGCGGCAAAAAGTTTGAGAGATTGCCGAAGCAATAAACAACTCAATTATTCATACAAGTGACCTTACTAAAAAGCATTTATAACCGTTTTTTATAATTATGGGCTAAAGTGATGATTATTATATGTAATTAATGTCTTTTAATTTTTACTTATCGGTTGTGAAATGTTTAAATATCTGTACATGTTCAGATCGAAAGAAAAACATATATTTTTGATATACGTTGATAGTTTTGTAAAATATTTCCATCTCTAATGCTTCTGTAAACCAAACGGTTTACATTATCCATGTTCAGTAAGTTTTTATGGAAACGAATGTAAATGTATTGTTTCTAAATAGTGCATTGTGTAAAATTTTCAACGTTCGATTAATATCAAACGCACTGTTATATAATACAAGTATATATAACAATACAACTAGATGATTTGGAGATAAAGATGTGAATACGACTTCTAAAATGTTTTGGTTTTAAAAGTAAGTATATATGTACATTGTACAGATTAGATTAAATAAAAGACTTTCCTGAAATCATTTTTGTTATAGATGATGATTATTCGAAATCATATCAATCAATTGCTTGTTGATTTTCCCTCATTTTAAATGGAGGAACATAAAAATACATAATTAAAGAGTTTAACGGCATTGCAAAGGGGAAATACAGTTGGCAATCGTGTTCTGAGAAGTTAAGTTTTGTTGTTGATAAATCCTTAAAATAAATGGGGCTCGAAAAATTCCGGGGAATGTATCAAGCGAGCCATCTTTGTTTGAAATGAAGAGTCAATGACATCGGAGCGGCAGGATTGGAAGCGGGCGAAAGAATGGAAGCCATCACTCATTGTCGGGCGCAGGGGGCCCAACGCCGGCCCCATTATTAATACTTAAGAGTAAATTGTTGCGTCGGATTCAATCTGCCTAAATTATACGCCGGAGTCTACGCGTTGAGGAATTTTCCTTAAAATATTCCGCAGAAAATTGACGATAAGGGGGTAAACCGAGTAAACACTCGATACATGTGAAACATTGTTTATTCGCACGAAAACTAGAGGCTCTTGAGGAAAGAGCTAGAGTTAAACATTTGGGAGAGCTTATAAAATAATGGTACATAATATTTTACGTAATAAAAATGATTATTAAGCTTCACTTAAATTAATATTTTCTCAATACATATAAAAGCTGGAAGACATAATTAGAAATCAGAGTTATGGAGAAGTCACCAAGCTTCCACAATAAAGATCAAATATAGTATTATCTGATACCAACATTCTTTGTAAATCCTAGATTGAAGTCACTGTTAGCTGTAAATTTAAACCTAGCATATTTTTGACTCGAACCAGGGACCTTCGTTTTACAAACGAGGACATCCACTGAGCCTCAGAAGCATTTACTGTATAAATCAGTGATGATAAACATAATAATGTATATAAAAAAGTTGATTTAATTATGAAGTAGCTTATCTTGTATAGATGTTTACATCTCTGAAAGAATACTGGTTTATTTTTTGCGTTAAAGCGACAAGTCATGCAGGAAGTTCAGCTGACCGGGCCAGGACACCTTGACACCGGATAGCGCGTCTCTTAAATAACAACTTATCCTTGCTTATGAGTGAATTGAAATTGGATAGTTTAATAAATGTTTAAAGGATTATTAAGAATGAAATTTAATGTAACTTATTACTAAACTTAATAGTTTAACTAACTTAGTCTTTATGTGTCGCAGACGTAACAGACGCTCCAGGGTAGATTAACTATTCGAAAGTTGTAGCCTGCCTGGTTACCTACCATCCTCATTTTGCAAATGTCCTGAACGACAATAGCTACCATCGATTCAGAATATTCAAGAACCGTATACCGGCTCAGGTGTTATTGTCCCTGTACGTCGTGTGATGTGAGATAAAGAAGTAACTCATAGCCGAAGAAAAAAATTATGATGAGGAGAAGACCAGGCAGGAGTAGTACGTGAAATCTGTCTTTAACACTATCGAACTAACTCCACTGGTGGAGTAGATCTCTGTTGCCATAGACCGTCTACCACCGAAGTCTCTATTTCTGCCGCTAAACAGTAGTGTGCGAACATTACTGTTCCGGTTTGAAGGGTGCTGTAGCTAGAGTAATTAGGTGAACGGACGCAATAATAGTTCAGTTTATATCATCCTAACTACCCCACGTCTTACGTTACTCACGTTACTCAGCTCATAGCTTCGTTACATAACAAAAAAAAATACTACTTACTACATTACTTTTTTTTTTGTTCCCTTTAATTTAATTTAATTTTGTTTTCTTTTTTATTTAGCTCCGAGTCCGATGAAGCTGTTATGGTTATGTAACAAGCTGCGCAAGCTTCGCCATAAAAAAACAACATTACACTCTAATTTCCGATCGGTCACCCATCAAAATGTCCGAAACGTGTTACAACGACAGTAGTACGAGTACAGTAGCTGCAAATAAACTTGTTTTATAGAATTATTAGTAGTTAA
Organism: Ornithoptera priamus; assembly: GCA_029034505.1. NCBI lineage: Eukaryota > Metazoa > Arthropoda > Insecta > Lepidoptera > Papilionidae > Ornithoptera > Ornithoptera priamus. The sequence continues at coordinate 1,165,236 of JARDWD010000827.1, forward strand.
ATAACATTTTCCTGTTAGGTCAAACAAACGTTTTCCTTCTGCGGCGATGGTTTATGAGAATATATATATATATATATATACCGTGTTAATATTTAAAAATTGCTCAAAAAGGCTCCATTAATAAATAATAATACTGTAATATACTGTGTTAGGAGACCGCTTCCAAATACGAAGAGACGATAGTACTAATGACACCTTTGATGAGGGGACGGAAAAGAAATCGATCCTGATTAGAAAGAAATATTTTTAAATCGTTTTATTAGCATTAATTTACATAAGATGTTAATACTCCTTACCCCAGTAATTTTATTAGTTACAGCGGCTTTCAAACCGGAAGATAGTAGTAATGTTTGCGCAGTACTGTTGGACGGCAGAAATAAAAGCGCTACCACTAGTGATGATTAATGGTGGGAACATAACAGTTATTTATTTATTATAACATTATATAGCACAGTAACAATACTCGTATTGTTACGACTTACTACTTCCGGTGCTTGCTACTACATCACTATAATTCGGTTTGAATGGCGCTGTAACTAGCAAAGTTATTTGCGTAAAGAGACTTAACATCTATGTCTCAAGTCATCTATATAGCAGACGGTTTCGGCCGTTTTTATTGGTTTTACCATCACCCACAACTCCAGCTTTGTACCAGAATTGAAGCCAGTATTTTAATAGAACAGTGTAAGTACTGAGCCATTGCTCCGTGAGGGTAGTTGAAGTCAAAATAATAAAACTTAAACGGGAATCGTTTGTGGTAATATTTTATCTCGCCCCGCGTGGTGTTGAAATAACATTGCTAAAAATAAGCGCGCTGGTGATAGTGCGCACCAAATAAATAATCTAATTTATCGTTGAAATGATGGCGATGGAGTTCAGCTCACGTCGACATTAACAGTGATTAATGATTCTATAATATTCTTTATTGTTGAAAACCTTGTAGTCAAGTACCACCGCAACGACTATATCTATCGCCAAACAGTAGTGTTTTATTTTCATCAACGAGACTAGTGAGGCGTAGACTTGATGGTAAGGATGATATACACAACACCATGTTGCGCTCCTCGTTTTCCGACATGTTGTTTCGGTAATGTTATCAAGTTTTATCTTTAACAACATTCTGTTAAACTCATCAACTTGAGAGTCGTGGTAACTATATGAATTGTAATTCTATCTGCTGACGACTCTGAAGGCCTCGTTAAGGTAGAGGAAACATCTAAGGAAACTAGCGTCTCTCTTCATCTCATACCGGTCACACAAAACGAAGCCACGGATGTCAACACCGAATGCCTTTCTAATATCACAAACAAGAATGCGTGCAAAAAAAGGTATTTATGGAGTTAATTATCGCATCCTCACCATTTTTGGTCACGTATGCCGCTGGGAGGAGTTAGCTATTGAGCGACTTGTGGTCCACGGAAAAATTGGCGGTACCAGGCCCCGATAAAGAACACCTATGAGATGGATCTATGGATGGCAGTAAATAGCTCATCATCACTGCCACTATATGAATGCACTAGGAAGGCGGCCATCACAGAGGAATGGCGACGTGTCTGTAATCGTTACCAAATAAATGATAAAATATATTGGATTTTATATCGGTATCATTACTTTTGTTATTTATTAATTTATTATGTTGGCAACATTTAAAATATGACAACACAGAAGGGACGCGACGACAAGATGGCGCCGGGGTATAAGGGACGTGTTGGACAGCTTAGCGGTAGCTAGTATTAAGTGGTTTCAAGAGTATCGTATATACTTCATTATGTATTAATTAAAAGTTGTAAGTCAGATCTCAACCATCTATTATTTGTCAAACTGGAGGATAAGCTAATATGTTAAACTTGCGACTAACTAAGTGATGACCTCGATTATTCTGTCAAGAGTGATACCGACGAAGAGGTAGAAGAATGGAGTTAATTTAATCCGCCTCTATACTGTGTGTTAGGAGACCGCTTCCGAAAACGAAGACGATAGTACTAATGACACCTTTGATGGTGGGACGGAAAAGAAATCGATATTGATTAAAAAAAAAACATATTTTTAAAACTATTTTCTAGCAAGCTTGTGCGTTCGTTGATCCGAGCATCAGCTGTTATTGATTTTGTTTCATTGCTGGTTTTATTTTATTAAAGTAATGTATTTTTATGAAACTATCGTTTCATTTAGCTGTACTAAGATGATGGAGCGTAAATAATGCTAATAAAACGTTTTAAAAATATGATTTTTTTTTAATCAGGATCGATTTTTTTACCGTCCCCTCATCAGAGGTGTCATTAGTACTATCGTCTGTATTTTTTTCCGGAAACGGTCTCCTAACACACAGTCTTAATTATATAAAAGCATGTGTGTAAATATTAATTAATTAACATACGTCTGTTTAAATTTAGGATTGTGTCCGAACTTGTCCGGTTTGAATAATCGGTGTAATGTTTGCGGGGAAGGTTCGTGTCGTTGTAATTTGTCGGTGTCCGGTGCGCGGCGGTGCGATGACCCGCGGTTCGTTATACCCGAAACATGTCGCGCACCCCCGCCCCGCGCGACACGCTACACCGACCCTAATTCGGACAATAAGCCAGCAATAAGCCGCGGCGCCTGTCACCACGTATAACTTTTTTTTTATCGCAGTCAAAATCATTTTAAACGATACCTTGCTTCTAGGGGAAAACAAGGTTATGTGGGGCTTCTACACACTAAAACCCCCTCGGTGGTCTCCACATATCCTAGACACCCTATTTATAATGTTTATAATTTTTTTAATTTCAATAACCGAGTGGGACGTTCACTTGATGGCAAGTGATACGCCTGCCTATATCAACGTGGCGCTGCTAAGGAAGTCATACACAGCACCACGTTGTCTCTTTGCCTTAGATAAAAAGTTGAGTCTCATTACCCTAGTAGTTACAATTACAACGCCCTGCAAACCGGAACACACTACTGATTGTCGGCTGCAATATGCGCTGCGGTGGTACCTAACCGACGGTCTCCGGCAACAGAGACACTACCACCAGCAAAGCCCATTTCTCAGAAAACCAGATCTGTGGTAATAATCAGCTGCGGATTTTGAACCATTTAATTTTGAATTATATGGTCGTTTTGTGAGATGCTATGCTACGTTTGGTACAATTTTTTTTATTCATCATTATCATTACCAGCCGACAGACGTCCACAGCTGGACATAGGCGTCCCCTAAAGATCTCCACATCGATCGATCCTGCGCTGCCCGCATCCAGCAATTATTATTCAATCTGTAATCATTTAACATAGTCTTTATTATATCCGTTGTTTTAATTTTTGGTTTTACTGGTTTGAAGGGCGTTGTAGCCAGTGAGATTACTGGGATAACGAGACTCGATATTTTACGTGTTAAAGCGACCAGTGCGACGTGGTGCTACTCATACCATTATAACTAGCCCCACGTTGTTATGGACAAGTTACCAGATCAGATGAACGTTCCGCTCGTCTCTTCCCTTCGTTGATTAATAAAAAAAATAATCAAGTTATGTATCAGTAACACGAACTGAACTGAAACAGGCACCTACTTTAGACCAAAGGTAAGTGATGCTTATCAGATTAGATAAGGCACTGGCTCGCCTAACAATGCAAACAATGGTTTTTACGTCTTATCTATTTAAAGGACTTCGTTCCGTGCTCCTCTTTAATTCGCCGTCCATTTAATATATTTTTTTTAAACATAACAAAGCGATATAACGAACAGGATATTAACCTGGTGGTAACTAGTGGGCCGTCGATAACAATAAGGTCATTGTGGTCATTGTGTTTATTGTCTTTTTTATCAATGTAAAGAGAGATCTTTTAAAGATATTTATATATTTGGGGTCGCTGTTGTGTAGAATTTGGACCCATTAAAATTCCTTCGGTGGTCTATTTATTTTTAATCCGACGAAGCGACCAGACGAGCGGGACGTTCACCTGATGTTAAGTGATACGCCTGCCCATAACAACGTGACCACCACGTTGTGCTTGTCGCGTTAATACATAAGATCTTCTCTCCTTACCCCAGTAGCTACAGCATCATTCAAACTACAGTACAGTAAAGTTTACATATTACTGTTTGCTAACTGCAATGGGAGCTGCGGTGATACCTACCCAGACGGTCTCCGGCATTAGAGACCTACCACTAGTAGTGGTCGGTCATAGTGATGATGGGGTTGAATATAAAATAGAATTAAGGATATGCTTTAATAAGATACCAGATTTTGCAGTTCTAGTAAATAAAATTCAAATACATTAAAATATAAAATTAATTGAATATAGTTATTTACATGTTTACGTGTAATTTGCGATGCTGTTTACGGAAAAAGATGCTGAAAACTACATTGTCCTTAATGGTCGTGCATTTCCGTTCCATAACTCGTTGAGACATACACGCACAAATTATTAAGCGCAAAGTGTTTGTAATTATATATAATTATAGATTACATCTGTAATACGGATAGAATTGTAGTTTCATAGTAATTTACTATTTCACGACTTTGATTCGTCTAAATTAGTAATGGACTTTATCATTTAATATTTCCGTGATATTGTGGACAGTGTTTAAAATACTAAGTTAAATAATTTTATGAATACATATACCCTGTGTGGGAGACGGGTGGAATATCCTATGTATCGCAAAATGCGATTAACCTTTTAACCGGGTAAATCCTTTTTAAATACGCAAGATTTAACCGGCGCGAGCTCTTCGCGAGAACGTAATTTCATATTTTAATTTTTTTTATGTCCCACGGCGTAACATATTTCAAGGACGTATATATATGTCCTATCCGTATTCGCTATTGTTTCCGTTTGATATATTTATACGTTTTGTTAGGTTAACAGGTTCATAGTTACAAGTTCCGAAAAAGAGCAGCAGCCTTTCTTTTACAAGTATAGTGCGACCGTTAACTCACACACCAAGAACGGAAATTATCCCCAATTGGTGAGGTCTGTGTTCAGTGGTGGACTTCAGTTGTTGTTCTGACGACAATGTTGGTGTTGTCGATAATACAATTCTCTAAGCTATAAAATTATTCGTAACAAAACCAGAAAATTTTTCCATAGTTCTCATATTAGTTGTTTTTCATGTAAATACCCCATGGAGTATATTTCTTCGCATAGTCCTTAGTATCCATAGAGTCTAGAATTTAACTCCCTAAAACATAGCTTATTAAAAAAAATTAAAAAATCTACCTAAATAAAACAATTTATTGCAAACGTTTTAATGATATTAACAATTTATTTATATTTTTTAATATTTAATATATACATTAAAAATAAAAAGACAATTTTATTTTAAAATAACCAAAAAGAGCTTGAAAATTTTTTTGGCTAATGGACTCGTATTCAAGCCACTTTAATAAATTAAAAAAAAAGATTTCACCTGTGTTCCACATTTGAATATGCTTTAACATGTAAACAATTTGCGCCAAAGCGAGGTAAACAAGAATAAAAGGTTTGAGACATCTTTGTTCCTTTGTTTAAAGTTAAACAAAGAGCGACAGATACGACTTAAAAGCAAAGAAGTTAGTTTTTAAAGTTACGGGGCGATAACCTAAAGGCCTACACGCGGCCGTAATTGGCATTGACGACCGTATCCTCGCATGGATATAGCGGAGGTGGACGATATTTGACGACAGGACTTTGACCTGGACATACAATTAACTAAGATATCGTATAGATTAGATTATGATTGACATCCAAATGATATTTTTAAATTATCGCAATTGTATTTCGCAGTTTAAAACAGTTTTAACATTAACTTTAGTTTTATTTTATTTTATTATAAAGATTAACCAACAATATATATTGTGGAAGTTGGGGTTGCGGTTTAAGTGGTTGCCATTGTTAAAGCGTAAAAGGTCCGGATATTTCCTAATGCTACTAGAATTCATTTCAGTATCACCAGTATTTATTGGTATAAAACAGTCAAGAAAGAGATTCTGAGGGGGACAAGTGGTCAATAATCTCGAGCTCATTGTATTTATCCTCTCTTTGATGTTTATGCTGTACTAATAACTTTATTAAATAAATATTCTCAATTTTAGTTCATAAAGTTATGTAAATATAATGACGAAATTACTAATTATAATGGATATTGCTAATCATCATCATCATCATCATCAGCCGATAGACGTTCATTACTGGACATAGCAGCTAATATCACGATAATGAATAATTCCGAATTCATTACATCGATGATTTTTGCAAAATCGATTAAGGCTGTGCTATTATCGCGAAACATTACGTTCCGGTGCTTAAATAATTCAGCTCACGTCTGCTTTTGGAGGGCGGGTCCCTTTCCAGGACCATGTTTGGACCTCTTAACTATCTGTAATAAGCAATTAAGACGCCGTGTAATACCATAATAATAACGAGGCAACTGAAATTAAAGTTACAAAATATTTTATATGCTGTTTTTATTGAGCAATAAAAAGATGAAAACCGGCAACGTATTCATTTAATTTTTAACGATACATGTACTGCTGCCATCCGGCTGGTCCAACGATTGAAAGTGGCACAGCGATGGAGACAGCTATCCTTGGCTTTCCTCTAAGGGACAAAATCCAGAACGAAGAAATTCGACGTAGAACTAAAGTTGTCGACGTAGCTCTCAAAATCTGCGAGCTGAAGTGGCAGTGGGCCGGCCATGTCTGTCGTGTCAGTGACAGCCGATGGGAGAGGAAAGTCTCAGAGTAGAGATCGCGTACAGGTCGCATAAGTGTAGGACGCTCTCCCTCCAGATGGACCGACGACATCATCAGGGCGGTCGGAAATGTGTGGACGCGAGAAGCTAAGGATCGAATTTGATGGAAGACATAGGGGAAGGCCTTTATCCAGCAGTGAATAAACAAAAGCTGATAATCATTGAATGTACTGGTAGTATCTTTTTTTCTAGATATCGTTCAGGTAAATACTATAGATAAGAAAACACTGTGTTACTGTGAGTGAAGATAAAGGTCACAAAGCGAGGACCTAAACGAGCAGTGACCAGTAATGGACTACTGAAGATACCACTCTGTTGCTGGAAACCTTCTAGGAAGGAGCCACAGCAGCTCCTTTCGCAGCCAACGGAGTGCTGATATGTTTTATTCCATTAAGCGACTACACGAGCCGGACGTTCACTTGATGGTAAGTGATACGCCTTCCATAACAACGTGACGCTAGTTGGATGATAATTCCTGGACCTAATTGCGCTCGTCGCCTGAAACATAAGATGACTCGTTACATCAGTTCTTACACTAGCTGCAGCGCCCTTCAAACCGGAACACTGTAATGTTTGCATATTATCTTTTGATAGCAGATATAGGCGCTGTGGTGGTATCTATCTAGACGATCACCGGAAATTGAGACCCATCATCAGCGTGCAAATATTACTGTGTTCCAATTTGAAGGGATCTGTAATTAGTGAAATTAATGGGTAATGAGACTCAATGAAGGTCTCAATGGATGAGCACAGTATGGTGCTGTGTATCCTCAACCTCTACCTGACCTGACCTTGTATCCTTACTAGCGCCACGTTGTCATAGGCGTCACTTACTATCAGATGATTTTCAGGTAGTCTTGTTGCTATGTAGAAGAAAAAAAAATTAGCACCGCATTGCGGTGATGTATGTAAATATCTTTTCTTTACTGCCTCCTTGGCGTATTGGTTATACCCCTGGTTAGTTACCACCTCAATGCTGCTCAACAGCATTGTTGTGTTTTATCTTCTTAATTCATCAGACGAGCAGCAGTAGACCGTCCCCACCGTCTCGTCGATATAGTAAACTGTGTATGAAATTATATCAGCAGCGAAAACATTATGGTGACCTGGTGTACCAAAATGGTGTTGTGTCAACATCATTAAGTTTGCGGATAAAGGAGTCGAGAGCTGGCTGGGTGTCCTTATAAGAGCCTCGTGGGCGGACCAGGGAAGGAACTGGCGAACTTTCTCTCAGCATATACAGTGCCGTTTAACTTTGTTTATTTATGCAAACAAAGATTAAAGTAATATACGTCACATATAGTATTTTTTTTTACTTAATCGACGAGACAAGCGGGACGTTCATCTGGTGTTAAGTGATACACCTGCCCATTAGAATGTGGCGTTAGTTAGGATGTTATACACTGCAACACATTGTGCTCATCACCTTAAGACATAAGATGTTGAGTCTCGTTACCCCAGTAATTGCACTAGCTACAACTGCTTTCAAACCGGAACACGGCAGTAGGCGTTGCGGTAGTGCCTATCTAGACGGTCTCCGGCAGCAAAGGCCTACCACCAGTCCAACAGTAGAAAAGTTTTTTTGTTTTAATTATTTCATTTATATTTTTAAAGGACATTTTTAAAGGATACATGTCTCGCAGGATTGATAGCTCGATGGAGCACCAAGGTCCTTGAATAGCGATCGGGTACCGGAAGACGGAGTGTTAGTAAGCCACTCACAAAGTGGTCCGACGATCTGGTGAATGTTGCAGGAAGAAGCTGGTTGCCGGCTGGGCAGTATCGATCGATGCGGAGATCTTTGGGGGAGGTCTATATCCAGCATTGTATCCCCCATTAGTGTTCAGGCATTGACTAAGTAATTACCGCCTTAAATGATAACGTGTGATTAAATTAATATATATACACAAATTAAGAATGGGGTCTGTATTGTTGAGGTCTTCATTGTTCACGTCTGCTTTACTACAGATGTAGATCTAATGTTAATACACCGTCAGTCGATAGACCTTCACTGCTGGAGGTATGCCTCCTCCATAGATTTCCACATCAACCGGCCCTGCACTGTTCCTCGACTTTTGTTTATAGGGGTTCATTGGGCCATTTCCCACCACGCTGGCCCAATGCGGGTTGGTGTGATCCAGAGCCTTGTTTCTTGACTACTAGGGTGCACCACGAGCAGGTGCGGTTGCCTTGGATACCGTGAGTTGTGGCGAGACTCCTTACACCCTTGTTAATACATAACATTTTTTTTTTAAGTAATATTTAATGATGACTTTATGAAAGTAGATTCCTTAAGGTTTCCAAATCCAATTCTAATGATTAAACTTTGGACAGCATCACAGGAGATTAATTCTTCGTTAAATATTTAATTAATAAAAAAAAAAAATTTAAAGGTCTTTGTTACTACGCTGATTGTTTAGATAAACGATCGTAATAATAATTATTAATAAAAATTATAATTTACAATGTAAACAGTTGAACAATTCTTGATCCTTGCACCGTGGTTTTTGTGAGACACAGGATCAAGGACTCCATATTGGGTGACGGTTTATTGACCGAATGGACCTCGTATACCTTTGTTGTCTCCAAAAGGAGACATGTAGGTACTCACAATTTTTTTTTACAAGTTAAGTTAACTGTCGTGGCGGAGACAGTCTGTGTATAACACCGCAGCGCGTATTTCTCCGTCAAGCAACCATTACTCTATTCCGGTTTGAAGGGTGTTGTAGTCTACGAAAATAAGGACACTTAGCAACTAATGTACTTAAAATATACTGGCGGTAGATCTCTATAGCTGGAGACCGTTTTGGTAGGTACGACTGCAGCGCCTGTTATTGCTGCCAAACAGTACTGTGCAAACATTACTGTATTCCGGTTCGAAGGGCGCTGTAGCTATTGTAATTACAGTGGTAACGAGATTCAACCTCTCATGTCTCAGGCGACGACTACAATGTAGCGCAGTGTGTGTCATCCTAACTAGAGTCGCCTTATGTGTATGCGAACGTTTCTTCTTGTATGTTTTTTGAATATAGTAGATTTGATAATTATAATATCATCATCACCATTTCAATAGATGGACGTCCACTGCTGGACATAGATCTCTCGTTGTGTATATACGTGTCTTGTGTGTGTATACACAAGCGACATATACAATATATAAGTGAATTATTATTCGCGTTACACGAAAAGGGCGTTACAGCACTATGTCGATATCAACGCGAGGCGTTCCGCAGAGCGCGCCGCGCTGTCTGACACAGATACACTTCCTAGAAGTATGCGATAAGCGGCGATCAAATCAAATCAAATCCAGGTTGAGCAATGGAGTAACGGATGTCCTCGCCCCGAATCACGTTTTTGTAATCAGTAAATTGTCGTCCTCGGCCACCTCCGTGGAACAGCAGCCAATGAGCAGTCATATACCTGAACAACGTGGGTTCATTAAAAAAATACAATTTATCTGTTTTTTTTTTATTATACATAGCGACGAGATGAACGGCTCGTTCACCTGATAGTAAGTGATACGCCCGGCCGTAACGTGGCGCTAGTTGGGATTTTATACACAGCACCACAATGGGCTCGATGCTCTGAAACACGATCTTAAGTCTCGTTATCCCAGTTTCCCTAGGTAGAGCGTCCTTCAAACCAGAACACATGTTTGCACACGAGTGTTATATGTTGGCGGAAATAGGAGTTCCTGTTGTACCTACACAGAGGGTATCCCGGTGACACTTACCACCAGTGAAAGTGTTAGGCTAGTACGTTTCTCACGCAATCTAATACTAAAATACTACCTAGTATTACTAGGTGGGAGTGAAGTCAAACATTAACTGATGCCTATGTCCAGCAGTGGACATCTATCGGCTGATGATGATGATGATGACCAGCGACTAAGGGTGAATGCCAGAATGGCACAGCTGTCAGTTTGACTGTACGATGGCAACAATGACATGTATGTATCTGATTGGTTTGTGACGAGGCTGATACATGGATTCCAGATTCACTCACTGAATTTGGTGTGTGGTAACCAACCAGCTTTATATTGTAAATCTACCACCATAACAGCATGGCTGTGTTCCTGCTGTCAACGTATGAAAGCTGAAACGTTCTGGGCGAGCTCGTTTCACCATCTACAGCTTCATTTAACACCAAGTGAAGTTGAGGCAAAGTTACCGAGTTCCGTTTTGAAGGGCGCTGTGGTTAGTGAAATTACTGAGGTAACGAGACTTATCCTCTCACGTCTCAGGCGACGAGCGTAATGTGGTGGAGCGCATAACATCCTGACTTAGGTCACTTTGTTATGGGCAGGCGTATCACTTACTATCAGGTGAACATCCTGCTCGTTTCATCGTTTAATTGTATAAAAATAATCTATAATAAAAGATCACAAAAGAAAAGAAGAGAAAAGAAAAGTAATGACATTACTGGGGTAATGAGACAATACTTAATATAGAGCACGGTGTAGAGTAATGTTTATCACATAATAATAGGTGTTCGTGTTGGTGGTCGCGTTGCTTCCTGCAATTAGTGCAAATATCCATCCTCGTTACCGCCGTAACTGGGCTGATTAGGGAAAACGAATAAAGCGCAAACTGTTGATCTGATTCAAAATGTTTCCTTGTAATTTGCGAACAAGTTGAATCGATTGTTAGTTCGTTAATACTTAGTATTGGTTGTTTCCGTGGAATTGATTTTATTATCAGATATCGATTTCCCGGTAAGTTTCCGATTGTTTAGATTATAGGAAGCGCTCTATGTTTGATTGCGACCGGAAATTAATACATATTAATAATGGCGATTACTTTTTTGATATTTTAGAGGAAGTAAAATGAAAAGATTAAAAATCAATATTTAAGAGTACGTTAAGGAAAAAAAACTTTTTTTTGTACATCAAAATTACAAGATGAGCGGGAAGTTTACTTAATGGTATAATACACTTGCCCATAACAATATGGCGCTAGTTAGGATGTTATACACTGCACCACACTGCGCTCGTCGCCTAGAGACATAAGATATTGAGTATCATTATCCCAATAATTTCATTAGCTACAGCGCCCTTCAAACCGGAAGACAGTAATGTTTGAATACTATTATTTGTCGGTTGCAATAGGCGCTGCCTTGGTATTTACCTCGATGATCTCCGACAAGAGAGACCTACCACCAGTAAAGTCGTAAGATCTTGCCATATTTTGCAGCATAGGTATGGACACTGTGCTGGTTGCACATTCCAGAAGTTAGTGAGGGGTTTATATAAAATTTTAGATGTATAATGTTGCGCTCATTATCTAGAGTATGGATGTGATATTAATAATTACAGATCTCTTACTCTGTGGACGTATCAGTTTCAGAGCTACGAGAGAGCAATCTCGCCGCCGGCGGCTGCAGTCAAGGCTGGAGGTGGAGCTCGGCGGCGTGTTGTGCAACGCCAGTCGCCGGGAATGGGGCCACTTCCGAAACGAGCTGGTTTCACCCCTCCCTCACCCACCCGCCGATGCAAACGTATCTCTCCTATTTGCGTACGAAGCAAAGCGCAAAACGCTACGTCCAAGTTACGATATTAACTTTGCAAAAGTTCACATTGCGTAATGTTTGATAAAAGTTATGCCTTCACGAGGACCGTTGTTCTTGACTCCATGTTTACCTGATAGCGAATATGGTTAATGATGATGGGAATTGCTGGTGCAGGAAGTAACATTACCTATACACATTTTCTCGTGTTAGGTCTCCGTTGCCGGGGACTAGCTAGGCGCCGATGCAGATTCTATTTTTGCTGTTAAATAGTAGTATGCGAATATTAGTGTATTCCGGTATGAAGGACGTTGTAGCTTATAAAATTACGAGGACAACGAGATTTAACATCTTATCTATTAGGTCCTTATATATGAAATTAGTGTTTTGTCGTACTGACCACTTTGATATGAAATATCTCCGCTTTGGTTAAGAATACCATTTTTCCTCATTATTATTTTCTTCGGCGTCGCTTATTGCCGCACAATGGAAAATACGAAATGTCGGTATATTTACGAGTACGAGTTCTACCGTGGCACCAGCACCAGTGCTGCAGGAACAGCTCGAAGGATTAATGATGTGTACGGCGCTGGTGTCGCAAAAGAAAACACGGCACATTTTTGGTTTCAACGTTTTCGTTCTGGAAATTTCGACCTTCAGAAACAATCCCGTGGACGGTCGGATACCAAAGTGGAAAATGAAGTATTAAAGGCCATTGTGGAAGCGGTTCCATCACAAAGAACTTCAGAGATAGCTGCAGACTTCGGGGTAAGTGACAAAACTGTATTAATGCACTTGAAGCAAATCGGGAAAGTAAAAAAACTTGAACGATGTGTACCTCATGCATTGAGTGAACCGAACTTGCGAACACGCGTCGGCTGCTAAACAACCGAGACTGGTCAATCGCTCCAGGCCACTGCTGTTCCACGGCAACGCAACACCACCACCACACACTGCACAACAAACAAACACTAAGTTAGATGAGCTACAATTGGAATGTCTGCGACATCCACCGCACTCCCCGGACCTTGCTCCAACAGATTACCATTTTTTCCAGAATTTGTACAACTTCTTACAAAGACAATATTCAACTCCGACGCGGCAGTCCAAACCGCTTTCGAAGAGTATATTGATTCTCGCCCCCCATGTTATTTTTAGTAAAGGGATCAATGAACTACCTATGAGATGACAAAAGTGCATAGATAACAACGGTGCATACTTTGATTAATTAAATATATTTAACAAAAAAAAATTACTTTATATTCCTCCCGCACAAAACGCCACTTCCATATGTAAGGACCTAATATTAAGGCGACGAGTATAATCTGGTGTAGTTTATATTATCCTAAGTAGCGCCATCAGGACGGAGAGAATTTTCTTTCCTCCATCATGTATAGCTGGTATTTCCGTGAGATACTGAAAGGTGAGCAACTCCAGTTGCACTCTGAATGTCCTTGGTAAAGGCTAATGCCGATGGGACTGCGGAAGTATGCGTAAGCGTTCCCGTAATTCCGACGAAGGGACGCCAATGAGTTTTAAGCGATAACAGTCAGGTATAACTATTTTTCTGATTACGAGGAAGAGGAGCATATTATATTGGATATATCAATGAAAAAAAAAAAGTTTGAAACGCTAAAGTAAATGAAAAGGGGAAATTTAATTACTATCCGAAGTGTGGCGTATGTAATCTGGAGTTTATGACAGACGGGGTAATGAGTTAAAGAGATCTTGATAAACAGGCCATGGACTCTGGTTCACGGGTCCAGTATCAGATGAGCTGCAAGAGTCAAAATGACTACCAAGCACCAGAGAATAGGAGATATTGATCAATAATGAGAATTCTATATTTTTTTTACGTAAGTAGATACTTTGTACATAAATGTCGTAACCACTTCGATTCTTCTTAAGCATTTGTCTACACGGAATCTAAGAGATAAGATGATAAGTCTCGTTAAGACCATAATCTCTTTGAGACGTCACGAGAAATATCTGTATGCATTTTTTTTTCTACTAAGTCGCCATCCCCCCACCGGTTCCCACATTGTCGGCCGTATAACGGGTGGTGGTAGGCCGAAGATCGATTCCGCTGCGGGGAGTTAAGAGAGATTTCTCTCTTGGCTCCGATGACCTCTGGGTGATGGATTCGGGGGAATCCGTTACCCGCGCGACTACAAGGGACCGAGGAGGGGGCGCGTTGTGTGATTCAGTGTGTTCCTACAGAAGTGGAAAGGGACGGTTCTTCCCTTCCTCCAGAGGTTTTAGTCGGTGCAAGTCCGACATAACATGTCCTTGCCCCCGCGAGGACGGATATGCGCAGGCATTTCCCCCACGTTATAAATAGAAAGTTTCCATAGAACGAATGATTTCCTTTCATCTCCATCCTCACAGTAGTAAACATTTCATATAACAATTATTTCAAAGTAAGATTCGTTTTTATTACTTTTCTGTTTCTTTCATTACAGTTGATCGGAACAAGGTGTGTTTCCTTCAATGCTTTATCAACCAAATAGCATTTATTGTACCTTCTAACATCATCATCATCCATACTTATCTTTGATTGTTACCATCGATAGCCAGCTTACTAATTCTGATTACTACTGTATCTTGTTAGAAGTTAGATTTGACTGTAGTTGTCATTGATCTCACCACAAAATTTTATTCCTTATTACGATATTTCCATATTATTTTAATCAATTTAATATGATTTAATTTTTTACAGGTTCCTGGACCCTTTTGCTCGAGATTGTCTTGGTGGTTACTACCATAGTACCTGTTTCTGGGGTCAAAAGTTTATTCGCAAGCTTAACTATATTCAGGTGTAAAATGCGCTGCAACTAATTCAATTACTGGAGTAACGATATATGTATAACGTCTTAAAACGTCGAGCATTTTATGGTGCAGTGTCCTGCAGTATCCTAAATATCAGCACATTTACCAGAGTTACCAGATGAACGTTTTAATCGTTTTGTCGATTTGTGGAAGAAATAAAAAAAAGTCGTCACTAATTGCTACTTTTAAATTCACCAGAATGTATAAAATATTGTCTAAGCTGCAGCCTGCTGCAGGCCTCTCTCAAGCGATGCAGTTTAGGTTGATCTTTGGCTACAAGCATCCAGTTGCTACCAGCAAAATATACTCATAAAAAGTTAATTTTAAAATTGCAGTATGGAGTTAATGCGCAGTGGGGGCTAGGCGAGGCGGCCATACGGCGGCAGCTTAAATGGAACAGTGACATTGTCCTTTCAGCCGGCGACTGGGTCAAGGCGCGCCGGGCCCGGACTCCGCCGCCATCTTGGAATTACTGACATCGCAGCGCCATTTTATTTCTCGCTAAATTATCAATTTAACAACCGAAATACCCCAGCAATTGTATACCATTTATGCTTATCGTAGTTATTTTAATCAAAATGTGAAGGGTATGTGTCCAGATTGCGAGATTATTTAAATTATTTCTATAATAGTTTGCGTATGGTAAAAAGACTAAGGGGGAAACTGATCAGTGTAAAGATTTTTGGGACTGGCTGTGTCGTCTTATGATATGTTAGATATTGACAAATATGATGATTATTCATTAATTAAGTCAATCTTTAATTAAAACCAAGATTCATAACTAATTAATCTATCGTACTATGGGCAGGGGCGTGCACTCCATACAAGCATTGCGTACCTTTTTTTTGTTAACGTGGTGAAAATGCTTCCGCATACATGTCCTCGCGGGGGCAAGGACAGGTTATGTCGGACTTGTACCGACTACTACCCCCACGATGCTCCTCCTCATCGCGTGATGGTGGGGTTACGGGAAAACTTTCGCATTATCCGCGACCCCGCCGGCGCTGGCCGCTTACACAGCCCCACCACGAGAGGGAGCCATGAACCCTCCCTTTCCATCTCCGCAGGGGCACACTGGAAAATACAGCGCGCCCCCTCCTCGGCCTCCTGCAGTCGCGCGGGCAACGGAATCAAGGGAATCCGTCACCCAGAAGCCACGGGAGCCAAGAGAGAAAACTCCCCCGGCTCCCTGCGGCGGATCCAATGTTGCGCCCGCCACCACCCGTTATACGGCCGCGGAGAATAGGGAGAGCGGCGCATCGAAATACCGACACTCTTTTTCCCCCGTGGCATGAATTTTCATTTAGAGCAGGATTTGGCTGGGTCTCCCGGGTTCAGCCATTGGGACGAGCGCTTCAGATTATCGTACAGTATCCACTTTTCATCACAAGTAATGATTCGATTTAAAATCCCTTCATCATTGTGTCGGTGCAGCAAAGTAACACAGCAGCAGCAGCCGACGCGTGTTCGCAAGTTCGGTTCACTCAATGCATGAGGTATGCATCGTTCTAGTTTTTTTACTTTCCCGATTTGCTTCAAGTGGATTAATACAGCTTTGTCACTTACCCCGAAGCTTGCAGCTATCTCTGAAGTGCTTTGTGATGGTTCCGCTTCCACAACAGCCTTTAATTCTTCATTTTCCACTTTGTTCTCCGGCCGTCCACGGGCTTGGTTCTGAAGGTCGGAATTTCCAGAACCAAAACGTTGAAACCAAAAACGTACCGTGCTTTCTTTTACGACACCGGCGCCGTACACATCATTAACCCTTCGTTCTGTTCCTGCAGCACTGGTACTGGTGCCACGGTAGAACTCGTACTCGTAAATATACCGATATTTCATGTTTTCCATTGTGCGGCAATAAGGGACGACAAAGACAAAAATAATGAGGAAAAAACAAATGAATGATTGTTTCCAAAACTCTAATGTAGCAGCTAAATGAATTTATAAATTTGAATTTGGAATTCTTAACCAAAGAGGAGATATTTCAGACCAAAGTGGTCAGTGCGACAAAACGCTAATTTCACACAAGTATGCTTTGACTATTATTAAAGTGGTGCTAAATTGTTAACTTGATAAGATTATTTTTAAGTGTAGATAAGCACAGAGATTTCGGATGTGGTTTGCATACTCCACACGAAATCTCTGTGTACTTTCCTGGCTGTGGGTTGCAGCGGAAGTTCTGTTTGTTGCCAGATATGATTCCTATTATTAGTTGAAAGGAAGAAGGTTAATAATTTATTTAAAGTTCATCAGTTTTCTTGTTACATACGAGAAGCTCTCACTTTATTAAATGCTATAACTCAAACTATCTGTAGAATTATTGCTAATATTCATATCCCCAGAGAGTAAAGATAAATCATTTTTTCTGTAATACTTGATCACAATTTACAGTGTACTTAATGTGATAATGAGATCGAAGATGGTTAAATGTGCTTTTCCAATATTTTCTAGCTAACACAGTAATGATGTTAACGAATTGACACCATGAGTAATATTGCGTGGTGGTTAGATAAGTCGGTACTAAAAAAACTACCATCAACCTTACAATGATAGCTCCGGAAACGAGCCAGACACCTCCGTGTTACAAGGTAAACACTTAGCTGTTAATTTACGGATGCAGTTCCAACTTAACTACTCGAATAAAATATACATTCTTGTTACCCATAAATTGTCGATCTATATCTTATCCTACGATTAACTTTTATCTTGTTCTCATTCTTCTTCTTGTTAATTGCTAGTGTTAAAGATATTCATCATATCTAACCCTTTCATAAATGGGAGAAGGACTATGTTATAATTGGGATTATGTAAAGCAGCAAAGTAATTATTGAGATATTTTCTTTTAAGCTCCAAAATTATTGAGTAGGTTTCATTGGTTTGGACATCGGTATCTCGACCTTGATACTTTTAATCTTAAAACGGCACTTTAACCGAATGTAACCCACGCCTTCCCGCTTTTAAGTGTCTGAGGGTAAATATTTGACAGTTGTCACCTTGATTCGACCTTGCTTTCGAAGTTACATTTAACTGCGAAGAAAAAAGTTAATAGTAACAAAATCATCGTTATTTTTAACTTGTTAAACTATTTTAAATCTTTTTGTGTTAACAGATTACTTAAAAGTGTGTATCAAAATGAAAATTTAACGGAAAAAGAAAATATAGACACAGTAGTCCCTGGTGTTAGGTTTGTTGTGTTGCCGGAGACTGTCTAGGAGAGTGACATGGAATCTCCTATTCCTCCCGACAAACAGTAATATGCAAACATTACTGTATTCTGGTTTGGAAGGCGTTATACATACTGAGGACTTAACATCTTATGCTTCGAAGCGACGAGTACGATGTAGTATATCATCCTAACCTATAACTTTCCCCCCAACCGGCTCCCACCTTGTCGTGACGGAAGGGCTTAGTAACCGTGGACCGACACACGGTGAAGCGAAGTGGAACCTACCCGGTCGGGCCCCGGCCGGCCGAAGCGGCCGCTCCAGGTTCGAGCACTGGTTGGATAACGGGAGTTCACCAGAGCGGCCGAAGGTCGCAGGGGCGGTTTCATTCTGTCCTCTGCAGCAGAGGTGGGGTCGCGGAAGGAGTATCCTCTGTGACCAAACGGTGTCGCACCGTGGATGCCGTGGGAGAAGAGAAGTGTCGGTATTGCGATGCGCCGTTCTCCCTATTCTCCGCGGACGCTAATAGGTAGCAGGTGCTCCAACATCTTTCTGCTGCAGGGAGACGGGAGAGGCTTTCTCCCGTGGCTCGCATGGCCTCTGGACGACGGGTTTTGGATAACCCGTCGCCCACGCGACTGCAGGAGGCCGAGGAAGGGGCGCGCTGCATGTTTCGGCGCGCCATGGAAAGGGAGCGTTCATCCCTACTTCCCGAGGTGGGGGCTGCGAAAGCGGCGAGCGCCGGCAGGGTCGCGGTTGCGAGCGAAAGCGTTCCCGTGACCCTGCCATCACGCGATGAGGTTTTTAGGACATTATGAGGGTTTTAGTCGGTGCTAGTCCGACATAATCCGTCTTTGCCCCTGCGAGGACGAGTATGCGTAGGTATTTCCCCCACGTAAAACAAAAATAAAATAAAAAAAACTTATAACTATAGTAGTGTATATCATCCTAACTAGCGCCAGGTTGTTATGGGCAGGCGTATCACTTACTATTAGGTGAATGTCTCGCTCGTCTCGTGACTTCCTCAAACATTTTATTAATGAAATAATATATACTTTTAGTATGAATAGTAAATTGCGCGCATGGCGAAAAGCTCAGATTGCACCTGTCAGAATAAATAGATTAAATTACAGTATGACATTATCAGCACACGTTATGCTTTCTAAGAACTTTTTATACAGGTGGTAAGTCGTGAAGGTGACTGTCCAGGAAAGAGTCAATTTAGCACTTACACAGCGAAACCATAATGCGTAATTGATAACTTCTTGCATACACCGTCCACTTAATTTTGCCACTCCTACTGCTCGGAGACCAGGGCTTATCTCTTGAGGGAAGAGTCAAAGCTTTTCATCATCTATTAGCGGGTTGATAGAAGTTGAGAGTATATCAAAGGACTTTGCCTCCGAGACGCAGTGGATAAGTTCTCGCCTCGTAACACTGGCTTCCTTGGTTCAATTGCGTGGCCATGTGTTGAGCTGGGTTAATGGAAGGTTTTCTAAAACATCTGGTCATTACCAATCTCATATTGTACTGCCTCTACAACAACATCGCTGTGTTCCGGCTATATACATGAGAGGCCGGAGTGTAATGGCGTACTCGCTTCACCATCCACGACCTCATCATACCATGTGAAATTCTAATCACGTACTAGACTAAGGTGTGTAGAAAAATTACTCAAGCAGATTACGTTGTAAGTTGCGAATATTTTTTTTAAAGTAAAGATAAAAATATGTGGGCGTTGTTCGTTAATTAATTATAATATTTTGTGGCCGTTGTACATAACATCCACCGTCACTCGTGGGGCCGCGGACCAACTGGGTCAAATGATACAAATTACAATTTGTTGATAACCCAACAGTGTATACGCCGTTGTGAAACAACCTGCCAGCACAAAACAAACTTTGTTACAATGACATAAAGGGGATATTTGTTCATCAGTGTATTATCATGGCGTGAAACTAAATTTGTTTAAACATCGCGTGAGTCACTCTAATTTGCGACCAATGCTACTTTTGGTTGTCTATACGACACTGTCTAGGTTCGATTCCGTAATGTAAAATAATTAAGACGTCAAGTCGTAATACTAATTTAAATAATATCTATTAGTTCACTAAATAACGTTTCACTTCCTTTATTTATGATTTGTAAAAAACTGTCTTCTTGATGTTAAGTCAAATATTTTTTTATTGTCTTTTCATAACGAACTTCATATCTTCAGATCTACTGAACATGTTTCTACAGAACAACCTATAAAATGATATAAATATTAAGTATCAATTAAACTTGTCTGACCATTGCAAACTTACACAAAAGGAATAAGTTTTAATTACCTCCGTGTCGCAGTAATTATGACCTCAAGATATAACAGGGATTCCTGGTTGGATTCCGGGGACACAGATGGTGGGGAATACATGATGGTAATCTTTTTTCGAACCCGCTTGACGAGCATCTTTGCTCATATTGTAAATCTGCCGCCATAACATCATTGCCGTATTCCAGCTGAGACCCAGTATGTTATAGGTAAGTACTATCCAAGGCTTCGTTGTCATTTAACAACATGTGGATTACGGCGAAGTTTTAGCTCATGATAATAAAAATTACAATATTTATAAAGTAAATTACCGGGCATAATTAATTCATTCATTAATTGAAACGGTAATAACATTAATATTCATGACATAACACAACAAAACCGTCGGCCATTTTGAAGGGTCATTAGAAATGTTAAATTGTTACATTATTTATTTCACTACGCGTTACATTAGGGTTATATAAAAGGATATTGAACTAACTAAAATTGCATCACGGTCTCTGTGCATCCATTTCCTGATAATCTTGCATCCATTAATATCTAATTTAACGCTTTCATAATTGCACTAAGCACTGTGTTTGCGTGCGTTTGTATATATAGCGAGCTTCCGTGAGTGACAGCTATTGCACAGTCACCAACACACCCTCAATGTTTGGACAAATCTAACTCACACAAACATAGACGCGCATAAATGGGCAGTCTCTGTGTGCATTGGACGATCTATGCTAACAAGAGTCCAAGGTTAGGCGACGTCACGCTCAGTCTAGGTTTTTTTATTTATTATCCCCACCGGCTTCCGACCTTGCGGCGTGCATTAGCGAGGAACGGCTAAAGAGGAAGCGAAGTAAAAACTAAATTGTTATTAAAATTGTACACCGCGACCGTTTTTAATTCTCTTAGTTTTAACACGCTTTATAAACTTCGCATGTGAATACATTTGCAGATTTTTACGCAAATTTCAAGTAATAAAATATTCTTTAATGGTATTTTTAGAGGAAACGGGATTGAAGATTTAGCTCTGACTCTCAAATGTATGGTTATAAGAACAGAGCATATTCGGCAGAGGCATTCGGGCAGATTCGAGAAATTCTACTTTAACTGAGTATTTCGATTACACGGATTATAGTTTGACTGCGATTCCACCTGATAATAAATGGCAATGTGGTCGTTGATGTCATAGAAAATAGTCTTGAAGCCTATTCACTCTCCTCTTAAAGACTTTACGTCATATCTGGATGGAAACACTGATGCGGGCACATAGTTCCAATCTCTGATACAATTTACTGTAGATCGATAACATACGATAGTAAATTGTGGGATCAGGAGGCAGTAAAATATCGTAAATAAAAGGTTACCTGTTTTTTAAAATAATTCTATATTTGCTTTATTATCAACAATCTCGTTTTGTATTTTTTATTTTATGTAATCCTTATTGGAATCGTGTTGGCGACTGTCAGAGCGGTTTATGGACATATTTCAATTTAAGCTCGCAGACGATTTCTTGTGGTCTAATGAACCGCATAATAACACTATAATTAGGCGCCACACATACGTAATTAAGATCTCGCAGGAGGTACACGAGAATAGTCACAGGTAGTAATGTAATTATTGACATCGCGTTAAGTAGCGTGAATATTATAAAAATGTTATGCGGAATTGTTTGTATAGAAATCATACTTTGTCACCAAGAATCCAGAATGTATGATAAGTATAAAAAAACAGTAATTACTAATGGTTACAATAGCACTTTCTTTTACGAAAATTATGAGGTTTTTGGTGGTAGATCTCTGTTTCTGGAGATCGTCTTGGTGGGTGCCACGCAGCTCTGTAGTCTCGTGCTAGTAAGAATAGGACTAAGGTAAGCCCTGCCTGTTGTAGAACGCGACTGAAAGGGTCTAGGAATTTCGAGAGTTTTAAGGGTGGGGATTTTTATCGCTCAACAAGCGAATCTGCGTAGGAAAGCGTATGGCTCGGCGATGGTGCCTAGGAGGGTTTGACTCTTCCACAGAGACGTGTAACACAAAATGTAGGGGCACCGGTGCATTCCTTAAGAGATCCAGGAGCTTCTCCGAATGCACTGATGCAGTCCACCGAGATGGTTTAAGTGAGAAAGAGTTTCACATAGCCCTAATTTTCCTCTAGAAGTAAGGTATCTTTCGAAGATTTCACTTCCGAAACAAAAAAAAAAACGAAGGTTGAATAAGGAAAGAAGAATCTTTGAGGGAGACCTGTGTCCAGATGTAGACCTCTATCAGCTTATGATAATGATGATGATTTCTTTCACCAAAACAATATTAATTATGGTGCGATGTTTGTTTACATAAATAGTTATTTTAGTTTTTAATGCGCGTTATTCATTTGTGATTGACAAAATGGCCGCCAGTCTGCTGTTGTCGGCGGTAAACAGCGCGCACGCTCTATTCGTGTTTACGAAATTTACACGATTTATT
This sequence comes from Ornithoptera priamus, assembly GCA_029034505.1. Taxonomy (NCBI): domain Eukaryota; kingdom Metazoa; phylum Arthropoda; class Insecta; order Lepidoptera; family Papilionidae; genus Ornithoptera; species Ornithoptera priamus. The sequence continues at coordinate 1,188,204 of JARDWD010000827.1, forward strand.
ACCCAGTTAAGAATATTACTTCATTTTACTAGTTACTATACTCAAGTCATCATTACTACGAGGCATATATTCTTCATTTTTAATCCAATTAACGTTCACGTGATGGTAAGTGATAGGCCTGTCACTAACAACGTGGCGCGAGTAAAAATGATATATACTGCACTACGTAACGCTCGTCGCCTGAGACGTATGTTCTTGAATCCCGTTACTTCAGTAATGACACTAGTCTAGTGCCCTTCAAACCAGAACATAGAAATGTTTGCACACATTACTGTTGTTAGGTTATAATAGGCGCTGCATTAGGACTTACCTAGACGGTCTCTGGCAACAGAGACCTACCAGCAGTAAATCAGTAGCAATGGGTATTCATTGATTTATTAAAACTACCCATTTTACTTAGGTGGTAAGTTTATTTTATCGAACACCTGGAACCGCAGCTGCATTACCTTTTTTCAATACTGTGTTCCGGTTTGAATGACGCCTTAAGTAGTAAAAGTTAGGCTAAGATTTGAAGCGATTTTAGTCGCAATGGTCAAAGATGTGAATGCTTCCTGTTGCGTCATTATAGGCCTTGTCATACTCATTATTGCTTACCACCAGCTGAACTATTTCTTTCTCGTTCCAATGAAAAAAAAAATTATGTGAATTGTTATTCTCGGACAGTACGTAGATGGTAACAGTAGTTGTTATATATGGGGTATATGTTAAGGCATAATAATAAAATATAATTTTATAATGTAGGTACCTGGAAAATAAGCGGTGGCTCCGCCCACCGAGATGGCATAATAAAGTGAGTGCGTTAACGGCTACACGCCTTTCAACTGCTCCCTACTTGAGTACTCAACACCAGTTTTGTGTCATCCACAAACATTCATCCACACATACATGACTCGATCAGCACCGAGACTGATTTTATTTATCAATATTGATCTTGGCACTTGTTTGTTAATATATATCGAAACTAAAATATAATCGTTTTAAAACGGCAATTATCAATACGCGAACTCTTATCTTCTGTTTTTTTGTTTAAATACTTGTGTAAATATCGTATGGTATAAGATAAAAATTTAAATTAAGAAACGATCATCATTCCCGATCCTTCCATCAACCCGTATTTGGCCAGCGTGATGGGAAATGCCCCAAATCCGCTGAATCCATATGAACCTCTGAATCGACAGTCTTTTGTGTCCGGCGATGTGGGCAGCGCAGGACTAAACGATATAGGGTTTGTGGGAGAGGCCTATGTCTCGCAGTGGATGTCTATCGGCTGACGATGATGATGATGAAGAAACGATCATAATTTACTGGTAATAGATCTCTGTTGCCGGAGACCGTATAGGAACCACCGCAACGCCTATTGCAGCTAACAAACAATACGGTGTAAACAATATTGTGATCCGATTTGAAGGGCGCTGTAGCTAGAATAATTTTTATTTTAACGAGACTCGACATCTTATGTCTTAGGCGATGAGCGCAATGCGATACAGTGTATATCATCCCAACTAGCTCCATCACTTACAATCTGGTGAACTTCTCGCTCGTGTCTTCGCTTCATTAAACAAAAAAAAACCGTTAGCATTTTATCTAAATGTTTGTAAAGTGTTGTGTACATGTGTGGAGTGACTTAACACGCGCTTCTCCAATCTCGCAGTGTTCTCGCGAGGTCATCAGCGCTGGCTGCCGGCGATGTTATTACGTACCCTGCGAGCGGTTATCGACAGCGAATATTACACAGTATTATATACAATATGACTAATTCGTATTATATACCAGCTGTAATTGATCATTTTCTTTATTGGAAGGGTGAACGAACGAGCGAATAGTTCACCTGGTGGAAGGTAAACACTGACGCCCATGGACAGTTGCAATACCAGAAGGGTCGCGGTCGCGTTGCCGACCTTAAAGAAAAAAAAGGATATAAGGCAAAAATACTTTAATTCATTAGTTTCGTTGCGAAAACTATTAAACAGCTATAACTATGACACTTGGTCATAGATCTCTCCCAAGGATCCTCATTGACGGGGAATTGGGCGTTAGTCCCACCACGCTGGCTCAATGCAGGTTGGTGGGTGGTTAGAGCCTCGTCTGTTGTTTAGCAGGGTGCCCTGCGTGCAGGTGATGTCGACTTGGGCTCCGTAAGATGTCGGGCGGAACCCCTTTTACACCCGTCACACTTTTTATTCATCTCGCGATAATGGAGCGAACATGGCTGATTGAATTTTCACAAAATAACCTCGCTAGTCCTATTTTTAAATCTCGACCGCTGGTGCGGTCACATTTTGCATTATTTAATAACCCAACCTTGAAAACCACTTGGTTTGTGCTGAATGTATTTAATAAAAATATCAAATATTTATAAGCAATGTTTTGTTTCCGTATTTATATGTGGTTCCTTATCATTAATATTTCAATAATAGTTTCTGGTCCGTTAGTAATGAAATGTGCAAGGTTCAAGGTAATTACAAAAAAAAAGTATTGATTGGTTCCATTTGTATTTTTAGTTATTCATATAATATAGATTGTAATTTTTTAATATTTGTACACATGTCATCATCAGCTGATAGACGTCCGCAACTGGACATAGGCCTCCCTTAAAGATCTGCACATCGATCGAATCTGCGCTGCTCGTGTCCAGCGGCTTCCTGTGACCTTCAGCAGATCATCGGTACACCTTGTGAGGGGCCCCCGTACACTACGGATACCAATGCGCGGTCACTAATCGAGAACCTTACTGTCCCATCGGCCGTCAGTCCTTAAAGCTGTCCCTTCTACTGTCATTTTAGTCTAACAATCTTTTGGGCTATGTCGGTGGCCTTAGTTCTTCTGTGGATCTCCACATTTCTCATTCAAAGTCACCCAAAGGGCAACGGATAGGGCTATGCTCGCTCCACCTTGTGTGGGGCATGCTAGCATTATATCTACCGGCACACGGCCACTACTGGAGAACCTTACTGCCCCATCAGCCATTGGTCCTTCGAGCAATAATCCCTGTCTACTGCTATTTAAGTCTAACAAATTTTTGGGCTATGTTAGTGACCTTAGTTGTTAGTAGTGTACAGAGTATAATAAAATAAATTATTTATTAAATAAGAATGTTTTTTTTTAATTATTGAGTTTAAGGTATTCATACGTCCCCATACAGCCTAATGTATGATACAGCTGATTAAAAAGAGATCCTACAATATCGTTCATATTCTAAGGTTTTCCAGTGTTGCCAGTTTAATAATTTAAAACTACTAAATAATTATGAAACCTATCTAATAATGATTTTATAAAATACTTACGTATATATAATAATAACAATTAATGTACACGTTTCTAAATTATATTTACCTTAAACGTAAATAACAAATAATAGATTGGACCACGTGAATTAGTTCAACGTCAAAATAATATGCGCTGAAGAATTTAAACTTTTTTTTAAAAAGTCGTCAGATCCGTGTATCGTACTAGCAGTGCCTTAGAACGCTCAGATGATTCACTTATTTTCCTAGAACCGCTCCACAAGAATTGGCTCTCGACAAACATCCGTCCGACTTCCCGTATTAAGGTCACCAGCGGAAAACATTTGTTTTTTATTCAGCGAAGCGACACAAGCAATACGTTCACCTAATGGTAAGTGATACGCCTGCTCATGCGACGCCAATTAAGATTATATATACTGCAGCTACTTTTATGAATATAATGTAAGATTAGCTGTTTTAGCCATATTTGACAGATAAACATATATTTATCTTAGGTCTCTTTGCCGGAGACTGTTCAGGTATAAAGCAGCTCCTATTTTCTTCACCAAACATTAGTTGCCAAATTGTCTTCCGGTTTGAAAGGAGCAGTGGCTGTAATTACTGGGGTAACGAGACTCAAGTTATGTGTCAATACTTAATATAGTGCTGTGTGTCCATCCTAACTAGAGTTACTTTATGGGCAGGCGTATAACTTACCATCAGGATAACGTCCCGCTCGCCGCGTCGCATCACTGAATAAAAAATAATTACAATTTCCGTGTAGAAATATGAGGAAATTCCATATTTGTTATCAGCTATTATCGTTACAATCTTTGTCTGCTTAGTAATTAAGGTGATAAGAAGTAATACTTTAAGTTTACAATTTTTAAGAAAGCTAACTGAACGCGAGTTTCAAGATACAATGATTTCATTAGCTTCTTTTTTTACTATGGGCTTTAATTTGTTTTTACCGTTAAATATTTATATAACGAAGTTTTCTATTAATGTAGAATCACTACAAAATTCCTTTAATCAAAACTAGAAATGCAATTAATTTATGCAATTACTTTTTACACAATTAAGAGATGAGAATGACGTTCTCTGGATGGTACGTGATATACCTGCCCATAACAACCAACATAGCGCTAGTCAGGATGATATCATCATCTTCATCATTAGGTGCCGTCTTCAAACTGAAGTTTGTTGATGAGATTGAGAAAACCAATTCGATCCTCAGCTATTCCTTTATCTGGGGGTATTTAAACCCGGTCCTTTCTTTTATGTCATCAAACTATTTCTTGCGCTGCCTACCATATGCACGTTTTCCAGGAATTTTGCCCTCCAGGAACAAGCTTGGGAACTCATAAAGGGATCCTCTTTCAATGTGTCCGAAAAATGCAATCTTTATTTCTTTGAGGATGATATTCACATCACCAAACTGCGAGCGTCGCCTAAGAGATACGATGTTGAGTCTTGTTAACCTAGTAATTACTTTAGCTACAGCGTCCTTCAAACCGGAACACAGTATTGTTTGTTGGTGGTACTCACATAGGCGGTCTCCAGCAAGAAGGTACCCAATACCAGCAAACTTATCAAGTAAATAGTAAGATGCCGTAACAGGTATAAATTAAATAATATACCCTTATAGTTAGAGCGTCTAAAAGAGAACAGAGTTAAAAATAGTATTAAAACAATTTTAAATATACTTTACATTTCTTTTCATCAGTAAAAGAATTTACTTCATGGAATTCTATTGTATGATATCAATTAACTAATACCTAACAACTTCATCCACAAATGAATTCTTAGAATTCGAAACTGGCAACAATTTTTAGTACTAATCACCGTTTGTTTAAAAACCAATGTTACGATGTATTCTTTATTGTGCTGGTGATAGATCTCTAAAATTCTAACTAGCCCCACATTGTTATCGGCAGGCGTATCACTTAATAACTGGTGAACGTCCCGCTCGTCTGGTCGCTTAATTGTGTAAAAAAAGTTAACCTTGTTAAGCGATTACCTGGATAAAATAATTTATAGATTGAAAACTAATAGAAAAAAATTTAGGCGGCATTTTAACACATTATTTTATCATTATCATCGGACGACAGCCGTCCACAGCTGGACATAGGCCACTCCCAAAGATCTCATCGATCGGTACTGCGCTGCCAGCACCCAGCGGCTTGCCGTGACCTTCAACTGTCAGCATGGTATCGCCGGGCACTAATGGCTGTGCTTTGTAGGGGTGCATATGGGAGAATTTGAGCAATTGCCCACCACGCTGGGCCAATGCAGGTTGGTGGGAGCCTGAGTTTATTTGTTGATTAAGCCACCACGAGCAGGTGAGGTTGGCTTGGGTATCGTGAGTTGTTGTGCTAGACCTGTTACACCGCCTTTGTTTTATATTGTCAATATATTCTCATAACGTCAAATATAAAATCGTAAGTAATTTTTTTATTCGTTCCTCAAGGGCATGCCTCCCAGAGACAATCGCAATGCGCACCTGCGTATTCCATTCATCCGGGCGCGAGTTGCCTTGTTCGGAAAACATTAACATTTGTCTATGGCACGCCGCGCCACAACTTTTCAATATGGCGCGCAATTATTTACATTTCCTTGTGCTTATTGCACACGTGTCGCTGTGATCTCTCCCTCCTTTGTTTAACAGACGACTACAAATTGTTTAGTAACCGAACTGAGTGATTACTCTTAATGTTGATAATGAAGCAGAACTAGAGTGGGTATTAGTACGTAACAATAATATTTAAGTATCTAAAATCTCGGTAAAATCGAGACGTCTTCCCATACTATGGGTTTTATAAAAAGGCTCAAAGTCACTCAAAGGTCAATTGAGAGGTCAAGAGATCAATAATTAACATCAAAAGGTAGTTGATTAATTTTAATACAAGTAATACATTCGTTTGATGCAATAAGGCAGAGAAACTCCGAACATAGCCATATCCATTGCCCTTTGGGTGACTTTGAATCAGAAATGTGGAGATCCGCAGAAGAACTAAGGTCACCGACATAGCCTAAAAGATTGTTAGACTAAAGTGGCAGTGGCAGGACCTAGTGCTTGAAGGGCTGACGGCCGATGGGGCAGTAAGGTTCTCGATTAGTGGCCGTGTACCGGTATCCGTAGTGTTCGGGGGCGCCTCATAAGGTGTACCGATGATCTGCTGAAGGTCACAGGAAGCCGCTGGATGCGGGCAGCGTAAGACCGATCGATTGTGGAGATCTTTAGGGAAGGCCTATGTCCATCAATGGACCTCTGTCGTCTGATGATGATATAAAATCTATTATAATAATTTTTATGTTCCTCTGTTTGTTTTGAATCATATTCGGAACAACTGAACACATTTTTTTATTTACCTAGACCGTCTCCGGCAACAGGAGACGAACCACCAGTATATATATATGTATATATATATATATAATGACATGATATCTTCTTAGCAACGATGTAAGAAAATACATTTAATTTTCTTACTATATATAATTATATAAAATGTAGACTAAATATATAAGGAAGTACAATGGATCTGTAGACAGGTATTGATTTTTATACATTACATGTCTAGCGAAAGGGGAAGAGATGTCATGAATTTAGGGTCTGTTAATAGGGTCGCACACGTACACGGCAGTTCTGAAGGGGTGTGTAGCGAAACGTGAAACAAATATCGACTAGACAATAGCAGGCTTTGTGACTGAGTTGCATAAGTCAAGTGTCTAAAAGTTACTATCCATATTGATTGTTCTTAGCTGCTGCTCGATTAAGCGATGAGACGAACGAGATGTTCATCTGATGGTAAGTGAAACGTCCATAACAACGTGGCGCTGCTTAGGACGATATATACTGTATAGCATTGCGCTACTTAATCTAGAACTCACTGCCGCACCTACCTAGACAGTCTCCGGTAACAGAGCCTGCCACCAGTAAGTTAGTAAATAATGAATACTACTTCATCATCATTATCATCATCTGCCGATAGATGTCCACTGCTCGACAGAACCCTCCCACAAATATCCCCACATAGAGTCAGCATGGCTTCCGGTACTGCTGGGCACTAAGGGCTGTCATATGTTTACTTGTCATAAGGGTTCATAGGGGGGATTTGAGCCATTTTCCACCACGCTGGCTCAATGCAGGTTGGCGGGAGCCAGAGACTCGTTTGTTGATTAGCAGGGTGCACCACGAGCAGGTGAAGTTGGCTTGGGTCCCATGGCTTGTAGAGCGGGATCCCTTATACTCATTAGGGAGATTAAATATGCTTCAAGATCTATTATCATTACAAGGATACCAAATGACTATTGGCAGTTCTCGAAAATTGGTTTCTCTTAAAAGAAAGGCAAGTATCACAGAAGCTGTAGATATCGTGGAATTATCACTTCTTTTTATAATACTCTGATCTGGACTGAAGTACTTCGTGTTTTACCTAGCAATTACACGTCGAACCTGCAACAAAAAAAGAGCTGACAAAGCTTCAACTTTCCGAACATGTGATTACAAATGGTCCTTGGGCCAGAGGTCAGTGAGCATATATTCACATCAGCAGTACAACGACAATAATTTTATTTTTATAGATAACGAGATGCTGGAAGATATGGTTGTCAAATATTCATCCAGCCACTCCATTGTGGTTATTATCATTTTTTTATTACTTTTCTTTTAGTTTCTTGATAGTCGATGAGACACCAAGGTTTTCGAATGGCGATCGCGTACCGAAAGACGTAGTATTGGCTGGGCCCTCATCGGGTGGTCTGAGGATCTGGTGAAGGTTGCGGGATGCAACGTTGTGGTGATATTTGGGAGAGGCCTGTGCAGCAGTGGACGTCTGTCGGCTGATAATGATGATGATGATTATTTATTTATCCTTTATTGCACACCAATTACAAGATATGGAATACCTTATATATATACATAAATGTGTGATGGGAGGTCTTATTGCTCAGAAAGCAATTTCTATCAGACAACCCATTGGAAAAGAAGACACAAACTTATACCAGAAAAAGATTGTGGTCCATTAAATATTTAAAGACTAAAGCATTTAATGAAAGAAGCAAGCGATAGCACAATTAAAAGGAGTTCAGAATTTAAACTTTCTCATAGTAGTTAGATACTTCTTTTGAAAGAAAATAGGGAATTGGTAAAGGGTTGTTACTACGTCATTAATAAGGAACAGCTACCTGCATTGCATTGTGGGTGAAGATCAATGATTAAATTATCACTATCAGTGTCAGGGAATCACAATGGCTTATCTACAACTTACTCTATTATATATACTTTATTCTTTTCTCACAAGATCAGAGAGTTTAAGCAAAGATAATTTATTTACTATAATTTCATTATATACCGAGTAGCTAGTAGTAGCAAGTAGTTTCTTTGAGATAAAGCACTTGAATTTTTTTTCTACGAAGCGAAGAGACGAGCTGGACCTCCATGGTAAATGATAGTACTGTCTTTAAGAACGTGAGGCTAGATAAAATGGTATACACTGTACCAGATTTTACTCAACGCCTTGAGACCTAAGACGTCGAGTCTCGTTACCTCAGTAATTTCACTAGCTACAGCGCCCTTCAAATTGGAATAGAGTAATTTTTCACACTTCTGTTTATCGACTGTATATTTACATTGAAGGTCTCCGGCAACAGACATCTTTTTTTTTAAAGCGGGGGTAACTTCCGTAAAAGATACCCTGTCTCTGAAGGGAGGACAAGGTTATATGGGGCTTCTACTCATAAATACCCCTCGGTGGTCTCCGTCAGTGCATTACGAGGGGCTCCGCGATCTCACTACGGAACGCATCGATGTCCCCCTGCACTCTGGCTAAAACATCCCACGGAAGGGCCAAGCCCTACTTAGCACCCACGCTGTGCTACGGCAAATACAAGACCACCATGCATTTGCCGTCCTTTTAAGGCTCGATTATTGAGCTCTGAGGGCCTCCACCTTAAAGACCTTGTATGACAGGCAGGGAATATCTCAGTCCTATACTTAATGGCATGAGACAACAGGGCTGGGCATCAGACACCTACCAACAGTTAGTAATTTACACCGTTAACGATCGCAGTAAAAAAAAACAAAATAATCATGGCTTTGTAGTATGTATGGCTACTTTGTATGTGAGCCATACATAATTGATTTAATATCTTGTATCGCTAAGTGAAAACCCTAACTGCTCTGCCACGGAAGCAGAGAGCATGCGTGGGTGCTAGCCTCGTATTTACACTCAAGGACTTCTCCGATCGTGTTGTGTTATAAATGAATATGTTTAACTATTGTTATTGTGATTGTTAATAAATCACGGCTAAGAATTCACTTAAGGATATCAATAATGCTCTGTGAAGGATAACTTATTCATTTTCATATTTCTGGATGTGACGTCGGCAATGAATGAAGCAAAAATTTTAAATTTCATCTCTATTAGTTCTTGGTAAATAAATTCTAAATATACTAACACTGTAATACACGTGTGTTATTTCTAAACGTAATTATTTACTTCTATTAATAATTAATATATTTTTTTTAATATATTGAATTCAACATGGCTGACAAGAGTTAGTTTAATGCTTGCATATGATCAAAGAGTCGTGTTTTGTAAAGTGAAATATAATATAATCTCAACATTTAAAATATCGGGAAGATTTGATAAGCAGATTTAATTTTTTTCCTCAAAACCTTGTTGTAACAAAACCAACAAAAACACTGTTAAATTGCTAAAATACTTATAAAAACGTAAACGGTGGCTTAGAATGATTTGACATTGGCCGCGAGGTCGCACTGCTGCGCTGCACGGATAAAGAATATCCCTAATAAGCGCGAATAACAAAATCATGGTTTTATTTTTTAGAGAATTTTAAAAATAATGCAAAATTACAAAATTTTATTCTATCAAATGATTGTTTTAATACTTTAAAATTAAAAAGCAATCAAGTGCCAAATTCAAGTTAAAATAATTAAAAATGAGAGAAAAGATCTGCTTCAATTTACAAAAATATAATAACAGCATGACCCAAGCCAACCTCACCTGCTCGTGGTGTACCCTGCTAATCGACAAACGAGGCTCTAGCTCCCACCAACCCGCATTGGGCCAGTGTGGTTGGAAATGGCCTAAATCCTCTCATATGAACCTCTACAAATGTGGAGAAATTTGGGAGAGGTTTATGTCCAGCATTGGACGTTTATCGGCTGATGACGATGATGTCCCTTAAGACAATAAAAAATATACAATTAAACTTTAAAATAAGTAAAAAAGAAGAAAAGTATTTCAACTCAATAAAACACCCCTGCTTTATGGAGCAGCGCCGATTTTCTGTTGCACCCTTATGAGCATGCAATGACAATGGCCTATGACCAGCTGTGGACGTTTATCGGCTGCATAATAATGCTGATGCAATGGTGCGATATATATATGTGATAACCTTAAAATAATTTTCTCAAAATTATATTATTTAACTCTTTAAAACTCCTCTGGAAATAAGATGGCGGAGGGGACGCTAAGAGGAAAAAAATATATGAATGAGAATTGTATTTATTTGCATGGTTGAATTACTACCTTCAGCATAATAATACTTGATGTCGTTATCACGATTCGTGATGGAGTAACATTTGCGATAACAATTTTTTTATGCTATCAGAACACGAGTCTGTTGTTATGATTAATTAACGCAGGGCTCCCAACGCCGTTCGTTTCGAGACTTTTCGAGGCTGCTGTTCTGATGAATAAAGTAAACATCGACTTCCTTATTGCTTGTGCTAATAAATCTGTTTTTGAAAAAATTAAAAAAGCGTATTACTTATCGTTTACGAGTATCTGTAGCTACATACTCTGATTGAAATTAATCATAGAGATTTAAATAATCAAAATTAGTTTACTCTTGATAAAGATTTTAGTTAACACTAAATTTTGGTTTAAGTATTATATTATTAATGTCAAATATATTATTTAAAGGCATGAAAATCTCGTAAAAACCTTTGTGTGGTTTCCACCACTTTTTATTGTTTCATTGATTAACATTATATATAACAGATTATTATTAATTAGATAGATTATACCAATTGTGTGAATTTAGATATGGCGGCTGATAGAGGGATGTGGAAGAGAAGTACATACTTTGCCGACCCTACATGGAATGGGAAAAAGGCAGGAGGAAGAAGAAGAAGATAGACTGTACCAAACAATTATGAAACATATGAAATATTTAGATAGATGTTATGTATTTGTATGACTTTAAAAATTTACTGAATAAGGATTTTAAGGTAATTATAACTAGTTAACTACTATTATATATATATAAGTATATAATATATATATATATATATAAGTATAATACAATTCGTATATATCAAAACAACATTAACTTTGCTAATATTTTATGCGTAATTGTTAAGGTTTTACTGTATCGCTTACTACACTTACTATACTACGTGGTGTACACTTAAAATTATTAAAAAGCAATATTAATAATACTTATTATACCATTTATTAAACTAGTTAAATAACAAAAAGGAAAGCAATGTGGAATAACAACCTCGTAGCTAATATTTTTTGTCGATATTATCCACCGGTGGTTATTTGTTTGTAGTTAGCAGCTAAATACATGAGGAGGAGTCGTGTATCTGCGCCGGAAGGTCACATCCAAGGTGAATGCAGTTCGCAATTCGCATCGCAAAAAACATCAATTAACGTTTATCATAATTGAAGGCGGACTTGGTGAACTTAGTGGTATAAACATCAGAAAAACTTGTTAGACAACGCGACAAAAAGCGAAGAAATTGGAATTGTTTTTACTTTGTCCATTCCCCCCTTTAATTACTTTCCTTATTTAGCGCTGTAAGTTCATTTAAATTTATACTGTAAAAATCATTACTTTAACTAATTAATATATTCTAGTCGTACAATTAATTGTAGCTTAGTTTAAATTATCTTAAGCGGTTTAAGTTAAACTTAAAACCTCAAGAGAAGGTTAAGACTGGGTTTTATATATTTTAGTACCTTCTTTTCACAAGGGTTTAAGAGTTCCCGCACAACAACTCACGGGACCCAAGCCAACTTCAATTGCTCGTGGTGAACCCTGCTAATCAATAAACGAGGCTCTGGTTCCTACCAACCCGCATTGGGCCAGCGTGGTGGTATGGGTCAAATCCTTCCATATAAACCCTTATAAATGACGGCTCCTAGTACCCGGCGGTAACGAAGCCCATACGGAATGTATGTGGAGATCTTTGGGGGAGGTCTACGTTCAGCTGTGGACGTCTATCGAATGCTAATGTATTAAAAATAACAGTTTAAACTTATTCGAGTAAATATTCAGTTTTTTTTATTGAAAATCTAGGTAACAATATTGGTAATCATAAAGTATTTGCTTCTGTCTAGTTGTGAATGTATGTTGGCTGATGATGATGAAGGCTCTTCAAAGTTTTAATCTATTACATGATAAAATATTTATCTACATATTTTAGTTTATCCAAGTTAAATTCTTAATAGATATACATTTTTGCTTAAGTATGTTCAACTATCATTAATTATATTGTAATGTAGTGATGATGTGTACTGTTGGAGGCTGGGTGGCGTGTACCAACACGTGAGCCGGCAACGTGGTTAAAACGTGATAGGTACATAAATAAACGATGCATCACAGGACAATGATGAGTCAAGGTTTACTGTATACTGTACTGCAGTCGTATATATAATCGTATTTGCAATTAAATGCACAAGGAAAATGCATAACAGGTATGCTGTGACGTTTTGAGATAGATTATTGTCTATTTGAATTAATACGTAGTAATATTTAATAAGTCACATTCCTCACGTGGGAAAATGGTGGATGTTACATATAAACAAAGTTAATTGAATAACTATTTAGTAACAATGAGATAATTGATAATAATTGGTGATGAATTTTAGTATCACACAATGTTCAATAGCCAATAGAGTAAATGAAAATGAAATGCAAAACATTCTAGAAGATCCATAAATAATTTGCATAATCATTTAAAAAAAAAAATGGTGATACGGCTGGTACTATATATCATTAACATGGATAGCCAAGTATCCTAGATAGACCAACTTCAAAGATAAGTCTTTATACCGATTCGATTCTGCGTTTACTCTTAATGATCATCAGATCGAAGATCCATTTTTCGATTCTAACTTTCATCTCATCAACATCTTAACCACTGCAGGACATAGGTCCGGTGTGATGTATTCAACCAAACACTGTTTTATACCGAGTCCCGTGGCGCCCCCAGCAATTTTAATTAGCTGATCACATCGATTTTCAATTTTAGATTTAAGAGTATCATCATCAGCCAATAGATGTACAAAGATCCCCACTTTGATCGGTCTTACCGTTATCCATCTGGGCTGGGCACCAGAGGCTGTTGTTTGTAGTGGTTCATATGGGAGGGATTTCGGCAATTTCCCACCACACTAGACCAAATCAGGTTGGTGGGAGCCAAAGCCTCATTTGTTGATTAACAGAGTGCACCACGAACAGGAGAGGTTGGCTTGGGCCCCGTGAATTGTTGTGCGGACCCCTTACACCCCTATACTGCTTTTTCTATCTTTTTTAGGAAAAGTTTGAGCTTACAAGTCAAAGGTAGGGCTTAATAGATGTTTTTAAAGTAAATGAACCATTTAAAATAAAGAAGTACTCATAATTTTATAATAATATTAATCCGCAGTATTTGTACATCATCAACAGGTCCAGCTCCAGCATCTAATCAACTATTTTACTTATACCGGAGAAGAAAATGAATACGAATAGATCATTTTACCACTATGCAATCAATAAAGGACCTCTAATCTAAAATCGATTCGATTCTTTAATGGCGTAATCGATAATTATGTTAATTACTAAATATTGTATTTTAGAGGTGCAAGAGGTCCCGCACAACAATTCGTGGGATCCACTCCAATCTCACCTGCTCGCGGTGCACCCTGGTAATCAACAAACGAGGCTCTGGCTCCCGCTAACCCGCATTGGACCAACGTGCGTGGGAAGTGTCCAAAATCCTCTTCATATAAACCCCTACAAACGACGGCCCCTGGTGCCCATCGATGCGGGCGGCACAGAACCGAACGATGTGGGGATCTTTGGGTGAGGCCTATGTCCAGCAGTGGACGTGTATCGGCTGATGATGGTGGTATTAAGTTAAACAAATACAGTAAAACATATATGGGCTTTCTTTCTCATAATTATTTGGTGAAGATCGCCGGAAATAAAGGAGGAATGGAAGGTGGTCTTTGGGAGTATCCTGCGTCTAGGCGTGGAGCGTTCATCAGCTGACGATGATGATAAAGTTATGACAACATCTATAAAGTGTTTTTTGTCCGTGAATTTTAGATCAATTTTTTGGTTCACTTGACTATGACTTATGACCCCATTAAAGAGTCTGACGTGATTGTGAATAAAAAAAATACATGTACCTTAAGCAAGTACAAAAAAACATCTAATCTCATAAACTATGCAGGTTTCGTTCTTCATAATTTTCCACCTGTCACTTTGATAGATGCCTCCGGCTTAGATAATGTTGTTGTTGGAACGAAATAGAGCCGAGATATTATCCAGCATCACGCTTGTAACGACCATAACCAATTTTTTTATTCCACGAGACGAGCAGGTCGTTTACCTGATGTTAAGTGACACGCCTATAACGTGCGCTAGTTGTCTTCAGATGGTACGTTTACCACCCGTACCGGTAACTTCACTAGCTTCACTCTTCAAGACGAAACACAGTAATGTTTGAACTTCACTGTTTGGAGGTGGAAACGGAAGCTTACTACTGACGCGGTGTGCAGTTCTAAAGACCTACCCATAATTAGATCATACACAAAGCCGGTTGAAATCAATGTAACTAATTCACATTTATATAAATAATTCGATATAATGCCTATGCCCAGCAGTGGACATCTGTCGGCTGATAATAATGATGATGATAAATAACTCTATTAGGTAGTACAACTGTATTAAATTAGATATATATACATATATACACATATATATATATATATATTTCAGCTGTTCATTGCCGCTGTGCTGGCCGTAACCTAAAATTATATTTGAAAAAAAAACCTGAAATTAATCTGAAATATTCTCATCCCCCTGCAACCCATTATTCTCCGGGCTCCTTGTCGTTATTAACTTTCCTTTGGAGGTATATATTTTGTAAAATTGATTCCTAGCTGACCTCAAAACGGCAGAAGCAATATCTCTACCAAATATTGAGTGTTTACGTGTAATGGTTTCGGAGGTCTCGTGATGAATACTGGGTTAAGGAAAAATTCTAAAGGCCACAACAAGCACAGCATATTGCTATCATCAAATCATGTGTTCACTATATTCTTCCAACTTAATGAGACGGATGACGGGAGGAGGTCCTGAGATTTGGAAGTAATGGGAAGTAGGTGTGTTAGAAAAGAGAAATGTTTACACAGTGCACTGACGAGCTTGCTGGCGGTAGATTACCACCAGTTTGCAACCTTGGCTGAAGATATTAGAGCTGAAGCATTATAATCGAGTTTTACCACCTTCGGCCTCATTGTGAGTTACTTTTTTCCAGTGTACGTGTCACGGTGCTCGCATCATTGTTACATTTGAACATTGTGTTACATTTATTGCGGTGTTAGGTTTAAGTAATGTTGTTTGTTGCACGCAGTTAAGCGTGAAACTGGAAGTTATACGCGTCGCGGACATCAGCGCCCCCCGTGTAATGAAATAAACCTTCGGACAATGATGGCACATAAAAAGTTATAGGTTGTAGAGAGGCACGAAGAGGACAACCTTATGGCTTTAAGGTCGCACACGGGCACACGAGCGGCTCTTGGGTCAAGGAGACCTGCTCAGCCGCGTTGCTTAAAGCTTTAAAAAACATTGTACTTTTCAGTTCAGTCATTAATCATTTGATTTTAAAACTAGTGGTGGTGTATATGCAATAATAATATTTTTTTCACATGTATTACATTACTACTAAAATATTATTTAAAATTTAACAACAAATTTTTACAAGAAACCCTTAAAAAGTGTTGCTGTGAAGCTTCTTCCTTATTTAAACCTATTACTGGGTTTAAATTCATCAATATATATTGCAAGGGGTGTAAGGGTTCCCACACAACAACTCACGGGACCCAAGCCAACCTCACCTGCTCGTGGTGCATCCTGCTAATCAAAAAACGAGTCTCCATCCACCCGCATTGGGTCAGCGTGTTGGGAAATGGCTCAAATCTTCCCCTATGAATCCCTACTCTAACAATTAACGTCTATTGGCTGATGATGATGAGGATAAAATTGCAACATGTTGAAGTATATCGCTTAAGTATATTCAAAATATTATAAAAAAAATAATTATGAACATTCTAATTGGTGTTAGGTTAAAGTTTTGGATGCTTTCACTGGTGGCAGTGACACAGCTCCTACTTCTGCCGCCGAATACTAGTTTTTAAACATCACTGTTATCAGGTTTAAAGGGTAACTTAATTAAACTACCGAGGTAATGAGACTTAAGATTTCAAATTAATCTTCAAAACTTCGAGCGTAATGTAGTAAGCGACGGGGCGAGCGGAACGTTCACCTGATAGTAAGTGATACGCCTAGCCATAACGACGTAGCGTTAGGATGATACACATTCCACCACTTTGCGTTCGTCGCCTGAGACGTAAGATGTTTAGTCTCGTTACCCCAGTAATTTCATTGGCCACAGTGCCATTCAGCCCTGTCGTCTCGGGCTAGTAAGAATAAGACTAAGGTTAGTCATGCTTGTCGTAGAAAGCGACAAAAAGGGTCAAGTGGTTTCGCGAGCCTTGAGGGTGGGGACCCTTGTCGCTCAACAAGCGAACCTATTTGGGACTGCGTATGGCTCAGCGATGTTGCCTAAGAAAGTTTGGCTCCTCCTCGGAGATCTGTTAAGACAAATTGTAGAGGGGCATCGGTGCGTTCTATAAAAGATGCCGGGGCTTCTCCGAATGCACTGACGCAGATCACCGAAGGAGTTTCAGTGAGTAAGAATCTCACATAATTTTGACTTCCCCCAGAAGCAGGGTATCTTTTGATGATTTCTCTCCTCTAAACCAAAGAAAAAAACTACATCGTCCTGCAAATCGGAACCCAGTAACTTTTGCGCATTATTCTTTGTCGGTAGAAATAGAGGCTACCTAGAGGGTCTCCGGCAACAGAGACCTACCACCAGTGAAATATTTTGATGATGAACAGTGTGTATAAACAGTGGTGTATACTGTTCCCATGCAATAGCATATCATAGCATCCTGTGCAATACAAACAGGACTATTGTCCTACGCTGTGTTGAAATGGTTGCGGCGGTTTCTTTGTGCAACTCTCGAAGCCTTCGCAGGAATACCTAATGCATGTACCACACAGGAGTGCCATGCATCGAATTTAGATTAATCGACCCGTTATATGTGTACACTTTAACTGCCTCCGTGGCTCAGTGGTTAATCGCTCGTAACTAGCGGTACAATAACAAGAGAAGAAGAAGGAAAACAATGACAAACGGATGATTGTTACAGGCACAACTTGGCGACGGTCTTCATGAGCGGGAGCTATGGAAAAAGGAATAGGAATGGAGAATGATTGAGGACGAAAGTATGCAAGATAAGTATGGAAAGTAAGATAAGAGAGAACGAAAGATGAGTACGAAGGAAAAATAAGAAATGTAAAATTAGTAGATGTTAAGTGAGTCTGTATGAATAGGCTCTGACCCACCATACGCAAGGGAATGCTAAAAAAGAAAAAAAAAACTAGCGGTACAATTTATTTAATCTGGCCTCTGGTTTGGCTTGCCACCATCCTCCATTACAGCATCGCCGTAACAGAAGAGCGCGAGTATTCTGAGTGAGTCCACTTCACCATCCACATCCTCATTGTAAACTACGCCAGTAAGTGCGGAGTCGTAAAAATTTCAAATCTACTGGACTTACTGATTAATATCGATTATTCAATAATAATATAAAATATATTATTCAATAATAATTCAATATATATTCAATAATAATATAATATATAATAATATAAATATAAAATATCTCGAGTAGATGTGCTTCAAAAGGTTGTATGAAGGTTTAGTCAATTGACCTTCCTTCTATATTTTCCTATTAAATGAAACCATGTTTGTTATATTGCAACATACATGGTTTCATTTAATGGGAGGCTGCAACAACTCACGGTATCGAAGCAAACCTCATCTGATCGTGGTGTACTCTAATCTACAAACGAGGCTCTGTCTCCCACCGATCCGTATTAGGCCAGTGTTGTGCACAATGGCCCGAATCCCCCATATGAACCCCTACAAAGTACGGCCATTAATGTCCGGCGATACTATGCTGACTGTTGAAGGTCACGGCAAGCCGCCTGGTGCTAGCAGCACAGTGCCGATCGATATGAAGATCTTTGAGGGACGCCTGTGTCTAGCTGTAGACGTCTATCGGCTGATGATATTTTTTGATGTGTAAGTACTGTTTTATTATCTCTAATTTATTTCAATAATTTTTATTACTATAATGCCAGTATAAGCAGCACAAAATGGCTTATGTTGTTTGTTCCTGTGTAAATGAAGATTATATCAAGTAAAAAAAAGTAGTAAATCTTACTGTGGCTGTTAATTTTATATTGTACGATGTACTATTTATATACCCATGTATTGTACTCCCAGGATACTGATATAAAACGAGTTGGAAGTAGTTTTAATATCCTTCCTCGCGCTACTATTCTTTATATTTTTTATTCAACGACAAGACGAGCGGGACGGTCATCTGATGGTAAATGATACCTGTTCATAACAACGTGGCGCTAGTTAGGATGGTATTCACAGCCCCACATTGCGATCATCGCTTTGAGATATAGGATGTTTAAGTTTCGTTACCCCAGTAATTTCACTAGCTACAACTCCTTCAATCTGGAATATAGTAATGTTTTGTACAGTACCGTTTGACGGCCGCAATAAGGGCTGCAGTGGTACCTAGACGGTCTCCGCAACAGACCTACCACCATCAGCCGATAGACATCCAGTGTTGGACATAGACCTCCCGTATCGTCGGGCTCCAGGGGCAGTCGTTTGTAGGGTTTTATATGAGAGGATATGGGCCACTTTCCACCACGCTTGTCCTAATGCGGGTTGGTGGGAGCCAGAGCCTCATTTAATGATTAGCAGGGTGCACCACGAGCAGGTGAGGTTGGCTTGGGTCAAATGAGTTGTTGTGGAGACCCCTTACACCTGAGTAGTACAAAGACCTACCACCATTAGATAATATAACGATATACAAAATTTATCAAGACTGTTATACGAACACTTGTTACTTTTATACTTAAAAAATTGTTAGTGTCAGTGTTTTATATTTTGATTAGATGCTATTGCATAAAAAGTAGGGAAAACCGAGCGTCGAGGCCAGCGAGTGCGGCCGTTGAAATACTTTCACTCAATTATGATGGTTGTGTTTGGCGAATCACCGACCAGCATATGTTGAGCTTCTATATAACTCATAATATTTATGTATCTCTGTACAAAGGAATAGTGCTGTCTAAACTAATGATAAGCAAAACAAAAACAAGACCAAGAGTTAAACAATCTTGGTATTGATCTTGGTTTTGTTCGTTCAGTCTTGATTTTCTTTACATACTTCCTAGTCTTGGTCTGGTTTTTTTAATGTATTAAATATTTCGTTTGTTGCAATTTACGATAAACATCTCTAGAACATTTGATCTTGTTCTTGTTTAATAGGTCTTGGTCAATTTTACTCACTACTAGTGTAGGCTAATTAGTTAACTTTAACGGTTATTCTGTAGTTTTAATAATCTTTATTCGTTAGCAGCGTTGCGTGGACCGAGCACAAAGTAAACAAGTGACAATGTTATCTTATTACTTAATAATGTTGATTTTTGTATTGCTAACTTCCTTGTACGATAAAACTTAAATTTATGTTTACATGTTTACAGTGTGAACACGGATAAGGAAATTTTGTTAAGAATGAATTGTAAGATTAAACTGCGATGAAACAACTGATAGCAGTCGAAGACGAAAATATGGCAATGTCGTTTCCTTTGCCTTATAGTATCGGGATAACTCCTACTTGTCGCGGAAGTTGACTCAAAATGCATCCGGGTTCATTCATTGCTCACTAAGCAAGCCGGGGGTGGACGACAATAACGAGGTAGTCGCCTGTTTATTGCAATTTAGCGAGGGTTTTGGGTAGGCTACGGCCCTGTTTACGACGTGCTTCGGGGTAGTGTAGGGGGCACCGTTGCATTCCGTAGAAGATTCCGGAACTCCTTGTAACACCGTCAATAGATATTGATCCTTTCTAGAACGATAGTTATATACTTCTAGTTTTCTAGTCCGTAAAAGTAGTGAGATAAAGACGGGCTGGTATGTTAATAATTGTTGTTAATCAACAAAGCATCAAGATGGGCAGGTCTGTCTGATAGTAAGTGATACGCCCCTAACAATGTAACGCTTATTAAGATAATATACACTACACATTGTGTTCATAGCCTGGGGACATAAGATGTTATGTACCCCAGTAATTACTCTAGCTACAACGCACTTCAAACCGGAACATGGTAATGTTTGCATACTATTAAGACGGTCTATGACATCAGTGAACTACCACCAGTGATATACTAAGCGACTATGTTGTTATTATAGCGTTACCATGTAAACAGCTTATTATGAGTCATGATGCACTGGTGGGACGCCATTTTGAATTCCAATGGGATCTCCAGAACAACCTCAAACAGTTATCTGTCTTTGCTTAAATTTATTACACCTTTCCCAACCTAAGCGATGCGAGGCACACCCGTGACATACTGTTTTATTTATGCCCCACCAGCAGATTGGAGATTAGGATTGTTTATTTGAGTGCATTTTAAAGTGATCCGTCTGTCCGTTTGTCGCGTGCGATGAATAACATGCGTTACTTGATCTGAACGATGGTCGTACAGTGGCCAGGAAAGCTGTTTCGTCCCTAACGACCTTTCTATTAGTTGAAATGAAGGTACAAACGATGACGTTCCCGTAATAGTACTTTAGACATTGGCATACAATCAGGCGCTAGTAATGACGTTCAGGGGAAGGCTGCCAAAAATACATTAACAACCTGACAACAAGTTGACAACCTTTAATAAAAGCTGAATCAAATATTTTTGGATTTATTCGCGTATCAAGGAATTAATGTTATACACAGGGTAAAAGGTAATAGGTGTAAAAGATCTGGACGGGCTAAAGTGTAGCTCGTATCCTATCTATCTATATATGGAATATCCCATCTAAAAACAATGATTCTGGAATTATTAATTTTTTAAATATTTTTCAAAAAATTCCCGATTTTCTAAGAAAAAATTCTATGATTTTATTTCTTACTTATTTCTACACAAAATTTAATGTAATAATTATTGTTTTATTAAATTAAATTAATAATCATCACTTAGAGGCTAAAATTTTTAAATTAGGTTTTTTGAAAGTCGGACAGTAAAAAATAAGGCGTCATACTTACATTTTTTTTATAAAAAATACGTATAAAGCACATAAATAAGTACCTGACTTCAATACCTATCCGACAAGGTATAAGAAATTACATAAAGTTTCTAAAATAAAAAAATACACTTGCAATAAAACCAAGTACCATGAAATATCAAGCTGTAGAGACTCATAAAAGTAGACGCCGCGCCGGCCCTTAATTTGACCCTTTTGTTTTGGTTGTAACACGTGCGAGCTTATTGTTGCCGTCTTAGATATTGAGTTCATTGTAAAACATGCGCAATGTTATTTTTAGGTAATGAGTCAGTACGACAGTTAAAATTTAACTACTTACGTGAGCGGACATACATTGTCATTGACTTCTTAATTCTGAATAGTTTTTGTTTTCCATACCAAATAAATTTAATTTCAATGGCGGATTACGATAATGAAGAATACGCTGACATTTTCTATTGTTACGGACTTAGTAATGGAAATTCATTACAAGCACGAAGAGAATATTAGCTACGATTTCTAAATCGTCACCTACCAAGTCATAGAGTCTTTGCTGCAGCGTATCAACGCGTCAGGAACAAGCACAAGGGCAACGTTCAACAGAGGCGACGTGATGCAGGTAGGCCACGCATCTACGATACTGAAGAGGAAGAAGGAATCATAGACCATCTTTGTTATACACCCCACTACGTCAACCAGAGTCGTGGTAAGATTGCTGGGTTTAACACAATGGAAAGTGTGGTTTACTGTGCATACGACAAGGCTCTACTCCTACTAATATACACCGGTCCAAGCCCTGGAGGAAGGAGACCCTGCAAGGAGGTTAGATTTCTGCCGGTTTATGCTGCATTCAGACTTAGAAAATAATAATTTTCTCACCAAAATATTGTGGATTGATGAATCAAAGTTTTAAGGAGACTGCTTAACAAATTTTCATAATAGTCATTATTAAGCTCTGCGAGGTGAGGTGATTAGATAAGGAGCTCATCAGCGAAGATTCTCCTTACACGTATAAAATGAGTATAATTCATACTTACTTTATAGGCCCAGTCTTCTTGCCCAAGAATTTAAACGGGGAGACGTATGAAGATTTTCTTCGCAATTATTTTTTTAAATATCTGCAGGATATACCATTGAAAACCAGAAGAGAAATGGTGTTCCAGCATGACGGTTATCCCGCCCATTTTTGTATTGGCGTAAGACAGTGGTTAGACACTACTTTCTCTCAGCGATGGATTGGCCGAGGCGGATCAATACCATGGCCCGATAAGTGTCCTAATTTAACACCTTGCTGTTATTACTTATGGGGTCACATGGAATTTTTAGTGTTCACAACACCAATTAACTCGTTAAAAGATTAAAAGTCACGCATCATCGTCGGCGCTGACAAAATAAAAGAACAGCTCACAGGACGAGTTACTCGATTTGACTTAAGAAAAAGGCTTCGTGCTTGTATCAGGAATCATAGCTGTCAGTTTGAGCAAAATTTAAATTAATTGTTACTTTAAACTTTTACTCTGAACTCAATATCTAAGACGGCAACAATAAGCTCGCACGTGTTACAACCAAAACAAAAGGGTCAAATTAAGGGCCGGCGCGGCGTCTACTTTTATGAGTATCTACAGTTTTATATTTCATGGTACTTGGTTTTGTTGCAGGTGTTTTTTTTTTATTTTAGAAACTTTATGTACGTTCTTATACCTTGTCGGATAGGTATTGAAGTCAAGTACTTATTTATGTGCTTTATACGTATTATTTATAAAAAAAAATTTAAGATTAAATAAAAAGGTAAGTATAACGCCTTATTTTTTACTGTCACGACTTTCAAAGAACCTAACTAAAAAGATTTAGCCTCTAAGTGATGATTATTAATTTAATTCAATAAAACAATGGTTAAACAAAAACATTGCGTATAAATAAGTAAAAAATAAAATTATCAAATTTTATCCAAGAAAATCTGGAATTTTTTGAAAAATATTTAAAAAATTAATAACTCCAGAAGCATTGTTTTTGGATGGGGTATTGCATACATAGATAGGATACGAGCGATACTTTAGTCCCTCCAGGTCTTTTACACCTATTACCATTCACCCTGTATAATTTGGACAACGAGGCGATGCAGAGAGTTATTAGCGACTGCTTCGAGCGCAGATCTTGAGTCGCTGTATATTCCAAAGCTCCGTTCTTGGCGTGCCAAGACCACCCTTGTGGCTTCGCATAGAGCTAAAAGTTCTGCCTGGTAGACGGTACAGTAAGGCGATAGTTTCAGTTTTGTGGCAGCAATTTCCGCATCGTCTTGCCATACGGAAAGTGCTGCCCCTACTTTGCCATCGATCTTACTGCTGTCTGTGTATATGCAGATGTTATGCATTTTGTTGTTATCAAGCTCAGCTTGATTTTCCAGGCATTTGAACTCTAAGCTCATCTGTTCTGCCGGGTGGGGAGCCTTGCAATATTCAGCGACACGCTCGACTTCTCTATCTAAGAGATCAGCCCGGGGTATACCCCGCTTGGCTTCGTAGAGTGCAGCCGCTTCTCTGATCCTGAGGTCTGGGTGCTGTGCTTTTTTTTTTTTTTTTTGTTTTCGTTCCCCTGCGTATTTTGGGTCAGGGCCGTTTACTATCTATCTGTCTCAATTACCATCTTAATACTTTTCTCATTCAAATACTCTCTTATCTTTCATTCCATTCATCATTTTACTCTATTCTCCTTCCACACTTCTCTTCTCTATCATGCTACCTTCCATTCATTTCCTGCGAGGACCGTCGCCTTCTTCTTCTATGTTGGTTTCTGGGGAGGGCCTGAAAATAAATCATCCCCTGTAGCATACATTTCCTCCTTGTTCTTCATCCTGCTTCCTTCCTTTCTTCTTCTTCTTCCTATTTTTGTTTTTACTCTTTCCTAATTTTATTTCTTACAATTTATTTACATTTTTACACATTTTTATTCCTATTACATTTTTAAACCTTATTTAATCTTAGTATTCTTTCAATGGCACTCCTACTAAAAATTTCCCAAGACTCTCGTCCTCACTCATCAGAAAGGCAATGACACGTGCTGCGATCCTCCTTCCTATTTCCATCTCACAGTCATACCTCTCTTTTCCAAATAAGGGACAGGAGGTGAGGATGTGCACCACGGTCTGGTCCACCGCTGGGTCACAGAGGCACGCGGGACTCTCCTTGAGCTTGAACCTGTGAAGGTAGTCGGAGAATCCCCCGTGCCCAGTGAACATCTGGACCAAGACCGTGTCGAGTTTCAGCCGACGAAGTGAGCGATATGCCGACGCGACGTCCGAGAAGAAAATCCTCGTTGTCGAAGCGGTCGTACCTTGCACGTACCTCCTGTTCCATTCGTCAAGCGTTTTCAGCCTGAGCTGACGCTTGACGAAGGAAACGGGGCAATCCTCGTACGCCGGTCTTCTTTTATTCTTCAGGGCCGCTTTCTTGGCCAGTTGGTCCGCCCTTTCATTTCCCTCCATCCCCACGAGCGCCTTCACCCAAAATAACCTTACACTCGTCCCTTTTGCCCGCGCTTTCATAATGTTCTCTTTTACACGGAGTGCCAGGGGGTGGAGGGTGTCAGGTCGTGCGACTGTTTCTAGGGCGGACCTCAAGTCGTTAAATACGGCGCATGACTACGCCGACCCGCTGGCCGCGTACCCCGTCGCTTCCACTAATGCCAGCAGCTCTGCCTGGTATACTATGCAGAAGTTGCCCAACTTGAGTTTCTTGCTTGCAATCTATGTGGCGTTCCGCATGACGCTGAACGCCGCACCCTCCTTGTCGTCGATGCGGCTGCCGTCGAAGTAAATGACCGAGTCGGCAGCCGAGGTGGCAAGTTGGACCTCCTCCGCACTTTCCCCCAGGCAGGAGAACTCCACACCAAACTGTTCAGACGGGTGTGGTAGTCTCAAGTAGCTTACTGGAGCCTCCAGCTCCCCGTCTCCTAGCACTTCCCGGGAGTGACCGCGCTTTATCTCAAATAAAGTGGCCGCTTCTTGGACCCGAAGGTCCAGAGGAAACAGTCCGGCAAGTACTAGGGTCGAGTGCAGCGATGCGGTTCGGTGAGTTCGCGCAATTTTCTGCGCGAAGCCACGCTGAACCGCACCGAGCTTCTTTCGGAGGGGGGGAGGGGGTAAGGGGCTGTGCTTGCTGTATGAGGAGATCTTTAGGGGAGGCCTATGTCTAGCAGTGGACGTCTATCGACTGATGATGATGATTATGATGAATGAGCAAACTTGAATTAACTTTAAAAATCTTATTTTAATAGATGCGTTATCTAAATTTCAAATGACGTTATATCATCAGCCAATAGACGCCCACTGCTGGACAGAAGCAATGATGTTAATTGACTACATTTTTCAATGGTAATCAGTTCAATCGACCAGAATAATGCAGCTCTAATATGTTAGACAGTTGGAATAGGAAATGCTGTTAAAGCAGCAGATTTATAAAATGATGCTCTAGTCTAACCAAGGAGACGTCTTATTACATTACCTAGGTTAAGAAACAGTAAGACTGGCCTCGTCTTCCCGTATCGGAATAAAAATGTTCTTGTAATGAAAGAATGTAAGGATCATATATCTTTAGGATTGTTTACCATTAGCGGGATTGTACATTGGTCGTTTATCCCACTTTCTTAAACAATTTCACGATCCTTTTGTACATTTTGAATGCGTATTATTTTAAATTAACGCTCTGCACTAATGAATTCTTCGAGTGGGTTCAATAAATAATGCCACCATTTTCTTATTGTTATTCTATTTACCCGAACAAAGGTCGCTTTAAAATTCCGTTCATGTTTAAAATCTTCGAGATGGAAACGTGAAGAATGAGTGGTTAGATCATAATTCCACACAGCATAGTTTATGTGACCTTAGGTATTTCTGTAGACCGTAAAAGTTCTTATTAGGCATTAATAAAAGATGTGATCTTATTTCAGATGAAAGCTGAAAACTAGGTTACTTGTATTTCTCAGTTCTGAGCATTGGCTAACAGTATGCCTTGTAACTCGAAGATTCCTGTATCGATTTCTGGGATACATGTGTAGTGGTTAGATTTTTTAGAACCGTCCTGGCTGGTTACCACCACAACAGCATCGCTGTGTTTCAAATGTAGACTTATAAGATCTAAACTATTCGGAGCTTCTCTGGCTGGTATTTTTATATTACCCGCAGTTCACTTTTTATTATATTTTTTTCTTGAAGATGTGAACATTATAATAATAGACAAGCACAGTTTATTCAATTTGAATTTTCAAGATCTTTTAATCAGTAAAAACAGTTCTTTTGTTTAGAAAATTACTTCATATTTATATCAGTATATTATTTCTTTAGTATATGTAAATTGTGGCGTAAGGGGTAAGGGTGTCGGGCGTCCCGCATAACATTTTACAGGATCCAAGTCAACCTCATCGCTAGTGGTGCACCCTGCTAATCAACAAATGAGACTCTGGCTCCCATCAACCTGCGTTGGGCCAGCGTGGTGGGAAATAGCACATTCCCCTATATGAACCCTTACAAACGTGGAGGATCTTTTGGGGAGGTCTATGTCCAGCCGTGGACATCCATCGGCCGATCATGATGATATGTAAATTTATGACCATGTGTAATGAAGGAATTTTCAAAAGAAAAGTATGAATACTTTCTTTAATCTTGGTTGTGTTATAGAAAGAATTTATTTTAAAATCAATGGCAATGGTAGTATCTATGGGGTTGTTTTTTAGTTAAGATTCCTCAACACACCTACACCTCAAAATCTATTTTCTTTTAAATACTCACACTATTTATAGTATTCATTCGCCTACTGTATTTTTGTTACTCATGTCTATGAGGTTCAACTGGTGTATTAATAAAAGTAACCGTTAAGCATGAGTTAAAAAATCAATGTCAAACTGCATCGTGCAGTTACGCGACCGTTGAAACGTTCGAAGGTTTTACGATTTGTTGGTATAGCGATCGTTCACAATTAACTGGCACAATCGCATGATATTAAGTATAATTTTGCTTTGATTATGCTACACTACAATGCAAGTCCTAGTAAAAATCCCGCAGCGGAGTTCCAATAATTTAAAAACACGAAAGTGTTTCTTTAATCTCTGCCCTAAGAATGTAACAAGTACAAGAATGTAACAATCTATATTTTTTTTTAATATCAACCTATTGATCCCTACTGTATTCATGGACTTTGACTCTTCTTGTGAGAGCTTCAATTCAAGCTACGGGAACAATAACTTATTTATATATTCACTGAAGCACATAGATCTCATAAATTTTTGTTAATTCACTGTTCTTGCCATACTTGGTCTCTGACTTGGTGAGAGCAAAATGGTGGAGAAAATGCTGTCCATTCCTTGAAATTAGTTACAGTGGAAACATACGCTAACGAGTTTTAGTCCTCCTAACCCTTCATATATTATTTTTATAGAATTTCTTTAGACTCTGATAAATAAAGTTAACCATTCTGTAACGCTTCTTCGCGTATCTCTCAATGGAGTCATGATTTAGCACGACTCCACAACAATAACTCTATTCTGTTTTTATATATAAATAACCATTTGTATAATATGTAGTAATCTCGTGTCTAGGTATATAGGCATTGCATCTCATTTACTTGGTAATAATGCGAGAGCATAATAAATGATTCAGGACCGTCGACAATAAAGCGAGTTTTATGAGCAGCCATAAAACGGTCCTCGGAGTAAACGCAACGCTCGTTACCGGCACTTCTGATATCGACGCGAGGTCCGAATTCAAATTTATTATTTGCTTTAAATATGTACATTGTGATCATCACAATGTACTGGAGCTGGAGTTAGGCAGCCAATGGAAAAGGCAATACATCTTACAGGAGATGATCGATGCGTCTCGAAGTATGCGGAGACCTTTGCGGGAGATCACAATAAGAGTTAAGTGTTTAAATAAATTTACCGATGAATAAAAGCGAAGTGTTAAGTTTTATGCATTGATTTTTCTTTCCATGAAAACTTCGAAGATGTACTGGGTGTTAGGAGACCGCTTCTGAAAACGAAGACAGACGGTAGTACTAATGACATCTTTGATGAGGGGAAGGAAAAAAGTCGATCTTGATTAATAAAAAAATTCATATTTTTAAAACGTTTCATTTGCATATTTTGTACTCCATCATGTTAGTACAGCTAAATGAAACGATAGATTAAAAAAAATACATTACTAGAAAAACCAGCAATGAAATACAAAATCAAAAACAGCTATATATATATTTATATATAAAATATGCAATATATTTACTATGAAATAGTAAAAGCTACAGTAATAAAGCACTGTCTGTGTTTGTAGTACGTTAGAACTTTGTCTATTGTTTTTATTTTGTTAATAATTTATTGGTGCTAATTAAAACGGGAAACGGGTCCGCCTTGCTCGCCGCTCCCGTTACCAGCATTGTCGGAGGTGGCCTGTTCCGTTGTATTAGCTGGAGGCGACTGGCGCCCGCCGTGCAGGCGCGCCGTCGCGGCGCCTCCGCCCCGGACAGGGGTGCACCCTACCACCGGTACCCGATCGCGAAACTACTTCACAGCCAGAAACCAATTTCCATATTCATGGAATCAACGTACAGGAACTTTATCTTTCTAGAACTTTGATTTCAATTATACTCTGCACTAGCTTAGAAAAGTTTACTGATGGTGGGTCTCTGTTACCGGAGTCTGTCTAGGTATGTACCACCGACAAAGACTAATGTGCAAACATTACAGCGTTCCGGTTTGAAGGGTGTTGAAGTTAGTGTAATTACTGTGTAGACGTGGCTTATCATTTTATGTCTTAAGCGACGAGCGCCATGTGGTGTTGTGTATACTTAACTAGCGCCGCGTTGTTATGGGCAAGTGTATCACTTAACACCAGGTGACATTTTCAACAAACTTTTTTCGATTTTGTTTTAAGTCTGTTTGTTGTCTGATCATTCAGTATGTTTTCAAGTGGAATCCCTTATCTCTTAAATTACTAAGTTCAAGTTGTAATCATTTAGCTTATGACACTTTGTGAAAATTTGGAACTTATTCCTATTATGAACATTTTGTTGACAACCAATTGTTTATGTTTAAACGCGTTCCTATAATTACCTTAATATTATTCACACAAGCTCCCCGCTATCCCCCTTTTTAGTATTATATAAATTTAGTGTAAGCCAAAAGGAGACACTTTCTAATTCTAGTAGTCATACTGGACACATCTACAATTTCCATAAAATTGTTATTGAAGTAAAATACTAAATCAATATACCTTTATAGAGTATGAGTGCTAGTCGATTGCGGAACATCTGTTTTAGTTTTTTTTTTCAATTAAGCGACAAGAATAGCTAGATGTTCACCAGATGGTAAGTGATACACCTGCTTATAACATCGTGGCGCTAGTTAGGATGATATATACTTCACACATTGCGCTCATCGCCTTAAACATAAGATGTCGAGTCTCGTTACTCCAGTAATTACACTAACTACAACGCCCTTCACACCGGAACACAGTGATGTTTACATTACTGTATGTCGGCTGCAACAGGCGCTGCGGTGATACCTACCTAGACGGTCTCCTAATTCAGATTTTGAACATATACCTAGCCATATTTGACAGGGAATAAGCGGAGTGGATAGCTCAACTCGGTTGTTATTAATACTGAATACTAGGACACGAGGGTTTGCATGGTTGCCAAACGTGTTCTGTTTACATTAAAACGTTTGCTTACAATGAAAACAATACTTAATATGGTTTACAGTTATACGAAACCGCAAAACTATTGTTTGAAATACAAAAGGAATCAACCTCATTCGATTAGAAACAACGATGCACACATCAAATGTTTCAAATGCTATGTCTGTATATTAAATCCACATAGTAGTGATGGGTAGGAGTCATAAAAGAGGGACCAAGGTTATTTTTACATTTCGGTTTGTTTTATTATCTTTATTACCAGTATATTGTCCATCAAAAAATAACGGTCGCGGTGCGATTATTAAATTCAATGTCAAACATATAGTCGCCTGAAACTTTTAGTCTAAATCCTCATATTGCGTAAAGATTTCTTTTTTTTTTATAGTACGAAGCGACGAAACGAACGGGACGTTCACTTGATGGTAAGTCATACGCCTGCCCATACCGACGTTTCGCTGGTTAGGATGATATACTACACCATATTGCGCTTGTTGTCTGAGACATACGATGTAAAGTCTCCTTACCCCAGTAAATACACGAGCTACAGCATTCTTCTAACCGGAACACAGTAACATTCACGATAGTGTTTGTCGGCAGAAATCGGAGCTCCGGTAGTCCCCGTCTAGATGGTCTCCAGCAACAGAGACCTAGCACCATCTATTGTTATAATAAGTAAACTAATATATTAATGAAACGAATAATAAACAGTAACAAGTAAACTTAATCTGCGGTGTTTGGTGTTAATTATTTATCTAAAACACTTTTTTGAGGTCTAATGTTATCATTTTGTATATTTCTCTTATCACTTGGATCATATGGTTACTAATATTACTTTCTTAGATAAATGCTTCAGGCTAATCACAATTATTATGAAGAATTATGTTCATATCATAATTATTACCAAACAACGATAAAGTTGTTTATTTACTGATTGTAATAACAACTCGATATCCGAGCAAATCTATTTACAGTTCACTTGTTTTATAATAGATGTCATAATTCATCATAACTTTATCTTTATTCGACAGTGTTTTTTTGTTTCACAACGTATTTTACCAGCTACAACGCCTTTAAAGCCGGAATGTAGTAATGTTTATACAACTACTATTTCGCTTGGTAAGAATCTAGATGGTTTCCGGCAAAAGATGTTCTTTAAATGTTTGTAATATTTTCAGTCTGCTGATAATTATTTAGTACATCATCTCTTATAATGTTTAAAAAAAAAATAGACATTGTCGAATCGAAAATTTTCCCATGGTAGGGGCGAATAACCCCACAATATGGCAATAGTTTAATTATGTCTCGATCGGTTAGGGTTGCCGTGTAATGACCGCTGAACTTGAAGCGTTGTGTAATAACCCAACAAATAGGTCAGAAGGTGGCCATATATCATTTTCGACGGAACATACTGGTGATAGATCCTATAGCCTAAAATGGTCCAGGCAGTTACCACTGCAGCTCCTGTCTCCACCGCTAAGAAGTTGTATATAATACTATATTCTGATTTGAGTTCACATGCACTCGCTGAAGCTAGTAAAATTAATTCACGGGAATTTATAACTAAAAGTGATGAGCCCGATGTGGTGTAGTGTACATCATCCTAGCTATCGCCATATTGGTTACCAGCGTACCATTTACCATCAAGTCAACATTCTACTCGTCTTGTTGCTTTGATGAATAAAAACACACTATTTACTTCTTCTAATAATAGTCGGATAATGATGTAGCTAACATTGCACCCGTATTATGATATTTTTTTTTTATGATTTAAAACAATTTTTTTTAGCTGTATGGTTTCAAGTCCTTTGTCTTTCCGGCCGATAAAAATTAAAAAGTTTAATGGAAAGTATTTGAAAAAACAGGATATCTAAGATGAGGCAGCATGATTTTAAATCATAGCCAATAGGTGGAAATATCCACCGATTTTTTTTTAATTTAAGGGAGATTTAAGTTATATTAAATCGAGGTTTTAATATAATAATATTTATTTCTAATTATTTTTTAATTTAAATTTAATATGATGTAATATTATGGCTGTAATGTGTTTTCAAGTTTGTTCCCAGGAATTTTCTAGAAATCCACTTTTTTGCTACGCTGGAGGCGCGTTTAAGCAACGGAGAAACTTGAAGCATCGATTGACAAATGTTAGTGCAGGAAAAACCCCAACAAATAATGTAAACGGATACGAACGGCCTTAATTCAGGACACGTACCTCGAATGAAACTTTTGACATACTTCTGTCACAAACGTCCATGAAAAATAGAGAATATATGTATATATATTTTTATTTAATTAAGCGACAACACGAGCGGGACGTTCACCTAATGGTACGCTTGTCCATAACAACGGGGCGATAGTTAAGGTGATATATAATATACACTATATCGCGTTCGTCGCCTGAGATATAAGATAATGAGTCTCGTCACCTCAGTAATTTCACTAGCTACAAGTACCCTTCATACCGGAACACAGTAATATTTGTACATTACTGTTCATCAGCTGCAACGATGGTACCCGTTGACGATCCCCGACAATAGAGACTTAACACCAGTAAAACAAAATTTCGTTATATCACAGATATATTTATATAAAATATATATATGTATATATAACGATATCATATATATATATATATCGTTTATCATAAGTTTAATATGTATTAAAGACATATATAGCGTGAAAGGAAAAGATCTAGAGGGGCTAAAGTTTAGCTCGTATCCTATCTACTTATGTATGGAATATCTCGGCGTAGGGATGTGACGACCCCATCGCCCACGGAAGTTTTCTCTTCCGTGCAAGCAGTCGAGTCGCGCGGCGAGTCCGCCCTTAGGGCGGCTGTTGGCTTAGGCCACGCCGGGCGCACCCGTAGCCCGCTTATAGCACACCCCGAGCGGGAGCGGGGACTGCGGTCATTGCGACCGGAGTCAAGAGGAAGACAACCTCTCAAATTATCCCAATCCTATGGTCTGGCGTGCCGATGGGATGAATGGCCAAGGGTATTGGTTGTTAGCGCCCAAAGCAGTGGATCAGCAAACAACACAATGTATAATAGTGAAAAAGCGGCTGGGTCCCTGAGCCGCCCCTTGCCCAATCTGGGCGGACCGAGCGTCGCATGCCGGCGACTTTATACCGGAGTGGTGCGCTCTATGGCGTTATACGGAGCGCCCTTATGGGAGAACCTGTCGGCCCGCGACCGGAATCTGCTGCGATCACCGCAGCGTGTCATGGCCATACGGGTCGTACGCGGTTACCGTACCGTCTCCTTCGAGGCGGCGTGCATCCTCGCCAGGACGCCGCCGTGGGATCTCGATGCGGAGTCGCTGGCGCGTGTGTACTGGCGGCGGAAG
The DNA here is from genome assembly GCA_029034505.1 of Ornithoptera priamus. Lineage (NCBI taxonomy): Eukaryota > Metazoa > Arthropoda > Insecta > Lepidoptera > Papilionidae > Ornithoptera > Ornithoptera priamus. The sequence goes on from JARDWD010000827.1 coordinate 1,221,939, forward strand.
TGCGCCCTCGAGCGGGGCGACGAGGAGGAGAGGTGGCGCCGAGAGGGGCGTTTGGACGTGCGTCGGCGATGGGAGCGGCGACTCCGAGACCCGACGCACGGCCGCCTCACCGTGGAGGCCGTCCGACCGGTCCTCGCGGACTGGCTGGATAGGGACTGCGGAGTCCTCAATTTCCGCCTGGTGCAGATACTCACGGGGCACGGTTGCTTCGGGAGCTATCTGCACCAGCGTCAGTGTAGCGGTAGGACGGACGGGGCGTGCGACGAGTGTGGACACCCGGTGGACACATCGTCGCACACCTTGGCCGATTGCCCGCGATGGGGGGAGGATAGAGCCGCGATCGTAGCGGCGATAGGGAGTGACCTCTCGCTACCGGCCGTGGTCCGGACCATGGTCGGAAGCGAGGCGTCATGGGACGCGGTATCCCGATTCTGCGGCATCGTTATGTCGCAGAAGCGAGAGACCGAGCGTCACAGAGAGCGGGCGCCGAAGGGGCAGGAGGCGGTCGCAGTGCGCAGACAACTCGTCGCCAAAGGGCGGAGCCGAGCGCACGACCGCCGCTTGCCTCCTTAGGCAGAGGAACCTGGCGCTGCGACCGACAAGGGCCGTTGGTCCGGCGCCCCCCTTGGAAAGGGTTCCTGGGGCGTATCTGGCGACGCGTCTCGTATTCCGACGCGTCGCCGCTCTTAGTGATAGGGATTTTGTCAATTGGGAGGGATGCTTCACATCCCTCCCCGAGGCTGGTCCGTTCGATCCGGTCACCGAAAGGGGGTTACGGAAGAACTGTTTAAAGCGTTATCCCGCGACTCTCGTGCATTCCTTGCGGATGTGATGGAATACCGTGTGAAGCTTTTTAGTCGGTTGGAGTCCGACACTACCCCACTACCGGCCCAGTATTGGTACGGGGTGTGCGTTCCGTTAGCATTTTGTTACACACGTAAATAAAAAAAAAAAAAAAAAAGGGGCGGATGTATGCTGCCCTAGCGGCCGGCTGTAGGGTCGGTTTCATATCGCCCCTCGCAGCCGAGGTGAGGTTGCAGAGGGAGTGCCCTCTGCGGCCAACCGGTGTCGCACCGGCGATGCGGCGGCGTATTGAGATGCGCCGCTCTCCCTATCCTCCGCGGCCGTTGACAGGTAGCGGCGGGCCTAACATCTCTCTGCCGCGGGGAGCCGGGAGAGGTTTTCTCTAGTGGCTCCCATGGCCTCTGGGCGACAGGTTCGGGGGAACCAGTCGTCCGCACACGCATGAGGTCGAGGAGGGGGCGCGCTGCATGTTCCGGCGCGCCCTGGAAAGGGAGGGTTCATCCCTCCCTCCCGAGGTGGGGCTGCGCAAGCGGCCAGCGCCGGCAGGGTCGCAGTTGAGTGCAAGCGTTCCCGTGACCCTGCCATCATGGCGATGAGGCGGAACATCGTGGAGGTTTTAGTCGGTGCAAGTCCTACATAACTCGTCCTTGCCCCCGCGAGGACGAGTATGCGTAGGCATTTCCCCCACGTAAAACAAAAAAATATATAAGGGCTGGCGCTGCGTCTACTTTTATGAGTCTACAATTTGTTATTTCCTGGGACTTGGTTTTATTACTAGTGCTTTTGTTTCTAAATTTTAGAAACTTTATGTACTTTATTATACCTGGTCGGATAGGTATTGAAGTCAAGTACTTATTTATGTGCTTTATACGTATTTTTTATAAATAACATTTTATTTTAAGATTATATAACGATGTATAGTATGAGGCCTTATTTTTTATTGTCACTACTTTCAAAGAACCCAATTTAAAGGTTTTAACCTCTAAGTGATGATCATTAATATAATTTTATAAAACAATAATTGTAACATTAAAATTTGTGTAGAAATAAGTAAGATATAAAATCATCGAATTTTGTCCTAGAAAACCGGGAATTAAAAAAAATATTTAAAAAATTCATAACTCCAGAAGCATTGTTTTGGATGGTGTATTCCACACATAGATAGATAGAATACGAGCTATACTTTAGCTCCTCGAGATCTTTTGCACCTTTTATCTTTCACCCTGCATATAATAAATCCAAGACAAGGATTAAGGCATCATGCGATGTTATCGTATACAAACAGATGAGCGCTGTGTAAACATTTTAACCAAGGACTCATTGTTATGAGAACTATCTTGTTCGTTGTATAAAAATATGGTGTAGTAAATATTTATCGCTTCTTCCAATGCTTACGGTTCCCCGTCGTGCAAATGTGATGACGTCGTGGAGGGGACGGTTCCTTATTTGCTGACGGAGTGTTCTATACTTACAAGCATAAGGTATGATTTTGAGCAGGACACAGGCTTAAGAATAGAAATAGCTAGTCTATCCGAAATAATAAAAAATAAATTAGAAATACCTTCATGAATTATTGCTTAAAAATATGTTACATAGTAAACAATAGAGATAAGGATAAGTGAAAGTTTCTTTATACATATGGACACAATAATATTCTGTATATTTCTGTGTGTATTAGGTAGCTAGATAAAGGTGCAAAAAATATAAATAGCCTAAAATGTGTAAATAAATTAGTGAAAATAATGTTAATAATAGGAAAGGCCCTCAATAATAATATCAAGTAAAATAGGAAATACACAAAAAAAGAAAAATGCTTATGGTTCTGTTTATTATTTCTTCTCTAAACTAAGTTGTTGACATAAACGTTGTAATACAGCACTTTTGTTAATAAAAATTAAATAATCAAATGTAAAGGAAAACTATTCAAGTTATATAGTCAATTTCTTTAAAAAAACAATATTTCATTTATTATGAATAGTATTTCTTGTATTTTATTTAATACTCTTTAAGTGGTGAAACTGTAATAATATCTGAAGTGAAAATTGTTTCTGGAACAATTGAATTTTCTTGAGACTACCGAAGGTACAAGCATAATGACGATGGAGAAAATGAGAAAAGAATGTAACAGTTCCCGTGATGAAGAGTGATCACTGACGCCCGTGGACCTGTTTTTTTTTTTTTATTTACGTTTGTAACAAAATGCTAACGGGCCCGTGGACCTCTTCGTCTCTCAAGACTTTATAAAGAACCGAGGTACGATAGTTTTTTCCATTATCTATTTATTTAGGTGACCTGTTAGTTGCAAATTTTGATGTAAATAAATTATTATGTATATTATAACAATATAAAATATTGTTCAGAGAACATAAACCCTCCGAAAGATATTCTGCTGAAATGATTATTTATACAGAAGAAACTCTAATAAATATCCGTAGAAGGACAATTCATTTAACTCATCGACTGCACACTTGTTGCTCTTTGAGCGGAGCTGTTAATGTCAGAGCAACTCGCACTGCTGGAGGTAGCATAACAATAATATAACAGACAGAAGAAGCAAGTTTACAATAATAATAAACTACCTTTTTATGGTTCTCATTACTGAGACTGACATCCTTAATTTCCAAGAAGACAGTCAAGGTTATTTATCACCAGACTGATCAAGTGCAAGTTGTTAAATGTCACATATACATGAAAGCTGTTGTTCTTGGAACATGTGAATTTCTTATTATCATGAGGTGAGATGATTTTATACGCTTCTAAACCGAATAAGTATGGTGGTAGGTCTCTATTGCTAGAAATCCGTCTAAGTAGATAGTGTGAAAATATTAGTGAATCTCGGTTTTAAGGGTGCTGTAGCCAGTGAAGCTAGTGTAATAAAGAGAAAACTTCTAACGTCTTAAGATGACGAGCACAATGGTAGGGATATCATTTACCAATAAACGATTGTCCTGCTCGTCTAGTCCAATAAAAAAGTTCTATGATTTCTCTTGTAGTGCAGCGCTATTAGGCAGTTCATGATTTTAAATTATTATTCCTAAGCCCAAAATAGACTGAAATGAACTGAAAAATCGTCCTACTGTGCGGCGTCCATGAGTCACGCGGAGCTGGCGCCGCCGGGCGATTTATTGCGGACGTTTTTAATACTACTCGGCAGGCATGAGTCGTACGTGTAAAACTCAACACCAGCCCGCTCCGGCACAACTCCTTTAAATACTAAGTCTTGAAAGCAGATTCCAAAATACTTCATTTCAGTACTCGCCACAGTAAATTCAAAAAGAATACCTTATTCAAATTTTATATAAAGCTAAATCAACCATAAGAAACGAAAGTGCCTTTTGGTAGTTGTATTGATTCGTCGTTCTTTACATAGTATAACAGATGAAAAATCTACTTAAATAATCGCGTCTTCTAAAGTAGTATAAGAAACATTCAAGTATTAAATACTTTAAAATATTCCTTGGGCGCATATGTGTATAAAGAAAATATCTAGTTTTAAAACCTGGTCGCATACATACGTCTCGTGCCTACTAAATGGTTTTGAACCGTTCAGGGAATAATTATTTTTAACTATTTATGGTTTCTTTTCTTGTTTAACTTTTTGAAGTAGCATTTATAATTAAAAGAGCATTGCAGTATTTTCTATTCTGATGCAATATTCATTTCTCAAAATTCAATTCTATATATTCTATACATATTGAAAAAATTGCCGTTATACGTCGTATCCATTGGTGGTTACTTAGACGGTATCCGACAACAAATGCTTCCGACGAGTAAAAATCTGGTCTCCACCTTTCAAACTATGAAAGCTAGAATATTTAATGTGTTGTTGTTGTGGTATAATTGTAAATAATCGTAAATTGTCGCCATCGCAATGGAAATGGCTGTTTATAAATAAAACAACTAACAAACGAGTCTAAATGAGTTGTAAGCTGTGTAGTACGGCTCCCGTACGGCTCCCGTACGGCGGCCTAGGAATAAACTCGGCGATAAAATCAAACACCGACTTGTGTTCAAGTAACATAAACAAGCTTTTAAATAAACGTCGTGGTGTTTTCAACTTGCGTGTATTTACTTATTTTCTTCTTCTCTTCTTCTCTTCTATTTAAGGGCACAGGATTTCTCTTAATTTATATACACTAGCTGTTCCGCCCGCATTGCTGGCCGTAATATAGAATTATATTTCAAATTCGACTGAAATATTCCTTCAGATCAATCGCAATCGCAAATCACTTTCTATAGCAATCGTTACTATAGCAACCGCATAAATAATTCTAAATGAAAATGTTTATAAAAGAAATAAAATGATGAAGGATTTATGAAATTCAAAAACTATATAGCCTATAACTATCTACAAATCATACCGCGTCGAATGTTCATGTTCCCTAGTCCATACGTTCACTAGTTTTCACGTGATCGGCGAACAAACAAAACCCATTTTCATTATGCATATAATATAAATAGTGTAATAGCGTCTTTATCAATTACCCAGTTTCTTTTATAAAATCGATATAAACATAAATCTCGATGAGAAAACTTATTTTGGCTTCTTACAATCTAATTAAATTGTCCATTTAACTGTATTTAAATGGGATGGAAGGGGTGGAAGGGTGCCCGCACAATAACTCACGGGATCCAAGCCAAACTCACCTGCTCGTGGTGCACTCTGATAATCAACAAACGAAGCTCTGACTCCCAACAATTCGCATTGGGTCAGCGTGGTGGAAAATGAGGAAGAAAGCTTACAGCTCATATATAAATACAGTTAATCATCATCAGCCGATAGAAGTCCACTACTGGACATAGGTCTCCCCAAAGATTTCCACACCGTCGGGTAGGGATTAATATTGGAAGATTTGGGCTATTTTCCAACACGCTGGCCCAATGCGGGTTGGTGGGAACCAGATGCTTGTTTGTTGATTTACAGGGTGCACCACGAGCAGGTGTGGTTGGCTTGGATCCCTCGAATTGTTCTACGGGAACCCTTTTTTTTTGTTTAATGTGGAGGAAATGCCTACGCACACTCGTCCTCGCGGGGGTGAGGCCGGTTATGTCGGACTTGCACCGACTAAAACCCCTACGATGTTCTACCTCATCGCCTGATGGCAGGGTCAAGGCCACGCGTTCGGACTCAACCGCGACCCTGCCAGCGCTGGCTGCTTGCGCAGCCCCATCTCGGAACGGAGGGATGAACCCTCCCTTTCCAGGGTGCGCCGGAACATGCAGTGCGCCTCCTCCTCGGCCTCCTGAAGTCGCGCGGGCGACGGGTTCCCCCGAACCCGTCGTCCAGAAAACCGCTCCCGGCTCCTCGCGGCGGAGAGATGTTGGGCCCGTCGCTACCCGTCAACGGCCGCGGAGGATAGGGACAACGGCGCTTGGCAATACCGACTTTCCTCTTCCCCCGCGGCCCCACCGCCGCTGCATCGCCAATGCGACACCGGTTGGCCGCAGAGGGTACTCCCTCCGCGTCCCTACCTCGGCTGCAAGGGGGCAGTATCAAACCGCCCCTGCAGCCTGGCCGCAAAGGGCAGCATAGAGCCGCCCCTGCGGCCCCCGGCCGCTCCGGTGAGCTCCAGTTACTAAGCCCCTCCGCCACGATAAGGCGAGAACTCGTTGGAGGGGGTACGGGAACCCCTGGACATTTCTTATATGCTAATAAATAAATATACTATTTTCTCCATCTATTCATTAGGTACTATGAAGAGAATGTAATATACTGTATCGGTGTGGGAAACGCACATAAATATGCTTACACACACACACACAAACACACTTATATATATATGCATGTGTGTGTGTAAGTATATATATATATATAACATTTTTACATATATTCACTATACACGTTTACAGTAAATGTTTATATGTTAATATTATGTCCTTACATATGAAATTAGCGTTTTATCGCACTGTCCACTTTGATCTGAAATATCTCCGCTTTGGTTAAGAATTCCAAATTCAAATTTATAAATTCATTTAGCTGGTGCATTTGAATTTTGGAAACAGTCATTCATTTGTTTTTTTCTTATTATTTTATTCTTCGGCGTCGCTTATTGCCGCACAATGGAAAATATGAAATATCGGTATATTTACGAGTACGAGCTCTACCGCGGCACCAGTACCAGTGCTGCAGGAACAGCTCGAAGGGTTAATGATGTGTACGGCGCTGGTGTCGCAAAAGAAAGCACGGCACGTTTTCAACGTTTGGGTTCAACGTTTTCGTTCCGGAAATTTCGATCTTCATAACCAACCCCGTGGACGGCCGGACATTAAAGTGGCAATTGAAGAATTAAAGGCTATTGTGGAAGCGGGTCCATCACTTCAGAGCTAGCTGCAGGCTTCGGGGTAAGTGACAAAACTGTATTAATCCACTTGAAGCAAATCGGGAAAGTAAAAAAACTTGAACGATGAGTACCTCATGCATTGAGTGAACCGAACTTGCGAACACGCGTCGACTGCTGCTGCTGTGTTACTTTGCTGCACCGACACAATGATGAAGGGATTTTAAATAGAATCACATTACTTGTGATGAAAAGTGGATACTGTACGATAATCGGAAGCGCTCGTCCCAATGGCTGACCCTGGAGACGCAGCCAAATCCGGCCCTAAACGAAAATTGACTCGGAAAAAGTTATTTGTGAGTGTTTGGTGGACTAGCGCCGGTGTCGTTCACTGCAGCTTTCTAAAATCTGACCAAACGATTGCGGCAGATATCTATTGTCGGCTACTGCAGACCATGAAGGAAGAACTAGCTACTAAACAACCGAGACTGGTCAATCGCTCTAGGTCACTGCTACTTCACGACAACGCAACACCACCACCACACACTGCACAACAAACAACCACTAAGTTAGACGAGCTACAATTGGAATGTCTGCGACATCCACCGTACTCCCCGGACTTTGTCCCAACAGATTACCATTTTTCCGGAATTTGGACAACTTCTTATAAGGAAACAAATTCATCTCCGATGCGGCAGTAAGAACCGCATTAGGGACTGACCTCTCGCTACCGGCCGTGGTACGGACCATGGTCAGAAGCGAGGCGTCATGGGACGCGGTATCCCGATTCTGCGATATCATTATGTCGCAGAAGCGAGAGACCGAGCGTCAAAGAGAGCGGGCGCCGAGGGGGCAGGAGGCGGTTGTTGTAGTGCGCAGACAGCTCGTCGCCAACGGGCGGAGCCGAGCGCACGACCGCCGCTTGCCTCCTTAGGCAGAGGAACCTGGCGTCGCGATCGACAAGGGCCGTCGGTCCGGCGCCCCCCTTGGAAAGGGTTCCTGGGGCGTATCTGGCGACGCGTCTCGTATTCTGACGCGTTGCCGTTTAGGGATAATCTAGGGATCTTGTCAATTGGGAGGGATGCTTCACATCCCTCCCCGAGGCGGGCCCGTTCGATCCGGGCACCGAACGGGGGTTGCGGAAAACTGCCCAGAGCGTTATCCCGTGACCCTCGTGCATTCTTTTCGGAAGAGATGGAATACCGTGTGAAGCTTTTTAGTCGGTTGGAGTCCGACACTACCCCACTACCGGCCCAGTATTGGTACGGGGTGTGCAATCCGTTAGCATTTTGTTACACACGTTAATAAAAAAAAAAAAAAAAAAAAAAAAGTAAGAACCGCATTCAAAGAGTTTATTGATTCTCGCCCCCCATGTATTTTTAGTAAAGGGATCAATGAACTACCTGTGAGACGACAAAAGTGCATAGATAACAACGGTGCATACTTTGATTAATTAAATATATTATACAAATAAAATTGACTTTATATTCCTCCCGCACAAAACGCCACTTTCATATGTCAGGACCTAACATTACTGTTATACTTTTGGTTGGACAATCGTCAGCTACTGCTGCCGGTGAGCTATTTCCGTCACTCGCTACTACTCCCCGTATACTTATTTCAACGGAGGTTGTGAATTCAATCGACAATTTTTTTGCTAACCTTACGTTAATCACATCTGTGTTATTTTTTTTTAAATGTAATCGTGTTTAAATAAATATTTATAACTACTATCTACACCTATTACAGACATGCTGAGATATAGAGAGAAGAAATATGTCGAAAGGTAGTTTCGGCATAAGCTTCCTCTCTATTTCTCCATGCTTTCCATCGCTGTCTGCATCCATCTTCTATCAGTTTGTTGGTAGATATCGTCTGTACCTTTTCTTAATCTTGTAGTCTTTCTTTCTCACGGGTGTCTGCACCGGATGTTTATTCTAAAGTAGATGCTACCAACGATTCTAGTCTATAATAATTTCTTCAAAATCAATCTATTTCAAGTTCTGTGGTATATAGTTAAGTTTCTGCAACGATAGAATGCGGTAATAGCTACTTTACACGATCGTAAAGTAACGATTACTTTTTTGCTTAGCTATTACCTATAAATCCAACCGGAAACATTCGCGAGAAAAAATCATTTTATGTATACTTATTACATATCGAATCGTTTCGTAACAATGATAATAAAAAAGTGGTCAGAAGCAAATATAAAATGCTGATTTAAGTCTTTATTAGATTTTGCATCCGCCTACCAGTATTGGACCAGTGTATTAGGAAATCTCAAATCAAGCCATATCCTTACCCGATTTATGTGGGGATCTTTGGTGGAAGCCTATGTCCAACAGTGGACGTCTATCCGGCTGATAAGTAATAAAACTTTAAAAGACAAATAATTATTTCTAATGGTCGTTAGGTTCAGCGTTTGTTAATAAATGTTTGCTTTAATATTTTTAAACTTGAAAACTTAGGTTACTTACTCCATAGAAGTAAAAGGAGAGAATAGTCATAATAAGCATAAAAAGTATTCAAAGTTTAGACTTTATTTAGAGAGAGAGAGTAATGTACTTTATTTTGAAAAATTACAGTATATAGAACATTTGGTATTTCGTCGTTTTAAATACTTCAAGTTATATATATATATATATATATATGAGCAATGTCCACACCCCATGGGTGGAGGATATCACCTACATCTATTTCCCATTTTCAACAAAAGATCTTTAGACTGTAATGGAAAGCTTTCTTAACTCTAAAATAACTTAAAGAGTTTTAAACAGGACATTGTCTCCATCGATTACTGCTCTTAGAGTATCTTTGATCGAATTAAAAAACAATTCAACCGCTTCAATCTCCTCAGCTTCAGCCACCGAAGTCATTCTGTATGTATTGAGGTTGGAACCGGTTCGTAGAGTCTTATGGCGGATGAAGTCACAATCCATTATTGAAATCTTTCTCCTCGATCGTATCCCGTTGTGGCTGGAGGTAGTTGGAACGGCAAGCGGCTGTTTAGTTGTCAAACATGTTAGTGGTTTATTTTTGCAGGGTATCCTCGTTTCGTTGCCTTCCTGGTTCTTCTTCTTACGTTTCCTGTTCACCCCGTTACCGTCTACACTGTAAAATATTTAGAAAGCGACGTGGTAACGAACGGTATCACTATCAACACTAAAAGAAAATATTTTGGGGTATGTTCGTAGAAATAAAAAAATTGCTAATCTGTGATCGTTTACTTGATATTAATCTTAAAAGAATTATCTGTCCGTTTCCGTTTATTTCCGCAATGGTTACATTAATTATGGCTTTCTCTATATAACTGATGATGGAAGGTGGGGTATAGATAACACAACACGAGTATTGATGGCAGCGATATTGGAAATCGTAAAATCTTTTTTTATCAGTTGACAAAGATATACATAGAAGTTATATAACATAAAAGAAAACTAAAAATGGCTGTTCATTCTTTATCTTAACTGGTACCAAACCAACTCCTGAATCAATACCGAAACTAAGGCGGTAGACGAAAAATTTATGATTCGTTTCAACTAAACTTACGTGTTGTGAATCAATACGTAAAATTCCGCCAGCAAATCTTCAAAATCCATATCTAAGTTCCTCTCCCGCTCGCCATGTTCTACATTCACCGTCTCCAACACCTCACACAAATCCAACAGATACTTGTAAGGAGATTTCAATCCATTTGCTTCCATATTAAGTGACAAACGTGTATCGTATCAGTTTACAACATTAACTGTACAGACGGTAGATATATCGACCGTATATATATATATACATTTATATATATTTATATATATATATAAAATTATAGTTATTTACAATTTTAATGACGTATTAATCATCCAATACATTTGTTAACGATTAATTTAAACAACATTATGAATACAAGGAAAGTCGTTATCATTAAAACTAATTACTTAAATTAAATATTAATTAATGACTGTATGGATGTTTTAAAAGATTTAATCCATTGTTATAGAGACATTCGTTGTTCTTCTTCACAACTTTTACTCTAAGGCAGTGGTCGGCAACCTTCTCATCCAATTGAGCCAAGTATAGACACACTATTGAACATAACAAGAGCATATTTTTCAACTTAAGCTAGGGTACCATAAGAAATGGTGTAAGCTCACAAACAGCAGTGGGCAAAGATTATTGTATACCGGTTTGAAGGGCGTTGTATCTGGGGTAACGAGACCAATCTTGCATCTCAATGCGGCAAGCGCAATGTGGTGGCGTGTGTGTCATCTTAACGCCGCGTTGTTATGGGCAGGCGTATCACTTACCATCAAGTGAACGTCCTGCTCGTCGCGTCGCTTCGTAGTATAAATAAAAATAATTCCAGTAATACATTCGCCGGATGTGGAATCAACGAGTGGTAAGTTAATAAAATATAAGTAATAAAGTAAAATAAACAAATAAAACAGAAAGCGAAGAACTTGATAAAAAAAGATGTTTTTTTTAATTGACGATATAATGTACTGTACTAGTGGTGGGTCTCTGTTTATTGGTGTTTTTTTTTTATTAACGTGGAGGAAATGTCTGCGCTTACCCGTCCTCGGGGGGCAAGGACAGGTTATGTCGGACTTGCACCGACTAAAACCCCCACGATGTTCCTCCTTTTCGCCTCATGGCAAGGTTACAGGAACGCTTTCACATCATTCGCGACCCCGCCAGCGCTGGTCGCTTATGCACCCTCGGGAGGGAGGGAAGAACCCTCTCTTTCCACCTCCGCGGTAATCTGTTGGAGGGACTGGTGGTAGGTCGCTGTTGCTGGAAATGCACCATTTTATGGGCAGGCGTATCACTTACCATCAAGTGAACGTTCCGCTCGTTCGTCGCTTAAATATTAAACAATAATGAACAAGAGATTTCTTGTAATGATAGTATACACTGCAGTACATCCCCCCAACAGCTTTCCGCTTTATCGTGGCGAAGGGCTTAGTAACCGTGACGGGGTCGCCCACGGTGAAGCGAAGAGGAACCTACCTGGCCGGCCCGCGGCGAAAGGCCGGCCTGAGCCTAGTCGGTGCAAGTCCGACATAACCTGTCCTTGCCCCCGCGAGGACGGATATGCGCAGGCATTTCCCCCACGTTAATCAAAAAAAAGAACACTGCAGTACATTGCGCTTGTGAGATTGTGATATGATGTTTAATTCTGGTACCGCAGTGGATTTACAGTGGTGATTGTATCCGACGACAGAGGTCTACCAGCAGCAAATTGGGCGATTTAGTTGATTATTTTATCTGTGCAATTGCTTAAAAAATAAATCCGTGCACTCTCCGTGTTACGCAACGATATATATCTGCCAGCTTATATAACAGCAAAGAGGAATAATTTTCACTCTTGACAGTTACTAGGGACAGAATTATTTTTTATCCCACGTTTATTTTCACGAACGGCAACACCTGTGAGCTCATTTTTTTTTCAGCGTTAGCTCACGATATTTTAGTTCAATGCTAATTGTTGTTGTTATAATTTTTCTTAATCTATTTCATTTCTATTTCAGCCGCCAAACAATAGTGTGCAACATTTCTGTGTTCCGGATTGAAGGGCGCTGTAGATAGTTTAATTACCTATGTAAGTCGCAGGCATAATGTTGAGCAGTGTACATCCTAACTAGCGCCATGTTGTTATAGGCGATCGTAATACTTACCATCAAATAAACGTCACTTAATTAGAATAAAAGAAAATTTTTTTTTTCGGGAATTAGTGGTTAATCACAACTTTTATATAGCTCTTATTTGTAAACGTTTTAAGCAAATATATTTTATTTAATTGACAATATTATAATAGCATAATAACTTTCAGGGAGGACTCGGTTGCACAAGGATCACAAGATAGCGTGCTTGTAATAACAAGCGCTTAATCGCCAACCATTATAGCCTCAAAGAAAATGAGATAATTAATTAATTTACATAAAAATTGTACTAAACTTATCATAAGACTATTTATTATGTTTTAATTACTCGCTGTTTTAAACACGGACTCAATTACAAGGATAAATCCATGGAATTCTTGCCAATGTTTCTCTCACTAATTGCAAAAGAACGAACATTTATTGTTGTTTAAATGAATTGTCAGTTACTTCTATCGCGAAATAGATATATAATTTTATATGTACATCCATGTGTTTAAGGTTCTCAAAAAATATTGTATTATTATACTAATAAATAATAATACTAAATGTAAAATATTTAATAAATACGTTCTATCTAAATTACTTTATAACATAAAATCGCTAACAATACACTGCGGGAAAGAAACGTGCAGCGCCATCTATTGATAAGCGGCGGATACTGAAACTTATCAACATCCTTGAAAGATAAATATTAAGCTATTTAATTGAACTTAGGTTTAGATAAATAGAATTATATATGAACATATAATTTCATATATTTTCACAATTTTTGCAAATTTAATCAAACTAAATTTTACGGATTTTCATAACGTTTTCCAAATTGATTTTATTAAACATCAATACTAATATTCTTAGTAATATAGAATACCGAAAAAAATACCCAAAGATTTTTTAGTCCGTATGTTTTCAATGCTACCATTGAACTTAAAAGCCTCGCACCTGTCGGCGAAATTGTAAATAGATTAATATTCTTTGTAAGTGTAAATCCATTAATTGGATCTGACTTGCCTTTATTGATGGTAGGTCTTTGTTTATCGTCTAGGTAGGTACCACAGCAGCTCCAATTGCAGCTGCCAAACAGTAGTGTGCAAACATTACTGTTCTGGTTTGAATGGCGCTGTAGCTAGTGAAATTACTGGGGTTACTAGATTCAACATCTAATGTCTCAGACGACGAGCGCAATGTGATGCAGTGTATATCATAATAACTAGCGCCACGTTGTTGGGCAGGCGTGTCACCATCAGGTTAACATCTTGCTCATTTCATCGTTCGTAAAATAAAAAAAAATTGTTATGGTAGCAAATGAGGGTGGTAGCTACCCTGGTGGAGTCGAAACAGCGCGTAATTTTTTCTTACTGAACAATATATTTCGTCATCATTATATCTGTTTCAAGAAGACCTGGCAATTGTCCCAACAGCCCCTGCGATTTATTTCAAGTACAGCTCTTTAAGCGACTATAATACCTAAGTACTTATACAATAAAACGCATTGTCCCTCGTGAAGTGCGGCCTCAAGTGGACGCGAAGCCATTTCGCTCGCGTTTCATTCATCGCTCGTTAATTTCATTCAACTAAATTCGTGGACGCTGCTGAACTAATTTACGAAATGAAAGAAGCACGTTGTTTACGGATCTATGACTAACATCGAAGTTCGGAAATACACACAGTATTTGCCAACATGTCGTCGTTTGCATAATCTTATCGCTTAACACAGCAAAACAACGGATTGGCGAATATAAGTAGAAACTTCTACTCAGCAGTCGTTCTTTGTGAAACAACTAGATTATCATATCATAATCAAACCTAGATTATCTTTTTTTTAATTAAGCGATAAGACGAGCGCGACGTTCACCTCATGGTAAGTAATACACTTGGCCATAATAATGTGGCACTAGTTAGGATGATATATACAGCACCACATTGGGCTCGTCGCTTTGAGATATAAAATATTAAGTTTCGTTACCGCAGTAACTACATTAATGTGGGACAGACGTTTTGGAAATAAAGGGATCGTTTTCTAAAACAATCATTTTTATTTTACAACCCAAAAAGTTGTCAGCTCATTCGCCATCGCTACACGTATCACTCTAGCTTCCTAGTATATCTCTCTCACTCACGCTCATGTATACTGTCTCCTTCTTACGTTACGTTCCAAGCATCCATCGCTCATGCATCCTACATTAACCACAGCGCCGTGGAAACAAGAACACAGTAATGTTAGCACAGTACAGTTTGTCGGCTGCTGTAGGCGCTGCGATGGTATCTACCCAGACGATCTGCAAGAGACCTATCAGCTGTAAATCGACGTGAATAAGATCGAAAAGATGAACGGAAAACTGTCCATATTGTGGCATTGTTAATATGTAACTAGTAAGATTATATTTTGTGTAACAGAAGATGAATAATTGTTTACGCTATGAATGATTTCTTAAACACGGGCTTATTAGAGACTGAAAGATGCGACACAATGGGGAGCCATAAAATATTTATTATAAAACATGTTAAAGTATAAACATGTCACAAAGTCGACAAAAGAATTAATAAATTTTCTTTATTCTTCATCTTGTACGTAATCACCGCTCTTTTAATAGAAATAATTCCGATTTCTGCAATACCCCATGTCTAAATTTATCATCATCATCATCAGCCGATAGACTTCCACTGCTCCCCCAAAAATCTTAACATCGATTGGTCTCGCGTTACTCGAATCCAGTGGGTTCCCGCGATTCTCATCAGATCGTCGGTGCACCTTGTGGGAGGTCTCCCAACGCTACGTCTATTTGTACGCAGGCGCCGCTTGAGGACCTTACTGCCGTAATCGCCCATCCTTCGAGAAATGTGCCTGCCCACTGCCACTTAAGTCTAGCGATCTTTTGGGCCATGTCGGTGACCTTAGTTCTTCTGCGGATCTCCACATTTCTGATTCAAAGTCACCCAAAGGGCAATGGATATGGCTATGCTCGGAGTTTCTCTGCCTTATTGCATCAAACGAATGTATTACTTGTATTAAAATCAATCAACTACCTTTTGATGTTTAATTATCGATCTCTTGACCGCTCAATTGACCTTTGAGTGACTTTGAGCCTTTTTATAAAACCCATAGTATGGGACCAGGTCTCGATTTTACCAAGATTTTAGATACTTAAATATTATTGTTACGTACTAATACCCACTCTAGTTCTGCTTCATTATCAACATTAAGAGTAATCACTCAGTTCGGTTACTAAACAATTTGTAGTCGTCTGTTAAACAAAGGAGGGAGAGATCACAGCGACACGTGTGCAATAAGCACAAGGAAATGTAAGTAAGTTTGATTACCTATGATCATAGTACCCTCCAACAGGTTCCCGCCTTGTCGTGGCGGAGGGGCTTAGTAACCGTGGCCCGACACACGGTGAAACGAAGTGGAACTCACCCGGCTGGCCCGCTGAGAAGGGCCGGCCAAAGCGGCCGCTCCAGGTTCGAGCACCGGTTGAATAACTGGAACCCGCGAAACTTCTAGACCCTTTTAGTCGTTTTCTACGACAGGCAGGACTTACCTTAGTCCTATTCTTACTAGCTCGAGACTACAGGGTTAAAGGGCGGTGGTACCTACCTAGTCGGTGTCTGCCAACAGAGACCTACTACCATAAACTGTTTATCCGAAAGTTTTACTTGAAAACAGTTATTTATACCCATTTTATTGTCAGAGAAATATAATAAATAAAAAGAATATACGATTTCCCGTATTGTTGGCAAATTGACAAAATAATTGAAGAGAAAGAACCTTGAACCTGTATAAGTAGGATTCGCGGTAGAGCGGTGATTCACGGTGCACGCTGCCGGCGCCCGTTGGATTTCTTAACAACGTGTAATAGTTTTTATCGACGACCTTCATCCCCTTTACCACCATTTGTTGAATGAAAATTTCAAACACGTTTTCACTTATAAAATTTTCACTTCTATTACAAAAAACTGTAATATTTCAATTACACAAAGATGATATAACACTATGAAAATAACGAAATTGTTGCTGTCTTTGATTGACTTCACACTGCCTCCGTCATAACTTGGATATTCTTGGTAAAGTTTTTTCGACCGTCGCCTACCTTCACACTATCAAGTTGCCTTCATAACAGCGTCGCTGGTGAGTACAGCATTTTGAGTAAGTGTGGTTTATCATCTTCGACCACATAGTCACGTAACATCATGCAAAATAAGGTTAGTGTTCAAGTGACCTCCAGTCACGAGTTTTATTAACAAGGAATATGGTAGATGACCTAAGCAAGCATTCGGCAAATTTTTAATTTATATAGTAATTGTTTATTGTTTATGTATATAATTTTTTTAATGGTTTTGTGATTTAAATTTAAAGATATTGCATCATATTTATTTTCATTTACGTAACGAATCCGCCGATTTTACGAAATACTGGCATATGTCCCATTCGCCATGATATAGAAACGGATTTATCAAAAAATTTTAGAGAATTTTGTTTTACAATAAATAGTATTATTGTGCAAACGCTATAATGTTACATGTAACATGTATTTTATTAGAAAACAAACTTAACAAATGTGATATCAATAAACAAACGTTATTTTTTTTTCATGTAATATTAACTACATTGCTAAAGAAGTTTTGTCAATTTATGTAGTGACAATGAGACCGGGGATTTGCAAACCCTATCTTCTCCGAAACTTCAACACATGTCCCTAGAATTAAATCCTCTTCTGCAACGACAGTGAAATAATTTTATTGAATACACCATTTTCTTGAATATATAAGATGACGTTGAAACAGATAGATAAATTATGTGACAAATTGACGAACAATTTCTATGTGAATCTAAAAAAATATTTTATTTTGTATTCTTTAATGTACATAAAAATGTATTGCTGTAATGATATACAAATATTATTCAATGCTAGATTTATTAATACATCGTTTAAAGACATTTCCTCGAAAGTGTTTTAGGACGAGCAATCGTAACGACTTGATGCCAAGAAAAAATACCCTTGCGACAACACTGCGTTATAGTGGGAATAGTCACCCTTGCACCACAATTTCTTGGAAAACGTTTCAGCCTGCCAACAACCGATACGCTCGCCAAAATTTGCTTGTACATATATGTCACGCTGTACGGAACCTTTAACTTTATGGCTGTCGTAAATTCTGGAGTGATGAAATAACGTTTAGATATACATATAAATTATTTATGTACAGATATATTTACTAGTGAATAATATAATTTACGCTTTTCAAAAGTATTAGCATTTATCTTTTTATTTTATATCGTTTAAATACCTTTTTTAAAAAAGTAAAACCGAAAATAGTTTTCACATCTACAATTTGTCTTACTTAAATAATTCTTAACGCCATCTATTATCTATAAACATTAATTTCTCTTCGTAATTGTGCCATATTTAAATTGACATTTTCCATAGACATTGATTTTTTTTATAGTGAGTTATGTTTGTAAATTAGTTATATTTTTAATAAATACATTTATTTTAATCACAGAAAATAGTACTTTATATTAACTTTACAGATATGCATTAATAAATTTTGTTTTAACTTTATGATATTTACTACTGGCAGCCCTAATTATCTATGATTATAACGTCGTCTGACGGCTGGCAGGAACATCCGGGCCACGAAAGAAAATAGGGCCCTTTTTCAAAGCGTACGCCATCGCTGGCGTATGGTAGTATATTTTATTGACAGAAAAATCAAAAGCCATCCAATATGGTAAGTACAGAACTTGATAATTAATTGTAATATTGTGTAGCTGTGTTAACGTAGTAATATTTAATAACGTTATTTCTATAATTTTAGTGTAAAATCTTGAAATATAACTTAGTTTCTTTCGTCGACCGTCTTTGTGTCGGATGACGTTTTCAAAGTGAGGTGAAATGTCCAAGTGTTATGTGGAAGCTGAGATAAGCATATTGTTTTAATGATTTAAAGTATAACATCAAGAATAAAGTTATAATGAATAAAAGACGTGCGTCATTTAAATATTAAGCTATGTAAGTGTTTTGTGGTGGATTGTAATGATCGGTTTTCTGATTTGTTCAGGTGAACTTCACGGTAGACGAAATCAGGACGATGATGGACAAGAAGCGGAACATCCGCAACATGTCCGTTATCGCCCACGTAGATCATGGCAAGTCCACGTTGACGGATTCTCTGGTCTCCAAAGCCGGTATCATCGCTAACGCGAGAGCCGGAGAGACCCGCTTCACCGACACACGCAAGGATGAGCAAGACAGATGTATTACCATCAAATCCACGTGAGTAATATTTTGTTTGGACTAACCTTAAATTTCTTGCTTAGAAATAAATACCATATGGGTAGGGGTTATGAGGTTATGTTACTTTATTTCTTAATGTAATATATTTCTGCTTTTAGAGCATTTCGTTAAAATGGAATGAAATATTAAAATAAATAAAATTGATTTGTCTACTGTGTAAGACATTTAATTTTTTTTTAGTAATTAATTACATTACAATGATGATTGTTCTTACCATAGCAACTGATAATATTGAAGAACTTCAGAACGGCCATCTGATTGCAAATAAAACCTAAAGTACAAGCTAGACAATTGTGTTTAAAATTGTAACGGCTTTTATTTGTCCTCAGTGCAATCTCTATGTTCTTTGAACTTGAAGAAAAGGATCTTGTCTTCATCACAAATGCAGACCAACGTGAGAAGAATGAGAAGGGTTTCTTAATTAACCTGATTGACTCACCTGGACACGTTGATTTCTCATCTGAAGTAACAGCTGCTCTCCGTGTTACTGATGGAGCTTTGGTGGTGGTTGACTGTGTATCTGGTAAGTTATACATAGTTAGAAAAACGTCTTGAGCATATCTAAAGGTTATTCTAATAACATTAGCTTTACTTGTTGATATTTTATAATTATAGTCAGTTTTAGCAAAATTAGAGAAAATTGCAGTCATGATAAAATACATTAAAATTTTTGAGTTATGATATACATGAGCATGTTTTTTAGATTTGACTTTTTATATTATAACACACAAATATAACATTAAATTATCATATAAAATGATTAATACAATATTTTCTATTGTCCTCTTGACAATACCTAGTTTGATTTAGTTCTTACTATATAGGTCAGATTTTACCTGTATTAGTGAAAGTGATGTTGATGTGGCATTAATATTGTGCAACGTCTTAAACTTACTTTCACATTGACATTTTTGATAAATTACTATTGCACAATCAAATGAAATATTTCAAGTTCTTTATTATTTTCAATAAAGAAGTCCTAAATAATGAATATAATCATGCCATAACATCTTCGAAAGACTTAAATGGAAGTTATTAATTTATTATGACAATTAAATTTTTCCTCACATTCATAATGAAATTTTAATTTTATTAATAGGTGAATTATAGAAATGATTAATAATTGATTTATTTATATCAGTTACATTAACAGAATTTTAATTGAATGTATTTATTATTTTGTCCATTAGGTGTGTGTGTACAAACCGAAACTGTACTGCGTCAGGCCATCGCCGAACGCATCAAGCCCATCCTGTTCATGAACAAGATGGACCGCGCTCTACTTGAGCTTCAGCTGGAGTCTGAAGAGCTGTACCAAACATTCCAGCGTATCGTTGAGAATGTCAATGTAATCATTGCAACTTACAATGATGATGGTGGACCTATGGGTGAGTTGATAATGAGTTTTGCCTTTGTCTAGAGATAATTATCAATCTCATACAGTCTTCAAAGTATTATAAATATCAAAGGCATACTGTCGGTATGCATTAGTTTGCAACTCTCCAGTATAATGCCATGCTGTTTGGGTGGTGGTACCACACATCCACTGGTTGTAGCCACCAAGCGATTACAGTAATGCAGTTATAGGATACAATAATTAAAAAAATATTCATTATGTTATTTTAATGGTGTATAGACTATTTATTCAAAAGCAATAATTTCAAATGGAAATACATATACACCTGATTAAAATGTACCGAGAATTAGTATTTGTTTACTATGTTAACTTGAAAATCAAGTGTGGTAGGTTTTTACAAGACACCCTTTTTATACAATAAATTGTTTATTTTGCCTCTGGGGTGTGGCCAGTGATTACCAGTCAAACTTGATAGATCTGCAGTAGTTGTAATAAATATTCGCACATTACTTATCATATAGTTCATTGTAATCAACTTTATCAGTAATGTTTAAAAATTTGATCTTCTACTTATATTCTTATCTTCTTTATTATATTGTTATACATTTCTATTATTATTAATAATATTCGGTGTTTACTTATTCATGACTGGTATGGGTACAGATTGAATTGATTTTTTGCAACATGTAAATTTTGACTTGAATAACATTAGCAATATTCATTTGGCAACCTTAAGCATTTAAATCAATTTTTTAATATCAATTTACTTTAGAAGATTTATATAATTTTTATATAAATGTTTGAGAAGGACTGATGTAGACATTTTAATGTTATGATTCAGTATATGTTAAAAGTTATGCAGTGCTCAATATAAACAAGAACATGTCTATATTATTTCTATAAGATTCCATTATAATGTTTTTATACAATAGTTTTGTAGTAGTTAACGCTGTATGGAAATCTGTTCCGATACAATATCAGAATGAGTTACTGCTAGTTCTGTTTGTTACAACTGGTTAAGAAGTGATTGGTTAGTTTTAAACGGAAGGAACTTTTTAAGATCAAGATCAAGGATAAAATGTCCTAAAATATAAACAGATTATAAAATCTGGTTTTTCAAATAATCTGAATGTAAATAATGAATGTTGATATAAATCATGCATTCTGTTTGCATTGATTACCAGTTCGCAGTCTGACACGTAATATACGAGGAAGTTTAACGATGGTCGAAACTGCGCAGTTTATGTCCTATACAAAACAATATAATCTGTATGTATGATGTCTGCGTTCATCATCACTACAGCTTCATACTTTACCAGCTGTCCCCTGCCCATATTGTTGGCCGTAACACCTCCGCAACTGCCTTTAGGGAAGACCTTTTATATAATCCATTTTCGGCTGACTTCTGAATAACAGAATCAACATATCTACCATAGTTTGATTCACCACGTCCAATAGTTTCGGAGATCGAGTGATGAGTCGATGAATCTCTAGAAATATCATTAACTCCTATAGTTTCAGTTCATTACTTTCAAGCAACTTTAAGGACATTCAGAACAGAAGGCCATCTGCATTGTATTCTGAACAGTATAAAATTTTTTTTATATATATATATATATCTCTAGAAAATTTCACTATCGCTTGGGCACCCACTAGCGTGGCACGTGTTGCAATATCGGATCGATAGCACTGCCAAGGTCATGACTATATTGTATTAACTTACTGTGTAAAGTGATAAATTTAGAGAAACCTAGATCGAGGTGCGCAATATGACCTATAGGTCACACGGTGATAGGTCTCTGTTGCCGGACACCGTCTAGGTACGATTGCAGCTCCTATCGCAGCCGATAGAGTACTGTGCATACGTTACGGTGTTCCAGTTTGAAGCTAGCTGTATCTAGTGGAATTACTGCGACAACTCTATGTCTCAAGGCGACGAGAACTATACTGTTTTGTATACAGTAGCATGATATATTATATCAGGCTTATCACTTAACCTCGAGTGAATCCTCAGATCTGGCTCGTTTACTTTTATAACGACGAGATGAGCTGGACGTTAACCTTGTAGCAAGTGATACACCTGCTAATAACGTGGCAGTAGTTGTGATGATACAGCAACACAAAGTGCTCGTAACCTTGAGGCATGATATATTAAGTTTCGTTACCTCGGTAATTACACTAGCTACAACCCCATTGGATCCGGAGGAAATAGAAGAGCTATTTTCTATAAGAGATGTAGTTTTATTTAGTCCCAAGCGTTGCCAGATGATCGATCTTCGTAAACACCACTATCCGCGTAAAACCGCTAATTTAACTGTTTTCACATATACATTACTTTTTAAATGAGATGATAAACTTGTTAACGTAATTTTGATGATTTTAAAAATCTTTATAAAAATATACTTTTATATATAATAATGTGAAAAGTAATTCATTGGTGTATTGATCCACACATACTTGTAAGTTTACTTAATTTGGTGCGTAACTGTTAATCAGGTGAGGTTCGTGTGGACCCCAGCAAGGGCTCCGTGGGCTTCGGCTCCGGTCTCCACGGGTGGGCGTTCACCCTCAAGCAGTTCGCCGAGATGTATGCCGACAAATTCAAGATCGACCTCGTCAAACTTATGAACAGGTATACCGAGATTTTTCCTTATAAATATATTTTTACTAGCTGTTCCCTCGCCGTTTTCCTGGTCCTTATATAGAATTAGATTTGAAATATTACCGCCCGGCGGCAACTCGCCACCCCCTGGGCCCCCTTTCCCGTTATTAATATCTCGACAACCCCTATCCGGGGGTAACAGGAAAAAGAAATATTCTTAACAAATTTCAATTTCCTACGTCTTACGGTTCCAGTAATATTGCAGCCTCTACATAGGCGGAAATCAAATATTACATATATATATATATATATTTAATCTTATATAGAATTATAGAAAATATGATTTATTGACCATCCCTCCTTAAATATCATATATGAGCATCGTACCGCAAATTATTGCGTTTGATTCACACGCGACCCTCTCGAAACTTCGGCGCCGGTCACAAATAAATAAGTCATGAACCAGATTCAATTGTAACCCCACATCAACGGAATGATGGTTTAGATTATCATGTCATACATCATAATCTCGTTCAACGGTTCCAGCTATTGAAATTTTAATACGGTCATTTTTTTTTACCTCTGTCACATACAAACCGGATGGTCACCGTACCGGATTTTAAATTCATCAGACATCAAAGTCTTGAGAGTTAAACATTATAAAAGGTTCTCTATGATCTTACCTTGACCCTCTAGGCAGTGGTGGTAGGTATCTGATGCCAGAGACCGTTTAGGTTAGGTGATGCGCCGACATTACTGTAACTAGTGAAATTACTGTGGTAACGAGATTAATCTTGTTTTAAGCCGTTAAGCACAATGTTGTGCTGCGTGTATCATCTTACCTAGCATCATCATCATCAGCCGATAGACGTCCACCGCTGGACATAGGCCTCCCCCAACGATTCCCATAGGATTGGATAGGTATTAATTATGGAGGGATTTCTTTGAGCCTTTTCCCACCACGCAAGTCCAATGCGGGTAGGTGGAAGCCAGAGCGTCGTTTGTTGACTAGCAGGGCGGTGCACCACCGAGTGGGTGAGGTTGAAGTGGATACCGTGAGTTGTCTTGTGGAAACCTTTACACTCCTAACCCTGCCTAGCTCACAATCCTTTGTACTAACGCTAAGGTTGCTGTTGTTACGGGCAGATGGTATCACTTAACATCAAGTGAACGACAGCTCGACTCGCATAAAATAATAATAAAAATTCATTTGCTTATTTAGTTTTGCATAATAGTTGCACTATAAAAAAAATTGAGCAGAGCAAAACCTTCACTGCGCTAGTCCTTAACCTACTTAGGTGGAGTAACTATACATGGTGTGCGATGTTAGTGTGGAGCAGTGGCGCTCAACCTTTTCCTCACGGTGACCACAATTCTAGTATATATTCTATTTTCTTACCTGAGTGCTCCAGTTCCCAACTACCAGATCTTCCTCCTGCCCTTCCCCCACTATCGGGGTCGGCACAGTATGTACCTCTCTTCTACGTCCCTCTATCAGCCGTTGTATCTGAATTCACACGCTCTTCTTACACATGTCATCTTTCACACGATCCATTCACACTTGCTTCGGAACTACCAGATCTATTGGAAGAAATTCCATATTCGAATAAGTACTGCCTTTGCACTTATTTCTGTGTTATATTTTTATTGTAATATATATTTATATAAAGCCGTGCTAGTAAAGGTACTCGGCTACCGCCAAAAAATTTAGACGATTCCTTTGGTTTTCGCGATTATTAAATTCTCTCATATAACCATGAACCAGATTTATCGTCGTCATCAGCCGATAGACGTCCGTCCACTGCTCTCCCATAGGTCCCCACATTGGTCGATTCCGCGCTGCCCCGCATCTAGCGGCTTCCAGCGACCTTCTTTTTGTAGTGATTTATATAGGAGGTTTTGGGCCAATTCCCACCACGCTGGCTCAATGCGGGTTGGTGGGAGCTAGAGCCTCTTTCGTTGATTAGCAGGGCGCAATACGAGCAGATGAGGTTGACTTGGGTCTCGTGAGTTGTTGTATGGGATCCCTCACACCCCGAACAGATTCATGGCGTTTATCTGTTAACATTTCTAATAATAATAAATGTATAACGGTTTAAAATTAAACGTTAAATGGCGTGCCAAAGGTTGAGTATTCCTGGTTTTCAAATAATCAATGACTAGATAGATACCCACTTAAACTATTTTGCATACATATTAAATTTTTTTAAAAAATACGGTTTCTATACAATCAATAGTTTTTTTTAACAGCGAATTCACGTCCCTACTGTTGGGGCACGGGCCTACCCTCAATACGAGGGCGAATAGTTTTATAGGAAAATATATCACTCATTTACAAATGAGGATACTCATTAGTTGAAGTTTATTGCTGGTAGGTCTCTGCTGCTGGAGACTACCACTGCAGCGCCTATTGCAGTCAACAAACAATAGCATTCATTGTGTTCCAGTTTGAAGGGCGTTGTAGCTAGTGAAATTACTGTGGCAACAAGATTAACACTTTGAATCACGACGACGAGCACAATGCGGTGCAGTGTATATCATCCTAACTAGCGCTACCTTATGAGCCGGGCATATCCTTTACCATTAGGAGGACGACTCGCTCGTCGCGTATTATTTAAAAAAGAACCTAAAATGTATGTTTTTTTTGTTTAAGTAGTTAGAAACAGTTTGAATGTGTCCCATTGATACTGGTTACACTGCACATGGCGTACACCAGCGGCAGACAAGGACGCAGATTGTGTTCTCGGTGAGGGATTAACGAGATGCAACTGAACTTGAGCGTTTTGTTACGAGTTACTCGAGATACAATAACATTTTTAAATTGTTGCTCATCAACATCATTTCAACCGATGGACGGTCCACTGCTGGGCACATGGGTCTCTTGTAATGTGTTCTACTAAGCACGATCTCAGCGTTGGCAGACCACTCCACTGGGTGCACAGAGGACATAAAAACAATCGCTAGGAGCCATTAGATTCAAACAGGGTCTCATCATCAACCTTTAGGCCTTCACTGCTGAACATAATCCTCCCCCAAAAATCTCCACATTTGTAGAGGTTCAAATGAACGGGTTTGGGCCATTTCCAACCACATTGGTTCAATGCGGGCTGGCGGGAGCCAGAGCCTCGTTTTTTGATTAGCAGGTGAGGTTGGCTTGGTTCCTGTGAGTTGTTGTGTGGGAACCCTTACACCCCTCAACACCTGCCAAACAGGGCAATTGTTAATTAATACTTAATATGAACTCGATATGGTGGCTCAAAGCTGAATACTTCTCCCTTAGACTTCTAGTTAATTCAAATGAGAATTTTAGTAATAATAATCCTTACGAAAGATATTAAATAAAGTACAAGGTTTTATATATTATTTATTAATTTAGGTTATATTAAACAAACTTTATATGCTAGAAAATAATTAAGTTCAACTGAACAAAGGTTAGATCAAAAAATATGACAAACACTGGTCATGCTTGTAATGAACAACAATAAATTCTTCCACCAGGCGGCTTATGTATATTTTACGCGTAACAGGTTAAATTAAAATCCTTTAACCTAATTACCATGCTTACATATGTTTTCTTGCACTTGTCCAGGCTATGGGGTGAGAACTTCTTCAACGCGAAGACCAAGAAATGGTCGAAACAAAAGGACGCCGAAAACAAACGTTCGTTCTGCATGTACGTGCTGGACCCCATCTACAAGGTGTTCGATGCCATCATGAACTTCCGCAAAGAAGAAATCGACGGCCTCCTCAAAAAGCTTGGAGTTACCATCAAGCATGAAGACGCCGACAAGGACGGCAAGGCTCTCCTTAAGGTAATAAAATCATCATCAGGTTACAATCATAACATAGCGGTTCTGCATTAGAATAGTCCCAAGTGTTGCCAGCTACTTTGTGAATCGGTTTCTGGGTGTCAAAGTGGACTTACAGTAACTATCTTTTCGGAATTGGTTGCCAGCTCATTGCTTGTGACCCCATAAATGAAAGAAACAAATTTTCATAAAATATATTACTTCAATGCGGCATGTCTATAGAAATAATAATAAAAGCATCACTTTTAATTTGTTTAGGTTGTAATGAGGAGTTGGCTGCCAGCCGGTGAAGCGCTTCTTCAGATGATTGCCATTCACTTGCCGTCGCCCGTGGTCGCGCAGAAATACCGTATGGAGATGTTATACGAAGGCCCTCAGGATGATGAGGCGGCTATTGGTATCAAGGTGTGGTGTTGATTTATTCAAAATGTACTAATGTTAATTCTCATTCATATACATAATTTTAAATTATTCATTATTTGAACAGAACTGCGACCCTGAAGCACCTCTGATGATGTACGTGAGCAAGATGGTACCGACCTCTGATAAGGGCCGTTTCTACGCCTTCGGGCGTGTGTTCTCCGGAAAGGTCGTCACTGGACAGAAAGGCCGTATCATGGGCCCCAACTACCAGCCCGGCAAGAAAGAGGTGAATATCTGATGATAAAAATAAAGTATCATTAATATTTTGAAAGCTTACATTTTTCAATTTTTTTTTTCAAGGATAATATTTAACAAGTACATAAATTATGGTATAAGAATGTTTTAGGACTCGTAGACATACTTGGTATTCTTTGTGTTTTTGTCGACACAGGAGTTCTATTAAGAATGTTATGCGTAAAGATTTAAAAAAAAAAATTGTTTTGAAAAAAAAGTGTCAATCTGTTTTTCACTTATACTCCCCCACCACGTGCCGCGTCCAAGCGCGTCCGGTGCACCGCGCCGTCGCGCGATGAAGACGTCGGCGAATGGGGGAGCAGAGCAAAGTGCGCACGCGTCCAAACGCTGCACAGGACCGCTGTTCTCATGTCCCAGGACTGTACGCTACGGCGCATGCGCAACATTCAATTAAAAATGACTAATTGGTATCTAATATATGATCTCTTCAAGCACACTATTTTATAATCGTGTGCAAATTTTACTGTGACTACTTGCATACTGATTACACAGTTTTTAAATAATCTTAATTTTTTTTTGTTCAGGATCTGTACGAGAAGACTATCCAGCGTACCATCCTCATGATGGGTCGTTACGTAGAAGCTATTGAAGATGTGCCGTGCGGTAACATCTGTGGTCTGGTCGGTGTTGATCAGTTCTTGGTTAAGACCGGTACAATCACCACTTTCAAGAATGCGCACAACATGAAGGTTAGTTTTGCTTTGATATAACAGAAAATGCAGTTCAAGGCAACTGGTATTGTCCCATTGATGCTGGGTAAACTTCATAGCATACTCCAGCGGCAGACAGGGACGCAAATTGAATTCTCAGTTTGGATTGGTGAGATGTCCTCTGTAAGAGCATTGCACAACAAAGATTGAGATACAACAAATATTGACTTTAAAATATTATTTTTAGTGCAGTACATAAAGAGTATATAAAATAATATTGAAGAAAAAAGTTGTAATAAGCCCAAAAAAGAATTTATTATAGAACTATTTACTTCTTGAAGTGTGTCTGAACTGCAATTAATGTGAACAATCACTGTACACAGGTCATGAAATTCAGTGTATCGCCCGTCGTGCGCGTGGCTGTGGAACCTAAGAACCCTGCCGACCTGCCCAAGTTGGTTGAAGGTTTGAAACGTTTGGCCAAGTCGGATCCTATGGTGCAGTGTATCAGCGAGGAGTCTGGCGAGTACATCGTCGCCGGAGCCGGGGAACTGCATCTTGAAATCTGTCTTAAGGTAATGAATATTAAAATCATTTTATCAAATTAGCAAAAACATGCACTGATTGGATCATCTATTATTAAATTAATGTTACCAATTAAAGTTTTTTTTTTTAGTTGAAATAATAATTTCATTAATGAGTCCATTATTTCATTAATTGACATTAATATAAAAAAAAATGTAAATAATTTTGACCGCATTGACAGGATCTGGAAGAAGACCATGCCTGCATTCCTATCAAGAAGTCCGACCCTGTCGTGTCGTATCGTGAGACCGTTAATGAGGAGTCTGACCAGATGTGTCTGTCCAAGTCTCCCAACAAGCACAACCGTCTATTCATGAAAGCTCAGCCTATGCCTGATGGTCTGCCAGAGGACATTGATGAGGTTAATACATATTTTTTTAAAGACAAATTTATTGTATCTTTTACTTTTAAACCCTTACAAAACAAAGTATTTTAAAAAGTTTTTAATTTTGAGTATTATATTTTAATACTATTTCATATTGTTAGGGCCGTGTTAACCCACGTGACGACTTCAAGACCCGTGCACGTTACCTTGGCGAGAAATACCAATATGACGTTACTGAAGCCCGTAAGATCTGGTGCTTCGGTCCCGAAGACACTGGACCAAACATCCTTGTGGACTGCTCTAAGGGAGTTCAGTACCTCAACGAGATCAAGGACTCTGTAGTCGCTGGCTTCCAGTGGGCAACCAAAGAGGGTGTCATGGCTGAGGAGAACCTGAGAGGTGTTCGGTTCAACATCTATGATGTAACCCTTCACACAGACGCTATCCACAGGTATGTGGTTCTCCCATAGTAGCAGAATAATAATTTATTAGGTAGTGAGTTATTCCTTATAGAAATATATTAATGCTTTCAACAGAGGTGGCGGTCAAATCATTCCAACAACCAGAAGATGCCTGTACGCGTGTCTGCTGACTGCTAAGCCCAGGATCATGGAGCCCGTATATTTGTGCGAAATTCAGGTTTGTTGAGACTTAATAAATTTGGCAATTCATTGCATTGCATAAGATTTGTGATACTCTTATTGGGAGGCTCACCTTCATTGTTCAAAGTAACAATAATGTTCTTTGACTAGAGATGTGTGTGTACACCTCTAAGCGACATCCACGAAGTATCCTGAGCGGGTGGGCCGACATTCGCCCGACCGCCTTTCCGACTCGTGGCAGAGCAACAGTTCTTTGTTTTGGCATTGTTACAATGCATACACCTTGCCTGAATAGGGGAACTAACATCCTAAACAAAATTTTAACCCATTACCACCATATTGGCAAACCCTTTAAGCAAAACAATCATTTTATAAATGTACGATTATTATAATTACCCCCCTTACCTATATAGGGCTTATAAAAAGGCTGAAAGTCGCCCAAACGGCAATGGAGAGCGCTATGCTCGGAGTTTCTCTGCGTGTTCGGATCAGAAATGTGGAGATCCGCAGAAGCACTAAGGTCACCGAAATAGCACAAAAGATTGCTAGACTTAAGTGACAATTGGTAGGACACATTGCCGATGGGGCGGCAGTAAGGTCCTTGAGTGGAGCCCGCGTACCGGTAGACGTAGTGTTAGGAGGCCTCCCACTAGATGGATCGAGGATGTGGTGAGAATCGCGGGAAGACACTGGATGAGAGCAACGCGTCCAACACGTTGCGGAGCTCGTTAGGGGAGCTCTATGGTCAGCAGTGGATATGTGTCTCTTGGCTAATGTTTGAAGATTGTTATAAAGATAATTATAGGACAGTATTATTGTTTCAAAACCTTATTCTGTCTCTATTGATATGTGAGATTGTTTAAAAATCTATGTAAGAGCAATGGTGTAGTGTGAAGATCCTAATAAACGCTCCTAATGATTATGAATGATCATGTCCATTACTAGGTGTAGCTTCCTCTTCTATATCCCATAGTTTCATTTAATAAAATGTGATTAATTAAAATTCTTAATAACTTATAGTGTCCTGAGGTCGCCGTGGGTGGTATCTACGGTGTGCTGAACAGGCGTCGTGGTCACGTGTTCGAGGAGTCTCAGGTGGCCGGTACGCCCATGTTTGTTGTGAAGGCGTACTTGCCTGTCAACGAGTCGTTCGGCTTCACCGCCGACCTTCGCTCCAATACCGGTGGACAGGCGTTCCCGCAGTGCGTGTTCGACCACTGGCAGGTCCTGCCTGGAGACCCGTGCGAGGCTGGTAGCAAACCTTACGTCGTCGTCCAGGTAAAATTACTTATATAATTGTGGCTATTATTAAAAGGTAAACTTTTTGCATTCGGCCTGGTGTAATATCATAGATGTCTCCTTGGAGGGGTTATTGCATATACCTGGAGCCAAAGGCTAGTTAAGCACAATGACACCCCCTTCCCCCAACACGTGCCGCGTCCGAGCGCGTCCGGTGCGTAGCGCCGTCGCGCGATGAGGACGTCGGCGAATGGGGAAGCAGAGCAACGTGCGCACGCGTCCAAACGCTGCACAGGACCGCTGTTCTCATGTCCCGGGACTGTACGCTACGGCGCATGCGCAACATTATGTTATAAACTTCCATGTACCGACATATGACCAATTTCAAATGTTTCCATAGTGCATAGAACTACTAGTATAGCATAGACAAGTCTTATAACATGGGGGCCTATAAAGTTATATCTGCTACAATTTCAGCCAGAGATGTTACATTTCAATGTGTAGCTTTCTGATAATGATTCACCATTACCATGTCAACCAATGGATGGGTCCATCCACTGCTGGACACCCTGAGTCTTACAATGTGTGGAAACAATTTGATTTCATTAAGTCTTTCAAGTTGATTTAGAACCTTAAGTAAATTCAGTGTTCAAGTTGCCTGATAAGTAGCAATATAACTTACGACGACTGTTTTTATTTCCAGGACACGAGGAAAAGGAAAGGGCTGAAGGAGGGTCTGCCCGACCTGAGTCAATACTTGGACAAGTTGTAAACGCCGTAGCGTAGCTAATGCAATCGATCGATACTTGTAATATATGTAACAAACATTACCAAGCGCCTCACGCAACGCAAACTCACTCTCACCTTTATATCAGTTTAATTTGTCATTTGGTTTACCACCAGCTCGTCTCGTACTGTACGCGGCGCCCCTGCAACAACTGTCAATAAAATGTTGAACGAATCTTGCATTGTTAATACAACATACATTACCGCGGTAACCGGCGCCGCGCCCGCGCCCACGCCCACTCCGCACACGCGCACCCGCGGAGCGCACGGGGCTCGATCATATCATTAACCGCACCCCCCGTAGCTGGGGGAGCCCGGACCTTTTTAATTATACTGTAATTAATTTTTAAATTATAATTTTTTTTTATTGTAAACTACATGTAGTTTAATTTCGATGATGCGCAGCACACGTAGCGTTGGAACAGGTGAGTTGGTGTTTAATCAGGCCGCTTAATTGTCAAGTCTTAATCAGGTAATGGCTTCCTCAGCATTATTCAATTTGAATGTTACGAATGTAGTAATATTTTGTTTTGGTTTCAGTTGGCCACGTTGCTGTCCCGCATTTAGAAGGTGAGGATCATTACTTAAATGTTACATTATCCAATCACCCGACTAGTGCATCCAATTAAGTTACACCTTTAACATGAAAATTTAATTGAGGTAGCACTATGAGCACTGGTGGTAGGACTTGCTGGACCACTGTATCGTAGGTACCACCGCAGCTCCTAGTTGTGTGCAGCAAACGTTATCATGTTCCGTTTATAGGGTGGTTGTGGTTAATGAAAGTACAGTAGTATCGAGACGGAGTGCAATGTGGTCAAGTGTATATAAACCTAACCGGTGTTACGTTAAAGGTCCCATTTGTTTTGTGGAATTAAAACCATGTTCTATTAGATTTAATTATAAAATTATCTATACAAAAAACAACCTGTGTGATCTTTAGGAGAGGCCTATGTCCAGCGGTAGACTTTTGCTGATGATGATACAAAAAATCTCTTGTAATAGTTCACTTTGTTAAATGTCAAAGTATCATGATGTAAATACCACAGACCTGTTCTGACTAATTGTTGAGGACATCTAGATATTTATCTGATTAAAATTAACTCCAATGTTATATCTCTTGTAGGCAGGTGTGATAATTTTTTTTTTAAAAAAGTACTTCATTTCTGTTTACAGAGTGCGGTGTCACCAGTTTACAATTTTCAACGTGAACTGAAGGTAAACAATTTAACATACATTTTTCAAGTTATAAGTTTAATGTTAAGTAAAACAGATTGGAAGGGTGTAAAAATATCTTATTGTTTTATTAGTGTTATTTAAATAGATTATTTTTTATTATACATAGATATTTTTTTAAATTGACAAAAAACTCTATTTTCAGGGCTTTGTTTTAAACATTATTTTCCTACATTGAAAGTAAAATAAAATTGAGCAGCTGTAACAGCTTGCTTTGCTTGAACTCGGCTCAAGCTCATTTACTTCACTTTAATAAT
The DNA here is from genome assembly GCA_029034505.1 of Ornithoptera priamus. NCBI lineage: Eukaryota > Metazoa > Arthropoda > Insecta > Lepidoptera > Papilionidae > Ornithoptera > Ornithoptera priamus. The sequence continues at coordinate 1,255,097 of JARDWD010000827.1, forward strand.
CTGATGGTTAAAAAATGACTATTGTAAAATAATTGCTTTCTACACCAAGGAGACGAGGAGTAGCTCCGGCTTGGTCTTTATTTATAATGATGATAAACTTCCCCCTTATGCCACCGTGACGGTCAATACAAGCTCAACAGGACTGATGTTGCCATACAAATGTATTAATATTCATTTAAGTTTCAGTGTTGCTATATTTTTTTTTATTGTTACAGGTCTCACGAGAGTGCTCGGTGCGGTATTGTGATATGCTGTAAGTAACAAGTTTATCTTTACAATTAATACTTCATTCCTAAATATCTTCCACATCCTCACTCTTTCACTACACACGCAGTGAGACCCTGGAGTGCACTTCCCCCGGGGTCGCGAGGTTACGACACTAGCACTATTTAAAAAGCGAGCTAAAGAGCATTACCTTGAGCTGTCCTTAACACCTATTTAAATGTTTTTTTTCTTATTTATAAGCTATTCTAGATTATATCTAGTTTATAAATTTTGTTCTATATATCACCAGAGTGCACCAGGTTCAGTCACTTTCATCAAATCTCCCAACCGCAGGCCTACTGCAAGTAATTCCATATTGGACTAAGTAGTGCCTTTGCACTTACTTCTATGTATGTTATAGTTTCATTGTGATTTCTGTGTGAATAAATAAATAAATAAATAAATAATAACGGTACAGTGACGTAAAATCATTTAACATAAATGAAGTGGCCATTTTTATTAACTCTTGTACTAATTCACAATTTACTGAGAAATAATTGAGAAAACAAAACTCGCACGATCCCTCGTCCATAACGGTAAAATGCACCCTTAAGTAAATTGAAATGTAACGCATCTACCCCAATGTCGTCCAGCGGATAACAACCCCCAGTAAATAATCAACATGCGGCAATATTTTGTTTGTAATAAAAGGAAAGCGGCCATTTAATTATCAACGCCTTTTAATTATAAAGTGGACTAACATATTTATATAAATCTTTAGTTTTAATGTCATTGAACAAAATATATTCTCCGGCATATATATATATATACACACTTGGACTCTGACTATACATATAGATATATATATATATACACTTGGACTCTGACTATACATATAGATATATATATATACATACTTGGACTCTGACTATACATATAGACATATATATATACACACAGACTGACTATACATATAGACATATATATATATATATATACGTATGTCCATATATATACCGATACAAAAAAGTATAATAAAATCTTTATCAAAACAAAATGGCTACCTAGTCTTAAAACCTTTTCTAAAGTTAATGAATTTTATTTTATTTTTTTATATATATATATATTTTATTTAAAATACAAACAACTGCTATTTATATATGTAGCGAAATTCTAATCTATCCAATACATAGGTCATTGACCTTGTTATGTAAATGATGATTACTTCACAGACCTGTTCTGAATAATGTTGAGGTCAACTCATTACTTGCTGATTGCTATAATGCACCATGCGGTGGTGGCGCACTGTGCTCAAATATACTTGTGTTAAAACATTTTTTTTTATTGCAGGAAGTGCACGGGATGCTGCAGCGCAGGCAGGATGAAAATAACCGATCTTGTGATAATCATGCCCACATATGATTATGTATAATAATAAATGTTTTTATATAAATCCGTTTTTCAATAATGTTCCTTACCACTACATAGTAATCTGGCGCGTCTGAATTGTTCCGCCGCACCAGAGACAGAAAGGGCTGCACCACGCTGATCACCAACTTTCACTAGTTGGAGAGGTACTTCAAGAAGACCATATAATGATTTGGTGCTATATCCATCGAAAGTATATTTGTGTATGCATTATATCTCGCACAGATCATTTGCTTCTGGTTTAAGAAAAGGTAACGGATTCAATAATATGGAGGCTTCATTAACTTTGCTTTGTAATTAAAGAAATTTTTGGAAAAAAAAAATTACCGTCGAGACGTTCACCTCACGGTGATGTCTGCAAAGTTGATTTTACACCACATTGTGCTTGGAGATGTTTCATTATCTCAGTAAGTTGACTAGCTACAGCTCGCTTGAAACCGGAACAGTTAATGTCTGCGCAGGAATAGCTGTTAATGTGTCGTCTGTTAGTATGTTATGAAGGTAGGCTACCGCAGTTCTTGTAGCCGATAAACGGTAAAGTGCAAATATTACTGTGTTACGGTTTGAAGTACGGTGTAGCTAGTGTAATTACTGGAGTAACGAGACTTGACGTCGGGCGACGAGCGCAATGCGCTGCAGTATATATCATTTTAACTAGCGCCACGTTATGAGCATGCATATCACTTACTATCAGGTGAATATCGAAATACTACTACCACGTTATTCTGTCATTAATATATTATATATATACTTATATTATTCATATTACTCGTATTCCCAATCAGAGGATTTAAAAGCCTGACTGTTGCACATGTTCAAATATTTTCGTTTTGACCTGTACGAGTGTTATTTAAGTTCCTGATCAGAAGTGCTCCAGTATACGGCGAAAGTTAGACTTTGCAATAGCTCAAAGCTATTAAAAAATTCGAAAAATTATAAAAATGTCTTTTTACATACATGTCAAATGAATCCTTATCATTGCATTTACTTAGAAGGTTATTAATTTTTTTATTACACTGGACACGCGATTGGCAACACTGAGACGTCATTGAATTACGTCAAAATCGAACTAGTCAAGGTTACAGCTGTGCGCATGTTTTTTTAAATAAGCCACATCTGAGAAAATTAATTAGTCATTCCGATTCATGCGAAGCCGCCCGTTCCGACTGCTGTCGGACTGTTTGAACAGGATGTTGCCTGAAGTTGTTTTCGTACTCGGAGCGCCCGGCGCTGGCAAAGGAACCCAGTGTTCTTACATCTCGAAGGAGTATGGTTTCGTTCACCTTTCTGCTGGTGATTTGTTGCGAGAGGAAAGACAGCGCCCCGGCTCCGAATACGGAGCGATGATTGAGGAGAAAATTCGTAATGGAGAAATTGTCCCGGTTGAGGTTACGTGTTCGCTTATTGACAAAGCTATGCAGATGTCAGGCAAGCCGCGGTTTCTTATCGACGGTTTTCCACGTAACAAGGATAACTTGGATGGTTGGAATCGTGTGATGTCAGATAAATCTAAGCTTTTGTTTGTCCTATTTTTTGAATGTCCACAAAATTTGTGCACGGAGAGGTGCCTGGGGCGGGGCGCAGCGGGCAGCGGCCGCTCCGACGATAACATGGAAAGTTTAAAAAAGAGATTCAACACGTACATTAATGACACCATGCCAATCATAAACCATTATGAGGAGCAGGGATTAGTGAAGAGGATAAATGCAGAAGCAGGTCCTGAAGAAGTGTTCAGAGGTGTTAAAAAGGAGTTCGATGCGGCGGGACTTAATAGGCTACATAATTAACTTTTTAATATATAAGTAGACAAATATTTGTGTGTCATTGTTTGTTAAGATTCAATTAATAAATAGTTCAGCTTTGAGTCCATTTAATGGCAGAGCTTTTCTAGAGGCCATGAGATTAGGGTAAGAATTTAATTTGTGAATTATTGTAAAGAGAAAAAAAATATATCATCTGTTTCATGATTTATTTTAATATACAAACAGTTACAAATACTTAACATAAAAGGTGTGCTAACATATTTATTGCTTAGGATTTCTTTTTAAATGCCTAAAATGATAGAGTAGCCATAATACATAATAATTATTTGCATTTACATTTCAAAATGTTCTATTTATTAATTAATCCTTTAAAAATATTTTTTCTTATAGTATAAGTTAAATTCTTAGTGAATTTAGTGAATACTTGTATCTAATTGTTATGTAATTATGTATTTAGTTTAAGTTAAATTATGCAATTGGAAAATATTAAATTTGAATGAAATACCTAATAAAACAGTACTTCAATATAATCTATCATAATTTACCAACTCACTGTTCCAATGAGTTGGCAATTTAAAATGCCTATGTAATCTTTTCCCACTCGTAATGATACCAACGCACAAAGAAAACAATTATAATTGACCGACAGTTAAAACAATTTATTTGTACTTGATAACGTTACGTTCTGAGATTTCAATTTGTTCACCAACACCGATGGTGATTTAATGTAACTTAACAATGTAAGGTTAATCTTGCTTATAAAAAGTAATTTAGACGCGAAATGTCTATTGTTAAGCAAAATTATTCTACACAACCTTGGCAGATAGATGATACCGAATAACAATAGCAATTATAATAACTAATGGGATAAAATAGTATTGAATAATATTAAAAGAAACGTCAGACTTGTCTCATGTTTTATTATTTAAAGTGATAAGACCTTCGCCTGATATTAAGCATTACGCCAGTTCATGACTATATAGCGCTGGTTAGGATGATATACACTACACGAAATTGTGTTCGTCACCTTGACGCGAAAATGTTAAACCTTGTTACCAAGTCTAAATAGTTTTCCTCTCACTTAGAGGAAAAATACAGAATTATCTGTTTATTATTGCTAAAGTGTTTAAGATGAAATTAATACGAGAATAAAATATAAGTTACTCTGTTGCAAAGTTAATTGTTTTTGTACTTAAATTTATGCGACCTGATAATTCTTATCACGAAGTGACAATCATATCACCGCCGCCAGTCACCGTGATCACACAATGTATCAAACGAATATATCATATTAGTTTTTAAAACGTAAAACTAAAAAAACCGGTACAAATTAACAGCGATGTCCTGTGAATTTGAAAGGATCATTACCATAAGTGTTTACTATAAGCATATTCTGTTTCTGAATGTCCTTTTTCTTTATAAAGCTGTAACACGTTAATGGCGCAAATAAATAATAGGATTCATTGTGTTGTCTTATTACTTTATCTCAGATTGGAGAAAAAAAATCTTTTTTATTAGCGAGACATTTATCATTATCATGATCAGTCGATAGACGTCCCCACTGCTGGACTTTGGCTTCACCTAAAGATCACATACATCGGTTCGGTGCTTCTCTGGTACTGGCGCCTTGCCAACGCCCGTCACAGTCAGCATGGGTTCATATGGCGGGATTTCGACAATTTCCCACCTCGTTGGCCCAATGCGGTTTGGTGGGAGCTAGAGCCTCGTCCGTTGACCAAGTTGACTTGGATCCCGTGAGTTGTTGTGCGAGACCCCTTACATCCCGAGACTTTTGCCTGATGGTAAGTGATATACAGCAGCACATTGTGCTCGTCGAGTGGGAGATGTCGAGTTTCGTTACCCCAGTAATTACACTAGCTACAGCGCCCTTCAAACCTAAATTAAAAAAAAATAGTAATGTTTGTACACTAATTGTCGGCCGCAATAGGCGCTGCAATGGTAAGTAGATAGACATCTCCGATAACAGAAACCTACCACCAGTACAAATAATTTGAAAAACATACTGCAAAGTAGACGTACCGAAGAAATCTAAGAATAGGATTAAAAAAAATGGTTAAATTTTGGTCTATATATGGTATAGTATAGTTCTAGTCAACTGATTTGAATGTCTACAATCCATAATCATTACAAAGAAACCGGACACTGTTCGAGGGTTTGAGGATCGGGCATTACGTAGGTAGATGGCATGACCGTGTAGTTAATGGGTATATTGAACCCGAAACCGGATGGTTTTGGGTTCTTGTCTGCCAAAAGTGGTATAAAAATCGATGTGAATTTTAATTTAACATTTTATCATAAAATATGCTTTGTATATAATTTTATTATTCTAAGCGGCGAGACGAGCAGAACGAACACCTGATGGTAAGTGATACGCCCGCCCATAATAATGTGACTAGTTAGGATGATACACATGACACCGTATTAAGCTCATGGCCTGAGACGGCGTTGAGTCTCGTTATCGCAGTAATTACACTGGCTACAGCACTCTTCAAACCGGAACACAGTAATGTTTGCACAGTACTGTTTGTCGGGTGCAATAGGCGGTGCGGTGGTATCTAGGCGGTCTCCGGCAACAAAGGACCTACCACCAGTAGAATATGAAGAAAACGAATTAATTAAATGTTTAACAAAGTTTTTGCGTTAGTCAGATAACTTATAGATCGCGTTAGATAGAAATAGATATAAAAAAATACACATTTATTGCTCCAAGACGAGGCCACGCGGAAACGTTTGCCTGTGAGAGGTCACCTTCGCTGCTTGCATGTTCACGCAGCAGCTTCGTATTTATCCACGAAACGAACAGAATAATAATACTTTGTATTCGGCTAAGCCGATCATCTAAACTCATCTGAGAAGTACTATATTTGTGGATAAGTTATAACGGTCGCGGCGAGATGCTGGATGCGGGCAGTGCAAGATCTTCGAGGAAGGCTTATGTCAAACAGAAGACGTCTATTAGATTATGAATATCACATTAAAATTAATTTTTCTTAAATAAATTAGGTATTGTAGGCATGTTACAAGAGACCTATGTCTATGAGTGGGCGTCCATCGGTTGAAATGATGATGATGATGATGACACTTGGTATTGTAATATGTAACTATTGAAAAGCAGAAAGGTCATTAAAATAGAATATTTTTTCTGGATAAATATCCATAAGTTTTTTTTATCTCAAAATGGTATTAGTGGTGTAGAAGACCACATTCTCCTAATAATAGTAATAGACCCTCTTGAAGTTTTGACTCTAGGCTGGGTGGCTGGAACTCGGGCCTTTCTTTTAAAAGAGAATGAACACCAGTTATCCACCACGTTGGTTCACTGCTAGTCTTGGAATACCCACGGACTCTCCATAATGATTTCCAGCATCGACAACTCTATTGAAGGCGAGTGAGGAGTGAACCTCTTCGATATGTAAAGCGTATTTTTACTCGCTTATGTGTTATACATATAACAGATTGTGGTATGAAAAATTCTTTACTTATATATTAAGTTTTATTTAGGAAAGCTTGTTGTCATGGTAATAGATTTTTAATGGTAGAAATGAAATAAAAAAATGTTCAAATACACATTTATTAAAAGATAAACACATCTATTAAATGCAGTCTCATATTATAAGAAAAACGCATGTAAGTACAGTGGACGAATACAAAGCTTAAATTTAATGCCAAAGTAATAAACGAGGAATGCCTTACAGTCTAAATCGAGATGATTTAGTGACGTGGATGCTGAGGAATGTAAAGCTGATGCCGAAAATGTACAAGCGCAGCATCGATGGTATATACGAGCTGGTGACGTGTTTCTAGTAGCGACGGTTTTGGAGAGTTACGGTGTTCTTTATGGCAGGAGGGCATTAGTATCTTCAAGTAGTAGATTCAAGGGTCCCTCGCGAATGCCGACGGTGACAAATGATGGAGTTTTAATAGGTACAGATCCCATAAAACCCTATCATTCTTCCACAAACAGGATATCATCCGGAGATCTTTTTCTTTGATTAAAAATGACCTATCACGTATGTCTGTGATTATATTACCTAGGTGATTATTTTTAGGTATCATATTTTCCATTATTCAGACATTTTTTTTAAGACCAACCTTTTAAGGACACACAAAGTTGGACCTCTCCAAAATACATATATTTTCTCGCTGAACGTTTTAGTATGTTTATATTCATTTTAAGTAGAAACTTTCAAGCGATTTTTTTTGCTTTGCAAAGCTCGCTTGTTATGGATTAAGTTAACGCTAACAACTTGAGATCACATCTCCTGTACAAGCTCGTATAATACGCCAATGGACCGCCACGGACAAGTGTCTACATAGTAACAAAAGTTGTTCATAAAGTCCACAGACAAAACATCATTTTTAATATATTTATTTATTATTATATAAATAATATGAAGGATTTAATAACAATATTTCAATATGTAGGTTCTTTCTAGAATTTTCTAGATACATCTTGAAATCTATAAATATTATTAAACTAGTTGCCTCTCGTACAGTGGGTGCAGTGTATACATTCTCACAAGCAATACATTATGTATGTTGGAATGCAATTTGAAAACTTTTTAGTTACTAATGTATAGAGAGCGAGATGAATGTAATTTCATATGTAAACATTTATGTAATAATAATAGGTAATCAATTAATAGTCCCAGCAGTGGGAACATTAAGAGGGTTTATTATTTAATAATAAATAATCGCGGCGTGCATGATAAAATAACACATATAATTTTTTTTTATATCAAAATTACCTATTTAATCTGTGAGATGAATGAATGAAAATGGCAGCCGATGAAGTGTCTCTGTAATTATAAGAATGTAATACTGAAAATGTTTAATAATTAATTTAACATTAATAAGATTTATAATTTATTACTAAAGTAATATTCATAGTTCAATAATACCAAATAATATTTATAAAATACATAATTTTTTTAAAAAATAAATAAATAGTCTATATATTATCTATGTTACACGAATCACATTAACAAAATGGCGGTCGGCCAGCCCGGCGGGACGATAAACAGCAACAGCTGTGACCTGGGAATGGAACCAGGTACCTTCTTGTTTCAAAGCAAACGTTTATCCACGTTTTATAAAAATACGTAACTACGAGCCATTTTATTTTACTTTTTAAAAAAAAATCATTTATCAAAAGTAATTTTAGAACAATTCAATTAGTTTTGTTTAGTTTGTTCAATTTCCGGTATCCAGCCGGATATGGAACTGGAGATGTGTTGAATATCCGTTATATAATTTTAATTGTGATATTACGTTAAATGGAACTTTTGTTTTCTCTTTTATTTATTTGTGATGTAAATGTTATAAATTTTTTTTTTTATTGTCATACAGTATGAAACTGTTATACTGAACAATGGTACTATATTTTATGAAAATGTATATTATATAAATTCGTCATTTATATACATATGTATATTAATACAGACGGTTATTTAAAATTGCGCGGGAAATGAGATCGGCCATTAACGGAAGCAGTAGTTGTTTTAAGTAACAATTTTTTCAAGTGCATTACTTACACACTTAAAGCGGTGTAATACATTCGTAAGGGCGAGTAAGCAATATTTTTACCTTAATTGTAAAAATTACGATACTTCAAAACACCTGCAGTTGAAATTTACGAATAGCCTCCTAAGGTAACTTTCGCCGCGGAGCTGATCCCGCGTGCTACTTCTTAGACCGGTGTGACGCGCGTGTGCGAGTCCTCTTCCTCCCGCGCGAATGCTAGGAACACCTCCTCTAAAGTGGTCTCGGAGACCGAGTAGTCCTCGACGATCGGGTTCGAGTTCTTGAGGATCTCGAGTTCGGTGAAGAGCTCGCTGTAGCGCATCGTATCGTTGATATGATAATGGAGCATCGTCTGTGTAGAATAGATGTCTTTTGAAACAGTTTACTTTTAAACCATTTCCTAATAATTAAAATATATAAACATTTTAAAATTCCTCTGCGAATTGGGACAGGGTCTTGTCCTTCGTTTTTTTTTTCTTTATTTATTTCCTTATACTATCCCTCGCTTTTATTCATCACGCTTTTCCAAACCCTTCCATCTTTTTCTTTACAGTTTATATGGTAATAAAATGGTTTGGGAGAGTTGAGAGAGAAAGACAGAAAGGGAGAGAGAGAGAAGGAGTCGAGTTGATGTAATGCGACGTATTAAAAGATTATCACAGTGCTTGCGACAATACCTTGTGCTCGTCCTTCAACTCGCAGTTAAACTTCTGGTGCAGCAGCGATTTCAGCCGCTCAACGTCCGACTTGCCACCGTCGGTCACTGCAACGGAAAATAAAAAATTATTGTCGATTTTCATGAAAATTTCACGAGAAAACGAAGACTAATTAAAGAATAAAAATTACTCATTCACATTCAACGAAGGCATTATGTCGGCCATGTTCCGCTTTCGTTTAACTCTCTGTTCACAGATCACTTTGGAGAACATCAAATCCACCACCAGTGGAAAGATAACGGCATTGAATATGAATTTAATAGCCGTATACTAGATAAAAGAAGTTGTAAGTGAATAGGTTACCGTCGGTGGCGTGCCGCAGTTTGAGCTGGACCGCGTGGCCCGACGCGTGCGCAGCCCGCAGCGCGGCCGCCGAGCCCAGCGCGCGCACCCGCCCGTGCGACATGATCGCGATGCGCGAGCACAGAGCCTCCATTTCATCCATGCTGAAAGGAATAATATAGTGTAAGTGATGAAAATGTGAGGCTGAAGAAAAAACCTAAAACGGAAATGTAGATTTTATCAGCAGTGCATTTTTCCATCGGCAATGGAAGCCAGATAGCAGTAGTGTGCAATTATTATTCTCTTCCAAATGAAAGGACTAGTGAAACTATTAGGAATAATAGATTTTTTCTTATGTTACGAAGCGATGAGACCAGCGGGACGTTCACCTGATGGTAATAGCCCAGTCATATTAGGGCTTTCACCTCGGAATGAAATATAATAAGCTGCAAATTGGTATGAACCTTTGTTTTGTCATTCTAAATGTTGTCTCAAAAGTCACAATCGTTATCGTGTCCGCGTCTCAAGATATTCAAGGTCAAAGGTCACAAAAATCGGTTTTTCGCGAATATCTGGCTTCCTATCGGTTAAATGAGATTTGCATTTATTATAAAAGTTGTAGGCTATAAAATTCCCTACAACTTTTGTTTAAACTTTTTTTTCATACGACCAACCGTTTTGAAGGTAGAGCGCGAAGAGTGCACATCGTACAGTCATATACGGCCTAATGCAAGGTCAAGCGTGAGTTATGGTTATCAGTACGTTATAAAGTCAATTATTTACTTGGAAATTATAATTATTAAACAATGCCTATTATTTATGTACTAACTATTAATTATTTATATTTAATTAAAGTAAGTAACTTGATTATTTATATATAATTATTCATATTTAACTATTTAAGTATAAAATATTATTAATTCTGGATTATATATTTTAGTTTTATTTTAAGTTAAAATGATAGTAAGAGTATATATTTTACACATATTTTTATTTATTATTAAATACGGCATAATATACATTTATCAAAATGTGAGTTCAAATATCAAAAGTATCTTTGTTGATTTTAATTGTAATGAAATTGGAAATGGAAGCTAATTATCTTCTTCTTCTTCGTCGTCTTCTTCTTCTTGTCGCTCAAAAATGTTCGATTCATTGTCATCATCCTCATTATCTGTCATGTTCATCTCCAAACCTTCCAGAATATCGGGATCATATGTATTTTCTTCATCGGGATTACTTGGATACAGTGAAGCGTTGAGGCAAGCTTGACTCATACAAAGTGGAGAGAGTGGCCTTGAATACTATAGAACATCTGTCCCGGCAATGAATAGAAAAGGGCATAGGGTAGGGACAAGTATTTCCAGGTATATAAGTATTGAGAAATTTACGCGTTTTAAAGAAAAGATATATAATGTCGTGTTAACTTAAAATAAAACTAAAATATATAATCCAGAATTAATAATATTTTATACTTAAATAGTTAAATATGAATAATTATATATAAATAATCAAGTTACTTACTTTAATTAAATATAAATAATTAATAGTTAGTACATAAATAATAGGCATTGTTTAATAATTATAATTTCCAAGTAAATAATTGACTTTATAACGTACTGATAACCATAACTCACGCTTGACCTTGCATTAGGCCGTATATGACTGTACGATGTGCACTCTTCGCGCTCTACCTTCAAAACGGTTGGTCGTATGAAAAAAAAGTTTAAACAAAAGTTGTAGGGAATTTTATAGCCTACAACTTTTATAATAAATGCAAATCTCATTTAACCGATAGGAAGCCAGATATTCGCGAAAAACCGATTTTTGTGACCTTTGACCTTGAATATCTTGAGACGCGGACACGATAACGATTGTGACTTTTGAGACAACATTTAGAATAACAAAACAAAGGTTCATACCAATTTGCAGCTTATTATCTTTCATTCCGAGGTTGACCCCTTTTTTTACCTAATATGACTGGGCTATAAGTGATATGCCCGCCCATAACAACGTGGCGCTAGTTAGGATGTTACACACTGCACCACACTGTGCTCGTCGCTGTTAGACATAACATGTTAAGTCTCGTTACCTCAGTAATTTCAACAGCTACAACGCTCTTCATAGCGGAACACAG